>JAKSZU010000004.1:60117088-61487088 GCA_026018925.1 Tupaia tana
TGTTCATTGATACCAAATTTTGAGAGCTCATTTAAACTAAACTATCAATTGAACGTATTTTTCTTAATCAAAAGAATCATTTTCTTAAGCTTATTTCAAAACCTGAAATTTGTTTCCAACGCATCATACTGCCTACTCATCCTTGACTTAGAAAGGGGCACCTAAAAGAAAAAAAAAAAACACTACTACATAGTTATGCATACTATAGTCATGAGGCAATATTGCAGATGAACACTATTTTATATCTGTTTTCAAATAGCTGAACTAGAGTTGAGGTTAAATATTTTCTTCTAAGGGGAGAGGGGGGTTGTTTTCATAAGCTTGATTAACCCATTCTTACAGGTATCTTGGTAGGTTGTCTGAGATGAAGCACATTCTCGGTGAAATAGGCATGGACTGACGGAGGTTGCCTGGTGGCAGTGAGACGTGAGAAGAGACAGCATTGTCAGGTGTAGGTCATTTTCACTCTGAACACAATGTTTTATAAATGCTCAATGTCTGTCCCATAGTTGCCATGACAGGGTTTGTGCTTTCGAAGCAACAAAGGACTCTACTGCAAACGGACTGGATCTAAGGGTTAAGAAAAGCTTGGCTGGCCTGGTAATGTTCCTTGGATGCTAGCACTGTGGTTCAGAGCCTCCAAAGGGCCCACACAGGCAGCGACGGCAGCTGTTCCTCAGGTGTCTTCCACTCTGGTGTGGCCTGGCCTGGCTCACTGAGGCTTGTGAGTTAGACAGGCCCCCAGGCCCAGCACTGGAGCATGGAGTGTGAACCGGTCCCAGCTATGGAATGACAGTCTCGTCTTCCTGGACGAGGGGAGGAGCAAACGTTATATTTACCTCTTCCACACAAAATCATTCAGGATGTTTTCATTCCTTTCATTTTATGAAAACAAGTAACAGACATTTGATACAAGGTGAGTAATAGCAAATTTAAATATAAAGAAATCGGGAAACTCGATTTTTAAAATGTTTCTTACACAACACATGCCAGAATTTCCTCGTGGTAAGCAAACTGAAGACCTGCAGCGCCTCACAACACAGCTGGAAACAAGTGGGAGTTGCTTTTCTTTTCATCTTAATTGTCGCACTATAGTAAATCTGGCTTCAGGTCAGGCCAAGTGTGACTGACCTGTAAATCTAGACTATGCCTGCCTATGTGTAACCCAGCCTATAGGACTGTGTGCCTAAAATTAAGGGGAAATGTAAAAAGAAAATCATTCCAACGTAGCTTGCCCATCTTTTTCTAGCCATGAGCCTCTGGCTACTTTCCTACTGCCCTTCCCGTTATGTCCAAGTATCAGCTGGGACCAGGAAATGAACACGCGTTAAAGCTAAAATGTTAACGCACACTTTCTGCTTGGGACCTGCCTGCAGACCACGTTTCCCACTTTGAAACAACCACACCTTCCTGATGCACATTCCTGGGCAGTGAGAGCTGTGGGCATTCGGGGGAAGGGAAGAACTGTGGAATATGAGGGAGGGGCAATATACAGCAAAGACCTTCTTTTCCCATAGTCCCAAGGAAAAGAGAAGTCAGTAAATAACAGGGACGACACAGAACCAAGGCAACTGTAAGCTAACTGGGTTGGTTCTCACGGTTTAGAGAGAACCTCCCCTCCTCACTCTAGAATCCTAACGTGCAGGGTGCAGGTCCGCAGAGTTTGCACCTATTTTCTGAAGCGCAAGGAAGCTGAGGGCATTGTTCAGATTCTGGTATCCTGTACCCTGGAAACAAAATGGAACTGGAGACTTGGTGCAGGCCGTCGCTGCCTTGAAACCTCTGGGGCTGGGGGACAGGGATCCTGGGGGAGACACTTCCGAATTCCGCCTGGGTGGCTCAGCAGACCAGAAAGTGACCGCATCTGGAAAAAGGGCTCTGGGCCAGTACATAGCCAGTACGGGTGAGCGTGAGCGGGTGGGGAGAGCTGGGGAGAGCGGGGTGGTGGTGGGGACTCATGGTGTCCTCTCAGTGTAACCTGTACCGGTGGGACAAGATCACTAGGGACAGTTCCTGGGAGTTGCCTGGTGGGTCCCAAAGCCCTTTACGCTAGATTCTCTAGTTTCAGGTCCAGTCAAGAACTTGCCCGGCACTCCCAAGTCTCCATTTTCTGTGGGAGAAGGGAAAAAGGTTGGTGGAGGAAGACAGCTTTTATTTTCAAATAGACGGAAAACCCTCTTTCTCTTTCTTCCTGAAAAGAAGTTCAGCAGACCGGCAGTTTCCTGCTTTCTGAACACTGCACCCACCGGCTTACCCAGGGCGCTGGGGTGGGGGCGGCTGCCAACCAGCAGCTAAATGCGGGGCAGGAAGAACACCTTACAAGGAAGTAGAACAAACAGGTACTCTTCTAGTCCGTCCTTCCTAACCCTGCTCCTCTCCCTCCCCTGACTCTGACAGTATGCCACCAGAGTCCCCTAGAAGACTGTGCGTTTCTGCTCTTAAACGGCTCCTTTGCCAAGGAGGAACAAGGTCTGTTTCCTGATGTGGGGCCTCAGATGCTGTTATTGCAACTTAATTTTTGTCGTGGCTTCTTTTCAAAGATTATTTGGAATGAATTGTTTCTTTTGTTTACTATCCAACAAACGACCTCTGCTAATCTTATATTTTATCTCCCTAACATATGGAAAACCTATTTATTCTAGCCAATCACAATAAAGTGAAGAAAACCCCATTTTATGGAAAGGTATATATCACTAGTCTGTTGATCATTAAAGATATGATTACCAGTGAAAACCCTCTGAAGGTGGCACATTTATGCTTCCAAGAACAGATGGGGACACGCATTTTCCTTGCAAATACTTTCGAAATTGCTCTACTGGTAGCAGTATAAAAATGATATACAGATGCCAGGGCCGGCATGGCCAGGATGAGTGCGCCAGATTTACACAGTAAAGCCTTCACATGCGGGCTGTCAGTTTTGATTGATCTCTACTATACCTCAGGAACTTGTTGACTAGGTAGGGAAACAGGGCAAATAATTCACCGCAGCAAGTCAGATAATTCACACAGCCAATCGGTCTGCTTCACTTTCTGGCTGTGACACACGAGCCTTCCCTACAAAGATGCATCATTTTCCAGCTTGAGCAATATTCAATGTCAGGGAAGAAAAGGTATTAAAGCCACACATAAGGAGTCGGACTCGCGCAGGATGAGAAGTTGTTTTGGTAATGGAGGCCAGATCCCGCTCTGCTCTAAGTCCTACCAGAGCATTCAGGCCCAATTGTCATTATCATATTGATTAAAAAAAAAGTTCATCATAGTGCAATTTTAGGTTTAACGCCAACGGATCGGGAAAGAGCAAAGAATTATCCCACAAAAGCACAACATTCTTACCGCAGGGACGTTTCCCTGTTCCAGTTCATTGATGGAGTTGATTAAGTTTAAATGAAGCAGACACTGGATAAAAGTAAGGGTATTGACCACTGGGCACCGTGATCCGTGCTTGAAAGGACCTGATACATGCAGAAAAGCAAGATTTGCTAAATGCTCTAATCTTCAATCAAATCTTACATCAATACAGACAAAGTTTGGTAATGAGAGATTCAATGAAGCATGCGGGAGAAAGAATTAATCCTCTTGGTCTAAACTGGTTTCAACTTTGAAGCTTGCTCCGAAGGAAAGACAGTTATCTAAATGCTAAATAAGAAACTTATTGTACTTTTCATGGCATGCTAATCTTTTGTCTATTTCATCTCTATTATGTGTATGCTCATAGACTGCAGTTGTCATGGTGATTATATCTAGCCACTGGGGGGGGGATGGTGATGAGAAGCCAAGCACAGAGGTGGAAAAGACCCCCACGCAATCCACGTACCAAAAAAAAGGGGGGGGGGAAGAGAAATAGAAGGGCACAGGACCCTTCCTGGGCTCTTCCTGCCAGGCCTGAGGCCCCAGCTCCCATCAGGGCTAAGGAGGCTTGGCCTTCCTGCACCTGAAGTGAAGAGAAGCCTGCCATGGAGAGGCAAGTGGCCTTTGGTAGTAGTGGTGGCAGAGGGCCAGGCATCCGTCCTACCTCAAACCCTTTTTCCCATAGACATTCCCAGTGTTTAGTTGGGAGGTTCCTTCCTCCCCTCATAGTCCACCCATTCTCCACAGCACTGTGACCAGCCTTGAAGTCCTTTCCAGTATCTGAAGAGAAAACTGAGAGAAGCAAAAGCTTGAATATTGGACTACGGAGGTCTGGTCCAGTATGACTGTGCCCCCAGGGCGGGAAGTTGAGTCATCTCATCCTGACAGCCAGAGGGAGAAGAATACTGAGATCAGTGGCCCATGCAGCCCTGGTGGGAGGTGGAAGCTAGAGGGTCACCCTGGGGCCCTGGCAACTAAAGGTGACTCTGGGCCCTTTATGTGTTTTACAAAAGTTGCCAAATTAAGATGGGATTATAACTGCTCGAATCCTTGTCAGAGCTGAAAGGTTGGGAGCCTCAAATATGCCCTGGCAGTGTTGATGAAAAGCTTAAAAAGTAATAAAAGGGAGAAAAGAGCGAGGAAAGTAACATGTATAACTCTTATTAAAGAGAAGAGCCAAGGAGAGGTTGTGAACTTGAATCACTGTTTGAACTTTAATTTGTTCATTAACAGGATTTGCCCCTCACTGAGAATGTTATTACTTCCCTTTGCCGCTCTGCAACAACTCCGGGCATAATGAAAGAGTCTGGCAAAAAGTTAAATGCCTGGTAATTAATTCATTTAATTGAAAAAAGGGGGGAGAGAGAGAGGTCCCATGCAAGAGCGGAAGGCAGAGAGGTGGTTGGAGGGGCAAGACTGAATCTGCATGGAGGCCCTTTCCAAGGCCTGACCCCCTTAGGGAAGATGATGGGCCCTTGGAGCAAAACTAAAACCAACAGTCCCCTGAACACCCTCTTCCCAATGCTACCTGCCTCTGAACCCCTGGGCTAGGATTTCTGCCAGGGGCTACTGTGGATGACCGCTCAGAGTGGCAAAAAATGCCAGAAATCCAAAACTACATACATTCATAAAATCTTTCATGAGAAAGTACAGACAATTTTTTTCCTCTCTCTCCTTTCTTCCCTTGGGTGAGTTTCTTTTGTCTTCTGTTTCCAAGCTGGAGTGAACAGGAGTGTAGAAACAGATAGATTCTGCATGTTGAGATTTTAATCAGCCTTATAGCAGCAGCATGCTTTCTTTCCTCGCCCACCTCAGCAGACAAGTTACAAGTCTACTTGAGACTGAGAAGAGGAGAAATGAAATACTCTTCTTGCCCCTGCATAGAAGTAACAAGACTAAACCAGCTTGCTTTGCCTCTAACCTCCCAGGACCTACCTTTTCCTTTGGCAACCACCATGCAAAGTCCCTCTGTATCTTCCTTCCAAGGGGAGCCATGCACCAGCCAGGCACCTCAGAGCTACCGGCCCAGCGTGGCTTGCAGCCAATGAGAAAAGAGCAAAGCTCAGGAAGTCAACAGTAGGTCAGCTCTCCTTCTCTACTTCACCACAGTTAGGGTTCTCTAAAGTTTTAATTTTTTGCTTCTTAGGTTTGCCATAGGGTGTGTGTGTGCTCACCAGAGAGAGACAAGAGACAGTGAGAGGGAAAGTGAGCAACTACCCCCCCGCCCCCGCCGCCCCAGGAGCTGGTCATGCTGAATCCCTTCTCTCCCATTCTTCTCCTTGGATTTGGGGCACACACACACACACACACACACACACACATATTCATGGCATGAATTTTAAGCAGACAGATCTGGGACTCGAACCACGGATGGCTATGTGGGAATCCAGCATCTTAACCACCGTGCCATCTCCTGGCCCCATTCCCTAAAGTTTTTGAAACTGATATCCATATGGTATTCTTTGGAAATACACTGTATGCCAGGTACTCTCCCATTACAAAACAAATAGAAAAAAGAAGTGGGGAGACAATGTGAAACAATAAATTCCCTAACACCCAAACTATTTCCTAAGTTTATGTTTTTAATTAAATCACTTCCAAACCCCAGGGACAGGACAGAATTTTCTCACTCAAATTATACTGTTACCAAATAAATAAAGTCATCAAAGTTAGCATTTTGCTGGTAGCATCCTCCCCATTTACCCAATGCCATTTGGTATTATTAATACAATCCCAGCCTCAAACCCGTGCTGTTATAAATGATCTGCACTTTCATCTTCTTGAAAGCCAGTGGCAGGAGCACACCCAACCTGCCTTAACAACAGAAAGGGAGAAGAGGCCTTAAAAAAGGGCTATTTAAAAAATTCAAGCAAGTTCTTGATCAGCATCAAAGTTACTTCCTATCTTTTATAATCCCTGGGTACTGAGTAAGCTCAACTTTCCAAAGTTGTGGATCTATCCTAATTTTATTCTGAACAAACACTAAATATTACAAGCCTACAAACAAAATAAGCCAGAAAAGTTCCCCTCATTTTACACTACTGAGTGTTAAGCAGCTTTGGGGAAGGAAGCTTTAAAGAGGACAGATCAACCAGGTTTGGTAACTCTGCCACTGTGTTAGTCTAGACCTTGATAACCTTACAGATGAGTGAGTTTCTTCCTTCTAATATAGGCTTCAGAGTGCCTTGAGATGAACTACCCTAGACCCCTACTTTACTCCAAATCCTTGATAACTCTTATGGCCTATTAATAGCCCCACTTTTTGAAACTAATCTTCAAACCTCCTCCCCACTCTCCCCCATAGGCACTAATTGGCCTTTCCTGGTTTGTTTTCCAGAATTTACCTATACAAAAGGCAAGACAACTCTTTTTTTTTTTTTGAAGAGGTTTTTGCTATAGGGCGCGTGTGCTCACCAGACAGACAGAGACAGACAGAGAGACAGAAAGTGAGAAATCACCCCCCCGGGGGATGGCCATGCCTCAATCCTTTCTCCTCTATTCTCCTCTCGGGATCTTGGGCACGCACGCACATGCGCCCGGCGTGAGTTTAAGCCACCGGGTCCAGGACATGAACCATGGTAGACTACATGGGAGTCCAGTGACATAGCCATTACACTAACTGCTGGTCCCAAAAAGGCAAGACAACTCTTATGGACAGACAACTTTCTTACCATTCCAGAAAAAGCACATAAATCATCTTTATTTTACTGAAGGTGCTAGACACCATATTAAGCATTACAAACATTATTTATTCTTTCATTTAATGAGGTGGGTATAACTATATCCATTTTAAGGCTGTAGAAACTGAGGCTAAAGACATGAAGGTACTCGTCCAACCAAGGTCTCACGGCAAAGAGAGAAGTCTAAGGCTTCTATGTCTGGTTCAAAAGTAGTATACTTTCTACTCTGGCATATTCTCACCCCTACTGGACTGTGTGTTCTGATTGCTCCTCCCCACTTTCTTTTTTTTTCTTCTTCTTCCTTTCTTTCTCTCTTCCTTCCTTTCTTTCTTTCTATGTTAATTTGACCAGAGAGGGGCAGATTGAGTGAATGAGACAGAGACAAAGACAGAGACAGAGACAGAGAGGAAAGTGAGAAAGCAAGCTTCCAGGTCTGGGACTCAAACCACCGTCAGCCATGTGGAAGTCCAGTGCCCTTAACTACCACACCTTCTGGCAGCCCCATTCCTCCCCTTTTTCATTTGGGATCCTTCTCATTTCCACTCTACATATCTGAATCCCACCCAACCTGAATCTCACCAAATCCAGAAAGAAATTCCCATGTCTCCCTTAAAACCTTTCACCATTGGGACCAGCAGTTAGTATAATGGCTACGTCACTGGACTCCCATGTAATCAACTGCAGTTCGAGTCCTGGACCCAGTGGCTTAAACTCACACCAGTTGCATGTGAATGTGTGCCCAAGATCCCAAGAGGAGAATGGAGGAGAAGGGATTGCGGCGTGGCGATCCCCCGGGGGGTGATTTCTCACTTTCTGTCTCTGTCTCTGTCTTTCTGGAGAGTACATGTGCCCTATACCAAAAACCTCTCAAAAAAAAAAAAAAAACTTTCACCATCATCTTAGTCCTTGGCAGGCAGATAAACTCTTCATTATCTGTAGCACTCTCATGGTACTCCCATCTTCTGCCCTACACTGTCAGTTATTATATATATATATATATATATATATATATATATATATATATATATATATTTTTTTTAATTTGGTCCCTCTAAGCAGACTGTAAGCTTCTTAAAGTCTTAAACAAGACTATTTCTTGTTTAATTGCCAGAGGGCATGTGTACAGCCAAAGAGAGATAGAGAGACAGAGAAAGAGAGGGAAAGAAAGCACCCTCAATAGAGTGTGGTCACACTGCAATTCCTTTTCCTCTGTTTCTCCATTCTGTGGGTATTTGGGGCACACAAGCACACGCACAACTACCTGGTGTGTTTTTCAAGTCATCGGGGCCGGCATTCAAATGGTAGTCTACCATGTGGGATCTGGCTTCCTTAATCACTAGGCTATGGGGACTGGCCCCGTCTTGTATTTCTTTATATTCCTCCCTCACTCTCCAGAACATAATACTATAGCTCCTGTATGCTAAGCACCCACCTTCTACACAGTCCTAAGAATCAGATAGAGTTATTATTGCAATTTTACAGATAAACTGAGGCTCAGAGAGGGGCTCGGTCTGGTGGCAGGATTGGTAGCAAACTGACTGCAATGGCAAAAGTCTTATGGCAGACCATGGTTTGGATTCCAGGCTTGGTCTGAAACTATGCTGGGCCTATGCGTAAGATAATGAACTGGAGTGCTAGGGAAAGGGGATGACCAGACCCAGTCAACGGTGCTTCTCTTCTCTTTTTTTTTTTCCTCCCTGTCGTGCATATGGGTGTACTCTCTATCATGAATAAGATTAAAAAAGAAAGAAAGAAGAAGAAGAAGAAAAGAAAAGGGAAGCTAGCCAGTGGAGTGATGGTCAAGGCAGCTGGATCCCACACGGTTGACTGCATAGTTCAAGTCCTGGACCGGGCAGCTTGAAAAATCCTGGGCATGTGTGTGTACATAACCCAAATTCCAAGAGGAGTGGGCCGGCAGACCATGTGGTGGTTAAAGACGCTGGATTCCCAGATGGCCCACTGTGGTTTCAGTCAAACCTGGCGGCTTGCTTTCTCACTTTCCCTTTCTCTCTCTCTCTCTCTGGTCAAATTAAAAAAATAATAATAACAGATAGAATTAAATAAATAAATGAATAATTCTTTTAAAAAAATAATAAATCCCAAGAGGAGACTAGAAGAGAAGGTATTGGGGGCTGACCACCCACCCCTGGTGTGCTTTCCCCCTTCCCTCTCTCTCTCCAGTTGCACACACTATAGCAAATTAAAAAGGGGAAAAAAAAAAAGGAAAAAGAAGGAATGTGCCCAAGCCACTCAGCTAGCAAGTAGGAGATCTGATATTCCAACACATACTGTGACTTGAATGCCCCTTTTCCCTAGGCATTATATTATACTGGCTCAAATACATCTGCTCCACACAATATGAATTTATGAAGTGTCATTATGTGGAGGATACTCAACAAATCTCCAGAAAGCCTCCCTCTAACCATGACTTCAGATGGGGCATTGTTTTTACTCTTCAATACGTTAAACCCTGAAATGTAAAAGAATAAGTGTATACCCGCCTTAAAACATACCACTTTCCTCACCTGTCTAGGAACCCTGCCCCATGTTCACGGGAGCCAAAGATACTGTATTTTTACTGGTGTTTCCGTGAGGCGGAGGCAAAATGCCCGTCCTCCTGCGCCCTCTGTACATTTTAACTACAGAGGAAAATAAGATAAAAGGAAAGAGCCAAGTGTTATTTTTATTTATTTATTTTTAAATAGCCTGCAGGGTGGGGGAATCTTAGTGTCTGCAGCAGAAATGGATTGCTGCTATGGGAAAATAACAATTGTAAAAAAAAAGTTCACAGCTGACCAATTAAGCTAATGTGGAACTCAAGCTAGCATAATTTTCTTCTCTACAACATGAACTATGAATATGGCAATGGTAATAACATGTCTGAGAAAACAGGAACTTCTGGGCCGGCAGGTGGCGTGGTGGTGGTTAAGGGCGTTGGACTCCCATATGGCAGACTGCAGTTCAACTCCTGGACCTAGTGGCTTGCTTTTTCACGTTCTCTCTCTCTCTCTCTCTCTCTCTCTTTCTATCCCTTTCTGGTCAAATTAAAATAAATAAATAAATAAATAAAGTTAAATAAAATGATTCTTAAAAAAAAAAGAAAGAAAAGAAAACAGGAACATCTGCAAGTACGAGTCAAGGTCTGTAAGTCCAGCCAGCCAATTTCCTCCACAAGGGGATCATCCCTTCAGTGCTAATGCTGCAGATCTGAATTTGGTAGCATTTAGGAAACTATCCTATCAGGTTCCTTTACTTGCTATATGTCCTCAGGAAGTTTAAAGAAAAAGAAAAGAAAATCTTGCAATGGCAACAGGGTACTTTCCATGAATCTGAGAAAGGAGGGAAAAATGACTGTATTATTCATTTGTCTCTAGTGTGCTAAATTTACTCTCTTCTCCCAAGTTCTCAAGGCGGATTTACATCTGTATTTGTATTTTGGTTTAAAATATCTGGACAGCTCAAGGGCTATGACCCTTATTTCACCTACAAAATCCTACACATGCACAGCACTTAAACCAAGTCCTCCTGTTTATTCATCTCAGATAAGATTCACGTGAAGTACCTACTGGACATTACTATTATATACATTGTTTTCTATGAGGAAAACTAACATTTGCATCAAATAACACAACTAGCACATGGTGAACCCAGTCTCCATTCCTGGACCAGGACACCTTCTACTATTCCGTCAGAAAAGTCATGACTTTATTAATGAAGGGTCGTTATGCATTTTTGCACAGAAAAAATATGTCATGACTTTTCTGACAACCCAATACATGATATTTCACAAGTCTCAGGGCAGTTCCATACTTTGGCACACTGTGAATCTACATGTGAATTTTGCAGATTTAAGCTGGGAGTCTCTTCATCTAAAACAGATGGGCTCCAAGCAACATCTACCAGACTTCTATTATAACTACTTGGGCCACAGTAAGAGCTCCTCTGACTCACTCCTGCTGCTATAAAGAAAATGCACACAATTCAAAATTTAAATTCAAATTTTAAAATATTGCAGGGCCAGAGACCAACAGATGGCACAATGGTTACATCGCTGGACTCCCTCGTAGTCAACAGCAATTGAGTCCCGGATCCAGCGACTTGAAATTCACACTGGGCACATGTGCGTGCATGCTCAAGATTCCAAGAGGAGAAAGGATTGCAGCGTGACCATCCTCCCCTCCCCCCGGAGGGTGATTTCTCGCTTTCTGTCTATCATTCCGTTTCTCCTGCAAGCACACAGTGCCCTATAGCAAAAATATCTCTCTCAAAAAAAAAAAAAAAATCCAAAAAACAAAAACAACCTTTCAGGAACAGCCCCATAGCCTAGTTAAGGGAGCTAGATCCCATAAAGCTGATTGTGGTTCAAATCCTGGCCCCAGCAGCTTGAAAAGCATACCAGACACATGTGCATGTGTGCCCCAAATCCCAGAAGGATGGAGAAATGGAAAAGGGGTTGTGGCATGATAACGTCCTATTCCCTCACCCTCTCTCTGTTTCTCTATGGTAAGCACATGGACCCTCTGGCAATTGAAAAAAATTTTAATTTAGATGACTCTATTCAAGATGAGCAGGCATAATGACAGGCTATCTATTTCAAAAGGAGGGTTAAAATCACTGTCACTTGTTTTTCATTATTTATGGAGGTGGCTGACCTTATACTTGTACTCCCCAGCAGGTCCCCTTCTCTAATTTCTGGGCAATAACCAAGTTCATCAAAGCAGACAAAACTAAATTCCAGACTTTGTAAGTGGCTGATATAAGAACTTTCTTTCTTTCTTGTTTTTCCTTTTTGCTATAGAAAGCATGCACTTGTCAGACAGAGAGAGAGAGAGAGAGAGAGAGAGAGAGGGAGGGAGGGAGGGAGGGAGAGAAAGTGAAAAATCACCCACAGGAGAGTTGGCCATGCTGCAATTCTTTCTCCTCCATTCTCCTCTTAGGATTTTGGGCATGCACGCACACACACACCCAGTATGTTTTTCAAGCCACTGGGTCCCAGACCAGAATAGTGCAGTCGGCCATGTGGGATTCACAGGTTAACTCCACACCACCTGCTGGCCCAGGACATTCTTCCCATCTCAGCTCTAACTTGGTTCATCTCCATACTCAGTCTAACTCTGGGGTGAAAGACGGGCAGGTACTTGTTGCTTTGGAATTGTTGCCCTATTTCTTTGTCTGCTGGCTGACCTTCCTAATGTAAGAGAATCCGTTTTTACAACATTAGATTTAAGCTGGAAAGCTCTTTCATCTTTGTCTGCTGGCCTTGATTTCTCCTGATCACTATGGTCTGGATTCATGTTAATCACTAATGAACCTATAGCCCTGTATATACTACTGAAGATATTAGACCTGACCTCTTAGAAACACTCCTACTCAGCTAAGCACATTCTTCCTCCTTTCCTTGGTTCTCCATAGAGTCTCAGTGGGAGTTGAATTTGAGTTATTTCCTCAAATCTTAAACTGTTTGTTGGTGGTTTGTGGAAAGCAACTATCAATCCTTCTTCCTTCAAATGAATTCAACCAACTATAATTCAAACGTCCCATGACCTACCTCTCTCCTTCTCGGAAGTCTTTCTACCTCTTCTATAGTCTGGTCTTTTTTTTTTTTTTTGGAGAGGTTTTTGCCATAGGGCGCGTGTGCCAGAAAGACAGAGAGACAGAGAAATAGAAAGCGAGAAATCACCCCCCAGGGGGGATGGCCATATTGCAATCCCTTCTCCTCCATTCTCCTCTTGGGATCTTGGGCACGCACGCACACGCGCCCGGCATGAATTTAAGCCACCAGGTTTGGAACTCGAACCGCAGTCGACTACATGGGAGTCCAGCGACATAGCCATTACGCTAACTGCTGGTCCCTACAGTCTGGTCTTGACTACCACAGAATTTAAATCCATTGGGTTAGGAGTTTAATTATTTTGTATTCTGTACAGTAGGTAGTGTATTATCAACTTAAAACAGTATGCAGTGGTTCTATTACATATCACTTTGGGATTTATATTCACAATCAACTACTACAAATTACCAATGTTTAGCTCACAGGTTAGACTTCACCAACAGCCTCAGGATGGCTGAGGGTTTTTTGTTTGTTTGTTTGTTTTTGTTTTTTAACTCTGGAATGTCTTGCTCACTAAAGCAAATACAGTTTAAGTTCGATTTCTTAACTGAGTATGATTCTTTTCTATTTCAAGGCATGTGGAGCACCAATTCTGTGGAATTATATAAAATGATCCTAATTTTAGCCACGACACTGTGAAGTTTACCCACTCAATTCCACATTCTAGAACACAATTTTTGTTTGTTTGTTTTCGAGAGAGATTTTTGCTATGGGCACGAGTGTTTGCCAGATAGAAACTGAGAAATCACCCACCAGGGGGGTTGGCCACACAGCAATCCCTTCTCCATTATCCTCTCAGGATTGGGCACGTACACACATGATGCCCGGCATAGGAAAGCCCCTGGGTTCTGGGACTTGAACCCCCATCGACTCCATGGGCGTCCAGTGATGTAACCATTACACCACCCACTGGTCTCATACCCTTTTTATTTTATTATCATTATTATTCTAATTTACGATAGGACAAGCGTGCTCATTGAAGAAATGAGCAGGGGAGTTGAGAAATAACACCCCCCCAGGGGGATAGCCATGCTGCAACCCCTTCTCCATTCTCCCTTAGGAGTTTGGGCACACATGCATATGTGCCCAGTGTGATTTTCAAGCTGCCGAGTCCAGGACTTGAACTGTGCAGCCAGCCATGTATTATAGGATCCACACCACCTGCTGGTCCCAGTTTTTAAAATCCTATCAGACTTGTGAACTTTCATAAAATCCAAAATTAACCAACTAAATTCTTGAACAATATATCTTTCTGCAGTAATATGTCTCTATAATGCATATCAATGTGTGTGTATATATACACACATACATACACGACTGTTAAATCAGTAATTCACTGACAATCAGAGAGAAGGTATACCTCTAAATTATCACATCCCTTAAAGCTAACCCTTGGCACCTATTCTTATTCCAGTAGTGCTGCCATGGTTCAAACTATGTTAGTACAATGACTTCATACTAGTTTAAAAGTCACCCAAGAAAGCGATCTCATTGTCTTTCAGCTTATTTTGACCCCAAATTATATTACTCTGACTGAATCACCTATACTTTTTAAAACTCTTTCATAATAATATACCTCAAGTTTCTTAGTTCCAGGAGAAAGTACACATATTTTAGTTACATTCCAACAATTACCTATTAAATGCCTACAAGGGAACATGCCCGACGGCAATGCGAAGGCGAGGATCTATAATAGATAATAAATACTGAGTGGCTGGACGGAGTACTGGAAGACATAGGCAGTTCATCATAAAATTAACTCCTACAATTTATGGTCTTCCATAGGATTTGGCCCACACGATTACAGCTTTTGGCTGTATAATGTCCAGCCTAAAGCACCTGCTGAGATTTGGATTTGACTTTTCCAATTATTTCAGTTTTAGAAAACGTTTGGTCTAATAAATAGGGCTCTCATTGACTATGACACGAGAGATTTTCATGAGACAAACACTGTTGGCCATAAATGTTTGGTAGGTCATATAACATTACTGTTCCTTAGTTTATATGATAAAATAGGAATAAGACAAAATGCTCCTCCTTCCTATGTGGACTTTGGTGAGTACATTGATAAATACCCACAAAAATGATAAATGCTACTATCTCTTTCTGCATTTTCAAGGATGTCAACCAAACACAAAATGTTTTTAGTGTGTGAATTAAAACACCTGATGGCCTCAGACGTTTCTCTAGAAGATACCACGTCAAGAACTGCTTTATAAATTAGCTGTCCTTCCAAAACACACTGCCATCACGCTTCATTATAGCTTGGAATGAGGACTGCCGTCAGAATCGCCTGCATAGAAACATCCCTGCCCTAGGCTGACACAATGTATTCGCGTGACAGAAGACTACGAACCCAAGAACTCCGTGCTAGGGTCAGCTTGAGCCCAGGGCATGAGGGGCACATTACCCGGGCTTGGGCCACTGCCCTTGCCTGGTGCTTTAACTCGGGAAGAGAATGAAAGTTGCCTGAGGCCTCACGGGGCGGCCAGGTAGGAAAGGACCTGGGGCAGGGGCATGGCAATATTTTTTTCAAGTTCGAATCCCATCCAGGGCTAGGCCTTTGTGTCTCTCTCTAGTCCGTGACCACCCCCTCAACGGCACGCACACTTGCTGGGCACTGAAAGCCTGGCGAAGGGTCGGAGGGCGCGGGCCCAGGCCGGCTGAGGGGTGGGTACGGTCCAGGCCTGGGCTGGGGCTGGGCGAAGCGCTCCGGGCTCCCGGCGCCGGGAACCCCTGGCATCGCTTCGCGTCGCTGCGCGGCGCCGGCTGTCCGGCCGGGCCCGCCCTCTCGGGCGCGTGCGGTGGGCACGGTTTCCCCCAGGCCGGGTCTCCCCATACCCCGTCCCTAGCCGCAGCGTAAAGCCCAGAGCCCTCGGGGGTACCGCGGCGCCTCCACGCCCCGCTGCCGCCAGCTCCCGGGACGCAGAGGGCAGCGCGCAGGTCGCCGCGTCTGCCCGCGGGCAAGCCGGGCCGAAGGGGAGCGGGAGCCGAGGGACAGCCCGCGCACGCTTGCCCGCACCCGCCCAGGCTGGGCCCGAGGGGGCCCTGGCCGCTCAGACACGGGGGCCGCCACCCGCAGGGGGAGGGGAGAGGGAGGCAAGTACTCACGCTGGGCCCGGCCGCGCGGGGACCTCGCTGGCAGGACGCGCGGGCTCGTGGCGGGCGCGCAGCCCCGACGCGCTGCGCCCGCTGCGCCTCCCCGGAAGGGAGTCCTCTACCGTCGGGCCGCGGACCTGCAGCGCGCGCCCCGCCCCGGCCCGCCCCGGCTCCCTGGCCCTCCCTCCGCCCCGCGCCCGCGGGGTGCAATCCGCTCTCCCCGCCACCAACGCCAAGCGACGTGGAAACCCTTCCACCCAAATGAGCTGTGATATCCTTTTGATGGCTATAATTTATTCCAAATCGTCCCTGGACTGAAACGATCAATTAGCAGCCCGAAACGCACTGTGAAGTAAATTGTCACACTCTCTATTACAGGATGGTTATCATATATTTATAAGGTGTGTTTTCTGCAATCAGAACCAACAAGGTGTTGAGCGATCAGTCATAAACGCACTTCTTCAAAATGAGAAGGAGAGAAGCTCCGGCGTTCCTGGCAGGAGGGAAGTCCTCTTGACAATTGACAGTCACCCCCCACCCCACCCCCTGAGGTTTCATCTTGGCAACTGGGAAGTGCGTGAGCGCCGAGCTCCGCGCCAACTCTCTTCGTGGCGCGTAAGAGAGTCCTGGGAACTACGGGGTGACTCCAGGCTCTCCGAAGAGAGGTTTCCTTGTTGTGTAAATAAAGACCAGATTTAAGGATCACTCACTGTCTTTCCCTGGCCTCCCTCCTGAAGTTTAGAAGCAAAGAATAAGAGTATGCTCTAGGAGAAGCAAAGAATTATTTTCTTCTAAGTTCTAACAGAATGTTTGCGGTCTACACTTTATCTTGCGAATCTTTCCTCCTCCTTCAGGTCTCGAAGAAGGCCAGCTCTATTTAAGTTATGTATACTATAGAGATTATGTTAGGGTGGTATGAAGTTCACCCACGAGGGAATTCTGCATTCTGAATTGCAGTCTCCACCAGAACTCTTCCATCATTCATCAACAAGGCGACACAGGGTTCTAAGAAAGTCTTACAACATGCTGATCCAATCTGGTAGCCTGTCTTAACAGGACCAAGCCGTGGAGCTGTTCCTATTTTCCTTTCAGTCCTCCTCAGTGGTGAGGAATACGCATCCGGCACTTTGAAATCTCCCCTAACACCATCCAACAGTCATCTATGAACAACCCATCAGTCATATTTCACAAGGGTTATTTTGCATTCAGTTACTATTCCCTTTGCTTGAAAAACATAGCTCTAGAACCCAGTCTACTGGGTACCAGTTGTGAAAAAGGTTTAGCAGCTACCTCTGTGATAATAACGTGACATATGTGCAGAGGGAGTAGTGTGAAGGCAAGATACAGCATTTTTACCCCATTCTTGTAAGATTAACTTTCCCCATGACTTCTGCATGGCAGGGCTTGTCTGCAATGCCAACCCTGGAAGAAAGGAGAGAAAGGAAATCTGGTTGCATATTTGAGTGACAATGACAGCTGCTGCCACTGCCCCCCCCCACCCCCCCCCCACCCCCCCCCCCCCCCGCAGAAATGGGTACCATGATCCTCTCTCTGAAAGCAATAGGTTTAGGGACCCTTGCCTATTTTGAGGACTGGTATATGAAAAAACCATGCACAGCACCTTCACCTTGTACCTTCCAATGTATTGATCTAATTCCTCTTTAACAGCTAATATTTATTGAACACTTACTCCACACCAGGCGCTGTACTTTGTACATGCATTATTTTATGTGATCATCTCAACGATTTTAATGGGGAAGTTTCTTCATTTTGCCAGTGAGCAAACTGAGACTCGGAGACTTTAAATATCTAAGGTCATACACCTCGTAAGTGATGAACTCAAATCCAAATCAGTGTCCAATACCTTATCCTTCACCTCAATAATATAACATCTCAACAACTTAAGGTGTTGATTTGAGATTTTTAAAAAATATTTTAAAGAATTACTTTATTTAACTTTATTTTGTATTTATATTTTAATTTGACCAGAGATGAACAGAGTGAGAGAGAGAGAGGGAAATTGAAAAAACAAGCCACCAGGTCTGGGACTCGAACTGCAGTTGACCCTGTGGGAGTCCAGTGCCCTTAGCCACCATTCCTCCTGCTGGCCCTGGTTTGAGATTTTTTTCTACGAAAACGATTTTTAGAAATAAACTTGTAATTTAATTCCATTTTATTCAAACTTTTGTTGCCGTTGTTGTCTTTAATTTTGCCAAAGGGCACATGCCTTGCTGGAGAAAAAGAGGGAAAGTAAGAAAGCACCTCCCTACACACCCCCCCCCACAAGAGTCTGGCTGGGAAATCCTTTCTCCTCCATTCTTCTCTCTCTTCCATGTTGCTCACCAGATTTTGGGCACCCATGCACACATGCCCAGTGTGCTTTTCAAGCTAGTGGGTCCAAGATTCAAACCATGTAGTTGACAATATGGGATCCAACTGCCTTAACCACCACATCACCAGCTGGTCCTGCACCACTGCAAAGATTTTAATGGAGCTGATGATACAGTGAGAGTGCTGAATTCTGGGAATAGATAGAAAGAACAGCTCTTTGCAAGAGGAAGCCACAATGGATACTTATACCCCCAACCTGGGTAGATGATCTCTCCTCTGACTGCATTTCATGATTTCTTTTTCAGAGTTAGCACCTGCCATCTGGCGTTTAGCCAGATGCCTTACCCAAGGTCAATGATGGCTGTTAAGCTTATGGGGAGAGGGAGAGAGAAAGAGGGTGCTTCCAACGGCTCCCAGAGAAGGCAGAGCACTCTTGGGAGGAGTCTTAAGTGGGAGCCCCAGTAGGCCAGAGGCCCTTGTCCCAGACACCCAGCTCTGAGAATGAAATGTTGCTTCCTAATGGACTTTAAATTACCAACATCGCTAAACTCTCCCTTAATAGACTTGTAAAGATCTGCTTGCTACCTTTTTCCCCCTTCATGTAGAATTTGTAATCAAGAGCCCAATTTTGTCATTTGGAAATACTAATTATCTAATCACGGCATGCTGCATAACGTACTTGTCTGCCCAATTAGCTAGGACAATTATTAAAATTCAGAGGCCTAATTATGTCTCAATTTAATGCTGGCAAACTTGCATACAGAGCAGTAATTAAAATCCTCTCTTTCCCTCTGCCTTTAGGGCAGGGGATGATTAGGCCCTGTCAGGGGGTGTACTGAACCAAACCAGTGAAGCGTATTGTGCAACATGACCCTGCATTGTTAAGTGTGTCAACATATTAACCTGAATTCCCTTCAGCCCCCACATAATCACATTTGGTGGAGGAATAAAGGAGCTAAAACATGAAGCATTTTATTAAAAAAACATAAATTCATTTTAATTAATGCTATGAGAGTTCTGATGAATTTCATGCTTCCAAGTGCTGGAAGACATAAGACTGGTTCATCTAATTACTAGCAAATTTGCTCTGGTTAAAACTACTTTTTTTTTTTAACTCATTTAAAGAAAAAAAATTTTTTTTTTTGTGGTATTAAAACTTAGCTAGTTGGCTTGCAGTAATATAGTTGATTACCAGCTTTGATGATGGGATGCAAGTGAATGTTGACTTCCAAAAGATTCAAACCCAAGACTGGAGGCATTGGGGAAAACAACAAAAAAAGGCTATAATTTAATACTTGAAATATGTTAATAAAAGTGGAATATTAAAAATCATAATATTGAAACAAATTCAAAATATTTATCTTTTGAGCTTTTAAGTTTGATATCTGAAATCAAACGAGCGTAAGGAAACTAGACCAGAGCACTGCACAAAAATAATGATGTACTGGAAGCCTCTCGGCATGCAGGAACCCAGACAATGCGTGTCCACTCTGCTGCATCTATCTCATTTCTGCAAATGTGACCAAAGACTCACAAAATCCACGAAGACTTCCAAGCTGTCTTTTTTCCCCCCATAGGGTACATGTGCACATTGGAGACAAGGGGAGAGAGAAAGAGGAAAAGTGAGAAATCACCCCTCAGGAGATGGCCACACTGAAGTCCCTTCTCCTCCATTCTCCTCCTGGGATTTTGGGTACATGCCCAACATGATTTTCAAGCCATCGTGTCTGGGACTTGAACCATGGTCGGCCATGTGGGAGTCCAGTACCTTAACCATCATGCCACATGCTGGACCACTGAGCTGTTCTTTCAATTCTTGCCCTAACTCATGGTGGTCTTTCCAGATCATTCATGTATTCTACTAAAGAAAAACAGTATTCAGTCTAGACCAAAATTGAATTATTCTCAAGCAGGGCTTCTTTAGTTGCTTCCTAACTTCTTCCTGTATAGCTTCCAGAAAGCAAGACAACACCTCTCCACACACATACAGAGTTCTACAGAGTTTACTTTCAGGTCATTTAGAACCTTGGGACTTAGTAGGTGAGGCAGCCATGTCTCTATCTTATTCATGTGAGGCAGTAATGGTACTTGTTCAGGTTCAACACTTTATAAGCCCACTTTCTAATTCTGAGCAGGACAACGGAGATCTCAGTTCCCCTGTGGCTCACCACATCAGACAGAAAGTTGCAGAAGGGGCAGCAATGAACGATGCTTAGTTTGGTTAAATATCTCTTCTTGAGATCCAGGATAATGTTATCAATAATGAGGCAACACTGGAGAAACTTCTGTCCTCAGTCAATACTTATTTGCAAGATGTTTGGTCATAATTCTTCATATTTGACGCCGTTAGCCTATTTTCTTCCTCTTTAAGTTATAGTCTCCAAGATATGTATAGTTTTACCTGGGTCAGTGGTAGTGAAAGTAGGCTGCTTTCCTCCCAATCTTGCTCTGGGTACAGCGTGGTTGTTTAGGGACAATGCTGGCTGGTACATGCCCTATTACTAACAAAGGCAGTGACTACAGATAGTCTGTCCAGGAGATGGTAGGCTGGAGCCAGGACAGGCCCTTAGGCACTCCTGCTATAAAACCAGGGGTGATAGCCCCGCCTGCCAGACCTCCCAGAGAGTGTGCTCTGTATCTTGAAAATGGCCTTGTTCTGAGTCTCTTTGGATGGCAAACCGAAGTGCAAATCTGTGTTCTGACTTGTTCCCGTGGCTGTCAGCATGTTTTCCTCTTGTCAGCAGCAATTGACTGGTCAGGCTCCCCCTGTACAGCAATTGTAACAGCTCATTGACAGACTAGTGACCCAGCTGGACCTGATAATGGAAAACTATTGATTTTTGTGGGCTCCACGAATCTGCAATGAACGACCAATGTAATGTCATCAATTGTCTCGGACTCCGATAACCCAGGGGGAAAAGTTTCAAGGATTGCTTATATTTCTTGACAATAGTGTTTCAAAATCTCACTGAATATATGTAAGAAGAAGTCCGTTTCTTAGGTGGTTTCCTTAAATGACATGGATGAGTCCATCAGGGCTTGAACACCTGGCCTTGTCTGTTACATGAAGGAGGAGTTAGCATTATCCATTAGCCAAACTGACCATTTAGGAAAAAAACTTGTGGAGAGGCACTTGGGGAAGAAAATGTGTAAAATGTTTTTATTTGCTATAAAACAAGCTTACCGGGAGAAAAAAAGTTGGGAGAAACCCAAAATCTGTAGCTAATCCGAACGTGCTGATGTATGAAATTGAAACAGAACTCTTGGGTTGCTTCTGCTTTCCTGTGCTGATTTGCCTATACAAGAAAGGCTTGACAATAATGTAGAGTTGGCTTGGATGTTTGTTGGAGAAATCATCACTTAGGTTTGTTTTTTAAACACTTCTCTCCATATTTGATCATTTCAAAACTCTCAAACAGTGCTTAGTTTTTTCAGGGGAAAAAAATACTATTTCTTCTTAAGCCAAATTAGCAAGGGGTTGGAGCTAATTTTGCCCAATATGCAAGTCCAGAAAACTCTACTCTGTGGAGTTTTGATAGGATGTTACTAATAGCCTCTACCCAAGAGAAATCCTTAAAAAAATAAATAAATAAAAGAGAGAAGGCTATTGATCTCGGTCTTGACCTGATACATTTACTTCACAATCCGCTTGTAGTGAGAACATAATCGCCTCACGCTCCTGATCACATTTAGACATTCTTAGAACACAGTTCTAAGAACGAGACAAATCAGAGAGCACAGAGATATCGGGAGCACTTCCCCTTTCATTTGTTCAGAGAGGACAGAGGGAGACCTCAGTGAGGAGCCAGAACGAACAGACTCCGGAGTCCACATGGGGCTGGGCTCCTATTCACAGGACACAGCAATCTTCACACTCTCCTGTAATGGTCCCTTTATGGCCTTTGATTAACTTCACCCTTTATAACACCACGTCTGGTTTCTAGCACTATCAAAGCAACGTTGCTAACGGTTTGGCTGCCTATTAGAAAAGACACGCAAGGCTGAGATGAAACAAATTAAGCTAGATCTAGAAAGAATTCAGTGGCACTTGGATTTTAATAAATAGGAAACACTGGAAGAGATCACATGATTTGTCTGATTCTGCCATGTGTCTTATGGCCTAGGTAAGGCATCACCAGGTCAAAGATTAGGACTACATGTTTTGACTTCCATGAGATCTTGCATGTTGCATGATAGTCATTGAATGAGGGGGTGAGAAAACATATTTTAAGAATACAAAGGTATAGGCAAACTTTTCCAGTTTATAACAGATTTGGAAGGAAATAATTGAAATCAATGATTTCCATGATCCTGTCTACAGGCTCATGCCAGTTATGAAGTTTCACTTGTTTGTGGAAATGTGAATAAAATTAATGTGATTTAATGTGTTAATTTAGTGTGTTAATGTTACTTAGTATGTTAATTTTTTTTTTAGAGAAATATTTGCTATAGGTCTTGTGTGCTCTCTGGAGAGACAAAGAGAAACAGAGACAGAAAGCAAGAAATCACCCTCCCCCCCTGGGGGGGGATGGCCATGCCACAACCCCTTCTCCTCTATTCTCCTCTTAGGATTTTGGGCTCGCACGCACATGTGCCCACCGTGAGTTTCAAGCCGCTGGGTCTGGAACTCGAATGTGGGAGTACAACAACATAGCCACTATGCCATCTGCTGGTCCCAGTTAATGTGATTTTATAAAGCAAATTTTTTTAAGTATTAATTTTTTAATCTTTTTTTTAAAGAGGTTTTTGTCTTATGGCACATGGGCTCACCAGACAGAGAGACAGAGACAGTGAGAGAGAAAGTGAAAAATCACCCCTCCCTCCCCCGGAAGAATAACCATACCTCGATTCTTTCTCCTCCATTCTCCTCCCAGGATCTTGGGCACACACGTATATGCATCTGGCATGAGTTTCAAGCCACTGGGTCCAGGACTCAAACCACTGTCAGCCATGTGGGAGTTCAGCAATGTAACTGCTATGCCATCTGCTGGCCCCATAAAACTCAATCTTTTAAAATGTCTAATATTCTATTCTTTTGAGGCATTACTTTATTTTTTTTTTCTTTTTTTTTTTTTGGAGAGGTTTTTGCTATAGGGCGCGTGCGCTCGCCAGACAGACAGAGAGAGACAGAGAGACAGAAAGCAGGAAATCACCCCCCAGGGGGGATGGCCACGCCGCAATCCCTTCTCCTCCATTCTCCTCTCGGGATCCTGGGCACGCACGCACATGCGCCCGGCGTGAGTTTAAGCCGCCGGGTCCGGGACTCGAACCGCGGTCAACTACGTGGGAGTCCAGTGACATAGCCATTACACTAACTGCTGGTCCCAGGCATTACTTTATTTTATAAATAATGTTAATAGATCATAGCTGTTCTTAATTTTTTTACTTAGAAAGGCCAGGAAAAAAAAGTAGGCAGGATCATACATTGATTCCAATATCTCAAATATGACTTACAAAAAATCCAGAAATAGGAGCACTAATCTAAATACCTATTTATGTACCTTATTTAAATTAAGCGATTATAGCCATATGACAACAAATACAAGTATTTGCCATTAAGACACAGCATTGGACCAGCTCCATGGCCTAGTGGGAAAGGTAGCCAGATCCCAAGTGGCTGTTCCCAGATCCACCAGGTTGAGACATACTGGGTGCATGTGTGTGCCCAAAATCTTGAAAGGAGAGAGAGAGAGATGAAGGAAAAGTGATTGTGGTATGACCATTTCCCACAGATGCTGCTTTCTCCCCTCTCTCTGGCAAGCACACATGCCCTCTAGCAAAAGCAAAAACAAAAAAGATGCAGCAGTATGGACCTCATAGCCTAGTGGTTCAAGTGAGTTGGATCCCATAACCCATATGGCCAACCATCATTCAAACCCCGAATTCCAGACCTAGTGCCTTGGAAAATATGCCTGGTGCATTTGTGTAGGCCCAGATGCCCATAATCCCAATAGGAGAAAGGAACAATGGAAAAGAACAGACTGCAGTGTGACCATACCCTGTTGTGGGGGTGTTTTCTCCTTCTCCTTGTCTCTCTGTCTCTCTCTGGTGAGTGCATGTGCCCTTTGGTAGAGGGAAAAAAAAAGACACAGCATGAGTTGTGATAAATGTGACAGCATTGAACTTAGGTCTAATTTTTTGGAACTTCTTTCACGTTTTTCTTCTAGCTTCTGTTCTATTTTTATAACTAGTTATGGATTTAAAATTTTTTAATTTGCCAGAGGGCATGTATGTTCACCAGAGAGAGAGGGAGAAAGAGGGAAAGGGAGAAATCACTCTTTATGGGGAATAGTCACTCCATAATCCCTTCTCCTCCATCTCCCCCTCCTTTTGAGAATTTTGGGCACACATACACAAGTGCATGGAGTGTTTTTTCAAGCCACTGGGTCTGGGACTCAGCCCTCACAGCCAGTCATGTAAGATCCAGTTCAGGCAACAGTGAGGCCATTGGCTGGCTTCAGCTATGAATTTTTAAACCCAAACCTGTGGTTTAATTAAAATGTTGAAATATGTGATTTAGTCACTATACTTTTGATTTCAAAATAATTTTTTCTGACAAAATGATTTTTACCTCCTGCCATTTGCAATATCAGTTCTGTTGCCAGCGATAGTGCTACAGTAATGGTACCATTTGGAAAAAAAATAGATTTTTGGGCTGGTAGTATAGTGGTTAAGGTGCTGGACTCCCACATGACTGACCACAGTTCAAGTCCCAGACATGGAGGCTTAAAAATCAGGCTGAGCATGTGTGTGTGCATGCCCAAAACTTTGAGAGGAGAATAGATTGCAGCATGGTTATACTCCCTGGGGGGTGATTTCTCACTTTCTCTCTCTCTCTCTCTCTTTCTCTCTCTCCAATGAAAACACACACCCTAGGGCAAAGGAATCTTTAAAAAAGTGAAAATTTAAATTAACAATATGTGTTTTCCTGTGCTTTGTAACTTCCACTATAGACTTAAATATATTAAACATATCCCCTCCAATAACTAATCATAAAATTAGGATATTTCTTACAAGAGGTCTAGTTTCACCACTAATTTAATAATTTTCTTTTGTATTTTTCAGAATGCTTTAGGCTGCAAGTAAAAGAGGACTGCTTAGTGGTATTTCACAAAATAGAAGGTCAGTGATTTTGTCATCGATTGGACCCAGGTTTTTTCCATATTTCTGTTTGTCTCAGCATGTTCAGTTGTCTTTTTACACTCTCTTCTTTCATAGTGGCAATATGGCCACACAATATGTGCATTAAAACATCTGTAGGTGTTGAATGCAGATAATAATATTCTATAGCTTAAAAAAAGCAGACATTCTCTTGTTGTGTCTCTTTTTAAGACTTAGGGACACTCCCAAAAGCCCTTTACTGACTTTATCTCAACCTTCATCCAGAGTTGTGTCACAGGTCTATTTCTAAAACAGTTGCTGGCAAGAAGAATAAATTAAACTAATCTACAACCATCCTCTGGGATTAGAGAAGGGCACAGCTTCCCCTAAAGCAGCAGTCCCCAACCTTTTTTGGCACCAGGGACTGGTTTAGTGGATAACACTATTTCCATGGACTTGGGGTGAGGAGGTGGTTTCGGGATGACACAATCACATTACATTTATAGTACACTTTATTTCTATTATTGTTACATTGCAATAATTAAATAATTATACAACTTGCCATAATGCAGAATTGGAGCTCTGAGCTTGTTTTCCTGCAACTAAATGGACTCATCCAGGGGCTCCTATGAGAATCTAATGCTGCCACTGATCTGGCAGGAAGTGAAGCTCAGGCAGTAATGCAAGTGATGGGGAGTGGTTGTAAATACAGGTGAAATTCACTCCCTTGCTACTGCTCACCTGCTGTGTGGCCCAGTCCCTAACAGACTATGGACCAGTACCAGTCTGTGACCCAGGGATTGGGGATTCCTGCCCTAAATGACAATGTCTGAAATTACCTGAAAAAGAAAAATGGAGTTGTTAACAAAGAAGAAAAAGAGACACAGAAGCTTAGAATAACTGTTCTGATGACATTCGACCATCAAATTGTGTTTGCTGACACAGCCAACATATAAGAAACTCAGGTAGCCTGAAGACACCCAAGAAGCCTGACCTAGCCACTTGGGGGAACACTGAGGTGCCAGATAAGTGAGTGAGTCTTTCTTGGACCTTCCAGCTTAGTTTAAGATGGATACAGTGACATAATAACCCAAGAGAAAGGACCAGAACTACTCAGCCAAGCTCTGATCAAATTCTTGATCTGAAGAATCCTAAGAGGTTAAATGGTTGTTGTTTTAAACCTCTAAGATTCAAGATAGTTTATTTTATGACAACAGGAAACTAAAAGATCTCCCAATGTGATGATGATAACAAAGACAGAGTTTAAATATAAAGGCATAAATAGGTTGGCATTAAAAGATATCTATGCAAATAATAAGCATATAAAAGCTAGAATTACTATATTAACATCGGACTAAAATAGACTTCAAGATAAAAATCATTGCCAGAAATATGAGTACTATTCTGTAATAATGAAAGAGTCATTTCATGAGAAAGCCATTAAGTATGTATGTATCTAAACCAGAGCTTTCAAATATTTTATGTTAGGACTGCCAGAACTAAAGAGAGAAATAAATCATTCAGAATTATAATTAGAGATTTAATGCCCTTCAAACTAGACCCCTCCCCCAAATCATTAAACATGTGGAAGAGCTGACCAACACAATCAACTACCTTGACATAATTGACATTTATGTAACACTACATCCAGCAATACAATACAGATTATTTTCAAGGGCACATAAAATGTTCACCAAGACAGACCATATGCTAGGCCATAAAATGTCTCAATAAATTTGAACAGACTTAAATCATACAAAGTAAGTTCTCTAATCACAAAAGAATGAAAATAAAAGTTCTAAAATCAATGATCTAGGTTTTCTCATTAAGAAGATAGGAAAAGGGACCAGCAGATGGTGTAAAGGCTAAACTCCCATTTAGTCGACTGTGGTTCAAGCCCCGGACCTGGTGGCTTAAACTCACACCAGGCATGTGTGCATGCATGCCCAAGATCCTGAGAGGAGAATGGAGGAGAAGGGATTGCAGCATAGCCATCCTCCCTGGAGGGTGATTTCTCACTTTCTGTCTCTCTGTCTTTCTGGTGAGTGCACACACCTTGTAGCAAAAACCTCTCTTAAAAAAAAAAAAAGATGAGAAAAGATTGAACAAATTAAATTAGTTTTATTTGGGAAATAATGAAGAAAACAGTAAAGACAAAAGCAGAAGTTGTTCTTTGAAAAGATTAATAAAATTGATAAACCTCTAACTAATCAATACAAAAGAGAAAACACAAATGCAGACTACCAGGAATGAAAAGGGGGATATTGCCATAGACCTTCCAACCGTTAGAAGGAAAACAAGGCTCCAGCCTAGTGATACAGTTAGTTGCATGCTGAACTGCAGTCTGGTAGCTACACGGCCTCTTTAGGTTTGGATCCCTGGCTTGGTCAACCTGAAACACACTGGGTGTGTGTGTGCGTGCGCAAGATCCGATGAGCTGGAGGTGCTAGGGAAAGGGGACAAGAGCCTGTTGAGATTGCTTTTTTCTCTCTCTCATGCATGCATGTGTCTTCTTGTGAATAATAGTAATAAAATAATACAGAGGAAATATCTGAAAAAACAGTAAGTCTTGTATTTAACATGAGTGAAATGGACAATTTTTTTTTAAAAAATTGCCAAAATGTAATAAAATAGAAAATTCCAATAGTCTTATAATCTTTGCAAAGAAGTTGGATTCATTATTAAAATGACAATAAAAACTACAACTACACTGCAAGCCCAGTTTGTGTCACTGGTAAATTCTATCAAATCTTAGGAGTAATAATGATTACCAGCCATAAAATAGAGGAGGAGAAATTATTTGCAAATTCTTTTTATGAAGCTGGCATCATCTTGATACCAAAATCTTAAAAAGGCATTAGAGGGGCCGGCAGGTGGTGTGGTGGTTAAGGTGTTGGACTCCCACATGGCCAACCACAGTTTGAGTCCTGGACCTGGAGGCTTGTTTTCTCCCTTTCATTCTCTCTCTCTTTCCTTCTTTCTTTCTCTGGTCAAATAAAAAAATTATAGCAATAAATAAAGTTAAATAAATACTTAAAAAAGACATTAGAAAGAAAATTATAAATAAAATATCCCCTATAAATATTAAACTCATTAATAAAATATATTTTTTAAATAATTATTTTATTTACCTTTATTTATTTATTTAGACCAGAGAAGGACAGAGCAAGCAAGCAATGAGTTGAGAAAGAGAGGGAAAGTGAGAAAGCAAGCAGTCGACCATGTGGGAGTCCAGCACTCTGAACCACCATGCCACCTGTCAGCCCCATTAATAAAATATTTAATAATCAGGCTATCAGGTGGTGTGGAAGTTAAGGAACTGAATCACACATGGCTGACTGTGCAGTTCAAGTCCTGGACCCAGCAGCTTAAAAATCATGCCAGACACGTGTGTGTGGGCCCCAAATCCCAAGAAGAGAACGGAAGAGAAGGGATGTGGTGTGGCCATCCGCCCTGAGAGCTTCCCCCTCTCTTGAGCAACCACATGTGCCCTATGGCAAAAAATCTTCAAAAAAAAAAAAAAGCTCATGGTGAGCTGTGATCTCAGTGTGTTCCACGGTTCCGCATGAAAAGGTGAGGACTATTACCTACCTCCTGGCCCTGGAGCATCAAAGATCTCTGCTGTTTCCCCAAGGTCCTTAGAGTCTCTTGGGAACACACCCCAAGAGATGTGGGTGGGGCTGAGGCTTTCTCCAAAGAGCCCTGCATGAGTCCTGCAGTGTGCTCAGATGCCAGGATAAAACCTGTGGTCACCTCCTAAATGCTTCCTTACCACCTTCACACTCTTTTTTGCATAGCTTTTTTTTTTTTTTTTTAATTGTGGTAAAAGATACATAAAATAAAATTTATTCTCCAACATCCCTGGTCATAAGAGAGATGCAGATTAAAACTATAATGAGATACCACCTAACCCCAGTCAGAATGGTGAAGATTAAAAATACAAAAAATGATAAGTGCTGGTGGGGATGTTGGAAAGGGGAACCCCCTACATTGTTGATGGGAATGTAAATTGGTGTGACCACTGTGGAGAACTTTCTCTGCAGGTCCAGCATTGCAGAGATTTTAGTTACCACTGGCTGGCCTATTTCATTTTGAGAAACTGCCATAATGTTTTCCATAGCAACTGCTCTATTTTACATTCCTACCAACAATGCCAACACTTCATTTCTGTTTTTCATTTGATTTTATTTTGGGGGACAGCCACTCTAATGGGTGTAAGGTGTTACTTCACTATGGTTTTAATCGGCGTTTCCCTAATGATTAGTGATAGTGAACATCTTTGCATGTGTTTATTGGCCATTTATATACCTTCTTTGGAGAAATGTCTATTGAAATTTTTTAGCCCATTTTAAAATTGGAGTTTTTTGGGTACCAATTATATACATATATGTGTGTATCTATATGTGTGTGTGTGTGTGTGTGTGTGTATGTAAACTTGTATTATAAAATATAATTTAAAAAATTTTTTTAAGTTTTTGCCAGAAGGCATATGTGCTCTCCAGAGACTCTGTGGGCTTTTTGTATGTGGAATGATCAAATGTCTCTTTCAGTTCTCACCTTCAGGCTCAGCAGTGATAAAGTCCAGTAGTGACAAGGAAAGGTTAAGATAGAAGGAAATAAAACATCTTGCTTTTAATAGGTATTCTAAATTCCTGACACATACAAAATCCCAAGCCCTTCCCCTTGCCCCCAGCCCACACCCTTTGTCCTCCTTTTCTTCTTCCCCTCCTGCCCCTTCTCTTCCCTCTTGTAGGTCACTGTCATGCGTGGGCCTCACCTCCTTCACTCAATACCTCATTCCAAAAAAGCCTGAGAATTTCTGCCATAGCACCTTTGGGCCCTTCTTTCTCCTGAGAAGGAGATGCTGTCCTCCAAGCATGTGTCATGTCTTTGAGGATGCCAGACATTACTTTATCCAATTCAGACCCAAAATTGAGCAAGTATAAGCACTTTAGAAATAATTCATATTAAATATGCCCTTAAAGTGTCTTGTTTTGTTTTTTTCTTTCCCTGTTGGTTGGCCTTAGGCCTGATCTTGGTTTCAATGGAAAGTTTCGCCTTCCCAATTCCTTAATTTGTTACAATAAAAGGCAAAAGAGTTCTCATATAGGTTTTTAGATTATTAAATTTTAGTTATTTGAGGTTCACACAGTCCTTGGAGGGTTGTTTGTTTGCTTTTTGTTTGTTTGTTTTGCATCAGGGAAGAGGGGGAGAAAGAGAGACAAGATGGGAAGGAGCTCTGTTGCAAACAGTCCTTTCCGTTAGGAGTATGTCGGAACATCTTTGAAGCGGTCTTTGGTCAAGTTCTGACCTTTGTGTTTGGAAGTAAATATTCAACTTTTACCCAATCCATGTGGCACGGGAATTCTTAGATTCCCTTCAGTGGGCCACTTTCACTGGCAACATATCACTGGCAACTTTCAGTGAGTCTTACTTTATGACTAAACAAGGTTCTTACCTTGAAATTTGCAAAGGCTCTGACATTTTTTGAGGCTCATTAGAATTTATCAGAGGCATTTCTGCATTCATGTGTCAGCAAACTGAGCTACTAGGCATTTGAGCTCCCAACAATGGGGTGTGTTTAGAACCTAATGTTTACTTTACGAAAGGAAAATAAGCAATTCTTGTAATAAAATTTACTGTTTTCTTTGTAGAAAAATTCCTCCAATTTTCTTCTTTTTAAAATTTGCTACAGGGCATGTGTCTTCACCACAGAGTGATGGATGGAGGGAGAGAGGGAAAGTGAGAAATCACCCCTGAGGAGATGGTCACACTGCAATCCTTTCTCTTCCATTTTTGTCTCAGGATTTTTGGCATGCACACACACACACACACACACACACACACACACGTGGGTGTGTTTCTAAAGTCACTTGATCAAGGCTCAAATAACAGTTGACCATCTGTGATCCAGTCTCCTCAACCACCATGCCGCTGGCTGGCCTGCCAAATTTTCTTTAAATGCTGAGAGAAGGGTTTGCCATTTCATTTAAGTTTTGTTTTATTCATAATGTAGAGTGGATGTGTATGTACGAGAGAGAAAGAGAGAAACAGAGAGACCTGACTGGGTATAGTCACGCCAATTCTCTGTCCCCAGTCCTCCAGTTCTTCAGGATCCTGTGCAAGTGCAGATGCCCAGCATGTTTTCAGGCCCCCCTGGGGATCTGAACCCACAATTGGCATGGGGCTTCCAGCACTGCAGTTCAGTTTACTATAGACTACACCATAAGGCTGGGTTGGCTTGCAATTTAAAATAAGGTGGTCAGGGAGAGACTCACAGAAAAGGTGACATGTAAGTAAAGACTAAGTGAAGAAGAGTCATGTAGAAATGCTAGAGAAGGGATCAGCAGTTAGCTTAATGGCTATGTCGCTGGACTCCCATATAGTCAACCTCGGTTTGAGTCCCAAACCCGGTGGCTTAAACTCACGCTGGGTGCATGTGCGTGCGTGCCCAAGATCCTGAGAGGAGAATGAAGGAGAAGGGATTGTGTCATGGCCATCCTCCCTGGGGGGTGTTTTCTCGCTTTCTATCTCTCTGTCTCTCTCTGTCTTTCCGGCGACCCTACAGCAAAAACCTCTAGACCAAAAAAAAAAAAAAAAAAAAGGAAACGCCAGAGAAAAGCATTCAAAGTAAAGGGAACAAGGTATGAGCCCTGAGAAAGGAATCAAAATGGAGACCAGGCCTGCAGAATCCCTGTGCAAAGTCAATTAGGCCTTATAAGTGATAACCTTACTTGATTTTCAAAAATCAGTGAAACTTAATGTAAGCTATTGTACTTCTAGTAAGTACCCGTATTAAAGAAAAATGAATATTTATTTATTTATAGAGAGACTTTTCCTATAGAGCAAATGCAGTCACTGAAAAGACACAAAAAGTGAACAATCAACCCCCAGTGGGGATGGCCACACTGTAATCCCTTCTCCATTCTCCCCTTGGGATCTTGGGCAGGCGCTCTCTCTCTCTCTCTCTCTCTCTCTCTCTCTCTCTCTCTCTCTCACACACACACACACACACACACACACACACCCAGCATAAGTTTTAAGCCACTCAAACTGTCCTCAACTACGTGAGAGTCCAGCGATGTTACCATTATGTCATCTGCTGGTCCCAATAAAAATGAGTCTTAAAGCTAAATAATCAGAAACAGCCATCTAACTTATTCAGTTAGGGACTTTCCAGCAGGACAGACCATATAAGATAAAGGTATGACTGCAGCCAATCTATTTCCTTCGTCTTACTTCCATGTTTGCTCTGAAAATCTTCCTGTGTTCTCTTAGTAGGGTTCAAAAGCACCCTTGGTTTGTGCTTCTCCATTCATGAATCACTGTTTGTTCCAAATTAACTTTTCCAATTTTTTTTAGAGAGATTTTTGCTAAAGGACACATATACTTGCTGGAGAGACAGAGTGACAAAAAGCAAGAAATCACCCCCAGGGGGATGGTCATGCTGACAATCCCGTCTCCATTCTTCTCTTGGGATTTTAGACACATGTGCACAAGCACCCGGTGTGAGTTTAAGTCACTGGTTCCTGCACTTGAGCTGCGGTCGGCCATGTGGAGTCCAGAAATGTGACCATCACACCATATGCTGGTCCCAAGTTTTCCAAATTTATTTTGTCTCATTTTATCTTTTAGTAGAATGTGCCTGGTTTGTTCAAAGAGGAATAAAGTGGCCAAAATGGCTGGCTCTGAGTAAGCAAGGGGAATTAGTAGGAGAGGAGTCAGATATTGGGGTGGACAGTAGATGCAGATTCCATAGACTTATGGGTTACTGTAAATTGGTTTGATTTGCCTTTTGCTTTAAGTAAGATGGGAAACCATCAGAAAAAAAAGTTTTTTAAGAGAGAATTTTGCTATAGGGCATGTGTGCTTACTGGAGAGACAAAAAGAGAGACAGAAAGCAAAAAATCACCCTCCAAGGGGGATGGCCACGCCACAATCCCTTCTCCTCCATTCTCCCGTCAGGATTTGGGGCACACATGCACATATGCCTGGCATGAGTTTTAAGTCACCCAGTCCAGGGCTTGGACCATGGTTGACTATGTGGGAAACCAGCAATGTAACTATTATGCCATCTACGGGACCCACCATTGGAACATTTTGAGCAGAGAAATGATATGATAGTGAAATCACCTGAATATTGTGTTGAAAATAGGTAGAAAGGAGGCAAGAACAGAAAATAGAAGCCTATTGCCATAAGTCAGGTGATAAATGATGGTGACTTTGATCAGGATGGTAACAATAGAGATGGTAAGAAGGAATTGGGTTCTACATATTTTTTTTCCTTTAACTTTATCGAGATATTATTTATCTACAAGAAATGTACCCATTTAAGTGTGCATTCCCATGTGTTTGGACACATTTATGTACTCCTACCACAACCAGGTGTAGAGCAGTTAGTCGATGCATGCCAGCTGCACTCCAGGCAGCCTGTCTTTCTTGTAGCTTCCTATAAACTGGAACTACACCTATGTTCTTTTTGTACCTGGCCTCTTTCATCTAGCTTGCTTTTGAAACTTACTCATGCTTTTGCATCAGTAGTTTGTTCATTTTTGTTGCTGAGTAGTAGTTCATTGTTTGGGTAAACTACAGTGTTTACTCATTACAGTAATAAACATTTGGGGCACTTCGACCTTTGCACGGTAATGAATAAAGCTGCTGTATGTGCTTCTGTACATGTCTTCGTGTGCATATGCTGTTCCTCTCCAGCAAATACCGAGGAGTGTGATTGCTGTGCTAAGTATGCCATGGGTTATGGTAAGCATATATTTAACTTAAACTGACAAAATGCTTTCCAGACACTTTACATTTATATTTATTTTACATCCTCACCAGTAATGTGTAAGAGTTTTGGTTGCTCCATATCTTTACAAACATTTGCTGTCACTCTTATTATACTTTCATCCATTGTGATGAGTATGTAGGGTGGTTTGGAAGTAATATATTTTTTAGCCTTCCTCCCATCAAAAGGTGGAGTCTGGTTCCGGTGGCCTGAAACTCACGACCAGTGTGTGTGCATGTGTGCCCAAAATTCTCAGAGGAGAATGAAGAAGGGATTGCAGTGTGGCCATCCCCCTGGGGGGTGATTTCTCACTTTCTGTCTCTCCGGAGAGTGCATGCCCCCTACAGCAAAAATCTCTCCCCTCCCCCCAAAAAAGATGGAGTCCAATCTCCTCTCCTTGAATATGGGCTGGATTTAATGACTCATTTTTAATTTTCACCTCTGCAATTTTTTTAAAGCTATAATTCATATACACAAAATTCACAGTTTTAAAGTGTACAGTTCAGTGCTTTTAGTATATTTATAATGATGTGCAACTAGTACAAGCATTAATTCCAGAACATTTAAAATTATAATTGATTTACATATAATTGATGTGCATCTTTGTGGGGGTAGGTATAGTATAAACTTTTTCAAAGTATGCATATAGTATGAAATATATAAACATATTTATTATCTTCATCATTGAAAATTGCATTATATTGTGTACATTCTAGTTTTTTTTTTTTCTTTTTTTGGAGAGGTTTTTGCTATAGGGCGCGTGCACTTGCCAGACAGACAGAGAGAGACAGAGAGATAGAAAGCAGGAAATCACCCCCCAGGGGGGATGGCCACGCCGCAATCCCTTCTCCTCCATTCTCCTCTCGGGATCTTGGGCACGCATGTACACGCGCCCAGCGTGAGTTTAAGCCTCTGGGTCCGGGACTCGAACCGCGGTCGACTATGTGGGAGTCCAGCGACATAGCCATTACGCTAACTGCTGGTCCCGTTTCTAGTTTTCTTTTAGGACCTATATATTCTATTGGCAATATAATATATACCACAACAGAATATTTCTTTAACAACAAAAAGAAACTCCATACTGTTTGCAATGACTCTTACTTTCTCCTCAGCCCCATGCTACTTCCTATCCCCTGGCAACTACTAATCTTTCTATCTGTGTGGACTTGCCTGTTCCGGACATGGAATCGTACACTATGTGGCCTTTCACTTACCATGCTTTTAAAGTCTACCCGTATTGTAGCATGTATCGGTATTTGGTTCTTCTTATGGATATTATTTCGTCATAGTTTTACTTCATTTTGTCTATTCATTCATCACTTGACGTATAAGGGGGTTGTCTCCACTTCATGGCTTCTAAATTTTCGTATGACTGTATGTTTCAGTTGTCCCCTTCTGAGGAACTGCCGTACTGTTTTCTTAAGTGGCTGCACCAGATTACCGTCCCGCCAGCAACCGATGAAGGTTCCGATTTCTCCACATCCTTGTCAATACTGTTCATTGTCCAGCAGATGCAAAGTAGTTCTCATGGTAGTTTTGGTTTGCATTTCCCTAATGACTAATGATTTTGAGCTCCTTCATGTACTTATTGGCCATATCTTTTATGAAGACATGTCCAGTCACATCTTTTGTCTGTTTTAAAATAATGTTATTATTTTAAAAATAATTTTATTTTATTTTTTAATTTGACCAGAGAGAGAGAGAAAGCAAACCAACAGGTCTGAGACTCAAACCGTGGTTGACCATGTGGGAGTTCAGTGCCCTTAACCACCACACTACCTACTGGGCCCTAAAATCATGTTATTATTGAACTATAAGAGTGTCATATAAATTTGAATACTAGATCCTTATCAGTCATTACTTGCAAATATTTTCTCCCACTCTGTGAATTTTTGGATGGTGTACTTTAATACAAACTGTTTAATTCTGATGAAATCCAATTTACCTACTTTTTTTCTTTTGCTGATGTTTTGTTGTCATATCTAAGAAACTGTTGCCTAGTCTAAGGTTAGGGCCAGCAGGTGACATGGTGGTTAAGGTGCTGGACTCCCACATGGCCGACCACCATTTGAGATCCAGACCTGGTGGCTCACTCTCTCACTTTCCCTCTTTCTCTGGCCAAATAAAAAAATCATAGTTATAAATAAAATTAAATCATTCTTAAAAAAAAAAAAACTGTTGCCTAGTCTAAGGCCACAAAAAAGAACATGTATTTTCCTTTTAGAAGTTTCTTTTGTAAAAATTATTTTATTTATTTATTTTTCAATTCACCAGAGCGTGATGGAGAGGGAAAGTGAGAAATCAAGCCTCCAGGTCCTCGACTCAAACTGTGGTGGGTCATGTGGGAGTCCTGCACCTTAATCACCATGCTACCTGCTGATCCCTTTTCGGAAGGCTTTTGCGTTTTGTTTTTTGTTTTTGTTTTAGAGGTTTTTGCCCTAGGGTGGTATGTTTGCTCACAAGAGGAGTGGGGTGGTGGTGTGAAGAGAGAGAGACAAAGACAGTAAGAGGGAAAATGGGAAATCACCCCCGAAGGATGATAGCCAGATAGCCACGCTGCAATCCCTTCTCCTCCATTCTCCTCCTGGGATCTTGGGAATACATGCACATGTACCCAGCGTGATCTTCAAGCCACCAGGTCTGGGACTTGAACCACAGCTGGAGTCCAGAGATATAACTGCCACACCACCTGCTAGTGGCCCTTTTAGAAGTTTTTTTAAAAGTTTTAGATCTTACAACATTTAGTTTGTTGATTCATTTTGAGTTAGCCATTTTTAAAAAAGAATTATTTTATTCAATTTTATTCATTCATTCATTCATTTATTTTATTATTTTTTTAAAATTTAACCAGAGAAAGACACAGAGAGAGAGAGAGGAAAGTGAGAAAGCAAGCCACCAGGTCCAGGACTTGAACCATGGTCGGCCATGTGGGAGTGTGCAGCACCTTAACCACCACGCCACCTGCTGGTCCCGAGTTAGCCTTTATATAAGATAATGATCCAAATTCATTCTTTTGCATGAGGATAGCTAGTTTTCCCAGCACCAATTGTTGAAAAGATTATTCTTTCCTAATTGAGTGGTCTTGACACTCTTATGGAAAATCTTATGCATGTGTTTATTTCTGGATACTCAATCTTATTCTATGAATTTATATGTCCATCTGCATGCCAGTACCACTCTGTGTTGATTACTGTAGCTCTGCAGTAAATTTCGAAATGGGAAATTGTGTGTTCTTGAACTTTTGTTATTATTATTATTTTTTTTAATTGTGGGTCAGCAGTTGGTGTGGTGGTTAAGGTGCTGGATTTCCACATGGTTGACTACAATTCAAGTCCCAGACCGGCAGCTTGAAAATTACATTGCATGCATGTACATGCATGCCCAAAATCCCGCAAGGAAAATGTAAGAGAAGGGATTGTGGCATTGCCATCTTCCTGGGGTATGAGGTAGGGGGGAGATTCCTCACTTTGCTTCTATCTCTCTGGCAAGTACATACAGCCTATGGCATAAACCTAAAATAAATAAGTCTATTCAGTGTTCCCTGCATTTCCGTATCAATTTTAGGACCAGCTTTTCCACCTCTGCCAAAAAAAAAAAAAAAAAAAAAAAAAAAGGTTAATGGAATTTCCATCGAGAACTACACTGAATTTGTAGCTCAATTTGGGGAGTGTTTTCATCTAAACAATACTGTTTTCCAATCCATGAACACAGTATATCTTTCTATTTACTTAGGTCTTTCTTAATTTCTTCCAGTAATGTTTTGTGGTTTTCAGTGTATAAATCGTGCACTTTTTTGGTTAAATTTACTACTAAGTATTTTATGTTTGCTGATGCTACGCTATTATAATGAAATTGCTTCTTACTTTTTAGTTTTTTTCATTGCTAATGTGTACAATTTACTTTTGTATACTGATCTTGTATCCTGCAACTTTGCTGAACTCATTTATAGCTCCGACTTTTTAAATAGATTTTTTAGGGTGTTCTACATATATAAGATCGTGTCATCTGCAAATTGAGATCATTTACTTCTTTATTTCCAACCTGGATGCCTTTTCTTTCCTTTTATTTCCCCTTTACTAATTGCCCTTGCTAGAACATAAGTACAATGCTGAAGTGGCAAAGCTTCACATTCCTGACTTTTTCCTAATCTTAAGGAGATGGTGTGTCTCTCATCATTAAATATGATGTTAACTGTATAGGCATCTTTTTCATAGAAGCCATTTTTCAGGTTGCCAAAATTCCTTTGTATCCCTAGTTTTTTAATATTTTATCATAACATGTCGAATGTGTCAAAAGCTTTTTTTCTGCACCTATTGAGATGATCACATGTCTTTTCTCCTTTGTTCTACTAATATGGTGCAATAAATTGGTTTTCATATTTTGAGTCACGTTTCCATTCTTGGGATAAATTCCACTTAGACATGGTGTGTAATGACCCTTAAATGCTGCTCATTTTGATTTGCAAGTATTTTGTTGAGGATTTTTGCATCAATATTCATAAGAGGTATTGGTTTGCAGTTTTCTTGTGATATCTTTGATGTTGGCATCAAGGTAATATTGGCCTCATAGGATGAGTTATGAAGTACTTCCTCTTTTATTTTTTTTGGAAGAGTTTGAGGATTGGTGTCAATTACTCTTTACATATTTGGAAGAATTTATCAGAGAAATCATGTGAGCCTGGACTTTTCTTTGTTGGAAGTTTTTAGATTACTAACTCAATGTATTTACTTGTTATAGGTCTAGCTATATGTTCTATTTCTTCCCAAATACATTTTGGTAGTTTGTGTCTCTCAGAATTTATGAGAATTATTCTCATAAATTTTATCCAGTTATCTAGATTGTTGGCATATAATTACCCACAGTATTTCCTTATAGTCCTTTTGATTTTTGTAAGATCAGTACTAATGTCCCCTCATTAGTCTCTGATTACAGTAATTTTAGTCTTTCCCCCTGCTTTGGCCTGTCTAAAGCTCTGTTTGTTGATTTTGATTTTTTTTTTTTTTAAGATTTTTGTCATAGGGTATGTGTGCTTGCCAGAGAGAGGGAAAGTGAGAAATCACCCTCCCACGGGAGAAGGCCACACTGCAATCCCTTCTCCTCCATTTTTCCCTCAGGATTTTGGGCACACATACACATGTGCTCAGCATGTTTTTCAAGCTACCAGGTCAGGGACTTGAGCCACAAAGTTGGCTATCTAAGATCTAGTACCTTAACCACCACTGTAAATGAACCAACTTTTATTTTTTATGTTGATTTTCTTTGACCCTTCATTTAGACATGTGTTTTTATTTCTACATATTTCCCTATTTTCCTTCTATTACTGATCTCTGATTTCATTCCTTTGTGGTTGAAGAACATAATTTCCATCTTTTTTTATTTACTGAGACATGTTTTATGGTCTAACATATGCTCTATCATGGAGACTGTTCTATGGGCCCTTGAGAAAAATGTATCTTCTGCTGTTGTTGAGTGTTCTATTTCTCTTAGACCTAGCTGGCTTATAGTCCTGTTCATTATCTTCTATTTTCTTGCTGGTCCTCTGTCTAGTTGTTCTATTAATTATTGAAAATGGGGTACTGACGTTTCCAACTGTTATTTTTAAATTTTCTCTTTCTTGCTTCCTTTCCACTTCATGTACTTTAGGATTCTTTTGTATATGTCTATGTTATATATGTTTATAATTGTTATATATTCTTGATGGCTTAACCTTTTATTCTTCTTTGCCTCTAGTAAAAGTTTTTGTTTTAAAGTTTATTGTATCTGAGATTAATATATTCACTCTAGCTCTATTTTATTTACTGTTCACACAGAATATCTTTTTCTATCCTTTTACTGTCAACCTACTTGTAAATTTAATCCTAAAGTAAGTCTCCTGTGGACAGCATATGTTTGGATAATGTCTTTTTATCCATTCTGCTAAAAAAAAAAAATTCTCTAGGATTTCTCATAGGAAAGGTCTGAAAGCAACATATTCTCTGTTTTGTTTATCTGGTGATGTTCTCACTTCTCTTTCATTTTAAAAATTTGCCAAAGGGCATGTGCACTCACCAGAGACAGATAAAAGACAGAGAGAGAAGCAGAGGAAGAAAGCCACCCACCAGTGGGGCATGGTCACACCACAATCCCTTTCCCTTTGTCTACCTTGTTGGAATTTAGGGCACACATGCACATGAACCTGGTATGTTTCTCAAGCCACAGGAGCTGGGATTTGAACCATGCAATCAGTCATGTGGGATCCCTTAACTACCAGGGCATGCCAAACCTCTTGTCTATTTTGCCTGGATAGTTTGAGATAAAACATTCTTGGTTGACATTTGTTTCCACAGTACTTTTGAATATGAGATTCCACTGTCTTTTGATCCCCATGGTTTCTGAGAAGAAATTAGCTGTTGATCTTAATGTGGATCCCTTCTATGTGATGAGTCACTTTCTTCTTGCTGCTTTCAAGATTTTGGCTTTGCCTTTGACAGTTGGATAATGGTACATTTAGGTATGTCTTTGGATTTGTCCTGCTAGGAGTCTGTTGAACTTTTTGAGTTTGTAGATTAGGTTTTTCACCAGTTTGGGAAAACTGATTATTAATTTTTCTAACATTCTTTCTGCCCCTTTATGTTTTTCCTCCCTCCTTCTGGACCTATTATGCTTATATTAGTATGCTTAAAAGTGTCCCACAGGTCTCTAAGGTTGTATTCATTTCTCTTTATTATTTTCCTTTTCTTCTTCAGCTTGTATAGATCTCAACTGATCTATTCTTTATTATTTTTCCTGCTAGCTCAAATCTATTAAGCCCTTCTAGTGAATTTTTTATTTTAGTCCTTGTACTTTTCAATTCCAGAATTTTAAAAATCTTTCTGCAATCTCTCTTAACTGATAATTTCTATTTGTGAGATATTATTTCATACTTTAGTTCTTTAAATGTGAGCTCTGAAAATTTTAAAAAATGGCCGATATGAAGTTTTTGTCTAAAAAGCTCCAATGTCTGGTTTTCTTCTGGACACTTTTTAATGCTTAGATCTTTTTTTAATAATTTATTTTATTTATTTATTCATTTATTTTTTAGTTTGATCAGAGAGAGACAGAGGGTGAGAGAGAGAAAGGAAGTGAGAAAGCAAGCCACCAGATTCAGGACTCAAACTCTGGTCAGTCATGTAGGAGTGTCCAGCGCCTTAACCACCACACCACCTGCTGATCCCCTCTTCTGGACACTTTCTATTGAATACTTTTTTCCTGACCATGGGTTATTATCTCATTTCTTTGTATGACTTCTAATTTTTTGTTGGAAACTGTACTTAACGTATAGTATAATATGGCAAGCCAGGGAATCATGCTCTTTCCTTAGGTTTTGATGTTGTTGATTATAATATTGGGTCATTGGGAAAGTCATAATGCATTTGTGCATAGAAAAACAGTAAAGTATGTCATGACTTTCCCGTCGACCTAACAGTAGTTGTTCTCTGGTGATTTTTCCAAACTAATTATGTAAAACTGTATTCTCAGTTGTTTGAGGTCTTATAATCTCTGCTTAGTTTAATGATCAGTTGATAATTACACTGAGATTTCCTTAAAGTCCTGGAAACAACATAGCTGTCTTTGCTGAGGAGCTTTGTGTATATACTGGGGAACACCTTAAGCACTCAGACAGTTTCCAACTAACTTCCTGTTAGCCTTCACTTTCTGCTTGTGCAGTGCTTCAAGGTCAGCCACAGATTATAACCTCAAACCTTCCTGGGTCTTTCTTGAGCATGCCCAGAGCCCTATGCATATAGGTGGCTGTCTAAAGTCTAAGAAACATATCAAAGCTCTTCAAAGCCCTTATGGATGTTTCAATCCCAGCCTTCCTCTCAGGGTTTTTATTAGTCTATTGTTTGCCCCAGCTGTTATCTATCACCCCAAACAGCAGCAACTGAAACAGTTGCCTGTAAATGTTTAAACAGATGCTACCTGTGTAGCAGCTTTAGCACAAGATGAGTTCTGAGTCAAGTTAAATAAAAAGAAGCCTTTCCAGCTGGTCTTTCAGGAAGCCACTAGACAGGTCAATAATGACAATTCTGCTATTTTCACTGATTACTCTGTAATGATCCACTTTTTAATAAATAGATACAGAAGTAATGTTGAATTAGGTCAGAAAAGGTGACACAGTATTTCAGTCTGGCTCTCTCTTGAGACACTTATCCTTGAAGTGACTGACAAACTGTGACAGTCACCATTCCGAAAAAATGGCCAGAATATATGGCAAAGCTACATGAGAGTGCCAATAGCCCAGATAAAAGTCCAGGAAGACAGCCAGCAGTTAGTTAACTAGAAGATACACGAGTGACTGAGTCCCCAGTGGACTCTTGTTCCTAGATATTGAGTAGCCCTAGCTAAATGAAGTAGGGATGAGTCCTTAGTCCCACTAAGCCCCATTCAAACTGTGGATTCATGGCTAAAGTCCACATTATTCTTTTAAATCACTAAATCATGGAGTGTTTTTTCACACAGTAATAGGTAATTAGAATAGAATTAGATAACTGAAAAAGGTGTGCTGCTGTAACCAAAAACCTAAATTTTAAGTAGTGGCTTTGGCTAGAAACTAAAAGGACTTCAAAAAGAGTGTTAATGAAAGCCTAATTTGTGGGGACCAGCTGGTGACGTGGTGGTTAAGGTGCTAGACACTCCCACGTAGCTGACCACAGTTCAAGTCCCAGACTTGGTGGCTTTCTCTCTTCTCTCTCGCTCTGTCTCTCTCTGGTCAAATTAAAATAAATGAATAAACAAAATTAAATAAGTAACTTAAAAAAAGCCTAATTGGTATCAAAGATGCTATCAATGGAAACTTGATGGTCCTCAAGGAGACCTTTGGTGAGATTAATGCTATTTAGAAATAGAGAGAAGGGGACCCTTGTTATATAGTGGTGAAAGTTTAGCTTCACTGTTGCTTTCAGTAACATGAAAACTTGAACATTTACTTAATAAATTGAATGTTCTAGCTAGGATTTCCAGAAAAAGCATTCAAGTTATATTTTTTAGTCCTTTAGGCTACTTATAGTAAAATACAAAAGGAGAGAGAAATGCTAAGGATGACTGTTAAATATAAATTAGTAAAGCTTGATGATTTGGAAAATAAAACTATTCTCATTTCCAGCTTTTCCGATGACAAATGGTGCTAAAATTAAGAAATGGCTTCAGGGAAGAGTTAAAATCTAGGGTGCTATCAGGAAAATATGGTACAAAAGACGCAGCCTAACATACGACTGTAAAACTTTTGATAACACCATTAGAAAGATTTAAGATGGTGCCTTAAAAGACGAAAGTCCTTGTAAGGATTTCAAGAGTATGCCCGACAGATCCTTCCCATTAAAGACTAGGGATCTAAAGAGCCGACCCTCACTGTCCCACAGCAGTCATGCATCAAGTCCAAGGTACAGAATGGTTCATCCTGACAAAATTTGTGAGTGCTACTTTTGTCTAACGTACTGACTCTCAAGAAGATTCACAGCAAACCCACAAAGATTTTAAGAAAATTGTATTGGGGACCAGCAGATGATATAGTTGTTACATCGCTGGATTCCCATGTAGTAGACCTCAGTTCAAGTCCTGGACCTGGTAGATTAAAACTCATGCTGGGCATGTGTGCGTGCATGCCCAGAATTCTGAGAGGAGAATGAAGAAGGGATTACAGTGTGCCCATCCCTCCCCTCCCCTGGCAGGGGGTGGTTTTTTGCTTTCTGTCTTGCCCTCGTGAGTGCATATGCCCTATAGTAAAAATCTCTCTAGAACAACAAAAAAAGAAAATTGTACTAGCAGAAACACTGTGAGCTTGAACTGAGAGAGGCAGAGACATTACAAAATGAAAGAAAACTTCTGGAATCCCTGAGCTACTGAGGGCAGGAGGCAGGTTGAGAAATCTATTTGGCTGCCTCACTGATCACTTAAGTGATGACTCTTAAATTCAAGAAAAGATAACAAAGAGCTGAGAGGGAAGAACCAAGAGCTATTAAAGAGAATCATTCCCAGATCAGCAAAGTGGCATGGTGATTAAAGAAGTGGATTCCCACATGGCTGGCTATGATTCAAGTCCTGGACCTGACAGCTTGAAAATCATGCTGGGCACATTGTCAAATGCCCAAAATCCCAAGAGCAAAATGGAGAAGGGATTGCAGCATGGCTATCACCTCTAGGGGGTGAATTCTTAGTTTCCCTCTCTCTGTCTCTCTCTGGTGGGTGCATGTACCCTATGGAAAAACAAAAACAAAACAAAACAAAACAAAAAACATTCCCAGGCAGTGAGACTCAGCTCTAATCAAGGAATTGGCAACACGTGTACTGCTGGATTTCAGAAAGTCTACAGAATAATAACTTCTGTGTGTGTCCTGTTTTCTCCCGTTTTGAATGGCGGGGTATTTAGCAGTTATTCTGTCCCACCACTATATACTGGTCTTCAGATCAAGAGGAACTGTACACCTGAGCTATACACTAAGAGAACCACATCCAGGGAGCCTCATCTGAATCTCGAGCTGATTTAGATGGTGAAATCTTGACCTTGAGTCTGATCCCAATGCTGTGACAGTCTTTGAGGAGGTCTAGGGAATATGAATGTATTTTTCATGTGGTAGAAAAGTAAATAATTTGTGACAGACTGTATCTGTCACATTTAAACATGCTTGCAAATTCTCTGACACTCCATTCCTCCTCTTGAATATGGGCCAGCCTTACTGACTCATTTCCAATGAAAAGAATAAGACAGAATGTCTGAGGCTAGGCTAGAAAAGGTGATAGGAGTTTCTACCTGGTTCTTTCTCTTGGGGTGTTTGCTCTTGGAATCTAGTTATGTTCAGAGAAATTCCAGGCTACACAGAGAAATCGTGTGCAACTGGTTCAGTCAACAGCTCCAACAACGATCCCAGCTGACAGCTAGAATGAAATGCCTCATCTGTAGGTGAGCCTTCAGACAGTTCCAGCTCCAAAATACAAATGGCCTCAGCTAATGCCAAATGGAGCAGAGGTGAGCTGTCTCTGCTAAGTATTCCAGTTTGCAGTTGTGTGGATAAAGCAAATGCTTTCATTTTTTAAAAAACTATTTGATTTTATTTATTGTTATTAATATTAGTTTTTCAATTTGAGCAGAGAGAGACAGAGACAGCGAGAAAGCAAGCTGCCAGGTGTCAGACTTGAACCACAGTTGGCCATGTGGGAGTCCAACGCCTTAACCACCACGCCACCTGCCAGCGCCATGTTGTCATTGTTTTTAAGCTACTATATGTTGGGCCAATTTCCACACAACAGATAAATAGAATAAAGTAGTATTTAAATTTTTTTAATTATTAGTTTTAAAATTTGCTATAGTTCATGTGCACTCACCTGAGACAAATGAGAGAGAGAGAGAAAGAGGGAAAGTGAGAGAGCAAGCTGCCAGGTCCAGGACTTGAACTGAGCTATGTGGGAGTTCAGTATCCCAACCACCACGCCACCCACTGGCCCCAAAGTAGTAGTTTTAATTTGCATTTCCCTGATGCCTAATGATGTTATCTTTTCATATGCCAATTAGACATTTATATATCCTATTTTAAAAATATATCTAAAGTATCTGTTCAAATTTTTGCTCATTTTAAAATTAAGTAACTTACCTTGTTCTTAGATGTAAAAGTTCATTATTCTACATTCAAGTCCTTTTTGCAGATGTATGTTCTCTCAGTCTGTGGTTCCCTGTTGCATTTTACTTTTTTAAAAAATTATTTAATTTTATCATTATTAAAATTATTTATTCAATTCCATCTGTTGTTATTTTTTTCACTGGACTAGAGAGAGGCAGAGAGAGAAGAGGGAAGTGAGAAAGCAAGCCACCAGGTCCTGGACTTGAACTGAGGTTGGTCATATGGGAGTCCTTGCCCCAACCACCACGCCACCAGCTGGCCCCATTATTATTTTTTAAATTTACTACAGGGCACAAGCACTCATCAGAGAGAGAGAGAAAGAGAAAGTGAGAAGTAAGCTGCCAGGTCCAGGACTCGCAGCCATGTGGGAGTCCAGTGCCTGAACCACCACGTCATCTGCTGCCCCCTGTTGCATTTTCTTAATATTTACCTCAGAAGTTTAAAATTTTATAAAGTAAAACTTATCGTTTTTTGGAGCACCTACAATGTTTTATGTATTTTCTTCTTATCTTTAATCTTCACAATAGTTGTTGTTGTTTTTTTTTTTTTATATAAGAGAGATTTTTGCTATAGGGCACGTGCACTTGCTGAAGAGACAGAGAGAGACAGCAGGAGAGAAATCACCCTCCAATGAGGGATGGCCAGGCTTCAATCCCTTCTCCTCCATTCTCCTCTTGGGATTTTGGGCATGCATGCACACGTGCCCAGCATGAGTTTTAAGCTGTCAGGTCTGGGATTCAAATTGTAGTTGACTACATGGGAGTCCAGTGATGAAGTCATTACGCCATCTGCTAGCCCCAGACTTCACAATAATTTTCTAAAGAAGGAAATATCATTGCTATTTTCAGCACTGTAGATGATAAAACAGAAAGTCGGAGAGGTTGAGAATGAGAAATGAGATAACACAACAGGAAACAGTACTAGGCATCACATCCAAATATGTATGAAGCCAAAGCACACATCTTTTCCTTCTACCATGCAACCAACACCGGCAAAACCAGTATTTGAAGCTTGCCTCTTTGACTTACTAATTACGACTCTGGATATGCCACTAAACCTCTATGAACAGGTGTGTTTCTTGATCTGTAAGATCAGGAAAAGGATAGCCTTGTATCTTTGTCCACTGCTGTGTTGCTAGCAGAAGTATCTGAAGCTGGTGAATTATAAAGGAATAGGGTTTAGTAACTCACAGTTCTGGCAGCTGGAAAGTCCAAATGCATCACAAAATGGTGGCAGGCAGAACTTCTGGCAGGGCATGGTCGATATCCAGTGGCTTTCTTTCTCTGATTCCAGCGGAATCATTCTCTCTGCTTACCATCACTCGATCACAGAGGTCCACAATGATAGCACTATCCCACCCCAAGGCCTCCCACTGGGACTCGATGAAGGAATTACATTTTCACACAATGCCTTTACAATACAGTCAATACAATCAACCCTAGCACATGGAGTTCTGGGGGGGCATATTCAAACCTTGCACAATGTCAATGAGTACAAGAGGGATGTGCATGAAAAGACGGTAAAATGTCAAGTACCTTAGAAATACTTTTTATTTATTTCCTAAAAATTTCTCCCATGAATAAGAAAGAAGAAAAAAAGAGGAGAGAGAGGCAAAATAGCCCCAGTAGAGCCTTGATGCTGCAATCTATCCCCAGACTCACCCAGGCCCAAACCAGGCATGCATGTGCCCTGTGTGCTCAGGGAAGTCTCCACATGTGAACTTGGAACTTTCCCAAGTGGGTCAGCCTCACAGAGCACTGCGTTTCACCACTGTGCCACCATCCACCCACACTAACTCATCAAAACCATGCTAATGGACTGGTTCATCTCCATTGTACTTTCTCATAACTTTTGGGAATTTGGATCATTTCTTTTGGCTTCTTACCCCATTAAAAATCCTATGAAGATACTATTTGAAGAGACAGCAGAGGCATAGTGGTTGCGATGTTGGACTCCCACATGGCCAACCACAGTTTGAGTCCTGGACCTGGTGGGTTCAAACTCACACCAGGCACGTGTGTATGCATGTCCAAAAATCCCAAGAGGAGAACAGAGAAGGGACTGTGGTGTGGCCATCCCCCCAAGGTGTGATTTCTCACTTTCTGTCTGTCTCTGTCTCTCTGGCAAGAGCATATGCCCTATAGCAAAAAAAAAAAAAAAAAAAAAAAAAAAAAACTCTCAAAAAAATACTATTTTGCCTTCCTCTTTACATCAATTTTTTTCTTACATATATAGAAAAAAATGGTAGATACTATTATTGACATAATAAGTATGTATGCTTATGTTGTACAGTGTGTTTTTTCATGCATGAAGCAATGTTATGATCAAATCAGAATAATTTTCATATTAACTAATTCAAACATGTCATTACTTTTTGTTAGAAACATTTTAATTTTTTAAGTCATTTTTTTATTTTTTATTGTTATTTTTTTTTTACTGCCAGAGGGCCTGGTCATATTGTAATCCCTTTACCATTTCTCCAACCTGTTGGGATTCTGGGTACGCAAACACATAGACCTGCCATGTTTTTCAAGACACAGTAGTTGAGATTCAAACTGGGTTGGCCATACAGGGTCTGACTTCCTTAACCCTTAGGCTACAGGGCTGGCGCAAAATCTTTTCTTCATAGAAGTGGATAGTGTAACAGTGGGTGGGTGGGTAACAGAAGTTGCAAAGGACAGTGTGTGGGGAGAGTGATGAGAAGATGCTTAACACAAGAGTACAGGAAGATAAGTGGAATGAGTTCTATAGCACAGAGTAACGATAATTGGTAGTAATTAAATGTATACAAAGGCGTCTTCAAAAAAAAAAGCTGATGGAAAATGTATTATGAAAAACCTATGTGTGGATTTAAAAACTTTTTTGGGGAACCAGCAGTTAGCGTAATGGCTATGTCGCTGGACTCCCACGTAGTCGACCACGGTTCGCGTCCCGGACCTGGTGGCTTACAACTCACGCCGGGCGCGTGTGCGTGCGTGCCCAAGATCCCGAGAGGAGAATGGAGGAGAAGGGATTGCGGCGTGACCATCCCCCCTGGGGGGTGATTTCTCGCTTTCTGTCTCTATGTTTCTCTCTCTGTCTGGCGAGCGCACGCGCCCTATAGCGAAAAACCTCTCCAAAAAAAAAAAAAAAAAAAAACTTTTTTGCACCAAAATATACTAGTACTTTAATTCAATTTTTCCACATTTTGAAGTCTCCTTTTTGTTGTTGTTGTTGTTTTTAAATTTTGCTATAGGGCACATGTGCTCACCAGAGACAGAGAGAGGGGGAAATCGTGAGAATACACCTTCCCCGGCACCCCAGGATAGGATGGCCATGCTGCAATCTTTTCTCTTCCATTTTCCTCTTGGGATTTTGGGCACGTGCACAAATGTGCCTGAAATATTTTTCAAGCTGCTGGGTCTGGAACTCAAACACTCTGTTGGCCATGGAGGATTCAACCCCCTTAACCACCATACTACTGGCTGGTCTAGTTCCCTTGTATTTCAGAATAGAAGAGTGGATTTTGAATGTGCACAACACAAAGTAAAGGTAAGATGGTGGATATATTTATTGCCCTGATTTGATCATTACACAGCATATACATGTTTTGAAAAATCACTGTATCCCAAAGGATGTACAACTATTATATGTAAATTAGAATGAAAGTATAGGTAATGAATAAAGCCCTGTCTTCTGGCCACTTTGAAATATACAATTATTAACTATAGTTTATTTTGATTCAATATTCTTTTTAAATGCTAAGTCTGCTTTCCTTCAGTTTACAACCAAAAGTACTTTTTACTACTTTCTATGACCCATGGCTAATGGAGATGTCACAATTCCTTCTCCAATTCTTTCAGGATTTTGGGCACACACAAGTGCTTGTGTTTTTCAAGCCTCTGGATCCCAGGACTTGACTGGAACCATGCAGTCAGCCATGCAGGATCGAGCCAGCTTAATTACTGCTACCAGCTGGCTAGCCTTTTTAAAATAGTGAATTTTTTAATTGCCAGGGGATACATGAGACACCCCAATGGGGTGCAGTCATGCTGCAATCCCCTTTCCTCCTTTCTCCTTCCCATTAGGATTCTGGGCATGCACACAGAGCAGGCATATTTCTCAAGCTGCCAAGGCTGGTCAGCTGTGTGGGACCCGGCTCCCAATGCACAGCACTTAACCACTGTGCTCTGGGTCCCTCTATGGGCTTTGCATTAACAAACACAGAAAGCTTGGTCTTAAACGATCCAGAATCATGGATGAAAACTGGCAGGAGTAACAGCCAATGGCCCTGTTTAGACGGAATTCACATACCACCTGTGCCCAGGGGTGAGCCACACTGTGGCCAGCACAGCCAAGCCCACCTGTACTTGCTTGCTCACCCATTGCTGCCCCTGCTGTCGGGTAGTAAGGGACTCTGGATGCCCACTACAGGTCCAGGTTACCGTGTGGGTAGCCCTGTGACTTCACGCTGAGGAAATGCAGGAAGACTGATATTCACCAGAATGCAGTCCCTATTCATCTTTTCTAGTTAGTTTCCTCCAGATTACGTTTTTTTTTTTTTTTTTCCTAGAAAGTGAGAAAACACTCCCCCGGGAGGATGACCGCACCTCAATCCCTTTTCCTCCATGTTCCTGTTAGAACTTTGCGCATGCATGCACACATGCCTGGTGTAACGTTGCCAGACCCAGGACTCAAACCACACTGTTCAACCATGTGAGATCCAGCCACTGTAACCATACCACATGGCTGGCCCTTTCAATTCTTAAAAAATGAAAAACATTGCTTGGTATTGTTTTTTTTTTGAGGTTAACAGAAAATGCCTGCTTAACTACAACTGGTTTATTTCCAAACTTGCTGTTTCTTAAGTTGTCCCTGGGCATAGGAAGAACACTTTGGATTAGAAACAGGCATTTGAGGTTAATGAGTTGACAAGTTTTTTTTTTCTAAAAAAAAAAGAAAAAAAAAGAATTTATTTTGAATTGTTTTTGTAGCACCCTATTAGGGATAATTTATTTATAATGGTTTCTAGTTTTATTCAGTTGAACCACATTCTATGATCATTTTTATAGAGCAAAGGTGACTGAATATCAGCAATTTCATAGGGTTCTAATAACATTGTGAATAACAAAGTTCTCACCTTAGATAAATGGGCTAGTATTTGCTGGAAATACCCAATTTACTTCCGTATTTCTACTTACCTTCCCTAGCTTTCCCCAACTTAATATTTTATGTTAAGATCTCCCTTCCTTTTGCCCTGCCTCACTTCATGATAGTGTGGTTATTTCAATCTCTTGGAAATACACTATACAAATTAATTGGCTTTTGGTAGTTCCAGAAATGTGACCAATTCATAGCACTTTGAAAGCTTAAAAAAGCTATATGTACAACTGGAAGTAGGCAATTGTCATGGAGCTTAGATGTTTAAGAACGTATGCTTTATAAACCAAGATTAAACTAGTATCCATCTTCCAGAGGATATAACAGTTCTCCATATATAGTGCCATCTGGTGGTTCTTCACACAAATGCCTCTTGCCTGACTCCATTTTTACAAAACTTGGCGTATGAGAAACACAGACCTACGGTTCCAGGTCTGACTCTCTTTCGGAAATCAAGTATCTACACCTACACAAGTGACCCAAGCCTGCCCATACATTCCAGACTTTAGGAAAAAGGTTTTGCCTTGAAAAACCTTCAGTGGGTTAAAGCCCTTTATCTTTTTTCTTTTTTGGTGATGTGATCTGACTCCTTTATAGAGTACCTTACTTCCTAACAACATCTGCACTGAAGGTTTGCTGGGGACAGATGTTTCAGAGAACACCTCAACTGTCATTGTATCTCTTGCCACCAAGGAGAGCCATTACTTCCTTGTGTGTTACTGGTAGAGCTCACGGGTAACACTAACGTCAATCAGGAAGGTCCATCGGCCCCCATTACTGAAGCCTTCCTTCAGTAACTCACTTCTAACCACACATGACACTTACAACTCTGGATATCAAATGTGCCTTAGCTATTTCTAGTCCCACAGTGTGGACTGAGCTGGAGTCTGACTATAAACTGTCGAAAGCTCTTCTGTGAGACTGTGGAATAACATCATTCATGACTCATTTTCTACCATTTTTTTATAGAAGGGGAAAACAGATATGTGATGTTAAGGCAGATTATCAGAAGGCCTCCTCTGTGTTTCATCATTTCTTCCTCGGGCAGCTGCAGACTGTGATCTTAGTGTGTCAACGTACATTTTCGTTCTTCCTCTTATTTCTTTCCTTTTCCTTCCTGCCTTCTACACTGTCATCTTGCCAGTGGCTCATGACAACCAAATCAGAACCAGTCAACGAATCAAATTCGTTAGCCACTGGCGATGCAGAACAGCGGTGTTTAAGAATAGCGGCAATCAAGCTTGGGTACCACTGTTGCTACGTATGGAAAAATGCAGTGAAGAAAAAAATCTTGAGTATGAGACCTTGGATGTGCAGTCAATTTTACATTTCACTTTATGACTTTAAGATATGTTTATAAACTGTGGTTGAATAGATTATTTATATTAAGTATCTAGTTAAAAAAAGAAAAAAAAAAACCCACCAACCTGCCAAATATTTTATTAGAGCCACAATCTCTTCTCCACATCTTCTTCCTTTTGAGATTTTTGGCACACAGGCATATGCATTGCTTTTTCCAAGTCGCGGGGTTCAAGCCTCAAGCAGCATGGTTGGCCATAGGGGAGCCAGTCACCTTGAGCACCAGGCCAAAGGTGGGCCCAACAGCTCAGTCTTAGTCAGGCATCTTAGTTCTCCAGGATCTAAACCCTCAGAGTAATACACCTAGCACTGGTCTACTGGCCTAGGGTTCTCAAATCTCTAAGACAGCTTGAATCTCCTGGTAGTCAAAGGCTGTTGTATGAACAACAGTTTGATTAAAAAAAACCAAAACTTTACTGATGCCAAATGTTTGTTTGAAAATTCTCATCAGGCAGCGGCTGTTTCAGAAACTATATACAGATCAGAGATGCCAATGAGAATCGAGCTCTACTCAAAACTGTCAACTGATAAAGCTAAAAATGAAGACTCTCTTGCTATCCAAAAGCAGTCAGAGCATTTCCAGAATGCTTAATTAGCCAAATGCTATGATCATGCTGACATATACATGTCTCTCATTTTTGTGGTTATGTATTTTCTGCGTTTCCTTCTATCTTGTTACCTAACAGGGATTTGTTATTCAGGTAACAAGATAGAGACACAAAACTTGCTATTTTTATAGATTATTCCTCAGGTCAGAGAATTTCTAATTCTTGTGTAATTCATTACTACAGCTACCCATGCCACAGACAATACATTCTGAGGGATAGTAAAAGACTTTTAAAGGATTGGATTCATTTAGTGACCCACTTCAAATAACAATATTCTCCCTCATTCTTTGCTTAAATCCCTTCCACTGATACTTAGCTCAATTCCATATTGTTTAGAACTCAGGAGACACCAGGCCACCATTTTCCACATAATGGCCCTTCATATCTGAAATGTATTAGGGTGGGGCTTCCATTCAAGACAAACTCATAGGGCCCAGTATTAGACTGGTTGAGCAGCTTTTATTTATTTATTTATTTATTTATTTATTTATTTATTTATTTATTTATTTAGTGGGGGAGAGGTTTTTGCTATAGGGCACATGCGCTCGCCAGACAGACAGAGAGAGACAGAGACAGAAAGCGAGAAATCACCCCCCAGGGGGGATGGTCACGCAGCAATCCCTTCTCCTCCATTCTCCTCTCGGGATCTTGGGCACGCACGCACACGCTCCCGGCGTGAGTTCTAAGCCACCAGGTCCGGGACGCAAACCACAGTCGACTACGTGGGAGTCCAGCGACATAGCCATTACGCTAACTGCTGGTTCCCAGTAGCTTTTATTTTTGAAAAATGTTGAAAATGCTATTAAATAGCCTACTGGGTTTTTTGCTCTGTTTTGCCAGAGGGCATGTCTCATGAGTGAAAAAGTCAGAGACAGAAATGCCCTAATGGGACCTGGTCATGCCATAATCCTTTTTCCTTCACTTCTCTATCCCATTGGAATCCTGAGCACTGCACACATGCCTGGTATTTTTTGAGTTACCAGAGCCAGGACTGGAACCATGGTCAGCCATCTGGATTATGGCTCCATCTGCTCAGTGCTTAACCACTGTGTTACAGGGCCAGTCCTAACCTACTACTCTTTGAAATGACCTTATGAATGAAATGTATTCCCACCCCAGGCCAATTTCAGAGGTTCTCCTGGCTGGGAAGTCTAAATTACTAGACATCTGAAAATGTCAGCAAATGATGCTCTTTTGCAGTCTTCATTTACTTCATCAACCACCCTTGAGTACCATTTGGCTCCAAAATAATTCGGGTCAATTTTTGAAACACAGTAGGAGACGTATTATTAATGCCTGTAGGCTTGAAGAAATCCAGATTAAGGAGTCTTTTCCCCAGAACTGTGTATTTTTTTTACAAGAATTATTTAATTTTATTCATTATTATTATTTCTTAATTTGAGCAGAGAGAGAGAGAAAGAGAGAGAAAGAGGAGGAAAGAGAGAAAGCAAGCTTCCAGTCAGCCATGCAGGAGTCCAGCAATTCCACTACACCACCTGCTGGTCTCTTTGTTTGATTTCTTATCAGTCATATGCACCAGTTCTACTTTTTTAAGAGAAAAACATTTTTTAAAGAATCATTTTTAACTTTACTTATTTATTTATTTACTTAATTTTGACCAGAGAGGGACAGAGTGAGAGAAAAAGAGAGAGGAAAAGTGAGAAAGCAAGCTGCCAGGTCCAGGACTCAAACCATGGTCGGCCATGTGGGAGTCCAGCATCGTTAATCACACCACACCACCTGCTGAACTCTAAGAGAAATTTTTCCTATAGGAAGTGTGTGCTCACCAATGAGAAATCACCACTCCTCCCCAGAGAGGAATGACCGCACTGCAGTCCCTTCTCCATTCTTCTCCTGGGATTTTGGGCACACACGCACATGCGCCTGGTGTGTTTTAAGCCGCCAGGTCTAGGACTCAAACCGCAGCTGTATGGGAGTCCAGCAGCATAACCATTGCACCATCTGCTGGTCCCAAAATTTATTAATATTTTTTGTCTTCTCATATCATTTGAAATTTTTGCACTCATTTATAAAACTTTTCCTTCTTCTTTGAGTCTGCTGTGTCTATGGAATGTTGCTTATATTTCCTTTCACTTCTATTAATTGCTGCTCCATTTTTGAATAAGGCTTTCTCATTTTATTCCAATATAGGATCATAGTTGATAAAACTTTCTGGAAAAAAAAATGGTTATTTTTATTTTTGATTTCTTTAAGTTTTTTTTTTTTTTTTTTTTTTTTTTTTTTTTTTTTTTTTTTTTTTTTTTCCGTAGAGTGCATGCACTTTCTGGAGTGAGAGAGAAACAGAAAGAGGGAACGTGGGAAATCACCCCTCCCCACCCTGACCACCAGGAGAATGGCCATGCTGCAATTCTTTCTATATTCTCCTCTCAGGACTTTGAGCATGCACACACATGCACTCAGCATGATCTTCAAGCCACTAGGTACAGGACTTGAACTATGGTTGGCCATGTAGGAATCCAGCAGCCTTAATCACCACATCACCTGTTGGCCCTCAAAAATGGTTATTTTAAATTTTATCTAAGTTCTACATAATTAACTAGGGATCTATAGACTTGGAATTCTTTGAAATAATATGAAAAGCCAAAAAAAAAAAGAAGTATGAAGAATCCAAAAGAAGTACTAAAGAAAGCTTACATTTAGGTAAATCATACTGTTGCTCCTGATATGTAAACTATTTCAAAAATAATAGTAAGAATCGGGACCAGCAGTTAGCATAATGGCTATGTCGCTGTACTCCCACGTAGTCGACCGTGGTTCGCGTCCCGGACCCGGTGGCTTAAAAAACTCATGCTGGGCGCGTGGCTCTGCGTGCCCAAGATCCCGAGAGAAGAATGGAGGAGAAGGATTGCGGCGTGGCCATCCCCCCTGGGGGGTGATTTCTCGCTTTCTGTCTCTGTCTCTCTCTGTCTGTCTGGCGAGCGCACGTGCCCTATAGCAAAAACCTCTCAAAAAAAAAATAAATAAATAAATAATAAGAAGAAATCAAAGAAGCCCAGTAGACTTTTATCTGAGACTAGAAGACTGGATGTAACTCCTTTGTTCTGGAACATGCCTGAAACCACAGTTTAAGTTATAAACTACAAACTCAGAACATGAGAGTAATTTTACTTATAGTGCTCATTTAGCACATTCTTCCCAGGAGGCCATGGCAGACAAAAACTTTAATTTTTGGAGCTCTTTGCTTCAGAATCCTGTATTTGGAAGATCAAATTAGAGACAGTTCAATTTTACTCAACTAAAAGTTGTATTACTTCTATGTCTTACTACATAAAGGATAAATTCTTAAAGCATATCTACTAATTGGCTGCTCAGTTTAAACAAAAATTTACATTATTCTTTGCGATTGTGTCTTTGATAAAGGAAGCAAGATCAGCAAGTGTTTATAGAACTATGCAGAAGACAGTTGTTTAAATAATTTCCACAACAGAGTTTACAGGACGAAATTAGGGTCATATTCAGCCTTTGTTATAAGAAAATGATGTGTTCATGTTTAAGCAAATTTGGTGCATCCCACTGGGTGAGATGTCATTCACGAAGATGTGCTCTCTGAGCCAGGGACCAGATGGTGGATGCAGAAGTCTTTTGCTAGAATACATCTCTATAGAGAATGACGTCACATTGGACTTGGTGACCAGGCTGACAATGAATGCAACTCAGTCACGGTATTTAAATCACATTAGGACTCTCTTTCATTTATGGCTCTCCTTGTGATTTTTGTCTGGCTTTATGTCTAATCACTAGCCTCCATGTGGCGATAAGATGTGCTACCAGTTCTGCTTTTAAATCTTGGCCAAAACAAACTCTGTAACCCTTTCATGGAAACTGAATTTCAGGAAGAAAAATCATTACACAAACCAATTACAATTAAGCATAAACTTAGTTAAAAGAACACCTTACCTTTTGTATTCAATTTTTCATACAGTTCGGGCCAATTTTATTAGTATGACGTTGGGGTTTGTGTTAGCATGGGCATTTGCTGTCCCAAGTACCGAATTTTAGAGATGGAAGGAGGAGAAACCATGGAGTCTAGTTTCCAGTGATAGGGAAATGACGATCCATATGAATTCAGATACTGTGTTTGGCTAAGCAGGGAACCAGCCTTAGAAATGAAGTTACCATACCTAGTTTTATATTCTTTCCAGGACTCCCCTGCTTCCTTCCAATTCATCCACTAGACTTCAAATTAGATTTTATCATTGTCATTGTCATCATTGTATCAATGATGATATATCTATATCTATATCATCTATATCTATATATCACATAGTAGGAAATGCCATGTGTTTTCTTAACAAAACAAAACAACTATAGTAAAAGGTTTTCTTTCTACTGGCATAATTTTATTCCATATAATCAGAGGGACACCATAGATTCAGCAGCAGAAAAAGCCAACTAGTGTCATTTGGGTGTTTCTAATTGTTCCTAACATCAGAAAAAGTAGCTTTTGAAAGAAAACCTATAGCAATGACAGGGATAGTCTCAAAACAGAGTCCTCTTCCCTGCCTGTGTCAGTTTTAACAACTGTTTCAGGAATACCTCTGCCTTACTCAGATTCAATCTGGCTGGTGTTTTGAGCATATCCATTGAGTCTAAAATTGTTCTGACAGAAGTCTCCATTCTAATATAGTTTGTTCTAAGACTTTCTCACTTCCACATTCAGAAAGTATAGATTCTCTTTAACCCACCCAGTTTGTTGAACCTGTCATATTCCCTACGGTTCCTACTTACAAAACTCGTGTATTTTGGTTCTCTGACTTAAAATGTGTCCTCATTCACGACCAGCATCAACCTAAAGGACCAATTATAAGGACTGATACTGACATTTAACACATAAAAAGCCCTTTCCTGTATAGTAGGAAGGGGCACCATCTAACAGAGGTACAACTGGTAAGACCCTGGGTCACACGTTCTTTTTTTTCTTTTTCCTTTTCTTTCTTTCTTTTCTTTTTAAAGAATTATTTAACTTACATTCCTCCTCCTCCTCCTCCTCCTCCTCCTCCTCCTCCTCCTCCTTCTTCACTTTGACTCTTCTTCACTTTGACCAAAGAGAGAAAGCAAGTCACCATGTCTGGGACTCAAACCATGGTTGGCCATGTGGGAATCTACCACACCAACTAACATGCCATCTGCCAGCCCTGTGACACAAATTCTTAAATTACAATCTTAGTCTTCACAATCCATGATAATATTGTATATAAAAATATTTTATTTACTAAAATTAGACCAAAGCCTTAAGACAGATATTTTTAGTAAAAGGAATCAACTTACCTAAAAGGCATACAGGATTTAAAATCCTCAAACCAAATCTCCACCAACAAAGTCAGATATTTTCTTTAGAACCCGAGATACATATTTCCGATATTACTCCCAAAGGTCCAATGGAGTTTTCCCACGAAGGTTAGGCTCATCTGGCAAAATTATTCAGCTTTGTCTTTTCTAAGAAATAAAAGCTCCACAATGAGAAATGATCTCTTCAGAAATGGCTGGATGTTCACTCCATCATACTTGTACACTAGTTTGTAGGTTTTTAAAAATTTTCTTTCAGTGATTTCATATTAACGTAAGTTCCTTTTAGATAGAATGGACCTCTCATTGTGAACTAAAACAATTTCAACATTTTTGAAAACTGAATGTAGTTATGACAAGCATGGGTACAGGAAAACAGAATTGTAATGGAGTGTGGGGAGAACAGGGGGAAACAACACGGCTGGGAAAAGCTTGCCTGTTCTTTACAATTGGGAATTTTAAACTATCTCTGAAATGAGGGTACCTTTCAAGAATGAACAACAAAATAAATAACAACTTCCCTCTGGCTATGGTGATAGACTCTATAACCTGTTTCATCCAGGAAAGGGATAAGACAATGACAGCAATCATTTCCTGTTACCAGTGACTGTTTGGGGGGGGGGGGGGGGGCATGTCTGCCACCCTCAAGGAATATCAGCTAAAGTGATTCCGATTTTTCTCTTGCTCTTAAAAATTTAACTGGTTTTGGGAACCAGCAGTTAGCGTAATGGCTATGTCGCTGGACTCCCACGTAGTCGACCGCGGTTCGCATCCCAGACCCGGTGGCTTAAAACTCATGTCGGGCACGTGTGCGTGCGTGCCCAAGATCCCGAGAGGAGAATGGAGAAGAGATTGCGGCGTGACCATACCCCCTGGGGGGGTGATTTCTCGCTTTCTGTCTCTATGTCTCTCTCTGTCTGGCGAGTGCATGCGCCCTATAGCGAAAACCTCTCCAAAAAAAAAAAAAAAATTTAACTTGAGGATTTATTACTTAAAATTTTCTAAATCACTAGTGACAAAATACCCATACTGAATGTTTAACCAAACTTCTTCCAAAAGATAAATATAACAAAAATATAAGATAAACAACAAGTGACAAATAAATAATAGATCAGAGGCAATTATTTAAGTAAGACGTTCTCTAGGGATGGGAATATCTCAGAATAGGGTAAGATCTAAATAAAACAACTCCCATGGAAGGGTCTTTAAATTATGCCCTAAGTAGGTTGTTTTCTTTTTCTTTTTAAAATTTGCTAGAGGGAAGCTGTGCTTGCCAGGGAGACAGAAAGACGAGAGATAGGGGGAGAGGGAGGTTGTGGTCATGCTGTAATCCATTCTACTCTATTTCTTCATCCTGTTGGGATTTGGGGGCATACATTCACATGTAACAGTCATGTTTCTTTTTTTTTTTTTGGAGAGGTTATTTTGCTATAGGGCGCGTGCGCTCGCCAGACAGACAGAGACAGAGAGAGACAGAAAGTGAGAAATCACCCCCCAGGGGGGATGGCCACGCCACAATCCCTTCTCCTCCATTCTTGCCTCAGGATCTTGGGCACACACGGACATGTGCCCGGTGTGAGTTTTAAGCCACCCGGTCCGGGACGCGAACCACAGTCGACTACATGGGAGTCCAGTGACATAGCCATTACGCTAACTGCTGGTCCCAATCAACAGTCATGTTTCTTAAGTCACTGGATTCTGGGATTTGGACTGCACAGTGGACATGTGGGATCTGGCTCATATACCACTAGGCCACAGGGCTGGCCCTGGTAGAATTTTCCCTGATTTTGACAGAAAGTACAAGGTCCCTAAATTATTATGTTTTAAAAATTTATCATGTATTGTCACCACAGATTTCAAAGTAGCAGCTGTGGAAAAGGCAATTCCAACAAAAAAAATCTTGTTTATTACCAATCTAATTCAGCTAAGGGAATTCTTTTCTTCTGGACTACAGAAGAGATTAGTCTTCTCTTGAGCCAGCAGATAGCACAGAGGTTAAGGTGGCTGGACTGCACAAGGCAAACTGAGCAGTTGAGTCTTGGACCTGGCAACTTGAAAAACACACTGGACATTTGTGTGTGAGCCTAAAATCCCAAGAGGAGAACAGGGGAGAAAGTACTGTGGCATGGTCATCCCCACTGGGGGCGATTTTTCACTTTCTTTTTCTCTCTGTCTCTTTCTGGCGAGTGCATGCACCAAATAGCAAAACTAAGATTAAAAAAAAAAGTCTTTGCTATAATTTATTTTCCTGATACCTCATTCTGGTTCTTGTCTGGCCTACTAGAAGTTAGGGATAGGAGGCAGAGTTTACACTTCTACCGGAGAAATTCAGCCTTAAGCCCTTTACCAGTGAACTTACATGTAAGAGAAAAATAAAAGCATAAGAAAATAGAAGGCTAAGGTTAAAAAGATCGAAAAAACAAAAAACAAAAAACAGAGCCCTCAGCCTAGAAGCAATCACTTTTAACCTTCTGTAACATGAAAAACTCTACCTTATAACATATGGTGCAACAGCCAGAACCCATTAGCATTACTCCTCATGAGGAATGAGGCCTGAAGTAGGTGTACTACCTTTTGAAAACAGAAGTGTGGCCCCAGTAGTGCTGAAGAATTGTTAGGCGTAGGAGAAAATAAAATAGAAAGTATAGGAAGTGATAATTCCTACTGAAACTGAAAAAAAGGTGAGACAGCAGTTACAGAGAAAAGGTTTAGAGAATGATCATTGGGGGAAGAGGCCAAGATAGAGTGAAGGATGTTAGATAGAGCTCATGATGTTAGTCTTTTACAATGGCATCGAGGCCCTACCTGACCAGCTTTCTGTGCTACTTCTCTGGCCTCATCTCCAACTTTTCCTCTTGACTTCCTCTAACCCTAAGTACCTTCTTGCCGTTCTTTCAGCATACCAAGAATGCTTCTGCTTCAAGTCTTTGCGCTTTCTCTCAGCCCTCTTCGCTTCTCCCCAAGATACACATGGCTAGTTCGCTCAGGTTCTTGGTATCTTGCACTAATGTCACTTTTTCATCAACAACGAAAAAATCCTAAAGATTAGGACAGCAGTAGCTGCTACAGAGTGACCAGGAACTAAAACTGTTCAAGGGTCTGGCATAGTGGGGAACTATTAGCATGAACAAGTAGTAGTGAGTTTGAAAGCATGAGCTTCACAGCTGACTGTTTTTAGGAAGTACGGAGGGAGAAGAGCCTAGATGTCACAATGAAAAACAAACAGGATCAGGTCTTCCTTCCTTCACATGAGTATGAAATTTACTGTTGTGCTTGCATTTATCATTTAGAACCCTTGGATTTAACAGCAACAGCAACTATCTGGGGAAAGTGATGTCCTTTTATACTTTGTGGGTCCAACACCACATAGAAAACTGTACATTCTACTGAGTTACCACCATTAATTTAAAAAGCCTTATTGCCTTTAGCCTCAGAGGGCATCCGTCAGAAGAGAAAATACCATCGCGGCAGAAGTTTAACAGAGAAAATGGATACGTAAAATTACGTATGAGAAGATATCCCCATAGCATGGTGGTTAAGGGAGCCCCATTGCACCTGGCTGATGGCAATTTGAATTCTGGTATGCCTGCTCATGTGTACCCACAATCCAAATAGGAGGAGAAATGGAGGAAAAAGAATTGAGAAATTACAAACCACTGTGAAGATGCTATTTCTCTCTGGTGCCCTCTGGCAATAAAAAGAAACTACATGTGAGAGAATATATGTTTCTTCTATTTTCCCAGTGCTTTCACTGGGAAAATTTTCCCAGGCCTTAAGTTCTCATTGGCTTTCTGGGTGAGAAAGATCTTATGAATTGGTGACTCATAATCTGCAGATCTCCCAAAGGGCTTGATATATTAATAATAGCAGAGTCTTAGGCCGGTCCTGTAGTGTAGCGTTTAAGCTCTGAGCTTTGGGAGCTGGATCCCACATAACTGACTGTGGTTTAAATCCTGGCCCCAGTGGACAAACTTTTGGAAAACCTTCATGCATGTACCTATGTGTATACTGCATGCAGAAAGTAGAAAGTACTGTTCTGACATCCTAAAAGGACTGACTGACAAACATGTGGGCACATGTGGGTGCATGCCAAAGATCCTGACAGGATGGAAGAAAGAGAACTACAGCATGACTAAGCCCCATTGAGGGTTGCTTTCTATCTTACAAATGCACATGTCCTCTGGCAGTTAAAGAAAAAAATTCAAGGGGCCAGCAGGTGGTTTGGTGGTTGAGGTGCTTGACTCCCACATGGCCCACGATGACTCAAATTTCACTTCCCCTTTCTTTCCTCCCCTCTCCCCAGTCAAATTTAAAATAACAATAAGGGACCAGCAGGTGGCATGGTGGTTAAAGTGCTGGACACTTCCACATGGCTGACCATGGTTTGAGTCCTGGACCTGGTGGCTTACTTTCTCATTTTCTTTCTGTGTGTGTGTGTGTGTGTGTGTGTGTGTGTGTGTGTCTGGTCAAATGAAAATAAATGAATAAGTAAAATGAAATAAAAAGAATTCTTTAAAAAATGATAATAAATAAGATTAAATAATTCTTTAAAAAAATCGAAACAATGAGCAAACAACCACTGCCCCTCCAAAAAGCAGAATATAAAATTTAAATCATGAGATTAAAAATTTACTCATTTTACTCACTCTGAGTTTTAGGTTAGCTTCTTAAAAATATACTTTCATTCCTTATCTATTTCTATGTATGTTCATAATGTGTAATATATGTGTGTATAGATGTATGTATGGTCTTCAAAATGTTCACAGGAAATGCATTATGAGAAAACAGCACATGGATTTCAAAAATTTTGCATCAAAATAAATCGTATTTTAATTCAACTTACCACAAGTTTTTTGAAAACTCTTCATGCATGTACCTATGTGTATACTGCATGCAGAAAGTAGAAAGTACTGTTCTGACACATCCTAAAAGGATTGACTTATAAGTTTTCTGTATAAAAACAAAACATAATAAAAAACAGATGATTTGAGGCAGATAAAAAACACCACTTGAGGAGGCTAGCAGGTGGCTTAGTGGTCAAAGTGCTGGATCACACATGGCTGACTCTATGGTTTGAGTCCTGGACCCAGCAGCTTGAAAAACACACTGGGCATATATGCAGGCATGTCCAGAATCCTGAGAGGAGAATGGAGAAGGGACTGCAGTATGTCTGTCTCCTCCGGGGAGTGATTTTCCCTCTCTTTCTGGAACAAAACAAAACAAAAAACATCGATCGATTGGTTAGCAGGTGGCATAGTGGTTAAGGCACTGGGCTCCCATATAGCTGACCATGGTTTGAGCCTGGACCCGGTGACTTGAAATGCATGCTGGGTGCATGTGTGTGATTTCTCACTTTCCCTCTCACTGTTTCTCCAGCAAGCACATGCACCCAATAGCAAGAAACCTTAAAAAAGAAGGAAAAAAAAAAAAAAAAAAAAAAGGAAAAGTTATTAAAATAGCAACTACTTAAAAATTTTAAATTAATACTTGGTAAAAGTTTTAACAGAAATTAAATAAGTGATTTGCCTGTGGCCCAAGGGTTCAGGGGAGAGGAATGGAGGGAAGGGGGAGAGAAACAGGGGGTGGTTATGGTCATCTTTACTGAATGACAAAAATACTTTAAAATAGACTATGGTCATGGCTGTACACTGCTGTGAACATACTATGAACCATTAGATTGTACATTTTAAATGAGTGAATTGTATATGTGAATCATCTCTCATTAAAGCAGTTAAAATACAAACGACGTGTATCAATAAAAGTTTTCAGGGTGAAGAAATTATAAAAATAGGGATGATTTCAGCAGAGGTCCCTACAAACATTAAGCTTTTAGATTTTCCTCCTAAGTCAAATGGCTGCTCGGACTAATGGGCAACGGTAAGAGGTATTTAGGGACCCTGTTGGGGCTCTGTCAGAGAGAAAAGGAAACTGATATGAAAGTCTCCATGTGAAGCTCACAGATGAAGAGAAGAGGGGTCGACTCCAAGGAGAGTTCAACTATCAGGGATATGAAGACTCTAGGAGAGAAGATCAATTTTGGCTCCCAAGCAACTATACTGTCTTTCTGAAGCCCTCAAAGGAAATGAATGTATAGGTTGAGTACTCCCTGTATTTGAGACAGAGAAATTACACAGAGCTCAAAGAGATCAGGGAGAACAAGAATAAGAGACACACACACTTTAGGTTCCTCCTCTGGGACCAGGGACGACCACTTCACTTTTCACTATGTGGAGGATTACTAATATGTAGGATAGCCCAACAAACAGACCAGAACCCAAGTAGCTGAAAATGAAAAACAACCCATTTAAGGTGGCCAGAAAGAGGAAAGACAGAGAAAATCAGAACGTGTCCTCACTAAAATAGGAATGCTAGAAAAAAAAGATGAAACATGAATACAAATAAGAGCATGTAACAAGTACAGGAGATCCAAGTCCAGAACACACGCACACACTTCTAAGAGCTTAGTAAGTTTTTTTTTTTTTAAATTCAATTTTAAGTGGCGATTTTTTTGTTTTGTTTTGTTTTTTGGAGAGGCTTTTTTTTTTTTTTTTTTCGCTATAGGGCACGTGCTCTCGCCAGAAAGACAGAGAGACAGAAAGCGAGAAATCACCCCCTGGGGGGATGGCGACACCACAATCCCTTCTCTTTTATTCTCCTCTCAGTATTTTGGGCACACATGCACACACGTCTGGCATGAGTTTAAGCCACTGGGTCCAGGACTCAAAGCGCGGTCGACTACATGGGAATCCAGCGACATAGCCATTATGCCAACTGCTGGTCCCCTAAGTGGCAGTTTTAAGAAGAGGATGGTCATTATAAATACAAGAAGCATCTCAAAGTACAACACAAATATACATAAATAAAAATCATGAGGCAAAGATCTGAAGAACAGATCATGGAAATCCAACATGCACAAAAATGGAGAGTTCTGGGAGAAGAAAAAAGACCAAATGAAAAAAATGAAATTATTCAGCAGATATCACTAGAAAACTTTACCTGAATTATACAAATATTGGACTCTTGATAAAGTTAATATTAGGCATGCTTTGTGCAGTTTCTGAACTCTAAGGGTAAAAAGAAAATTTTATACGTATCCACGGAGAAAGAGCAAGTACTTACAAGGAAAAAGACTGGTAAAGACAAAACCAGCCTATGTGCTCTGGAAGAAAAGAACCATCATTTTCCAGGATCCTTTACTCAGTTTACTAGTATAAGGAAAAACGGGCCAGCCCCGTGGCATCGCGAGTTAAACTGTTTGCCTGAAAACCAGTCAGCCATGGGACCGGCAGTTAGCGTAATGGCTATGTCGCTGGACTCCCACGTAGTCGACCGCAGTTTGAGTCCCGGACCCGGTGGCTTAAACTCACGCCGGGCGCGTGTGCGAGCATGCCCAAGATCCCGAGAGAAGAATGGAGAAGGGATTGCGGTGTGGCCATCCCCCCTGGGAGGTGATTTCTCGCTTTCTATCTCTCTGTCTCTCTCTGTCTGTCTGGCGAGCGCACGCACCCTATAGCAAAAACCTCTCCAAAAAAAAAAAAAAACAAGTCAGCCATGGGCGTAGGTCCAGTGGCTGAAAAAACACACTGGGCATGTGTACCCCAAATCCTAATAGAATGGGGAACTAGAGGAAAAAGAACTATAGTGTGACTGTGGCCACTGTGTGTGTGTGTGTGATTCCTTTTTCTCTCTGGCAAACATACATACTTTTTGCAATTAATAAAAGTAAAAATATTGTACAAATATCAAAGAACTAATAAGATAGTGACGACCTGCTGAATCAAAAATCCAAGTAAAGATTGGGACAGCCCTGTAGCACAGTAGGTAAGTATGTGCATAGTGAACCAGATCCTATATGGGTGACCATGGTTAGAATCCCAGCCCTGACAGATTGAAAAAAATACACAGTGGGCACATGCATGTGCATATCCAAGATCCTGATGGGATGCACAAATGGGAGGAAAAAGGATTGCCACATGACCACATCCCTCTAAGGAGTGTTTTCTCTCTCTCTCTGGCAAGTGCACATACCCTCTAGCAATTAAGACAAAAATATCTAAGAGAATACAAGAAATCCAGTAAAGCCATCAAGAAGTAAAATATTTTCTTTTTGTCTCAAGGATCTGTGCTACCTCGAAGAAATAGCTATGAAACTAAGTTGTACTTGCTATGACCTCACAGAGCAAGATGAGCTAAACTACAACCACTGGGTAAATGGTGAACCAAATATAGATCTTCCCATGATGACTATGGATCATCTGAGGCCAGATAAACTCAAAACTTGAATTTGGATTAAGAGGTTCTAACCTAGCACCTCTAGACACTTGGCAGAAGTAGATGAAAATCCTATGGGACAAGCTACAATCTTAGGTCTTGAAACAATTCCATATTTTCAAATATAATGTCCACTATATACTCATTCATACAGGCACATAGGAAAACATGACACCATGAATAAGAAACAGAAAAAGCAAGTATTAATACAATCAAACCTATAATTATTTTAGATACTGAAATCATTAGAAGCACATTAAAAAAATAATCATGTAGACCCTCCCTATTCAAGTAAATAAAACAAAGTCAGGGTACTAGAGACAACAAAAATATACACAAAAAGAAGCAATAGAAATTCTACATACAGTAGCTGAGAAAGTAAAGTGGAAGAGTGGTCAAAATAAATACAGCACAATGAGACACAGAGATTGGTAACAGAAGAGAAAAACCTAGAAAAAGTTTAACATATATTTAGCTACAGTCCCAAAACAACAAGAGAAAGAGAATGGAGTAGAAAATAATAGTTGACAGATAGTGGCTAGGAAATTTGCAGAACCAACGAAGGTCCCAAACTTAACAATTACAAATAGTACCCCCCACAGACAAGTATAGTAAAACTTTAGAAATCTAGAGATAGGACCAGCTCTGTAGTGTAGTAATTATTAAGTTGCCCTGCACAGGGACCCAGATCCCACATGGCCAACTGTGGTTTGAATCCCCACCTTGGTGGCTTGAAAAACATGCCAGGCACATGTGCATGTGTGCCCCAAATCCTGACTGGATGGAGAAATGGAGGAAAAAAGATTGTGGAGTGACCACACTTACTAGGGGGTGTTTTCCGTCTGTCCCAAGGGCATGTGCCCTGTGGCAACAGGAAGAAAAAACCAAAAACCTTAGAGATAAAGATAAGTATTTAAAAACCAATCAGAAAATGATGACATAATACCGTCAAAATGTGAAGGGAAAATAACTGCACATCTAAATTCTTTAGGAAGTAAAAATCTCATTTAAGAATCATGTGAAGGGACTAGCAGATGGCATAATGGTTACGTCGCTGGATTCCCACATAGTGGACCATGGTTTGAGTCCTGAATCCAGTGGCTTAAAACTCACGCCAGGCACATGTGTGTTCTCCTCTCCAAGAGGAGAAAGGAGAAGGGACTGCAGAGTGGCCATGCCCCTGAGGGATGATTTCTCACTTTCTGTCTTTCTGGAGAACATACACACCCTATAGCAAAAATCTCTCTTAAAAGAAAAAAAAGAACTAAATGAATAAAGGCAGTAACAAACACATACCAAAAATATTTGCTACAAAATGACCATAAAAAACTTAAAAGGATGAATTTGGTTGCATTAAAATTAGTAACTACTGTGACCAGCAGATAGTATAATGGTTACATTGCTGGACTCCCATGTAGTCAACCATGGTTTGAGTCTCACGACTGGTGGCTTAAAGCTCATGCCAGGCGCATAGGCATACCTGTTGCCCAAGATCCCAAGATGAGAATAGAGGAGAAGGGACTGTAGTGTCCGCCCCCCGGGAGGTGATTTCTCACTTTCTGTCTCTCTGGAAAGTGCACGTGCCCTATAGCAAAAATATCTCAGAAAAAAAAAAAAAAGAAAGAAAAAAAAAATGAGTAACTATTGGGACCAGCAGATAGCATAATGGTTATGTTGCTGGGTTCCCATATAGTCAACCACGGCTCAAGTCCTGGACCTAGTGCCTTAAAACTCATGCTAGGTGTGTGTGTGTGCTGATGCCCAAAATCCCAAAAGTAGAACAGAGGAGAAGGGATCGTGGCATGGCGAGCCACCTAGGGGGGTGACTCCTTGCTTTTTGTCTCTCTCTGTCTCTCTGGCGAATGCATGCACCCTATAGCAAAAATCTCTTGTAAAACAACTATTTATCCAAGTCAGCACAGGGCCAGTTAGTGGTATGACAGAAAAGGGAGCTGATTTCACATAGAGCAGACTACAGTTTGAGTCTCATACCCAGCAGCTTGAAAAATACACTGGGCATGTGTACATATATGCCTAAAATCCCGAAAGGAGGGAGAAATAGAGAAGAAATTATTGCAGGATGGTGTGTGACTTCTCTATCTCTGTCTAGAAAACACACATGCCATGTGGCAAATTTTAAAAAATGTTACCATATAGTTAGTGAAAAATAGAGTGACAAGGTGCCAGCAGGTGGCATGGTGGTTAAGGTGTTGGACTCCTACATGGGCAACCACAGCTTGAGTCCTGGACCTGGCAGCTTAAAAATCATGGCAGGTGCATGTGTGTGCATGCCCAAAGTCCCAGGAAGAGAATGGAGGAGAAGGGACTGTGGCATGGCTATGTCCCTAGGGGTGTGATTTGTCACTACTCCTCTCTGTCTCCCCCTGGCAAGCACACACGCCTTATGGCAAAAACCTTAAAACAAACAAACAAACAAACGAACAAATAGAGTGACAAAATATATTTTCAACACAAATAATCTAAGGATTACGAAATTTCTAAGAGTCAATAAGAAAAAAGATACACACCCCAACAGATATGTGTGAACAATTTGTAAGGCATGTCCAAAAGAGTAAGTCCAAATGTCTAATAAACATAAGAAAGAATAATTAATCTCATAATAATAAGGGAAATATAAATTAACAATAAAGTATCATTCATATCCACTATTTAGTACAGCTGTAAAAGTCTGACAGTTTTCGAAGCCAGCCAGTGGTGTGGTGGTAAAAGTGCTCTTCTCCCACAAGGCCCGTCCTGGTCTGGGTTCTGGACCTGACAGCTTGAAAATCACACAGGATGCAAGTATGCGTGTCCAAAATACCAGGAAAAGAATGCAGGAGAAGGGATCATGGTGTGGCCATTCCCTCAGGAAATGATTTCTACTTTCCCTCTTACTGTCTCTATCTGTCTCTGGTGAGTGTACGCACCTATGGCAAACGCCTAAAAAAAAAATCAATCAATAAAAAGTCTGACAGGTTTAGTGAGGATACAGAGGAGTAAAAACTCATGCATCCCTTCTGAGAGTATAAACATATATAATGACTTTGGAAAACAGTTTGGCTTTAACTAAGAAGCATATAGATACATTTTTTAAAGAATTATTTTAATTTGGGACCAGCAGTTAGCATAATGGCTATGTCGCTGGACTCCCATGTAGTCGACCGTGGTTCGCATCCCGGACCCGGTGGCTTAAAACTCACGCTGGGCGCATGTGCGTGCGTGCATGCCCAAGATCCCAAGAGGAGAATGGAGGGGAAGGGATTGCGGCATGGCCATCCCCCTGGGGGGGTGATTTCTCGCTTTCTGTCTCTCTCTGTCTTTCTGGCAAGTGCACATGCCCTATAGCGAAAACCTCTCCAAAAAAAAAAAAAAAAAGAATCATTTTAACTTTATTATTTATCTATTTATTTGTATGTGTGTGTGTATGTATATATGTATATATATCTATTTAACCAGAGAGGGACAGAGAGAGAGAGAGAGAGAGAGAGAGAGAGAGTGAGAAAGCAAGTTGAGAGGTCTCGGACTTGAACCGTACTTGGCCATGTGGGAGTATAGTGCCCTTGATCACCACACCACCTGCCGTCGCCAAGAAGCACATATTCTATGGCCAAAAAATTGGAGCCCTCAGCATGTACCTTATAGAGACTTGCAGATGTTTGTCAGGAGACATATCAAGCGTGACAACTCTTAAAAGCCATAAAATGAAACACAATCTAAAGGTCTTCTGGTCTATCAACAATAAAAATAGATGATCACATGTGGCACATATATATCATAGTATACAATAACGAAAATGAATATAGTTACAGAAAAAAATTGAGATGAACTTTGAAGATAACATTGTGCAAAAGCAGTGAGTCATAAAAGAATACATGTGGCATAATTTCACTTCTATAAAATACAAAAACAGGCAAAAGTAAACTATATCCCTTCATATCGAAGTCAAACTGTTACAATGAGCAAACAATTATTAGAAAAGACAGAGAACGGTAACCAAAGGGAGTGAATTTAATTGGAGATTCTCACAATATTCTGCATCTCATCCTTACTGTAATTAAAATATTTCTTCAAATGGTAACATATTTAGGTACTTTATTTTATAATAAAACAAATCTGGCAAAAGGCAATTTGTGCATATTTTAAAATTTTTGAGTGTTTATAATTATTTCAGAATATCTGGCCTATTACACTAATAGTTCAGCCTTTTAAGTCTAATTTAAAACACAAAAATAGGTAATCAACTTTGACTTGAGATTTTAAAGTAGAAACCTACTAAGTTACATAAGGCATTGAAATACCTAAGAGAATTCAAGGTTCTACATATTTATCAGGAATATAAATTACATTTATGAGAGTTACACATTTGAAAAGGTTTTAAATCAAGAAAGTGAGGTTTTAAATCAAGAAACAGAAAACTGAATATATTGAATTTATAAATGCAGTTTAAAATATTTTTAAGACTTTAAGGGGGCAGCAGGTGGTAAGGAGGTTAAGGTGCTGGATCCCACATGGCTGACTCTGGACCTGGCAACTTGAAAAACACTGGGCACATGTATGTGTATCTCCAAAATCCCATGGAGAATGGAGAAAGGATTGTAGCATGGTCATCTTTGCAGGGGATGATTTCATACTTTCTCTTCCTCTGTCTCTCTGATGAGTGTATGAACCCTAAGGCAAAAATTTAAAAACAAAACAAACAAAAAAAAGTTGTGAATGGGATGAAACATTATCTAAAAGCTCCTTACTTTAAAGTTATTTACTAAAATTTGCTAGGCTCATCATTTAAAAAATAAAATTTCAGAGTTTGATGTTAAAAGCTTAAGAAAGAACTAACTCTGGATTTATATTAAGAAATCAAATAATTTTTAAGAGTAAACCTCTAAATAATCTTTCTCTACCAACTTCTCCATATGATACAAAATAATTCACATTTAATGCTATTTGTTTAAATCATCATAAAGAAACAAAATGAAAAAAGCATATGACAGGAGAATTTGAGGGTGAATTTTAATTAGAATTTATCTTGGATTATACAATATAGCAACACACATTCTTTAAAAGTAGTTATTGTTGGGGCCAGTAGGTGGCGTGGTGGTTAATGCTCTAAACTTGCACATGACCAACTACAGTTCAAGTTTAGGACCTGATGGCTTGCTTTCTCACTTTTGTGCCCTCTCTCTCTTTCCTGTATGTGCCCTACAGCAAATTTAAATAACAACAGTAATTAAAAATTTAAGTAATTCTTTGGAAAAAAGGTAGTTCTTTGTTTTTGTTTTTTAAGAGAGATTTTTGCTATAGGGTATGCACCCCAGAGAGACAAAGAGAGACAGATTGAGGGATGATCACGCCACAATCCCATCTATTCCATTCTCCTCTCAGGATTTTGGGCACACATGCCTGGTGTGAGTTTTAAGCCGCTAGGTCCAGGACTTGAACTGCAGTCGGTAATGTAGGAGTCCAGCAATGTAACCACTGTGCCATCTGCTGGTTCCAGTAGTTATTCTTTACTTATTTGGGAGAGAGACAGGATTCACAGACCAATATGAGTATATAATGAGTGCTATGGAGCTCTCAGAAAAATGCATAGACACAGACAGGCAATTTTGGAACCAAGATAGTAATCAAAGATCTCATGGAAAGACTAGAGGTTAAGGATACTTAGGCGTTCTACTATACCAGTGACCAATCATGAAAGCAGAGCTACAGTTATTTTAGACACATCATTTAGCAAAACATAATTATGTGTATTGTATATAATTATGTTAATGTCTTTAAGATCCTAATTATTTATTTTGGAGAGGTTTTCGCTATAGGGTGTGTGTGCTTGCCAGAAAGACAGAGAGAGACAGAAAGCAAGAAATCACCCACGCCGCAATCCCTTCTCCTCCATTCTCCTCTAGGGATCTTGGGCAAACACACGCACGCGCCCAGCTTGAGTTTGAGCTGCCGGGTCCAGGACTGGAATTGCGGTCAACTACATGGCAGTCCAGCAACATAGCCATTACGCTAACTGCTGGTCCCAATATATATTTGTTTTTTATTTGTTACTTTAAAATAAGCAAAATACCACTTTTTACCCATTAAATAAGCACAATTTTGTCTCTCTTGAGTGAATACACTGGCTAGGACAAGAGGAACTGTAAGCCCTTCTTTTGTAAGTGGAGATATATGGTCATATGACCTTTCTGATTAATAATTTGGAAATTTATATAAAGCCTTAACTGTGTGGATAATATCCAATTTTTTGATCTATTTCAGCTACTAAAAATGTATACTAAGGAAATAATTTCAGATGCACACAACTTACTTCAAGAATGCTCATCAAAAGCATTCTTTATAACCCTCAAATCCTGAAGACAATATAAAACAATAATGGAGGAATAAATAATGTATGGTATAATGGAACATTATGCAAACATCTGATGTTTATTTATATAAAGTAGAATATTTAGTGGCATGAAAATGCTCATGGATCTACTGCTAAGAGAATGAAGGAAGAACTGCTATAAGATGTAATCTCATAATCTTTCTTCTTTATTTGTTTTTGGAGCGGTTTTTGCTATAGAGCGTGTGTACTCGCCAGGAAGACAGAGAGAGACAGAGAGACAGAAAGCAAGAAATCACCTCCCAGGGGGGATGGCCATGCCACAATCCCTTCTGCTCCATTCTCCTCTTGGGATCTTGGGCACGCACGCACACATGCCTGATGTGAGTTTAAGTCACTCGGTCCAGGACTCAAACCATGGTTGACTACATGGGAGTCCAGCGACAAGGCCATTACACTTTCTGTTGGTCCCTCTTCTTTGCTTTTAGTAACATAGGGTCTTGCCACACTGAGATCCTCTACAGGCACATGACACCACACACAGCTCTTTTTTTAGGCAGGGTCTTGCTATGTTGACCAGGCCAGCCTGGAGATCATTATCCTCCTGTCTCAGGCTCCCCAACTCACTAAGATTACAGGTGCACACCACCACTCAGCCTGCAGGTCAGACCCCGAGACTGAACAAGGGCTTTCCATTTGGTTCTAGACTGTTGAACACACTATCTTAGCAGTGTGTACCACTGTGGCTGGGTCTTGTACTTTTTTTAAAAAAGGAAAAAAGTTTAGGGCTAGCCTTGTGGTCTAGTGGTTAAGGGAGCCATTTCCCATATGGCCAGCCATAGTATGAATCCTGGCTCTAGCAGCTTGAAAAACACACCAGGTGTGCATGCCTATGTGCTTAAATCCTGACACGATGGAGAAATAGAGAAGAATAGAGAAGAAAGGAGTGCAGTTTGACCACAGCCCACAGAGAACTGCTTTCTCCCTCTCCCTCTCTCTGTGGTGAACATATGCAGCCTCTGGCAATAAAAAAACAAAAAAAAATTTTTAAAAAGCCTATAAACATAAAAATAAGACTAGAGTGGCATATGACGAATTTTTACTGAGGTAATTCCATGTACTTTTTGTCTTTCTTTTCTAAAATTTTAATAACATAAAAAAAAGTCAGGGCCAGCCCCATAGTATCGTAGTTAAAGCACTATGCATAGGGAGCTGGATCTTGCATAGCTGACCTGGTTTGAATCCCCCAGCCCCAGTAGCTTGAAAAACATGTGTACAGATGTACATGTGTGCCCCAAAGCCTGACAGAATGGAGACATGGAAGAAAGAGAATTGTGGCATGACCATGTCCCATTAGTGCTTTCTCTCTCTGGAAAGCACATGTGTTCTCTAGCAAAAAAAAAAAAAAAAAAAAAAAAAAAAAAAAAAAAAAAAATCATTTATGAGATTTATATACATTTTTGTTTGTTTACTTATTTATTTATTTATGCTAGAGGGTGGGTGTGCTTTCTAGACAGACAGGAATAAGGGGATAGGAAAAAGCACCAATCAGAGATAGTAACACTGCAATCCCTTCTCAGTCTCTTCCTCTTTTTGGGATTTTGGGCATGCATGCATGTGTACCTGGCATGTTTCTGAAGCTACTGCATCTAGGATTCAAATTGTGCATCTATGTGGCATCTGGCTGCCTTAACCACTAGGCCATGTGTTGGCTCCATCTTTGCTTTTAGCCTAATTTATGAACCATTTAGTATAAGGTAAAAATTTTTTAAGTTTGGGGCCAGCAGGTGGCATGGTGGTTAAGGGCACTGGACTTCCACATGGCAAACCATGGTTCGAGTCCTGGACCTGGTGGCAGCTTGCTTTCTCACTTTCTCTCTCTCTCTCTCTCTCACTCTGTTCCTCTGTGGTCAAATTATAAATAAATAATTTAAAAAAATTTTGTAAGTTTTATTATTATTGTTATTCGCCCAAGCAAGTAAAGGTTAAACGTATTATTCAATAATTTGTGATAATCAAGGGACCAGCAGTTGGTGTAATGGTTATATTGCTGGACTTCCATGTAGTCAACCTCAGCTCAAGTCCCGGACCCAGAGGCTTAAACTCACGCCAGGTGTGTGTGCATGCGTGCCCAAGATCCTGAGAGGAGAATGGAGAAGGGATTGCGGCATGGCCATCCCCCCTGGGGGGTGATTTCTCGCTTTCTGTCTGTTTCTCTCTGGCAAGTGCATGAGCCCGATAGCAAAAACCTCTAAAAAAAAAAATGTAATAATCAAGAAAACCAAGGTTATACCTATTTCAAACGGATTAAGAAATTAGAGGCATAGAAAATCTATAGCTGAACTTGGCTGGCCCTCAAAATAAGACAATCTCATTGTTGAATATATACAACAGCTATCTTTGGCAGAAGTGAAAGATGATTTAGTTCAGGACTTGAAATATCACTGGTACTGACTGGCTTCTGTCACACCCAAGTGTTTACATCCATTATAAACCATCAAAGGTTTGGCTGTACAGGGACTAGCAGTTAGTGTAATGGCTATGTTGCTGGACTCCCATGTAGTCGACTGTGGTTCGTGCCCCGGACCTGGTGGCTTAAAACTTACGCCAGGCGCATGTGCATGCTTGCCCAAGATCCCAAGAAGAGAAGGGAGGAGAAGGGATTGTGGTGTAGCCATACCCCCTGGGGGGGGGGGGGGTGAGTTCTCACTTTCTGTTTCTCTGTCTCTCTCTGTCTGTTTGGCGAGCGCATGCGCCCTATGGCAAAAACCTCTCCAAAAAAAAGAAAAAAGGTTTGGCTATACAAACAGCACTCAAACATAAAACTAACTTAGGAAAACAGGATACATTATAATTCGTTCTGATAATAACTACACTGAAAATAATAAGATGAGAAATAAATGTATCAAGGTCTTCAGGATTACACCACAGGTTGATTTCTCCCATTTTTTCTTTTCTTTCTTTCTTTTTTTTTTTTTTAAAGAGAGATTTTTGCTATATGGCACATACACTCACCAGAGACAGAGAGAGAGAGAGAGAGAGAGGCAGAAAGCAGGAAACTACTCCTGCCCCCGCCACCCCCGGGTGATGGCCACGCCACAATCCCTTCTCCTCCATTATCCTCTTGGGATTTTAGGAATGCACACACATGTGCCTGGTGGGAATTTTAAGCTGCCAGGCCTGGAATTTGAACCACGGTGACTATATGGGAGTCCAATGACATAACCATTTTTCCATCTGCTGGTCCTGACTTCCCCCATTTCTATATTTTTGCATTTTTCTAACATTTCTAAAATGATCATGTATTATACTTTTTTTAGGAAAAAGAATAAAGCTATCCTTTGGACTAATATATTATAACTGTACAGTTCCTAAGAAGTTATGTGTATGACTTTAATTAAAGTTTAACTATCAAATTACTACTGAAAAACCATTATTTCCCTAACCCAAAATTAAATAAGTAAAATCTAAAATAGATATATAAGCTATGCTGTAGCTCTGATATATTCACAGTATAAGATATTACTTATAAAGAAGTTAATTTTGTTTCGCTGTTATTAAATTAACCAATATTTACTTAATGACTGCTGACTGGATTTTTTTTTTTTTTTTAAATCATAGGGCATGTGATTTTTCCACTGAGTCCAAGACTCGAATAGTGCTCAGTCATGCCTTCACTACCACACCACATATTGGCCGCACTGCCTGGATTTTCTTTAAAAAAGCCCTAATACTAAAAAATTAGCCCACATGGGCCAGCAGGTAGCATGGTAGTTAAGGTGCTAGACTCCCTAGCTGAATGCAGTTCGAATCCCGGATCACGCAGCTTGCTTTCTCTTTCTCTCTCTCTGGGTGTCTCTGTCTTGCACACATGTCATATAATAAACTTAAATAATAATAAATTAATAAAATTATTAATAATAGAACTTCCTGGGACCAGCAGTTAATGTAATGGCTATGTCGCTGGACTCCCATGTAGTCGACCGTGGTTCGCGTCCTGGACCCGATGGCTTAAAACTCACGCCGGGTGCGTGTGCGTGCATGCCCAAGATCCCGAGAGTAGAATGGAGGAGAAGGGATTGCGGCGTGGCCATCCCCCTGGGGGGTGATTTCTCGCTTTCTATCTCTCTGTCTGTCTCTGTCTGTCTGGCGAGCGCACGCGCCCTATTGCAAAGATCTCTCCCCCAAAAAATAATAATAATAATAGAACTTCCTTTTAAAAATTAGCTCACATATCTCAGGCAATGATAAAAGAATTAAAAGAAAATTATTTAATTTTAATCTGATTATGATCTATTCTATTCTATTCTAACATAAAACCCTGTCATATAACTTGAGACAATATTTTATAATTTTCTTCTAGTGGAAGCCAAAATATATTACTGGGTTGTCAGAAAAATCATGATGTATTTTTTTGATGCAAAACTGTCATGAATTTCCAACAATCCAATTTTCAAACTTCTAGTTGCCAAATAAAGATGAACTTGGAATATTTTCTAAAGAATTCTTTAAACTTGTAACCCAAATATTTTTCCTATAAGAAGTGTTTTTTAGTTTGTCAGGAATCCTTCTAGTTAACTGTTTCTCATTTGATATATTCTAATCGTTTTTATATCTAAAAGGGGTAAGCAACTCTTTTACATACAGTTCAACATATAAAATGTAATGTTAAGTTTCATTGTAAATCTTGTAGTTTAACTCCATCATATTTCTTGATAGCTGACTTGAAACAAAATCATAGAACTATAAAAATAAGCTAAAAGGGTTCTATGGATCATTTCCTTCCCCCCCCCCACCCCCCCCGGATCATTATCCTTTTGATCAGGAACCCTGTTGTGATTTTTATTTTTTAACTTCTGAGCTCCACTTGCTATGTATTCATGTCTTCTTATTTTAAACAGTATATTCGAAAACATATATAACCATCAATGAAACTTGCTCAATAAGATATAACTAATATATATAGAAACTTGGTGTATTTTCAATCAAAAGCAAAGAAACTTGATGTTTTAATTAGTCTTGTTATTATAGACAAATGCAGAGTTTCTATTAGGTGTTTTGAAAAATGTGAACTTTTGGGACCAGCAGGTGGCGTGGTGGTTAAGGCATTGGACACTCCCACATGGCCTACCAGGGTTTGAGTCCTGAATCTGGTGGCTTGCTTTCTCACTTCCTCTTTCTCTCACTCTCAACCTCTGTCTCTCTCTGGTCAAATTAAAAAAAAAATGAATGAATAAATAAAATAAAATACATAATTTTTTAAAATTGTCAACTTTTAAGTTGCCAATACTCCAGAGATCAGAGGATCCTTGGATGGCAATGATCCATCCAGTTCTACCTCTTAATTTCACTTATAAGATGATTCTAAATTTAGAGGTTTTATTAATGATGAAAGGGGAAAAATTATCATTCTCAAATATATTAGAAAACTACTATGTCCTGTGAACAAAAGTAAGTGTAAGTATAAAAAAATCTGAACCAAATGAAACACTATCTCAAGCAGGCTATTTCCACCAATGATAAAAATAAATGCTTCACATTATAGACATTATGATTTTCTTTTAAGTCTTTTTTTATTTAGAGATTTTTCTGGTAAGGAGATATACCATAGGAAAGCAATTTCACTGGCAGTGAGGTATGTATATACTCTACCAAAATACTCCTTATTTTAGCTGTTTTTAAACTTTATTTACATATGAAGAAAAGTATCAATGCATATCCTTGGTTCAACTATAGTATTAGCCATACTACATGAAATAAAATGAAATGGTGCTTGCATACAAAAACTTATTTGTAAAGGAATCTGATTTTGTAGAACTAATTTGTTTTTGGAAAGTTTAAAAGAAGAATCACAATTTATCATGACCAAGACACCTGCACCATAGTTTCCATTCCTCACAGCACATTTATTTCAGTAATTCCATTATGTCGGTTTTTAGCATGAGCATAGTGTTACACGATTTTTGTACATATAATCACATCCAAAACAAGTTCTAAAATTTAAATTGTAAACATTCTCATCATATGAAATATTTTAATTGGTGTATTAACTTTTGCTAACTGATCAATTTGGTAGATAATATAAATGAAAAAGCCTATTCTAAATTGTGTAGTGAGCATTGTTTATTAATTACATTTCTACAATGTTAAAGTAAGAGGCAAACCTGTCCTGTAAGCATGTCAAATTTTCGGTAAAACATTAAAAAGAAACAAATCTGTTAACAAAAGGATGTCTTGCAATAAAGAACATTAGATTTTTTAAAATCTATTATGATACAAAAATGTAAAGGGTAAATAGCATCTTTGTTGACAAAGTAGGAGGTAGCATGGATGCACCACTTTATTGTCTGAGAAATGCAACTGGAGTAAAGAATATTTCCTTACCACAAATAATTTCCAGGACTATGTACATATTTCTTTTAGAAATACTTGTTTAAACAAATCTCCCTCCACTTTTTAGTATAAAAAAAACCGTTCCATGTGATTTTAAAAAAACACTTACACATCTAGATAGAATAGTACTCTGCCCTATTTGAGTGAACAGTCTCAAACTATGAAGTACATGATATTTAATGCCCTAAGTTGAGTAAATTTAGTTAGCAGTTCCTGGTATTATACAAAACACTAAATACATACAAACAAAATATAATATCTTATTTTTCTATGCAAGTTTTGTGGGGAATAAACAGAGCTGTGTTTCTGTTAACACTGCAGAAAATGCAATTTTCCAATAAGCCTGTCTATAAGAATCCATGTGCAACAGTTTATAAATAGCTGCTTACATGTACTGATCTTTTATTGAGTGAACACATTTAACCAACAAAACATAGTCAACCTTAAAAACACATCTTCCACCCTATATAAAATATATAGACTACTTACTGTTTTAAGTATTCAATTTGCTCTGATGTCACTGTAATTCACTTTTCCCCATTTCCTGCTTCAGTACTTATAAATGGATAATTTAATGTGGCTTAAAAAAAGACAAAGAATTTGAAATTTACATCCAATTCAAATTTGCTATTTAAAAGCTGCCTGGTTCTATGAAGCTGCTTCTGCCATTAGTAGAGAAAATGAAGTTTCTGTAATGGCAGCAGGCTTTTTAAGTAGTGACGTGACTTCTACCATGCCAGCTCCAGTCCGTGGAAGATTAGCGTTTACAATGTGTCGTTGTAAGTGCTTAATCCAGTCTTCCTGAACAGACAATGGTCCTCGAAAGACTAGGCCACAAAACCTACAGAAGAAGTTGATAACAGTTCTCTCAATATGACCAATTCCCTTTATTTAAAACCAATTCACACTAAATCCATAAAGAACAACTTTTACCACGTGTTGTATATAGTATTTGACTAACACTTCTTAAATAAAGTGAAAATTATGTACTAGGATATCAAAACCCCCAAGTCATAGTCTGTTAACAGCTACCGTAAACTTCAGTAATCTGTTTAGGTGGGAACCTTATTAGGTTAAAATGAACAATCTTAACATATATTATACATCCTAATTCATTTAAAATAACTATTACCCCAAGATGTGCCATTCTTTAGGAAAGACCTTCTTCCAGTTCAGAAATTTTATTTTTCTTTTGTTTAACGAGTGATTTTTATTATAGAGCATGTGCACTTGCCAGAGAGACAGAGTGACAGAAGGCGGAAAATCACTCCCAAGAAGGATGGCCATGTCACAATCCCTTCTCCTCCATTCTCCTCTGGAGATCTTGGGCACACATGCACATGTGCCCAATATGAGTTTTAAACTCTTGAGTCTGGGACTTGAACCATGGTTGACTACATGAGAGTCCAGTGACGTAAGCATTATGCCATATGCTGGTCACAGTTTAGAAACTCTTTTTTTAAAAAGAATTATTTTAATTTAATTTATTCATTAATTTTTTATTATTTTAATTTGACCAGAGAGAGACACAGAAAGAGAGAGTCCAGGACTTGAACCGTGGTCAGCAATGTGGGAGTGTCCAGCACCTTAACCACCATGCCACCTGCTGGTCCCGTAGTTCAGAAACTTTTAAACTGCATTGTGTCTTTGCATATTCACTGTGGCATGTGTGAGTGTGAGCATGAAAGAGATGTATAAGGGGAACGAGAAAAATGTCTTCTCTATAAGAAGGAACTCAAGACAGTAGAAAATCAAACCAAAAAATTAAATATAACTAAAAAGAAACTTTTATAAATCACACTATAATGGAGAGTCTTGGCTAATATGAAAAACTTGATTCATCAGTTTTTGAAGTACAATACATTAATATTAAAAACTGAAGAGGATTTTAAGCTTGTCTCCAAAAATTGAGTTATATCTTCACTGTTGAGATTATACCTCCACCAAAAAGCAAAAACCCCAAATAAGACAGCTAGTATTTCTAAAAGCAAAATCTGAAGAAACTAATCAGAGTTGGCAATATAGGGATATACCTGCATCGGAGAATGTAAACCTCGTCAGCACCATGAGGTAATGTTAGCATTTTCTTCTTGCTTCCAGATCTTGACCTTGACTTCTTTTGCTTACAATCTAAGGCTAAAAAAGGGAAGAGAAAGATTTAACATTCTTCATGCATTTCAAAATACACAGATACACATACATGTATTCCTAGTGAGGTGAAACCATCTAAATCAAGCTAGAAAAAGTTTGTATTCATTTTCCTGTTTCTGAAGCATGCACTAACTTGCAGCTAATGTTCTTAGCAGCATTTATATTATCTGCATACATTCTTCCTAGATTGATTCTTTTCAATCAGTACTTTACTATACCCAAACTAAAACTGAGAAAATGTAACTAAATAACTTGAAACTACTAAATTAGTCAATTATTACAATAATGGTATCTTTATTCTTATGCTTGTACATAACTTTAACTGTTAAATCTTCCTTATTTCCATGAAAATTTTAACCTTTCATGCAAGATTATTAAATTCAGTTTGTAGTTGATTACTCCACTTAGTAGGTTTCACATGTTTTGAAAACTGAGTAACGGATTAACAGTGTAATAAAAAAGCTCAGTAAAATCAATTTTCACAGTGATTCACTTTCGATTCTATAATAAAAAATGGCTCTTAAAATGATATACTGGCACTACAAACTGAAAGGTCAAAACAAAGTTCAACACTTATTTCTTAATTCAATCTGTCTAGAATATACAATCATGAAAGGTTTATTTTACTAGAAAATAAATATAAATCCATATTATCTTACATAAAAGTTTACAACTAGATCCAATGTTTAATGCTAACTATTCCTTACATTTTTAAATTTTATATTTTCTCCCAATAACTTAATTTTAAAATGTGATTAAAAAGAAAAACATAAACTTTTATATTAGACAGAAATTTTAGAACACTTCTTGAAATTTTTTCCTAACTTGACGTTTCCTTTAATCATTTTTAAGAAAAAAAAAAAAAAAACAAAAACCAAAAACCAAAAAACCTGACTTAATAAAGGAAAAAAAGACTTTTTTAAAAATAGGAGAAATAGATAGGACATTACATTTTATAAGTCTTTGAAAACTGCTACACCTTTCAAAGGGAAGATAGTAACCCAGCTACTGCTGGTCAATTAGCAGGAAGAGAAGGTAAGATCTCTAGGGATCCAAGGGTGAGGGATATAAATGTAACAGAAGAGTTACCCAAATGGCTTTTCTTCTGTTATCCTGTCATGTGAAATCCCCTGGAAAAATTCTAAGTAAGAGAGAAACAGGAACTGGCTATTCAATGATTCTGTGAAGTGAACTGTTCCAAGTTCAGATTCCGAAAGAACAGATGCTACTATTACATAACCGGTAAACACAGTTCCTTACAGCAGTCAAGTGGCAATGATAACAGAAATGTCATACAGAAAATTAAAACCCATGAGAAGCCTAAATCGTTCAAACTAATGGTTTCAGTTTCCTGTCATCTGCCTATTTTCAAGCATAAAATCTAAGACCCACAGTTGTTCTCTGTTTATCCTTGGAAGAAGAATCTAATAAGTAAAGAACTACTGGAAGTCAAGTTAAGTATTTAAGAATGGCTAATTCAAAGCTATCAAAATCTTGAATAGAAAAATCTTAATAAGGTTTTCACTAATTATCTCAGTCAAGAGCCTAGTATGTGATATAAACTCAATGAATACTTCTGAAGTAAAAAATGAAACAAAACTCAGTAATTTACCATTGATTTTTAGACAGCATATAAGTGGAAATATAAAGTTCTACCACTGTGTGATTTAGGTAACATTCCGTTCTAATACCTCAGCATCGTCTGTTTAAGTAAGTTGCTGGAATCACATGTTCTTCACTGTCTGGGATATAAACCACTGACCAGTCCAGTGGATATGTAGAAATTAGGTTCTTTACTACCAAGAAAAAGTATTATGTACTTTGTAATCAATATCTTCTTTTCCTTAGTTGTTTTGGTGAGCAATCTGAATTTAAGTGGCTATTAAGTAATGCATACACTGGAAATAGAGAGTTCAGGGAACTCAAAAGACAAGTGCTACTAGATGTCAATTTTTTCTGTCTATAAGGTAAATCACACACAACCCCTGTCTCTGTTACATGGAACAGAGCAAGCATTTGGTATATCATGAGATTACAGGTAAAGTCTTACTTTGATGAGCTTGCTGGTTGTCAAAATTGCCACACTGTATTCAAACTCCTTTTAAAATGCAAATAAATTACTGTAGGATACAAATAGAATACATTATAACAATCCTTAAAAAATTTGTTCACAGAATGCTAATGTTAGGGGTGTAAAGCAAATTGAGGGAGAAGGGCAGATGATGGTGGGGAAGTATGCAAAAGGATGTTTCATCAGTTACAAAGCACATGAGTTATATTCAGATGCTGTGGTATTTTAAAAATTGAATTGGACAGATTTATTCTTAGGTGCAGAAATATTTTTTACTTTTTCTTTAACAGAGAGAGAAAAAGAATATTTTCTGACTTTTGATGCTATATGACCTCTAGAAACTCTTAAGTTTAGGCTGTTATATGAATGATCAGATCTAAGTTTTAAACAAGAATATCGTATTTGTAGTAATTAGTACTCTACAATATTATAACCTCAGAAAGCAGGACAACTCTGCCAGCAGATGACTTGATGAACTCTGGAAAGCTTAGAGAACCTCATGCACTGGAAATCCTTGGAAACTTATCCACCAGGTTAAGATATCAAAAAACCTAGAATCTTCAGTAATTGAACCTACATTCCTCAGTGTCTTAAACTTGATAATTATTTCTAAAGTTCTTATCCCTCACAGTGTTGTTTTTAAAAATAGGTGAAAAACGAATACTGCTTATAGAAATAACTTTTTTCTAATATCAACATCCAACCCCACCTCTGTAATACTATCCACAAAGTTTTTAAATATCTGTTGAAAAACTAAGCATTTAACACACTAATATGCACAGAAAGGAGACATCTACATTCTTGAAGTAAAAAGATGATTTACATAAAATGTCCCACTAAGTTTAAAAGACAATGTACAAACATGCCTATTGACACAAACATTCTTATTTAACAGATTTTACTGTATCTGGAGGGAAAAACAGTTTTATTCTGGACTGTACCAGAAATCACTAGAACATTAAATACAGAATATCACTAACACATTCAGTTTTTGCATTATAGTGTTCTTCAGTACTTGTGACAAACAGCCAAAGGTTTAACAAAGTTGTTTATACAAATAATCTGCTAAATAAATGAGTTTGTTACACAAAACCTTTCTTTATAAAAGGTCTTTATTTGCTCTTGTTAGTGTCAAAAAACAAAACCTTCCCACACACATTTTTCCCTTTTCGAAATTATTTTAAATCTTTTTAATCACTGTTTCTATACTTTAAATATATAAAAATGTTAGATTATTTTTAGAAATCCTTAATTTTGTTTTCCTTGAGTATGATAGCTTTTAAAGAAATAAACAGATCCGTCATTTAAACCTTCCTAAGGTTCCTATTCAGGGTAGCATGAATTGTTTAACTGATCAATTTCAACTAGAAGTCTGTACAAAAACTTTGAAGTTATAAGGGATCTAAATTGCTCCTTGGACAATTTTACTTACAATGAACTGAGCTGTAAAGATCACATACAAAAAGTTACAGAATATACTTTTCAGTAAAACAACTGTTTGACCAAACAGAAATATGAAAATGAAGTACAAAAGACTTATGAATCTTCAAGAACACCATAACTGCTATGTGGTAAAATACAACAACCAACACCACAACAACATGTCCAAAGCACTAAACCACATCAGGTAAAAACAAATCAATAGATAAGTTAATATCCACAAGGTTAAGTATGTTTTCTGAGTCGTTAGTTTCATACACAGAAGAAAAAGTTTGGTTCTGAAGTTATTAAATAAAACCTTTGCCCTTTCTACCTTTCTGCCCATTATATAACATTTATTTGATGAATTCCATTTTCTTTTTCCTTCAAATTATACTAACAACCTCAGAGAATGAGGGCTTATTTCATAAAAAGCTGTGATAAAGAAGCACACCATAACTATGACTAAATTAACATTCACCACCAAAATATTTCTATTTGTAATTATCCTCTCCTACTCAATGTTGACACTTAACATGGCCAGGATACACACACACACACACACACACAAATAACCTTGCTATACATATGTGTGTGCATGTGTGTATATGTGCGTGTGAGTGTGTGTGTGTGTATATGTATACATATCCAAAAGAGGCAATGCATAACCCTAGCAAAGGGAAGAAAACTGCTTCTGTATCTTGTCGGCCTGTTGAAGTTGGGCAGGCAATAGTAACTATGTGCTCATTCAGGAAGAAAGCTGAAATAAAAATGATACACGCAAACCATCACTCCATTAGCATTAAAAAGCTGGTAGTGAAGGTGATGGAGGCAGTGGTGACGTAAGAAGAGGACACACATATCCCAAGGGGTACACAAATGTGAGATATAAAGTTGATTCTAATTGTCATTAATTCTTTTTTATAAAGAATTATTTATTTAATTTTATTTATTAATTCATTTACTTAATTTGACCAGAGAGAGAGAGACAAAGAGAGAGATGGAAAGCGAGAAAGCAAGCCACCAGCTCCAGGATTTGACTCATGGTCACCCATGTGGGAGTGCCCAGCACCTTAACCACCATACCACCTGCTGGTCCCATTGTAACAACTTCTTCAAGGTTCACAGCCCTGAGCATATAAAGCAAATACCTTGTTTTCTTCCTTCCTTCCTTCCTTCCTTCCTTCCTTCCTTCCTTCCTTCCTTCCTTTCTTTTCTTTCTTTTTCTTTCTTTCCTTCTTCCTTCCTTTCTTCTTTCCTTCTTTCCTTCCTTCCTTCCTTCTTCTTTCTCTCTCTCTCTCTCTCTCTCTCTCTCTCTCTCTCTCTCTCTCTCCTCTCTCCCTCCCTCCCTCCCTCCCTTCCTTCCTTCCTTCCTTCCTTCCTTCTTGAGAGTTTTTTGCTATAGGGTGCGTGCGCTCACCATAAAGAAAGAGACAGAGAGACAGAGAGCAAGAAATCACCCCCCCAGGGGAGATGGCCGCACCACAATCCCTTCTCCTCCATTCTCCTCTCGGGATCTTGGGCACACAGGCACACTCGCCCGGCATGAGTTTAAGCCACTGGGTCCGGGACTCGAACCGCAGTCGGCTACATGGGAGTTCAGCAACATAACCATTGTGCTAATTGCTGGTCCCCCCTTGTTCTTTCTTTCAACCCCAAGTGAAAAAAAAAAAAAAAAAAAAAACAGTTTGGTTTTTGTTTGTTGTTAAGGAAACATGTTAGCTTATATGATGGAGAGATGAGGGTAGAGGGAAAAAAAAATCTGTGAAGCCAAACTCGAATTTCTTCAGCTTACACACTTTTCTCTCTGCACAAAGTGATACAAAATATCAGCTTCATGGGTGTGCGATCTGTGCAGTCACATGGGGCCCTACCAAATGCCGTGCCATGACAATTTTGAAATTCTTAGTAACTTCTCAACAAGGGACACCACATAATCATAACATGTAGTCAGACCTGAATCCTCAGTACCTACTACCCTAAATGAGAAAGGCTGCATTCAGTTCCACCCCTTAAGTTCTTGGCCTGTAATAAGAAGTATCACGTAAGAGATAAACTGCTGGGGCTGGCAGATTGATGTAGTGGTTAAATGCTGGACTCCTGTATGGCCGAACACAAAATCTCTGGCCAGCAAAGCACCTGGATATTGCAAGATCTAACTGTATCTTAATTCATCTGGATCAGGTAGCTGCTTTCTCACTTTTCTTCTCTCTATCTCTCTCTGGTCAAATTAAAAAATAATAATAAATAAAATTAAATAAATGATTCCTTTATATAAAAAAAGAAAAACTGTTAAATACCCGTTCTCTAAAGTGGGTTAAAGTTGGAAAGGACTCCCCTACTCCTACCAACGCCAACTCTTTCCTCCTAGCTCTACTGCCTTAGTCAAGCCAATCAGTACTCCCAAAATGACCAGATTTAAGTGACTTACAGTTACCAAACACGTTGGAAAGGACTCCCCTACTCCTACCAACACCAACTCTTTCCTACTAGCTCTACTGCCTTAGTCAAGCCAATCATTACTTCCAAGCTGACCAGATTTAAGTGGCTTATAGTTACCAAATGCAATGTTCTTCATTCTAATCAATAATGAAGTATACAGATATACACTAGAAACTCAGGAGTATTTTATTTATTTATTTATTTATTTATTTTTAAAAAGAGGTTTCTGCGCCAGAGAGACAGAGAGAAAGAAAGCGAGAAATTACTCCCCCAGGGGGGATGGCCACGCTGTAATCCCTTTTCCTCCATTGGGCACGCACGCACAGGCGCCTGGCGTGAGTTTAAGCCACCAGGTCCAGGACTCGAACCATGGTTGACTACATGGGAGTCCAGCGACATAGCCATTATGCCAACTGCTGGTCCCCTAGAAGTATTTATTTTAACCATCATCTTCCCTTGATAGTTTCACTCTGTCTTAACACTTTAAGTAACTTCCACTGTGTTTAGATTTCCATTCCCAGTGACTGAAAAACAGTAATTAATCCAGAGTCATATAGCAATCAGTGGCAAAATGAACTATATCTGCAATGCTTTAACATTTTACCTGAAAGAAGATGAAATGAAAAATATCTGGAAAGCAGATGTCCTTTGCTTTAAGTATTAGGTTATTGCATAACAAGTCTAAAAGACAGGTAGCTTGAATTTCCCCTACAAATAGGCAAAGGGTTATTTATATTAAGGGTAACAAACAATAGTCTAATAAGCTTGAGTAACAAAATGAAGGCATCCTTTTATTTAAACTTGAGCCTACTCAGGAAAAGAGAAAGTACAATTTGTAGAAGCCTCTGCTATTTCAAGATAGAGTGGATGACTAGTGAAAGAATATTTTGAGCAGGTATTCTCAAGATGTAAAGGGAAATTCTAGACACAAATATGATACTTCACCATACATTTTTATAAACAGAGAAATCAGAGGCAGACTAGTTTTATCAGTTTGCCCAAACTAAAAAGGCAAAACTAACAATACTCCAGCAACAGTTGGCTTACAGGTCAGTAAAGAGGTAATAAGGTAGAGAATGTATTATTTCCTTGTGGTAAGAGGTAAGAAAAAACATGAAAAATTTTCTTTTCAAGGTCAATTGGATTTGAATATGTTTTATTAAGCTAAATAGACACTTGTTATCAATATCAACCACTTTTCTAAGACCAAAAGTAAGACACATCTAAAATTAGAATAAACATTAAAAAGTACGTAATGACAAACCTGCTTTAAGTTACTTTTGTTTAGAATTACCTGAGTATAATCACATTCCCTACCCTCTAAAGTCTTAGCGTTTCTAAAATGTCATTTCAGATTTAGTAGCATTAAATAATCATTCCTAATTAAAAACATTAGTTAAGGAAATCACAATACCTTAAAATAATCTATATATTCATATTTAACTTAAATTACAAAGACTTATGATGATATACTAAGTACATCATACTAAGTATGATCCCAATGGATTGGATTTGACTTTTTTGTAATTTTCAAATACTTTACACATTTCAACCCAAATCCAAACTACAACCATTTTGATGGGATGAGCAGGTATCTTCTGTTACCTTAACAGAAGATACTTAACAGAAGATACCTGCTCATCCTAAGCTACAGCAGGTAACTTCCAGCTAAGGCTACAATTCAATACATTAGGTCATCGGGAAAGTCATGACAAAAATGCATCATGACTTTCCTCACAATCCAATACTTTAGATAGAAAGAATTAATCTTGGGACCAGCAGTTAGTTTAATGGCTATGTCGCTGAACTCCCATGTAGCTGACCACGGTTCGAGTCCTGGACCTGGTGGCTTAAACTCACACCGGGTGCATGTGCGTGCGTGCCCAAGATCCCAAGAGGAGAATGGAGGAGAAGGGACTGTGGCATGGCCATCCCCCTAGGGGGTGATTTCTCGCTTTCTATCTCTCTGTCTCTCTGTCTTTCTGGAGAGTACATGCACCCCATAGCAAAAGCTTCTCAAAAAAAAAAAAAAAAAAAAAAGAATTAATCTTATTCTTCAAACTCCAGACATATCAAAGAACCACTAACTGCTACTTTTCTGCTTCCTAATTAAGTGGATAACTACCATTTTCCAACTAGCCATCCTCTTGCCCTATCCTCCATAAGAGAACATCTGTGTATTATTTTAATCATTTCTATAAAGTCAATTAAAACAGCTTACTAAAATCTCTGGCCAGCAAAGCGCCTTGTTATTGCAAGATCTAACTGTATCTTAATTCAGATTATAAGCAGCACTCAAAAAAATTCATGTTAAAATAGGAATCACAGCAAACACAAACTTTACAACGGAGGATACAAAAACATCAGACACCTTTAAAAGGCCCAAACATATAAAAAGCAAAACCCAGAAGATAAGTTAAATAACAAACCAACAGGAATGTTAGAGGACTAGATAAGACTTTCATGAAAAACAAGATGCTAGTCAAAAGAGAATCAACTAATTTTTATAACCAATTACTAGCACAAACAGGCAACAACATTTAAGTATTTTATGCTACAATGGTACAAAACTCTTAGGCTCTGCAAGCAAAATTCTAATTCAATACCTGCAATTATTTGCCTTTTTATGGCGATTAGCTGAGGGATAGGTGTTGCTAGATAAGTGACAGAGAAGCATTTCAGGTTCATTAACTCCTTTATATAACCATCCTCTTAGTGACAAGATTTAAAACCTTGAGCCATCTCCATCCTCCTCTTGCTCTGTCTCTAATTCACCTTCCAAATTCTGAAGACTTCCATATTATCTATATATTTAGTATCTCTCCTTACATTTCTATTGTCATTGCTCTTGCATAGGACTTTTTTTTTTTTTTTTTTTTACTTTTATCTACATTTATTGCATAGGACTTTTAAAATGACCTCACCTAGGTACAGTTTCTCCTCTCTGCCAAGTACTTTACCTTTTATTTAAAGAGCAGGTCCATCACACTAATTCTTTTTAAAAATTCATTAATTTCTCACTAAAAATTTAATTTTAACATCTCAGACTAGCACTCTATGTCTCCTATCTGACAGACCTTACCAATCCAACTCAATTCTCATATCCTATTTGCCAATATTTTCAGTAAATTTCCCACACTGTCCCAGGTTACTCCCTGCTTAGGTGTATTCCTTCTTCACCTCTAATCTCCACTTCCACTTCAAAGAGCTATCTTTCAGGGCCCATTCACACACCATTCCGCAAAGCCAAGTACAAAGTACTTTCCTCTGAACTTCCACAGCATTTCACACATACCTGGAATGGCACTTCACCAATCTGTCTTGTATTACAGTCATGTGTATATGTGCTTATACTATACTTTAAGAACCAATTTACTGGGATCAGCAGATGGCATAATGGTTATGTTGCACTCTCATGTAGTTGACTGTGGCTCGAGTCTAGGACCAGGAGGCTTAAAACATGCTGGATACGTGTGTGTGTGTGTGTGTGTGTGTGTGTGCCCAAAGTCCTGAGAGAAAAATGGAGGAGACGGTATTGTGGCATGGCCATCCCCTCATCCCCTCTGGGAGATAATTTCTCACCTTCTGCCTCTCCAGCAAGCACACATACTCTATAGCAAACATTTCTCTTAAAGAAAAAAAAAAAGAACCAATTTATCAATACCTGTGCAGTACTTGTTAGCACAATGCAAAAAACACAGGATTTGAAAATTGCTTGTTGAATTACTGAATAAATCAGTCAATCTCTTTTTCCAGAAGTAGGCAAACAGCCTAATTCTTGCTGGTAATAATAAAGCAATTAGTACTATCTGGTTCATTCCAAACACTCAAATAATTATATTTGGTCTATTGTTTTACAAGGCAGAAATAAGAACATGTGAGAAATATTGCCATTAAAATGAAAAATCAAGTTTGACATTTAAAGGCCTAGTCTTCAGTTACCTAGAATATCTACTCAACCTAAACAATTGATTACTCTCTGTTAAAAGAAAAAAAAAAAAAGACAATTTGGTGGAGTTTAATTGAGCAAATCTTAACACTATTTGGATGCTGCAGTTTGCTGGACCAACTTCAGAGCAACTCTGGGTAGCCTTGTCACACATTATTTAAGCTTCAGAAAAGGAAAGTGATGTGTATAGGAATGCGAAAGTGATGTACAAAAATGAAAGCGAAGGAATGCATCAATTGCATTGGTTACATTCTGAAGTTTCTCTGCATTAACACATTTTAAAAGGTGGGATGCCTGTGACTGGCTGAAGCCTACTTGCTGTGATTGGCTGTAACCTAGCAAAAAGAAAAAGAAAAAACAAAAGCAGCCTTTTCTATAATAAATGAGGTCGCGATTTGTTTACAGCAACCACACTGGAGAACAGAGCTTTTCCAATATTCTTTAACACCTGCTAACCCTAAATATATGATACTTCACTGTGCAGATAAATGTAGATAGCTATATGATCTTAATGAAGAATAGTACTACAGAAGTTAATTATAGCTAAGAAAATATAGAAACTCGTCTTTCACTGTCTCATGGACAGCTTTTTTAAATCGAAGTTAGACCATGCTATTTTCATATTATAAAAAAATCCTTCAATAACTTGCTGAATCTTTTTAACCAGGCATTCAAACCATCAATGTAATCTTTCTGGCATCACCCTCTCCAAACATCTAGAATCTCCTGGAATTTCTTAAACCCCAAATTTCATCTCTTTGAGCCCACACTGTACTCTTCCTGCCTGGGATGTTCTACCTTCATCTCTTTTCCCTAAAACTCCACTCATCCTTCCAGTTAGTGGCACTACACTTGTACCTATGCCACTGGACCATGAATATGCCTACATAGCTGGAACACAGGCTCATTACAGCCTCTCAGAGACAAGCTCAGTCCTGGTACAAGAACTCATCTTTTGGTGAAATGAGTGAAAAACTTTTATGAATACTAATTTTCTTTTTTTTCTCACATTTAAGAAATAATGACAAGGCCAGGCAAGCAGCATGGTGGTTAAGGAAACTGGATCCCACATGGCAAACTGCATGGTTTGAGTCCTAGATGCGGCTGCTTGAAAAACATGCCAGGCCTGTTTGCATGTGTGCCCAAATCCTGAGAGGACACTGAAGGAGAAAGGATTGCCACATGACCATCCCTGGGTTGGGGAGGTGATGGGGAGGGGAGGAAGGTGATTTCTTACTTTTTCTCTCTCTGGCAAGCACACGTACCCTGTAATAAGCCAAAAAGTAAAATAAAATAATGACAAAAAACATACCAATATTAACTATTTTCATTTTTTTCCTTTTCTCTCTTTTACAGACTCTACTTAACAATGAGACAAATAGTAAAAGCAGCAGGAAAAAAGAGCCCCTTACTCCGTAGCTACCCTCAACAGAAAGCCTACACTAAAATAAACAACCTCAACTCCTATTGCACTCACAGCCAAGATGCCATTTAACTGTATACTACAATATCTTGCACATTTTTCTAATTTTGGTATTTTTATGTTTATTGCCAATAATCATTTCCTAAACTCTCTGATGGCAGGGACACGTCTCGCACTTTTCACTTAATCCCCACACAGCCCACTCTGCAGAATGTACTAAGGTATCTCTTTTCAAGAGAAACTGGTTTGCTCCATTAAAGTTTAATCTTATTAAGATCAAAACTTTTCTTTTTAAGTTTATTTATTTATTTTTTTAGAGACAGCAAGAGTGAGAGAGCCCCCTGAGGTCTTCATGCTGTGATCCATCCCCAGCATTAGTCAGCCTGGATCATGGGCACAAGCACACTTCTGGTGTGTACAGGGATGCCCCAGGGTACAAATCTAGTATCTTCTGACGTGGGTCCAGCAGCATTACCAATGCCCCACTGTCTGGCTCCTTTCTACTTGTATTCTTTCAGGTTGAATGAATCACTGTAAAAGTATGCAATTTCTTGAATATGCAATTTATAATAATTTTTTAAAGGACACTAAAGAGACACTCATGAAAGGAAAAGTACTTTAATGCATATTGCACCGTTTCACGCTACCTTTATTTTTTTAATCACAGCAGAAGGAGCTCCTGTAACACTTTTCATGATATATCTGAATGACTTTTCTAGTGGTTTCAAAACCCACTCAGCACCTGGTACTGTATATGTTCATTAGCACTTGTTGTAGCCTCTCTACGGCCAATTACATCATTAAAGCAGAAAACAGGCAACACACACACACACACACACACACACACCCTATTTAGTAACATGCAAAACAAACTGGATGGTATAAAAAAATTAGATGCCGACTTAAAAAATGTAAATAGATATACTGAAGTAGTGGTATTGATGGAAGTTCTAGTACCAATTTGTTAATTTTTTCTCATCAGAAAAGTCAATCAGGATGTGTGAATCATTTGTTGCTGCAGTTGTGTTATACTTCCAAAACATTGGGAAGGAAGTGTTCTGAAGATAATGAAGTGAAAATCCTCCAAAATGTATTTGTGTATGTAAAAATGTTTTTCTTGCATTCACTTTGAATAAGTAACTAGAAAGTATAATTTACTTTAAATCCCAAGGTTCAGCATTTGATTTTAAAACTATGATCTACAGCTAAAAGCTGAATGAGTAAATAAAATCCACAGACTGCCACAGAACTGTTATGATTTCTAAAGTACTTCTTTTTGTTGGTTCTAGTCAGTAATAGTCCTCAATCTTTGAGTGGTGACTTCTTAGTGGGTAGTAAATCAATTCACTGGGTCATAAATAGCATTAATTTTTAATGAAAAATAATAAAATTATTAGAGTACATCACACTCAATTCAAGGGAGTAAGTGAGCAAAAGATTTCATGTGTATTAATGTGAGTTTGTATGCAGGCTCACGATGTAAAATGGAGTCTGAGCAAAAATGTTGAGTGGCACCATTATTCTTTCTTCTTCTCAAGAGATAACAGAATGTTATGTACTATACAGAGAAGTACTAGGCAAACATGCTTTAATCTTATAGATCTATCTCCTTTCACAACATTCTCTCCACTCTGACTTTATTTTCCTTTCCGTACCTGTTCAATTTCACTCTTACTTTGACCTCAAAATACTTTTTTTATTCACATCTGCAGATTAGGTTGGTAGAACATGCTTTACCTTAAATAATTTTAAATGTTCTAAAAATTTTAATAATTGGGGTGACCATATAATTTATCATCAAATCTAGGACACTTAGAAAAGAGGCATAATTACTCAGTTGGGACAAGGTCAAATTAGTATGTATAGTTTCTCAATCAGTAATTTATTAATACTGTATTCTCAACATTTCCATTATGGAAAAGATATCATTTAATTACTTTGTTTTTTTTTTTGAAGAGGTTTTCGCTATAAGGCGCGTGCACTCGCCAGACAGACAGAGAGACAGAAAGCGAGAAATCACCCCCCATGGGGGATGGCCACGCTGCAATCCCTTCTCCTCCATTCTCCTCTTGGGATCTTGGGCACGCACGCACACGCGCCCGGTGTGAGTTTTAAGCCACCGGGTCCGGGACGCGAACCGCGGTCGACTACATGGGAGTCCAGCGACATAGCCATTACGCTAACTGCTGGTCCCTTATTTAATTACTTTTCAGCACAAAACGTTGTAATAATAATTAAAACAAAAAACCCAAAAGCATTTAATGGAAATGATACCATAACCTCTCTCTGGATTTTAATGAAAACTACATATTTTTATTAAAATAAGCCAGGAAAAAAAATCGGATGAGTCTGTAAAACATTAATCTAAATAGAACAAATCTGACAGGAAAAAAAGGCAAAGAAAAAAGAAAGCAAGCTACTACCAATAGTGCAGTCTATAGCAACTAGAATAAAGTCCTAACAGTAAGTCTCTCTTAAAGGAAAACATATAAAAGTAAACACTTTGGTATTAAGTCTCTTTAGATATTGAAAAAGTTTCATATCTTATCTACAATTAAAGACATAAGATACTTTTTAATGAACTAATCAGTCGAAGAGATTTTTGCTATAGGGTATGAGTGCTAGCCAGAGAGACAGAGAGAGACGAGAGGAAATGAGAAATCACCCCCCAGTCTCCTCTCAGGATTTTGAGCACGTCTACACATGTGCCTGGTGTGAGTTATAAGCTGCAGAGTTTGGGACTCAAACCGTTATAGCCCTTATGGGAGTTTAGTACCTTAACCACTACCAACATCTGCTGGCCCCAACAACTTATTTTAATCTACCCAATGGACTACAAATTGGGTCAATTATGGGCAATTTTTTAAAAAATGTTTTTGCCATATGGGGCATGTGCTTGCTTGACAGACAAAGAGAGAAATCACCTCTGAAAGTGAGAAATCAGCCTCCAGAGGAGATGGTCACACTGCAATCTCTTCTTCTCCATTCACTTCTTGGGATTTGGAAACACACATATGCCTGGCATGATTTTCAAGCCACCAGGATTTAAACCGCAGTTGGCAATATGGGAATCCAGTACAATAAGCACCATGCCACCTGCTGGCCCCATTATGGGCAAATTTTAATGTGTAAAAAGTATTCATTTTTGACAATTTAACATTTCCAAGCATAGTTACCTCTTGCAAGTCTTCAATTCTGAATTTTTCTACTCTCCTGGTTAGTTTCTATTACTAAATATATATACATGTATATATTCATATATACATCAATTATTTTATTTAACTTTATTTATTTACTTACTTACCTATTTTAATTTGACCAGAGAGGGACAGAGTGAGAGAGAAAGGGAAAGTGAGAAAGCAAGCCTCTAGGTTCGAGGCTCAGTTGATGGTTGGCCATGTGCGAGTCCAGTGCTCTTAACCACTATGCCAACTGCTGGCCCCAAGGAAGATTATTTTTAATTTACACTCGTTACCTTGGAATTAGTTTTAATGTTGCACAGTTCTCACAGATGCTTAAAATCTTCTATGCTTAAAAAAATTTCTAACGGCTCCTGATTCCTAGTTCTGTTTTTTCTAATCCATGCTATTTTGGCATCTCTCATTTCTGATTTTCCACCAGAGGAAGAGTCTGTGGATGACAGCCTTCAGGATATATGCAGAGCTTATTTATAAAAATTCTTTTCTCTATGGATGAATAAGTGCATATTTTTGGAGGCGGGCCCATAGCTTTCATAAAATTCTCAGAGGTGAGTGGCTCAAAAAATATGAGAACTGTCAAATTAGAAGTGTTTGAGTCATCAGTAAATATTTTGAGAAAATTATGACTTGGTTGGGACAACAAGGCTAAAATAGTTATAATTATTAACAGTAACAAGAAAGAGTATTTTTTTCAGTCTATTCAGGCTAACTGGAGAGAGATTAAGTTAGAAGGAATATTTCTCCCTCAAAATGTCATTAGTTCTACAGAAGAGGCCAGAAGCTATTCTAAGAGCTGGTGACTTCTTAAGAAAGTGAATTCTATCACAGGTAAACAAATGGGTTTTATCTCTTTACCATTTAATCTAGGAATTTTTGAGCATTTTCTTCAAGAGTGGACACACAATTTCAAAACCACATGAATGAAAACTGCCCAAACTAGGGATAAGTAGCCTTATGGAGGCTTTATTCCTAGTTTCCTTTTATATTGCTTCAGTTTTGTGATATATTAAGTTACGTGTTATAAAAATAAATTTGTAATTTATTAATCAGAAGATATATATTCGTGAGAAATGATGCTTGTTACTCATGTGAATTGGCGAATTCCTTATAATATAGAAACTTCTAGGACCACAGGTTGGGACCACTGCTTTTTTTAAAGGTTTTATATGCTTGCTGGAGAGAGACAGCGACAGTGAGAGGCAAAGTAAGAAATCACCCCCCGGGATGATGGCGATGCTGCAATCCCTTCTCTTCCATTTTTCTCTTGGGATTTTGGGCATACATGTACACACAAGTGCCTGGTGTGATTTCCAAGCCACTAGGTCCAGGACTTGAACTGTGGTTGGCCACGTGGGAGTTTAGCACCTTAACTACTATGCCACCTGCTGGCACCGAGGGACCCTACTTTACACCAGAGATATAGAAGAAAATAATATATAAGTGGAATTTATAAATATAATGTAGAAGTCTATTTGGAAAACAAAAAAAAATAATAAATCAGATGGCATGGATAAGCAGCAAAGACACCTATACTGAGCACTACTTTTCAAGATAAAAATTAAAGAGATTGTTTCAGAATTTCTAAGGAAAGGAGGCATAGTTTTTTGTCTCTCAGAAGTGGGTACTGGGTATGTGAAAACCATTACTCAAGGTTCTCTTTAGCTCTTCATTTTATTTTTCTTTATAAAAGCCTGCCAAATACCTGCTACATTTTCTAGCCCTCTGACATTTGATCAGTATTTGTTAATGATATTTTAAAAACAATACTCTCTTTTTTCTTGATGGTTTAGAATATATCCCATTTCATATATATTATTTTTCTCTCTGATAAATGAAATTTTTAGATAATATTAGTTAGTAGAAGTTTAATACTAGCTATTTCTTTTTTTATTTTTTCACCTTAAGAGATTTTTGTTATAGGGTATGTGCACTCACCAGAGAGTCAGAGAGAGACAAAGAGATCAAAAGCAAGAAATCATCCCCCAGGGGAGATAGCCATGCCTCAACCCCTTCTCCTCCATTCTCCTTCTCAGGATTTTGGGCACGTGCGCGCGCGCGCACACACACACACACACACACACACACACACCCCTAGCATGAGTTTCAGGCCACTGGGTCTGGGACCCAAACTGCAGTTGACCACACAGGAGTCCAGAGCCTTAACCACTACACAACCTGCTGGTCCCAATACCAGATATTTCTAAACAAACCATTGATTCTATGTCCTGAAGAATTTTCAAATGAGACAAAAACATTTTGTTTTAAATAGACTAATAAAATCTGGACTGGAAAGATCTTGCCTTGTTGGATATTTGCAAAATCTGCTTGAATAGTCATTATAAAACATTTTCTTGAGTTTTCCCAAGTTTAATCTAAACCAAACTATTTCTTGGGTCCCTGCTCTAATTAGTCTCTCATTTATTAAGTCTTCACCAGAATACTCCACAGCTTAAAACCAACTGCATTTTAGAATTTAATTGCCTTTATTCTAAAATAAGACATCCAACAAGAAAACCTACTGTGGTGCCAGTCAGTGGCATGGTGGTTAAGGTGGCTGGATCTGACATGGACAATTATGCAGTTTCAGTCCCAGACCTGGCAGTTCTAAAAACATACTAGGCGTATGTATATGCGTGCCCAAACTCCCAAGATGAGAACGGAGGAGAATGGAGTAGAAGGGCCTGTGATGTGACCACAGTGTCTTTCCCACTTCTCCTACCTCTCTTTCTCCCTGGTAAGCATGCATGAGCCCAACAGTAAATTAAAAAAGAAAACCAGAAAACACAACCCAGGTATATGGTAGAAAATAGTGACTAAAAACAGAGATCTAGGGGAAAACAGCCTTCATTTGAATTTTTTTCACTTTGCTATTAATAACTATTTAAGTTTGGGCAAATAGCTTAAGTTCTCTAAGCCCAAGTTTCCTGTAAAATGAAATTATAATACCTATAACAAATATGGCTGATGTGAAATTACATGTTATACACAAAAATCACCTAGCACAGTGCCCAACATATAGTCAGTGTTCAAGAAAGGTTAGTGGCTATGATGTTAACAGTAATGATGATTTCTCACTTCTACCGTCTCTTATTTTCCTTTGCCTCCCACCTCTGATGTCTGTGGGTATGTAAAATTATAACTTCACAGTAGGTAGATTAATGCAGTACAATAAAAACTGCTCTACTTCTCTCCCTTTAACAAAAATGGTCAACAGTCATCCCTGATCACTTGTGTATCAAGTCAAAGAATAAAGCAAAGAAGCAGAAGAAAGACACCAGTATGAACACAAGTGTTTCTTTGGCAGCAAGACCATATTGAATATAAGTTATAGGACATGAAGAACAAAAAAGCTGGGAAAACAATAACTACAAGAAAGCAGAAGGCAGTAATCTAAAAGAGCAAGAGAAATTAAGACCGGAAAAAGAATTTTAGGCAAAAGGATTTACATAGATCTATTTAGAAAAGAGTGTATTTTAAGATGTGACAGAAATGGGATTTGCTGAAGCAGGGTAGCTTGAAAGAATACAAATGAAAGAGCAAAGCATTTTGCAGGGTATAAGAAGCATATTACATATGAGTAAGTTAATAAAATTTTCATAGATGAGCAGTATGAAGAGATATCTGCAAGGTTGGGCTAGCCAACCAAAAATAACACAGAAATGTGCATGTTAACACATACGTGCATAGTTATATTTATTAATCCTCAATATTGTTTTTGGGGCATTAAAAGAAAAATCTATTCAGTTGTCAGCCTGGGCCATTACTAAAGCTTGCCCCTTCAAAGAGCTGATCTATAAACTAATGAAACTCAATAGAGTTTGTTTAGTAATCAATCTTACGTATTTAAAATTTCTTAATAAGGCATTTCCTCAAGCTAGAAATGTAATCTTTTTTAACCACAGAGAGGTATCTTACTAAAATCTACTAACAAAAATAAATTTAAAAAATCAAAATAGTATAATTTAAAAATCAATAGAATTAATGTAGACTTGAAAGTTCCGCACCTCTACTGGGTTATTTTTTTATCCCAAATCTAGTCAATAAGAATCAAATGAAAAAAATAACGTGCTCGAATTTACACCTAATAGTTTACAAGTTGCTGAAGTTTAATGTGTATTCAGACTCAGCTGCTGCTTACTAAAGAAAGCTATAAATATTATCTGAATTAGCACCAGTCTGGTGAGAAAAAAAAAAGTGTATTGTATCAAACAGACTTGCTGTGATATCTGTTCAAACATACCTGTACCAGTCAAAAGTCCAGCACTCTTCTTTCGTGCATAAGCGCGTAAGTGGTTGGACAGGCTAACAGCACTTGTAAACGTCGTATTGCAATGCACACATGTTCTAAGCTTCACAGGCATACCTATCATTCAAAAGAAAACTATAATCCAGTTCTCACTTCCAGAAGTGAAATTTTCTTAGCGTAAAGTGTGTAGAAAAGTACCACAATAAAGATGGTTTAGAAAACGTTTCATTGAATTAGCTTAACTTAAAATAAGGAGGGGGAATTAAGTTAACTCTTATTAGTTCGTAGTTAGTATTTAGAGCCAACCTGTGCTCTTTGGAAAGGTAGAAGGGAATGACTTGGACCTCTGAACTCCTCTGAATTTAACACCTATTATCACTTTCTTGCAGATTTCTGTGTTACGCAGATCACTTCTAAAACCTACTAAAATACAATCCTGTGATTTGAATAGCACAATTATGTTGAGAAGTTTCAAAGCTTACAACATTACCAATAAAAAGAATTTAAGAGTCTAGTTGACAAAGTGGTAATTAAAGTGTTTTACCCACAAAACCGTAAAAGGCTCAATACTAAATTAGGCTTTCTGATGAAGGCTGGGAGAAAAGGTGGTAAAACACACCACTGAACAGCTGTTAGACACAACATTTTATTCAGGGCATTTTATGTTCATTACTCTGAATGCGCAATCAATAATGAAAGTTAATGATTTGAAGTTTTTTGCTAAAATCTTTGTGCTAAATAAATGATCAACAAGCTAACATCTTAGTAATTGCAGGAAAGAAAACATGTTGAAACAATGAACTCCTAACTTCTCAGACAACCCTCACTCCCCCAACATGTTTCAACTGGTTTCTTCAATATAAATCACATGATAAACACAAATATGCTTTCATTCTTGTAAGTATACTACCCTTGATCAACATAGCTAACACAGCTTCCCTACATTTTATACTTCTAAAAATACTAAAAGCTATTAACTTTGAAAAATTCTTTGTACAAAAAAGGTATATTATCCACAAGCCCATACAAGATAGACTGTTTTTCAAACCACTTACAGTACAAGGTAATCTTTCCTTAAATTGAAACTCCACCACACATACTGAAATATCTCAATGTCTGCCCAAAGTAAACAAACAAACAAAAAATTACAGCAATTTTATTCATTATTAATCCACTGGCAAGTCACCTTAGACACATTCGTTCAACTTAGACTCTATTTATAAGACTCTAAGTAAAACTTGAGCATTCTTAACCTCCAAGAGAAAACTGTAAAAACACAAAACTTTTCCAGTGCCTAAGTACAAACCAGACTTAACAATACCAAATAAAGTTTAGCTATTTTATCTGCTATATCACTTGCCAAAACTTATAAAAGTCTCCTAGGAAAAGGAAAAACTACTGGCGCACAAACACTAAGCTAAATCATCTGTTCCATCAGAACACTACTGGAGAATCTAAAATACCAAACAAATGTTTTATACTCATAACAGTTCTCTAAAACCAAACTACCCCACAGTACAATGAGGAACTTGGGTTAATCACAGCACACAACAACCACCAAACCATTCCATTTAAAAAGTCTGTTTTAACTACGCAGTGGGGAAAAAAAAATCAATAGCTAAATCTTTAAAACATTATCATTTTGGAGCACTGGCAAAAATATAACAGAGGTTTGCCTATATGACAAAGTTATGCTTTTGAACAATGTCAACCTCCCATCCATAACCATCCTCCAGCCGCAGCAAATTCCTTTTACAGAGCAGCTTTTCATTTGTTTGTTTTTATGGTTTGCTTTTGCCTTTGTTCTCACCTCACATTCAGATCAAGAAATGAGGCATATCAGTGCTGATGAACATCAATGGATGTGTTATATAGAAATGACAGTAGAATAACCAATCTGTGCTCTGCAAAAAAGCAGCTTAAATAAGATGATTCTGAGAAAGTGTTTTCCACAAAATATCCCATTAAAGGAAGCATAACTAAAATATAAATGACGAGATTGTCATAAACATCCTCTTACCTGAGTGCATAGTCAAGTCCATTTTTTGTGGTTGATACATCAATGGACTGTCTTCACTTAATGGAAGAACACATTTCTGAACAAATCTCTTTCTTGCTGTCTGATTATGCATCTTTTGAGGAGAAATAGCAGAATTCCTTTCTTCACCCATCCTTTTATTTTTAAGAAGTTCTATCAGAGTGAGAGACTGATTCTTTTTTCCACTGGGCAGTTCTGGTTTTGTTTCATCATATTCATTTAAGAAATTCAGCCCTTCTTCCTCTGATGCAGACACTGACAGAGCTTCAGTCTTTAGGCCATTACGGTATGCTTCAAGAGGTATTACATTTTGAGATAGAAAGTCATCACTTGATGCAAGTTTTTGAGCTACAAATGGTCTGGGAATAATACGACGACTGTTCAATGCCTTTAAGATTTTTTCATATTTTTCTTCATTTTGCATCATCTCATTCAGAACACAGATTGGAGATTTGTGAGCATCCCATTTGGTCTTTCCAAGTCTTTTCAGGTGGCCTCTAACATGATTTGATAACCCAATTTTAGTATCAAACCAACCACCACAGAGCTGACAAGTGTGTTCAGAAGTGGTTTCAGATTTCTCTATAGCTAAAAGAAATTTGTTAAGAGTAATATCAGAATATTTTTTAATAAACTGACCACCCTAAAATGAATTAACTTTGAAATATGAAATGACGGGATTCTAAGTATAGACCAAATCCACACCAAACTTTTAAACCATCTGAATTTGCATACATACTCATTACCATGAGAACTTACCTTTTCTAACTCGCTTAACAGGTGTCCCTGTGCCAGTTCTTTTAAAATGTTGCATTTTGTCACTTGTGGCTATTTGTTCTGGTGATACAACATGACGAGCTTCATAGCTTAATCCTGCTCTGTGAAGATGTCCCCGGACGTGATTTGACAACCCAACACCTGTTTCAAATGTTGCTGGGCAGTAAGGACAAGATTTCTTCTCAAGAGACAAATCAGTCCAATGAAAAACAGAACTATGCTTTGACAATGAAGTTTCTGCATTTTCTAAATGCTGAGGATCATGTATCTCATGCAAGAAATTATTAGTTCCAGTATCTTCATAATATTCAAAATAAAAGCCATCATTTTGATCATAACTAAGGGCAGCATTTTCTTCAGGCTCTTGACTTTCTACTTTGCTTTTAAATAAAGGAAATAAGTTTACATGTTCTTGATTAATATCACTGTAAGTTTCATCTTCTATGGCCTGTGTAGTGTAGTCACCTAGTTCAACATTATCCCAGGAGCTTTCATCTTCTGTTTCATAACTATCTTTCTTTTCAGCAGAATTAAGTTTTTGCAAAACAACAACAGTCATTTTATGTAAAAAATCAGGATAAGTATCCAAATCTTCTCCTTCAACAGAACTTTCCTTCTTAGATTCCTTAATTACTCTCTTTACAGCTACACGTCTGTGGTCTTTGAAGCTTTCTGGCCTTTTGGTGTCAGGGTTATGAGGGTCTGAAATAAAACTATTGTTGCGAGAATTACTTGATGATGAAAACAGATGTAAAGAATTTAATGAACTAGATTCTTTTTTGAAATGCAGAGGGTATGAGTCCCCTGATTTTTTAATCATCCTGTAGTTTTCATATTTGTGTCTATATAAATAGTTGCTATTTGCCTTGGCATTCGATTTTTCTTTTGCTGCATGATGGAAATACTTAGGTTTTTGGTCAATGCTGTTTTTAATAATAACAGTCTTATGAGAAGAGTTGTTTTGATTGCACATGTTTACACCTGACTGGGCAATGCTTTTTCGAGCTTTCTGTATTCTGTGTGGCCGCCTATGGAACTTTGAAAAATTACCTGACTGTGATGATGATCCAAATGCTCGCTTTACATCTTGTTTTAAAACAGAGTTCTTTGGAAATGTGGTCGACTGCTGTTTCATTAATGGCTTAGTGCTGTCGATATCTATAGGTTCTTCAAGGATGTCGCTTTTTCTTTTATCAAGCCCAAGAGGATTATCAAATGAATCAATGCATGATGATGAATGCAAGTACTCCATGTGCTTTTTTAAAATACTTCTGGCTGAAGTAGTAAAAGGACACATCTTACACATGTAAGGAGCTGACTTTTTGGATGATCCTATAACAGAGTCTTTCATAAAAGTCTTTTTTTGTGTTTTTCTCTGGCCTATATCAGAACTCACCACAGGGCATTTTACTACTGCTCCATGGGCAATGCCTCGATGGCATTCTAACTCATTTTCTGTCACTGCCATGAAATTACACTCTTCACAGCAGTAGTACCTTTTATCTTTTTCATGAGTTTTAGCATGTTGCACAAATGTTTTAGGACAATTGGTACCAAATACACACTGAGGACACTGTAATCGTGCACTTCTTCCTTCATCCTGAAGTTCTTTTAATTCACGGATTTCCTCCATGAGCTTTTGTCTTCTTTCCTGGTGAATAATCATATGTTTTAAAAGTGAGTTGCGGTCACGAAATGTCCGTCCACATTCTCTACAAGCATATGGCCTTGGGACATTGAGATGGCGAAAATGACTATTCCCATCTAAATGATACATCATATGCCTGTGGAGATGCTTTTTCTCCCTAAAATTCACATTGCACTTAGTACAGGGGTAGAATGATGGCTCTTCAGTACTGAAAGTTGCAGGTGACTCAGAATCACTCTCTTCACATTTCTTTTTTAAGGTATTTGAAAGAAAAGTGCTAGTATGAACAGGGGAACTGTCTTCTCCACACTTATCTGGATTATAAATTAAATGTTGAAAACCATCCACAGATTCCAAGTCTTCATCAGTTGATTCAGGTTTCACTTTTGATAATGTATATTTCGGTGAATCTATTGCTTGTAGCTCTTCATTCTGTTCCAGAAAGTCTACTTCTAGCATTTTTGATTTATTGGGTACACAATTAGAATCACTAAAGCAATCCTCAGTATAACGAGTTATCTTGCTTACATCCATTTTTCGCTTTCTTTTTTTTTCTAAACCTACTTTAGAATGAACTGGAGCTTTGTCCACAGTTTCTTCATTAGTCATAAGAAACTGAATAAACTCTTTTTGGGGATCCCAGTTTGCATCATTTTCTGACCTAAATTCATCTGTACCTGAGGAAATTCCTGTTAATGTACTGACACAATCATCTTTTACCAGTAAATCTTCACTATCTTCACCCACCTCCACTTGATCTATTAAAGTGCTATCTGACTTTATGCTACTCCCTACTGAATTCTGAATGTCACAACCAACTGAAGCAGAGGTAGGTAGTTTTTTAATGGAATGAGTTGGATTCTCAGCATGTGCTACATCTGATAACAAAAATAAAACTTGGTGTTGACTTCCTTTCTGTGGTGTAGACAGCTGAAGATCAGCTGCTGCCTTCAAAGTTGAACAAGACTCTGTTGTTGGTTGATCCACAGGCTGTCCAGTGGTTAATGAAACACTGCCTTTATTCATATTGTAAGTCTTAGTTAAGGAGGAGTGTGAAACTGGTCCATTAACAGCAGCTCCTTTAGGCAAGATAAAGTTTTCACTAGAAACAGAAGGAGCACCAGCATGTATAAATAAAGAAGACTGGCCTCCACTTAAGGCTTTTTCAGATTTGTCCTTTGACAGTTCTTCAGGCAGAGTCAATGTATTGTTTTTCTGAAATGATGTTTGACAATCTTTTGGTTTATGAACTCCACTCTCCTTCTCTGAGATAAAACTGTTGTCATCTAGGAGTTCTTCTTTAGCACCAGTAATATCGGTGTTTATCTTCAAATCATCCATATTGTTGGCAAGCCCATTTAACACATTTAGTCTAGAAAATGGAAAAAAAAACATTAGATTTACATGAAAGAAAAAATGCTATTAGAATATATGAAGAGTTGAAAGCACACATTTTTATTAGTTTAATTTTCTATTGTTTTATATTGAAATCCTAAAACCTTTAAAAATATGAAGAAATACTTTTAAAAAATTGAAACACTTTTTAAAAGAATTACAGAGGGACCAGCAGATGGCATAATGTTTATGTTGCTGGACTCCCATGTAGTCAGCGGTGGTTCAAGTCCTGGACCCAGATGATTAAAACTCAAGCCTGGTGCATGTGCGTGAATCTGTGCATGCCCAAAACCCTGAGAGAAGAATGGAGGAGATGGGATTGCAGTGTGGCCATGCCCCCTGGGGGAGTGATTTCTCGCTTTCTGTCTGTCTCTCCCTGTCTCTCAGGTGAACATACATGCCCTATAGCTAAAATCTCTCTTAAAAAACAAAAAGAATCTCATAAGTTTTAATATTGTTTTTCGTGCTAGTTACCAACAATGATTCAATAATGCATATATACAAAATGTCTAGGGTAAAACAACACATACACACATACATACATATACACATGTAGTATTAATAATTAAAACCTCTTAAATCTGTTGCTAATAAAATTATTTCACTTAAGACTGGGGTAGTGATGACTCTGTACTAGAGAATAATTTAAATTATTTAACACTGCACACAAAAAAAAAGTTTTGTCACTTAAAAGTTCAATCCTAGAAGAAGGTTATAAAACACTACCCAGTAAAGATATTCATTTGAGTGAATACTTTTGCTGTAACTATCAGTGGTTTATGTACAAATAGTCATTTTAATTTTTTTGAGAGAGATTTTTGCTATACTGTGCATGTCCTCGCCAGAGAGACAGAGAGAGACAGAAAGCGAGAAATCACCCCCCTCAGGGGATGATGGCCACACCACAATCCCATCTCCTCCATTTTCCTCTCCGGATTTTTGGCATGCACACGTGTGCGCCACGTGTCAGTTTTAAGCCGTCAGGTCTGGGACTCGAACCGCAATCGAATATGTGGAAGTCTAGCAATTTAATCATTATGCCATCTGCTAGTCCCTGTAATTTTAATTTTTAAAAGTATCTATGACTGCTGTGCTCTTAAAATGTTTAGCATTCTTCTAAAATTATACTAATTTTAAAAATGCTCTATTTGTGGGGTTTTTATTCAATCCTTATTCAAATTATCCTTATTTCTAAATTTAACTTTACCAAAGTAAAAATTAATAAAGCTTTATTTTATTTTTATATGTTACACTTCCATACCCTGGGCCTCCAAATTCTAGGAATTTTTTAAAGCAGTTATCCCTTTTATAATCTGACAGCATAGTGCAATAGCCTAAAAAATTTTACAAGGAAACATTATAAATATATATATTTCATTTATTTCCTGTAAAATGTAGATTAAAATGCTCTAGGTATTTTTGATAGAATATTTAATCATAATGAGAAGAGAACACAATATTTTAGGGAAAAAAGAGACTTCTGAATGTCTGAGAGACATTTATTCCACGACTGTAATGACTATCTCTACTAGATTTCCCTTGAAGCCCGTCCTTATACTACACTTAAAAATGACCTCATTGTACTGGAACTGCCTGTCTTCTTGGAAGAGTATAAGCTCTTTGAGGACATAACTTGAACCTAGTCATATGCAATCATATTTCTAGAAACTAGCAGAGATGCTGAGACAATATCAGTTTAAATAAACGCCTGAATATATGTTGAATAAATAAAAACACAACTGCAAAATCAAAATAAAAGTCCCTTAAGTATAAAAAGAAAGATATTCTTACTATAGAATGTGGATACCTCATCCGAACAATTCAAGTTTTATGTTTCTGATGCCCTGATTCAGCAATTATAGCAAGGTACTCAAAATATCCCATTAATTCTCATGGACAATGTAAAGAACCAGCTATGTGACAACCCTAAGTCTTAACTATTTGAAGTATTAGCATAAACTTTTCTGTTTTTTTCCTTTTGTACGTAACAATAAATGCAACTTATTCACTCTTCAAATGTTTATTGAGCCCATACTATGTGCCAGGCACTGCTTTATAGTATTAGGGATATAGTAGTAAACAGTCTAGACAGACAAAGTTCCTGCTCTCAGGTAAAGGAAAAAGTCTTCATATTGTATTTTAAATTTGTATAAGAAGTAATACTATTTTAGGACAGCAGGGCCTTACAATCTAATATTTAGAAATTAAATCATTTTCAATAAAGTTCAATATTTCTATTATCCTTTATAGTACCAATTTCATGTTTTATAAAATATTAAATCTAGCTCAATAAATAACCTTTTTCTTGTTTGAGAACAAGCACTTAAAATATGGCCATATCCTTTCCTCAAAATGTGTTATTTAATGTATCAAATATTACAAATATCTTTCTTTGGCATTGTTATTTATACCAACAATCATCTTTCTGCCTCTCATAGATTTTAGAATTCTGTTTTGAGACTGGCAAATTTCCACAGTAATAAAAATAGACTCCCAATAAGATCATATTCAATGATATCACCCCAAAATGGTGCTAATGCAGCACCCAGCAGGAGTCTCTACATCACATACACAGAAGTTAAAAATGGGCAGCACATAAACATGTGTTAGGAAGGAGTGTGCAAATGTCAATGAAAAGAAAAGCAAGCCTTGATGTTTACCATTACCCATTCTTGATAGTTCTCATTAAACGAGATAGAAAAAGTAAAACGCCTCAATAGCAACAATCTCTAAAACTGAAATGAACACAATTTTTAAAAGCTAGCTTGAAAGACAGTTACTTTGTGTTCCCACTTATTATCATCACAGAAGTAGACAAATATATGCTTAGTCGATTTGAAAGCCTGTATTAGCTTTTCTCAACAGGAAGCAACGTTGCTAACGAAGTGGTAAATTCAGTGTTAATGAGTGGCTTCTCTGTTACCACCTCAGAGGTAAAACCTTCCATGTTGTATGTTCTACCCATCTGTTCTGGTGTTAGAGGTTCAGAGATGGAACAGACGCTTCCCATTTAAAGCAACTTCATTGGTACCCCCTGAACAGCAGGGTGACGAATGAGAATATCATGTCGTCATGGAGCTTGGAGACTGCATCTTCATTATTCGAATGGTTTTATAAGAGTTTTTCATAAGTTCACATTTTGAAGATATCAAACTGTTCTGAATGTAATAAAAAACGTTCAAAATGTATTTTATCTACAAAATGCATCCAGTAAAAAAAAAAAAAATTAAATATTGTTAAAATAAAAAATGAGATTGTAAAACAATCGAAGTTTTCCTTCAAACCTACATAATAAAATATGACTTGCTTGCCCCCAATTTAATCATTATCTCTACTCAAAAATAAAATGTTTATGTTTCAGGTAAGTGGAAAACCTTCCTTAGCACTAAATCTACGGCATCAGAATATATGCTGTATGAAATTGACTCAGTAAGCTAGTATTTTAGGGACAACTGAAATTTTTTCTGGTTGAATTTTTAGAATACAACTATAAAATGTTCCAAATAATTTTTTTCTTAAAAAGTATTTAAGACTCATAGATGTGGCACTGTATGACGGAACTAAGGATTTTGACATCAAAACTACTTCCCTACGTTCACAGAGGGTTATGTGGCATCCTGGCAAGAAAGCATCTGGCCAATAAGCCAGTTCTACACAGTCTCAAATACCTTTATATAGTCACAATAAATAACAGAGACAGTTTATGTTACTACTGGGTTGTCAGCAATGTCATGACACATTTTTGCATAGAAAACCAGAAAAATACAACATGACTTTCCCACAACAACCTAATATAACAAATTTGGGGCATATCTGAAGGTAGGCATTATTTATTAAGTCTTTAAAAGGGAATAAAGTAAATCAAAATAAATGAACTAATATAATACTATATTGTTTGGACCCCTAAATTTAAATTCAATGAATTCAACAAATTTGCTATATCAATTAGGATCTTTTAAAATAATATGTAGATGCCATTATTAATTCCTCCCTCATTTAATCATTTAACTGCAAAAATTTTATCGTAACTGAATTTTAAGTTCTCTAAAAAATTCCACTTTCTAAAAAAGCTGCAAATGAAAATTTAAATCTACATAAAACATATTTCAGAGTTTAGAAAATCATAATGAGTTCTACAGCTATAACTGCCTCTAGTTATATACTGTGAGCATTAAAAAAAGTACAAAGGTCAGATCTGTCTTCAAGATGACAGATCATCACTTATGTGCCTCAAGCTAGACTTATTGTCTCAGAAATCTCAAACATCAGTATTTTTGCAAACTATCAGCACTTGCTATAACACCCTCACTACACTACATCTTGAGGTTACTACAGAAGAAATGAGGTGATAATTGCATATTAACATAATTATTCTGTAATCCCTCTGAGCAAGCTTCCCAGGTCACTCAGTAATTCAGATTAGATACAACCTTCCTGTCATCAAATCTATGCTGTCCACTTTCTGTTCATGAATAATTCTTTTTTTGATAGAAAGTTAGCCTAATTTCATTCTTTTATGTACATTATTAAGTGTATTTATTACAAGTAGGTTAACATTTTGTGGATACTCATAATGCCAACCTTTGCATGCAGTATAATTTCACACAAAAATATAGTAAAATTTGCTTTCATTCTATTAGTTCATTAATAACTGTATTACACAGTTATACATAAATTATAGTGCTGCCTACTAGCTGAGTTACAGTTAGGATTTGTCGGGTTTTCACAAACCCATGTTCATTTAAATTATCCTTCAGAACACATGACAACTTCAGTTAGTAAGATGAGAGACTGGGTCAAGAAGGAAAAAAAATTCACAACTGTCATTCTAATTGCAAAACAAATCTTAATTAACTGAAAAACTACTTCTAAAATTACTGCAGTATTTAAGCCTATATATTCATATATATATATATATATATATATATATATATATAGTCATCGGAAAAATCATGACATATTTTTTCTGCTTTTCTATGCAAAAATTAGTCATGACTTTTCTGATGACCCAACATCTAAAACTACAAGCAATGTACAAACTATATACTTATCTTACTCAGTGCACAATTTAAAAAAAGACAAAGTATACTACATAACCAAGTCATCCAAATAAGATTCTATTCTGGATGTCACATTGAGTAGAAACAATAAAAAAAATACAGAACATTTATTTGTAAGGCTATCAAGCATGAGGTTGACTCTAAAACCATGCCCCATAATGAAATGAAGAGACAACTTGGTATGTTTAGCCCGTACAATTAACAATCTTCAAATGTTTGAAGGTTTGGCAAACATAAAATCAGTGTGCTCAGATCATAAACATGTGAACTTGTCTCAAGATAGAGAAAAACTAAAAGCAAAGGCCATTCAACATGCAGAGTTATCTCACATAACAGGGAACTGGAATGGTTCAGCAGGTTACACTATTTGTCAGGATCTTTTTAAACAAGAGAATATGGGATTGGAGACTCAGTAAGATGACTCCTAAGGTCCTTTCTAATAAGTGATATAAATGATAAATGTATAACATTTAGTTATTACATTATTAATATTTAACATTACTAGAAATGAGCTATTAACTAGAGTGAGAAATACACTATTAGACCTTAAAAATATTCTCTAAATTCACAATTACCTGAATAAAAGTCCTTTAGTTAATTTGTAATTGGTAAGATGCTTCTTTTTTAATTTGCTAAATGATATGAGCACTCAGTGGAGACAGAGCGTAAGTGAGAACACCCCCCCCCCCCCGCCCCAGTGGGGATGGTCACGCACAAATCCCTTTTTCTCTATTCTCTTCTTAGGATTTTGGCACACATACATGTGCCCAGGGTGTTTTTCAAGCTGCCAGGTTTGGGATTCAAACAGCACAATCAGCCATGAGGGATCCAGCCATCCTAACAACCACCCCACAAGCTGGCACAGTAAGTTCTTTCTTCAACAGTGAAAATATGGCATTAAATAACTAACACACTGAGACCTCTGAGTAACTCTTTTAGCCAGATTTATTTTTCTACTGGCAATATAAAAAAAAGTCAATGAGTTTGAACATCTAAAATATATAAAGATTACAAACAGAAAAATAAATCAAAACTAAGATATATTGATTCCATAGTGTTTTACTGCCAGCAGCATGTGGCACTGCTATGACAAACTAATAAGCTGTACGATTTTAACACACTACCAAATTACATTCAACTTCTTAAATAGTGTGTTCCTGATGCTCTATGTGCCATCCTCAGTACTTAGTAGGAAGATGTTACAAATAGTAAGGTACTAAGTCATAAACACCTAATAACACAAGGTGATTTTTACTGCAAAGTATACTAATACTAAACATAATCTGACACATCTCAAAAAGCCGTCATATGGTAAGCTGAAACAGGTAACTGTAAGGATGACAAAAGGGTAACAGGGAGGTTTCAGAAGCATTAACCTTAACAACCTGGTAAAATTATGTAACGAGAATTAACAGTAGTGGAAAAATGGATGTTCACTAATCAAAGGTTAATTTTAATTCTTCTATAATTTGAAGAGGTGAGGCAACAAATTACTTTATTAAAACCTACAAAATACCTTGGCCAAGAAAAGCCTCACAGAAGAGAAGATTTTCAGTAAATTTTATAGTGCAGGGCCATTCTTTGGAGAACACTTTGGAGGACAGACCTGGGTTTCAAAAATAGCTCCACATCCTCTGGCTTGGATAGTTACTACATTTTCCTTAAACTTCAGTTGCTTTATCAGTACATCAGTAATGAAGCCTATAGAAGTGTGAGGATTAAGACAATGTACATAAAATATGTACTACAAAGCCTGGCATTTAGCAATTATTCATTAAATGTTAATTCCCTATGATCTTTACTATTAATTTGTTTATAGAATGATAACTGAATTTGTACACTGATTCTACGTCTAAAGTTATTGGGGAAGCAAAGATCCAGAGCTACAGTCAGACTATCTCAGGTATGTAGAAATAGGCTGAATGACTGACAGTAGTGAAGGAGGTCCTTACAAGTAATTTATCCAAGGAAGAGATATCTGGGACCTTACACCACTACCAGGGTATAAAAACACGATAAATGGGCAGAAGTTAAAAAGTCAGAGGAAGAAGCTTAACTGAAGAGTTGGTGGGGGCTGGGGCAGTGGACTAACATTCTTGTGGGAACAATCAGGGCTTCAGTGAAATAATATTCAGTAAACAATAAAGAAAGGAACTTGGTGCTCATGGGGCTGGACAATGGCACTAAAACTTGACACACCGCGAGGCTGACTCACACAGAAAGGTTCCGACTTCAACTCTGGAGTCATTCATGATCTGAGACCGGCAAAAGCTGGTGGTAGACTGTGATGTCAAGACCATTTTGGGGGTACTCACTTGCTCATGGAAGAAATAAATAGATAAAACTGAGGAAGGAAAGACGAGAGGGAAGGAGGGAGGAACTTTGTGTTTTAAGGAAAAATGATGTGACATAGCCACTCAGGATTTAAAACTTTATTAGGGTCTATTAAGAATATAAATTTTACCTTCCCTTCCTCAAAAACCCCAATAGGATGAAAGCAGATGGACCAGAAAATCTGAGAGACATAACCAAGGCAGATAAAACCACAAACTAGAACAGGCACTGTAAAGGTTCCTGGAAATGTGGATGTCAGTCATGAATAAACAAAAAGGGAAAACTAAAATTAGATTTTATTTTAAAAGAATGTGAATCAGAGTAGCATTAGACTCTTCATTATCAAGACTCTGTTAAGTCAATGGACTTCAGTTTAGGGTAAAAATTATTTTGGCTGTTGCATCCTATATAGAAACAAATCTTTAAGCACGAGGGCAAACCAAGTCTATGTCTTTAACTCACATACCATCTCAGAAACATTTTTTTAAAAAGGCTGTGTATATAGAATCCGAAAAAGGCTGAAATCAGTTTGCTAAGAGTATTTTTATTATTTTATATAGTAATGAGATGATAAATAGTTTTTGTTTAATTCTTAGTAGTGATGAAATACATTTATATATTTGTTAAAATGGTAAGGTTAAGCACTAGAAGAATAAGAAGAGGAAGTACATACACTTAATATCCTCAAATTCTATAAATTAGTGTGCCTTTAATAAAGAAGTACAATCTGCTTTTGGAGGAATCAGATAAAGCACTTTGAAATGAAAAATAACAACAACAACAAAACTCTCGATAAGTGGGCAGAAGTGTGGCATGGAAACAGAGATGAACTAAAAGTATACTCTCACAACGAAAATCTTATAAGGAATGGAAGCCCAGGTTTGGTTCTTGGCCCAACCTAAACAGGCCAGGTGCTGTGGTGCACGCCTGCGTCCCTAGTCACTGAGAACTAGGGAAGGAGGTTTGTGACATGGTGAGATCCTGTCCAAATACCTAACCTTTCTCTCCCTCCTACATTCTCTCTCTCTTTATCATTACAAAAAGGGGGATGGGGGTAGAAAAATGGTCAACAAAAAAGAGGGAGAGAGAGATATGATCAGTGTATTGTAGACCCATTAATTATAGAAAGTAAAAAATAAAGAAAAAGAGAACAGAGGAACAGAGAAGAAAAGGACACAATAGGAAAAAAATAAAATAAAAACTAGAGCTCAAGAAACACAAACATTCGAATTAATAGGATTCAGTGAGTACTTTAGTTGGACAAAGGGAAGACATGCCACTTGATAAACCCCGGGAAATTTTCACAACTATAAAAACAAAAGAAAAAATTCTATTCCTTTTTAGAAAATAAAACAAAAGAGGAGTCAAATTATTTACAAAGGAACAAAAATACACAATTCTTTGGCAGTGTCTTCAGACTTCTAAGAGAAAACATTTTTTAAAAACTTAAATTTGTCTGAAAAAATTATGAAAGTAGACTATATATGTTGCATCTCCTTCACCTTATCTATTCTCTTCAACTCTGGTGTATTCTTCTACTATTTATTATTAGTAATATAAATGTGCATTAGTTTTATGTTTATCTTTACAGAAATAGGTTATACTATACACATGCTATGAAAGTATCCTTGTACAGTCTTATAGTAGTGTATTTATTTTAATTTCTATTAATGTAGATTCTTTTTTTTAAGTTTTTTTTTTTTAATAAACATTTGGAATTTTATTAAAAAAAAGAAAAAACATCACAACCATGAACATCGTTACAGTTAGAGGTCCTCTGGGTTCTCCACAATGATACTGAGCATGCTCACAAGGGTTTGGGTTCCCACTGTTAAGTCTTAAACAACCATCTTTAAAAGGATGAAAAAAAAAGCTCGACACACTACCATTTAACTTGTTTTAATGTTTCTTCACAAATGGTGAAAAATACTAAAGTACAGACAAGGAATAATCATAATGTTGTGGCCAACATTATAAATACGGACTTATCAATTTAAAACATTTTCTGGTTTAAAAAATAAATCTGGTAGTCAATGCAGCTCTGCGGGATCTTTGCACCTAGTAGGGCTGGTCTCTGCGCTCCTTTGTTTTAAGGTTTTTGTCATAGGGTGCATGCACTCACCAAAGAGAGAGAGACAGTAAGAAGGAAAGTGAGAAATCATTCCCCAGAGGGATGGCCACACTGCAATCCCTTCTCTATTCTTCTGGGATTTGGGGCATGCATATACATGTCCAGCATGATTTTCAAGCCTTCAGGTCCACATCTCAAACCAGTCAGCCATGCAGGAGTTCACAGCCCTAATCACCATGCCACCTACTGGTCCCTATAATATAGGTTCTTTAAAGTTGTATTTTTTAAGCTGTAATTATATGTTTTAGTTTGACACATATTTCCAAATAACTTCCCTATTTGTAACAATTTGCATGTCTGCTTCCAGTAAATACCTATTGCCCCACATTTTTACAACTGTTGTAAATATGATGGGTAAAAAAGGGAAAATACTTTTCAAATCAAACTTTTATAACTAGCCAAACTAGCATTCAAGCACAACAGGGACCAGCAGATGGCATAATGGTTGCATCCCTGGACTCCCACATAATTGGCTACAGTTTGAGTTCTGGACCCAGTGGCTTGGAACCCACGCCAGGCACATGCCCAGAATCCCGAGAAGAGAATGAAAGAGAAGGGATTATGGCATGGCCATCTCCACTGGGGGGTGGGGTGGGGTGATCTTCTGTCTCTCTCTTTGTCTCTCCAACGAGCATACACACCCTATAGCAAAAATCCCTGTTAAAAAAATAGTAACAACACAAAATATAGACATTTTTGAACAAGAAAGGATTCCAAAAGTTTACCACTCATACTTGAGAGAATTACTCATGGAGATACTGAGGAATACATGAAAAAGAAAGATGCAGGAATTAAGAAACAATAGCGAACAATCAAACCCCTAAAACATACATTTTAATCTAATAATTGCTGATAATTGCTTAAAATGATTCATGTGAAAGAGACATATATGATATTTAAAATCACAAGAACTAAAGAGGCCAGACAGTGCCACAGCAGTCAAATGTAATGTTCTGCAAAGCAGATGCACATGGGAAAGTTACTGGTTCACAATTAGAGATCTCCTTGAGTACTCTGGGTATGTGTATCCATGATCCAGTGTTGCTAAAGCTAGGGGTGGATTCCAGCACTAAGACCTGTAAGAAGGTGCTGACAGGAAGTACTGTCTCTGCCTCTCTCATTCATGGAATAAACAAACTTAAAATAATAATAACAAAAAAAGATTTTGGGTTCAGCAGTTAGCATAATGGCTATGTCGCTGGACTCCCATGTAGTCAACTGAGGTTCGCGTCCTGGACCCAGTGGCTTAAAACTCATGCCAGGCACGTGTGCGTGCGTGCCCAAGATCCTGAGAAGAGAATGGAGGAGAAGGGATTGCAGCGTGGCCATCCCCCCAGGGGGGGGTGATTTCTCGCTTTCTGTCTCTCTGTCTGTCTGTCTCTCTCTCTCGTCTGGCAAGCGCACACGCCCTATAGCAAAAACCTCTCAAAAAAAAAAAAAGATTTCAAAATGGGAGATTAGACTAGTAGAAAATGACTTTAAAAAAAAATCTTTAAGGGTATGTTAAAATGGTTTTGTAAAAGAATTTTATTATTATTATTATTAATTTGGCCAGAGAGAGATTGAAAGCGTAGAGAGGGAAAGTGAAAAAGCAAGCACCAGGTCCAGGACTTGAATTGTGGTTGGCCATGTAGGGAATCAGCATCCCAAACACCATGCCACCTGCAGGCCCCAAAAGTATGTTAAAATGTTAGGAGTAACCAACTAAAACAGTGAAATAAGATATGTAATTTTAAATCTGTACAAGAAAAAAAGGAAGAAAACTTATCCAATAAAATCACAAAATAACAATAATGGAACACAGCAAAAGAAAACAAAAATAAAATAGCAGAAAGAGGTTCAAACATATCAACGTTCCATAACAGATATGAACATTCATACAGTAGGGAATAGGCATTCAAATTTGTTTTTAAGTTTGCTATACGTCGTTTATAAAAGCATCAAATGTAAGAGGTTAAAAATAAGGCTATGGGGGCCAGCGGGTGGTATAGTGGTTAAGGTGCTAGACTCCCAAATGGCCAACAGTGGTTCGAGTCCTGGACCTAGCAACTTGCTTTCTCACTTTCCCTTTCTCTCTCTCTCTTCTGCTACACTTAAAAATGATAACAAATAAAATAAAGTAATTATTAAAAAATAAGGATATGTAAAGATAAATTAGGCAAATGTTAACAAGAAAGTAGACATCTCTACTATCACAAAAATCAAATGAAATTTAAGGCAAAAAGCTCTAGGACTGCCAAAGATGAATATTATATATTAATAAAGTATATAATTCACCAAATATTTATTAATATCTTTGCACACAACAAAATGACTATAAAATATAGTCATGAAATACTTTTATATACAGGGATAAAGTGACCAACCAACAGCCACAGAGTGAGGCTTTAAACATCTTCCCCATAGGTTAGAAAATAAATGAAGATTTAAAAAGTAAATAAGAACGTAGGCACACAGCAACACAGCTTGAGAAGATGGAAGTTACAGGGGTGGTTCGGGTTCAGTTCCCATGGCAACCTGAACACATAGTGTGGTTGCATGTGCTTATACTCTTAGCTAATTGAGAGACGGGGACAGAACGATCATGACACAAAGATTCTGTCAAAAACACCTATATCTGTCTCTTTCCCTTTGTCTCTCTAATAAAAGGAAGAAGGGGAGAATATAGAATATTTTAATCCTGCAATTAATAAGGCTGATTTAATGTAGTGAACTTTGAACTGGGGTATGTATATTCCCAGAAGTACAAAAAGACTTCTTAAGGACTATGTACCTATGAATAAAAATTTTTACTTTCCTCAATGTCTGTATGTTTTTTCCCTAAAATTAGTCTGCAAGTTACATTTGCAATAGTCTACTTTTCCCTACCCATCTCCTCTTTAATAGATTCTTCTATCACTTTACAAGGGAAAGGTTTTCCCAACACAAATCCTTTCTCATCTACATCAACTGTTCAGGCCAATAACCCTGGAGCAACCTTCATTGTTCTTGTTTTCTCACACCTCATATCCAAATGATCAGGAAGTCCAATTGCCATTATTTTAAAAATGTATCCAGAACCCAATCGCTCCTCACCATTGCCACATTCAGACCATTATCTCTTCCCTGTATTAGTTCAACAGCTTCCTAATCTGGTTTCAGTGCAACCATTCTTGCCTGATTCTATTCTGAACACAGCAAAGTGCATGAACCTTTAAATTCTAAAACAGAGAAAAAACTTATGGCTATATATTTTTCTCAGAGTAGGGTAAAAAGTCCTTCAAGAGCCTATACAGCCCTACAGAGATACTCTTGGACCTCATTTCCTACTTCTAACTCATCCACTCTAACTCATCCGCTCTAGCCACACTGGCTTTCTTACTATTCCTTAAACATGTTCTCCTCTACCTAAAGGCTTCAGCATTGATTCACCACCTGGAATGCTGTTTTCCCCAGATACTTTTAAGGCAAATTCTCTCATCTCACTCAAATCTCCACTAAACAATTATCCTTTGAATGATGCCTACTTGAACTGCTCTAGTTAAAGTTACATCCCAAACTCCCTTATCTTCTCCACCCTGCTGATATTTTCAAAATCACTTACAAAAATTTATCTTTTTTTCTTCTGTTAGCACTCACCAGTTTCTAACACATTCTGTAATATATTTACTTATTATAATTGGTATTTGTGCACTCCTCCTCTAGAACTAAGTTTCAAAGGCACAGATCTACTTCTGTCTTATTCACTGAATATCTCAAGGGTTCAAGATTGTCACCCAGAATCTTAAAATTGTACATTGCTCTGGTGTACAAAAACCTTTGGGGTCCTAAATAAAGTGAGTTTGAAAACATAGGTTTTTAGGGAAAACGACATTGCAGCAACGCAAAGAGTGCAGAAATTTAAAGGTTTCATTGCTTTCATTCATTGAAAAACTACTCAAGGCAAGATTCCAATGTCTGTCTTTCTCCCTCTCCCTACTTCCTGTTCTCTCTCCCCCTCCTCCATATCTGAGTCTTGGAATTAAAATTTAGACAAAAAGGTCACCAACAGTGACATGTATGAATACACTTACTTTAATTTAAAAAATGAAGCCAGGTTTTTACTGGCAAAGGGTCACTTTGAATTAGCTGTGGAGACTGGCTTTGTTAAATGTTACATGGCAGACTTTATCTGTTAGCTGAGTAAGTGAAATCTACAGTGCAAAGATTTTGAAGAAATTAGTTTAAAGCATATATACAATATATAAACATGTAATTATTTTCATGGTGACAAAAATGTCAGATGCTAACTTAAAAATGTCATAGTTTTCCAAAATCCTAGTAAGTGGAATGAAAAAAAGGTGTGAAAACCACTGATCAAATACATAAAGAAAGCTATAAAACTAAGCTTTTATTTTTTTTCAGCACACAAGTGAAACATGTATAAATCTGTATACTATAATCACCACAAAGAAATTTCCAACAGAAATAGAAATTATTGTAGACCACATTCTCTGGCCACTATGCAACAAAACATGAAATCAGATACAATTAGATAATTAGCAAACCGGAAAAAGGTCAGAATAAAGTATCACAATGAAGCAAGGAGAGGTAAAAGGATGAAAAATGGAGAAAAGATAAAGAGCTAAAATGGATGGGGCTGGCATTTGTTGTGGTGGTTAAGGTGCTTGACTACTACATGGCTGACCGTGGTTCAAGTCCCAGACCTGGAGGCTTGCTTTCTCACTTACCTTTCTTTTCTCTCTGGTCAAATTAAAAGACAGTAATAATGATGAATAAAATTAAATAATTCTTTTTTTTTTGGAGAGGTTTTTGCTATAGGACACGTGCGCTAGCCAGAAAGACAGAGAGAGACAGAGACAGAAAGCGAGAAATCACCACCTCCCAGGGGGAATAGCCATGTCGCAATCCCTTCTCCTCTTGGGATCTTGGGTACAGATGCACACGCGCCTGGCATGAGTTTAAGCCACTGGGCCCGGGACTCGAACCGCGGTTGACTACATCCAACAACATAACCACTAAATTAAATGGTCCCTAAAATTAAATAATTCTTGAAAAAAAGAATTTGAGGGGCTGGCAGGTGGCATGGTGGTTAAGGGTGCTGGACACATGGCCAACTGCAGTTCAAGTCCCAGACCTGGTGACTTGCTTTCTGGTCTTCTCTCTTGCTCTCTCTCTGTCCCTCTCTGGTAAATTTAAATAAATAAATAAATAAATAAATAAATACATAAATAAATACATAAATAAAGTTAAATAAAAGAATCTTTTAAAAAAAACTGTAAGAACTAAAATACATACAATGAATACATTTTCTTGACATAAATAACAAGAATATACTACACCCTAAACCTCTGGGATACAGCAAAGACAGCAGAAGAGAAGTTTGTATCGATTAGTTCTCATACCAAAAAAAAAAAAAAAAAAAAAAGTGATACTGTAAAGAAAACAACCAAATGATGTCATCTCAAAGACCTGGAAAAGCAAGAATGAACTAAACCCAAAAATAATAGAAGAAAAGAAAAAAACAAAGATCATGGGACCAGCAGATGGCATAATGGTTATGCCACTAGACTCCCATGTAGTCAATTGCAGTTTGAGTCCTGGACCCAGGGGCTTAGTACTCTCACTGGGCACATGCACATGCTTTCCCAAAATCCTGAGAGACGACTGGAGGAGAAGGGATTCCGGCATGACCATCTCCCTTAGGGGTTTGGGGGGGTGAATTCTAGCTTTCTGTCTGTCTGTCTGTCTGTCTCTCTCTCTCTCTCTCTCTCTCTCTCTCTCTCTCTCTGTGTGTGTGTGTGTGTGTCTTTCTGGTAAGTGCATATGCCCTATAGCAAAAATCTCTCAGGAAAAAAAAAAAAAAAAAAGATCAGAACAGAAAAAGAAAACAAAAAATCCAAAAATAGTCAACAAAAAAAAGCAGACTCTTCAAGAGGATAAACAAAACTGGTAAACCATTAGCTGCATTAAAGGTGATAAGGAATTACTATGCTAGCAAGCTGGAAAACCTAGAACAGATGGACCAATTTCTGAACACATATAACATGCCTAGATTGAATCAGAAGATACAGAACACCTAAATAGTAGAATAACAAGCAATGAGATCAAATGGGGGAGTGGTGGCAGGTGTCATGGTGGTTAAAAGTGCTGAACTCCCACAAGGACGACAGCAGCTCTAGTCCTGGACCTGGCAGCTTACTTCCTCACTTTTTCTCTCTCTCTCTGTCCTTCTCTGGTCAAATATTAAATAAATAAAAAATAAGTAAGTAAGTAAAAGTTAAATAATTCTTTATAAAAAGATATACTGATAAACAAATTCAGCAAATTGCAGGGTACAAAACCGGCATACTCAAATCTGAAACATTTTTGTACACGACAATGAGCAAACTGCAGCAGAAATGAGAAAATCAATTCCACTTACAACAGCCATACACACACACACACACACACACACACACACACACACAAATCAAGGAATAAATCTAACCAAAGAAGTACAAGATCTCTACTATGAAATATTTTTTAAACTCAACAAAGAATCTGGGGAAAAAAAACCCCACAAAAGTGAAAAGGCATCCCTTGTTCATAGATGGGAAGAATTGACATAGTTTTAAAAAAAAAAATCAATATTACCCAAAGTGATCTACAAATTCAGTGCAATTCCTATTAAAGTTTCAGCAACTTTCTTCAGAGAAATAGAAAAAAAAAAATCACAAAATTTGTATGAAATCACCTAAGACCCTGTATTGCCAAAACAATACAATACAAAAACAGTAAAGTTGGTGGTATCTCACTACTTGACCTCAAAATATAATACAAAGTCTATTTTTTTGGGTGGGGGGTAGGGGAAAGGTTTATGCTACAGGGCGTGTGCCCTCACCAGAAAGACAAAGACAGAGAGTCAGAAAGCAAGAAATCATCCCCCCGGAGGGATGGCCACGCCGCAGTCCCTTCTCCTCCATTCTCTTCTCAGGATCTTGGGCACGTACACACACGCACCCGGCTGAGTTTTAAGCCACCGGGTCCGGGACTCGAACCGTGGTTGACTACATGGGAGTTCAGCGACATATCCATTAGGCTAATTGATGGTCCCACAAAGTCTACATAATTGATAATAACTACAACAGCATGGTACTGGTACAAAAACAGATGGGTCAAAGGAACACTACAGAAAACTAGAAATAAACCTTACAGCGCACAACCAACTGACTTTTGATAAAGGGTACAAAACAATCCAGTAGAGAAAATTAGTTTAAACAAACAGTGCCGGGAAAACTGGATACCCACTTGCAGAAAAATGAAACTAGATCCCCATTTACAAAAATTAACTCGAAATGGTTTCAAGACTTAAACCACAAAACTAGTGACAGAAAACAATAAAGAGACACCTCAAGATATGACAGCAAGGATTTCTTGAATAAGACCACTAAAGAATGGGTAATGACACCAAAAATAAATAGCATTACATCAAATTAAAAAGCTCCTGCAAAGCAAAAGAAACAATAAAGAGATTACCCACAGAAGGGGAAAATTTTTTTGCAAACTTTTCTTTGGACAAACTTTACTTTCTGACCACTGGAATATATAAGGAACGTAAACAGCTACTTAAAAATAAACTAAATCTAATTTTTAAAAACACAGGCAATTGGGACCAACAGATGGCATAATGGTTACATCGCTGGACTCCCATGTAGTCGACAGCGGTTCAAGGTCTAGACTCAGTGGCTTAAAACTGACACGGGGCACATGTGTGTATGTACCCAAAATCACAAGAGGAGAATGGTTTATAGCATGGCGCCCCCCCCCCCACGCTCCCCCTTGCAAAACAAAACAAAAACATAGGCAACTGACTTGAAAAAAACAACTGTCAAAGGAAGACACATACATGACTAAAAAAAAATAAAAAAAATTCAACATCTCTTACCATAAAGAAGATGCAAATCAAAAACTCACTGAGATATCATCTACGACCTAGAAGAATGGTTGTGATTTTAAAAACAAAAACAAATAACAAATGTTGGTGATATTGCAGAGAAAAAGGGACTCTTGTGTAATGCTGATGGGAAAGTAATAATTTAATACCATTGTGGAAAATGGTATGGATGTTCCTCAAAAATCTAAAAATAGAATTACACAACCCAGTAATCCCATTATTGGGTATATACCCAAAAGACAGAAAAGCATTAAATCAGAGATATTTACATATCCATGTTCACTGCAGTATTTTCACAATCGATAATTTTTGGAATCAATCAAAGTGCCCAACAACCTATGAATGAACTGGAAAAATATGAAATATATATGTTGTATATATTTATATTGGGTTGTCAGAAAAGTCATGATGTATTTTTTTATGGTTTTCTATGTAAAAATGCATCATGACTTTTCCAACAACCCAGTATAACACATACAGTGTAATATTACTCAGCCATAAAGAAAAACAAAATCCTTTTATTTTACACAGAATCCTTGCTTAACATATACCAAATGCCTACACTGTAAAATGGAAACAGAAGGACTTCAGAGCACAGAAATGGAGACAATAATCATAGATCCCAAAAGGTTAGTTGGGGAAGGAGAGTGAGGACTTCGTGGGAAAATTTATAATGGACAAAAGAATACACGTTAATTACAGGAAGTAGTTACAGGATTGTGTATCACAACAGAGTGAAAACTAAGGACATTGGGACCAGCAGGTGGCATGGAGGTTGGGATGCTAGATTCCCACAAGGCTGACAGTGGTTCAAGTCCCGAACCTGGTGACTTGCTTTCTCACTTTCCCTTTCTTTCTCTGGTCAGAATTTTAAAAATAAATAATAACAACAAATAAAATTAAGTAAATAAGTATTTTTTTAAAAAGGACATTAAATAAATCTAATAGAAAATATTAACAAATGTGTGTAACACATAATAGAATGTTTAATGTTGAGGGAGATTAATATGTGTGTATCTTTATTATATACTGTATACATGCCTTTAAAGACCATACTGTAGCCCATAAAGACAGATATCAATCACGTGTAAACCAGAAATCACAATTTTAAAAATAATAAAAATTAACTTTATCACAATAAAAAAAACCTTCCATACATCAAAGGACATTATCAAAATGTATTTGAAAAGTCTTTAGTATATACACTATGTTCAACAAAGGGACAAATAATCTTACTTCCAAAATGGACAAAGATGTGAACAGACATTTCCCATATCAATGGCCAGCAAGCCTCAAAGATGATGTTCAACATCGTAGTCATTAAGAAAATGAAAGTTAAGGGGCCAGCAGGTGGCATGGTGGTTAAGGGCGCTGGACTCCACATGGCCAACCATGGTTCGAGTCCTGGACCTGGTGGCTTGATTTCTCACTTTGCCTCACTCTCTCTCTCTCACTCTGTATGGCTCTGGTCAAATTAAAGTATTAAATAAATAAAGTTAAATAAAATAATTCTAAAAAAAAAAATGAAAGTTAAAACTATAATGAAATACCACTTCAAATCCATTAATAAACAAAACAAAACAAAACCAAAAAAACAGAAAACAAGTATTGGTTGGGCTAGGAAATGGTGTGGAGGTTAAGGCAGCTGGATCCAACATGGCCAACTGTGCTGTTTGAGTCCTGGCACCTTGAAAAACACACTGTGTTGTGTGTGTGTGTGTGTGTGTGTGTGTGTGTATGCACACACAGCCAAAATTCCAAGAGAAGAAAAGTGTGTGGCAGGGCCATCCCCCAGGAGATGCCTTCTCACTCTCTTTCTCTCTCTCTCCCTCCCCAGTGAGCACATGTGCCCTATAGCAAACTAAAAAGAAAACAAGTGTTGATGTGGATATGGAGAAATAGACACCCTCATACATTGCTAGTGTAAATGTAAAATGATGAACCTGCTGTGTAAAATAAGCTTGGTAACATACTTTAAAGAACTAAACAAGATTACCATATGACCCAGCTACTTACATATACACAAGGTCTTCAAAAAATTGACAGAAAATGAGTATTATGAAAAAAATGATACATAGGTTTCAAAACATTTGCATGAAAACACATTTTAATTACATTTTTCCATGAACTTTTTAAAGTCCCTGCACCTATCCAAGAGCAATGAAAACTCCTGAGAAACTTATACAGGAATGATTATAGCATTGCATTCATAAAAGCCAAAACGTAAAAATAATTAAAATGTTTTTTAATAATTGAATGAATAAGGGGTTGTATGGTGAAAGGCTGATCCACACGATAAAGTCAAAGGGTTGTGTACAGCAACCTCCTTGAATACACTGGGCGCACACGTGCCTATGATCTGGGGCTGGCTGAGACTAGAGATAGGCCTTGACATCATGTGTCAGTTGGGAGTGCTGTATCTCTCTCTCACTCATGGAAGAAATAAACTTTAAAAATAAAGTAATGAGGGACCAGCAGTTAGCGTAATGGCTATGTCGCTGGACTCCCACATAGTCAACCGTGGTTTGAGTCCCGGACCCGGTGGCTTAAACTCATGCTGGGCATGTGTGCGTGTGTGCCCAAGATCCCGAGAGGAGAATGGAGGAGAAGGGATTATGGCATGGCCATCCCCCCTGGGGGGTGATTTCTCGCTTTCTATCTCTCTGTCTCTGTCTGTCTGGCGAGTGCACGCACCCTATAGCAAAAAAACTCTCAAAAACTAAATAAATAATGAATGATATGTAAACTGTAGTATAATCCACATAATGGGATACTATTCAGTCCTGAAAATAAATCAAGTACATGCTACAATTTGAATGAATCTTGATTATGTCAAGTGAAAGAAACCAGACACAAAAAGTCACATATTCCTTTCATATGACATATCCAGAATAGACAAATTCATAGATATTGAAAGTAAAGATTACAGGTGATAGGGGAAGGGAGGAAAAAGAAGTGATCACTTAATGAATGCAGGATGACAAAACAGTTTAGAAACTAGGACGACTGGCAATTGCACAAATACACTATACTATGAACTGTACACTAAAAATGGTTAATTGTATGTTATGTGAATTTCACCTCAATTTAAAGATGGTCCAACATAAAATGTTCTACATTCTGACAACACCCAATCTAGAACAAACTTCTACTCTCTCAGACACTCTCCAAAATTACCCAAACAAAGCCCAAATCTTGTAAGTTATTTTTAATACCCTCTTATTGACACTATAATGCCTGGTCTCTTTCACTACAATGAGTAAAAAACATGTTCAACTCTTAGTATTCTTACTAGTCCTTTTGGCTGTAGGACATTCACAAGACTAATAATTAATTTCTCAACATAAACAGTAGAAGTCAGAACCCAAAGAATAAAAATAGCTGGGTAATAATTACCAGTAGAAATCACTCACTCAAAAGTGAAGGTTAAAGAACATGACCATAAAACAAAAACTGAGACCATTTCTCACTACCCACCTACTCTAAAGGATGGTATTCCTCAAAAACAGGAAATGATTACAAATATAGAAGCAAAAATGTGGAAAGAAATAAAAGCAATAAAAAGTCATATAAGAATTTTATTTCATAATTTCTGATTCACATTCACAAGTTTACATCTTTACAGGGTGCAATATGGTTTTTCAAAGCATGTACATAGTACAGTAATGATATTTAACACATTCATCATCCTTAACAAAGAACACTAGGTTATGTGTGGGTGAATCTAATGACAAAAAACCAACAATGATGTCTCAAGGGATTAACACATACAGAGTTAAACACATATGAAGATTACAGTAAAACATAGAGTAAAGGGCAGAGCTGAGAGGATGAATGGGATTAAAGGTTCAAGTGTTTTAGGCTCCTTGTATTGTCTGAAAAGATAAAGTAACAAATAAATAATTCTCATAGGTCAAGGTTGCATGTTGCAATCTATAAGGTAAGTGATTTCAAGAGTGGTCTGTAGTCTGCAAGGCCCTATTAAGGGATCCTCAAAAATCAAAACTATTTTCATAATAATGACACCTTATTTCTCTTTTTTGGTTCTCAATCTAAGTGTACAATGGAATTTTTCCAGAGGCTGTGTGATTTGTAATATCCCAAAAGATTAAAACAGAAATATGTGTCTTCTATTAAGTAAGACTTTAAAGAGATTCTTTTTAAAATGTAAACTAACGCTACTCTTTTCACTTAATTTTGTTCTAGAAAGCATATTTTTTTACAAAGCTGTGTTAGTTATGTTCACATATAATGAGCTAGTATTGCCTTAAAGTAAAGTAATAGACACAATTTTTGTTTAATTTTAAATACAAGGAACGCTGTTCACAGCTGAAGTCAATATATTTGGAAATGTCTGCAGACATTTTTGGTTGTCACAGTTGATGAGTACTACTGGCATCTAGTGGGTAGAGGCTAAATAGGTTGCTCAACACACTGTGATACAGTCACTGTCAACAGACAGTGCCCACAACAAAAAAATTTATGGCCTAAAACATCAATTGTACCACCGTTAAGAAACACTGATATAACCATGTAAACAAAAGTTACTTTAAGAGTTTAAAGAGATCTTGGGACCAGCAGTTAGCATAATGGCTATGTTGCTGGACTCCCATGTAGTCGACCATGATTCTTGTCCTGGACCCGGTGGCTTAAAACTCATGCCGGGCGCGTGTGCGTGCATGCCCAAGATCCCGAGAGGAGAATGGAGGAGAAGGGATTGCAGCGTGGCCATTCCCCCTGGGGGGTGATTTTTCGCTTTCTGTCTCTCTGTCTCTGTCTGGCGAGCGCACACGCCCTATAGCGAAAACCTCTCCCAAAAAAAAGAGTTTAAAGAGATCTTAAGAACAAAGAGTTTGAGACTCATTGACCTCAATAAATGGATATGATATTCATGAATTAAAAGATTTAATATTAATAAAGATATATACTGTCTCAAATTAATGAACAGCTTCAATTTTATAAGATTTAATTTTATTATTTTTTAATTTTACCAGAGACAGAGAGAGGGAGAAAGTGAGAAAGTAGACTGTCAGGTCTGCAACTTGAACCACAGATGGCCATGTGGGAATCTAAGTACCTTAATCATCACATTACCTGCTGGCCCCTAGTTTTAATTTTTGTAACACTGACAATGTGACTGAAAATTTATGGAAATGAAAATAAAATGGGAGGAACTTGTTTTACTAGATATAAACTTACTATAATGTCACATAAATTAAGACTCCCTGACCAACAGGGGGAAAAAGAGTCTAGAAATAGACTCACATATATATTGTTACATGATTTATGGGAAAGGTGATATTGTAGAGAGCAGTATAGATGCTATCTTTTCAATAAACAGGCCTGTATAAAATTTATTCATTTAAAAATGAAAGTGGAGTCAGATCTATGGTTGGTGGTTAAAGAAACCAAATTCTACATGGCTACTTCATGGTCTGAGTCCTAGATCTGGCAGCCTGATAAACATGACAGGCATATGTGATTGCATGCCCTAAATCCCAACAGGACAGAGAAATGTAAGACAAAGGATTGCTACATGACCATGCCTCACTGGAAGGTGCTTTCTCCCTCTCCATCTGTCTCTGGTGACTGCACGTGTCCTCTGGCAAAATAAAAACAATAAAGAAGGAAAAAAAAAAAAAAAAAAACAGGTGTAGGTAAAAGGCAAATATAAATACATTACAACACACATACACACACAAAACAATAGGCCAGCTGTGGCGGCATGGCAATAATGTAACACTTCATGATGCTGAAGTAACACCAGAAGATCCCAATTTCATGGGACCAGCAGTTAGCATAATGGCTATGTCGGACTCCCACGTAGTCGACTGCGGTTCGCATCCCAGACCCGGTGGCTTAAAACTCACGCCGGGCGCGTGTGCATGCGTGCCCAAGATCCCGAGAGGTGAATGGACGAGAAGGGATTGCGCTTTCTGTCTCTCTGTTTCTCTCTGTCTGTCTGGCGAGCGCATGTGCCCTATAGCAAAAAACCTCTCCAAAAAAAAAAAAAAAAAAAATCCGAATTTCATGTCCTAAGGTCTCCTGAGCATGCCCATAATTCCGGTTGGCTGAGGCTGAGGGTAAATCATATCCTTAAAACTGTGTTGGGGGTGCCCCCCCTTTCTTTCTCTTATTGAAGAAATAAACAAACTTAAAAAATAATAACACACAATCATCAGTTGCAGATAGGTGGTAGAAACAAAAGCTTCTGGGATAGCATTTCTCAACCTCACCACAAGTGGCACTCTGCCTAGGTACCTGTTTGGGCCCTGTAGGATTACTTAGTATTCTGTACATGGCAGGATGCTGCATCCTTAGCCCAATCCACTAGACGCCAGGAATATTCCAACTGCCCAGGTATGAAAACGGAAAATGCTTCCAAACTGGCCAAATGTCCAAATGTCTTACCTAAAAGTGTTAGAAGTGGGGTGAGAGTTGCCTCTAGTTGAGAACCACTGTTTGAGAACACAGAGTATCTTTATAAAGGGAAAGCCTTCTTAAATAGGATAAAAGCAGCATTGACAATAAAACAATGATAAAATGGACTACACTAAAATTAAGGTCTCCCTTTCATCAAAAAATAGCATTAAAGGGCCAGCAGATGGCATGGTGGTTAGGTTGCTAGACTCCCACATGGCCAACTGTGGTTTGAGTCTTAGACTTGGCGGCTTGCCTTCTCTCTCCCTCTCTCTCTCTCTGGTAAGCACATGTGTCCTCTTAAATTTTTTTAAAAAATAGTAATAAATAAAATTAAATAATTTCTGTTTTAAAAACAGAGAACTTTAAGGCTGAAAATAAACTGGGATATATTTTGCTAATAAATGTAATTAACAAAGAGCTTATACCTAGAAGATATAAACACTCCTAAAAAGAAAAAGCAAAGGACAGAAATCCCAATAGGAAAAAAAAAGAGCTCACATCCATAAGATGTATAACTTCCAGAAATGAGTCAGAGAAAAAGAAAGTCCAATTTAAAAAAAATAATAACAAAAAGGTGTGGGGAGAGAAGAGACTTCACAAAAAAGGGATATCCAAACAGCCGATACACTTCCCTTGTAATCAATCTATCTTCCAAAAGGAAAAAATTGGAAAAGCTATTAATACTAAGCATTGGTGAGCATACAGAATGACAGGAACCCTCATAAACTTATTTATGGGATAGATATAATCACTTAGAAAACGATTCCCGTGGTGTTTGCTTCTAAATTTGAACACACATATTACCAATGACTGATTCTACACCTGATATCAAAGTAACATAAATGCTGTACACATATGCCAAGAAACACCTACAAGAATGTTTATGTCAACATTATTCAACCCAAATATCATATAGTAAAAACTTATGATAAAATGACACAAGTATAGGCCAGCAGGTAGCACAGTGGTTAAGGTGCTAAATTCCCACATGGTCAACCATGGTTCATGTATGAACCTGGTGGCTTCAAAATCATGTCACACGAGTATGTGTGCATTTCCAAAATTCCAGGAGAAGGGATTGTGGCATGGATAACCCTCCCGGAGGGTGATTTCTCACATTCCCTCTCTCTGTGTCTCTCCAGTGAATGCACATGCCATATATCAAAACCTTTGGGGAGGGGGGGAAGGCAAGTAACTAGAGCTACTTCTGACAATATTCATTATAATCTCCAAAATAACGTAAGGCAAAATAAAACAGAAATAAAATACTACTACTATATAATTCTATATATATATAAAAGTTCAAAAACAGGCCAAAAAAAAAAAAAGTGAAATCTTGGAGGTCATGTTAGTCTTACTACAGGAAAGAAGAAAAGGATAGTAATTGAGAAAGAAAACACAGGAGACTTCTGGGATGCTGGTAGTATTCTAGTTCTTTATTTGTGGTGGTCATGGAGTATTTATTTAATTTTGTGACAACTGGCTTGCTGTATACTTATACTCTGCACTTTCTCATATGTATTATATTGCAATTTTAAAAATGACGTGGAACACTATCTTTTCTATGCTATATAAGCAACCTAGAAAACAACATATTGCACAAATACTTTATTGTGGTATGTAGATGTCTCTTGTTTAGGAGTAACAAGTCATGCCTTGGAACACAATCTTGTTACACTTTCTCTAATTAGAGATGCTTTGTGTAATTAAATAAAATGAAAAAATCTTGAAAAATGACTGCTTCAGTTTTCAACATGGTGTAGGAAGATGTAACTAAATATATTTAAAATGTCTTCTTACATGTTTTATATAGCTTGATAACCTAAAAAAATTCAATTTCTTAGAATTTGAATTTTTCAGTTTTTTCTTTATATAAGAAAAAATAAAATACATATGTTAAAGGAAAGGTGAAAATGTTTGTTTCTAATATTAAAATGTATTTTCTCACAACTAAACACATAAGAGGATTAAGACAGAGTAAGAAATGACACCTAACCTAAAGGAGGTTCTACCAAAAATTTATAAACTTTCCAATCCATCAAAGTAAGACTTCATTTATTTATTTTTATAGTCTATCACATTTAATAAAACTGTTTTACAATACCAATTACTATTTACAAAACAAGAATCGAACATGTATATTAAGTTGCTCAGTATCAAATAGATCCTCTCTGAATTTAATCATTTATGTAGAACAGTGTACAGTTAACAAGAGACCATCTGATTTCATTTTGAAGTCACATAGTGCCACCAAGTGGTAGCAAATTCTTTTTCCAAAGTATCACCCTAAAGTAATGGAAAAAGTGGTATGTAGTAAAATAATATACAGGAATAAAAAAATCAACCCTACAATAAATTTAAGATTGTGTGTTGTGTGTCTTTGTATAAAAGTTTAAAAACAAGTCAGTCTTTGGGGGGAAATGTTATTTGTATTATTATAATGGAATTATTAAATTAAAATTTTCTTGGAAGGCAAGGAACTTTGAATATAATGTAGCATTTAGTTTTGCTGTTTGTTATTTTTTAACTCCACCTTTCTTGAAAAGACCTAAGTTGCTTTAGAAATAAATGAAACTCATGGACACAGAGTAAAAGACCTAAAAGTTTTCCTAACAATCTTATCTTTGTTAAGTATGGTGAAGGAATAAGGAGTAAGTGTAGAGACAAAGAAAACTTTTGCTCTTTATGTATTTAGTTTGTTACAACTATCGTAACAAAGTACTACAACTTGGGTGGCTTAGGCAGAAATTCATTTTCTCACAGATCTTGGGGTTAGAAGCCCAAGATCAAGATGTCAGTAGGGTTGGTTCCTTCCAAGCGCTGTGAGGAAAAGGTCTATTCTAGGTCTCTCCTTGGCTTGTAGATGGCCATCTTCTTCTTATGTCTCTTCACAATGTCTTCCCTCGATGAGTGTCTTGACATCCAAACTGCCCCTTTTTATAAAGATACCAGCCATAATTGGATTAGAACCCACTCTAACGACCTCACTTTAACTTCATTACCTCTGCAAAAGACCTATCTCCAAATAAGGTCACATTTTGAGTACAGGGGTTAGAAATTCAACATAGGGATTTAGAGAACACACAATTCAACCCATAGCACTATCACTGTACATGAATTTTTTGATAAAGAGTGTATTTTTATTTGAAAAGAGAACAACCTAAAAAATAAAGAGGACTCAAAAAAGCTCCTAAAAGTTGTTAAATAATAGGTATTATTTTAATTTCATGAAATATTAGCAGCAAAAGAAATCACTAAATTTTAGTATGAAAACTACATATATATGTATGTATGTAGTTTTCATATATAAACTATATATATTTATGTATACAAAGCATCAAAGTAATAAATGCCATATAGTTCATATCTAACCCAGTTACAATAATACGAAGTATCAGACATTTCATCTTTGTTTTTGGGCATCTGCCTCTGAAATCTAAACTAGAGTGGAACACTGGAGACCCATTTGTTAAGATATATAGATATATATATGGGACCAGCATGTGGCATGGTGGTTAGGATGCTAGACTCCCACATGGCCGACCACAGCTGAGTCCTTGACCTGGCAGCTTGTTTTCTCATTTTCCCTCTCTGTCTCTCTCTCTCTGGTAAAAAATAAAATATAATAAATAAAATTAAATAATTCTTTTAAAAAAAGTAAATATATATATAGAGAGAGCTGTCAGAAAAGTCATGATGCATTTTTGCACTAAAAAAATAGAAAAAATACGTCCCCAGAGAGCTTAATATCCACCCTAGTCCAAAGGTGGAAGAACATATACACTGGTACGGGAACTGGCAGTAGTAGACTGTAAAAGCAGAAGCTGGCTGTGCTAGTGCAGCCCTGCAGGAAGCTTTCTTCTACAGAGGCTGAGTAGAGCCCGGCTCTTTGCATACACTTAGCCAAATATGTAAAATATCAGTTATTTTATTCTTGCAAATCTGATCTGATAGTGGTTTTCATGTACATTTCTCTGTTATTAAATGCAGTTGAACATTTTTCACACGCACACACACAAAGTCCTGCTAAACAGACCAATGGAGTAAGGAAAATCAACGTAGGAAGAGACAGAAACATTCTTCTCTTCCTCTTACTACCAACCACCCTGTTTTAAATTCTATCTGGAATGCAGAAAATTTAGCTGCTGTTTTTCTTTTTAATTATGATCTAGTGCTGCTCCATTTCTTCTTGTGTCTTATTATGATGTGTTATCCTAGCTGCCTGTGTGATATCATATTAGGAATCCCATCAATGACTGGATAGGCTATTCCCAACTCTTCATTAATCAATTCATTTGTTGATGCTTCATATCTGAGTGGCTTCTTGGAGAGCGGGCACACCAGGAACTCCAGCAGTGCAGGATTGAAGCCACGGGGCGGATCCTTGCCCTCTCCCTCCAGTCAGCCGAGCCCCTTGATCCAGACGCCTGTAGGTGCCCACTGATGACCATGGATTGTGGTGTGTGTGTGTACCCCACAATGCTGAGGTGAGCCTGCTATAGACTCCTTTCGGCATGGTCTGGCAGCTGGTGACAAATGCCTCACTGCACCCTCCACCAGCCGAGGCTATGCTGCCTGCTTTGTTTGTTTGTTTGTTTCTTCAAAACTCCTTTACAACTCTCATGTGTAGCCAGGATCATCTAGAACAAAATTATAAAAAATGTCTGCATTCAAAACCTTTAAAAAATTCAGATGTTCATTCTTCTCCTGGAAACTGCTCATCTTAAGCAACTGAAAATGGGCTGTGTGTGTATAGGTACGTGGTGTGTGTGTGTGTGTGTGTGTGTGTGTGTAAAATATCTCTTCAGGCACTGTAGTGTGCATCCATGATTGAAAATGATGGTCTAGAATCCAGTAACATATAATTATCATGTTTTATGATTAATGTAAAGTATGTGCAACCACACATTAGGGTTATATAGATAGTGGTCTAATGAAAATTATATTATCATTTATATTCCACTGAACACATTTTCCTTAACAGTACAGGATAGACAGTATTATGTAGAGCCAGTCACATAGCCTAGTGGTTAAGAGAGTCAGATCCCACATAACTGACCATGCAATTCAACTCTCGGACCAGGCAGCCTGAAAATAATCACACTGGGTAAAGATGCATGCATGCCCAAAATTCCAACAGGACCTAGAAATGGAGAAGGGATTGTGGCAGGGCCACGCCCCATTGTGGCTGCCTCCCTCTCCTGTCTCTGGGTCTCTCCCTGGCAAGCACTTGCACCTTCTGGCAAACTTTAAAAAAAAAAAAAAAAAGACAGTATATGCTGCAGTATAGTTTCATTATAAAAGTCATCTGTGCACCTTCATTTACAGGTAGAAAAGAGACTGAGAGCCTCACACAAAATACTAGCAAAGTAGCACATTAAAAGGAGAAATATCACAACTAAGTGGGATTTATTCCTGGAATACAAGGATGGTCCAACATAAAACTCAAATCTATGTAACACACGTTATCAATGAAATGAAAGAAAATAAACACATGATCATCTCAACTGATGCAGAAAAGCACTGGACAAAATTCACTGATAAATACACTCAACAAATGAGAAATAGAAGAAAACTACTTCAATATAATAAAAAGCAAATGTGAAAAGCTTTCAACTAACATTATACTCAACGGAAAGACCAAATGCAGCTCTTTTAAGATCAGTAACAAAACAAGGATGTCACTTTTGCCACTTTTATTTAACACAATACTGAAATTCTTAGTAAGAAAGGGAAGACAGGAAGAGAGGGAGGGAAAGAGTGGGATGGAGGAAGGACATCGTATTTGGAAAGGAAGAAGTAACATTATTTCTGTTTATAGATAATAGGATCTTAATATACAAAACCCTAATCATTCTGCAAAATTCTTTTACAACTAATAAAATAATTCAGCAAAATTTCATCATATGGGGATAGGTGGCATGATGGCTGGGGCACCGGACACCCACATGGCCAACTGCAGTTCAAGTCCCACATCTGGCAGCTTGCTTTCTCACTTTCTCTCTCTTCCTCTATCTGGTAAGTGCACATGCCCTCTGGTAATTTTTTTAAAATGATAATAATAATAAATAGAATTAAATAATTCTTTAAAAAATGTTCAGGGGCCAGCAGGTGGTATTGTGGTTGTGTTGCTGGAACACATGGCCAACTGCTGTTTGACTCAATGGCTTGAAAGTTGCATTGGACACATGCACATGCATGCTCAAGATCCCAGGAAAAAATGAGAAGGGATTGCTGCCTGGTCATCCCCTTTGGGGGATCATTTCTCATTTTCCTTCTCACTGCCTCTGTCTCTCTCTCTCTCTGGCAAGCACACATGCCCTATGGCAAAAACCTCAAAAAAAAATTCAGAATACAAGATCAACACTCAAAAGTCAGTTGTGTTTCTATACATTAACAATGAATAATCCAAAAGAAAAACTAAGAAACCAATCCCATTTACAAAAGCATCAAAAAGAAAAAACTACTTAGGAATTAAAAAGGCGAAAGGCTTATACAATGAAAAGGACAAAACATTGCTGAAAGAAATTAAAGATGCAAATAAATGGAAATATATCCCACATTCATGGATTAAAAGACAGTATCATTAAGATGTCAATACTGTAAAAACAAACAATATATTCAATGCAATGTCTATCAGAATTCCAATTTTTTGCAGAAATAAAAAAAAAAATCATCCTAAGATTCATATGGAATCTCAAGGGATCCCGAATAGACAAAACACTCTTTTTTTTGAGAGAGAGATTTTTTGCTATAGGGCACGTGCACTCGCCAGACAGACAGAAAGAGACATTAGAGACAGAAAGCGAGAAATCACCCCCCAAGGGGGATGGTCACGCCACAATCCCTTCTCCACCATTCTCCTCTCGGGATCTTGGGCATGCACGCACACGCACCCGGCGTGAGTTTTAAGCCACCGGGTCCGGGACGCGAACCGCGGTTGACTACATGGGAGTCCAGTGACATAGCCATTACGCTAACTGCTGGTTCCCGACAAAACACTCTTAAAAAAAAAGAAAAAAAGAAAAAAAATGCTGAACTAGGTTTCACACTTCCATTTCAAAACTACAAAGTTATCTTAATCAAAACAGAGCGGTACTGGCATAAAGACACATATGCAAAATAGTAGAACAGGATAAAGAGTCCAGGAATTTATCTCATGTATATATGGTCATAATAATTTTCAATATTCTCATCAAGACCATTTATTCAATGGTGAATATGGTCTTTTCTACAAATGATGTCAAAAAAGCTGAATAAACACAAGTAAAAGAATGAAGCTAGCTAGATTCTTACCTTATGCTATATATGAAAACTGAAAATGAAAGGAAGACCCAAATGTAAAAGCTAAAACCAAATCTCTTAAATTAAAATAGGGAGAAAGCATCAGGACACTGGATTTGACAATGATTTTTTAGAATGACACCAAAAGCACAGGCAACAAAAGTAAAAATAAATTATGCTATATCAAATTAAAAACGTCTGTGCATCAAAGAAAACAATTAACAAAGTGAAAAGGCAATCTTGGTAATGGGAGAAAATATCTGCAAATGATATATCTGATAAGGTGTCAATAACTAGAATATATCAAGAACTCCTACAACCAAATAACCACTCCAGACCATCTGATTTTTTTTTTTTAATGGGCAAAAGACCTGACTAGACATTTCTCCAAAGATGATATACAAAAAGACAAGTATATAAAAAGATATTCAACATCATGAATCACTAGGGAGATAAGATATTACCCCACACACATCATTAAAAAAAGAAAAAACAACCTCGACATAATACAAAGCATATATGAAAAAACTCACAGAAAATATTACACTCAAATGTATGAAGATTAGGAGCGTTTTGCTCCAAGGTAAGGAACAGAACAGAGAGGACTACTTTTGCCACTTCTATTCAACAAAGTATTCAAAGTTCTAGCAAGAGCAACTAGGCAAGAAAAATAAATAAAATTTAAAAAGGAAGATGTGAAATTACCTTTATTCACAGAGAATATGACTTTATATGAAGAAAACCCTAAAGATTAAAAATAGTGAAACTATTAAGCTAAAAATTAATTCAGCAAAGTAGCAGGATACAAAGCCAGTTATATCTCTATAAATAACAACGAACAATCCAAAAAGGAAATTAAGAATATAATTCCATTTACGATAGCAAAAAAAAGAGTAAGACACTTAAAAATTGACTTAGTGGAGACCAGCAGGTGGTGAGGCAATTAAGGTGCTGGACACTCCCCCCATGGCCAACCAGAGTTTGAGTCCTAGACCTGGTGGCTTGCTTTCTCTCCCCCAGCCCCCATCAAAGTAAAATAAATGAATAGATAAAATTAAATAAATAACTCTTAAAAAGTCAACTTAGCAACAGACTGTACAGTGGAACTTCAAAACACTACTAAAAGAAATCATAGAATATACAAATAAATGGAAATATATCCCTTGCTCACAGGTTTGAAGACTTATTATTATTAACATTATCAAACTACCCAAAGCAATCTACAAACTCGATGCAATTCTTATCAAACTTCAATGATATTTTTAAATTGTAGGAATAGGGAAAAAAACTCAATCCTTAAATTAAATAGAATCTCAAGAGATGTCAAAAAGTCAAGCCCACCCTGCAAAAGAACAACAAAGTTGGAGGCCTCACATTCCTGATTTCAAAACATACTAAAAGCAAGAGTAATTAAAACAGTGGTGGTACTGGCATAAAGAGACATATAAACTAATGGAAAAAAATAGAGAGCTCAGAAATAAACCTGTGCACATATGACGAAATAATTTTTGAGGGTGCCAAGACTACACAATAGGGAAAGGACAGTCTTTTCAATAAATGGTGCTGGGAAAACTGAATATCCACATGCAAAAGAAGATGGATGCTTATCTAAAAACATATACTCATACAAAAATAAACTCAAAATAGATAAAGACCAAATATAACATCTTAAACCATAAAACCGTTAGATTAAAATATAGGGCTAAAGCTTCAAGTCACTGGATTTGGCAGTGATTTTCTAGATATAACATCAAAGGCACAAGCAACAAAAGAAAAAATAAATTAGACCACTTTGTGAAAATTAAAAATTTTTTGTGCAACAAGAACTATTTATATTTATCCAACCCACAGCATGGGAGAAAATACTTGCAAGTCATATATTTGATAAGGAATTTATATCCAGAATACATGGAGAACTGCTATAACTCAACAGAAAAACAATCTAATTTAAAAATGGACAAATAGACATTTTTCCAATGAAGATACACGAGTGGTCAACAAAGCATATGAAATGACACTCAACATCACTGATCTCTGGAGAGATGCAAAATGAAAACCAAAATGAGACATCACCTCACGAACCATAGCATAGCTATTAAAGAGAGAGAGAGAGAGAGAGAGAGAGAGAGAGAGAGAGAGAGAAGTACTTTGTTTTGGATCACACGAATAATAATATCCCCTCTCTTCCATTCATTCTTCCCTTTGGGACTTTTGGTGCATGCGCATATACATGCCTGGTGTGTTTCTCAAGCTGCCTGGTCCAAGACTCTAACTGTGTGGTGGTAGGCCACAGGCTAGCCCAGGTTGGTAAATTGTGTTATACATACTCTACCATGATTAAAAAAAAAAAAAAAAAACCTGTTAGTAGGAGTTGGGTAGGGACCAAAAAAGTGTATTACTTGCTCCAAAATATCCTGACAGGGAAAGAGAAACATGTTGAGTATAAATGTGATAAGAGTATATATTTGATTATGTATTTTTCTGTATGTGATTACTTTGTTATATCTTTTTTTTTTTTGGAGAGGTTTTTGATAGGGCACGTGCACTCGCCAGAAAGACAGACAGAGAGAGAGAGAGAGAGAGAGAGAGAGAGAGAGAGAGACAGAAAGCGAGAAATCACTCCCCAGGGGAGATATGACCACGCTATAATCCCCTTTCCTCCATTTTCTTCTCAGGATCTTGGGCACACACGCACACACACCCGGTGTAAGTTTAAGCCACTGGGTCCCGGACTCGAACCGCCGTCAGCTATATGGGAATCCAGTGACATAGCCATTACGCTAACTGCTGGTCCCTTATTTCTTTTTTAAAAAGATTTATTCATTTAACTTTATTTGCTATTATTATTATTTAATTTTGACCAAAGAGATAGAGAAAGGAAAAGTGAGAAAGCAAGCTACCAGGTCTGGGTCTTGAACCATGGACAGTCATCTGGAGTTCAGCACCTTAACCATCACGCCACCTGCCGGCCCCTACTTTTGTTATTTCACAAATTAGTTTACCACTCTGATGAGAGCTGTATAACACAGACTTCCAGGGCAGTCTAATTCCAGACTACCTGATTTAAATCTTTTCCACTGCCAAACATACCGTATTTCAGTTTCATTATCTGTCAAATGTTTATGTAGTGTAAAAAGTGCATACAATGAGGATTGAGGGGCCAGATGGGGGTGCAGTAATAAAACACAACATTCTTTACAGTGACACACTAAGAAAAGTTCCAGGTTCATATCCAGAGACTTCCCTGAATACACTGAGCATGTGTGCTTATGATCTGGGGCCGGCTAAAGCTGGGGGAGAATCATAGCATCAGGATCCTGTTCAGCAGTTCTGTCTCTCTCACTCATTCACTCTCATGGAAGCAATAAAAAATTTCCTTTAAAAATTGAGGACTGAGTTAAAATGTACAAAGTAGTAAGCACTGTACAATGTTAACTAAAGTAAGACTGAGGTTATCATGATTTTGTATTTAAATGCATCAGACAAAAATAAGAGCTTGTGGAATATAGAAAGAGGAGCACTATACAAACTTTTGTTAAAAATTAATCTACAGCTAAAATGGTTTTAATCAATCAGTAAAAATATGTAAGAGCCTGTCAATACAGAGGGGGCTACAGGAGATGCCAAATTTACTTATTACCTTGGCATAGTTTTAAGTCATTCAACTCTTAAGTGTTTCTGTTTACAATCAAAAAAGATATCAAAAGAAAATGACATCTTAATGAGTTAAAAAAAAGCACCCCAAAATACAGCACCTTGTTATCTGAGATACAGCAAAAGTATGACCTCCTTCTTGCCTGAAGCAGACCATGAAACCTAGGAAGGTCATTTTTCAGATTCTTCTTTCTTCCTTCCCCCCTAAAGATCCTCAGGTGACACCAGGTGCATGGGCACACATGTCCAAAATCCCGAGAGGAGAATAGAGGCAAAGGGATTGCAACATGGCTATCGAGATGATTTCTCACTTTCCCTCTCTGCCAAGCACATGCACCCTATGGCACATTGAAAAAAAAAAAAAAAAAAAAAAAAAAAACTAAAGAAAAAAATGTTATGGGTGCCAGCAAATGGCATAGTAGGTAAGGCACTCGACTTCCACATGGCCAACCACATTTTGAGTCCTGGACCCAGTGGCTTGCAAATCATGCTGGGCGGGTGTGTGTGTGCATGCACGCATGCTTACAGTCCCAGGAAAATAATGGAAGAGACAGGACTGTGGTATGGACATCCCCCCGGGGGGTGATTTGTCATTTTTCCTCTCACTGTCTTCCTCTGCCTCTCTATGGTGAGCCCACATGCTCTATGGCAAAAACCTTAACAATAATAATAAATCAATTATGGAGTGGGTCATTTTCAACAATCTTTACGCCAACTAAAAAAATATATAAATGTGCTTCGTAATTATCTTGCATATAAGAACAAAAAATGAATGTGTTACATAAAATTACTTAATGTTGATGACTCAAATCTGTTTTAAGTTAGTGGTCTCATATCTGCCACCTGACATTTCTACTCAGATGTCCTAAGCTACTTCAAGCTCAATATATCTAAAACTTAGCTCTTGTTCTCCAAACTCTTCTTCACAGTTTCTACATCTGACCTCCTTTACTTTCCTACCCCCAATCCCATTACAATTAAGTTGATCTATTTTTGTGGTCTAAATGTCTCTCAAATTCAACCACATCTTTCTGTCCCCACTACTAAAATCAGGCTAGCATCCTCTCCATACTAACTGGTCATCCCAAATTCAATCTAACTTCTCCAGTGATCTGTTCTCCATATTTTAATAAAGTTCCTTTACTAAAAACACAAATGTATTTTCACTTCCTCACGCTTAAACTCCTTTAACGGTTTCTTATTATTCTGCTATTTCGAACTCCTTAAAATAGTTTGTAAAAGCCTTGATAAAATGGCCGCAGCGTTACTCTCTAGTCTTTACGGAGCCTTACTTTTTTGTCTTTAATGTCTTAACACTAGCCATGCCCTCATCTTATACCATGTTGAGCTCTACAGTCAAAACATACATTTCAGGACCAGCAGTTGGTGTAATGGCTATGTTGCCGGACTCCCACGTAGTCTACTGCGGTTCAAGTCCCAGACCCGGTGGCTTAAAACTCACACCAGGCACGTGTGGGCATGAGCCCAAGATCCCGAGAGGAGAATGGAGGAGAAGGGATTGCGGTATGGCCATCCCCCTGGGGGGGGGGGGGGGGGGGGTGGGATTTCTCACTTTCTCTCTCTCTGTCTCTCTCTGTCTTTCTGGCGCACACGCCCAACAGCAAAAACCTCTCTCAAACAGAAAAACACATACATTTCTTCCAGTTCCATTTATCTTCCCTTTCTCTTACTTCATCCTTTACACAGAGTGCTTCTTCCGTTAAGACCCTCTCTAATTTTTTATCTAGATAAATCACCAAGAGTTCCTCCAAGTTTCAATCTAAGTGTTACTTCTTCTGGGAAGCTTTATTATATCTCCATTCAGTCATTCCATAAATATTTATTATTTTTTAAACTTTATTTATTTATTTGTTATTATTATTTATTTTTTAATTTGACCAGAGAGAGGCAGAGAGAAAGGGAAAGTGAGAAAGCAAGCCACCAAGTCCAGGATCTGAACCGCAATTGGCCGTGTGGGAGTCCAGCGCCCCAACCACCACGCCATCTGCCGGCCCCCTATATGTATTTAAATATTGTCCTAGGTGCCTGAATATATATTAGTAAATAAAACAGATATGACCCTTACTTTCCAGGAATAAAAACTATTACAATACTAATCACACTTGATTGGAATTACTTATTTTGTCATCTTTCCTCCTCAGACTAGTATCACATGAGCTAAAACTAATTATAATAATTTAATTATAATAGTCAATTCATAAAACATTAAATAAATCAATGAAAAAATTAACAAATATTTACTGAGTACCCATTATGTGACAGGCCCACAGTCCTCAGCTTAGCAAAAATACCTTTAATGACTCCAAATACCTGCTGTAAGGTTATCTCAAAAGAACAGTAACAAGTAAGATAATAGAAGACTTAGGGTCTAATATTGTCTTTACAATTATCTACCCAAACTCAAGCCAGTCATTTATTATTTCTGAACCTTGTATCTTTAAGTTTAATATTGCAATAGTTACACTAATGATCAGGATAAATACTTCCAGAGAATATATTTCATGGTGGGTTCAAAACCAGGTTTGTTTATTAAACAGTTTTTTTTTTTTTTTTGGGGGGGGGGGGAAGGCAACAGTTTAAATAATAAATTCCTATGCTGTAGTAAAACATAAACTTTAGTATAGTTAAGAAAAATGCTAGTCATTTTGGCAACATCGATATCCAGCTAAATCAAAATATCTCACAAATATGGGGCCAATGGTTGGTGTAATGGCTATGTCACTGGACTCCCATGTAGTCGACCGTGGTTCAAGTCCTGGACCCGGTGGCTTAAACTCATGCCAGACACGTATACATGCATGCCCAGGATCCCAAAAGGAGAATGGAGAAGAGGGGACTGCAGTGTGGCCATCTCCCCTCCCCCCCGGGGAGTGAATTCTCGCTTTCTATCTCTCTGTCTCTGTCTTTCTGGCAAGCGCGTGTGCCCTACAGTAAAAACCTCTATTTCACAAATAAATTTCAGAAACTAAAAAGCTTCAGCTTATGCCTCTTCTACCCATATTTTCCCAAGGTTACCTCCAACCAAAATTCTAAATCACAACAAATAAATAAATAAATGCTAAAAAACCAATCCTCTCCTCAGTCCTACTATATTATTCATATGTGACAATATTCTTTGTCACTTGTAATATTGGGTCGTCAGGAAAGTCATGATGCACTTTTGCATAGAAAAATACATCATGACTTTTCTGATGACCTAATATAATTAGTTGTATGGTATCAAGAATTCTAATTACCAAAGAATCTTTAATATATAGGATATATAGCACAGTGCCTAGAAGAACATCAGGTTTCACTAAAGGCATACTGAATGCCTTATTTTGTTTATCGTCCTTATCAACATTTTAGACCAACCATTAAATGCTAAACTATATAGCAATAGCAAAATTCTTTGGTCTGAAGGGAGCAGTTTTATGGTTTCTAATCCCAAATATACCAGAATGATATTTGCCATATAGCCTGTAACTATTAGGTTGAAAAATACTTCAGATCTGGATAAACAGGCATACTTCACAGATATTGTTGGTTCAGTTACAGACCATTGCAACAAAGCAAATACTTCAACAAAACAAGTGATACAAATTTATTGACTTTCCAGTGCTTAGGAATGCTGTTAACACTAAACTACAGTCTATTAACTGGAAATAGTATTATATCTAAAAACAAAAACAAAACCCAAAATACATACATACACACACACACAAACAATGTACATACCTTAATCTGAAAACACTTTATCACTGGGATCCACCAGTGGGATGGTGAAAAAGGTGACTGGATCCCACAGAGGTAACCTCACAGTTCAAGTCCTGAACCCAGTGGCCTGAAAAACACACTGAGTGTGTGTGCATGAAAGCCCAAAATTCTGGAAGAATGGAGGAGTTTATTGAAAAAAATAAAAAGGGCCTTTGCTTGGGCTTTCAGTGAGTAATAATATTTGCCGGTGAAGGATCTTGCCTTGACATTGATGGCTGCTGACTGATCAGGATGGTAGCTGCTCAAGACTGGGGTAGACACAGCAGTTTCTTCTAACAAATGAAGTTTGCTAAATCAATTGATTCTTCCTTTCACAAAATATTTCTCTGTAACATACGATGCTGTTTGATAGCATTTTATCCACCCTAGAACTCTTTCAAAATCAGAGTTTATCTTCCCAAACTCTACTGCTATTTCATCGATTAGGTTTATATAATATTCTAAATTCTTCACTGTGATTTCAGCAATGTTCATAGCATCTTTACGGAGTAGATTCTATCTCGAGAAACCACTTTCTTTTGTTCATCTGTAAGAATTCATGTGTTAAAACTTTGTCATCAGATTACAGCAATTCAGTGACATCTTCAGGCTCTACTTCTAATTATAGTTTTCTTGCTATTTCTATCACATCTTCAGTTACAGCTGCCACTGAAGTCTTCAACTCTCAAGTCATCCATGAGGGTTAAAATCAACTTTGTCCAAACTCCAGTTAATGTTGATATTGTGACCTCCTCCTATGAGTCAGAAATGTTCTTAATAGCATCTAGAATGGTGAGTCCTTTCCAAAATATTTTCAATTTACTTTGTCCAGATCCATCAGAGGAATCACTATCTATGGCAGCAATGACTCTTCGACCCATAGGCTGCAGAATGGATGTTGTGTTCAGTTATGAAAATGCTGATGTTTATCCCTATCAGAATGCTGATATTCATTCCTGTAAGAGTTCTTGGGTGACTGGGTACATTGTCAATGAGCAATAATATTTGAAAGGAATCTTTTTTTCTGAGTAGTAGGTCTCAACATTAGCCTTAAAATATTCAGTATACCATGGTGTAAACAGATGTGTTATTTTTCAGGCTTTATTGTTCCATTAATAGAGCATAGACTCTATAGAGTAGATTTAACATAATCATAATTATTTTAAGTTTATTTCTTCTATGAGAGAAGAAGATAAAGGAAAATAGGGAGATGAAAAGGAGAGAAAAAGAGAGAGAGAGAAGGATGAAGGAGGGACACCCTCATCAGGGTTCACTGTGATCTATCCCCAGCCTGGGCCATTCAGGATTACAGGCATGTGCACATGTGCCCAGTACGCAAACTTGGGACTCCCTATAAGGCCTCAGCATCACAGAACATTGCATTACCACTGTACTACCACTGGCCAGATCTAGCATGATTCTTAATGATCCTAAAATTTTTGGAATGATAAATGAGCAGTGGCTTCAATTTAAGTCACCAGCTGCATTAGCTCCTATGGAGAGAGTCATAGACAGGCATCAACTTCTCCTCTCTAGCTATGAAAGTCCTACATGGCATCATCTTCTACTAGAAAGTTGTTTTTGTCTACACTGAAAGTCTATTGTTTAGTGTAGCCACCTTCATCATTTAACTTCTAAGATCTTCTGGATAACTTGCTGCAGCTTCTATAATACATCAGCACCTGCTGCTTCTCTTTGCACTTTTATGTTATAGAGGCAACGTCTTCCTTTAAACCTCATGAATCAAGCTCTACCAGCTTCAAACTCCTACAGCTTCTTCCCCAGGTGTCACAGAACTGAAGAGTTAAAGACGTCTTCCAGATTAGGCTTTGGTTAAAGGGAATGTTGTGACTGTTTTGATCTTCTGTCTAGACTATTACAACTTTTTCCATTTCAGCAATAAGTCTGTTTTCACTTTGTTATCATTCACGTGTTCAATGGAACAGCATTGTTAATCTCCCTCAAGAACTTTTTCTTTACATTCACAACTTGACTGGTGCAAGAGGCCTAGCTTTTGGCCTCTCTCAGCTTTCCATATCCCATCCACACTGAGTTGAATCATTTCTAACTTGATTTTAAAGTGAGGGGCGTGTGACTCTTCCTTTCATTTTGAACACTTAAGAGGCCCTATAGGGTTATTATTAATAACTCTTAATTTCTTTTTAAGAGTTTTTTGTTTTGTTTTTGCCATAGGGCACATGTGCTTGCCAGAGAGAGAAAGAGAGAGAGAGAGACAGAAAGCGAGAAAACACCCACTGGGGGAAGGCCACGCCACAATCCCTTCTCCTTCACTCTCCTCTTGGGATTTTGGTCATGCTTGCACATGTGCCCAGCGTGAACTTGAAGCCACTGGGTCCAGGATTCAAACCACGGTCAGCCATGTGGGAGTCTAGTGATATAACTATTACACTATCTGCTTGTCCCAATAACTATCTTAATTTCAACACTGTTCTGTCTCAGAAAAGAGAAAGGCCTAAGGGGAGAGAGGGAGAGGCAGAGGGCAGGGGGAGGAGGGACAGATAGACACACACACACATACTAGGGACAGCCAGCCAATGGGACAGTCAGAACATATAGAACATTCATGGATTAAGTTTACCATTTTATCATGGGTACAGTTTGTGTTGCCCCAAAATAATTACAATAGTAACGTCAAAGATCACTGATCACAGCTCACCACAACAAATACAGTAATAAAAAAGTTTGAAATGGGGGAATTATCAAAATATGACACAGAGACATAAAGTAAGTACAGGCTAGTTGAAAAAAATGGTACTAATATACTTGTTTTATTGAAGGGTTGCCACAAACTTCCAATTTGTAAAAAATGGAGTATCTGTGAAGCACCATAAAACAAACTATGCCTGTCTACTAAACAAAGGACTGGATGAAATGTTGGAAGAACAGATTAACAGCTCAGTCTCAAAAAAGACCAGTGTAGGGACCAGTAGTTAGCATAATGGCTATGTCGCTGGAATCCACCGCAGTTCGCGTCCTGGACCCGGTGGCTTGAATTCACGTCAGGCGCGTGTGCGTGCGTGCCCAAGATCCCGAGAGGAGAATGGAGGAGAAGGGATTGCGGCGTGGCCATCCCCCCTGGGGGGTGATTTCTCGCTTTCTGTCTCTCTGCCTCTCTCTGTCTTTCTGGCGAGCGCATGCACCCTACAGCAAGCCCCCCCTCCCCCAACTGCCTCTCTCTGTCTTTCTGGCGAGCGCATGCGCCCTACAGCAAGCCCCCCCCCCCCAAAAAAAAAAGCTTTCCTTTTCAAGTTACAATATTATATAACATATCTACAGTGCTACTAAAAGAAATATAAGACATTCAAGCAATGTGAAGGTTAAATTTATCTGGATCCTTAAATCTTATCAAAAGGAGCCCTGAACATATTTCAAATCCAGGGTGAAATACAAGAAGTAACAAGTTCTACACCCTCCAAGAATCTTTATCTAAGGAAATTCTGATAGGGAGACAGAAGGAACAGCATAAGACAGGGTCAATGTCCAACTCTGTGTTCAACCTTTATAGCAGAGGCTGCAAAGAGGAAAAGCTAATAATTGATCCCAATGGGGAAGACCTTCTTTTTTGCTTTGAACTTGCTAGAGGGCAATCAAGCTTCAGGCATAAAAAATCCCCAAGTGACTACTATAGCCAACACAACTAGCCAAATTTTTAATATGGTTAAAATTTTTTAAATGTCTAATTTATTAAGAAAGTACATCATTTATACACAGTAGATTACATGAGATAATAAAAGATTTTTAAAGATATCTTTCAACAAACAGCAAATATCCTAAGCTATTAAGAGTCAAAATGTTATCCCTGTTCAACACCATGATTCCTCAATTTCTTTTTCCACCCCAACAGTCTGTTTACCTTCAATGAAATGAGGAAAAATTTTCTTCACTTCTTGCACATGTGACCAAGTCTTTCTGATCCTCTACTTGTATTAGGGTAACACATTTTTTAAAATATTTAATTAAACAAATAGTTAATACAAATCCGCAAAGATAGTATTTTTAGTAGCAAACATCCTCCAACATGGAATAATGCCTTTGCTTGGAAGGAGTACTCAAAATCAACAATGACAAGCTTAAAAAACACACTGGGGGGGGGGGGGGGGCGCATGTGAGCTCTGAATCTTGAAAGGATGCAGAGGTGGCGAAGAAGGAATGGCAGCATAACCAAGACCCATTAGAGGGTGCTTTCTTCCTCTCCCTGTCTCTTCCTCTGGAGAGATCATGCGCCCTCTGGTAAATAATAAATAAATAAATAAAGGCTGGAAAATACATACAAGTATGTCAAAGCAATGAACCTAACTATCAATAAAATCAGTTTTTTTCTTTAAAACTGACCAGCAATTATTCTTTCAAAGAATTTGATAAAACCAAAATATTTTTTAAGAATTATTTTATTCAACTTTATTTATTTATTTAAATATATATATTTATAAATAAATATATAAATAATTTAAATTTATTTAAATTATTTATATATTTATTTAAATTCTTAGTTTAAGAATATCATTAGCTATTTTATTTTAACTGGACTGAGAAAATACTTGGGGGGGGGGGGGTACTTAATTTCTTTCTAAAATGCCTATAATGCTGCCTCTGGATTGGCCTCACAGGTTCCTTCCTATAGCCCAATAGCAACGGGAGTGCCAATGCCCCCATTCTAATCCCAGCCAGCTTTCTAAATCCCTACTTTTTTGAGAGAGAAAAATTCAGTTCACTGCTCTATGTTTAATAAACATTCAATGGATGCATGAAGTATCCCAGCACTGAACTACTGAGATAAGTGAGAATGGATGGTGCTTACCCTCAGAAAACTCACAGTCTAATAAAGACGACAGACTATTGCAGTATGGCCAGGCCTGCCTCAAAGAATGAGACGATGCTTGAGACAGATTATTTCAGGAGCTGACAGAAGGAAGAGCAGTGGCAATTGGGGAGGCTGGGGATGAGAGGCAGTGACAATACATATTGAGGACCAGAACCAGGAGTATGACACCTCATACTTATTCATATAAATCAAGGCATTTTGGCATAGCTACAGTGAGATATGCCACATCATAGGGCTTACATTTTATTCTGCAGGTGAGGAGGACAATGAAGGGGACAGGTGGAAGGAAATCAATAAAGTGAGTTTGGCAAATGAGGCAAGAGATCTGGAGAACCCAATAAACAAAAATATGAATAATTAGTGATAAATTCACACAATAGAATATTATTTAGCAATAAACAAAAATGAACTATTGATATACTCACAACATGGATAAAACTCAAAAACATTAGGCTGAGTAAAAGAAGCCAGGTACAAAACAGTACATACAATGTAATTCTATGTATATTGAGTACAAGAAAGGGCAAACTAAACCATGCTGACAGCAGTCAGAAAGACATTTACATCGAGAAGAAAAGGCTTTGGACTGGAGAGGAAAAGAGCTCAAGGAACTCTCTGATATTTCATTAAATGTTCTGTATTTTGATCTGGATGATGAGGTCACACATGTGAATAAATGTAAAAAGTCATTCAGCACTAGACTTTAATTACATTACCATATGTACAATACTTTAAAAAATGAACATATAATTGTGGTAGAACACGGTCAAAATAAGTCAAACCATGTCATCCCACAAGTAATATCAAATGTATTGCAAATTAAAGGTTCTAATAGACATTATATATTTAACTACTAAACAAAATTTTTTAAATTTTCTTTTTGGTTTTAGTTTGTTATAGGGCACATGTGCTGGCCAGGGAGAGATCAGACAGGGCTAGGATGCAGGGTGGGGAGGATGAAAAAGCACTCCCCAGGAGAATTAACACACCACAATCCTTTCTCCTTTGTTCTCCACTCAGGCAAGCATGTGCACACTCCCAGCATGTTTTTCAAACTGCCAGGTCTGAGGCTTGAACCATGCTGTTGGCCATGTGGAATGGGATCCAGCGGCTTTAACCACCATGCCACCCTACTGGCCCCAAACAATATTTTTATATAACTTGAAAGTACAAAAGTCTGGCTGCCTCTCCACTTAGAAAAGATATGTAGGCAACTGTTCTTTCTAAAGTACTATAAAAATGAATTACTCTTCCCCTCCACCTCCCCCCAAAGAGCACAGTATTAGGCAAAAAAATATAATTTTTCTATATAGCAGTACCTACTGCATATGAAGGACTATAACAATAAGGTATGAGAAGCACTTAATAGAATCTCTATCACAAATACAGTTTGAACACTACTTACAATGATTACATATTAGTCATAAAAAGCAAACTTTGTTTCAAAGTATACCTAAGCTACCAACTGTGGTGAAATTATTTAACTACATATGACCCGACTACAGTTTTTCTCATCCTAGGTTCCTCCTTTTAAAAAAAACAAACATTGACATCAGCAACTTTTTAACAGCTGAAATAACTGGTTAGATTAGAGAAAGATCAAGTTGGCTGCAATTTTATCAAAGCATTCCTTTTACTCTGTTTATATCCTGCAGCCATATTTACTTACCAACATATAGTAAATATATTTTTTACAACATTTCAATATATTATATCACTAAAAAGCTTTCTTTCACATACCAGGCAGGACCCAGGTACATAATCACAATCTAATTTTTTGTAAATCAACAGTCTTAGAAAGCTAACCAGAGTGCTTCTTTAGAAAAGTCAGAGTAGACTTGCAAGGAAAACACGGAAACATAATTTACCATTCTGATAACAGAAAGAAGTCACAATTTGGTGAATCTAACCAATTTGAGAAAGTGCTTAGTTAACAGAGGTAAAAATAGTAAGTATAATTCACAAACACAAAGATGACTCATGTATTATGACAGAACATGAAGCAATCCAACCAATCTCTTACTAAACTAGTAAAAGAAGAGTAAGAGTAGCTGAATAAACATCAAGTTGATTTCTAACATGTTATAACAGTCGTTGGAAATGTGTATGCTTTAATCAATCTTAACACAAGAGGAGCAAAACTAAAAATTTAGTTTCAAAATTTGATAGCTGTAATTTTTACTGTCATCAAATCAACTAGACCAAATGTGCCAACAAGTCAATTCATATTTCAAATTATATTTAAAAACTTCTTTGATTCTGGACGTGAAGGTACAGTTTAAAAAATTTTTTTTATATTTTTCCTATTGGACATGTAACATTTAACAAAGTAGCATTTTACTTACCTAAATTTTGTCTTATTAACATCTTGCTGCAAGAACAATTTCATCCGAAATTAAATCAAGCCTGAAAGAATAAATGCAAAGACCATGATTTACTGTTTTGTTTCAGGTTTGAATAACTACTTCTATGATACACTATTCTTTTAACTTAAAAAGTGAAAAATCAAATTATCTTCTTGATATAACATCTGGAAAACTGTTTAACCAAACCATGATCTTTTTAACCTTTTTGATAAAACATTTGAAAAACTGATTAACTAAACCATTATCTTTTTAACCTTCAGGAAAATACTGCTAAGTACCCTTTTTTTTTGAACAATCTTTCACGTGAGAAACTTAAACTTTCTAAGTTCTCTTTACAATATTTTCTACAATAACTTATTTCCATCTATTTTAATAGTATGGCAATAGTAATAATTACAATCAATATTTAATACTCTGTATGTACCAAAAGATACACCAAAAAGCTGAAGACAATAATGATATAGCATGGGATGGCATGAAAATAATTACTAATAGTAATCATAATAATACCTAACACTGACTAAGTACTTACTAAATGCCAAGTACCATTATGCTAGCAAATACCATGTATTGATACTCTCCTTCTTCCCGCAATTTAATCCTCAATCTAGTGTAAAGTTACTTCTACAACAATCTACTGAAAATGTATTTGCCAAAATTATATCTACTACTAATTTCACATTTTACACATTCTGAATACCCAATATACTCTATCTTATACTATAAATGCCTCTCCCCTACCTGAAATCAGCTTGTTATTCTTCTGAATTTTCTATTTTCTCTTTCTCAAAAGTAATTATTTATTTTATTTTATTATTATTATTATTTTAATTTGCTACAGGGCTCACAGGCTCACCAGAGAGAGAGAGAGAAAGAGGGAAAGTGAGAAACACAAGCCACCTAGTCCAAGACTCAAACCGCAGGTTGGCCACGTGGGAGTCCAAGTGTCTTAACTACAACTCCTGCTGGCCTCATGATTTTCTGTTTTCAAAAAATTGCACTACCGGGACCAACAGCGTAATGGCTATGTCGCTGGACTCCCATGTAGTCGCCAGCAGTTTGAGTCCCGGACCCAGTGGCTTGGACTCACGCCAGGCATGTGTGCATGCATGCCTAAGATCCCGAGAGGAAAATGGAGGAGAAGAAATTGTGGCGTGGCCATCCCCCCTGGGGGGGATTTCTTGCTTTCTGTCTCTCTGTCTCTCTCTTTCTGGTGAGCACACACACCCTATAGCAAAAACCTCTCAAAAAAAAAAAAAAAAAAAAAAAAAAAAAAAAAAAAAAAAAAAAAAACACAACTGCACTACCACACCACTTCCATTGTCATCTTAGATTATTATAACTGTTAGATTTCCAAACTATCATCTCAAATTCATCCTTCCCAGAACTATATAAGTAATCATTCCACAGTGGCTATCCAGAACATGTCACATTTATGCTTTAAGATCAACAATAATTAGTGACCTCAGCTTTAGCTACCACAATCACTACTCTACTCATTCCATGTTTGTACTGCATTAAACCTCAATTCCTAGAATAGGCCTCATACACTCAGCTTTCGTGCCTTTTCACATGGTGAATTATAACTAACTTCTGTCTTCAACTTGCTAATACCTTTTTACTAGTCCTTCAATATTTAGCAGTCACCCTGGCAAATCCTTCAATTCCTGTAGCTGTGTAAAGTTGTGTTTCTCAATTGCTATAGCAACTGGTGAAAGCTTTATCAACCCTTCTGATGGTATATTTTCTAAACAATAGTATAGACAAATGAGGAAAAGAATTCATGTATTTCATTTTGGCACTCCCAACAGAGCATATATTAAAAGTATAACAATGGGGGCTGGCAGGTGGTATAGGGGTTAAGGCTCTGGACTCCTACATGGCTGTCCATGGTCAGTGTCCCAGACCTGTTGGCTTGCTCTCTCACTTTCTCTCTCTGCTCAAATTAAAAATAAATAAATAATTTATTTTTTTAAAGAATGACAATGTGGGCTAAAAAAGAGACTCAGATTTTGTGTTGTATCACAAAATGTACTTGGGATATAGAAGAGAGCAAATAAAACTCAGGCTGAGTTGAATTTACACTTTCAAGGACTAGAGAAAAAAATTCATGTAACTTCTGAATACAGTAATGTTACTTTATGAAATAATTCCATCTAAGTAAAAATATAACTGACAAAAATCAGCACAGTGCAATTTTTTATATATATTTTATTTTATTTTTATTATTTTTTTTTTGGAGAGGTTTTCGCTATAGGGCGCGTGAACTCGCCAGACAGACAGAGACAGACATAGAGACAGAAAGCGAGAAATCACCCCCCAGGGGGGATGGTCACGCCGCAATCCCTTCTCCTCCATTCTCCTCTCGGGATTTTGGGCACGCACGCACACGGCGTGAGTTTTAAGCCACCGGGTCCGGGACACGAACCGCAGTCAACTACATGGGAGTCCAGCGACATAGCTATTACGCTAACTGCTAGTTCCGATTTTTCATCAAACAAATTAATGTCATTTATTATCGGTTCTAATATAAATGTAATAAATAGCTAGTTCTAATATAAATGTACTAAATGTTTAATCCCTACAGAAAACAGATATGTAGACTAGAAATCAGACTAATTTAAGAACTAGCTTTAAGCAGAAAAGGGTCAGAGAGGAAGCAAATATGTGTGAGTTTAGTACTATTAGTGTGAATAATCTAGAAAAGTGGTTCTCAAACTTCGGCACACATCAGAATCATCCGGAGGGCTTAGTACACACCTTGCCAGGCCTGCCTGCAGAGTCTCTGATTTATTGGATCACTGGAAAGGTCATGACTTTTCTGACAACACAGTAGTTAGGTTTAGATTGGAACCTGAGAATTTACATTTCTAAGAAAGTCCTAAGGTGATAATGAAGCTGTTGTTTGGGGCTTGGGGCGCACAAGGAAAAACAGACCTACAATTTTCTGCAGTATCTAGAAGAGTTGAGAATACTCCATCATGCACTAGCATTAACCCAACAGTGGACACTGGGGCCCAGTCCTGGTAGTGCAAGCAGTAAGATGCTGTAGTGCATATGAGGAGCCATCTAGGGAGGCACCAGGTTCAAATTCTGGCATGCTACCTCTGACTCAAAGGCTGGGGACAGGGTCACTTCGCAGTTCGAGTTCCAAACCCAACACCTTGAGAAACTCGCAGGTCGTGTGTGTGTGCGTGTGTGTGTGTGTGTGTGTGTCCAAAATCCTGAAAGGAGGGAGAAATGGAGGAAAAGGGATTGCAATGTGACCATTACCCATAGGGGGTGCTGTCTCACTACCCAACCCTCCCAGTGAGCACATGAACCCTCTGCCAAAACTTAAAAAAAGAGAGAACTCAGATAACTAACATCAGAAATGAGAGCACAGACATTACAACTGATGCTAAAAGACCATAAGAGAATACCATAAACAATCGTACAGCAAATTGGATAACTTAAAATAAGTAAATACATTCCTAAATACATATACCTACCAAAACTGAGTTATAATAAAAACTCTGAACAACCTGTATGACTAGATGCAACAATCAAAAACTTCCCAACTAAAAAAGTCTAGAACTAGATGGCTACACTGAGAATTCTACCAAACATTTAACAAAGAACACTAATCCTCCCCAACTCTTCTCAAGAACTGAAAAGATAAAATTTCAAATTCATTCTATGAGATTAACATTACTTTGATACCCTAATGAGACAAAGAAACAAGAAAACTACTGACCAATATCCCTGATGAAAAAAATCTTCAACAAAATACTAGCAAGACCAATTTAATATCATTACAGGATTATATACCATGAGCAAATGGGATTTATACCTCAAATGTAAAAATGGCTCAGTATATGAATATAACCCAATGTAATCCATAACACTGATGGAATGAAGGGGAAAAACATAATATGGTCAGGACCAGCAGATAGAATAATGCTTACATGACTGGACTACCACACGTAGTCAACTGCGGTTCCTGGATCCAGAGACTTAAAACTCAGGCCAGGCACATGTGCATGTGTGCTGGCCCAAAATCCCAAGAGGAGAATAGAAGAAAAGGGATTACAGTGTGGCCATCCCCCTGGGGGATGATTTCTCGCTTTCTGTCTCTCTGGCCAGAGCACGTGCCCTACAGCAAAAATCTCCCTTAAAAAAAAAAAAAATAGGGGGGGGACCAGCAGTTAGCGTAATGGCTATGTCGCTGGACTCCCACGTAGTCGACCACGGTTCGTGTCCCGGACCCCCGGTGGCTTAAATTCACACCGGGCGCGTGTGCGTGTGTGCCCAAGATCCCGAGAGGAGAATGGAGGAGAAGGGATTGTGGTGTGGCCATCCCCTCTGGGGGGTGATTTCTCGCTTTCTGTCTCTCTGTCTTTGTCTGTCTGGCGAGTGCACGCGCCCTATAGCAAAATCCTCTCAAAAAAAAAAAAGGGGGGGGGGGGGACCAGCAGGTGGCATGGTGGTTAAGGCGCTGGACACTCCCGCATGGCAGACCATGGGTCGAGTTCCAGACCTGGTGGCTTACTTTCTCACTTTCCCTCTCTTCCCCCCGCCCCCCGTCTCTCTGTCTCTCCCTGGTCAAATTAAAACAAACAAACAAATGAATGAACAAATAAATAATTCTTTTTCTAAAAAAAGGTAAATAACATGATCATCTCAGTTGATACATGAAAAAACACTGGACAAAATTCAACACTATATATATATATATATATATATATATATATACACATAGATGTGTGTATGTGAGTGTAAACTCAACAAACAAGAAATATGAGAAAACTACTTCAACATATTAAAAGTCATATATTAAAAGCCTGTATCTATGTCACTCACTGTGCAAGACCAAAAGCATTTCCATAAAATCAGTAACAAAGCAAGGATACCCATTCTCACTATTTTTATTCAACATAGTTCAACAAAGTAGTGCGGGACCTAGCTAGAAAAATTGGGGAAATGAAGGAAGGGTATTGGGTGTAGGGAGAAAAACAACCAAATAAAAAGGAAGAAGTAAGATCATTCCTGTTTTCAAATGACATACTTTCCAAAGAAATGTTGAAAACTCTAAATTGTCAAAACTAACAAAAAACCCAACTGTTAAAATAACTATTTCAGCAAAGTTACTGGATTCAAAAGACAAAACACAAAAATCAGTTGTTTCTATACATTAACATTGACCAATTCAAAAAGGAAATTAGGAGAGTAATGCAGAAGTAAAGCAATGCATTTTGGGGCTAACATATCACATGGAAAGGTTCTAAGTTCATAACCACAGACCTTCCTGAATATACTGGACATGGGTGTCCATGATCCAGGGCTGGCTAAAGCTGGGGGTGGATTCTGATGTAAAGACTCTACTGGGGGGACCAGCATTTGGTGTAATGGCTATGTCGCTGGACTCCCATGTAGTCGACCGTGGTGTTTGAGTCCCGGACCTGGTGGCTTAAATTCACCCAGGCACATGTGCGTGCATGCCCATGATCCCGAGAGGAGAATGGAGGAGAAGGGTTTGCAACGTGGTCATCCCCCCGGGGGGTGATTTCTTGCTTTCTGTCTCTCTGTCTCTCTCTGTCTTTCTAGTAGGCACACACTCCCTATAGCAAAAATCTCTACAAAAAAAAAAAAAAAAAAAAAAAAAAAAGACTCTATTGGGGCGCCTGTCTCTTTCTCTCCCAGTAATGGAAGAAAAATAAAAAACAACTAAGAAAAGATAAAAAAAAATTTCCCCAACCCCTTAACTCTGGGACTGACCTTATAAGGAACACTGGTAGATGCAGCAGATGCCACAGTTGGCCGTTTCTGATCTTAGGCTTCAAGAAATCTTGCATACTTGTGCTTTAAATCAGAACTCTGCTACCACCATGAGAACAAGCCCACACTAATCTGCTGGAGGAATGAGAGAACATGTATGTTCCACCCCATTCTAGACCATCCTAGAGTCAACTAGTCACAGGTTTAAAGCCAACCAACACCTAAACATATGAGAGCACAGCCAAGAGACTCAGCATCACCTTCCTGACCTGCTGCTAAATAGAGACTCATCAATGAGTCCAGCCAAGACTACCAACACACAGACTTATAACATATGTTTATCATCTGAAACTACCAAGTTTCAAAATAATTACACAGTAATAGCTATCTGATATACTAACTTCACCTTAATAATAACATAAATTTTTCTTATTCCTAGGAGGGGTTATTTGAGATTAATAACTGATCTAGGAGTCTTTTGAAGAGAGGGGGGGGGAAAATCCCCTAAAACCCATTTTATTAGTAGTAGCTACAAAAAAAAAATCTGTCCCAAGTTTCTCAAACTCAGAGATATATAAACTGTTTTTATAAGTAATATTACCAATAAACTATAATTTTTTGTGAAATTCTGTTCCTACACAGCTTTACTAGATTGCTGGGGCTTGCTTTGCTGAACATGTTTTTTCTGAGTGAGGAAGGCTGTGGATTAGAAATAAATGCAATAACAAACATACAAAGAAACACAGTATAAAAAAGAGAGGATTGGGTGGGCTTAGCTTTTTTGATGGAGAAGTCCATGCCCCACGTTGGGCACCACTTGCTGGGACCTGCTTGGTTGAACACATTTTTCTGAGTGAGGAAGGCTGTGGATTAGAAATAAATGCAATAACAAACACACTGACACACAAGTACAGAAAAAAGTGAAGACTGGCTGGGCTCAGCTTCTATGATAGAGAAATTGCGATCTGGAACTGACCTCAGGTTTATTCTTTTACAGGGCAGAAAATGGGGTAAGAGAAAATGGAATACAAAGCCAGTTGTTTTGGGATGTAAATCCTCTAAAGATGTGAAAACAGCTGGAGCCAAGATCAATTTCTATGATCTTTTTGGGGTAAAATCTGATAAACACATGTAGCTTCCTTTAGCCTTATACTGCTCTGCAGTATTGGGTATTGGGTATCAGCCACAACAGGAAGATAATGATAACAGGCAGATAGTGCTTTCATATGTAACTGCTCTCAATAGCTATTGCTGGAGCAGCTCAGGGAAGGCATTTCTGCATGCATCTAAAGGTCACATGTTTTCTCAGATAGCCACTCTCTACACTAGATATAACCACACAGTAAAATTTTTCAGGATATTCCAAAATCTAGAATTGTTACAAAGCAATCAGCTATTTTGTTATAGAGCAATCGCCTATTTTGCCTAACATTCCCTCTATTTTTGTTAAAAAGAACCCTAATTTTCCTTTAGGGAAATATTCTTTTTAAAAAATGATATATTTATTTAATTCCATTTGTTATTATTATCATTATTATTTTAATTCGACCAGAAAAAGAGAAAGAGGGAGAAAGCAAGCCTCCAGGTCTGGGACTTAAACCTGTCGGCTGTCTGGGAATCCAGCACCTCCAACCACCATGCCACCTGTCGGCCACTAGGGAAACATTCTTACTCAACTACTAAAGTAATATCAATTCTAGATCCATAGATAGAGGGATGAGTAAGTAACCTCCTGGGTGATCCAGACTACCTTGTCCTCCCAACTGCAGTAATCTGTTAATAAGAATGCAACCCAAACTGGCAATTTAGAATCCTTTTTAGGACACTTGGCAAAATCTACTGGGAATGTGTCGCACTCAAAAGTAAAGGTCAGAACTATGAGAATGATGTAGAACAGAGCAGTCAGTGGCTACCTTTGCCACTTCAAGAAAGTATGTAGAGGAATGAAAGCATCACAGCAGAGATCTATGCCAAGAAAGAGACATCATCCTAATGATATTCAATATATGCACCCATCGATCCAAAATGCCCCAAATAATCACAGTCAAAGCAGAACAGGTAATGCTTATTAACCTTCCCATCGGATCCTACTACTAATAAAAGTGAGCAAAACATTAAAACCACTGATTTGAAAACAACAGAAAACTAATCCAATGATAAGGAATGACCTAGCCAAGGTTTGAGAGAAAATGGAAACTGAAAGATATGAACCCAATATTCGGGAGTGCATTTGCAAAGTTATTTGCCAGTAAGAATATGGAAAGTTCTCTGTGTTTCTGACACTGCTGTAGAGCTAAGGATCTCAAAGGAGTGGAGGTACAAAGTTCACAAGTGGTGGGAACCATTTTAAGGTTACATACTTTTTGAGTTGGGACCTCGTAAACCCTAAGAAGCCAGAAGTAAACAAGTCTTTACATGCACTACCATCCTACTTGAAGACACCTGAGTGTCCAAATACAAAACTCAATCCTTGGGACCAGTAGATGGTGTAATGGTTATGACACTGGACCCCCACATAATCAACCGCAGTTAAAGTCCTGGACTTTAAGCAGCTTAAGACACACCAAGTGCATGTGTATGCGTGCCTCAAATCTCAAGAAGAAAATGGAGAAGGGATTGTGGCATGGCCATCCCTACACCCCCCCCCCCCCCCCAGATGATTTCTAACTTTCTGTCTGTCTGGCGAGTACAACACCCTGCAACAAAAATCTCTTAAAAAAAGAAAAAAAATATCAATCCTTAAAATTTAATTAACATGATGTCAGACCACTAGACATCATAGGTATCCAAAACAAATTATCTCTGGGAAAAAGAGTATCAGTATCACCAGAGGCTCTCTCTCCAAAAGAAAAAAAAAAAAAAAAAAAGATAAGGTAAGAATAGGGCCAGCAGATGAATGGCATGGCAGTAAAGGCACTGGACTCCCATGTTGCTGACCCCAGATTTAGTCTCAGACCAGGAGGCTTGGTTTCTCACTTTCTCTTTCTCTCTCTGGTGAGCACATGTGCTCTACAGCAAAGTAAAAAATAACAATAATTAATCATTATTTTTAAAAAGAATACTAGTATGACTGATTTGGAGAAAAATCTTCTCAAACTATACACCTGATTCATAAATAAAACGTTTTAAAACTCTCAAAACTCAATAGTAGGAAATCAGCAAAAATACAGTAAGGACCTTCAAAATTCTCCTCCTCCATAAAGCCAACAAGAACATTGGCAAAGAATGGCATAATCAACATTTTCTGAACTCTGGAAATTAACCAAAGGCTAGCAGCAATCTGGGAAAAGTTTATTAAAGGCTGAACCCTGATAAGACCAGAAAGTTTTGTGGCGTTTTTACCTTGCCCTCTTTCCATCACCCTCCCCCAGCTCTGCAGGAACACTGAAAACCAACAGTCTGGACTGGCCCCATGGTTTAGTGGTTAAGGTTCAAATTAATTTTTCCTTTCTTGTTTCAAAGATGCAATATATCTTAATAAACTCTTGCTCCCATCACTAACTTTTTACTAAGTTTTCCTCTTAAGTGTTTCTATTTCCTTCTTTCATATAAGAATTATCTTCAAATGTCTGGTGATCTTTAATCTCATATTTAAGAGTGAAGCACTTAAAACCTGCCTAAAAATTCTATGCTGGGACTGGCAGGTGGCATGGCGATTAAGGCGTTGGACTCCTACATGGTAGACCATAGTGTGAGTATTGGACCTGGCACTTTGTTTCTGACTTTCCCTATCTGTCTCTGATCAAATTTTAAAATAAAAATAATAAATAATTTTTTTGAGATCCCAGATGGTGGTCAGCAGGGGGCTGATGAAGGACAACCCTCCAAATGACAAGGGAGCCTTCACGATCTAAATCAACTCTCCAACAAAGTACCCATTCAAACCACCGAAGATCAAATTTAAATAAAGATCACTTGAACATCAATGAAAAGGTGCAGGTCTGTCTGCCAGTAATTAGTGCTGAAAACTGGAAGCCAGCTACCAAAACCGACCAAGTAATGCAGTCCCACATAGCACTGGTGAATGACCCCCAGCCTGAGCACCTCCTTCTGGCTAACCTAGCTAACGAATACTCTAAGGACCGTAAAAAAAAATTCTGTAAAACTCTGAAGAGTTTACAAAGAAATATGGGGGAAAGCGACCAGTGGGCTAAAATTTGCCACAATTGAGTCAAGCAAGTGTGAGCAGAGACCCCGAGCAGTGCATTCAGATACCCCATGCAAAGCAGGACTCAAAAACTGACACCTGCCACCACCTGGCATTCGCTTGTGGCAGTTACTAGATTTCTACAGTTTTCTTAATCAAAAATGGTCTAGGCAACCTGTAAAGAAAGGATTAAGAATTTAAGATATCCTAAAAAAAAAAAGTTACTTTTTTTTTTTAATTCTATGCTAATAGTTAGGATGATCAACTTGGGCCATTCCCTGGCAGAGCCTCACATTATTAGTTGGTCTTTTTTCCTCATCAGTTTGCTGTAGGAGGATTAATCTTCCAATTTCACATCTGGGAGGAGGAGTCTGACCAGTATTCTCAAAACTGGAGGGGCAAGGGAGCCAGCAGTTAGCGTAATGGCTATGTCGCTGGACTCCCACGTAGTCGACCGCGGTTCGCGTCCTGGACCCGGTGGCTTAAAACTCACGCCGGGCGCGTGTGTGTGCGTGCCCAAGATCCCGAGAGGAGAATGAGAAGGGATTGCGGCGTGACAATCCCCCCTGGGGGGTGATTTCTCGCTTTCTGTCTCTATGTCTCTCTCTGTCTGTCTGGCAAGCGCACGCGCCCTATAGCGAAAAAAAATCTCTCAAAAAAAAAAAAAAAAAACAAAAAACAAAAACTGGGGCAAAAGAGGCTTGGGATAATCCCTAGTTTACAGGTTGATTTTTCTAATCACTGTATTTTTGGTACCTTTAACTTGAGCTATGCCTAAAGATCTTTTAAATCATTGCTAGAGGAAAAAAACTTGAACAGTAAGACCCTTACCTGGTATCACCAGTGCTACTTGTTACTACTGACTTTTTTTTTTTTTTTTGAGAGGTTTTTGCTATAGGGCGCATGCACTCGCCAGAAAGACAGAGAGACAGAAAGTGAGAAATCACCCCCCCACCCCCCACCCCCCGGGGGATGGCCACACTGTAATCCCTTCTCCTCCATCCTCCTCTTGGGATCTTGGGCATGCATGCACATGCGCCCAGCATGAGTTTAAGCCACTAGGGCCAGGACTCAAACCGCGGTTGACTACATGGGAGTCCAGGGACATAGGCATTATGCTGGTCCCTTACTACTGACTTCCAGACAAAGGTAGCTGCAGCCACCAATTCCTGAAACATTCCAGGGTTTTACGGCATCAATTCTAGGCCTTCCCTGCTTATAGAAGGTTCAGTTTTCTCTGATCTATTGTACAAAACTAGTTACCACTTGCTTTTCTGCTTCCAAATCTTTATTTCTGTGATCAGCATTCCAATTTTCTTTGTCCTTGAAGTTACAAAGCCTTTGCCTTTTTTTAAAATTTTTAACCATTATAATAATTCCAGTCGAGGGCTGATAGCACACAAAGAAAATTACCATTTAATCCACCTTGTTTAAGTGAATATTCTTCTCATCAGTTTTGATGTGTTACGTGCTCATGATTGTTCACTTTTATAAATAGTAAAAAATTCAAGTTCCGTAGAACACAGCTTTAATTGTCCATGCAGTTGTTACCTTTTGGTTTTAAAACTTAGTTTTACTACGGTATGGTTTAAAAACTTGACCTATACAAGTTACCTTTTGTAAAATTGCTAATTCTTTCTGAGGCCCATATATAACTGTTAAAAATCAAAGAAATTTGGGGGCAGTGAGTGGTGCAGTGGTTAACATGCTGGACTCCCACATGGCCAACTATGGTTCCAGTCCCAGACCCAGTGGCTTGAAATTCACACAGTACACATGTGTATAAGTGCCCAAAATCCTAAAAGGAGAACAGAAAGAGACTGTGGCATGACCATCATCTCCTGGGGAGTAATTTCTCACTTTCTCTCTGGCAAACGCATGCACACTATAGCAAAAATCTCTCTTAAAAATTCTGAAAAGAACGCATATTTTCTATTGGGAACAAAGTCTGATACACAATTATTCAATAAAACATACTATTATTCAAAAATCTTGGTAGCCTTAATTTTTATTACCTTCATCTATAGAACCATGGAAGGTGAATTAAAATCTTCTACCAATTTTCTAAAGAAACTACTGCATATTATTTCGATGTCATTTGTTCAAATTTATCACAAAGAAGTTCAAGTCCAGTATTGTTTAGTACATCTAATTTTTTTATTAAAGTTTCTTTTTTCATTCAATAAACTGGCCTAAAATTAATTATCCATTGCTTGATATTGATGTCACCTTTTGCTTGCAATTTTTAGTATATTTTTACTATTCTTTATCCTCAATATTATGTTATTTTGACTTAATAACTTTTTTAAAATCACAGGAAGAATTTTTAACCCACTCTTTAAATAGGAGGCAGAAAGAGGGAGAAGTCATTTTTGACTAAATTATTAAAAAGCTGTTAGAATGGTATCAGGTAATCAAACCTGAAAGGAAAGTAGGTAAATCAGGCTTGTAAAATAAGATGAACCAGAAGATTAAGCAAAAAATATCCCACCATGGAAAGTCTACTTAGGATGATGCCATTTGTTAGCAATACTGCTACCATAAGATAATTTGCTGCCATAGTACAAAACTTCTGAAAATTATCTCTAATTCCTCCACCTCTTCCTGCAAAGCTGTTTCAGTAGGATCAATGTATTAACATTTAGAATAGTCTATCTGATTTCCTACTGCCCTGCCTTTAACAACCACTCCTTGTCCTCCTGCATATACTGATTTTTCACTGCTTTTCATATCAACTCTAGAGCCATACCAAGATACAAACGGGAGACTGCTTAAGCAAAAGATTCAGGGCAGGGATTTCAAGAGCATGCCCTACTCCCATACTGTTTGTTCATCTGAATAAACAAAGAACAGTAAATAGTTCTGTCACTCCTTCTCATCCACACTATTATGAAAGTTCAAATTTCAGAGATGCAGATGAAATCCCTACTTACCAGTGATAGTAAAGGCAGTCCATTCTCCTTTGCTTTAGCTAATGTGCCTCAATAATTATAACTTTAACCACCAGGATACAGGGTCAGCCCAGTCCCTCTCCTTTCTAATTTCTAGTCCAAACTTCTTTATATTTCTATAGCTCATGCCACAACATTTCCAAGCTTATTTTTCATTACATTTATTTAAAATAGACTATATTTTAATTAAGGAAAATGCTTATATCCCACAATTCTCTTCTCTGTGCTTTTTAAAATGTCTTTTTCCCCAACTAATATTCTTTCCCTTCCCAATTATCTATACATACTTCTTCAAAATCTAGGTAAAAAATTATTTTTTCAAGAAGCTTTATTAATTAATCTCATCTTACTACAGGTCATTCATAGTAAGTCAGCTCAGTAACTCAAACATTTCAGAATTCAGTACCTTTCAAGTTGGGTCTCAGATCATGAGCTGTGTACATGTGCATTCCTACTCCTACTGAAGTATTAAGTGAGTTTTCTATAACTAGTTAAAAGATGTGATGCAATCACATAAACAAGATTTTTTGGAATACAAAAAAAAAAAACTTCCCAAGTTAAATTCAAATATAGCATTCATTCTTATCAAAGTACAAAAGCACAGAACATGCCCTCCAACCTGTGTGTTTCTGCACACACATCAGTTTGTAAAGCTGTATTAATAACATTGTTTTATGTTTGTGATTTTGTAAATCTAACCAAAAAAGGCTATGTATAGTTTTAATATGTTGGAGATAATAAACTTTTTCAATGTCTACTCTATTAATAATTTTTCTGAAGCCTTCTACTATATTTCATAAAACCTACAATAAGAAAAATTGAAAGGGGCTAGCAGGTGGTACAATGGTTAAGGCGCTGGACTCACATCCAACCAAGGTTCTAGTCCCAGATCTGGAAGCTTGCTTTCTCACTACCCTCTGCCCCAGTCAAATTAAAATTAATTAATTAATTTCAAAGAAAAAAAAAACCTGACAGATGAAATTTTATTGTTTTTTGAAAATACCTATTAAGATTCTTGGAGTGGGTCAGCAGGTGGAGTGGTAGTTAAGGCACTAGATCCCATATGGCCAACTCCATAGTTCAATTTCTGGACCCGGCAGTTGAAAAACACACCAGTTATATGCACGTGGGTACCCAAAATCCCAAGAGAATGGAGGTAAAGGGGTTGTGACATGGCCATCCCCCCAAGGAGTGATTTCACACTTTCCCTTTCTGTCTCTGTCTCTCTCCAGCATACTCCCTACTGCAAAAAATCTAAAAAAAAAAAAAAAAAAAAAAAAGATTCTCGGTGGGACCAGCAGGTGGCATAATGATTACGTTGCTTGATTCCCATGTAGTCAACCATGGTTTGAGTCCTGGACCTACAGGTTTAAACTCATGCCAGGCATGCCCAAAATCCCTAGAGAAGAATGGAGAAGGCGGATGTACCATGGCCATCCGCCCCTGGGAGGTGATTTCTCCCTTTCTGTCTTTCTGTTCTCCCTGTCTCTCTGGTGAGCACGGTACCCTATAGTAAAAATCTCTCTTTAAAAAAAAAAATAAAAGATTCTTGGAGCAAGAGTATATTAAACACACTTATTACAAATTTCAAAAGACAAAACTTAATACAGATATTTTCATTCATAAATCACAAAGCATTTGTAATCAAATGTTAATGAGAAAGTTTTGTGTCCATTTTTCGTGCAATTTACAAAACAAATTCATTCTTTAAAATTAGACATACTATTAATAGAATGTGAAGATACAGATTTTCACTATTATGTACTCTTTACAACTTTATTATAAGCAACACTTACTTCAGAAAAATTCTCCCAAAAATCATCAATTAAATGTTGTTATACAATAAGATTCATTTTTTAGTATTTATGAAAAATAATGCTGCAACTATTAATCCCACTTAAGGAAAAAAATGATTCAAGCACTGGAAGTAAAAATCATGATTAAAATTTTTTATTTCATAATATATAAAGTCTTATTCATTGGCTTTCTACCCATATGAACTTTTATGAAATTACCTATAAGGTAATATTCTAGTTGTTTATATATTAAATGTCAAAATTGTTCTGGTTGAGAGATAGTTACTCATCTGTAAACAGAAGTATACCAATTTATTCCTGCCTCTACGATCACACTCAGAAATACTAAAATACCTTAGCAGCCTGAAATGCCTGGAAGCTAGCTTACATAATGCCTGGAAGCTAGTTAGAGGCTCCAAAAGGCACCTATATAAGGAGGCGAGCCAAGACCTCCTGTACCTATTTCTTGGCTATATGCCTAGAGAATACTGTAAAGAGAGCAGCCAGACAACAACTTCGTTATCTATGGAAGCAATTCAAATCTCTGCATTCTTAACACATTTTCAAGTCATACAACTAACCTGTAAAGGGTTACTATTAATAAAACTAAGAGGCACCATTCTGATTTTGGCATAAACCATACTAGAGGGGGAAAAAAGCACACAGAAGGGCAATAGTACCCATTAACTATCATTTGATTTTCTTTCAAATTTATATTACGATACCAAAATAACAAGAAAAGAGAAAGATATATCAACTCTCTGAAAGAAGGACAAATATGTCATAAGAAGTTCAGAAGCAAACAAACTAATTTATGGTGATACAGGGCAAAATAGTGGGTACCTCTGTGAGGCAGAATCAATAGAAGTGGAAATAAGACAGCTTTTTCAGTGCAGAAAACTTCTAAACTCTGATCTGGGTAAAAGTTAGTTACTTGAACATATTTATTTGTAAAAATTCATTGAGTTGTACTCATACGATTTGTGTTCTTCACCATATGTACATTATGCCTAAATGAAAAATTTAAAAACAAGTCACCAATAATGGCCAAATCTAAAAATCTATCTAGGATTTTTACCATTTTTGATGGATCTCCATCACACTATTAATCACAGAGTATTAATATTCCCTAAATAGGGGAATGGCAGTTGGCATAATGGCTATGGCACTGGACTCCCACGGTTCAAGTCCAGACCTGGTGACTTAAACTTGAGCCAGGTTCGGGGACCAGCAGTTAGCGTAATGGCTATGTCGCTGGACTCCCACGTAGTCGACTGCCGTTCGAGTCCCGGACCCGGTGGCTTAAACTCACGCCAGGCGCGTGTGCGTGTGCCCAAGATCCTGAGAGGAGAATGGAGAAGCGATTGCTGCATGGCCATCCCCCCAGGGGGTGATTTCTCGCTTTCTGTCTCTCAGTTTCTGTCTGTCTGGCGAGCACACATGCCCTATAGCAAAAACCTCTCCAAAAAAAAAAAAACTTGCACCAGGTTGTATGCATGCATGCCCAATATCCCAAGAGGAGAATGGAGGAGAAGGGATTGTGGCGTGGCCATCCCCCCTGGGGGTGATTTCTCACTTTGTGTCTCTCTCTCTCTGGTGAGCATATGTGCCCTATAGCAAAAACCTCTCAAAAAAAAAAAAAAAAAAAAAAAAAAAAAATCCTAAATGGATTCGTTCCCCTATGAAGATCTACAAAGCTTTTGTTAGTAAGTTCCTCCCAGCATTTTTCTTGGTCTGTGTCATTTTAACTGTAAATATTAATTCAATAGTCATCAAATGATCATGTATAAAACATGGATTAGACATCCTCTAATATACCATCTCTCTCTCTCTCTCACACACACACACACACCTAAGCAAATTCCCTCAACAGGATTTAAGCCTATTATCTGGTTTCAAGTTAATTCTAATTTCCATCTCTCCTTAATAGGAATGGTCTTTCAAGCATTCTCTATTCTCAGCTATCCTTTAAGGTTCAGTTCAATGTCTACTTTATCCTTTCTCCCTACAAGACTACTGTCTATACCTGCACTTCCAAATAACCAGATGTAGCTACTGAGCACCATTAATTTGGGCTAGTTTAGATTGGGATGTGTATGTAATATCACCAGATTCTTTAAGAATTTTTAAATTTAACTTTATTTATTTACTTACTTATTTATGTATTTTGACCAGAAAGGGGCAAAGTGTGTGTGTGTGTGTGTGTGTGTGTGTGTGTGTGAGAGAGAGAGAGAGAGAGAGATAGAGAGAAAGAGAGAAAATGAGAAAATAAGCCACCAGGTCCAGGACTCAAAATGTGATTGGCCATGTGGGAGTCCAGTGCCCTTAACCATCATGCCACCTGCCAGGGTCAATATCACCAGATTCTTAAGACTCACTATGGAAAAACCAGAATGTAAAACATTCAATCATGTTTACGTGTTGAAATATTATTTCACATATAAGTGAAATTATATTACTAAATGTTGCCTATTTCTTATTATTTTTTCATGTGCTACGAAAAATTTTAAATTGCATTTGTGCCTCAACTTATATTTCTACTGGGCAATGTTACTCTATACAATTTATTTACAGGTTTTTTTTTTAATTTTTAGTCAACAAATAAAAATTGCATGTATTTATGGTAAACAACATGATGTTCTGAAATACGTATACATCATGGAAGGGCTAAATAGAGCTAGCTAGCACATACACTATCTCACAATTTCTTGTGTATGGTGGCAACACTTAAAATATATTCCTTAATAATTTTTTTTTTGGCCATAGGGCATATGCGCTCACCAAAGAGAGATAGAGACAAACTGTGAGAGGGAAAGTGAGAAATCCCCCCAAAAACAGGGAGAGCAGCAGTAATCCCTTCTCATTGCCCTCCCACTGTGCATGCGTGTGCAGGCATGCACGGGTACCCAGCATGATTTTTCAAGTCACCAGGTCCAGGGGACTCTTATGGCCATGTGGGAGTCCAGCACCCCAACCACAACACCACCTGCTGGTCCTCAAAGTAATTTTCAAGTGTGCAATTTCAATTATAGTCAATATGTCTCAGAAATGATCTTTTAATATGTTATCTTCCCAATGAGAGTATAAAATTCAATATTAAACTATTCTTTTCTTCTATATTAAATATGTTAGGAGTTTCTAATAGTAACTAAATAGGATTTAAACACTCATTTAATTTTAATATCATTTTAAATATTTTTGACAAGGAACCTTAAAGCATTTCAAAGTATAAAAATATAAGTTGTTTTCAGTTGATATAAACTGAATTTTAACTATGTTTTACTTATACTTGATTTGGAGTTAAAAATCCCACTTAGAAAGGATAGAACACATGATTAAACCTATAACAATTCTAATCTCATAGTATTAGTTCTGACTTATCTTCGTTTTTTTCACCTTAATTACTCAATAAAAAAGAAGGCAGCTTCCATTTGGGCAAATATCACTGTACCAATGTCCAGCACCCTAAACAAAGAGCCTTTATATGGTAGTATGAATAAACAATGTGGGCAATAAGGCACCACTTAAAACCAGGGTAGGCACAAAAACATTTGTATAATGTTAAGTTTTAAAACCAGGAGATAAAATTTACAAATTATGTAACAAGTAGGTAAAAAGACAGATAGATAGGAAAGAGACAGGAATACAAAACAGAACAGTCTCATCTTTAGACCTTTCTCAAGATATGACTAGCTAGGTTCTAGCTTTGCTGCTCCACTATTTATTATCTATATTACCTGAGTCTGAGTCTGTTTCTCCGTATATAAAATACACATTACAGAATTATTATAAAGACCACATAGTACATGTTTGTGTCATCTCCTTTTAATACTAATGATTATACAATATTGATAAGATTATGGGTGACTCGGGACCAGCAGGTGGCATGGTGGTCTGAACTCCCACATAGCAAACCACAGTTTAAGAGCCAGACCTGGTGGCTTGCTTTCTTACTCTCCTCTCCTTCCCTCTTCCTCTCTCTGTGGTCAAATTAAAGAAAAATAATGAACAAATAAAATTAAACAAATAATTAAAAAAAAAAAAAACGATGGGTGACTTTTCCCTTCTATTTCCGAACTGGAGAAAATATTTTTAAGCATAAATGAAACTTCTATATTTCATACTCACACCCCTCCTTATGAGCTTAAAATTCTTTTTACTAGCTGCCTTTTACAATTTAGCTTAAAAGCTTAAAATTTGTGTGTGATGGTAAAAAGGTAAGTGGTAAAAAGACAAAGAGGGAAAATTATTAACTTCAACACCATACTATCACAGACCTATACAAAATCAAGCATGGGGAGGAAAAACAACAAAAGGAAATACTGTTTGGGGAAATTCCCCTGACTCAGACTATCCTATGAAAAAAAATCACACACCCCTCTTTTTAATGTATCTACTGCACCAGTCCCTCCTCACTCATTTAGGGTTTTCATGTATACTACACACAAATATACTCAGCCACTCACCACCTTCTACTAGCGGTCACCACCACCCTCATGATCAATAGTTGAAAGGAGAGTGAAAAGAGGATGTCATAACAAAGATAAACCAACACACTGATTGAGAAATAACTTCACAAAAATGCATATTCCCAAGTGCATCTACTCATCAGCTGACAGTCATAAAAGGGAATGCATTCCTCAAATACCTAACTTTGTTACAGTTTCGCTGCTAGAAATTGGAGAAGGCATACTTTGAAGCCTCCTTTACAACCTTTCTTTATAGACATGACCTAAAAATGAGGCATTAGCAAAAGTATACAATTCCAAATAACTTGCAGATGAAAATCTGAAGTTACTGTAGAAAGAATAATTAATGGTAACAATTGCTGTTATTCTGACAGCTGACATTTACTCAGTATTCACTGTATGCCAGAAAGCAAAGGATTTTTTATGAATCATGTAATGTAAACCCTAAACTTCTATGATGGTAGATGGTTTTATTGCTAAAGCCACTTGCCTAGTGCTAACAGAGCTAAATGTAAACCTGCTGGTTTTACTTCAAGGCTTATACTTTTAAGCCTTCTCTATCCCGTCTCTCTACATATGTACAATTACAAATGAAAGTGTTAGTCTGTATGTACACCTCTGTGTGAGTAAAATACTCATTGCCATTAAAAAGCAAAAGGTAACTAATTTCAAATGGGTTAAGTCTTCTATCTACCTTTGCAATCCATACAATGACAAATTAGGAACCTCCCCTTTTGCAAATAAATGATGCTCTGAAAATACTAGAGTTAACATCTTCCTCAAATTGATGGAAAAAAAATACATATTACACTTAAGCAAAATATGCACAAGCAAATAAAATGATAAAAACCATGGAAGAAAGGATTAAAATATCAATGTTGGGTCCAGCAGGTGACGTGGTGGTTAAGGCACTGGACTCCCACATGACCAAACATGGTTCGAGTCCTGGACCTGGTGGCTTGCTTTCTCACTTTCCCTTTCTCTCTCTCTGGTCAAACCTAAAAGTAATAATAATAATAATAATAATAATAAAGAAAATTAAATAATTCTTTAAAAAAGAATAAATTGTTTTTAAAAATCAATCTTTTTAAAATTGGCAAATAGTTGATAGAATACAAGTAAATATATTTTGTAAAGTGTAAAATAATCTTAACACTTTACTAGGTGTTTTATAAATCCCAGTTGTCTAGTCCTCAACATATTCATTTCTAGAGTTTGTAAAATCAAAATAAAATAAATACTTTAAAAAATTTTATTTTCAGGCTGACAGGTGGCGTGGGTGCTGGACTCCCACATGGCCAACCGTTGTTGAAGTCCCAGACCTGGTGGCTTGCTTTCTCACCTTCCCTCTCTTACTCTTACTCTGCCCTCTCTGGTCAAATTAAAATAAATAAAGTTAAATAAAATAATTCTTAAAAAAAAAAAACAACTATTTTCAACTTAAATAAAGAAAATATATACCAAGAAGCTTAATATATGAAACACCACACTAAACAACTTCAATTCTACCACAATTTACACTCATAGAATTAAATTTCAAAGAACAAATCACTCATCTATACCTATATTTACAGAATCTCTTCCAAAAACGCAAATTAAATGGAAGACTACAACTTGTAGACAGAACAGGTAGGACAAAGATTAGTAGAGAGAGAATGGAAAGGAAGTCTCTTAGAAACGTTAACCTTGGGCCAGTGGGTAGCATGGTGGTTAGGGGTACTGGACTCCCATATGGCTGACTGTGGTTAGAGTCCCGCATCTGGTAGCTTGCTTTCTCACTTTCTTTCTCTTTCTCTGTTCCTCTCTGGTCAAATTAAAATAAATAAATAAAGTTAAATAAAATAATTCTTACAAAAAAATTTAAGAAAGAAACATTAACCTCAACCCAGTCTCTTTCTTCCATCCAACAGTGGCATGCACTGCTGCTGTTACCGCTGCCCTGGCAGGTTCCACTTTCCTCTAGAAATCCTCTGCTTTTCTCCTCCTGAAAAATTATCTCATATGACTTTTTCCTGCTACTAATAAAGGATTTATCCTGAATTTAAAAGAGCAAAAACAGAGCCAGCAGGTGGTTAAGGGCGATGGACTCCCGCATGGCCAACCAGGGTTCAAGTGCCACACCTGGCAGCTTGCTATCTCATTTTCTCTCTTTCTGTCCCTCTCTGGTCAAAATTAAAAATAAATAAAGTAAAATATTTTCAAAAAGAAAAAAAGAACAAAAACATACCTAACTCTCCATAATCATGCAGGAGGTTCCTAGAAGGTTTAATAAGGGTAGTAACTCCACAGTTCAACTTTTGGTAGATCTTACTGGACAACTGAGATCTTAGGGATGAGAAAACACCTTGTTCTTGGGGACTCCACCTTTCTGAGGAAAGACTGAACTGAATTTGGTGCTATTAATCTCAAGGTCTCAAGTGATCTCTGTGTGAGTGTGTGTTTTAATGAGGGGGAAAGAGAAGAAATACTTTAGCCAGCCAGCAGGGTGAGCTAGTGCTAGAATTAGTTGGATGATTCTCAAATCCCCCAAAACTCAATGGTGTAAATGGCTTCCTCTATTATGCAGCCATTTCCCTCCAATAAATAAATCTGAATCAAAAACATCATTTCTAGAACTGCTTCAGTCAGTGCTATACCTCCTAACTCTCATCAGTATTTACAGATTCCCCATGTATAAAAAAATACCACAGGGATTAATAACAAATATATATAAGCACAACTAATTTGATTTTCTATCACAAAGTATTATGGTATCCACATCCTATTGTACAAGGCTGTCAATTTATAAAAGTTAAGAAATGCATTTTCTTATCATAAAAGGCTATCAACTTACAAAAGTTAAACATTTTTTCTAAAAGGACCACTAAAACTAGTGTTCTACAAAAATTAGGGCTGGATAATTCAACATGCTAATTTCTACATTTGCTGCAAGCTACAACTGTCTTAAGAGCTGACTGAAAAGTAGCCCTGAGAAAAACATTCCCACAAGAATAAGAGCTACTTTTTTCCTTCCAGACAGAATTGTATCCTAAGAGAGCCTAAATAAATAACCTTAAACAACTGTGTATTTGGGACGGGCATGAACATTCTCTAAATTACAGACAGCCCTACCACTTCTAGTGATTCTCTTTGAGTCTTTCCTCTCCTGCGACCTCCCCATTAGTGTCAATTCAACTAAAACTCTCTCCTAACTTGAATGACAAATTAAATCAGGAAAATGTTTAATGTTTGCAGATGACCAACTCACTAGGTTATAATCATGAATAACCTGAAAGTAAACCTAATTATGGTAAGACTAAATTGTTAATTAAATCCACTCACATAGTGATAAAAATGTCTATCAATGTCTTTTTAAAATAAAATCAATAATTTTAAAGCACCTTAAATGACCCATGGAGTATTAAAGCCTTAAAACAATGTAACTGGTTTTGCTAAATCTGACATCCAAAGTAGTTAAAAATCTCCATGGTTTTCACCATAAAATGATTTTACCACTTGTTGAATCTAACAGATCTTTATGGATCTGCCACTCGGTAGTAGTAGTAGTAGCAGCAGCAGCAGCAGCAGCAACAGTTATATGAAAAAGTTGTTTTAAACAAAAGAAGTCTGAATGGCATGTTCATTTATCCAATCAAAACACTATTGCAAAATGAAAGGCCTTGGGTACCACTGTTTTTAGTACCTATCTCATTTCTTTTTTTATGTAATAACTGGTAATAATGGCAGTTCTTTCAAATTTTCCAAGAAGTTTATCAAGTACTTGGTTGTTGCTCTTTACTTTTTTTAATTTCTGGGTCAAGACTGCTCTTGGAAATCTTCAAAATTGTACTCTAAAAGTATTTGAAACGTCTGTATTTTGTATCTGAATGTTTCACTGCAAGTCACTTTAAAAACTACCATCAACATAGGGCTGGATGGTAAAAAAACATTAAGTTGACCTATATGGGAAGCTTCCAGGTTTACAGCTGAAGACCTCCCGGAGTTTGCCAGGCACACGCCTGCCCATGATCCTTTACTGGCTGAAGCTGGGGATGGATTACGGCATCAAGACCCGACTGGAGGCTCTTTCTCTCTCTCTGTCACTCGCTCACTCATAGAAAAAATAAGCTTAATTACATAACATTGAGATTTCTACTTATCACAGAACGTATCATTAATATAACTGTATTTAATAACAAATATGCTCAATGACAGTTCATTATTTTGTTTTCTAATTATTATTAGTTGCAGATATTCACCTTCCCATCCCAGCAATACAACACATAAAAACAAGAATGGGGTAGAAGTTGAAAGACAAGTGTAGCCACTAATTTAGACACCTCTGGGCCTTGAATATTCTAAGAGGGAAGTAAGAGAAGTTCGTAAGAGATTCCTTCCACTGTAAAACTGAATCATCCAGGAATACATTTTGCTAATGTTCCTTTAATCCAGCAAGCTTGCTTCCTATTAAAAGAAAAGCTAAAAAAAAAAAAAAAAAAAAAAAACCAGAAAATACACACCTAGAAAAAAACAAGGAAAATATAAGTTGTCATTTGAAAAGTTCAAATTTCAATTTGAACTAAGATCTAAAAACGGTGGTCTCAAGATCTAAATAGTGATCTAAATGTGTTTAAGTATTACTTGAATCAAGTAATTTTGTCGCCAATGACAGCACAAAATTCTTTCAAAATTCTGTGCCTCGATATGAATGTCAATATAAAGTATAATGTAAGATAACTTTAAATTGTTAGAAATTCTAAAACTCACACCACGATTTTATCAGCACTATACATACTTCGGTACTAGTCCAGCCTTCACGTTTCACTTATTGAAACGTCTAAGCTAAATAACCTCATTATAAAAATCAGTTTTCTCTCAGCAAACCTAACGAAATGCGATGTTACTGCCATCAAGTTCCCTGGATACTTACACAAGACACTGAAGGTAAACAGCGGGTTTCCTTTCTTTGAGGAACGTGTCTATTTTTTTTTTTGGAAACACTCTCCGTCTTCTGGGACCAAAATATGTAACTAAAGTAAACTACTGCGGAGAAGGAACACCCGATTAAGGCAAATCTAATCTATCATCCAGATGCAACAAGCGTGGCGTTAGTCAGGACTGGCCAGGAGAGATGATGGTGTTTTAGTGTGATATTTCTGTTGAAATTACTAACTTGTATATACAAAGCAGGCCCATCATTCAGGCCCCCAATTGTGTTTATCCACCCTTCGTTGAATGCAATGATCACACAGAATCTGAAGTCTACATAGACAAGTTTTATAACAACTCTACGTAGTCAAAATTCCTTAAACAGTTCAAGAAAACTTTTCCACTACTGTTGCTAAACCATGGATGGATCCCAACACGAGAGTCGTCTGTGGAAGTCTCGTAACAAGAAACCTTTAGCTCCACCACCTAAGTTTCCAATCACTGAGAAGGGTCTGGGGCAACTCATCTTCAGGTTCACGGGAGAAGTGGAGCACACCTGCTTTCCTCTGGCAGAGAGTAAGCTCCCGGGGACACAAAGGCCAGGGAATCAGACCTGGAGAGGCAAAAAGCTTTAGCTGGACACCCACCGAGCCCCTGGCACCCCGACACTTCGAGCGGTTTACCTCTTGCTGCTACTTCCCAGGCACCTAGCGGCACCAGACCGTGGCCCGGGGAGGGGCGAGCTCTGCGGTCCCGTCCCAAGTGACGGGAGGGGTGTGGACAGTGACCGCCAGGGCCAGCGCTCCGGCCCCGGAGCAGCCTCGGGGACCGGGGCTGGGGGCTGCTCTCGGACCGCCCCGTTACTCGGTGCAGCGCAATGGCGACCGCCAGGCTCCCCAGGCCTCCTGATCGCGGCCCCTTCCCCCTACTGCTCACTGGCTGCTCGGCTTCATGTGACTAAACAAAACCCCCAAGTCTAGCGCCCGGCTCAGCCCCTTTGTGTCCGCCACCGGATCCTCCGACGCCGCGGCGGAAAGGCCCCCCCGCCGCCCGCCGAGTCCCGCCCCGCGGCGGCCGCCCTCACCTCTGGCTCCGCCGCCCCCCGCGGCCGCCGCGGCCGCCGCCTCCCCGAACCCGCGGCCCGGGCTCCTTGTGTGGCACCAACTCCGCCTCCTCGGCCGCCGCCGCCATCTTAGCCTGTGCGGCAAAATGCGTCCTTCTGGATGGCTGGGACCCAGCCCAGGGCGTAGCTCCGCGGCCCGGGCGCCGCAGGCCGGGTCCCCCAACTCCTTCCGCACCCCTCCGTCCCGCCGCCGCCACGGCCCAGAGGCCCGGAACCCCCTCGGAGCCCAGCGAATCTGACCGAATAAGCCCTGAAACTCACAGTTTGGTGCCGTGTGCGTCAAACCGGGGCGACGTTGGGAGCGCGCGGCGTCCCCGCGTCACACGCCGCTCTGTACGCGACTCGGCTCCCGCGGCCCCCCTCCGCTCCCCGCTTTTCGCCCTCGGCCCCGGTTCCCACGGCGCAGGCGCGCTGCTTTCCCGCCTCTGCCGCGCTGCGGGCCGCGGAGGCGGCCAGCGAGGATCTCCGGGGCCGCTTCGCGCCGGCCGAGCGTCTGGGCCAATTAGACAAACGGGGGCAGCAGGAACAGTGCACCACTGTTCTCGGGTGCCAGAGACCGAACAAGGTCACCTCCCCCAGCGCTGACCTAATCCCTCCCAAGGAGGTTCCCGCCCCGAAGTAGGCACGCTCCAAATATGGTGGTGCCCAAACTCTGCAAGACCCGAACACTAGGCATGCCTCGGCCCTTTAAGGTGGAGCAGACCCGTGTGGCGTTTCCACAGTCACTAGCGTGCCAAAGCTTCTCTCATTTTGCTACTGTTGAGGAGAACAGCTGAAGCACGCAATATACTGTGGAGTAATGGCAGAGAGGTTTAAGGCCCTTAGGGGGACCAATTGTTGGGAGATGCTCGATGGCCAGGCGGAGCATTGAGAGTGTCATCTCAATTACTGGCACGGCCTGCCCTGAAGGGTACCCTGAGTTTGGTCCAGTTTGACTGTTGGGATACTTTCTCCCTGCTTTACTCAATGCGCCCTGGCTCTCCAAATTAAAGTTATATAAGAAGCACCTGAGATGCCAGTTAACCACTGCAGAATCAGCGGGTCTCAGGAGGGTTCTGGAAAGCTGCTTTTTTAACAAGCACTGGCCGCAGGGATTCAAGAGTCCTGAAACACTGATTAGGGGCTATTTGCTTTGCTTTTGAACTGAGCAAACAAGAAGTTGCTAACATGTTGAAGATGCACTATAAGTTCATAAGGAATCTACTAATCCTGCCTTAATAAATTCTGTGGCTTCTCTGAACCTCCTTTACCTAATTTTAAAAAAAAATTAAAATGGGGCCAGCCCATGGTGTGGTGATTTAGGCTGTTAGATGCCACATGAAGTCCGGACCAGAGGCTTGAAAAAATCACACCAGTGCAAGTGTGTGTGCCCAAAACTCCAGAAAGGACAGATGGAGAAGGGATTGCAGCATGACCATCCCCCATAGGGGGCATCTCCCTCCCCTCCTCCCCCCAGCATGCACACGTGCTCCCTGGCAATGACTGATAAATCAGCCTCTCTGGTGCAGTCAGTAGGGTACCAGACTGCAGAGCTGGGAGCCGTGTGCTTATGCAGGTCTCAATCTCGGGTCTGGTAGCCTAAAAACACACTAGGTATATGGGATACATTTGTGTGTCTGGGATCCAGGTGAGCTGGAGGACTAGAGAGAAAAAGGATGGTGGCATGACTGAGTCTTAAGGAGGGTATCTGTCTTCCTCATACATGTAAGAGCTCTATCATGAATAAAACAAAATTATAAAAATAAATAAAAAGCTTTTCATTAGTTGGCCATAAACTGTGCTCCTCCCCTCAAGATGTATTGGCATTCGAAGGATTTATACCATAATTGCATTTATTGACAAAATAGAAAAACATCTTCCTATAGGATAGTGCCTTCATCAACAGACATGAATTCCAAACAACAAATAGTTGACTAAATATGTTAATTGCTTCATTCATTAATGATAATAACCAACACTCTTGAGTGCTTCCTATGTACCAAACATTGTTTTTTACTCCTCCATTTCATCACAACCTAAAGAGGCAAAGAGAAGCTAGGTAATTTTCTCAAATTCACACAGCTCTGTGGATTCTTTTACAATGCAACTTATCGTCCTTCATTTACACAAACGAGCAAACAAAATATAAATGTAAATATATTTTCAATCAGTGGTGGGGAAATGATGATGCCCTTTGGATCATTGCATTCCAGGATCCATTCAAGTGGGACATTCTCAGTTTACTGTTAGACTTACAACAAATAAAAATCATGCATATGGAGATGCTCACGTTATATCATTAAAAAAGCAGTTACCACCAACAACAAAAACACAATTGTTACGAATGTTCACTACTGACTGACTGACATGTAGACAGATCACACCACAGCAAAGAGAGCCACTCAGAAATCAACCATGATCAGGAACTTATCTCACTAATGAAGCTATTTATTTAAACTAGAACTCAGCAACTAAACCATCATCTTATAGAAGTAATAACAGTGGTAGAAGTAACTAGTAGTAATTATAACAGTATATAAGTAGTAATAGTTGCTGAAATTTTTATAAACAAAATAGATCTCAAAAACTGTATGAGTGGGAGGAAACATAAGGGTGGAAAGCTTGAACAAGGTAATGTAAAAAGAGAAAAATACAGGCAACTCAAAAAATTCAAGGATCAAGGAACCAGCAGTTAGCGTAATGGCTATGTCACTGGACTCCCACGTAGCCGACCGCGGTTCGCATCCCAGACCCGGTGGCTTAAAACTCACGCCGGGCGCGTGTGCGTGCGTGCCCAAGATCCCGAGAGGAGAATGGAGGAGAAGGGATTGCGGCGTGACCATCCCCCCTGGGGGGTGATTTCTCGCTTTCTGTCTCTCTGTCTCTCTCTGTCTGTCTGGCGAGCGCACGCGCCCTATAGCGAAAAACCTCTCAAAAAAAAAAAAAAAAATTCAAGGATCAGTTAGTTATGTAGCTCAATGCCAAAATACTAAAAACATTTAAAAGAAATTGCAGCTGAGCATGAAAATTAAAATGTGAAAAATAGTTTGACTCCTGGAGAAAATTCACAAAGCACATCTACTCTCTGTAAATACAAGGATTCTCTGAAGAATACCTCTGGTGAAGAATCCTTTTTTAAAAAGAAAGGAAGATCAAGACCTGGTTACTGTTAATATTTTAACATCTGACAATATTAGCACAGAATGTGAATTCATTAGTAAGTCCAGTGAATGGAATTACCCAGTAAAAGATATAAGTAAACTTTGGTTTCAAATTACCCACTCAAAAAGAAAATGCAATTAAGTGTTGAATAAAAACAGATAACTCTTTCATTTCAATATTTCTGAATTCCAGGTAAAAAGGGAAAATGAAACATTAATCTACTACCCTAGTAATATAAGTCAAATCATGTTTTGTATTTTGCTTAGAATCTCACTAGTTCTGAAATCACCTCTGAATGCCAAAACTATAAAATAAGTTACTTTAGGAAAACTGCAAATATCAATAGTTTAGGATGTTTGTTCATTGGAGTGGGAGTAGGGAGGATGTTTGGAGAAGAAAAAGAGATGAAGAGATGACCAGATACCACGCTTTACATTTGCTTCCCACACTGACATCAGCACAGAGCCTTACACAGAGCAGGTATGCAGTAAATAATTCTATTCAATGCAGCCAACATTCACTGGTCGCTTACTCTGTGCAGGGCACTGTACTAGGCACTGTCAGAAAAAAAAAATCAATAAGACAGACCCTCACAGATAGTTAATAAACATTGTTGAAAGAATCAGGAACTTTTTAAAAAAGAATTATTTATGTATTTATTTACCTATCTCTTTATTTACTTATTTTAATTTGAGAGAGAGAGAGAGAGAGAGAGAGGATGTGAGAAAGCCAGGTCTAGGACTCAAACTACAGTGGCCATGTGGCAGTCCAGAGCCTTAACCACCACACCACCTGCGTGCGCTCGCCAGACAGAAAGCGAGAAATCACTTCCCAGAGGGGATGGTCACGCCACAATCCCTTCTCCTCCATTCTCCTCTCGGGATCTTGGGCACGCACGCACATGCGCCCGGCGTGAGTTTAAGCCACCGGGTCCGGGACGCGAACCACGGTCCACTACATGGGAGTCCAGCGGCATAGTCATTACGCTAACTGTTGGTTCCCACTTATTTTTATGTTTTAACTTGAGCAGAAAAAGAGAGAGAGAGAGAGAGAGAGAGAGAGAGAGAGAGAGAGAGAGAGAAAACAAGCTGCCAGGTCTGGTACTCAAACCACAGTCAGCCATGAGGGAGTCCAGTAGTGCCCTAACCACCACACGACCTGCTGGTCCCCAATGAGGAGCTTTTATAATTCAATGAAAGACAAAAAGGTATCATCAGTTCTCAACTTACCAAGGAATGGGAAAGATGAAAAAATGGATCATCAAGATTTCAAAAGCATAATTAAAACAAAACCTTGTAAAATATGGTATAAAATATAGTATACACGTTTAGTACAAATTTTTATCTAATACTTAGTAACACATTTACTATTCTACTCATCATCATATCAGAAGTAGATAAAACCATGAGAGTACATGAACCTATTCATGGCATGCATGTCAATAAAGGAAACAGTGGGAGACCAGCAGTTGGCATAATGGCTATGTTGCTGGACTCCCATGTAGTCAACCATGGTTGGAGTCCCAGACCTGGTGGCTTAAACTCACGCCAGGTGCATGTGCATGAGTGCCCAAGATCCTGAGAGGGGAATGGAGGAGAAGAGATTGTGGTGTGGCCATCCCCCCGGGGGGTGATTTCTCGCTTTCTGTCTCTCTGTCTCTCTCTGTCTTTCTGGCGAGTGCATGCACCCTATAGAAAAAAACTCTTAAAAAGGGGGGGGGGGCACTGGACTCCCATATGATTGGCCATGCTTTGAATCCCAACATTGGTGGCTTGCTTTCTCACTTTCCATCTCTTTCTCTCTCTCACTCTTTCCATCTCTGGTCAAATTATAATAAACAAATGCATAAATAAAATAAAGTTCAATAAAATAATTCTTAAAATAAGAGAAAATAGTGGGAATAGAATCTTATATAAAAAGATTTAAGGAATGAATAGAGAAGTTGTAGTCTAAGAAAATAGGGTTAGGGTTAGGGAGGAGCAAGAGGAGTTCAAGCAAGATCTTAGCAGGCTGGTTTCATAGCACAGGGGTAATACTCTGCTCAGAAGAAGCTGGATCCCACAAGTTAAAATTCCCAGCCCCATCAGCCTGAATACACTGGTCGCATGAATGAGTGCCCTAGGTCTGATGGGCTGGAGGACTGAAGAAAGGGGATTGTAGTGTGACCTGGTCTCATAGAGAGCACTTTCTCTCTCCTTGACATGCATACATGCACTCTATTATAAATTTTAAAAGTTAAAAAAAAAAGCTTGACTTTGCCTATCAAATAACTGAAATCTCAGTGGTTTAACCCAGTCAAGTTTCATCTCACTTATGCCAAACTCTACTGCAGTCAGTAAGGAGAGAAAGAGATTCGGCAGCAGTTATTTAGAAACCTAAGCTTTGTCAATTATATGATAGCAAAACATTTCTCTTTCCACTAGTCAACACTCTAAACACATGGCTCACACTTAACCTCACAGGGAGACTGGAAAATGTAGTTTAACTGTATCTCCTGGAGGAAAACGGAATGGTACTGGTGAACACGAAGCAGGGTCTCTGTGCACCTGGAGTATACGTAGTGGAGGTCTTGAGAGATAAGTGGCATCCACTGTGTGTCCAAGGTCAGTGAGTAGCTTAGCCCAGTGCAGTAGATTCAGGAGTAAATGAAAAAGAAAGGAGAAATCGTGACTGAGTCTGATCAACTATGGAAACCCAGCAAGATCAAGTGACTAGACTAACAAGGCTAAGAGACTGATGTAAAGCTATCAGTAAATGCTACTGCCCAGAGATTGTTGGCAATTAACTAGGCAGCTTTTTCCTGGTCAGAACACATCTTCACTAGGCCTTCATCAAACTTTGACACACATTAGACTCGAAAAATCTCTTTGTTTTTTACATTTTTTTCCAGTAAAAGATTCCAGATGTTCTCTAATATTTTGGTTGAGGTCCATCTAAGGAAAAAGAGCATCTATTTCAGCCATCCCTTGTGCTTTATGTATAAGAAAAGGACATAAAATGGTAAGCCAATATATTGAATTACATATATTGATTTTCTTTGTAATCTGAAATCGGGAGATATCATTGTAAAAAATGTATTCCTTTAACTAGGAATAAATCCATTAATTAGAATTGGACTTAGAGATCTCTAGTTTAATTGTAAATAAAATTCAATCTCCTCAAAATAAACATTAAATCTCTTATTAAATGCTACTTACTTATGTTCTCTAAATATAAAAAAGGAAAAGAACAGTAGTTGTACCCTTTGAAAAGCAGATTTAGGAGGGCCAGGTGATGGATGCACACAGGAAGTCCTGGGTTCCCTTTCTGAGAGCTCTCCACACTGGATGCTCTTGCACATGTATATGATCCAGGCTAGCTGAGAATGGGGTTAGATCTCAGCATGAAGACCCTGCTGAGAAAGCCAGTCTTTCTCTTTCTGTCTTACAAAATAGATAAATAATAACAAACATTTTTAAAAAGCTATAGGAAACATTTAGTTCAAAAATAGAATATAAGTCTAGAAATGTAACATGCCAGTGTCACCTTTATTTTTCTTTCTCTTTTTTCTTTCTTTTTTTTTGGGGGGGGGGGGAGGTTTTCACTATAGGGCACGTGCGCTCGCCAGACAGAGAGAGAGAGACATAGAGACAGAAAGTGAGAAATCACCCCCCAGGGGGGATGGTCACGCCGCAATCCCTTCTCTTCCATTCTCCTCTCGGGATCTTGGGCACGCACGCACACACGCCCGGTGTGAGTTTTAAGCCACCGGGTTCGGGACGTGAACTGCGGTCGACTACATGGGAGTCCGGTGACATAGCCATTACGCTAACTGCTGGTTCCCTCATCTTTATTTTTCTTACCCATTTCTCTTTTTATTCCAGAACATTACAATTTCTCTTAAAATCTCACTGTCAGGGCCAGCAGGTGGTGTAGTGGTTAAAGGTGTTGGACTCCCACATGGCTGAGCGCAGTTCAAGTCTTGGACCTGGTGACTTACTTTCTCACTTTTCCTCTCTGTCTTTCTCTGATTGAACTGGAAAATAATAATAATAAATAAAATAATTCTTTCAAAATAAATCTCACTATCAAATTCCTTCCTGACTGCCATACTTCACCTTCAATGGAAAATGGCTGTGGTCTCCACATAGTTGATGAATTTAAGCCTTTTCACCCAACCCAGAAAGACGCACTGAAAATGCAGGGCCATCCACTCTTCTAATATTCAATGCCTACAATGTTCCAAGCATTGTGCTGGGCCCTTGGAGGATGTGAAGATAAACAGAACACACTCAGCTCTCAAATATCTTATGGTAGAATAAATTTGAAGTCACATGCTCAAAACACCATTTGCATTTTAAAGTTGACAAAGAAAGAGGTCCGTTTATCATTTAGCTAGCACCTCACCTGATGGTGATAATGCCTCAGGATCACTTTCCTCCAGAGTCTGGCTCTTGCCCAGTTGAACCAGAGTTAATCAAGCTCATACAGATAAATCCATAAGAGACTAATGGATAAATTGCAACCTAATATGTTAATTTTCAGCAAAAGTTTTCACTGCCAAGCATAATGAAATATTTAGGCAAACTGGTCAGCACACTCCCTCCCTGTAGAGAAGGGTGCCAGGAACACCAAATTACTTGCTTGATGAGCATGGAATTAGATGAATATGATCTAAACAGATGGTGTCATAAAACTTTGATAGCAAACTGTGCTCTGCTATAAAGATGAACCTGTCAAGAGAGCTTGAACCGTTAGTCAGCTCTCACCAAGAAAATAACTCTTATTTTTCTTAAAGGCATATAATAATATGTAAACTATAAAAAGATAAAGTATTTTATAACCAATAGTTCTCAGTTCTAAGATACTTTAAGTTTATTCATTTTCTTTTCCATGAGAGAAAGACACAAAAAGAAACAGAGACAGCGATAGCAAGACCCCCGACAGGGTCTTCATGCTGCAATCCCTCTCCAGTTTCAGCTGTCCCAGATCACGGGCATGCATATATGTTCCCAGCATGCTCAGGACAGCCCCAGGACAAGAACCCAGGACTTTTCTCATGTGGGTCCAGTTGTGTTATCACTGCACCAGCACCTGGCCCCAACACTATAAAAATGTTGTAACATCTCTGATGTCAAATGTGTCTTAGAAATCATAGTTTGTGTCATTTTTTTCTTTCTTAGGAGTTCATAAAATTATGTCATACCTTTTTATCAATGATATCTCTCAATGGAATATGATAATTGCTGACATTTTTAGAAAGTCTCCTATTTTGACAAATTGATTTTCATAAACTTAGTGGTTGCCCACTACATCATTACTTAGTCTAAGTTCAATAACTATGTCATGATTTACTCTCCTCAATCTATACTCTTTCAGGCTGCTGAAACTGAGCTAAGTTCCCAAGGGACACAGCATATTGAGAACAGTTCATCTATAAGTGTATTCTTTGTTTTTGTTTTGTTTTTGTTACTGTTGTTGTTGTTTGAGAGAGATTTTTGTGGTCAGGCATGTGTGCTCTCTGGAGAGACAAAGACAAAAAAGTGAAAAATCATCCCCCAGGGGCAGATGGCTATGCCTCAATCCCTTCTTCTCCATTCTCTTCTCAGGATTTGGGGCATACATGCACATGTACTGCCATGAGTTTTAAGCTGCTGGGCCAGGGACTCAAACCACAGTGGACCACGTGGGAGTCCAGCGCCCCAACCACCACATAACCTGCTGGCCCCTGTATTCTTTGTTTCTAAAGTAACCCATACTTCACTGGCTTTGTCACTACTTTTTACTGCAGGACCCTTAAACAGTCCTGCATATTCTCTTGAGAGATTAGTGCATGTCCTCAGGAACAGCTCCAATCAGTGACCTCATTCTTTATCTGATTTAGCCAGCTATCTGCAGTGGCTATTGGTGAGCCTTTTGCTGAAAATGACAGCCTCCCACCTGGCACTACCGTTTTTTGCCAGGCACCTTGATCGTCAGAGCTAACAACCTTTAATACACATGGTATTAAGCCAGGACTGGGGATGCTACTCTAAGCTTTTGTTTTATGGACTATTTTGTTGATATTTATTTCTTATGTGCCCAGTCACTACAGAGACTGCATTGCAGTATCCACAGGGTCACCATGTGTGGTTGTGGATTTGTGCGCTGCACAAAGATGCTCAGCTGAGCAGGTGAATGGAGGCTAAAATCCAGCCTGTTCCTCACTCACCAAGTCATGTCCCCTAGTGCTGAACTGAATCCAGGAAAAGCCTGCCATTCTATTTCCACAGAGATGCCTTTCCTTGTGAAACCGTCCTTGTACCTGGACATCAGCCCATTTTTCATTCCTCTCCACAGAGGGACACCTTTCTCAATTCTTCTGTCCCGAGTGGGTCTTTCTCTAATTCCTCTTCCCTATTTTACACTAAGGGAATTGCTAGGCCATGCCCTACTCAGTCCTTATCCTCAAGGAATTGACAGCCGAATGGAGGGAGATAAGGAAAAAGCATTATGATAAGCCGGGTAGTGTGAAACAGGAGGAAACACTCAGCAGGACCTTAGCATACCAAGGAGGATGACCTAACCCAATCTAGGGGATCAAGGAAGCCTTCTGGAAGAGGTTCTCTCTCAGCATGAAATCATCTTCCCACTCCTTCGCCTGGGCTAACAACTCTATTCAGTTAAATATCCCTCTCACAGAGAGGTTTTCCCTTACCCCACGCTCACATAGCACTCTGTTTCTCTTTTTGTTACATTCGCCTCGTGTGTACAATAAACCCCACTAGACTGAACAATTGCAGTGTACAAATCCAATGTCACAAATTATAAGGTCACACTATAAAGCTAATGAAATGACTGTGGTGAGTCTGCATTGCTTTCTGGAGACAGTACCAGGTGTCTGGCTGTGTGATCAGTATCCATCCTGGTCTCAGCCAGAGTTTGGAGCAGTCTTCTCTTCTTGACTTCTCCTGCTTAAATATTCTAGAGAGGATTTTAGGCTAGGAATTCTGGAATCATAGCACTAGTCCCAAGATTCAACAGGTTTCTTTGAATTAATTTCATCTGCCTAATCCGAGGAGCATACTGGGAATGCAGAATCCTACTTTCTCCATTTCACTTTGTCTCCTCCCTCTTCACCACCCCCAAAATAAGACATTAGCGCACTGCATTTGAAAATGGGCATTGGCAGAACACTGGATTAATAGCCAGATGTATTACTCTTAGTTTTACATTATCAAGGAACCTAATCTCACTACATGTAATTGTCTACATGATTGTACATGTGGATTTTACTATCAATACAATTGCTTGCTTATTGTCCACTTCCTCCTGAACACTATACACTACGTGAGGACAGGGCCATGATAGTGTTGATCTTGAGTTGTTCCTTACTCATGCCAGTTCTTAGCTCATATTAATTTCCAAATAAATATTCATTGAACTGAATAGATATTATGTCTAAACTGGGACTTTAAAAACTTTAAAAATCTAGCAAGGAGTGTTGGGAGAAAGGCAGAGGTAGGAACATGGAAGAAAGTCTGGAAAGTTTAAGAGAGTGGGACCAGCAGATGGTGTAATGGTTATGTTGCTGGACTCCCACATGGTTGACCATGGTTCAAGTCCTGGACCTGGTGGCTTAAAACTCACGCCAGGCATGTGTGTGTGTGTGCCCAAGATACTCAGAGGAGAATGAGGAGGAGGGATTGCAGCATGGTCATCCCTTTTGGGGAGTAATTTCTCACTTTCTGTCTCTCTGTCTCTCCAGCAAGTGCACGTACCCTATAACAAAAATCTCTCTCCCCACCCCAAAAAAGAAGAAAGTTTAAGAGGGTATAGAATGGGAGCCTGCAGTTAGCATGGTGCTTAAAGGTGCTGGATTCCCACATGACTGACTGTGGTTCAAGTCCTGGACCTAGAGTCTTGCTTTCTTGCTTTCCTTTTCTCTATCTCTCTGGTCCAATTAAAATGATGATAATAATAACAAATAGAATTAAATAAATAAATAATTCTAAAATAAACAAATAAAGAACATATGATGTGTTGGGGAATGGTAGTTCACCTGTTTAGAGAGTATAGCGTGCAAGTGAAAGTAGGGAGTGGTTAAAAACAAAACTGGAAGAAGTCAGATGGCAAAGGACAAGGAACTTGGACTTTATCCTAAGGGCAATGGGAGACTACTTATGGATTTTTCAAAGTAAATTGTATGATCAAATTTGCATTTAGAGCTTTTTTCCGGCTATCGCTGCGTGAAGCACCATGAGCAGCAAAGCCTCTCGCGACACCCTGTACGAGGCAGTGCCTGAAGTCCTGCACCGGAACCAGCGCAAGCGCCGGAAGTTTTTGGAAAAGGTGGAGCTGCAGATCGGCTTGAAGAACTATGATCGTCAGAAGGACAAGCGCTTCTCGGGCACCGTCAGGCTTAAGTCTACTCCCCGCCCCGAGTTTTCCGAGTGTGTCCTGGGGGACCAGCAGCTCTGCGACGAGGCCAAGGCTGTGGACATTCCCCCATGTGGACATCGAGGCGCTGAAGAGACTCAACAAGATTAATAAGCTGGTCAAGAAGTTGGCCAGGAAATATGCCTTTTTGGCCTCAGAGTCCCTGATCAAGCTGATCCCAAGAATCCTGGACCCAGGTCTAAATAAGGCTGGCAAATTCCCTTCCCTGCTGACACACAATGAGGTGAAGTCCTCAGTGAAGTTCCAGATGAACAAGGTGCTGTGTCTAGCTGTGGCTGTTGGCCATGTGAAGATGACAGATGATGAGCTTGTGTACAACATCCACTTGGCTATTAACTTCCTGGTGTCATTACTCAAGAAGAATTGGCAGAACGTCCGGGCTTATACATCAAGAGCACCATGGGCAAGCCCCAGCGTCTGTATTCAAGCACATCTTAATAAATTCTAGTGCCACCCCCAAAAAGAAAAAATTTGCATTTAGAAAGATACATAATTTATTGAAGGAGGCAAAACTGGACACAAAGAGAAGAGTGTGCTGTTTTCAGGATAGAGCCAGTACCAGCGTAACCATAGCACATGTTAAAGGAAATTGGCCTGCCCTTTACCCACAAGGAGAGTCCTCAGCAGCTCTACTTTGTACTCTGCAAGCCTGCTCCCCTCCACACTCGGTTGCAACTGGATAGACAATGGATGGGCAACTGCCCCTCCCCACCCTCCCACCCCCAAAATCCTTATGCTCACATGCTGGCAAGAAGTCTCTGACATGACTGGCATGGAAATGGTAATCGAGACAGCGTGGTATTGGCATTAAGATAGACAACTTGATTGATGAAAGAGAGCAGAGAGTCTAGAAATAGACCAAAAAATATACAGTCAATGAATTTTTGGCCAAGATGCAAAACCAATTCAGTGAAGAAGTGATATAATGTTTTCAACAAATGATACTGAAAAAATTGACCATTCATATGTAAAAAACTGAAATTTTATTTGTATATAAAAACTAATTCAAAAATGAACCATCAACCAAAATCACAAAACTTTTGAAAGAAAAATCTTTGTAAGCTTGGATTAGGCAGGCAAAGATTTTTGTACAAATGTATAATTCATAAATTTAAAAAGTGATAGAAGGAACTTAAACAAAATCAAGAATTTGTGCTCTTTGAAAGACTCTACGGGAATGAAAACACAACTAAGCAACTGGGAGAAAATATTCACAAACCACTTTAGGATAAAGGGCTTGTATCCAGAATACATAAAGAATTCTCAAAATGTAATAAATAAATAAACAACAAATGACAAAAGAATAAATCGTGTCTTCACCGAAAAAGACATAGTGAGGTAAAATAAGCAGAGGGGGGAAATTCATTAGTCATTAGAGAAACATAAATTAAAATGAAACTGAGATATCACCACGCCTCTATGAGAATAGCTAAAAATAAAAATACTGACCTGCAATGATTTGAATGTGTTCCTCAACAGTTCTGTGTATTGGAATCTTAACTGCCATTGTAATGGTAATAAGAGGCTAGAAACTTACTGTGACTGTGCTTGTCCCGACCTGGTTAGGGTGCTACGTGTCCCGATGGGGGGGGGGGGACGACAGTCGAACAGGTTTCCTGAGGGAAGGAGTGAGAGCCGGAACAAGCGGCACAGTGTCACAGCTGGGAGACGACACAGTGTTGTCTGTTTATTGTGGGCAGCACAGTACAGCACGGAGACGACACAGTGTTACAACTCTTTAGGGTCGTGTCGTCTGTTGTGAACAGCACAGAGACGACACGGTGTCACAGCTCTTCAGGGTCGTCTGGAGACGATGTAGTGTTACAACTCTTCAGGATCGTCTGGAGACTGTGCGGTGTTTCAACTCTTCAGGCTCTCCAGGGTCGTCGTCTTCCTGGCCTTCTGGGTCGTCTTCGTTGTCTTCCTGGTCTTCTGGGTCGTCTTCGTTGTCTTCCTGGTCTTCTGGGTCGTCTTCGTTGTCTTCCTGGTAGTCTGTGTCGTCTTCGTTGTCTTCCTGGTCGTCTGTTTATTGTGGGCCAGTCATGGTGGTTATATACACGTTGGGTTATATACACGTAAAGGGTGGTTATGATTGGTTGTAAACGGTGGGCCGTAATTGGTTGTAAACGGTGGGCCGTGATTGGTTGTAAACGGTGGGTTACGATTGGTTGCTTTTGGACCAATCATGAGGTGCCGGATATGCAAATCTGAGGGATTCTAGTGGCCAATCATGGCAATTGTTTGCTCTCTGAGAAACCTTGGCAGGCTCACTGGTGCGCAGCCTCCCACACTGTGACTGTGATGTGATTGGATAAGGTCATCAGAGTGGGGATCCAATGAGTGAATCCTTGTTGCTTTATAAGAAAGAATGAGACTAGAGCTGATACACAGAGACACATGGTCTTGCCCTGTCTCATGGCTTCTGTCCTACCTTGGGACTTGGCAGGGGGTTTTCTCTCTTGATCCAGAACCTCCAAAACTGTGGGCTGAATAAACCTTTATTCTTTATAAATTACCCAGTCTGTGGAATTCAATTACCAAAAGAACATAGATTAAAATATGACCATACCAAATGTTGGTTGGTGAGAACGTGTAGCAACTTAAACTCTACTCCACTCCTAATGGCAACATATAAAACCACTTTGGGGGGCCAGTAGGTGGTGTGGTGGTTAAGGCACTGGATTTCCACAAAGCCAAACATGGCTAGAGTCCCAGACCTGGCAGCTTGATTTCTTACTTTCCCCCTCTGTCTCTCTCAGCCTCCATCTCTCTCTGGTGAATTAAGTAATAATAATAAATAAAATTAAATAAATAGGTCTTTAAAAACAAACAAACAAACATACCACTTTGGGAAAAAGCTTAGCAGATTCTTTGTTTTTTTTTAATTTTCATATATGTCAGAGAGAGGAAGGGAAATGAGAAAGCATCCCTCATGGGGAATGGTCATGTCACAATATCCTCCCCTACATCTGTCTCCCCTTTGGGGGTTTGGGGCACACATGCACATACTCTTAGTTTGTCTCCCAAGCCCCCTGGTCCAGGACTCAAACTGTGTGATCAGCCATGTGGGATCCAGCCACCTTAACCACACAACACCATGGGCTGGCCCACTTCATATATATTTTTTAAGTTTACTTATTTATCTCCTCAGGAGTGAAAAAAAGACAGAGACTAGGGCAGAGAGACAGCAGGTCCTGATACTTCAATCCACACCCAGACTCAGCCAGCCCCAGATCATGGGCATACACATGCCCAGCATATTCAGGGAGATCTCTGAATGTGAACCTAGAACCTTCCCTGTGGGTCTGCCTTACAGAATGTTGCACGTTACCACTGTCACTGTCCAGCTCCCAACCTGCAGGCTTTTTTTAAAGTTAAATGTATATACCATATAGTGAATATGATTCACCCTTTTATTCCTAGGTATTTACTCAAGATGAATGAAATATGTGCAAAGAGGATGTTCATAGCAACTTTATTGGAAATAGCCAAAAACTAAAAACAACCCAAATGCCCATCAATAGATGGCTGTATAAAGTCAGCCCCCAAAAGAGAACACTTGTTAAATGATTATCTTTATGTAAAACTCTGAAACATGCAAACTAATCACAGTGAGAAAAAGGTTATCAATGGTTTCTGTTGTGGAGGAGAAAAGATGGGTATGGGGGTAAGGATTATAGAAGGACACACATGTTTGGGGGTGACAGATCTATTCATTATCTTGATTGTAAGTAATAGTTTCACAGAGTTAGATAAAAATGTCAAAACATCAAATTGTAGCCTTTAAATATTTACAGTTTATTGTTCTAATAAAACTCTAAAATGTTTTCAAAGAGAGAGAGAGAGAGAGAGAGAGAGAGAGAGAGAGAGAGAGAGAATTGGGGCCAGCAGGTGGTTTAGTGGTTAAAGGGCTCCCAGACAGATGACCACGGTTCAAGTACTGGACCTGGCAGCTTGAAAATCATGCCAGACACATGTGCAGGCATGCCCAAAATCCCACAAGGAGAATGGAAGAGAAGGGATTGCAGCATAGCCATCCTCCCTGGGGGGTGACTTTTCACTTTACCTCTCACTATCTCTGTCTCTCTCCAGCAAGCACACGTGCCCTATAGCAAAATCCTTAAATTAAAAAGAGAGAGAGAGAGAGAATGGAAAAAATGAGTTTCTTAAAGGGGTAGAGTGGGAAGAGTATCAGGATTAGGCCTGGGGCTGGATAGAGGCACAGTGGTAAAATGCCGTGTTCCGTGAGGCTGACTCACATGGGAAGGTTCAGGGATCTTGTCAGAGACTTCCTCAAATACGCAGAGCAGACCCATTATCTAGGGTTGGCTAAGGCTGAGGGTGGATCGTGGTGTCAAGACTGTTGCAGGGTGCTGTCTCTTTGTCTCTGTCTCTGTCTGTCTCTGTCATGAGTGAGAGAGCTCTCACTCATGGAAAAAATAAACAAAATTTAAAAGAAGATCGTTTAGACTTAGACAGGGAGCCATGACACTCCCATCTGGCAGGTTTCTATACTGGATGTCAGAGGAGATGATTTCCTTTGCTCAGAGGCTGTCCATTTTGTTTGTAAACTTGGCAGCAAGACTTCCTGCGTATGACCTGAAAAGGGTGGACAGAAGGCTTGAGGAAAGTGGAGCAGGTTTAAAACAGCTACTGTGGAGAGGGTCTGAGGCCAGACCCAGAACACTTAGCATTTGGATCAAACTGGGATTTCTGTTGATACTGGAGACAAAGAATCCATGGCGACACGACTACTTACGTGTCACTGTGCAAATTTTCTCTAGTAGATGTCAATAGTAGAGACAGAGAAACAGGCCTCTCTCTTCTTTGAACATGTATCATCTCTCAGAAGCTTCTTCAATCTCTGGAGAACTCAGGTTTCTATGGCACATACTCCGTCGTTTCGCCACACAGGCCGAGATATGTTTCACTTATTCTGTCTACAGCAATCTACTCAGGTGCGAGATGGCTAATGGCACTGAACACGTAGTAGTCTAGCATCCACGATTGCTGCTTTCAGGCTTACATGCTGAAGGAGCAACCTGCTCCACTTGGCTCTATACTGAGTCCTCACAAACGTTAGGGAACCGCACCCTTTCTAAGTGTAGGCCACCCCAAACTCATTCATACCAGCTACAGACCACTTGACTACATATAGTTAAGGTGGCCCCAATAGCATGTCCCCATTGTCAAACTTGATTCGTGTCATAACCCTTCCTTCCAGTATGGGTATTATGAGTTGGGAGAGGTATGTGGCCAACACTGAGTTTCTAGGATCTAAAACTAGAGACCCAAGAGCAAAAGGAAACGCATGTAGACAGCCAGCACACTGTCAGCTAAGAGCTTTAGGTATTTTCTTCCCTTGAGATTCAATAACCCTTCACAATGACCTTCCGTTAAGGATGAGTGCTAAACCATTGTCTCACCCAATGTTTGGATAATGTTATTAGGGAAACTTAGCATAAGGGATTTTTCTTTTAATGAAAAGGAGTAAAAAAGAAAAAAACGAATTCTAAGGGAAAAAGAAATTGGTGAGTTTGGCATTAGGCTTTGGAAATGAACAGTGACAGAGGTTCTGACTAAAATGAAAAAATGTTACAAAGAAGCACTACAACCAAGAAAGCAACAATTGTTTGCATTACACATAAAAACAAAGTGGTCTTGTAGGAAGTCCTGGTAGAAGTTTTCTTGTAATAATAAGATTTTCCTAGGGAAAAAAACAAACAAACAAAAAATAAAAAAGGGAAAACAGGGATACCAACAACAATATCCCCAAAGAGGTAAGATATTAAACTCTCTATCCCTACTGGTAACAGTTATTTATTTATTTTTACACAGGATCTCTCTTCATCACACTCCTACCTCAGCTTCCCAGATAGCTGAGACTATAAGCACTTGCTTGACTTTTAAAAAACATGATTTAATTTAATTTTATTTATTATTACTCATTTTTAATTTGACCAGAGAGAGAGAGGAAGAGAGAGGAAGTGAGAAAGCAAGCTACCAGGCGTAAGACTTGAACCACAGTTGGCCATGTGGGAGTCCAACGCCGAAACCACCATGCTGCCTGCTGGCCCCATCACTTGTCTGACTTTTAAGAGTGGGCTGGAAATCAAACCTAGATGTCCCAGATGACCTCAAAGTAGAGTGGCTCCCAGCATGCACTGCCTTGGCTGGGCAATAGTGAATGTTTTTCTAGGAAAAGTAACCATGCGCCAGATGTTTTCCTGAAGCAGGTCAATGTAGAGTCTCCATTCTGCTGTGATAGGTAATCTGGTCAGGAATTCCAGGGTAATCACCAACTGTAATTGAGTGTAAAACAATATTTTGCCTGTACGTATGCTTGCCAGAAGAAATAGCTAAAACAATAACTGAATATACGATTCATAAATCAGCCCCTTAAAAAAGTGAGGGAGGTTGATGCTGGAATTCATCATTTCCTTCAGCTTTTTAAAATCTTGACTATTAAAGTAGAGAAGTCTTAGGCTTATTTGTCTAAGTGTGCTTTCAATATCTTTGATTTAGATAAATAATCAGAGAATACTTACACAAATAACTCTAAACCACCCTTATGACAGATTCCTTTGTGAATTCTCTGTGGTGATCTGTGGGGAATTTCCTCCCAAAGGTAACTTATCCTGCCTTCCCTTACTCACTTCAAGAAAACTTTCATGAAAGCAGTTTTTCTCAGCTGAGTGTTTGATAGGGACCCGACAGCCAGGAGTTTATTATTTTGTTCTCTGCAAAGCGTTGGAGGACTGCATGCTTCTGTTGCTGTAATAGTCAGATTTGAGATTCCCCCCCACCTCAGGCTAATCCTATCAACCATTTTCTACTGTGTGCTTGCTAGGTCCTGGGAAACATGCTAGGCACAGGCTGTGACAAACAGTCAGGGCTGCTGCGCCAGGACCTTATGTTCTAGTGTGATAACTACTGCCTAAAACTAGGACTGGCTAAGTAAGAAACCACTATGGGCTCTTCAGGCAAGGGATCCTTAATCCAGTACAGCAAAAAAGGGTTAGGAAGGAAAAAAGTGAAATCAAGATATTGATCCCAAGAGCGACCTCCTAGTGAGAAAGCCAGGATTTGCTCCAGCAGGCAGGCTTAGGTGAGGAGATGAGGAGCTCAGGAGGGGCTCAGTCAGACCCAAAATAAAGGGAAAGAGAGCAGGCTGTTTTTTATAGGCTATGATCGGAGATGAACTGGTCACCTAGCCAGTTCAAAACTGTCTCCACTGATGTCTGAAAAGCAAGAATGTTTGCTTGGAAGAGGTGGTTAAAGCATGGACTTTGGAACCAGGTGGATTTGTTTGTGAACTGCAGCTCTACCATGTACCGTGTGACTTTAGAGAAGTTACTTTTCTCTTGTAGGATTTGTAGAAGACTTAAGAAAAGTTATTAATAGGGCCAGCCCCATTGGACAGTGGTTGAGTGCTGTGCAGAGGAAGTGGGGTCCCACGGAGCCAGCTGGAGTCAGAGTCATCCCAGTGTTTTGAAAAAATACACCTGGCTCCTCTGTCTGTGCCTAGGACCCGGAGGGGATGGTGAATTGGACGAAAAGGATTGTAGCACGAACAGGCCCCATTGGGAGGTGCACTCTCTTTCTCACTCCCTCTCTTATGTGTGCACACATCCTCTGGCATGAAAAAAAAAAAAGATTTCTAAATCAAGCACTAGCATAGGCAGCCAGAAACAGTACATATTAATAAATGACATATTTTTATTATTATTTCTATGGAATATCTCCACTAATGTTCATTAAATTCCCATCACATGCTAGTGCTGTATTTGTCATGGTATAACAGGGCACAGTCATGGAAACAACTGACTGAAGTAAAAAGTGGGAGGGGCTCAGCAAAACATTTCACAGACAAAAGAAGGTACGATTCATTGTAGAAAAGGATGTGTAAAGGAATAGCCTTGAATCGATTATCACACATAGCATGCATGCTTTGAAAAATCATGTGATATGCCCTAAAGATTTATGACAATTCAATCTAAATATGAAAACGTTAAATAAATAGCTAATCCTACAACATTTTCCCCTTTTTTCAGAACTGTTTCAGCTATTTTAGACTCTTTACATTTCCATAGACATTTTAGGATCAACTTTAATTCTATACAAACAACAGCAACAAAAAGCCTTCTGAGATTTTTGTCAAGGATCACATTGACCCTATCAATTAGTCAGGGCAGGATTGACATCTTTTTTTTTATGAATTATTTATTTATTTATTGTTATTATTCTTCAACTTGACGAGAGAGAGAGAGAGAGAGAGAGAGAGAGAGAGAGAGAAAGCCACCAGATCTGGGACTTAACCACGGTCAGCCATGAGAGAATCCAGCACCTTAACCACCATGCCACCAGCCAGTCCCAGGATGCCATCTTAACAATACATAGTCCTGGGGTGGACAGGTATCATGGTGGTTAAGGTGTTGGATTCTCGCATGGCTGACCACAGATAAGTCCCAGACCTGGAGGCTTCCTTTCTCACTTTTCTTCTCTCTTTCTGTCTCTGGTGAGCACACATGCTCTATAGCAAATTTTTAAAAAAGTAATAATAACAATAAATAAAATTAAGTTAACAATTCTTTTTTTTTTTCTTTGCTATAGGGCACATGCGCTCGCCAGAAAGAGACAGAGGGACAGAAAGTGAGAAATCACCCCCCAGGGGGATGGCCACACCACAATCCCTTCTCCTCCATTCTCCTCTTGGGATCTTTGGCACGCACGCACACACTCCAGGGGTGAGTTTAGGCCACCAGGTCAGGGACTCAAACCACTGTCAGCTACATGGGAGCCCAGAGACATAGCCATTACACCAACTGCTGGTCCCAAGTTAACAGTTCTTTAAAAAATATTTAAGTCTTCTAGTTACTGAACGTGGCATAACTTCCATTTATTTAGGTGTCTCAACTACATTGTTCTTATTGTCTTATTTTCATATAATGATTGTACATCTTTGTGTGGTTTGGTATGTTTTTTTAAAACATCTGTACAGTGCATAATATTCAAATCAAGGATATAAACATATTCACTATCTGTATTTATTATCATTACATTGTGTAGTATACATTTGAAATTCACTCTAATTGTTTTTTTAAGAATTTTTATTTATTTTATTTGGTATATTTATTTTTTAAATTTGACCAGAGAAAAACAGGGACAGAGAGAAAGGGAATGTGAGAAACCAAGCTGCCAGGTCCAAGACTCAAACCGCAGTTGCCCATGTGAGAGTCCAATGCCTTAACCACCAGGCCACCTGCTGGCTCCCACTCTACTGGTTTTTTTTTTAATAAACATGTATAAAATATATATTATATTATATTATATACAAATACAATATATTAAACATGATATATATAATAAATATATATAATACATAAATATAATATATAATTGTCACTGATGGGGCCAGCAGGTGGTGTAGTAGTTAAGATGCTGGACTCCCACATGGTTGAGCACTGTTCGAGTCCTCAACCCAGAGGCTTGAAACTCATGCTGGGCAAGTGTGAGTGCATGCCCTGCACATATATGCATATATGCGCCCAGTGTCAGTTTCAAGCCTCCAGGTCTGGGATTCAGACCGTGGTCAGACATATGGGAGTCCAGCAACATAACTGCTATACCATCTGCTGGTCCCAGTGGTCCCAGTGATTCTTTTCTTTTTTTAAGAAAAATGTTGTTGATTATCTTAAGATTTCTTCTTTATAGATAAAGCAAATTATCTTGAGATAAGTATTTATACCCAAATCAGACAGAATAAATACATTAAAGAATGTTACTCAGGTGTCAATTGCAGTATAATGGAATCATAACTATAGTAAAACTCCTGAAGTTAAAAAAAAAAGCCACTGTCATCTGTTCATACATTTAAAAATAGTAGATGTGAGGCCCAACTGCGCTGGATGCCGCTGCTTCCCAGGCTGAAGCCATAGAGGAGGCCTGGTTTTGATTCCCAGCCCACCCAAGTCAGGCATGGTGGTGCTCACCTACTCAGTAAGTCCCACTTACTCAGGACACAGGGACAGGACCACAGGCCTGTGGCCAGTGTGGGCAACATGAGAGATCCTGACCGAAAGAGCCAGGTGTGGCGGCACATACCTCCCAGAGCTGAGGCGGGAGGATTGTGACAAGAGGACCCTGTCTAACAACAACAAATGCATCATGCCACGCCCCCACATACGTACATTTTAAATTAAAAAAGAATGAAAATAGTAGATGTGCAAAGTAGGGTCGATAAAAGAAATAGCTACAACAACAAGCCTTCATTTATATGGAGTGAAAAAAACTTTTTTCTTTAAAATTTTTCTATTTGAGGAAGTGAAACACATTTACACTAAGATCAAGGAAACTAAAGAAAAAGAGCAAGCAGTAGCCTGCAGAAAATAAAATCTAACACTCTGTAGCTCCAATTACGGAGCTGCCAAATAAGAAAAAATAAATGAGACAACAAATATAAACACTTCATATCTCTTATTTTCAATGTTTCATGTTATCAGCTTCAGTTACAAGACAAACATAAAAGCAGTGTGTAGTCAAAAAGAATAAAAAGATATAAAGCTAGCCCAACTGCATTAATAAATCTATAGAATCCCCTCAAATAAGAAAGGATATATTAAAAAAATTAACTATGATAATGTTACTAATAGTAAAACAAATTAGAATTCAAATATCCTCACATATTTGATAATTATCTCAACATGAATGTGCATCAATAGCCAACTAGTATCAATTAATCAATTTTAACTATCAATTGTAGGTGAACAAGAACTTTTAGAGATAGAAAGGGGATAGATGGAGAGAGAGTTAGTGATATATAGACAGACATAATCATTTCTCTTTTTTTTTTTTTTTGAGAGGTTTTTGCTACGGGCACGTGCGCTCGCCGGAAAGACAGAGAGAGACAGAGAGACAGAAAGCAAGAAATCACCCACCGGGGGGATGGTCACGCCGCAATCCCTTCTCCTCCATTCTCCTCTTGGGATCTTGGGCACGCACACACACGCACCTGGCAAGAGTTTAAGCCACTGGATCCGGGACTTGAACCACGGTCGACTACATGGGAGTCCAGCAACATAGCCATTACACTAACTGCTGGTCCCCCAGACATAATCATTTCTAACATTTGTACTAGATATATTTTTCCCATTTGTATTTTGTCTTTCTCAAGGGAATTACAGATCATTTAGTAGGCACATAAAAATGTTTGCTAACATGTATAGTATCCCCAACTGGGCTGGTGAGAAATGTATTCATGTTGGAACATTCACTTTACAAGCTAAGTGATGTATGTGATTGAATGTATAAAAGAAACTAAAATTAAAAAAAAAAAAAAGTTTGAGACGCAGCCACAGTGGCACAGCAGGAGGGAGCCACTGTGCAGTGGCTGAGGTCACATGGGAGGCCCAGGTTGAGTCCCTGGCTCAGCCTAGTGTGTACCAGCTGCGGTGGCACACACTTGTGTTCCTGGCTAACTGGGAGGCTGGGACGGAAAGATCACACCATGGCGAGATCCTGCTAAAAATACCTAACTCAGCCCAAAGTTAGGTAGGCAGTACGATGCCTCTGCATGGTACTGTGTTCATATGAGAGACCTGGGTTCAAGTTTTGCGTCGACCTGAACATGCCTGGCGTGCCTGTGCACACCCATGATCCTGACTGGCTGGGAGGCTGCAGGGAGGATCAGGGATGGTGGACCCTGCCTCTCTCTCTGTCTCTTTCTCTCTTATAAAAGAAAGAGATAAAATAAACTCTAAAAAAAAACTGTCTCCTTCATGCTTTCTCTCTCTCCCTCTCTCTCTCTCTCTCTTTCTCTCTCAACACACGCACACAATAGTGGTTTTTTGCTTTTGTTTTGTTTTGTTTTGTTTTCTTGCTGAAGGGTACTCTTGACAGAGAGAGACAGAGAAACAGAGAGAGGGAGAAAGCACACTCCGATGGAGGATAGTCATGCCACAATCCCTTCTCCTCCAACCTGTTGGAATTTGGGGCACATGTGCCCATTTGCCTGGCATATTTTTCAAGTGACCAGGTTCAGGATTTGAACTGTGTTTGGCCTTATGATATCCAAGCACCTTAACCACTAGGGTACAGGGCCAGTCCTTAAAAGTTGTTTTTGGATGGCTGAATGAATTACTCTGTCCTAATTTTTTTTTTAATTTTAGAGATTACAAATTGGAGATTCAGAGAAGGTACATGACATTTACTCATTCATCCATGTACACGTAAGCTGAACAAATTACTTTTGAGCACCAGTAGGTGGTGCTTACCACATAGTACGTGCTAAGCCCTGTGCTAAGAACTGGGAATTCAAGAGTAAATCAAAACCCCTTTAGTACCTAGTTTATGGTGTTTATAGACTAGTGAAGGAGACAGACATTAACTGCACAAATAAATTATGACAGACAAATGTCCAAAAGGAGCTATGGGGAGCTATGAAAACAGGGAGATTATCCTGGGCTGTCCCAGTGGGCCCAATTTAATCACACAAGTTCTTAAGAGTGGAGGTCTTGGGCCAGCAGGTGGCGTAGTGGTTAAGGTAGTGTATTCTCACATGGCTGATAGCGGTTCAACTTTTGGACTCGGAGGCTTGCTTTCTCACTTTTCCCCATTCTCCTCTTGGAATTTTGGGCACATGTGCACTTATGCCTGACGTGATTTTCAGGCCTCTGGGTCTGGCACTTGAACAGTGGTTGGCCATGTGGGAGTCCAGAACCTTAACCACCACACCACTTGATGTCCCCTCTCTCTCACCTCAGGTTTCTAACCTACAGGTGTTGTTTTAAGTTGTGGTGATTTGTTATGTTATAGAAAACTACCACGGGGGACCAGCGGATGGGTAGTGGTTACGTTGCTGGACTCCCATGTGATCAACCACAGTTCAAGTCCTGGACCCGGTGGCTTAAAACTCACACTGGGAGCGCTTGTGTGCATGCCCAAAATTCCAAGAGGAGAATGGAAGAGAAGGGATTATGGCATGCCTATCCCCTTGGGGTAATTTCTTGCTCTCTGTCTCTTGATCTCTCTCTGTCTCTATGGAGAGTGCACACACCCTATAGCAAAAATCTCTCTTAAAAAATAAAAGAAAGAAAGAAACTACCATAGGCCATTTGGTGGTGAGATCTTCAGGATGACTAGATCCCACATGGCTGAATGCATGGTTCATGAACCCAATGACTTGAAAAACATACTGGGTGTACATGCTTGCATGCCTAAAATCCTGAGAAGACAATAGAAGAGAGGGAACTGTGTCATGGTCATTCCCCCTGGGTGTTGCTTTCTCATTTTACCTCTCCCTTTCTCTTTCTCTCTCTGGTTGTTGAGTATATGTGCCCTACAGCAAATTTAAGGAAAAAAGAAAACTAACACAGAAGTCTTCTCTTCTCAAAATTAAACATGGCACAAAGGATAAAACAATCTAAGTTCTTTAGCATAGTGTAAAAGTTTATAATTCTGTTTGCAACCTATCCATCTACCTGTCTCTGACATTGTGTCTATCCCTTCCAACTCTCCCCACTCCTGTCCTCCCAGTACTCCAATTCTTGGAAAAGAGAGAAGAGGGACAGAGAGCTCCCCAAATGGGGCACAGTCATGATGTAATCCGTTTTCCTCCTCCTTTCCATGCTGTCAAATTTTAGGTTTGCATACACAAAACACTTATTCTTTTATTCACTCAATAATTATTTATCAATCATCTACTAAGTGCCAGCTAGGTACTGTTTAAGGTGCTATGAACAAACATTAAAAGTTCAACTTTTTTTTTTAAAGAATTGTTTTATTTTAACTTTATTTATTATTATTGTTACTTTCCAGTTTGATCAGACAAACAGAGAGAGAGAGGGAAAGTGAGAAAGCAAGCTACCAGATTCAGGACTTGAACCACGGTTGGCCATGTGAGAGTCCAGCACCTTTAACCACCATGCCACTTGCTGGCCCCAAAAGTTCAACCTCTTATAAGGGGAATGTAAATCAAACCCACCACTTAACCCAAGACAGAATGGCTATGATTGAAAAAAAAAAATGATAAGTGCTGGTGAGGCTGTGGTGAAAAGGGAACTCTCTTACACTGTTGGTGGGAATGCAAATTAATACAACCACTGTGGAGAACAATACGGAGGTTTCTCAGAAACTTACAAATTAAAATTTTTTTTCATTTCAAAAGAGAAACCAACAAATAGACTACCATACGACCCAGTAATTCCACTCTTACGCCTCTCCCCAAAAGTCAGAAAAACACTTGCACATCCATATTTATTGCAGCATTATCCACAATTGCTAGGACATGAAATCAACCCAAATGTCCAAAAACGGATGAGTGGACTGAAAAAAATGTCGGACATGTACTCTACAGAATAATACTCAGCCATAAAAAAAAATGAAACTGACATTTTATGTAAAAAGGACAAATATGGAAGATTTAAAATTTTTTTATTTTTATTCTTACTTAAAACGAAAACAAAAACATTCAATTGCTATACATCATTTGGCTTGTAAAGAGAATTTACCCAGCATGAAAGACATCTCAGACCAGTCAAGTTGAGAATACTATACCCTTTATCATCAAGAGGTAATAAACCATTTCTGTGTTCCACAAATGTCTTGTCTCTCTATTATTTCTCCCTGATTTATTTCCCTATACACTCCCCTTCTCCCACCTTCCTTCCACACTGTCTCCAACATCCATAACTATTTTCACTGCTTTTATGTCCTCCAATCTTTCAATCCGTACCATAGAGTAGTCAGTATATATTAAGTGGAGACATACAGTATCTCTCTTTCATAGCCTGGTTTGCTTTGCTGAGCAATAAATCTCAAATATGGAAGATTTAATGCAAAGCAAAATAAGCCAGACTGTGAAAGATAGGCATTGTATGTCCTTAATTAAGATATACTGAATATCTGCATTCTATAGTAAAAATTGAAAGATTGGAAGGTATGATAGTAGATACTAGAGACAGTATAAAAGGGGGTGGATAATAGAGGGTGGAAGGCAGGGGATCAGGGGAAAAAATAAAACATTTAATAGACACAAAAATGAAAACTTATCTATTGATGATAATGTACATGGTAATGTCTTTGATTTGACTAATACACACCATATTCATACTGGGAAAAAACATGTTGTATGCTGTAAAAGTTAAATGTAAATTTAAAAAATGTATCCGGAGGCCAGCAGATGGCGTAACAATCATGTTGCTGGCCTCCCACATGGCCAACTGTAGTGCAAGTCCTAAACCCAGCAGTTTAAAACTCACACTGAGTGCATGTGCACGTGTGCCCAAGATCCCAAGAGGAGACTGAAGGAGAAGGGATTGCGGCGTGGCCTTCCTCCCCGGGGGATGATTTCTCGCTGTCTCTGTCTCTCTGGCGAGAGCACACGTCTTGTAGCAAAAACCTCTCTCTAAAAAAAAGTATCCTAAAAAAAAGTTCAGGGGGCAGTCAGGTGGGGTGGTGGTTAAAGGTGCTGAACTCCCACATGGCTGACCGCAGTTCAAATCCTGGACCTGGTGGCTTACTTTCTCACTCTCCCCCCCCCCCCCGCCTCTCTCTGACCAAACTGGAAAATAATAATAATAATAATAATAATAATAATAATAATAAAAATAAATAAATAAAGTTAAATAAAATAATTCTTAAAAAAAAGTTCGAACTCTCACAACACTTCGACTCTTCTGGGGTTGGAGAGCAAACAGTAACATTCAACAAATAAGCTTGACTATAAATGAGAACATTGTGAGTGTAGAAACACAGGCAGAAGTTTTAGGATTAGGATTAGTTTACAGAGTGCTTGCCCAGCTCTGGAATCTGTCCACCCACATACACAGAGGATTGCCCTCCCACTCACAGGAGCAAACTCCAGCAGCTGTATGGGATTTCACCTGCAGGTGATTGGATGAGCAACGTCACAAGATGTGCTAATTCAATGTTTTCTCCCTTAAGAATTGGGAATCTTATATTCGGAGGTGCAAATACTAATCAACGCTAGCTAGCACCAGAACACAGGTAGCAAGCTCTTGCCATATGGATGAAAATGCAGAGGAAGTGGCTTGCAAAAGGGGGATGAAAGAATATATATAGAGAGATGAGGGAACATGTAGTCCCACAGAGAAAGGGGTGGAGTCGAGCTCGTGCTTTTGAGCTCTTTCCAGATTCTAGTTTATCATGACGTTCAGTGGTCCATGGGGCCAGTTTCTTGAAAGAGACTGTGAAGAGACGGTAACTCCATCTTTTCTGTCTTCCTGCCTCTCTCATTTTCTCTTTCACCATTTTCCTTTCTTTCTTTCTTTCATTTTTATTTATTTATTTATTTCTACTTTGAGCTATTTTGACTGTATATACATTATTTGCCATGAAAAAAACCCTCTATTGAGACAGAGTAGAATCTTTGGTGATGAACATTACACTAATAATAAGACAGGATTGTGGATTCGTGCTTTAAGATGTAAACGTCTCATGAATGGGGTCTTAGCTGTCATAAAACAAACTAATCCACATTGGAAGTTTCTTTTTCTTTTTAGGCTAAAACTATATTACAATGGATTTCTAGGTAGAACTGCAAATTTTGAGGGATAAGTTAAGGATCCCAATTTATAGGAAAATTCTTTTCTCTGCTTTTTTCTTTCCTCTGACATCACCCTTTTCACTCTGACCCAGTTCTCTGGAGGTTTTGCTGTTACGTCTCCCTCCATTTGTCTACAGCTAGAAAGGCCTTTGTTTTCCTCTGCGCTTTGTTTTCATCTTTTTGATGTTGCTCTGGATCTATCTGAATCCTAATGCCTTCTCTTTATTTAAATCTTGCTTCAATGTTAGCTTCAGTGGAAAACCTTTCTCTAAATTTTATTTCTTGTTTTGGACACCAGTATTTCATGAAAGATGAAGTTTTTTAGTTGTTATGTTTGTTTCTGCTTTGAACGCTAATTAGGCACAAAGGATACATGGTGATCCTCCGAAATAGTAACCTTTATACTTATCATTTATTATCAAAACGAGGAGTTTCCTAGTCTGAAAAACAAAATGGCGTCTTAGGTTTGTTCCATAAAGCTTTATGAGATGTATAAATTGATACTAAACAAAAGGTGAGATTTATCTATTTACATTATTTTCTCAAAGATTTGTACATTGTAGAAACCTTCCTGTTTGGTTGAACCATATAAAACTGCTGATGCACTACCATTTTATACTTATAAAAAGGGCAATTTCATAGGGTCCAACCTAAAAGTTTCTCCATTAAAATTTTTTTAAATTTATTTATCTATTTATTTGTTGTTATTTTGGGGCCACAGGCTCTGGGACTTTGGTCAGCCACGTGTGAATCTAGTGCCTCAACCACATGGCACCTGCCAGCCCCATATTTCCCCATTTTAATCACCTATAATCTTGATCTGCTCAAGAAATACTTTTCATTGCTTTCATTTCTTGGATTCTTTCTATTGGCAAAATGTTCATGACTATCAAAGGTATTTTTTGTTCATAGTGGTGCTTCTTCTTTTATACAACACTTCTTAAAAAACCAAAATGGAAAATATATGTGTTGCATAGATTAAATTCTAAGAGATTACTCTTATTTTAATAGTTTTCTTTCTTAAACAATTCTCCTGTTTTTCCTTCCATCTCCATGCTTGAATGAGGGACATCTGTTTCTGTTTTCAGTGTTCTCTGTTACATGAAGTGGACTATCAAAGTTCTGCTACTTCGACAGGAAAGAACGCTACAGTTTTGTCTTTTATTTCCTTTCACTTATTTTTATTGCTTTAAATCATTACAAATGTTGTACAAAAAGGAGGAACTGCTCCTCGAAAAAAAAGAAAGTACAAAGCGAAAGCCCTTCTCTTACCCTCCCTCCCAGTGGTAACCACTGCTAATTGTTAGAGCTCACCTCCAGATCTCTTCGTGTGCACATGCATGTGTGTGCCTACATGTATATATGTGCCTACATGCATGTGTGTGCCTACATGTATATGTGTGTGTATAAATATTTTATTAAAAAGGAAATTATACTAACAGTGAGGATGTGACATGTAAGAAGCTCTTAACAAATGGTAGTTGCCATTTTCAGTCCTTTTTTTTTTTTTTTAAAGATTTTTGTTATTGGGTGCATGTGCTCATGGGAGAGAGAGAAAGAAAGAGAGAGAGAAAGTGAGAAATTACTCCCTGGGAGGGTGGCTATGCTACAGTCCCTTCCCTTCCGTCCTCTCCTCAGGATTTTGGGCACATGCACATGTGCCTGGAATGAGTTTCAAGCTATTGGGTCCAGGACTCGAACCATGGTTGGCCATGTAGGAGTCTAGCACCTTAACCACCTGCTGACCTGCTGGCCCAGCCATTATCATTCTTTACAAAACTATTTACTGAGTATTATCATACCATAGACATAAGGCATATCTAAAGGAAAATAAAGACACAATATATGATTCTTGCCTCAAGGCTTACAGATCTTGTGAGAACACCCATGCAAGGATACAATTACAAGACAGTATAATAATGGCAAATTGGAAAACTGCAAAGTGCAGTTAGAGCAGGAAAAAGAGCACCTAGATCTGAATATCATCTATGTGTTGATGACTTCAAGTTCACATTTCTTGACTTCTTTTCTGCTTTTGGTACACACGACTATTCAGCATTTGTGTTTTTTGTTGTTCTTTTTGTTTGTTTGTTTGTTCATATTTTTATATAGAGATGGAGAGAAAGAGAAACAGGAAGACCCCTACCAGGGTCTTCATGCAGCAGCCCAGTCCTGGCCAGCCTAGATCACAGGCATGCGTACATATGTGCAGCATGCTCACGTATGCGCGGCATGCTCACGTATGCGCGGCATGCTCAGGGAGGTCTCAGAACACGAACCTAGGACCTTCCCCATGTGGGCTCCATTGCATCATCCCTGCAGTACTAGCTAGCCTGGCATTACCTCTTTGATCTCTAAAGGGATAAACTTAACACAACTTCAACAGAGTTTTTGACTGTGCACCCTAAATATGCTCCCACCCCTGATTTCCCTGCCTTAGTAAAGGCACTATCCACTCAATACCTCAGTTTCAGGCTGACTCCAAGGAAAGGAATCAAGGAATGGAGAAACCGAAAGACCAAGGAAGGCTGGAACTAAGGATTATTTCATAGAGTTTATCTCCCAGCTAATTTATCAGCAAATGCTCTCGCTCTCACCTCCAGCAAATCTCTGGTTGATTTGCTTTGCTCCAACTCCACTGCTGTCACTCTTGGCTAGGCCTTTGCTTCTTCCCTCTGAGTCACCGTAACAGTTTTCTAACAGCTCTTCCTTCTCCTGCACTTAATTTTCTACAGAAAACTCCATTCTCCAGAGAGCTAGAGCGAGGCCCTTATGTGGCAGTCAAATCATGTCACCGGCTTGCACACGACCTGCCCCACAGCAACCTTTGCACTTAGCATAGAATCAACTCCTTTCCACAGCCTACAAAGACCCTGTGTGACCTGGCCCCTGCTTGCATCTCTCTGGCCTTATTAACCCTGGCCCACAATTCCCTTCAGTACAGCTCTCCCTCCCATACTACCATCGTTTCTTGCCTTGAAACACTTTGAGTTCCAAGCCTTTTCACTGAGTTTCTTCTGCCTGGGCTTCCTTTCCACAGCTGACCTATGTGGCCAGCTCATTCTCATCCTATGGATCTGTGTTCGAGGCTTCTTCTGACCGCCCTACTAAAGTCACTTGTGCAACAAACATTGTCATGTCATCCTATTCATTTCCTTCGCAACATGTATCAGAATGTAAAATTAGCCTTCATTGTGTTTTAAGTGAATATAAATAATTTCATTGAATATAAATGAATTTTAATATAATGTTACCTTATATTGGACTTTGCAGATATGACTAAGTTAAAGATCTTTTTTGAAATATTTATTTATTTAATTCCATTTATTATTATTATTATTATTATTATTATTATTATTTTAATTTTGACCAGAGAGAGACAGAGAAAAAGGGAAAGCGAGAGAGCAAACCACCAGGTCTGGGACTTGAACGACGATTGGCCATGTGGGAATCCAGCACCCCCAACCACTATGCTACCTGCCAGCCCCTAAGTTAATGATCTTAAAGTAGGGAGATTATCCTGGGTTATCCATATGGCTTCCAAGTATACTATAAATGTCCTTAGAGGAGTGAAGGAGAGGGAGGCTACAGCAGCCAGAGTAGAAGGCCATGTGATGCTGGGAGCAGAGACTGAGCGATGCACTAGTAGAGGAGAGAGGGGCCACTTGGAGATGAGCAAGGCATGACAACGTGTTCTCTGCTGGAGCCCCCAGGAGGAACCAGCTCTGCCCACACTTTGACATGGGCCTAGTGAAACTCATTTTATATTTTGACCTCTCTAACTGTAAAAGAATACATGTGTGTTGGTTTAGGCCACAAATTACATGGTAATTTATTACAGCACTATAGAAAACCAGTATAATCACCATGTAAATAGCATTGTTCTGGAATTTATAATGTATATGCTCACTATAATTTTTGAATCAGGGGCAAGAAGGTGGTGTGGTGTTTAGGGGCACTGAACTCCCATGTGGCCGACTGCAGTTCAAGTCCTGGACCTGGTGGCTTGCTTTCTCACTTTCTCTCTGTCTCTCTTACTCTTTCCCTCTCTGGCCAAATTAAAAATAAATAAATAAAAGTTAAATAAAATAATTCTTTAAAAAATAATCCTTGAATCAAAGCTGGTACTGGTATATGATTCCTTTGCTTTTAACGTAGGACAGCTTTTGCTTTGAAGAATTTAAAATATATGTCCTTTTTTGGGCAAAGCTTTTGTTTGTATTAAACCATTAATGGTGTATGGACTTTGCCAAATATTTTCTTGCCTAGCCTCCTGTTGGGAGCAACACTCATTCATTGATTCAGTAGACAAATGTATACCAAGCACCTCTTCTGTGCTAAATATTTGCTAGTCAAATATTTATGGAATACCAACTCTATGGTATACTTACGTTGGGATACAATGGCAGGCATGGTTCATCCTTCCTTGAACTGATAGTCTAGCTGGGATAAAAGGCAATGAAATGAATGTTTAGGGTGAAGTATGATTATGATTTAGAGAAGTAGAAGATGTTATGGAAATGTATAGTGGGCAACTCATCTATTCTGGCACAGCAGGGAGGCCTTTCACAGGGGTTCATAGTTGACCTGAGACCTTACCTGAGCCCTAGGAACACAGGGATGAAATGACACAGTTCTTGCCACCATTTAATAGGAATTTAGACCATGTAAACGAACAACCACAACCCAACAAGATGATAACTGTGAACGTAGGTGTACAAGGTGCAGTACGGAAGGGCGAGCTTCTGACCAGATCCGTGCTGGGGTGGGGCTATTGGAAAAGTCTTGCTCTTTGAGTGAGGTCTTGAAGGAAGTGCAGATTTAGTCAGATGGTCCAAGGGAGGGGAGGGACATTTTAGGCTGAGGGAGCAGTGTGGGATCACAGGGCCTGCCGCAGAGATGCACTGCCTTATGACAGGATTAGCTGTGTGGAGCTACTGATCTGTTTTATTACAAAAATTTGGCCGTGAAAATTTCAAACACAAAGCCAAGTTCAAAGAACATTCAGTGAATATCCATGTACTGCTTCCCGGATCTTACCATTAATATTTCTATACCATGTTATTTGAAATCAAAATTTTCAAATATAAAAGAGAGAGAGAGAGAAAGGAAAGGAAAGGAAAGGAAAGGAAAGGAAAGGAAAGGAAAGGAAAGGAAAGGAAAAGAAAGGAAAAGAATGTGCTATTAAGAATACTTTTGGGCAGTGCTACATAATGCGCCTGCGCAGATGCTACGGCCTTTTTTCCCCCTGTAGTGCTTGTGGGCCTGCAGGTCGGCTTCGGCCGCTGGTCACTGTTCTGCAGGATGGGATTTGTTAAAGTCGTCAAGAATAAGGCCTACTTTAAGAGATACCAAGTGAAATTTAGAAGACGACGAGAGGGTAAAACTGATTACTATGCTCGGAAACGCTTGGTGATCCAGGATAAAAATAAGTACAACACACCCAAATACAGGATGATAGTTCATGTAACTAACAGAGATATCATTTGTCAGATTGCTTATGCCCGTATAGAAGGGGATATGATAGTCTGCGCAGCTTATGCACTTGAACTACCAAAATACAGTGTGAAGGTTGGCCTGACAAACTATGCTGCAGCATATTGTACTGGCCTGCTGCTGGCCCGCAGGCTTCTCAATAGGTTTGGCATGGACAAGATCTATGAAGGTCAAGTGGAAGTGACCGGAGATGAGTACAATGTAGAAAGCATCGATGGTCAACCTGGTGCCTTCACCTGCTATTTGGATGCAGGCCTTGCCAGAACCACCACTGGCAATAAAGTTTTTGGGGCCCTGAAGAGAGCGGTGGATGGAGGCTTATCTATCCCTCACAGTACCAAACGATTCCCTGGTTACGATTTTGAAAGCAAGGAATTTAATGCAGAAGTCCATCGGAAGCACATCATGGGCCAGAACGTTGCAGACTACATGCGTTACCTGATGGAAGAAGATGAAGACGCTTACAAGAAACAGTTCTCTCAGTACATAAAGAACAATGTAACTCCAGACATGATGGAGGAGATGTATAAGAAAGCTCACACTGCTATACGAGAGAACCCAGTCTATGAAAAGAAACCCAAGAAAGAAGTTAAAAAGAAGAGGTGGAATCGTCCCAAGATGTCCCTTGCCCAGAAGAAAGATCAGGTAGCCCAGAAGAAGGCAAGCTTCCTCAGAGCTCAGGAGCGGGCTGCTGAGAGCTAAACCAAACAATTTTCTATTACTTTATTCAAGATATAATAAATCACAAGAAAGCAAGGAAAAAAAAAAAAAAAAAAAAGAATACTTTTAAGGGACCAGCAGGTGGAGTGATAGTTAAGGCACCGGACTCCCACATAGCCAATCGCGGTTCAAGTCACAGACCTGGCTGCTTGGTGTCCCCCCACCCGCCCCCATCTCTCTCTAGTGGGCACGTGTACCTTGTAACAAACTTAAAATAAATAAATAAAATTAAATACATAACTCTAAAAAAAAAAAAAAAAGAAAGAATAATTCTAAGCTGAGGCCAGCAAACATTGGACTCCCACAAGGTCTACCAAGTCCTGGACATGGCAGCTTGAAAATTATGCTGGATACATGTGCATGTGTGCCCAAAATCTCCAGGTGGAGAATAAAGAAGAAATGATTGTGGCATGGCCATTCCCTGGAGGGGGTGTGATTTCTCACTTTCCCTCTCTCTGTCTCACTTCATCTCTCTCCAGCCAGTACATGTACCCTATGGCGAAAACCCTAAAAATAAATAAATAAGGGGCTGGCAGGTGGCTTTGGTGATTAAAGGCGCTGGACTCCCACATGGGCAACTATAGTTCGAGTCCTAGACCCGGTGGCTTGCTTACTCACTTTCCCTCTCTCTCTTTCTCTGTCTCTCTGATCAAACTGGAAAATAATAATAATAAGTAGAGTTAAATAATTATTTGAAAAATAAATAAATAAATTTAAAGAATACTTTTAAGTTTTTGTAAATTACTGTTTTTTGCAATTATTTCCAGAGTCAGACTTTTACTAGATTAAAGGCTATTTGTATAAAAATTTTTACAAGCCCTCAAGTAAATAAATTAAGAGTGTATTTGTGATATTAAATAAACAAAAGAAAAATACTATTACATAAAACTATAATCCATAGACTATAAAATGCTTTTATCTAACAAGAAGGTGCTTTTGGTTCATTTTATTTTTGGTTTAGTTTGGTTTCGGCAACTATTGAAGGGTTTATGCTGATTATGAATATGAAGTTTGTGATTTACATTACGGTTGGCAACCTCAATTCCGGCATTCAACTGATAATTGGATTTCCAGTTTCTAGACTTTTATGAAGGTTATGCTGTCAAGCATTCTTAGGATTTTTAAAGTTTTATACACTGCTTATGGTAATTTAAGTATGCTAGTAAGAGTCTGTTATGAATATGTATTATCAATATGATGAAAATGAAAAGATGTGCTGAGACATAATCTCGCTCTTACAAATGAGCTCTTTGCTAATGTGTGTTCCAGGTGAGAAGGCTTTAGAGAAGAGGCATTTCTAGGAATGTCTGAGATCTGATTTGGAGCCATGCCTTAGTTCACTTGTTCCAAACTTCAGTGTTCATAAGAATTACCTAAAGCGCTTATAAAAATGCAGATCTGGTTTGCTCCTCAAAATTCTAATTAGTAGGCCCAGAATGAGGTCCCAGAATCGCATTTCTGATAAGAACACACGTTCAGAGTCACTACTAAGCAAGTCTCCATTCTCTGGCATTCAGGTTTAACTGAGCATATCTTAGTATACCTCCCAAGTTTATTTAGATAAGATACTAGTGACCTTTTATTGAGGATTTATAATATATTAATATTAGTAATATAGGAACAGGTTATTTGAACTAATCTTGTTTTTAAAAAACAACTAAAAATGCTGAATGAAATGTGTTTTTAAAAATCTTCTTTTTTTTTTTTTTTTAAGAGAGAATTTTGCTATAGGGTACATGTACTTACCAGAGAGACAGAGGAAGACAAGAGAGACAGAAAGCAAGAAATCACCCCCACCCCACCCCCCCCACCCCACCCCACCCCCCCCCGCGGCCCCAGGATAATGGCCACACCGCAATCCCTTCTCCTCCATTCTCTCTTGGGATCCTGAGCACATACACACACGCGCCCGTTTAAGCCACCAAGTCTGGGACTTGAACTGTGGTCGACTACATGGGAGTCCAGCGACATAGCCATTATGCTGACTGCTGGTCCCTCCTAAAATAATTCTTAAAAAAAAAAAAAAAAAGTAAGTCCTTTCTGGTAGACTATTCCTTCATCTTCCTAGGTTTCAAAAAAGCCATAAACAATGCTTTCTCTGGTCAGCCAGTAGCATGGTGGTTAAAGTGGCTGGATCCCACATGGCTGACTATGCTGTTCAAGTCCCAGATCTGGAGGCTTGAGAAATATGCCAGGTGTATGGGCATGCAAATCCCAAAAGGACAGTGGAGGAGATGGGATTTAGGTGTGGCCATCCCTTCTAGGGGGTGTTTTTTCACTCTACCTATTCTGTGTCTCTCTCCAGCAAGTGCACATGCCCTATAACGTTGTTATTCAACGAGAGTGTGATGGACAGCAACAACGGCCCCACGTCTTTACTTCTCCTCATAGCCATGTTTTTTTTTTTTTTTTTTTTTTTTTTTTTTTTTTTTTTTTTTTTTAACAAGAAGTTTATTTAAACAACAAGACGCTTGACTTGAAGGGAAAACTATCTAGGATTCCTTTTCTTCTTTAAGAGTAATTTACCCCTACTTAAAGACAGATTGCCCTACATGTAACAGCTATGTACAAAAAAGTTATAAAATTGTCCTTCGTTTTACAATGATAAATGAAAAATATTAAAATTCTCCAATCAAACAAGGTATGCAAGAATTTTTATGTTGTTGGTTTTTTTTTTCTTTTTCTTTTTGTTAAAACAGTGAGAGCAAAATAACTTACTGGAATATAAAGATAAGAGCTGAATGAGCATCCACTAATGGAGAAAGGGGGTATTTTCACAGAACCAGCATTTTTCCCCATCCCATTTCCATTTGATGTCAATCAAAACATACCATTGGCCATTTAGTTAAAAAAAAAAAGCAATATGCTTGTGCCCATACACCTGTTACTTTATGTACAATAAAGGAATGGGGAAGGGAAAACGAAAGAATAGAGAAAACTATACTGTAGTAGTCAGGATGTGGTGAAACCAAATTGTGGTTTTCTAATTGAGAATGTATTCTTGGTCTGTAAGAACAGAGTTCTGGAGTAAAGTAGCAGGTTTCCTTTTTTAGTAGACACCTCCTGTCTGCTGTTGGAACACATCAATTGTATCTTCATCCTCCATTTCCAACTGTGCAGGTGTGTCTGTTTCGTTGATCTGCTGCCCATCAAATCGGAATCTGATCTGCCTCATTGACAAACCCTGCCGTTCACAATAGGCTTTCATTAGTTTACTAAGTGGTGTATGCCTCTTAATCTTAAACTGCACCACAGAACCATCCTGCCCCGCCACCTTCAAATTAATAGGATCGTTGTTCTCAGTCTTGACTCCTTCCTTGGGCTTTTCATAGGCCATGGCGAGCGCCGGAGTCTCCTCAGCTGCCGCTTCACAAAAGAGGTACCAGGTCCTCACCGAACGAGCACACAGGCAGCACCAGGAGCGGCAGAAGAAGGAGGCGGCAGCGGTGGAGGAGGGAAAAAGCATAGCCATGTTTTTTGTCCTGTACCTTTGCGGTGTACTCCTACACCCTCCCTTTGATATTGGGCTTAACCATGGGGTTTACCTTTGCTAGTGAGAGATTTTTAGATAAGGTGTAAGTAGAGACTTGAAATGGGCTTGCTCGGTGGAGTTTGCTTTATGCACCTTTTTCATTTTTTTGTTTTTGCTACAGAGCACATGCCCTCAACAAAGGGAGAGACAGACAGGGAAAGATAGGGAAAGGGATAAACCACCCCCAAGAGGGATGGCCATGTCACGCCCCTTCTCCTCCATTCTCCTCTCAGGATTTGGGCATGCACGCACACACGTCCGACGTGCTTTAAAAGTCGCCAGGTCTGGGACTCAAACTGTGCAGGCGATCATGTGTGATCCAGTTACCTTAACCTCTGCACCATCTGCTGGCCCCTGCACATTTTTCATAGCCATAAACATATTCCCAGGCCATCTTGTTAGCAGTTCTGTGTGTGTGTGTGTGTGTGTGTGTGTGTATACATATATATATATGTATATATATATATATATTTTATTTTTTAATTTTTTTAACAGACTTTCTTAGCCTATTTCTTGCCCAAAGAAAGTTCACGGCTTGGGAGTCAGCAGGTGGTGTGATGGTTAAGACGCTGGACTCCACACACGGTTGACCATGGTTTGAGTCCTGGATCTGGTGGCTTTCTTTTTCACTCTCCCTCTCTCTGTCTGTCTCTGGCTGGTCAAATTGAAGAATAATAATAGATAAAAATAAATTAAAATTTTGAAAAAAAGAAGACGGTTTAAGGCCCACCTCTTAACCCAAGTCTTAGGCAGTTTCAGTCCAGGCTGGCAGTGCCATTGTCAGTACTAATCTCTCAAAAACTTTTTTTTTTTTTAAATGTATTCGATTTCAAGTCACTCCATTTAGTAAAAAAAAAAATGCATCTATATTGTTTTTTTTTTTTCTTTCTCTTTCTTTTTTGAGACTCTTCTCTCTTTAGACTTAATCATTGCTACTTTGAACATCTCAGGCTACTGTGAAACAAATACTCCTTAGGATTCTTCGAGGCCTTTCTGTACAGATATATATATGTATATATATACACACATATATATGTGTACATGTGTGTGTGTGTGTGTGTGTGTATATATATATATATATATATATATATATATATATATATATATATATATATCTCCAATGCCCTCTGCAGCAACAGCCAAGGAGGGCAAAGAAAAGGGAAATACATTTCAGAGAGAGGAGTCAAGAGACACGGAGAGGGATCAGCAGTTAGCGTAATGGCTATGTCGCTGGACTCCCATGTAGTTGACCGCAGTTCGTGTCCCGGACCCGGTGGCTTAAAACTCACGCCGGGCACGTGTGTGTGTGTGCCCCAGATCCCGAGAGGAAAATGGAGGAGAAGGGATTGTGGCGTGGCCATCCCCCCTGGGGGGTGATTTCTCACTTTCTGTCTCTGTCTGTCTGGCGAACACACACGCCCTATAGCAAAAACCTCTCCAAAAAAAAAAAAGAGAGACACAGAGAAAAACAGACTCAAGAGCCTTTCTTTTTTTTTTCTTTTTTTTTCTTTTGGAGAGATTTTTCACTATAGGGCGAGTGCGCTCGCCAGACAGACAGAGACAGAGAGATTGAAAGCGAGAAATCACCCCCCCAGGGGGGATGGTCACGCCGCAATCCCTTCTCCTCCATTCTCCTCTCGGGATCTTGGGCACGCACGCACACGCGCCCGGCGTGAGTTTTAAGCCACCGGGTCCGGGACGCGAACCGCGGTCGACTACGTGGGAGTCCAGCGACATAGCCATTACGCTAACTGCTGGTTCCCCAAGAGCCTTTCTTAGAAAGCTAAAATTAAGGAAGATTTTCCTCTTCTAGTGTAGGGGAATCTGGCAACATTTGCCCAGCCGGATTTCAGCATTTTTATCAGCCAGTGACTGCTCTATACCTCCAGTTTTCTCCCGTATTGAATGGGAGTCTTTGTTGCAGTTTTCCTGTCCCATTCAACTATTTTTGGGTGTGTGTGTGGGGGGGCAGGGGATAGCTTGTTTTTAGTTCAGAAACCCCCAGATTAAGAGGAGCTAATATCTGATCTGAAGGTGATGCAAAGCATGAGATTCTGGACTTTGAGCTCGACGCTGTGACTAGGTTAGATTATACTAGGGCTGGGATGAGTATGAGCATCACATCTCTAATTCTGGTCATGAGAGCACAGTATGGTAGATTGCGGAAACGTGCCAGTTTTTCACATCTCCCTGCATCCACACCCTTTGTCAAGTAACTCTACAGTGCCCTCCTACCACTGGCAGAGAGATCTACCTTACCCCTTGATAATAAGCTTGACCTTGTGATGTACTTTAGCCAGTATGATGTTGGCAGACATGACAAAAACAAAGGATTAAAATGGATTTTCTCACTGGAGCCAGCTCTCTTGTTACATCAGCCACTGTTGTGAGAAAATGCCCAGATTAACCCGATATATTTTTCCCCCATAAGGGGCATTCACTCGCTGGAGATAGACAGAGAAAGACAGTGAGAAAAAAAGTGAGAAATCACCCTCAGGGGGGTGGCCATGCCACAATGCCTTCTCCATTCTCCTCTTGGGATTTTAGGCATGCATGCACACTCACCTGGCATGAGTTTCAAGCTACTAGATCCAGGACTTGAACTATGGTGGACCATATGGGAGTCCAGCACCTTAACCACCATGCCACCTACTGGTCCCCTAACCTGATATTCTTAGGATGAGGAAATGAGAAATTAATGGAACAGTGTCACACCTGGCCAAGACAAGCCCGTTTTAGCACACAGCCTGCTGATCTCCAGACATGAGAAGGAGCTGTGCTTAGACAAGCAAAGCCACCTAACTGACCCACAGTTGACCCCAGATGTGTGGGGAATGAACTCTTACTGTAATTTTGATTCTCTTTTGTGGAAACCATTCTCTTTTTGTTAACATGGTCTTTAAATTTTTTTCCAGATAAATTATTAAATATAAAATAATTTTCCTTTAAAAGTTCTCTAAACACGATCTACAGAGGCCTCGAGGTACACGAGACTTCTTTCAATAAGCTCTCTGTCTCACATGGGGATCAGTCGTTCCATGTAGGCAATACTTAGAATGGCTGAAAGGTATTTTACATTAAGACACCCTGACATGGAGATCAGCAGATGGTGTAATGGTTACGTCACTGGACACCCATGAAGTTGACCACAGTTTGAGTCCCAGACTTGGCAGTTTAAAATTCACACCAGGCACATGTGTGTGTGTGTGCCCAAAATCCCAAGAGGAGAATGGAGGAGAAGGGATTGTAGTGTGGCCATCCCCCTTGAAACAGTGATTTCTTGCTTTCTACTTCTCTCTCCAGTGAAGGCACGCGCCCTATAGTAAAATCTCTCTCTAAAAATTAAAAAAAAGACACTCTTACATGGTAGGAGAGATATTAAAATTTTCAGAGGAATCCATACTGTAAATAAGTAGCCCTATAGTATCAAAACAACCAGGTCAGTATCTTGATTGAAAACTCTTAAGACATAAGTCAACCATGTAATTGTTCCCCTACTCCTCTCAAAAATAGCATTGATTTTTTTTTTCTCATTTTAATGAATAACATATGAAGCAGAGATCGTTACTGTCTCCAGGATCCATTTCCTCTTTTTTCCTTTTAGTAATAGAATCTCCATGAATTGGGGCTGGCAGGTAGCATCGTAGTTAAGCTCTGGACTCCCACATGACTGACCACAGTTCAAATCCTGGACCTGGCAGCTTTCTTTCTCACTTTTCCTCTCTTTCCCTTTTTCTCTCTCTCTCGGGCCAAATTAAAAAAATAATAAAAAATAATAAAATAAAATAAAATAGTTTTAAAAAAAGAATCTCCATGAGTTTTTTGAACAATTATTTATTTTACTTTATTTATTATTATTATTTTTTAAATTTGACCAGAGAGAGACACAGAGAAAGAGAGAGAGAGAGAAGGTGAGAAAGCGAGCTGCCAGGATTGGGACTTGTACCTCAGTAGACCATGTAGACTGTGTGGGAGTTCAGTGCCTTAACCACCACGCCACCTACCATCCTGATCTCCATGAGTTTTTGTTTTTTGGCTATAGGGTTCATGGACTTGCCACACACACACACACACACACACACACACAGACACACACACAGAGAGAGAGAGAGAGAGAGAGAGAGAGAGAGAGAGTGTGAAATGTCCCCTTGGGAGGGTGATTTTTGCCAGGCTGCAATCCTGTCTCCTCCATTCTCTTGGGATTTATTGACATACATGCACACAAGTCCAGCATGATTTTCAAGCCACCAGGTCCAGGACTTGAATGGTTTAGTCAGCCATGTGGGATCCAGCGCCATAACCTCCATGCCACCTACTGGCCCTCTCTATGAGTTTTTGTTTGCTCGTTTTGTGATTTCAGTGTTTTTAAGATAGATTTTCACTATAAGGTACATGCACTTGCTGGAGAGACAGAAAGTGAGAAGTCACGCCCCCAGGGGGACCTCTCCATGAGTTTTAATAAAGCACATGGACACCCAGTTAGCAGCTATTAAACATTTCCCAGCTTCCTTTGCAGCTAACTGTGTGGCCTAGTGATTAACTTCTCACCAGTGAAATGTGAATGAAAATGATTTGTATGAAGTCTATGTCATCACCTTAAAAGAAAATATTTTCCCTCCACTTCTGCCCCATTAACTGGATGCAGATGTGGTATTAGACCAGCTTCAACCACTCAGTCAAGTACACCCTTAGGCCATGCTTCTCAAGCTTTAATGTGTATAAAAACCACCTGGGAATCTTGTTAAAATGCAGATTGAGATCCAGTAGATTTGGAGATGACTGAGATTTTGCAATTCTAACAAGCTCCCAGCTGTTGCCTGTGCTGCTGTTCTGAAGAGGACACTTTGATTAGAAGGATTTAGGGGATAGAGGATCAGCAAAGTTGAGGAGACCTGAGTTCTTAGGGGACTTTGAGGTACAGAGCTCTCATTCAACTCAATCTGCACCCACCACCTATTATATTCGACTCATTATATTGAGCCACAATATTTTGCACTCCCCTGTGACAAATTGCTGTGCTGGGAAGTCTTACCTGGAGGCCAGCCAGTCAGGCCAACAACCCACTGCTTCCAAACAATTGTAGGACATTTCTCCCTAAAGTTAGCACACTCTGAAAAAATACTTAACGATTTCCACAGAATCTATATAATTCAGAAGTATTTAGGTATGTTATCTCTGGACAAAGAACTCTGCTAGAAATCAGAAGAGGCTTTTTTCAACTCCATTACTGCTGCTTACTAGCTTGGTAGTTGTGGGCTGTTTGGGTCATTTCACCATCTACAAAATGGGGTTAATATGTACCTCAGATGAGAATATAAAACTCATCTTTGGCCCTAGGAACAATCTATTCATTTAGAACTTAGATTCCCTTTGACAAAAATGTCACATCTTTTCTGTGACTCCGGGCATCCGGCCAATTTTCAGGCCTGTCTGTTACTCCAGATCTGTGTCATCCTTCCCTCTCTTCAGCAGGGGTGGGCCCCAGTTTCCAAGCTGGTCTATCCTGACCTTTCAGGGGATGTTACTGATCAGACATTGTTGGTTTAATGAAAATAGCTGTATTTTCTGAGTTATCAGCAACTAAAAGTTTTTGCCCAAAACCAAGAAAGACAACGAAGAAAAGGGAGAAATCATCCCCCAGGAATGATGGCCATGCTGCAGTTCCTTCTCCTTCATTCTCCTCTTGGGCATGCACACACATATGCTTGGTGTGATCTTGTTTTTTGGAGAGGTTTTCGCTATAGGGCGCGTGCGCTCGCCAGAAAAACAGAGAGAGACAGAGAGATAGAAAGTGAGAAATCACCCCCCAAGGGGGATGGCCACGCCGCAATCCCTTCCTCCATTCTCTTCTTGGGATCTTGGGCACGCACGCACACGCACCCGGTGTGAGTTTAAGCTGCCGGGTCCGGGATTTGAACCGCGGTCGACTATGTGGGAGTCCAGCGACATAGCCATTACGCTAACTGCTGGTCCTATGCTTGGTGTGATCTTTAGGCCACTGGGTCCTGGACTCAAACCACAGTTGGCCATGTGGGAGTCCAGTGCCTCAACCACCATGCCACCTGCTGGCTCCTGTAATAAATAATTCTGAATTGCTTGCTTCTGGCAATTAAGGTTACTAAGAGTTAAAATTTTTGTTTACCCATTTATTTATTTTAATTTGACTAGAGAGGAATAGAGTGAGAGAGAGGGAAAGTGAGAAAACAAGCTGCCAGGTCCAGGACTCGAACCATGGTCGACCACGTGGGAGCCCAGCACCCTTTACCACCATGTCACCTGCCACACTAAGGTATTTGTTGTTATGAGTGTTCTGAAGACTATGTTAAATTAATAGTTCTGGTAGTACTGATGGGGTACTGTCAATCAAATTTTGGTTGTTATTGTTTAGTAGTGCATACAATAGAAGTAACCAAATTTCTTTGTCAATTACATCATTATTTCATTATTACAATAAACTGGCATCAACTTAAGAAAAAAACTCTCAGATTATAATTGTGAAAATTAGAGGCCTGCAGGTGACATGGTGGTTAAGGCCCTGGCCTCCCACATGCCTGACCATGGTTCAAGTCCTTGATCTGGCAGCTTGCTTTCTCTCTCTTTCTCTGTCTTTGGTCAAATTGAAGAATAATAAATAAATAAATTAAATTAAAAATAATTCTTTTAAAAATCATTGTGAATATTAGATGCAATAGCATATGTAAATATGTCTAACATCATGCCTGACATTTAATAATAATTGTCAATAAATGATCATTTCCAGGGACAGCAGGTGGCATAGAGGTTAAAGTGCTGTACTCCCACATGGACAACCATCATTCGATTCCTGGACTTGGAGGCATCAAAATCACATTGGGCTCATGTATGTGCTTGCCCAAAATCCCAAGAGGATAATGAAGGCGAAGGAATTGCAGTGTGGCCATTTCCCTGGGGGGTGATTTCTCACTTTCCCTCTGTGTCTCCTCAGTGAGCTCATGCACCCTATGGTAAGAACCCTAACTAAATAAATGGTAGTTTGCTTCTGCTACTTTCCATTAGCACAAACACATTTTTGAATTTTTCCCCCTTTCATATCAAGTTAGTGTTTAAAAGGGCTAGTGGTCAGGATGCTTCTGACAATCACAATCAGGAGAGTAGTGATATAGAAAAATCAGTGTGCCAGCTTTTATCAAGGAAATTTGGTTTTCTACATTTTTTCCCTTACCTCTAAAAAAATGAAAGGATGGGACTAGCAGATGGTGTAATGGTTATGTTGCTCGACTACCATGTAGTTGACCACAGTTCGAGTCCTGGACCTGGAGGCTTAAAACTTACACCGTGTGTATGTGTGTGTATGTGTGTGTGTGTGTGTGTGTGTGAGAGAGAGAGAAAGAGCCCAAAATCCTTAGAGGAGAATGGAGGAGAAGGGATTGTGGTGTGGCCACCCCCCCCGGGTGGTGATTTTTTGCTTTCTGTCTCTCTCTCTTTGTTTCTCCAGTGAGCACACGCACCCTATAGCAAAAATCTTGCTTTAAAAAAAAAAAAAAAGGAAGGAAAGAAAAGACATTATAAAGAAGGCTGAGAAGTAGTGTGATAAAAATGTGAGGAAAATCTTTTCTAGATGGAACCATGGAGGGCATTCAGGAGAAGAAAAGAAGGTTCCTGATAAAACGGAAATCAAGAAAAAGGTTTTTGCTGTTGGGGAAGCCACCAAGAAAAAGGTTCCTGCTATGCCAGAAACCCTAAGGAAAAGTTAAGGGACTTTGTGGAGCTGAAGATCTAGCACCTGAGAAAGAATTTTACTCAAAAGATGCTTCGAAAGGCAAGGAGGAAGCTTATTTATGAAAAAGCTAAGAGCTATCACAAGGTATACAGGCCGGTGTACAGAACTGGGATTCGCACGGCCAGGATGGCAAGGAGAGCTGGCACTTCTATGTACCTGCAGAACCCAAACTGGCGTTTGTCATCAGGATCCGAGGTGTCAATGGAGTGAGCCCAAAGTTTCAAAAGGTGTTACAGCGTCTTCATCTTCATCAGATCTTCAATGGCACCTTTGTTAAGTTCAACATGGCCTCAGTTAACATGCTGAGAATTGTGGAACCATATATTGCATGGAGGTACCAAAACCTGAAGTCAGTGTGTTCAAGTGTGGTTATGACAAAATCAGTAAGAAGTGACTTACTTTGACAGATAACTCTGATCGCTTGATCTCTTGGTAAATTTGGCATCATCTGCATGGAGGATCTGATTCATGAAGTCTATACTGTTGACAAATGCTTCAAAGAAGCAAATAACAGAAAGTTATCTTCTCCATGAGGTAGAATGAAAAAAAAAAAGACCATCCATTTTGTAGAAGGTGGAGATGCTGACAACAGGGAAGACCAGATTAACAGACTTACTAGAAGGATGAACTAAGGTATCCACCATGATTATTTTTGTAATCTGATCAGAAAATAAGCAAAGTGACTGTCTTCAGACTGCACAAAAAAAAATTAAAAAGTGAGGAAAGGCAGTGGAAGTTGATGTTTCAGAGACCAAGTGATGAAAGAATTTGAAAGAAGGGGTGGTCGAAAGGTAGAGTCAAACCGGTTCACATAGAGAGAAATCAAAGAGAACTGTCCATAGTATCTTGGAGGCCACTGGTGGTTTAAGCAAGAGAAATTAGGAGAAACTGGGTAGGAATCCAGTATGAGGTGAAAATGGGAGAAAAGGAAGTAACCGAGAGAAGTTGGCCACACGATTTCAGGTATGCTGGGAAAAACAACAGAAGAGGAAGGGTAATAGGAGGAACAGAAGATTGAAACATTTTGTTTGCTTAAATAGGAGAGAATTATTAAGTTAAAATACCAGATAAGGGCTGGATCTGTGGGTAGACAGTTAAGGCAGTCGGATCCCACACAGCTGACCCTGTGATCCAAGTTCTGGATCTGGTGACTCAAGAAACAAGCTGGGCAGGTATGCATGCATGCCATAATGGAGAGGATAATGGAGAGGAGGAAGTTCCTAAGAGACCCAAGAAGCTAGGACCAGGTCTTGGGTAGATGTGGGGATTCTTCTGTCATAAAGAAAGGGAAAAGTAGGTTGCAGACACAGTTCCATATACAGATTTTGAACCAAGAAGTTGAGGGAGTGCTCCTGAGATGGGATGGCTTAGGTTTTCTCTGTGAAGTAGGAATACAGGTTGTCTTCTGAGAGTCCGGAGGAAGGAGGGGGAGGAGGAGAGAGCTGACAGAGAAGCCCAGCAGGATTGCAGAGCAGAACTGAGAGCCCAGCTGAAGTGGATGATCAGCTTTCTACTGGTGCCGATATGTAGGGCTCTGGTTTTCCTCAGGCGCTGGAGAGGGAATAGCAGCGTTTTCCTTCCCATTGTGTTACACAATGATGTGCAAGTAAATATTTCATCACTGGCTTTAGAGTGTGCTGGGAGGAACCCTGATCTGTGACAGTGGTGTAAATACTCCTGCTGTAACCGATTTCAAGCTACCAATGCGATGCCACTGAACTAAGGCTGGGAAAGAATTATTCAGTGCCACATTATTACATAGTGTTCCCATCACAGATACAATGGATGGAAGATAACCTTCAGCACATAGAAAATAGCAAATTGTAGTGAAATAAGTAGAAAGTGATGCATTTTGACTATTTATTAGCTTTTGCTTTTTTTAAGATTTATTTATTTATTTATTATCATTATTCTTTAATTTGATCAGAGAGAGAGACAGAGTCAGAAAGAGAAAGTGAGAAAGCAAGCCACCAAGTCCGAGACACGAATTGTGGTCGGCCATGTGGGAGTCCAACACCTTTAACCACCATGCCACCTGGTTGCTCCTTGTTTGCTTTTTTTTTTTAAAAAAAAGTCATGGGGCTGGCAGGTGGCATGGTGGTTGGGGCACTGGACTCCAACATGGCCGACTGGGGTTCAAGTCCCAGACTTGGCAGCTAGCTTTTTCACTTTCCCCCTCTCTCTTCCTATGTCTCTCTTTGGTCAAATAATAATAATAATAATAATAATGATAAATAAAGTAAATAATCCTTTAAAAAATCATGACAGAGTTAGTGTGTGTGCATGTGCATGTGCATGTGCACACGAGAGAGAGAAAAAGAGAAAGACAAACACCCTCCACAGAGCTTGGTCACATTGTTATCTTCTTCCAGTCTTCCAGCTAACCAAGATTCTGGGCAGGTGCACAAGCACCCAGTGTGCAGACCAGGTAGGGAATTTAATCCAAGGCTGGCAGTGGCTTCTAACTCAGCAGTCTAGTACACTAGCAACTGCAGCACAAAGGCTGAGCCTACCTTTTTTTTTAAATATACTTTTCTTTTTTAATTAATTAATTAATTAATTTTTGGAGAGGTTTTTGCTATAGGGCACATGCGCTTGCCAGAAAGTCAGAGACAGACAGACAGAAAGCGAGAAATCACCCCCCAGGGGGGATGGCCACGCCGCAATCCCTTCTTCTCCATTCTCCTCTCAGGATCTTGGGCTCACACACACATGCACCTGGCATGAGTTTAAGCCACTGGGTCTGGGACTTGAATCGTGGTTGACTACATGGGAATCCAGTGACATAGCCATTATACCAACTTCTGGTCCCTAAAATATTTATTAAATTTTGTTGATTATTATAATTTTTAAATTTGCTATAGGGCATGTGCAAGTGAGAGAGAGAGAAAGCCACTAGGTCTGGGACTCTAACCATGGTCAGCCATGTGGGAGTCCTGCACCATGCCACCTGCTGGCCCCTTAGATACTTTTATTTATTTTAAGTTTATATTATTTAGTTTTTAACAACTGTTTTGATACTGACTTGCAAAATCCTAAAAATTTTATAATCAGGCTCCCAAGATCTCATGCCTGAGTTGGTCCCAGCATCCCTACCTGGTTGTAGAAAATCAGGTTGAAAGCGCATATGAGAAGGGATGGGGGCATAGAGGAAGCTGAAGCATGAATGATAAGGTTGCTGTTTCTGAAACTGGGGACTCTGTCCTGGGACTGGCCGAGAAAGCCTGAGTTCACTAGGAAAGGGCGCTAGATAGATATTACTGAAAAAAGAGTTTGTAGCAGAGAAAGGTATGCTAGGTGAGGCATGAATCAAGTGTCAGATAATTCAACGTTAGGATAGTTACCAAGTTTGTATCTATTTTGTGACCCAGAATTTTCTTACTGTACTAAAAATAGCCTATAAAGGTCTTTTGAAGTGGTTTAAAAGAAGACATCACAGAGTGGGGGAGGAGTGCTGCAGCAGGAGAGGCTCCGTGAGCCAGGGGCAGGAAACCTGGGCCTCTGGATAATGTCAGAGAAATGTCACTCCAGCAAGGGCGAAACCACCTGGAGCCTTGTGCTGTTTCCCTGAGCTGCGTTTTGTTAGGGGTTGGCAGAGAAAAGCTCTTCTGTGCTTTAAAATTGCATTATAGGAATAGATACTGATGTCTAAGTTTCTTCTTACAAAAACCATACTAAATAAACGTAGAAACTTCTTTTTTCCCCTTAAAGGTCTTTGCATAAGGCACAAGAGTAATTTTGCTTCAGTTCTAGTCAATGCACGCCCCTAGTACTGGAGAGCCACTTTCCACAGAAGCGCTACCATGTTACGGAGTCAGTGTGGCTTTATCATTACGGCTGTGTGTGACTCAGAATCCTGTCTGGTGTGAGTATCTCAGCAGGTCGCACTTGCTCTCTTTTCAGAGAGTGCATTTCAGAGAATGGCTGTACTGTCAACATCTCCCTGTTTGCATGCAAAAATCCTGCCTGCCTGGGCTACAGTTGCAATTTCAAAGACATTTAGAAAGACAGATGTCATTAAATTTGTTTTTCTTTTATCTTTCTTTCTTTTTTTTTTTTTTTTTTTTTTTTTTTTTTTTTTTTTTTTTTTTTTTGAGGGGGGGGCTAGTTTTTGCTTTAGGTCATGAGCTCTTGTTGGAGACAGAAAGAAGGGAGAAAGTGAGAAATCATCCTTCAGGGGGTATGACCATACCCAGGGAGTATGGTATGGCCACACTGCTATTCCTTCTCCTCCAGTCTCCTCTTAGGATTATGGGCATGCTTGCACATGTGCCTGACGTTTTTCAAGCCACCAGGTCCAGAACTCGAATCACATAGTCGACCATGTGGGATTCACCCATCTTAACCGCCATACTACCAGCCTACCCGGATGGCATTATATTGGATCAAATATTAGGAGCCATAGCAAGAAGAGGAGAATCTGGGGGAAATGGGCATACATTAGTGTAAAAGCAGTACATATTAGTGTATCAGTTCCCAGAGCCATAAAATGAAGTGAGGTTGGAACCAAGCAAGAGGCATGGTGGTTAAGGCACTGAACTCCTACACAGACGACTACAGTTTGAGTCCTAGACCCAGTGACTTGAAAATCATGCTGGGCGTGCCTGTGCACGCGTGCCCCAAATTCTGAGAGGATGATGGAGGAGGAGGGCAATTGTGGTGTGTCCATCTTCTCTGGGGAGTGATTTCTCATTTTCTTTCTCCTTATCTCTCTGGAGAGTGTACTCATCCTATGGCAAAAAAAAAAAAAAAAAAAAAAAAAAAAAAAATTAAGTGAGGGAGATAAGACGGGGGAGGGCAGTGGGGTTGGAAAGGATGGAGGCGGGCAGGGCAAACATATAGCTGCCATGTCAGACATTTAAAAGCAATGACTGAGGCTAGCCTGTGGCATGGTGGTTGAGGCAGCCGGATCCCACGTGACAGACCAAGTGGTTCAAATCCTGGACCCTGTGGCTTGGGGAGCAGAGTGAGTACATGTGCATGTGTGCCCTAGATCCTGAAGGGAGGGAGAGATGGAAGAGAGACTAAAGCATGGCCATCTGTCAGGGAATGCTTTCTCATTCCCTCGCTCTCTCTTGCTCTCTCTTTCTCTCTCTTTCTGTCTCTGTCTGGCAAGGACATGTGCCCTATAGCAAAGTAACAAATAAAAATAAAAAAGACTGGTTGCTGCCATTATCACTCATTAGTTCATAAAAGATGGATATTCTGATGCCAGATACATAGTAGGAACAGCCTTAGGATAAAATGCAGTTATTTAAAAGGAGTACATTTAGTTTGTGGGAAAACTTGGTATATTTTTATTTTTCTCATTTAGGGCTTAGTGCTGAAAACATCCTTATGAACCATTGTAAGACACTGAGTTTGAAGGTTTTTTTAATTTAGTGATTATTTCTTTTACCTATTTGATGAGTCCTTAATATTTCATTACCAAAAATAAAAAGAAGGAGGAGGAGAAGGTGGAAGAGAAGGAGGACATAGAGAAGGAGGAAAAGGGGAAGAAAGAAGAAAAAAAGAAAAAGAAAAAAAAGACAAGAAAGAAAGACAGACAGACATGATCAAGAGGAAAGTTGTGCTTTGACCAATACATTTTGGTCAGCAGAAGTGTATTGCCTGCATTGAATGACGGGATTATGTTAGAAGCGAAACAAGGGCTGGCCAATGGTATAACAGTAACGTGATGTTCTGTGATGCAGGACTCACATGGGAAGGTCTCAGGTTCACATCCTGAAGCCTCCCTGAGCATGCTGGGTACGCATGCAGGCTCATGATCTAGGCTAGACTGCGGATGCATCACAGCATGAAGACCCCGTTGGGTTTTCTCTCTCTCTCTCTCTTTTTCATGGAAAAAAATAAGTGAGCAAACTTTGAGAAAACAAAATAAACCCATAGTTTCTTCCATCAGGAGACTGCCAATCTGGGGACTTGGGGATGACAACCACATAAATAATTAGATGTTTAGGGAAGAGTGTTTTGGGGTTTGCATGGAGATGTACTTGCTCATGGCGCTGTGTGGGCAGGTAGGGAGTGGGTGGGGTACATGAGCTTCCTGGTGGGGACCTAGGCCTGGGCTTAGACCTAGAGACAGAGTAAAGGTAAGCCAGATGGAGGGGAAGCTGGCCTTCAAAGCAGAGGGACGTCATGATCAAAGCCAAGGAAGCTAGAAAACATTTTTGTTCTTTTTTTTGCGGGGGGGGGGGGTGTGTGTCTGTGTGTGTGCATGCGCACGCATGTGAAAAGCTACAAGCTGTTCTGTTTTGCTGGTAGACAAAGCACCTTCTAGATAGGAAGGGGTGGGAATGGAAGGTGAGTCTGGGCCACAGGAAAAGGCCAGAGCATGGACAGCCCCGGGAGTCCTGTACTAGAACTGGGAGTCCTTGCAGAACCAGGTCAGAGTCTGATTTGCCATCTCTGTGCCATGTGCTCATGCAACTCCCCTGCCTGAAATGCCAGCTCACTCAGACCATAAGCACACGGCTCTTCTCATTCAAATCTGCTTTTCCTCTGCCTCGGGATGCAGCAAGCACTGCCCCCTCTAAACTCTTAACAACATTCACTATATAAACCTTGTCAGTTAATAGTCATGGCTCTGCCCTGGAGGTGATTTATCTATGAAAATATTTCTTGGGCCAGCCTCTGGCCTAGTGGTAAAAGGAGCCAGAGCCCATATAGACAACCACGTGATTCAAATCCTAGACCAAGCAGCTTGAGAAACCAGGTGCATGTGTGTGTGTGCCCCAAATCCTGACAGGTTAGAGAAATGAAGGAGAAGGGGTTGCAGCATGACCATGCCCCATTGAAGGTGCTTTTTTCCTCTGCCTGTCACTATTTCTCTCTGGTGAGTACACGTGCCCTCTGGCAAACTCAAAAAGAAAAAGCAGAAGGAAAAGAAGGAGAAGAAGGAGAAGAAGGAGGGGAAGGAGGAGGAGGAGAAGAAGAAGAAGAAAAGAAGAAGAAAAAATTTCTTTCTCTTCCTCAGTTCCTTGAACAGGTCCTGCTTCAACTTCCTCCCATCCTCCACAGAGGTTGCGGCAGCGCTTGGATCTTAGGTGCTCAGTAGGTGCCTGTTGCTTACTTATTGCATCTCTGGCTTTTGGGTGAGGATGGCATGGAACCAGGGTCAGATCTACAAGTTTGATGCAGGCATGCTGTGAGTAGCAGAACTTCTGGCTTACCAGGCTATGGGGAGAGAAATGGACAGCATTATCAAAATCTTTTTTCTTTTGGTGCTCAAGTTACCACATTCTGCTGGTTTCTTCCCAGCTCTCCGGCTCTTCCAACTCTATACCCTCCCCTTCTCTGTCTTCTCCTCTACCTTGAGGCTAGAAACCAGAGGGCCTCTCTTCTCTCCTTGGAGTTCTGTCTCCCTAAAAAGTTCAGCCCTCTCCCCTGAGACTTCATGTTGGCAATTTTACGCCAATGGCTATTAAATCAGTACCTTCGGCCCAGCCATTGCCTCTGAGTTGCAAACCCTCGCCCTATTCCAAATGACTCCTCAACATCCCTGCTTTGGATGTATGTTACAGATTGAATGTCTGTGTTCTACTCCTCCACCCGCCCTGGCCACACACGCACACACAACACACAATTCACATGTTCAAGCCTTAACCCCAGTGTGGCTGTGTTTGGACATGGGGCTTCTTAGGTAGTATTTAAGGATAATGAGGTCATAAAAGCCGGGTTCTGATCCAATAAGATTATTGTCCTTATAAAAAGAGTCCCCTATACCTTTGCATACTCTCTCTCTTTCTCTTCTGTGTGTGGCCACATACAAGCCCAGAAAGGGTGCCCCAGAATGAAACCTACCTCGCCTAGCACCTTGATTTTGGCCTTCTTGGCCTCCAAAACACTAAGACATAAATTTCTGTTGTTTAAGCCACCCTATCTGTGGGATGTTGTTCCAGCAGCCCAAGCTGACTAATACGGTTTGTCACAGGAACCTCAAATTTAGTGTGTCCCCAACTGAGTTTATCATTATTCCCCTTACCCCCCAAAACAAACTATAAAAGCAAGGCAAACAAAACCCCTGCTTTTCCTTGTGTTGCCTGTTTTGGAAAAGCCCCAGATTCTCTATTATTCAAGTCAAAAACCTGGAAGTCCTCTGGCCTCCTCTACTCCTTCTTTCCTCCTCTCCTGCCACCCTACGCGCTACCTACAGTTAGACAGAAACCTGTACAAATGCAGACCCAATCATGTGTCTTCCTTACCACACGTTCTTCGGTGGCTTCCCACTGCCTTAGAATGAGGCAAAACCCCCTGTGAACTTTGACCCTGGCTTGTCTCTACACTGCCCCTCCCACTGCTCCTCTCTTAGCCTGTGTAGCCACTTCAGGCTTACTTCCATGAGTATTCCATGCTCTTTTCATGTCTAGGTCTCTACGCGCTGCTCTCTCTTCCTAGAATACTCTATCCTCTGGCGCGCTTACCCCGACAAATAAGTTGTGAATCACTTGGGCTATGACTGACAACATGAGCAAGGCAGGAAAGTTGTAGGATCTAGACTGTTGAATGGCCAAATCTTGGCTATCGTCAAATTTCCTTTTTATTTTTTAAAAAGAATTATTTTATATAACTTTATTTATTATTATTATTTTCTAGTTTGATCAGAGAGAAACAGAGAGAGGGGGGGAAAGTGAGAAAGCAAGCCACTAGGACTTGAACCATGGTCAGCCCTGTGGGAGTCCAGCACCCTTAATTACCTCACCACCTGCCGGTCCCTGGCTCTAGTCAAATTTCATGCTTCCATGTACTAAGGTTATCGATACATCTGCTTGACTGTAGTCAAATTTCATGTTTTCTATTTACTAAAGTTACCGATATAGCTACATGTTCTTGCCCTGCACTCTGGCGTATGTCCTCGCTGAGTGGATAAACAAGCAGAATAGCTGGTTTCGTGAGTGTGTGTTAAACCACCTACTAGGTACAGTTTGAAGGCCCATGCTGGACCTTGTTCTCATGTGCAGGTATTCTAATATACATAGTGATCAGAATGTTCTATTTGTTCTAGAGAGATGTATATCCCAGAGATAAGACACAATGCTAAGAAATTCATGGACCATATCACATATTATATGTATATTTAAACAGGAGGGCTGCTCCTTAAGCTATGTCATCTTTTAATAATTCCCCCAAGAAACTCATGGGAACCTGAGTGTCAACTTTCTGGGCAATACTATATTTTCCCAACAATTGAACTGGGGTCCCAGAAGGCCATTAAAATGAAATGAATAACTTAATCTCCTCTGTAAATTCAGCATGGGATTCTAATTCACACTTATGCCCCCAAAACACAAAATACAAAAACCTTACTTCTATCCAAATTAACTAATCAGTATAATGTTAAAGCAATCATATTAGACAATTCTTCCAAGAGATAGTTTCATCAAATTAATCCCATGTTGGCTTAGATCTCCAGGATAGGTATTTCCAGGGGCCATGTGTTATGAATATTTGTGTCACATCTGGGTTCCTATAAGCCAAAAGGGCTTCTCTTAATCATGGCTTGTATTGAATATGTACACATGAGCTACACTACCATGAACAATGGTTTAAACTATCTTAGAGCAAGCAATTGGGAAAGGTTAAGGAGGCTAGTGCCAGTATCAAGAAAGAAATTTAACTGCCAGCAGTGAAATATAAATAAATAAATAAATAAATAAATAAACAAACAAACAAACAAACAAACAACTTATTTCTAGAACCAGTTGTAAAGTAAGAAAGAATGAATAAATTTAAGAATACACCAAACAGTCAGCAGTGTATCCTGAATGGCTCTCAAAGCTCAATAGCTTAATAGCTGAGTCTCTTCACCAGTATCATACCACATGCACACGTATTAATACAAATAAAAATTATTTTTCTCACCAGGCATATTTCAATATATTTTAAAATAATAATTTGACAATTTGGTAGTAACAGAGAGCAGCCCTGTCCATCTGAGGAAGCAGCATGAAGAACTGCATGCCACCATTCTCTGTGAGTCAAAAGTTGCTATGCTTACCATTTTATGACAGATACGTCAGCAAACATCCCGAACTCCCCATGGCTGTTGCTGTCTTAAGGCTTATAACAATGGAAGAAAAGAAATTATGGCAGTGTTTTATGTGAGCTAGCTTGTCTACCACCTCATGTAATCTCCTTCCCTAGCTTTATTGGTAGGGAGGTATCAGCACTCCTTCTGTCAGTGAGGAAAACTGAGGCCCAGAGACCCGAGGGATTTGCCTAAAGTTTTGTATCTGATTTTGGCAGAGCCAGGGTTATAACTCAGACTCCTTAAGCCATCCTAGCACTTGTCATATTCCTCAAGTTGCCTCTCCTGGCACAAAACCCATGTTGTAAGAAACCCCTTTGGGACCAGTAGATGGTATAATGGTTATGTTGCTAGACTCCCACATGGCCAACTGCAGTTCGAGTCCCAGACCCAGTGGCTTAAAACTTACCCTGGGCATATATGCCTGCATGCCCAAGATCCCAAGGGGAGAATGGGGGAGAAAGGATTGCAGCATGGCCATCCACCCTTTGGAGTGATTTCTCGCTTTCTGTCTCTCTGGCAAGCACATGTGCCCTATGACAAAAATGTGTCTAAAAAAAAAAGAAACTCCTTTAACATGTGAATTCATTCAAAGTAAGGAGACCAAGCTTAAATCAGCAGGAAACGATTGCTGTTTGGAGAAGCCGCAACATAAAATGTCAAACTGAATAGGAATTTCTCTTTCACTTTCAAGGGAGGTTTATATTTAGATCCACAATCATTTATTGTGAATATCATCAATGACCAGACCCTGTGCTATGTACTTTCACTTATCTTTGCAAATCATCCCAACAAATGATTCCACTGCTTTGCATTAAGGTAATATAATTCATATTTAGAAATAATGGGAGGTTGGCCCCTAGCCAAATGGTTAGAGGAGCTAGATCCCACATGGCCAACCTTGATGACTTGAGAAACATACCAAAGCCCATGTGCATGTGTGCCAAAGCCTTTACAGGATGGAGGAATGGAGGAGAAGGGATTGAAGTGTGACTATGCTCCAGTGGGGGATGCTTTTTCCCTTTCCCTTTTTTTTCTTTGTCTCTGTTACTTTTTGGCAAATACACATGCCCTCTAGAAATTAAATAATAATAATAATGGAAAAGAATAAAAAGCATCGAGTGCATCTTGCGGCTAAGGAGAGTTAACCTACTTTTGGAATTTTCTCTGCATCTCTCATTCTTGTGGATTGCCCTCATAAAAGCAATCTCTTTTGAGCATCCAAACATTAACTGTAGACTTTTGTTTTGTGCTTTCATCAAGCTCAGTGTTTTTCAATCTTCTGTGTGACAAACTTCAAAGTTTTTGTTTTTTGTTTTTGTTTTTGTTTTTAGAGAGGTTTTTGCTATAGGGAGCGTGCACTCACCAGAAAGAGAGAGAGAGAGACAGAAAGACAGAAAGTGAAAAATCACCCCCTAGGGGGGATGGCCTCACTGCAATCCCTTCTCCTCTGTTCTCCTCTCGGGATCTTGGGCATGCACACACATGTGCCTGGCATGAGTTTAAGCCACTGGGTCTGGGACTTGAACTGCAGTTGACTACATGGGAATCCAGCAACATAGCCATTATGCCAACTGCTGGTTCCAAAAACTTCATAGATTTTTTTAAGAGTTATTTCAATATGTATGATGTTTCATCTTTGGACTGACTTTAGAACCTAGCCCCTACTTCAGATAAGAGCCTTCAGTTGACTAGGACTGAGGAGGAGGCTACTACTGTAATTCCTTTGGTGTCATCCTCTTTGGGGAAACTACCCCCTTTCCTGCACTCTAGCCCTGTGGTCTGAATGGGAACAGCCGTCTTCTTTTATGGTTCTACCTCCTTGGCCATAGTGATTGGTCCAAGAGAATGGCCCATCTCCCGGGTCAGAATAACACGGGTCTTTCCTGGGACTTTTCACGGTGGAGTTATTAAGATCACACTTTCTCCTTACTAGTTGTGACCTTCTGAAGGCGTGAACCTGGAGCCACCATGTGCCCTTGAAGGGAGAGAGAGACAATCCCAGTGGTGCTGGAACCTCTGGGTCCAGTCTTCCTTTCGGCCAGCTCCATCTCTTCTTGTGAGTTAGCTATGTCAGTCAATAGATTTATGTTGTGCTTAGGCAAAAGTTGGAGTTTTGTCTCATACAACCAAAGAGTTCTAACTAAAAAAATCAATAAAATATTTTTGTTTGTATATTTACTCAGAAAGGAGTATGCTGTAATCGAAGACATGCTGGACTTGTAATTATTTTAAAAAGAACTTTTAATACCTTGTATTGGCACATGGCATTGAAATAGAGTGTGAGAAAGATTTATTTTTTTTAAAAAGTATTTACTTACGTAATTCTATTTGTCATTATTTTTTTAATTTGACCAGAGAGCGAAAGAAAGGGAAAGGGAGACAACAAGCCGCCAGTTCCGGTACTAGGACTATGGTCAGCCATGTGGGAATCCAGCGCGTTTTACCACCACGCCACCTGCCGGTCCTCAGCGTGAGAAAGAATTTTCCCAGGACCAGCTAATTCATTCAGCTCAGAGATGGACCTGTCTGCTGCTGGGACCCAGCTGCATGAGAATCATCTTTACAAGCAAGGTAAGATTATCTGCTTCACACTTCCTATTCACCATCGAGTTGTTGGGACCCATCCTCTCTCTCACTTTTAAAAAAATAATTATTTTTATTTAATTTGATTTATCATTATTATTTTAAAATTTGACCAGAGAGAGAGAGAGAGAAAATGAGAAAACAAGCTCCTAGATCTGGGTCTCAAACCATGGTCAGCCATGTGGGAGTCCAGCGCCCTAACCATCATGCCACCTGCCGACCCTGGGACCCATCTTCTCTTAACCATAGACATGCCAGAGTACTTACTGCCCTTTCAGGCACTGAGCCAACCTCAACACAAAGCTGCAAATACTGATCCTGAATATTGGCTGCAGTTACAACTACAATTGTGCACAGAAAACACTAAACTATTAACCACAGGGGTAGAGATAAAGAGCCCCACAGAGCTGGTTTTAATTTCATTGTTCTCCAAGCTCTATATTTTTCATTTTAAAACTGAGAATAATACTATTATACTTTTACCTTTAGTGCTTTAGCAAGAATTAAGTGGAATGATGATGGGAAGTACACAGTGCAATGACTGTACCGGCTGACAGTTAGCATGGGGTAGCTGTGAAGACGAGGGTGGTGGTGAGGGACGGTGATGATGGTAACACTGGAACTGTAAAGTATTCCCACGCTCTCCACTGGAGAAGTTCAGCAGGGGAAAGTGATTCCTCGCTTTCAGTACCACGTGGTGATTCACTAGCAAAGCTAAGATTCAAATAACAGAATCATTTGGGGAATTTCTGAGTTCTAGTGAGCCAAACTACCCAAAAGGGAGAAGTGCTTAGTCCCATGGCCGTGTGAATCAATATTACCTTGGTTTTGGTTTGCTTCTATATTTCAGTTTACAAAATAAAGTTTAATTTAAGTGCATTTTGAAAATTTCCTCACGCTCATTTGGGGTGATAACTTTCCTACCTCTTAGGTTATATGCAAAGCATACTTTTAAATTCGTTCTTCATAGCTCTGATTTTTTCAAATTTAAAAATTTTATGTTTTCTTTACATTTTTTTAAAGGTAAGTTACTTTTTCCTATTTTAGCTAAAAGCAACTGAAACTCTATTGCACTTTCCCAAAATGACACCTTGAGGAAAAGCAGATCCCTCAGAGAGTATTATTAACTGGCTGCTTCTTATAATTGAGGCCTCTTCTCAGGCAATTCTGCTGTTTAATCTCAGCTCTCACCAATAACCCTTTCCTCTTTTTGATCAAGTGTTTAATTTCCTTGAGAGATTTTCTCAGATTTCAACTATTACTGAGAGGATTTTTATTTTACCCTAACCCTTTAATGGCTAAATCTTGCATATCCTTTATTTCAAAAATGGATATTTCTGTTCATCTAAGTAAATATTTCAAGGATTTGATCTTCTTTTCTTGGCTATTACTGCTGAAATGAGGAATTATTTGGAAAATTCTTTTTGTTAAATGACTACCTTATAAAAATATGATAAAATTAAGCATTTACAAATCCAATCTCAGATAACGTTCAGTTATCTACAGCAACATAGACAAAAGCATGGATTACTGAAAATAGATAAACTCCCAAACTTGATTTGTCCCCCCCTTTTTAAACTTTCTTCTTTGACAAGTAAAAACTGTGTTTAACCTTTAGTTCAGTTTTTCTTGAAACCCATAAAAATTTCCTAATTTTAGGAAAACATAAAATGTTTGTAAGGAGGTAACAAGGAACAGAAGAAAGGATGGCTAGGAGAGCACAGATGTTTAGGAGTAGGAACTATCGCCATCGGGCCAGTCCCTGACCTGTTTGTTAAGGGCTCAGGAATCCACATGTCTGACTGCACAGTCTGGGATCCTGTGGCTTGGGAAACATGCTGGGCAAGTGTGTATCCCAAAAGGAAGGAGAACATTTCTAAAAATGGAATTGCTGGGTCTTGTAATACCTCAGTATTTGAAATTTTGAAGACTTGCCAAGCTATTTTCCAAAGCTCCTGCACCTTTTATATTCTCATCAGCACTATAAGAAAGTTTAACTTTTTCTGCTTCCTCCCCAACACTGCCATCATTTCCCCTTTGTGTTAGAGGATCCTGACAGATGTTAATTGGTATTTTATTGTGGTGCTAATTCGCATTTTCCTAATGACTAAAGATGTTGAATATCTTTTCATGTGTGTATTTACCATTTATATATCTTTGGGAAAATGTCCATTCAAATCCTTTGCCTATTTTCTAATTTTATTGTTTTTAAAATTGCTGAGTTACGTGAGTTCTTTTCTATTCTAGATACAAGTACTTTGTCAGATTAATGGTGTTTTTGGAAGTGTCAAAGTTTTTTGTGTTTTGCTTTTTGGACTTTTTTATTATTGCCAGAGGGCATGTACATTCTCCAGAGAGAGAAAAAGTACCCCCTAGAAGAGCATAGTCATACCACGATCCTTTTTCCTCCATTTCTACATCCTATTGGGATTTGGGGCATGCACACACATAAGCTCAGCATGTTTTCAAGCTGCCAGGGCTGAGATCTGAACTGTGATTAGCCGTGTGGGATCTAACTTCCTTAACTACTAAGCTATAGGACAGAGCCTGAGGTGTAACTGTTATAAATTTTGATTAAGTATAATTTATCAGATTTTTAAAACTGAGTTTACTTTTTTTTTTTTTTTTTTTGGAGAGGTTTTTGCTATAGGGCGAGTGCGCTCGCCAGTCAGAGAGAGAGAGACAGAGAAATAGAAAGCGAGAAATCACCCCCCAGGGGGGGGATGGCCACGCCGCAATCCCTTCTCCTCCATTCTCCTCTTGGGATCTTGGGCACGCACGCACGCACACGCGCCCGGCGTGAGTTTAAGCCACCGGGTCCGGGACGCGAACCGCAGTCGACTACGTGGGAGTCCAGCGACATAGCCATTACGCTAACTGCTGGTCCCCTGAGTTTACTTTTGATATCATGCTATGGTTAAGGGTGCTGGATCCCACATGGGCAACTGCACTGTTTGAATCATGGCCTTGGCAGCTTGAAAAACACATCAAGCACTTGTGCATAAATGCCCCAAATCCCAACAGGATGTAGAAATGGAGAAGAAGGGATTGCAGCCTGACCACGCCCCATTTCTCTCTTTCTCTTTCCCTGTCTCTCTCTGATGAGTGCACACACTCTCTGGCATTTTTTTTTTTTTTTTTTTTTTGAGAGGCTTTTGCTATAGGGCGCATGTACTCGCCAGAAAGACAGAGAGAGACAGAGAGACAGAAAGTGAGAAATCACCCCCCCCCCCCCAGGGGGGAATGGCCACACTGCAATCCCTTCTTCTTCATTCTCCTCTTGGGATCTTGGGCATGCACGCACACGTGCCCAGCATGAGTTTAAGCCACTGGGTACGGGACTCGAACCGCAGTCAACTACATGTGAGTCCAGCGACATAGCCATTACGCCAACTGCTGGTTCCTCTGGCAATTTATTTTTTTAAAAAAGGAAACATAACTGGTTTTTGTGTGTGGTTCTTGTATCTTGTGGCCTCACAACATGTTTATTAATTCCTGTGGTTTGTTATGGATTCTTCAGGAATTTCTACACATACTATTGTGTCATATTTGAATGAAGACGGTTTTACCTATTCCATTCCAATTAGAATGCATTTATTTACTTATTTTTTTTGCCGTATAGAAGGTAAGAGTAAATATTCTTGCTTTCTTCCTGATTTTAGAGGGAAAGTATTTAGTCTTTTATCATTAAGTATAATATTACTTATATGGGGGCTGGCAGGTGGTATGGTGGTTGAGGTGGCTGGACTCCCACATAGCTGACCATGGTTTGAGTCCCAGACACAGAAAGCAGTTTGCTTTCTCATATTTTCCTTCTCTCTCTCTCTCTCTGTCTCTCTCTGGTCAACTTCAAGAAGAATTTGTATATATATATATATATATATATATATATATATATATATGTACACACACACATGTATACATACACACACACACACACATATACATACATACATATTAGTTATATGGACCCACTCTTCAAGAATTTTCAGAATGCAGCAAACAAGACTATATGATCTTTATGACAGAGTCCTTTGTCCCTCTAATTGGCTTAAATAAACTATCCCAACTACAATATTGGGCCCAAATATTTTTTAACAATTATTTTATTTAACTTTATTTATTTATTTATTTATTTATTTAAAATTCAACCAGAGAGGGACAGAGGAGGTGGGGGAAGTAAGAAAACAAACCATCAGATCCAGGACTCGAACTGCAGTTGGCCATGTGGGAGTCCAGCGCCCTTCACCACCACACCATCTGCCTGTCCAGGCCCAAATATTTTACAATATTTGGTTGGTTGATTAACATCAGGAAGAGGAGAGAGATCAGATGAGATGAAGTAGAGATAGAGAAAGGGAGAGAGAGAATAATAAAGGAGTAAATGATTCATCTGAATGAGCTCAGCCAAGCCGATTCCATCAGTAAGTACAACCAAGAAGGCCTGGAGGACCTGGACAAGAAATGATAAAGGTCAAGACAATGCCCAGGTCCATCAACATGAAGGATCTTATCTCAAAATAAGAGTAAGCGTTAGCTTAATTTGAGAGCTGGGAAGCAGAGGCTCCCTGACCTGGTATTATCTCTGTGGAAAATGCTGTTGGAAGGACTGGGACAGGATGTAGACATGCATTAAGGGAGGGCAAATCCCTTCAGTATGAAAACAGAACTTGAAATATTACACTAGCCAAGTGTACTGACCACCCTGCCCATTAAATATTCATGCTAAAATCTCTGCCAATCAACGAGAACAACCTTGTCTTACTCAGACCTACTGAAGAGAATGTGTAGTTTATTCAGTGAATTGTGAAGGAGAGGGACTTGGCTTTTGTTGTCCATAAAGGCACCAAAGAAGCATTCAGTATTGAAGGTTAAATTGTTCCCTTCTTTGCCTGTCTGTTGACCAAGTGCATTTGGGAGACGGCAAGTGTGGCTATGGTTCTCACACTGGGATATCCACAGAAATCAACTGTGGGCCTTGCTGAAATTCAGATTTCTAGGCTCTAATCCCTTTTTCCATTCAGTAGGTGAGAGTGGGATTTGGGACAGGGAGTTTGGACATAATGTGATTTTTGACATATGGCCTGCAGGCTATTCTTTGAAAAACACTGGAGTGATTAAGACCTTGGGCTTCCGAGACAGCCAACTTTGTTGTGTAACCTTGGAAGTGTAACCTAAGCTGTGAGGGCCTAAGTTTTAAAGGGACAGTATTAATAATAGCATCTACCTCCACCGAAGGCTGTAGTGAGAACTTGGTGAGACATTGGGCGTTAAGTTCCTGTATGAAGCACTCATGAAATGGTACTATTGTTACCTCAAATAAAAGCAGAGGCAAATTGTCCAACTTACAAAAACGACAAATGCATCAGCAGGAACCTTAAACCTAGCCCCCCTCCAACCTCTGCCCACCTCTCACGACCCTGGTATAAATTGCGATGCAGGAAAGAGTTAAATATCTCCAGAGGGCTTGGACTTGGCACAGAGGCCTATACTTTCCACAGAGAGGTGGTGGTCCGGCCTGTGGAGACGTGTGGTGATTTATTGGCTAGGTCTGCTTTGCAAAATCCTGACCACAGGGGTCTGTGTGACCTGAGCCTTTCTCTTTGCCTCCATAGTGACGTGCCTGCAGGGAATGTCAGCGGTTCAGGAAGCAGTGCTCTGTGAAGGAAGGCACACTGACCCAATTTCCTGTCTTGCCTCTCCCTCTGGTAAGCTGAGAGATTTTGCACATGTCAGGTCATTTCTGTCAATTTTAGTTTCCTTATCTCCCTAAATAAGGGCAGATCAGATATTCATATGTGGGCATGGTGGTTTAGCTCTTACTCTCCCTGTGGATTCCACTAAACAGGAATTCTATCCCTACTCAGGGGGCAGCAAATGGAGACTGAAAAGGAGAAAGGGCTTGTTTGAAGTCACAGGGCTGTCGTGGAACCCAGGCCTGCCTCATCTAGTGCCCTGTATTACGTCGCTGTGCCTGCCCTGTCTGCCTCAAAGGGCAGCGAAAGAGAGTATGGGTGAGAAAGTCTTGGTACATGTGGTGACTTGAAAGCACAATGCCACATCCTCATCAGGTAGGCCAGATCGTCAGTGGGAGTCTATTTATGGAGAGCTATGGTTCGACTTTGGACTGACATGCCGCCATAATTAGAGAGAAGAATGCTCCGGAGTTGTATCTGCCTAGCATGCTGAGAGCTCTTCCGTGCATTACAGGGAAAATGTTTTTTTTTTTTTTTTTTTTTTTTTTCATCATTACATTGTGGTCATCATGTTTGTTTTTGTAGGAGGCCAAAATATGCTGCCCCAAAATATACTTCTTTGACATTAAAAAAAATTTTTTTTAGCTCTTTCATAAACAAGAAAGAGAGTAAAAATGGGAGAGAGCCCACAAAAGAGTATGCATGAGAGAGAGAGAGAGAGATACAGGTGCCCTTGAGAAGATCTTTCCAAGTGGAGATTCCCTTCCCTGCCCCCAGGCAGTGAGAATCATGGGTGTACACACCTGATGAGTTTCGGGCCGACTCAGGACACAAACCCCAGTCAACCATGCTACTCCAGCAGCCCAGTTTGGTGTCCCACTTCCTGCACCGTTGCTGGCTGGGCCTCTGGCATATTTCCAGGGGCTTCAGACACAGGATGGGCTCTTAAAAAAAGACTAACAGTTTACTTTTAAAAATTATGTCTAAAGTAAGCGGGCTTCCTCTGAGCTACGCCTCCCCTGCGTACATACAGGAAGAGAGAAATTAGAGATCTAACATGGCCCAGAAAAGGAGAACAATCTTGACGTGTTCTCCCCTCACCGTTCATAGCTTAACCTCTAAGCGTCTATTCTTTTTTATTTAAAAGGAATTATTTATTTAATTTTATTGATTAATTATTTTTTTTTAATTTGATCAGAGAGGGAGAGAAAGGGAAAGTGAAAAAGTAAGTCTCCAGGTCTGGGACTGAAGCTGCAGTCGGCCATGTGGGACTCCAATGCCTTTACCACCATACCACTTGCTGGTTCCCCAAGTCTCTGTTCTTCTCTGTACTATATAAAACTTTCAGTCACCTGGCCTCCTTCGAGTCTCGCATTTTATGTGACATCTATACACATAAATGAACATAAATAAATTATTCATATTGGGACCAGCGGTTAGCATAATGGCTTTGTCGCTGGAGTCCCATGTATTAGACCACGGTTCGAGTCCCAGACCTGGTGGCTTAAACTCATGCGGGGCGCATGTGTGTGCATGCCGAAGATCCCGAGTGGAGAATGGAGGAGAAGGGATTGTGGCATGGCCATCCCCCCTGGGGGGGTGATTTCTCACTTTCTGTCTCTCTGTCTCTCTCTTTCTGGCAAGTGCACATGCCCTATAGTAAAAAGACCTCTCAAAATAAATAAATAAATAAATAAATTAGTAATATTATTACTTCTGTGGTTAATCTTTTTGTCAGTTTATTTCTTTTTAAAAATATTTAATTTTATTAACTATTATTAGTGGTACTGTTCAATTTGAGCAGAAGAGAGAGACAGAGAGAGAGAGAAAGCTACCAGGTCTGGGACTTAAATCATAGTTGGCCATGTGGGAGTCCAGAGTCTTAACCACCATGCCACCTGCCAGCCCCAGTCAGTTTATTTCTTAGACTAAAAACCTTCCAACCTTGGACCAATAGGAAGCATTGTGGTTAAGGCACTGAACTCCCACATGGCCAGCTGTGGTTCAGTCCCAGACCTGGTGGCTTGAAAATCATGCTGGGCACGTGTGCATGCATGCCCAAAATCCCAAGAGGAGAATGGAAGAGAAGGAATTACAGAGTGGCCATCTGCCTAGGGGTGCTTTCTCACATTCCCTCTCAGTGTCTCTTCTGCCAAGCACACATGCCGTATGGCAAAAACAGTAAAAAAAAAGAAAAAGAAAAAGAGAAAGAAAAAGAAAAAGAAAAAGAAATAGATAAAGAAAGAAAGAAAGAAAGAAAGAAAGAAAGAAAGAAAGAAAGAAAGAAAGATCCAACCTTTAGAGGAAAGGGAGAAGTTTTAAAACTTTCTTATAGTTGTGGTGAGCCAGACAGGAGACACAGAGATATTCTACTCACTCTGGGACCTGTAGGTGGAATCTTAGGTGAACCAGCAGAAACCAGCAAAAAAAAAAAAAGTGTCTTACCAAAGTCAGCCTCTCCCAGATCCCTACCTGGGATGGTAAAAGTCTTCCTTACTTCTTGCTTTCCACATTCAAACTGACAGATTAAAAAATTTGTGGGACCGGTAGTTGGCTTAATGGCTATGTTGCTAGACTCCCATGTAGTCCACCACAGTTCGAGTCCTGGACCTAGTGGCTTAAACTCACGCTGGATGCGAGTGCATGTGTGCCCAAGATCCCGAGAGGAGGATGGAGAAGGGATTACAGTGTGGCCATTCCCCCTGGGGGGTGATTTCTCGCTTTCTGTCTCTCTGTCTCTCTGTCTTTCTGGCGAGCGCATGCGCCCTATAACTAGCAAAAAACCTCTCCAAGAAAAAAAAACAAATGTAAAAATTAGGCGTTTGAATGTATGACTTTTGTGGATTTGTTTCAGTTTTCCAGAGATGGGCTTTGGTTTTCTTGCCGTCTTTTCATAGCATTTGTTATAGGGAGGAAAATCATAAGAGGCTCCCTTTGTCTTGTCTTTATGTCTTGAGAAGCTTGGCTTTGTAACCAATGAACTACTTCTCTAGTTCCTGCCACCCCAGGGAGCATAATGTGCCAGCCCTGGGTGAGTGGCTAGCCTGCCTGGCATTCCGAAATGTCTGTTTGTCCAAATGTGCCAGCTCTCATGGGAGTTTGTCTTGATTGTTTCAGTCTCTAAGGCCTTGTTAACAATAAGGGTTTTTGGCTCTTTTAGCTTGTCTTTGAAAAAAAGACTTTAGATCTTGAGAGTGATTGCATTTTTGCACCCTCTTTGTGGGCATAATTCTTTTTTAAAATTTTAATGTTTTAGCTTTTTCTACCTTTTTAACACATTCCAATCCCTGAAAGTGCTCACCTTTCCCTAATTAATAACTAAAATTTAGGATTTTGGTGGTCAGCAGATGGCGTGGTGGTTAAGGCACTGGACTCTCACATGGCTGACCACCTGGTGGCTTGCTTTCTCACTCTCCCTCTCTCTCTCTGTCTCTGGTCAAAATGAAAAATAATAATAAATAAAATTAATTTTGTTTACTTATTATTTATTTATTTTATGTATTTATTATTATTTTTTAAAAATTGACCAGAGAGAGAAAGTGAGAAAGCAAGCTGCCAGGTCTGAGACTCGAACCACAGTCAGCCATGTGTGAGTCCAGTGCCCTAACTACCATGTCACTTGCTGGCTGGCAAAATAAATAATAAATCATTCTTTTCTTTTCTTTCTTTCTTTCTTTTTTTTTTTTTTTTTTTGGAGAGGTTTTTGCTACAGGGCGCGTGTGCTCGCCACACAGACAGAGACAGAGAGACAGAAAGCGAGAAGGGATGGCCACGCCGCAATCCCTTCTCCTCCATTCTCCTCTCGGGATCTTGGGCACGCACGCACATGTGCCCGGCGTTAGTTCAAGCCACCGGGCCCGGGACTTGAACTGCGGTTGACTACGTGGGACTCCAGTGACAAAGCCATTATGCTAACTGCTGGTTCCTCTCTCTTTTTTTTTTAAGACAGAGATTTTTGCTATAGGGTGCGTGCACTTGCTGGAGAGACAGAGAGACAGAAAGCAAGAAATCACCCCCTAGGGGGAATGGCCATGTCTCTTCCATTCGCCTGTCAGGATCTTGGGCAAGCACACACCCATGCCCGTTGTGAGTTTTAAGCTGCCAGGTCTGGAACTTGAACTGCAGTTGACTATATGGGAGTCCAGCAACGTAACCATTACGCCATCTGTTATTTTTTTTTAATAATTATTTATGAGGATAATATACAGTCCCATAAATAATTCTTTAAAAAATTTTTAAGGTTTTTTTTTTTTTTAATTGCCAGAGGACGACACATATACTTATCAGAAAGAGAGCCAGAGAAAGAGAGAGAGAGCACCCCATTAGGGGTGAGGTCCCACCACAATTCCTTCTCCTCCAGTTCTTTCCCATCAAGATATTGTGCACTCACACACACTCCTGGAGTGTTTCTCAAGCTGCTAAGACTGGGATTTGAAACTTGGCTGTCCATGTGGAATCCAGCTCCCTTAACCACTAGGTTATGGGACTAACCTGAGGACATAATTCTTAAATTTGGTTAAAAACCATAAAGAGGCTTTCTGGTTTTCAAGTCATGTTTGAAAGGTATATACTTTAGAAATTTGGACTTTGATAGCCAATGGACTTTTATATCCATCTGATATTTTAGAAAGCTCTCAAACTTAGCCAGCTTTTTTTTTTCTAGTCCCTTGGAAATGTAAATCTTGCCATGTCTTTGAAATGTAAATATCCAGTAGTTAGACAGCATTTGAGCAGAGGTTGGATTTAAAGCAAAGTTAAAGCCCTTTAACAATCAGCTCTAAATTTGGAACAGAGAAATCTTTTGATTTCCATCTTAGTCAGAAATCTCCTGATATTAAAACAAAAACAAGAACAAATCAGGTTAAAGATAGTACAGCTGGACGGGCAGTCGTCTCTATGGTTTTCCCTTAGAATGGGGCAAACTGGGCTGGAGAAACACACCTCTAGCCACTGCTGCTGGCCCTTTTGGGTCCCTGCAGCGGCCCCAGCTGCTTGCACAGACTCAGTAGATTCTTTTAAGCAGGGAGAGAAACATTTCACAAAAATCAGTTTAAATTGTATTCTGTTGGTTTGCATTCTGTCTTCTTGCCTAAGTTGAAGGGAACTATTAATATATGCTCAGAAAAGAAGAAACCAGTGCATTAAAACAGCTCTATTTTGAGGCCTAGCTGTTCTCTCTCCGATCCTATTACTTCCCTGGAACTAGTCAGTTGACTGAATCCTTTCTCTTGAACCCATGCTGACTTGATTTTCATTGACCTCTTTTGAGTATTAAAAGCTCCCTAAATAGTCTCCTAAGACCTTATCTTTCCATTTGTTTCTGCCCCTCCTGCCTCCTTTTATCACCTTGGATCTTATGTCCCCCTTCAAGCCCCTACTTCCTCCATTTAGTGGTCAATGAATAGAGGAAATACTGGTAAAGGTCAACCGATACTGATCAAAGGATACTGAATGGGAACATAAGGGTTCCAGCTACCACGCGTAGGGATCTAAGCAGACTTCTAGTGACCCTAAGACACACCCAAGAACAAATCACCACCGATCTCCCCTTTGGGTCCTCTGTCATACTCATGGACCCCCAAAGTCATGGGCAGGTTCTGCTCAGGCATTTAACTCTCTGATCTCTTTGGCTTTGCGGACCCCAAGGGTTACTTTATACAGTGTAAGGGCGCTTGACCTTTGGCTATGGAAACTAATGAATCTCTAGCACAAGCTGCTAATGTAAGGTAACTGACAGTGGCTGCAGTCAAGGACTGGTACTACAGAGCAAGCTCCAGTTTCCTGTCCTTTTGTCAGTGATATCTCACTGGGTCACACAGAAACTGACAGTAAATGGTAATTTGCTACAAGAAAAGTTATTGGTTAAATTAGTTGAGAAAAATCTCAGGACTAACTACTCTGAGCTGGTTTCTTCCTATAATTTTACATTACATGGCATTCATGGTCTTCCTTCTTTTGTGTTTTACCTAATTAAACGCCCCAAACTCCTTGATAAAGACTAGCGCTCTTTGTCTGTGTCTTTAAGATGCAAATTTCCTATGCTGTCTTCTCTAGAACTTAATAGAGGACCCTAGCTGTGTGTGACAGGTCAATTAACTCCTTCCATTTACAGAGACACAATTTAATTTTTTTTTTTTTTTTTTTTTCTGGAGGGCACCTGCTCTCATCTTGCCAGAGAAAGAGACAGGCTGGAGAAGTGGGAGGGTGGAGAAGCACCCCACCACCACCATTGGGAATGGTCACACTGAAATCCCTTCTCCTCCACTTCTTTGTCCTTTCAGAATTTTGGGCAAGCACATGCAGTTGCCTGATATGTTTTTCAAGCCACCGGGTCTGGGACTTGAACTGCATATCAGCCATGTTAGATCCCTCTGCCTTAAACACCAGATCGTGGGCTGGCCTCTAACTGTCTTTCTATTTTTAGGTTAATTTTTTTACTGTATTTTATTTTAGGTTTTTGCCACAGGGTTTGTGTGCTTGCCAGCGAGAGACAGAGGAGAAAGAAATCACCATCACCCCCCAGGGGAATGGCCATGCCACAATCCCTTCTCCTCCAGTTTCCTCTTGGGATTTTGGGCATGCACACACACACACATACCTAGCATGATTCTTCTTTTTCTTTTCTTTTTTTTTTTTTTTTTTTTTTGACATGTAATGACCTCTGTATCTTTTATTGGCCTCTTGCTTCCCCAAGGGTACCCTGCTTCTGCTGTCTCAATGACTCAGAACTTTGGTGTCAGTGGTCTCAGATACTACCTTGCCACCTACCAGCCTGCAAGTGGTGGTCTTCTGGATATTCTGCATGGAGTGGCTGCTGTCCAGGGTGTCACAGAGACTGAAATCCTCACCATCTTCCAGCAGGCGATGGTAGATGGCAGTCTCAGCCTCCAGCTTGACCTTGATGTTCAGTAAGGCCTTGTAGTCCTGGGCCTGGCACTGCCCGTCTGTGCCAGCTCTGACTCCAGGTGCAACAGGACTCCACTGAGCTGTTCTAGCTGCACGACGTAGCAGGCCTCCCCCTCCCTCAGGCTCCTCTCCAGGCGGGCCTTCAGATTGCTCACTGAGTCCAGGTCCATCTCCAAGGACTGGACCATGCCACTCAGCTCCATGAGTGTTGATTCTGCAGCTCCAACCTCGGTGGACTGCAAGACGACCACTGTGGTACTCCCCTCAATCTTCTGGGATCAGCATTTTTCCAGCTCCTCTCTGTTCTTCTGAGCCAGGTCATCATACTGGGCCTGGATGTCTGCCATGATCTTGCTGAAGTCTTGAGATTCAGGAGCATCCACTTCCATTGTCAACCCAGAGCTGGCAGTCTGGGCGTGTAGGCCATTGACTTCCTCCTCATGGTGCTTCTTCATGAAGAGCAGCTCCTCCTTGGATCTCCATCTCTAGCTGCAGCTGAGTGACATTGGTGTCATCAATGACCTTGTGGAGTCTGTGGATGTCGCTCTCCACAGACCAACGCATGACCAGCTCTGTCTTACAGTTGACTCTGAAGTCATCAGCAACAAGACAGGCATTGTCTACCTGCAGAACGATGCAGCATTGTCCACAGGGTTTGCAAAGACCTGTGCCCTCAGCTCTCTGATGGTCTTTTTTCTTTTAAAGAATTATTTTAAAATTAATTTTATTTATTCATTCATTTATTTTAATTTGACCAGAGAGAGACACAGAGAAAGAGAGAGAGAAAGGGAGAGAGAGAGAAACTGAGAAAGCAAGCCACCAGATCCAGGACTCGAACTGTGGTGGTCCACATGGGAGTGTCCAGCACCTTAACTGCCATACCACCTGCTGGCCCCCTTTGATGATCTTGAAGTAATACCCCCAGTCTCTAACCTGGGGCCCCTCCTTCTTCCGTATTCCTGGATTTTGTTCTCCAGCCTCTGGTTATCAGTCTCCAGGCTCCTCACTCTGTCCAGGTAGGAGGCCAGGCGGTCATTCAGGTCTTGCAGTCAGGTCATTCAGGTCTCCTTCTTGCCCCGGATGCTCTCCATTCCTGCCAACCCCCTGGCCATCCCTGCTGCCAGGCTCCCAGCCCCCTAGCTGCCCAGGGTACTGCTGGTGTACTACCCAGAGATCCGGGAGCTTGAGCCCCTGGTGCCTATATAGATGCTGGCAGTGCTGCTTGCTGGCTGGACCTGGTGGCTGGGCATCTGGATGGAGCCCAGGGACCGGTAACTGGTTGAGTAGGTAATAGAGTGGGTGGTGAAGCTCATGCTGTATGGAGAGGTAAGTGAGAGGCTGAGAATCAGGTTCAAGCCACACCCTAGCGAGATTCTTAAGCTACCTGGTCCAGGACTCCATCTGTTGAGTTGGCCATGTGGGAATTCAGTGTTTTAACCATGACACCACTTGCTGGCCCATAAAGTGTGTGTGTGTGTGTGTGTGTGTATATATATATATATAAATATATATATATGTATATATATATTTATTTATGTATATATGTATATATATATTTATTTATGTATATATATATGTATATATATATTTATATATATATATTTATATATATGTATACATACATACATATATATTTAAATAATTATTTTATTTGTTATTATTATTTATTTTTAAAATTTTGACTAGCGAGAGAGAGAGAGAGAGAGAGGAAAAGTGGGAAAGCAAGCCACCAGGTTCGCGACTTGAACCATAGTTGGCCATGTGGGAGTCCAGCATCTTAACCACCACACCACCTGCCAACCCCCATAAAGTACATTTTTGAGAAAAGAATTGAAATATTTACTTTCCTCCCTTCTTGATTCCTTCAGAATTTGGAAACTATTTATGGGCATTCTTATTTTAGCACAGCAGAGTTATTTGCATTCGCTGAAGAATCTGCTCTCTCATAACAAGAAAATTGGAAACACTGGTTAGAGTTATGTTACCAAGGCTTTAGCTGGGGTATGTGTTTTCAGATATGAACGGACCGCTAAGGAACTTGAACTTTATGGATGCTGCTAGAAACTCTTGGAAAGCTGACCTGTGACCTTGAGTTAATGGTTCTCCTGGCTGCCTAACAGGTAAGTGCGTATCAGTCCCTGACAGGTCCGAAACCCTTGATGTGTTTTGGAAACCCAATTTACCCAACTTGTACAGGTACTGTGGGCATAGTCTGATGGTGACTCTCTGGCATGGCCCCCTAACCTTTGACAGCTTTTTAAAAGTCCATTGTGAGGGAACCAGCAGTTAGCGTAATGGCTATGTCTCTGGACTCCCACATAGTCGACCGCAGTTCACGTCCCGGACCTGGTGGCTTAAAAAACTCAAGCCGGGTGCGTGTGCGTGCGTGCCCAAGATCCCGAGAGGAGAATGGAGGAGAAGGGATTGCGGCGTGACCATCCCCCCTGGGGGGTGATTTCTCGCTTTCTGTCTCTATGTCTCTTTCCGTCTGTCTGGCGAGTGCACGCGCCCCATAGCAAAAATCTCTACAAAAAAAATAAATAAATAAATAAAGTCCATTGTGAGGTTCCTTACAAAAAGGTTTTAGCAAAGCCAATTTTAAAAAAAGCCTCTATGTACTTATGCAAATAATCAGGTTGAATTAATGATAGTGTACTTATGCAAATAATCAGGTTGAATATTTATGAACAAGTTAGATCTACTGTAGTCATATTTGGTAAAAAGTAGGGACCAGAGAGAAAAATTTTGCTTCAGAAGAAAACTATAGTGTACTTGTTATTAGTTTCTAATTCATAGCTTTGAAGATTATGTTATTTAAACTAGATCTTGAATTTTAGATTCATCCAGTATTGGGTCTCGAGTTTCCAAACTAATGGTTTTAGATTTTTCTTTAATTTTTCTGACCCGGAAGCACTGAAATCTACATTGCCGTTTTTCCCTGAGGCCCTACTAACTGAAGCTGCTCAACTTGGCTTTGAAGAAAAATCATTACAACAGCTTACATTAGGACAACCTTGTGACATGAAAACTGCAGGACAGGAAAATTTGTCAGATGGCTTCAGCCTGCTCGTTTCCACTTTAACTAACAGTGATTCAAGTTTACATTTGAAATATTCTTGTTCTGCTGCCCTCCAGACTCACAAACTGGTTTATAGACTGTTCTAAAGATTAACTTTTCTTTTCTTTTTTTTAGGGGGGGAGAGGTTTTTGCTATAGGGTGTGTGTGCTTGCCAGAAAGACAGAGAAAGAGAGAAAGAAAGAGAGAAATCTCCGCCCCAGGGGAGATGGCCACACCACAATCCCTTCTCCTCCATTCTCCTCTTGGGATTTTGGGCATGCACACGCGCCCGGCGTGAGTTTAAGCTGTGGGGTCCGGGACTCAAACCGTGATCGACTACATGGGAGTCCAGCGACACAGCCATTACGCCAACTGCTTAACTTTTCCCAAGTTTAACTTTTCTTTTTACTTTTGTTTCCTTAGAAATACCTCTTCTTTTATATATATATATATATATATATATATATATATATATATATATATTTTTTTTTTTTTTTTTTTTTTTTTTTTTTTTTTTTTTTTCCTTAAGACACGGCTTACAAAGGGCGCGATCCTCCTTCCTCAGTCTCCCAAGGAGCATGGACTACAAGATGTATCACTATGTGGGCTTTAAAGGTAGACTGGGACTCAAACATGGGCCACCTACATGGCCTCAGTCTGCTAAGTAGGAGTGCCTACCATTGCATGCTACCACAGCTAGGCCAGACATTACTCTCATCGAACACCTGCCTGCTTGTATCAGACAGAGACCTCTCTTTGGCTACCCTCCTGTAGCACCTCCACTGACTAGTCTCAGAGACTTACACGAGCCACCAGTAGGCTTTGCTCTTTCCGCCTCTTGTCCCTTCCCTCTTGCCAATCTCTTATCTCAAAACTTTTAACCAACCTCTCTCCTTACCAATCCTACTTTTAATACATGAAACTTTTCTGAAAACAAAGCTTCAAAGGAGGGACTCTGGAGGTCAATGGATGCCTCCCTAAAATATGCTTCTTTGGCGTATTTTGAGATGATTCAGAGGGGCTGTAGATACAGAACTGGTTTTTTAAAAGGCTAACTTTTGGAAAAAAAGAAATTTACATTTTTTTTACAACAGTAAAGTAAGTGGCTTTTGCTGAGCTACTGGAAGAAGTCAGGCATGGTCTCTCCTTACCCATTCTTAAGTTAATTCTCAAGCTTTTATTCCATTCTTTTCTATACTGTATAAAACCTTCACCTACCTGGCCCTCTTTCTAGTCTCCTATTTTAAGGAAACAGACACCCAAGTTAGGTTGGGGTTGTTTACAAGAATGTGAGTACGCCAGGACAGAGGGCGGCTCAGGCCAATAGTTTGGTTTAGCAGAGGAAGGAGATTTCTGTGTATTATGTTATAACTGTTCATAAATGAGAGAGATGTTATTATATAAAGATACTGAGATTTCGAGAACTTAAAATACTTTGTCTTAGGTCAAGACGTAAATAAGTAACAGGACTGGGAGTAGAATTCACACTTCGGAATGGTTCCAAAGCCCGTTGCTCTTTCCATAATTCCTGACACTACTGTGATTTTTTCTTGACCTTCTGAAACGGTCCCATATATCTAGAATTACCATAGGTCTATGTAGGGGAAGACAGGGTAATGTCTTTCCTCACCCATCATAAGGGTCACAGCTGACAGCACTCTTTTAGAAAAAGACAGGTTTACAAGAGAAAAGTATACAGATTTACTTGATAAAAGCCTTTATAAATGAAGATCCAGCTACTCAGAGGAAATTGTTTATTTTTATACCTAGGTTCTATGAAGAATGGATAGCCATGTAGAAATGTGATCAGACAAAAAAGGGAATTATTTAATAGACTTAGTGGGGAAACCCAGCGTGGCCTTTTTATTTATGTTCTAGTCTGTTCTGTTGCTAACAACAGAAAATACCTGAGTCTGGGTAATTTATAAGAATAGAAGTTTACTCAGCTCACAGTCTGAAGGTTCAAGGTCTAGGGGTAGAATCTCATAAGGGTCTTCTTGCTGATGAAAGGCATGGTGGAAACTAAATGCTTAAGTAGCTTGTATCTCTGTCTGTCTCATTCTTCCTCCTATAGACTCACCAGGACTCAATCATGGGGACTTTATCCTAATGCCTAATCATTTTCCAAATGCCCCACCGTGTGACACCACAATCAGAGTAAGTTTTCTCTTAATATCTTTACAGTAGCTTGAAAAACATAGTGGGCACATGTGCATGCGTGCCCAAAATCCCAAGAGGAGGAGGGATTGTAGTGTGGCCATCCCCTGGGGGTGGTGACATCTCACTTAACTTATCTCTCTTGTCTCTCTCCAGCAAGTTCACATGCTCTATAGCAAAAACAAAAACAAAAACAAAAACAGAAACCAAACAAAAAATTTATGATGCCACCAAATTCCAGCACATAAATTTGCGGGTGGGGACAATTCAAACCATGCTATTTAGACTGCTTTTGGGCCTCTTTGTATTGCATTCCTTCCTTCTGGGTTTAAGGGAGGACCCCATTCTGGAATGAGGGTCTGTGGTCTACTCTGAGACAAGGTAGTTCAGAGAATTTCTTTATAGCCATTTCCTACTGAGGAAGGAGGGGAGGAGTTTTGAGTAACGTTTCAAGTTTCTATGACCTGTTTGGGGGAAGAGGAATTCTAGTTTCTAAGGCTTGTCTTGGAGAGAAGGGAAGTAGGACAAAGAAGGGCAAGGCAAAGGTCTGAAAGAGACTTTACTTCTGAGACCCCTCTAAGGTCCTCCATTTCAAAGCACTCAGTATGCCAAAGCTTCATACTTTAGAGTATCACTTCTGAACTCCAGTATCTAGAATCTCGAAACAACATTTTTTAGGTTAAATCTTACTTATGGTGCACTTCAGTTTAGGATTTCCTTCTTATCTGGCTCCACGAAGCCTAAACAAAGACTAGCCTTTCTGAAATGCTGGTGACCTGTAATGTTTGAGAGATGAACTGTAAGCATTTGCTGGTTCATAGGCTCACGGGAGCTCAAGCCTGCCAAGGTAACACAGTGGAGTGAAGAACGGAGTGTTGCTGCACACACCTGGGTTCAAGCCCACATTCTACCATGAACGGGCTCTACAGCAGCTCAGTGCTTTAAGGCCCGGCAGCCGATTGCATCAGCTTTTTATGGTCCCATTGTTTAATGCTTCTAATTGGCCTATTTGATTTTATAATGGTTGAATCGGATAGGAAACTCATTACTGTTCTTTAGTAAAGGTTACTTGTGTAGAGCCTTGCATTTCTAAGCTTGTTAGGCATTAACCAAATGAAAATCATGGAAGACATCAAAGATTTTAAAAGAGAGAAAAGGAAAGGTGAGACCAGCAGTAACACTGAATTGGGCTCTTGCTTTTAGCAGGTAATCCTCAATAATCCACGTAAAGCAAGAATAAAATGCCACAGTGATTAATGCCCTCAAGTTCTTGCTTTTATTCTCCCTTTCCTTAAAATATCTGTTACACATGCACAAGGTGCTTCCCACCCTTTCTCTAACTTCCTCCACCCTTCCCCCAACATCTGCCCCAGTGTTGGAGACATTCATTTATTCGAGGATTTATTTAGTCTTGATCAACAGCCTATTGACCTTGTACCAAAAAAAAAATTAAAATGTAAAATATGGCGTCTCTCTGTTCTTTTAACACAGGAACGAACACCCTTCCCCTACATTCCTCACTTACCCCCCCTTTATTCCAGTTATTTTTTATGTAAAGCAAAGAACTCCTTGCTTCAGCTATCCTTTCTAAAGTACCCAATCAAGGCTTTGTTCTTATGCCCCTTCACTCCTTCAGAAACTCAAGTGTTTGAGGACTATGCTTGGTTGGCCCCAGCTGGCATTTTGTAAGTCAATCTCTTCCAGAGTTTTCCCCACCTGTGAAGTCTTTTCAAAGGCCTTTAAGATAAATACCAGGATGGAATCTGGCAGGGGAGCTCCCTAAAAATGTTGTTTTCCCAGGCCAGCAGATGGCATTGAGGATAAGGTGGCTGGATCCCACAAGGCCGACTATGCAGTTCAAGTCCTAGGCCCAGTGGTTTGAAAAACATGCTGAGGCCCACGTGCATGCCTGCCCCAAATCCTGAAAGCGGAAATGGAGGAGAAGGGATTGCAGTGCAGTCATCTTTCCAGAACTGTCCCACTTTCTCTGTCTGTCTCTGGGAAGTATCTGCCCTTTAACAACAACAACAGGTTGTTTTCCCTTCCTCTGAGACATGTGCATGAACATTGGTTAGAATATTTGCAAACAGGGACCAGCAGTTAGCATAATGGCTATGTCGTTGGACTCCCATATAGCCAACCATGGTTCGAGTCCCAGATCCAGTAGCTTAAACTCACACTGGGCGTGTGTGTGTGTGTGTGTGTCCAAGATCCCGAGAGGAGAATGGAGGAGAAAGGATTGCGGCATGGACATCCCCCCGGGGGGGTGATTTCTCGCTTTCTGTCTCTCTGCCTCTCTCTGTCTTTTCTGGCGAGCACACATGCCTTATAGTGGGGAAAAAAAACCTCTCCAAAAAAAAAAAAAAGAATATTTGCAAACAGATGATTAAACTCCCACAGCAACACTTTAGTAGTGATTAAAACAAGAAAATGGGTGAAAGTCATGGGCATAGGCTGATGATGAGGTCGGTGAAATTAAGTGATTTTGATAAAACAAAAGACCCAGTGTCCATAGTACCTTTTCTACCTGCTTTTTCTTTCTTCCTATTTATTCATTCATTTTTTAATCTGACCAGAGAGAGAGACAGAGAAAAAGAGCGAGAAAGTGAGGAAGCAAGCCACCAGGTCCAGGACTCGAACTGTAGTCGGCCATGTGGGAGTGGTCAGCACCTTAACCACCACAACACTTGCTGGCCCCTTCCCTGATTTCTCTAAATCAGCCAGATTTAGAATAGGTGGCTTCTCCAGTAGCATTTGGGAATCTAGGGTACTGGACACAGACAGCTGATCGTGAGCATTTCGGCAAGCGTTCTGAAACAGAACGCTGTCGCTCCTCTCGCAGTAGCAGAGGTGCAGGGGCAAAGCCGCGCCTCTCTCACTAGAGGGGTCTTGGGTGCAGTGATAGGGGAGGCAGAGGGATGCTTCTTTATCTCAGGACCTAAAGGTGCCCATGATACTTGTGACTTTTAAATAAGCAGCCAAAAAGTGACGGATGGCCTCACCTTGATGCAGAGTTAGTCATCTAGGACCACTAGAGACTTATTAAGGTTTTAAGAAGAAAGAGTTAGGGACCCCTGAGGGTTGTACCGCTGTGAAAGCAGATGCATGGTCAGGTAGAGGCCGAGAAAGGCCGAGGCTAGGGGTGGGAGGCTTTGCTTATACACAATAGCAGAGAGCTGTAGCAGATAGATAACCGAGAGCGGCATGGTCAGAATTTGCCTTTCAGGGCACTGTTTTCTTTCTTTTTTTAAAAATTATTTACTTAATTTTATTTATTCATTCATTTACTTTAATTGTACCAGAGAGAGATATACATGCAGAGAGAGAGAGAGAGAGAAAGTGAGAAGGCAAGCCACCAGGTCTAGGACTTGAACCATGGTAAGCCACGTGGGAGCGTCCAGCACCTTAACCACCACGCCACCTGCTGGTCCCTAGGCACTGTTTCCAATGTCTGGCTGCCCTGAGGACCACCTGCACCAGGGGTTCTCAGGAAGTTTGTTGAAAATGCAGATGTCTCAGATCTACTGAATCAGTCTCTTGGGGTTGGCCCTGGATTCTTGAGATGAACTAACTTCTCAGATGTTTTTCATGCACATTGAAGTTTGGAAGTCATTGTTTTAGAACTGGTAGAGCCAGTCTTACCTGCTTCAGCTTGAAATTAGCAAGAGTTGGTCATTCACTGATTCTAGGGAATGAATGTACCCGGACCTGTGGGGGCCTGATTAGCAGCTGCACAGATGCTTTGGGGCCCTCATTCAGTCAGCAGGAGGTCACCCCACTGGGACTCCAGAGTCCCACTAAGCTCTTTAACCTCTCTTTCTCCATCTCCTTTATCTCCCATTTCTCTATTGTAAAATGTCAAGGGCTAGTTCCCAGATTTTTTGCTTTTTGCACATCGGTAAAATAGCAAATCAAACAAAACTGAAAACATTTTGAGGATCAGCATAGGGTTGCCCACTTTTTATTTTTCCAAGCACGTTGAAAGATAGCAATTGTCAGGCCAGCCGGTGGCGTGGTGGTTAAAGTGCTGGGTCCCACATAACTGGCTGTGGTTCGAGGCCCAGACTCCTTCCTGGTTACATGTGCATATGTTGCCAAAATCCCAAGAGGACAAAGGAGAAGGGATTACAGCCTGGCCACCCTCCATCCAGGGGGTGATTTCTCACTATTCCACTGTCTCTGTCTCTCTCTGGTGAGCACATGCACCAGATATTTTTTGGTGGCAAAAAAAAAAAAAAAAAAAAAAAAAAAAAAAATCCAAAAAACAAAGGAAAGAAAGTAAGTTAACAATTGTTATCTATTACTACTAGGTTTTTATAAAATTAAGAACATCTTAATACTTGTTTATTTATTAAGCTTATTTATTGCCAGAGAGAGAGAATAAGAGAAAAAGACAGGCACCCTTGACAGACACCTCTTCACACTACAGCTATCCCACTGCAGCTAGGCCCAGTTTGGTTTTTTGTTTTTGTTCTTGTGGGGTTTTTTTCAAGACAGGGTCTGGTCATGTCATGATCCTCCTGCCTTAGCTTCCTGAGTACCTGGAACTACCAGCTCATACCACCAGGCCCAGCTTTTTTTTTTTTTTGGAGAGGTTTTTGCTATAGGGCACGTGCACTCGCCAGACAGACAGAGAGAGACAGAGACACAGAAAGCGACAAATCATCCCCCGGGGGGGATGGTCACGCTGCAATCCCTTCTCCTCCATTCTCCTCTCAGGATCTTGGGCACGCACGCACACGCGCCCAGCGTGAGTTTTAAGCCACCGGGTCCGGGACGCGAACCGCGGTCGACCACATGGGAGTCCAGCGACATAGCCATTATGCTAACTGCTGGTCCCAGGCCCAGCTTTTTCATACAGGTATTGCTGTGTGGCCCAGGCCTCCTCCAGTGTGGGTCCTCCTGGCTCAGCCTCCCCACACGTCGGGAAACGGGCATGCACTGCTATGCCCAGCCTTCAGGCTGGCCTGGGAGTGGAGCTGAGCTCCGACGTGGCCCCGGCCTGGCGGAACCAGGTCTTTGCGGTAATCCTGTCCTGTTCCCCATCTCCACATGACCCTTCTCTTTTCCAGCATGTCTTTCAGAACAACTCATATGTATTGTACCCTTTTACTCGTGTAAAAGTCCCTCGCCATCTCAGCGGCAGCAGACATGCTTGTCATTTCCATGCGGCCGCTGCTGGAAGTTCTGACTACGCGCCGCAGGGCCTGACCCTCATTTGATGTCAACTCTGTGAGACCGATAAATTCCCTTGTCCTTACACCTTTCACTTCGTGGTTGTTCTTTTTTTCACTTGATAGACCACACGTAGATGGATTTGAACCAAAATACTTTAGGTCTCATGCCCAAGCCCAGGCTCTTTCTGTCTACCAGCTTCCTCTCTCGATCTTGGCTGGAAGGATAAACAGTTAAGCTGGCCACTCTACCTCCAGCACTTGCCATGCGCCAGGAACGGCACAAAGCACTGTACATCCATCTGCTTATTTACTCTTTCAAATAAGCCTATGATGGGGGTCAGGACACATGACCCCCTCCCAAATATAATATCTTGGTATTTGAGAAGATAGCAGACACAGGAAGGTCACACTTATCTTCTCCTCATACTTTCCCCCTGAATGAACTCAATAAAGAATTCTCTGACCTTCCTGTGACATAGAGGTCATAAGACCCTCACTCCAGAGATACCCTTCCTATATCCGGAAGGAAGGAACACACAGGTTTTTACCAAGTCCTCACCCCGCCTGCCCAGTTAATTACCATTAAATGATACCCTTTTGTCCTCTAGTCATACTTTTGCATGACTGTCTATAAAAATACAGATTTCCCTGCTTTTTTTTGGGGGGAGGGGGTGGTCTTCATTCATGTAAAACTTGTATTAAGTAAGTTTGTATGTTTTTATTATTCTGTCTCTTGTTAAAGAGGTCTCGTAAATGAACCTAATGATGAGAAAAGAGATCTTTCCCACCTCACACCTATGAGGTAGGCAGTGTCAGATTAAGAACTAAAGCCCAGAGAAGTGAAGTAAATTATAGAGCCAGGATTTAAACTTAGGACTCTGATTTTGGAGCCCAGGCCTTAAAGCACTCTGTGATGGCCTTAAAGCACTCTGTGATGGCCTATGTTGGGAAGAAATTTCTGAGCTCTGAGTGGCTCAGAATATACGTCATGGAATACAGGTACCCCATGTACAAGGGAGCTTCAGAATTGGCAGAAAATGAGATTAAAATACAATTAAAAAACCTTATTTCTCAACATAAGCTGCATCAAGTTTAAGATAATTTTGTAAGTGATGATACCAACTATTTAATCCCTCTCTGAAGAACTGAGGGTCCTGGGGCCAGCAGGTGGCATGGTGGTACATGGCCGAGCACGGTTTGAATTCTGAACCCTGCAACTTGCTTTCTCACTTTCCCTTTCTCTCTCTCTGTCTCTGATGGATTAAATTTTAAAATAATGACAACAAATGGAATTAATTAAATAATTCTTTTCTTTTCTCTTTTTTTCCCCTCGATCAGAAGGACCTGCTTACCACCACCCCCACACGAGTGATGCTGGGGAAAAGAAATAATTCTTAAAAAAAAAAAAAGACTGAGGGTCTTGGGGCTGCAGGTGGCATGGTGGTTAAAGTGTTGGACTCCCACATGGCCTAGTTGCTTCATCTAGAAAAAATAGTAATACAATTGGTCTTCAAAAAGTTCATGGGAAATAGATATCATGAAACACTATGCATGGATGTCAATTTTTTTGCATCAAAATAAAACTCATAATAATTTATTAAAACATGTCTGAACAGGAGCTATGTGAGGCACTTTCTTCTTCAAAGAAATGCTTCAGGATCTCGATCCCACATTTAATATGTTCATTGAAATCTCTGCTGCTTTTTCAGCGGATCTAGGCAGAACAGTTGTGGCACCCATTCAGCAGGAAGTTAGCTCAGCTTGACGTTTTCAGCCAGAATTGTGTAAACTGAACTAGTTGAACTGCCTGTGATGTGAACTATTGTTTGGGGCCAGCAGGTGACATGTGGTTAAGGTGCTGGACTCCCACACAGTTGACTGTGGTTTGAGTTCCGGACCTGGTGGCTTGGAAAATATGCATACAAGCCCAAGATCCTGAGAGGAGGATAGAGGAGAAGGCACTGGGTTTGAGCATCCCCCTGGGGTGCTTTCTTACTTTCCCTCTCACTGTCTCTCTCCAGGGACTACACAAGTCCTGTGGCAGAAAACAACAACTAAACCATTGTTTCTCTTGTGAATTGTTAGTCCTCTTTTGTTAGGGCACAAATGGGATTAAAGTTTGTCCTTGAAAGTTAATGTGGATGGTGTCATCTGCAACATTGTCTGGTCCCTTCCTAAAATGAGTTATTCATTTGTAAACTGCTGATTTCCGGGTAGGGGATTCTTCACATAAACTTTTTGTAAAGCACCACATATTTCATCATCCTTCCACCTAAGCTTTATTATAAATTTTTTAAAATAATTTTTTTGAGATGTTTTTGCTATAGGGCACGTGCGCTCGCCAGACAGACAGACAGAGACAGAGAGACAGAAAGCGAGAAATCACACCCCCCCCCCCCCCCGGGGGGATGGCCACGCCGCAATCCCTTCTCCTCCATTCTCCTCTCAGGATCTTGGGCATGCATGCACACCCGCCAGGCATGAGTTTTAAGCCACCAGGTCTGGGACGTGAACCGTGGTTGACTACGTGGGAGTCCAGTGACATAGCCATTACACTAACTGCTGGTCCCTAAAAATAATTATTGTATTCAATTTTATTCATTATTATTTTTTTTAATTTGACCAGAGAGAAAGATAGAAAGGCAGAGAGAAAAGTGAGAGAGCAATCTGTCAGGTCTATGACTCGAACTGCAGTCAGCCATGTAGGAGTCCAGTGCCCTTAACCATGACACCATTGGCTGGCCCCAGCTTTAATATAAATGTAACATCTGTTCTTGCTTTAATTTTTGCAGAATTGGTCTTTTTTTGATAGGGACTCTTTACAAATTGATCTTATCCTTAGTGCCTCACATTAGCTCCTGTTCAGACATGTTATAACAAATTAATATGAATTTATTTTGATGCAAAAAATATTTGAAATTCATGTATAGTTTTTTTAATGATACACATTTTCCATGAAATTTTTGAAGATCCCCCCCTTGTATTAATATTTTTTCTGGATGAAGCTGGTAGTAGGTTGGAAAAGTCTTCTTGCTTACCTTTAACTCCTCTGTCCTCTTTATACCAACATATTCACCCCCGCTTGTTCATCCTTCACCCCACACAGCCATGTTGCTTTTGCTTGACAAACACATTGGAAGTCCTTCGGCTCAAGCCACTAGCTGTCCCTACCTAGGCAGAGATAGTGTGTGTGTTGGGGGGCTCACAGTAGGGACTCTGTCAATGGCAAGGGTCCTCTATCTCTGCAGGGGCTGACTTAGGTTGGGATAGATCTGGTAGAAGTGGGGCCAAGGAGAAGAGGATGAATGTTTCATGACAAGCACAAGAACTTGCAGTGCTGACACCTTATGTCTGGGAAGGGGATCTTCAATTAAAGAAGCCTCTGGTCATTCAGTTACATTAAACACACACACACACACACACACACACACACACACACACACACAAACCCTCATATTAATCCTCCTTTGATTAGAAGGTATTTGGGGTTTTATTAGGGCTATCTATATAAATATGGGAAAATATTCAATACAAGTTTGGGGTTCCATTAGGGTTGTCTATATAGAAATGGGAAAATATTTAATACAAGTGCTCATTACAAGTTTAATTAGCATTTATTGAGTGTTTACTACATATCAAGCACAGAGAATATTGAAGGTTTTGGGGAAGTATTTTTCCCACTAAGGTGACCATCCTGTCCCCATTTGTCTAGGACATCTCTGTTTTAGTACAGAAAGTCCCACATCCCAGGAAACCCCTCAGTCCTGGGCAAACAAGAGTTGGTTATTCCAGCAGGTCTCCATGTTCAAGGAGCTCAGCTTTAGCTCATGAGTAGATTGCACAGAGAAATGGAAATTCTTACAGAATATGTGATATCTAGTAGAAATATAATGTAAGCCACATATAGAATACAAAATTTTCTTTTTTAAAGAAGTATTTATTTATTTATTTATTTTTATTTATTTATTTTTTTTTTGGAGAGGTTTTTCGCTATAGGGCGCTTGCGCTCGCCAGACAGACAGAGAGAGACATAGAGACAGAAAGCGAGAAATCACCCCCCAGGGGGGATGGTCACGCCGCAATCCCTTCTCCTCCATTCTCCTCTCAGGATCTTGGGCACGCACGCACACGCGCCCGGCGTGAGTTGTAAGCCACCGGGTCCAAGACGCGAACCGCGGTCGACTACGTGGGAGTCTAGCGACATAGCCATTACGCTAACTGCTGGTTCCCAAAGAAGTATTTATTTTTAAAGAATTATTTTATTTAACTTTATTTATTTATTTTAATTTGACCAGAGAGGGACAGAGTGAGAGAGAGAGGGAAAGTGAGAAAGCAAGCCACGAGGTCTGGGACTCGAACTACAGTTGGCTATGTGGGAGTCCAGCACCCTTAACCATCATGCCACCTGCCGGCTTTATTATTATTGTTTTTTATCTTTTTTTTTCTTTATAGATTTTTGATATAGGGTGCATGCTCTTGCTAGTGAGACAGAGAGACAGGAAGCGAGAAATCACCACCTCTTGGGGAGATGGTCATGCCACAATCCATTTTCCTCTCAGGATCTTCGGCATGTATGCACACCTGCTGGTGTGAGTTTTAAGCCACCAGGTCCAGGACTCGAACCCTGATTAACTACATGTGAGCCCAGTGACCTAACCATTATGCCATCTGCTGGTTCCTGTTATTATTATTTTTCAATGTGCTCAGAGAGAGAGAGAAGGAAAGTGAGAAAGCAAGTGCACAGGTCTGGGACCTGAACCACGGTCAGTCATGTGGGAGTCCAGTGCCTCAACCACCACCCCACCTGCTGGCCCCAATGTAATAGAAAATTTTCTAATAGCCATGTTCAAAAACGGAAAAACAGATAACATTAATTTTAATAGAATATTTAACTGATATATTGAAATATTATGTTTTTTAAAAATTATTTATTTAGTTTTATTTTTTATTATTATTAAATTGTCCCTGGGTCCCAGCTGAGTGAATATGGCGAATTCTAAGCACAGGAGGCGAAGTACCTGTAAAGAAGAAAACTGCGGTGGGGAACCAGCAGTTAGCATAATGGATATGTCGCTGGACTCCCACGTAGTCGACCGCGGTTCAAGTCCTAGACCCAGCTGCTTAAACTATGCCGGGCACGTGTGTGTGCATGCCCAAGATCCCAAGAGGAGCATGGAGGAGAAGGGATTGTAGCGTGGCCATCCCTCCAGGGGGTGATTTCTCGCTTTCTATCTCTCTGTCTCTCTCTGTCTTTCTGGTGAGCGCACGCACCCTCAAGCGAAAACCTCTCAAAAATAAATAAATAAATACATAAATACATAAATAAATAAATAAAAAGAAGAAGAAAGGAGGGAGCCGCATGCCATTTCCTAACTGCGAAGCCCTGCTGAGCACACTGTGAAGAAGCCACTCCTAAGCCTGCTTGCGCAACAAATCAGGTGTTTGCAGTTACCTCGAAGGCGTGTCATGAAGTTTGCAAAACAAAATATAATTTAAATTCTTGGGTATGTAAAAGGCAATTATTATATGTGCCTCATGGTATGTTCTTGATGGGAGGGAGGATTGCAAAACATCATTCAGCAAACAACGAACTGATGTTGCAATTCCCAAAAGGCAACGAGCCGATAAAGGCACTCAGAAGAAAACCCTGGGCTGGGATTTGGAAAACCCAGTGTTCCCTCAGTCTGCTTACCAAATGGCTTACAAATGACTTACGCATTCAGTAACGCGGAATGAACATTCCACCCTGTCCTCTATTAAAAAAAAAAATTGACTCTGCCCCTTTCATTTGCTGTCAACATTTCTGCTATTTTTGCTCTAGGCCCTCAAATTAACTGCAGCCGTACTCTTTTCTCATAATCTATTCATTTTGCAAATATTTACTGAGTCCTCCTATGTTTCAAGCTAGCCACTAGAGTTGAGGAAGGAATTTTAAAAATGTTCACTCTCTAATGGGTAAGAGAGAAACACAAACATGTGCTTCAAAGAGATCACTGCTGGAAGCAAATTCTGTACAAAGGGTTGAAGGAGACCAGCTAGAGAACTATGAAGTCAGTTCTGGATCTGGTCAGTAAGCGTTAGCCCAGCGGGATGGCCTTTGGAGAGGAGTAGTACTTGATCCAGTCGGAAGGGTGGGGGCAGAGGTGGAGGAAGCCGCTTAAAACAAACTGAGCCAAGGAAACAAATGTGTTAACCTGCCGTCAATTAACAATGGCATGGTCCAGTAGTTAGCGAAATGGCTATGTCACTGGACTCCCATGTAGTCAACCATGGTTCGAGTCCCGGGCCCAGTGTGGCTTAAACTCACAGTGGGCGTATGTGCATGCGTGCCCAAGATCCCGAGAGGAAAATGGAGGAGAAGGGATTGCAGCATGACTATCCCTCTCTGGGGGTTGATTTCTCCCTTTCTATCTCTCTGTCTTTCTCTGTCTTTCTGGCAAGCTCATGCACCCTATAGCAAAACAAAACAAAACAAAACAAAAAACTCTCAAACAAAACAAAACAAAACAAAACAAAAAAAAAACAATGGCATTGTCAGTTAATCTCTCAATAGCTTGTGGTTGAACTGGGGTCCTGAGCAGTACCAAAGCAGACAGGACAGGGACGATCCTGGAGAAAAAGCAACCACTGTTGATGATTAACACATTATTTTGTCTACTGGGCTGGCCTTGACCTGCCATTCAGAGTAATCTTAGTGATTACTTTGACACCCTTCAGTCCTCCTTTTCATTTATTCCTCAAATAATACTGAACACCTACAGTTTACCAGGTGTAGACTGGGGTGAGGGTGGAAGATGATTTGACACCATCCCAGCTCTGGGGTCCAGGTCGGGGTGTCACCTACAACAGCGTGTATTAGGATCAGTCTCTGCAGTGGCAAAGACAAACATGGGAACTGCAGACGGTCCTCTAACCTGTGCCTTGGAGCTCAGCAGCCAGAGAGCCGAGAGGAGGAACATCACCCCAGTGCTCCCCTGGATTCTCAGAAATATTCAGGCAGGCTTTCAACTTCCACAGATCGTGGGAACTGGGGGAGAGGCTACGCAGTTACGTGACAGAGGCTGCACAATTTTACCTGCATTTTGAAAGCCATGGAGACCCCCAGATGACAGTGATACTGGAATGAGAGACACAACTGGAAGCACGACCTCAATGTGCATTTTGGGGTAGTGGTGTGTGTGTGTGTGTGTGTGTGTGTGTGTGTGTGAAAGAGAGAGAGAGAGAGAGAAAGTCCTCGGAGCACCCTTAGAGAGGTAAGGGGGGCCACATGGCTAGTCTGTTCCTGGATTCCTGTATCCGGGCTGTTGTAACAGGAGGATCTTTAGATAGCCTTTCTTCTTATTTTTCAAAGTCTATCCCATAATGAGCTCTAGAGAGTGCTATGAAGCATCTGGCGTCAGGTGTGGAGACTGGGCCTCCTGTTTCCCTGACCTCCTGGATCACACATTCCATCCTGCTGCCTTTCTGCACAGCTCCGCCAACACCGAGGGCACCATGGACATGGGAGACCTCATTCAAGCCCTTTCGGTTAGTTCAGACAGCCCCGGCCAAAGCCCTCTGCTCTGGCTCTCCATGCACCCTCTGCTGTGTCGGCGTACCCTTCACACTTCTTTCTGGCTGGAGCGTCTCGTCTGCCTTGCTGTTCACCAGCCTCTGGCAGGTAGAGGACGCTCTATCACTGTTGACTGAGTGAGTGAGTGAGGCAGAACTCCAACCTGTTCCAGTCACCCAGCCCAAAGTCACTAAGCTCTGGGCCCCTTTCCTCGCTCAGTGGCACTGCAATAGTGGCAACAACGCTCTGTGTTCACATGGCCCTTTGCTCCTTCCAAACTCATTTACCAACTTGGCCATGTTTAAGTATTCTTGTGGTGGGCATTTGCCTGCAAGTAAAGGAAACTGGAAAGTTCTGGACTTCTCATTGGCACTTTCATTCAAGTCTGCTACAACTGAAATAGTAATAAATTGCTACGTGTTATATAGGCCCTGAGGGAATTGCAGAGTTTACCACAGATGAAGAGTGATCCTTAAATGTGTGGCATTAAATAAGCAGACAAAAAAAAGTGCATTAGCTGATTCAGAGAGCAGTTTAGAAGACCACATAGCAGGTAATTCCCCATAGGAAATTTCTCCACAAAAGAAAAGAACCTAAGGGGGGAAATGTTTAATAAATACACATGCATGGGACCAGCAGGTGGCACGGTGGTTGGGGCTTTGGACTCCCATATGGCGGACTATGGTTTGAGTCCCCAACCTGTTGGTTTGCTTTCTCACTTTTCCTCTCTCTCTTTCTGTCTTTCTGGTGAGTGCATATGCTGTATAGCAAACTAAAATAATAATAGTCATAAAATATTTTTAAATCTTTAAAAAACAAAACAAAACAAAAACAAACAAACAAAATACATGCAGGCCCAGAAACAGTGGTGCAACACTCTGTGATGCAAGAAGCTGGATGGAAGTTCAGGGTTTGGTTCCCTGGTCTACCCGTACATACTGAGTGCCCTGGCTGGTGATCCTGGCTGGCTGGGAAGATGCGGGAGGATGATGGAATGAGACCTTGTTGAGAGTGCTTTTCTCTCTGTGCACCTTTCTCATGAAAAAAAAAAAATAAACTAACAGTACACATGCATATTTTGGAGGATTAGGCATTTTCTTATAAAAACATGATGATAGAGCTCTAATTTAGTGACTATGTGTCTATGTAGGTTACTTTGCTGAAGACTATCCATATAGCATCTAATTAAACTTCATAAGTTTTTTTAAAGTTCATTTTTTTTTTTTTTTTAATTTTCATGATTAAGAGACCTGGTATGCACAGGTCAACCTAGTAACCAAATCCTGGTCATCCATGTGGCCTCCAGCATTGTAGAGGGTTGCATTACTGCTCTACCATAGTGGCTGGGCCTAAAACTTTACAACATTTTTTTAAACTATTTTTTTAGCTCTATTTATTTATTATTTGATCAGAGAGAGACAGAGCGAGAAAGAGGAGAGTGAGAAGGTAAGCCACCAGGTCCAGGACTCAAACCATGGTTGGCCATGTGGGAGTCCAGCAGCACTAACCACCACGCCATCTGCTGGCCTCCATAACATTTTGATACCAACACTATTATTATCTCTATTTTGCATATAAAGAATCTGAGGCTTAGAGAGATGAAAGAGTTAGGTTGTGATAGTAGTAGAACCTGAAACTAATTCCAAAGCCCATGTTCCTAACTGCTGTGATTTATGATAAGGTAGGTAATTTGGATTTCTTTTAGAGAGAAGCAACTTAGGCTTAGAGAACTTAAGAATCTTGCTCAAACCAGTAAGTGGTTAAGCCAGGGTTTGAACCTAAGTGTGTCTAACTCAAATCCTATCCTCTTTTCAATTTTCCAGACTCATTTCTTTTTTTTTATTTTTATTTTTATTTTTTTATTTTTTGGGAGAGGTTTTTGCTATAGGGCGCGTGCGCTCGCCAGACAGAGAGAGAGAGACAGAGAGATAGAAAGCGAGAAATCACCTCCCAGGGGGGATGGCCACGCCGCAATCCCTTCTCCTCCATTCTCCTCTCGGGATCTTGGGCACGCACGCACACGCGCCCGGCGTGAGTTTAAGCCACCGGGTCCGGGACTCGAACCGCGGTCGACTACATGGGAGTCCAGCGACATAGCCATTACGCTAACTGCTGGTCCCTCCAGACTCATTTCTTTTGACATGCTCAGTGGCTTCAAGGCATACCACAAAAAGTGATTTCAGGTGAATACATAAAGAACAGTTTTGACCAGAAACTTGGCAATGGTGTCTCATACACATTGCTCTTTGTTGTTGTTTGTTTGTTTTTATTTTCCCCCAAGAACCTAACTGGATAGCACTGAGCTCCCCAAAAAGAAAAATGAATTAGGGTCCTGGGGCCTGATTATTTATTTATTGATTGATTTATTAAATTTGCTATAGGCATGTACACTCACTGAAGAGAGACAGAGAGAAAGGGGGGGTGAGAAAGCACCCACCAAGGGGGATGGTGTCACACCAGTCCATTCTTGTCCAGCCTCCTCTTGGGATTTTGGGCATATATATACACATGCATGCACCAGGTATGTTTTTCAAGCCACCAGGTCTTTGCAGTTGGCCATGTAGGATCCAGCCACCTTGCCACTGGTTGGACCCTGGGAGCTTATTTTACTAATTACTAAAATTCTAGGGCCAGCAGGTGGTGTAGTGGTTAAGGTGCTGGACTCCCACGTGGATGACTATGGTTTGAGTCCTAGACCTAGTAGCTTGACACATGCCAGTGCATGTGGGTACATACCCAAAATCCCAAGAAGAGAATGGAAGAGAAGGGACTGTGGCAGGGCCATCCCCCCGGGAGGTGATTTCTTGCTTTCTCTCTCTCTCTCTCTGATGTGAGCGTGTGCCCTATAGCAAAAAATCTCTATAAAAAAATTGCTTAAATTACTATTATTACTTTTAAAGTTTTTCTTAATCTCACAAGTTCAATAATATGAACAGATTTTAATTTTAATTTTAATAAATGTCTAAATTTTTAAAAAATGTTACTGTTCAGGGCTGGCAGGTGGCATGATGGTTAAGGTGCTGGGCTCTCACAGGACCTAACATGGTCCAGTCCTAGATCTGGCAGCTTGCCCTCTCACTTCCTCTCTCTATTTCTCTCTCTCTCTGGTGAGCATGTTTGACCTGCAGCGAATTAAAAAATAATAATATCTAAAGAGAAAATAAAAGTAAATATATTTTTTAAAAAGTTGATGTCCATTAATTTTGCATGTGACTTATTTGGCATTAAATAAAAAATTAATTCAAAATTAGATTTTAATACATAAAATATATCATAATTGCATATATATTTATTGCAAACTTCTACTTAGGTAATCAACACTTTTATGATATCAGTATTAACAACTGAGCTTCAGGGTTCCATTACTAATTTTTTCCTCTTTCTTTTTCCTAACCAAGCAAAAGGAAAACCAACTCTTTTCTGGATGCAACCAATTCGGGCTTGGGTTTTCCACAGCACTACCGCTAAGTTTACCTTTTGAGTTTGCCTTTTACATAGGTCTACATTTCATCAAGAGAATTTAAACTGGGGCAGTTCTGTGCTATGCAAGGCACCGTGAACAGAAAACGTACCCCTGCCTATTGCACTTAGTCATTACTTTCATGTAGAGGCTTAAAGTAGACAAAGCTTTTGTTTGTTTGTCTTGGCTTTTGCTATAGGGTGCATGTGCTCACCAGAGAGAGACAGAGACAGAGACAGAGGGAAAGTGAGAAATCATCCCCTGGGGAGGAATGGCCACACTGTAATCCCCTTTCCTCCAGCCTCCTCTCAGGACCTTCGGCATGCACACACACATGCCCGGTGTAATTTTTTTTTTTTTTTTTTTTATATTCACATTGCTTAAAAGAATTATTTTATCTTCCTTCCTTCTTTCTTTTCTTTCTTTCCTTCCTTCCTTCCTTCCTTCCTTCCTTCCTTCCTTCCTTCCTCTCTCTCTCTCTCCCTCCCTCCCTCCCTCCCTCCCTCCCTCCCTCCCTCCCTCCCTCCCTCTTTCTTTCTTTCTTTCTTTCTTTCTTTCTTTCTTTCTTTCTTTCTTTCTTTCTTTCTTTCTTTCTCTCTCTCTCTCTCTCTCTCTCTCTCTCTCTCTCTCTCTCTTTCTTTCTTTCTTTCTTTCTTTCTTTCTTTCTTTCTTTCTTTCTTTCTTTCTTTCTTTCTTTCTTTCTTTCTTTCGACCAGAGAGGGGTAAAATAAGAGAAGGGAGGGGAGAGAGTAAGAAAGCAAGTCACTAAGTCCGGGACTTGAACCGTGATTGGCCATGTGGGAGTGCAGCACCCTTAACCACCACGTTACCTGCTGGCCTCTATATTCATATTTTATTGATTCGCAAAGATCTTAGCTAAATTAAATACTTCCAATAGCAAGTGCAGCTGATAGAAACATATCTATGAACACGTGTCTGACTTTAGGTATAAAATTCATTTGGGCAGCAGAAGTGAATAGGATGAACATACTGTAAAGTAGCATCTAGCTGAGGCTATATAGCTTACTGTGGTCATTAAGTAAGTATTTTTGTTTGTTTGGGTTTCTTTAATGTATTTTTTTTTAATTTCAAGAAAAGCAGTTTTAGCTTTAAGAAATCAAAATTTAAAATGTTAAGAAAAAATTGCTTAAGACTTAAAGCCAGGAAAAAGGTTAGGATTCTGTTCAAACGTAGGTAGATACTAAAAACAAAAAACCAGATGTGAACAGAGCTAAAATCTAGTAATAAGTGGCCTGTAATTTTCTTCTGAAACATTTTTTTCTCTCTCCATTTCCCCCTTTTACCAAAGAGAGGCATAAACGAACTTATATGCAAAAAAATAAGCTTAGTCTCAATTTGGTCTGTTATTTGCATAAAGCCCAATAAAAATACTAACTGATTTAGTTATCTTTGCTGGAATATTTTATAAGGAACTTCAGATTAGATTTTAAAAAGCCTCCCAGGGCTACCGAGCCAAGGAGTTTTGGGGCCTGTCAGGAAGAAACATTCTTAACTTACCTGCCAGGCAGAACTGTTTATGGTACCAGGCAATCTTTCCAAGAACTCCTATTGGCTTTCTTGGGATCAGTATTAGTTTCTTAGCTTTCTGGTCATTCTTCAGATATGATATTCCAGTCAAAGCCCTGGCAATAACCAGTGTTTCCAATTTCTGATGCAAGACGACAGATATTATTGAACTTATGCAAATAACCATTCTGCCACAAAATAAGAATACTCACAAATACTTCCCAATTCCAGAGGGGAGATTCTTTTCTTTATTTTAACTTATTTTATTGAAAGTTTTATTTAATGATCTTGCCGTAGCATTCAGACTATACAAAATGATATAGAGTGAGTGATTCCTCTCTCTCCTATCTCCCAGGAGGCAGCCACTACTCCAACATGGTTAGCATGTGTGCTGGGGAGAGTACACCTGCCCTGCCCCGCGTTCCCATCCACATGTGTGCACTTGACGGCAAGAGGCGGGGCAGCACCAGGGAAAGGAGATGGAGGAAGGTGAAGATGGAGGTGATGGAGTGAATGACATCTGCCCTTGTTGGCCCTTTTGGAGACCCAAAGTTGTTTTTGTTTTGTTTTGTTTTTGCTATAGGGCATGTGTGCTAGCCAGAAAGACAAGGAGACAGAAAGTGAGAAATCACCCCCTAGGGGGGATGGCCACGCCACAATCCCTTCTCCTCCTTTCTCCTCTTGGGATCCTGGGCATGCACACACACATGCCTGGCGTGAGTTTAAGCCACTGGGTCCGGGACTCGAACTGTGGTTAACTACATGGGTGTCCAGTGACATAGCCAATATGCTAAAACTGTAGGAGACGATCCTGGATGCCTGCCAGGTTGGGCTGGGCTGGGCCTTCTCCTTCTTCTACTGCCTTAGAGCACAGGCAGCCTTGCTCTGATCCTGGGGCTGCTTTGGGAGCATCCAGAGTTTATCACCTTGGTGAACCTTGGCACTGGCACTTCTCTGAGTTGCCTCAAGGCCAAAGCCCACAGGCCTGCCAGAGCCAGACACACGGGGAGCCAGACAGGAGAGGAGGCAGTGCAGTAACAGCAGGGAACCAACTGGGTATAAAATGTCCATCCCTCTGGGGATGATTTGGGTATGGGCTGAGGTCATATTTGTGAATGAATGGAGGCAATCAAGCAGTGGACAGAGACCTATGGTGACAGTAATTACCACAAGCAAGTAGCACTTGCTCTGGGGTACAGTGCACTATTGTGCTACATGAATTACAGCCCTTTTCTCTTCATCCATGCAAATGAACTTCTCAAAGAGAAATTACTTTTAGTGAGCCTAGTATTTGTCTTCCTGAGGGCTGGGGGAAGTGAATGCCTTTGGGGGAAAAATGAAGGAAAGGGGGCCCGCAGGTGGCGTGGTGGTTAAGGGCACAGGACTCCCACATGGCGAACCATGGTTCAAGTCCCAGACCTGGAGGCTTGCTTTCTCAATTTGCCTCTTTCTCTCACACACTCTATCCTTCTCTGGTCAAATGAAAAGAGAAGAAAGAAAAAGAAAGAAAGAGAAAGAAAGGAAGGAAGGAAGGAAAGAAGGAAGAAAGAAGACAGAAGGAAAGAAAGAAAAAGAAAGTTAAGTAAAATAATTCTTTAAAAAAAAAAATGAAGGAAAGAAGTCCTGTTTGGTTCCTAGCTTGAGTGTAGCTTAAAGCGGAGAAATGCCTGTTTTCTATGTTTAGCAGCAGAAAATGTCAGGAGGATTTCATTGGTCATCATTGTTGTTTGTCAACCTGGAAGAAGCCCTCAGATCGTTTTACCCAAATCTCTCCTTCATAGATGAAGAAACTGCAGCTTGGCCTGCAGTGTGGTGACACGTCCAAGGTCACAGTCGGTTCCTGGCATCACCTGATGGGGAATACCTGCTGCAGAGCCATCTGGCCGGCAGGTGGAAGGTCCATCCTGCTTGGTCACAACCTGACCAGGATGTCCCTACAGCTCTGTCAGTGCTTATCAGCATGTTTATTGCCTCTAGATTTTAGGGCTGGAAAAATAGAGTACTCGAGTCTAAAATCCCCATGGCCTATCTTTTCCCCAGCAGTCACTCAGAGGCTCAAAAAAATAGACTTATGGGAACCAGCAGTTAGCGTAATGGCTATGTCGCTGGACTCCCACGTAGTCGACCGCGGTTCGCGTCTCGGACCTGGTGGCTTAAAACTCACGCCGGGCGCGTGTGCGTGCGTGCCCAAGATCCCGAGAGGAGAATGGAGGAGAAGGGATTGCGGCGTGACCATCCCCCCTGGGGGGTGATTTCTCGCTTTCTGTCTCTATGTCTCTCTCTGTCTGTCTGGCAAGCGCACGCGCCCTATAGCGAAAAACCTCTCCAAAAAAAAAAAAAAAAAAAAAAAAATAGACTTATGACAACCAAACTTTGCTGAGATTGATTTGCAAACAATGAAACTAACGATTCACATGGTCTATTCCAGAATCTCTTTACCTAGCAGTAGGCTTCCTTGTTAAATACAAAACATGATAAGAATATTGCTTGATGCACAGAGAATTAGACAATAAGAAGAATGGGCCTAGTAAAATGTATCCAGTGTTGGGACTGTGAAAATCTACTGTTACCTTTTTTTATGGGAAGAAGTACAGCTTGAGTTTGAATTCTAGGTTTGTGTGATGTTGGGTAAATGGTTTAACCCCTCTGAGACTTCAATTCTCGGTAGGACCGAGGGTGATAGCTGCCAAGTGAAGTCTCTCTCCCTTACGTGGTGTCAGGTGCACTGAGATCTGGGTTCTCGCGTGCTGCTAAGTGCGCTGTAATTTTCACCAGCACTTTGCTACATGAAAAGGGCAGTGTCGTGAGTTTTTATCACGCTGAATTCGTTACAGTATTAGATGTCAAAATGTCCATTATTTCATCAAATGATGGTGATAAATCATGTTGTTTTAAAAGTGCCCTTACTTAGCTATGTAAGAAATTGGTCTCTTAATCTACTCACTCAGGATCTGTGCCTGCACGGCCAGGATATTTGGTGACTCCAGCGACATGAAGAGGCATACTCTTTTATTTTCAGGTCTTCTATTTGGTGAGTACTTTCAGTGGATTTAAGAACAAACTCTGGGGCAGGCACCATGGCCTGGAGGTTAAAGCAGCCAGATTGCACATAGCCAATCCTGTGGTTCAAGTCCCAGTCCTGGTGGCTTGAGAAACACAGCAGGTGCATGTGTGCATGCCCCAAATCCTGATGGGGGAGATAGATGGAGAAGAAGAGATTGTAGTGTAACCATTCTCCATGGGAGGTGCTTACTCTGTCTCTCTCTCTCTCTCTCTCTCTCTCTCTCTCTCTCTCTCTCATGAGCATACGCACCATCTGGCAAAATTTTAATAAAGAAAAAAAATGAATACAAACTGAAATTTTTAAAACAGAAAATCTAAGTCCACACTGCTCTGTTCAGTCTGATGTTTCCAGTTTGATTCTAGAGAGAAGGTTAGTATCCCCTCATTCCTTTGCTGTCCTTCTTTGAATACTTGGGTGTCTGGTGCCATGGGCTATGTGGGACCTTAGAATGGGGATGCAGACATGACAGCTGAGCCTGACTGGAGTCCCTAGCTTCTGTGTGGGAGATTTGTGCAGCAAGCAGGACCTGGAGAAACTTTGGAACCAGTTCAGCAGGGATCTGCTCTGGTCAAGCGTCAGTGACTTCTAGAACCAGGGGAGGAAGCTGAGGAAGATACAGCCTATGGCTTTGTATGAAGGAAAAAGAAAAAAAGACAAAAGTGAGAGGAAGCAAAGAAGGAAGGGAATGAAGACAAAGAAGGGATCATTGTCTGAGCCAGGCAAGCTCTTCAAATAAAATAATCCATACGGCCCTCTGGAAAAACACACAAAACAGTTCACATTTGGGAGCTAGATGGTGAGTGACACTCGCGTTTCGAGCAGAGCTATTTTGATAGCAGTATTCCAGACACCACTTCAGGTAGGCACAAGCTGTTACTCTGGAAACGAGCAGAGTAGAAGGATGCTGGAAAATGAGTTTAGGTAAACGAGGGAAACCTCAGGCTGGGTCGTGAGGGGCCTGCCCTCTGCTGCTCAAGCCTCTGGCAACTTCAGCAAGAGGGCCCTGGGGTAGACAGGCTCCCTCCGTTCTCCCTCCCTGTCAGACAGTATCTGGTTCTATTCTGAGGCAGGTGGCAAAGGCTGAGGTTTTCACCCTCTTCACAAGCTTGCAAAGACTTTTTGGTAACCTGCGGTTGTAGAGTCTGTACCTAATTCGATTCTTGTGTATGTCCTTCATGCAAACCCGGAGTGGCTGACACCTACACGGGGCCTTTCTAGCAGCTTTCCTGGCTCCCCCTTCTTGAACAGGTGGGAGAAACGCTACGCCAGAATATCTGTGGGTGTTTGCAAAGGTGGCTCTGGTGGAGGGGACTTCCCTGTTGGTTTTTAAGGGATACAGGCCCTTGCTTTTGTACTGGAGGCAAGGCCGTGTGTGGGGGCTGGCAGGCGGGGAATGGAGGGAGACGGCTACATCCCTCAGCGTTCAATGTCAGAGAACACCTGGAAAATCTTAGTACTATGTGGCGCTGATGGTGGAGGTAAAGGATTTTGGTCTCTGAAATGCATAGACTATGGAGTTAACTCCAGTTAACTCAAAGGAGAGGGAAGTTTGGGTTCTAATCAGGATACTTTTGGACTAGCTCCTGACTGGCTTTTTCGCCTCAGTGGCACTGAAGCCTGCTCTAACGGGTCATAAAAGCCCATTGTGCCTGTCTCTACCTAATTCTGTGTTCACCGACATCAAACTTGCAAGGTAGCCACTGGCCACGGTCGAAGTATTTACACGACAGAAATTGGCCAACACCCCAAATTGAGGTTTTTGTTCTTCCCCACAGATTCAGTTTATCAGCACAACACCTCACAGTGTCCACTCAAGTCCTTCTGCATTTGTTTTCTACCATGGGCAGTGATCTATGAAATGATAAAGCTGATTGCTACCTATTGTTCAAACCATGGCTGCCTTCTCATTTCAAAAGGCCCAAATTCCTCCCCAGCCGTTGCTGGCGTTGTGTTTCGTGTCACTGCCTGTGCCCCTCGGTGCCGCCAGTGGAGCTGCAAGTTCTCACTCACAAAGCGTAGAGAGCCACTTGTGCTGCCAGACAGCCACATGCTCTTGCCTCTCCCAGCCCACTTGCAACCGGGCAGAACCACGTGACCAGTTTCGCTGAGTGAAGGTGGCAATGGCACGTGGCAGAATACTTAAGGGCTCCTCTTCTAGCTCTTTTACAGCCACGGTTATGGAGGTGGTACGCTGAGGCCGTAGAACACAGAACGGAGTACACTGGCGTGCTGAGTCAGCACGCAGAGGATGCTGTGTTGGGAGAGTTGCCTGATTGTGCAGAAGAAGGGAATAAACATCTTTTTGCCTTCAGTCGCTGGAATGCAAGACAGTTTTGTTACTGCAAAATAATTTATTCCAGCAGTTCTCAAATATTTTGGCTTCAGGACCCTTGTAAACTCTAATAATTATTGATGAGCCCAAGCAGTTTTTGTCTATGTGAGTTATATCTATCAATATTTCTGTATCAGCAAATAAAACTGAGCAAATGTTTCAATGTGTATATATTAATTCACTTAAAAAGTATACAATAATAAAACTGCTACATCTCGACATAACTATTTTTATGAAAAATAGCTAGCTTTGGAAACAAATGGCAGTGTTTTACATTTTTTGCAAATCTCTGTGTTAATTGAAAACAGCTGAATTCTCCTATCTACTTCTGCATTTGATCAGTTGCAGTTAGTTTTTCTGCTGTCGTTGAGGTATACAAAGAAAACTAGTGTCCCAGATAATGTGGCTAAAGAAGTATATTTTTAAAGACTTTTCCTTTTGAAGTTTACTTATTTATTTCTTCCATGAAAGAGAGGCAGCACTCTAACAGGGTCTTGATGCTGCTACCCACCCCTAACCAGCCCTAGGTCACGGGCATGCGCATGCCCAGTGGACTCAGGGAAGTCTCTGGATATTATTGTGAAACCTTCCCATGTGGATCAGCCTCACAGAACAGCATGTTTAACTGCTGTGCTACCATCCATCCTCTCTCTTGCTTCCCTCTCTGGTCAAAATTGAAAGAGAGAAAGAAAGAGGGAGGGAGGGAGGGAGGGAAGGAGGAAGGGAGGGAGGGCGAGAGAGAGAGAGAGAGAGAGAGAGAGAGAGAGAGAGAGAGAGAGAGAGAGAGAGAGAGAGAAAGAAGAAAGAAAGAAAGAAAGAAAGAAAGAAAGAAAGAAAGAAAGAAAGGAGAAAGAAAGAAAGAGAGAAAGAAAGAGAGAGAGAGAGAGAGAGAGAGAGAAAGAAAGAAAGAAAGAAAGAAAGAAAGAAAGAAAGAAAGAAAGAAAAAGTTAAATAAAATATTTTTTAAAAAGAGACAGATTTTTGCTATAAGGTACATGCGCTTGCCGGAGAGACACACAGAGAGAGAAATAGAAAGCGAGAAATCATCCCCGGCCCCCCACGCTGGGGAAGGCCATGCAGCAATCCCTTCTTCATTCTCTCGAGATCTTGGGCACGCACGCTGAACACATGCCCAGTGTGAGTTTTAAGCCGTCGGGTCCAGGTCTCAAACCATAGTCAACTATGTGGGAGTCCAGTGACATAAGCATTACGCCATCTGCTGGTCCCCAAGTAGTAGTCTCTTAAATGTTATGTGCATTATAGAATCTGAAACCCTGTCAATGAACTTTTTCTACCTTGTCACGTTAAAACCAATGATTCTCTCTTACACTTTGAACAGATTCTTTACTCATGCATGACTTTGTAACTTCAGGATTAGTTATTTGGAAAAGATTAGTTCATTGAGTCTTACGGACCTTTCAAATGTTGACATGTATCATTATACATTATTTTTAAAAAAGTCACATTAATTAGTATCACTCCCAATCTTATCAGAGCTTTCATTACTTGGAAACTGTCAGGCTCATGTTGGAGGCTACACATTTTCTAACATTTGAATTTTTGTTTGAAAGCTTGAATTTTATCTTTGGCAACAAACACTGTCAGTTATTTTCCTTGAAGTGACAGGCTCACTTTATTCATTTTCAAGAAAATGTCTGCCGACTACCAAAGTTTGAATAACCATAGTTTGTTTGTCAGTTTTTTTCAAGTAAAAAACTTGAAAATGTATTCTAGAATAAAAGCAGCTGGCTCCGTTTGCAACTCAAAAAATCAAACAAGTGCTTTTCCTCAAGACAACCACACACTTCTGTAGGCAGTAGAAACGCTTTATGCACGTGTCCTGCTTGTCACACAGAATATGAAAAAGATGAGTACTTGAGGGTAGTAATTTAATAAAAGAAATAACTCCAACTGTTTCATCAAAAACATTTTGAAGTGATATGCCCCCCCCCCCCCAAAAGTGCATGGGGTGGAGAATACAAATACAGTGACTGCTCGTACAGTTTGATGCCACTGCCTTGATTTGTGTTGAGATACCAACAGTTTTACCTACCAGCGCTTTTACCCATCAGTGCAAGTATTGTTTTTTTCCTTAAATAATTATTTAGTTTTGTTTATTAGTATTTCAAAAAATGTGCTATAGTACACATGTGCACACCAGAAAGAGAGAGAGAGAAAGTGAGAGAGCAAGCCACCATGTCAAGACTCGAACTGTGGTCAGCCATGGGGGAGTCCAGTGACCCTAACCACCACACCACCTGCTGGCCCCAGTGTAAGTATTAAAACTGAAAAAGGGTAATAACTTCTTTTTAAAATTATTTATTTATTTATTTTAATTTGACCAGGAGGGAGCGAGAGAGAGAAAGTGAGAATGCAAGCTGCTGAGTCCAGGACTCTATCATGTGCGAGTTCAGCGCCCTTAACCACCACGCCACCTGCCGGCCCCAAGGGTAATAACTTCTTAGTATTGTTACGAGAATGATTTTGACCTCACAGAACCTCTAAAGGATCTCTGGTGTCTCCAGCATTCCAAGGACAGCTAATGTAGTCCATTCTCACTGACACACTTTCCCTCCAGCTGGAATGTACCTGACCCCATTTTCTTCACTACACCATCACATGATCTGTCCTAGAGTTCAGGTTCATGACTCAGTGCTCAGTCCTCCCATTACTTCCTGTGTTGCCTCCTTAATGTTCCCACATGCTTTGTGTGGGGGGGCAGTCTTCAAAAAGGCCATGAAAAATGTGTATTATGAAGGAACTATGCATAGGTTTCAAATGTTTTTCCGCCAAAATGAACTTATACTTCAGTTCCATTTTTCTGCAAACTTTTTGAAGTCTCACATACATCTTTACTGATCATGATAGTAGTTTTACATCAACATCTGTCTGTTGTCCTTGCTAAGTTTTGTTTTGTTTTGTTTTTCAGAGGTTTTTGCTATAGGGCGCGTGCACTTGCCAGAAAGACAGAGAGAGACAGAGAGACAGAAAGCGAGAAATCATCCCCCAGGGGGGATGGCCACACTGCAATCCCTTCTTCTCCAGTCTCCTCTCGGGATCTTGGGCATACATGCGCACGCGCCCGGCGTGAGTTTAAGCTACCGGGTCAGGGATTTAAACCATGGTCGACTACATGGGAGTCTAGCGACATAGCCATTGCGTCAACTGCTGGTCCCACCTTGCTACGTTTTAAGCACCAGTAGAGTAGAGGTAGTTTTTTTGGATCACTGTTACATTTCCAGTGTCTAGCATGGTATCTGGTGCATAATAGGTCTCAAATCTTTGTTGAATGGGTGAATGTAGGAGTCTGAAACAAACAGATGAAAGGTCTAATGAGATTAGAGGGAGCTCTTGCTGATTTGGGACCAAGTAGAGGGACTCTGGAACCTTCCTTAAACCTTAGCTTGCCCAGGTTTTCACACTTGCAGGTTCCATATAAACAAGAGCAGACCAGTGACAGGTGCCTAAAATATTTGAACTTGGCCCTTTCTTGTTTTGGAAGAGTGTGTGTGTGTGTGTGTGTGAGTGAGAGAGAGAGAGAGAGAGAGAGAGAGAGAGAGAGAGAGAGAAGATAGGTCTGTAGAAAGGATATTGACAAGTACTATTATCTCTATAATGGGGAAAAGTATCAATAATCCTTTAAAATGTTATAAAATTCTTTTTTTTAATCTCACCCCATGGAACTTTTAATAAGAGTATTTGATAATAAGTAGGAAACTGATTTCCACATCACTATGTTGGTTTCCCTGGTAAAAGATGATAAGTTCTTTGAAAATAAAGACTGTGTACGGTGCCAAGCCCAGAGCCTCGTACATAGAAAACATTCAATAAATGTTCACTAAATTGTCATGTGGCAAAAAGTAAGGCAATGTAACAGGAAGAAAGAAAAGAAAAGGATTTTTATTAGGAGCTAACTGAGGGTTATTAACACCACTATCTACCCTGTTCTTTTTTTTTAAATTAAATTAAATTAATTATCATAATCTTGTTTATATTACATTGAATCACATATAACTTTACAGTGTATTGCATTTCTTTTTCCAGAAGGAATATCATGCATATCAGTCAATACAAAAACATTAAAATCCCCATCATCATCATCATCAAATAACTTTTCATTATGCTCTGTTCTTTCTTGAAAAAGAATTATTTATTTATTATAATTTTTTTTTAATTTGCTACAGGGCACGCACATCACCAATGAGAGAGAGGAAATGAGAAAGCAAGCCTCCAGGTCCAGGATTCGAACTGTGGTCAGCCATATATGAGTCCAGTGTCTCAACCACCACATCACTTGCTGGCCCCCACCCACCATTAAGAAGAATGGGAGCAGCAGACCCACCTAATGGCTGCTGTTGGCCACAGTTGGTAGCAATCTGTCCCACCACCTTTCTTTCTGTTCTCTATATCCGAGATGTTCAGCACCAAACCATCTCACCTGCTGTAGAGGGGTAGAGGGCCACGCCCATGGTTCTCACCCCGGACTGCACATTATGGCCTCCCAGGATGCTTGCAAGAAACAGGTCTCTCTCAGGAGGGACGCAGGCATCAGTAGTTTAAAGGATTCCCCAGGTGATTCTGATACGTGGTCAAGATACAGAACCACTGGGCTAGGCAAGGAGTGGGGGACTCAGGCGCTCATGAGGTTCTTTTTAACCTCTGTAGGCTGAAAACCAGGTAATGAGTCCATGAGAAATTAACATACAACTTCTTGTTACCATGATGGCTGTCACTGCTAACGCAGAGCACATGGGACTGGAATGGGCTCCCAGTCTGAGTCCAGAGCCATGGGACTACCTTGAAGTGGTCTCAACCCGGTGCTTCTTGAGTGCTCTTTTCATAATCCACCTTTAAAATACCATGATCTTGTGGCCAGCAGGTGGCGAGGCGCTTAAAAGTGCTGGACTCCCACATGGCTGATTGGAGTTCAAGTCCTAGACCAGGTGGCTTGCTTTCTCACTTTCCCTCTCTCTCTTTCTCCATCTCTCTCTGATCAAACTGGAAAATGATCATGATAATAATAATAATAATAATAATAATATAAAATAAAAGTTAAATAAAATAATCCTTTAAAAAATACCATGATCTCAAAATCTGTTGTTCACACCTTTAAGTTTCTTGATTTAGTGGAAAGTAGAATGGCTTGATGCCCTAGAAAGACAGGTGTGTGATTAATTCTGCTTACAATGAAACTCCCAAAGGGGGTCACATGCTCAGAGTACTGAGAGCCGCGCTCATAATAAGCCCTTGTTTAGAGTTCAATTAGAGTTCAACAGCTCAAAGACCCTCTTCTCCCCATTCTGTTCCCCACCCTGCCACCCAATGGCTTCCTCTAATAAGGTTCTTTAAGCTATTAATGGCAGGGTGGGCACACGACCAGTTATACTTTAATGGTGTTTACACAGTCAAAGTAGCTCAGCTTGTTAGGCCATTGAGCCAGAAGGACAAGCAGAGCATCAGTTCAGGGCTCTGCTAAATTAACCTTTAGTTGGTTTGCCCTAATTGATCCCATGATTCACTCCCAGGGCATTCTAAGTATTAAAAGCTGACTAGCCTGAAACCATGGTGGTTTAAGAGAACTGCTACAGTATTCCTTTTGAAATATCCCACTGAATTAAACATTGTTTATAACATAGTGAACTGAACATAAATTAATTCATTCTGGGTGAACTTTGTTTCCAAAATGTGGACCAAAGATGTGTGTACATGAAAGAACTTGTTTTTACACTCAAGAAGCGAGGTCATGCTGACACCCCTTTACTCGGAGAGAATGTCTGTAGGAGGCTGTGGACCCTGGCATCTTCCATCCATAGCAGGGCACATCATGGCCTTTGCCTTAATATGGCAACAAGTAGAAATGAAATTGCAGAGGTGTATAGAATTCAGAGAACCGCCCCGGGCTGGGACTGGGCTTTAGCTCTGGCTGGAGACTTCGCCAGCCAGAGGACAAAATGGCATGGATAGCGTAGGATCTGGGATGGGAGAGATGCACGTTGAAATTTTACCTCTCAGGGACCAGCAGTTAGCGTAATGGCTATGTCACTGGACTCCCATGTAGTCGACTGCGGTTCACATCCCGGACCCGGTGGCTTGAAACACATGCGCCCCAAGATCCCAAGAGGAGAATGGAGGAGAAGGGGTTGCAGCGTGGCCATCCCCACTGGGGGGTGATTTCTCGCTTTCTGTCTCTCTGTCTCTTTCTGTCTGTCTGGCAAGTGCACGCACCCTATAGCAGAAACCTCTTCAAAAAAAAAAAAAAAAAAGAAAGAAAGAAATTTTACCTCTCATAACCCTTGGCTCTTAACCCATTTAAGCTACCCCTTCCAATCTGGAAAATGGGGATGATAATGGTACCTATTCCTCAGAGTTGCTGTGAGGATTAACAAAGAAAACATATGTCAAATACTTAGTATAGTATTTGGGACATGGTAAGTACACAATAAATAATACAAAAAAAAAAAAAAAAAACAAACAAACAAAAAAAAAAACCACACACAAAAAAAGAAAAAATCAAACAAAACCCAACCAACCACAACAACAAAAACAGGACAAGAGGGGCCAGCAGGTGGCATAGTGGTTGGGGTGCTGGATTCCCACTTGGCCAACTGCAGTTTAAGTCCTGGACCTGGCAACTTGCTTTCTCACTTTCCCTTTCTCTCTCTCTCTCTCTGGTGAGTGCATGTGCCCTATAGCAAATTAAAATAGTAATAATAATAATAACAATTAAATAAATAATTTTTATTTATCCCAGGGGGGATGGTCACGCCGCAATCCCTTCTCCTCCATTCTCCTCTCGGGATCTTGGGCATACATGCACACGCGCCCGGCGTGAGTTTTAAGCCACCGGGTCTGGGACGCGAACCACGGTCGACTACGTGGGAGTCCAGCGACATAGCCATTACACTAACTGCTGGTTCCCAAATAAATAATTCTTAAAAAAAAAAAATAGGATAAGAAGCCTTGAAAAGTCACATGAAAAAAAGTTTTAATATTTTATAGAGGGTGCTTTTCTTGCTGGAGAGAGGGAGAGGAGAGAAAGAGAGGGGAGAGAGAGAGAAAGTGAGAACCCCCCCACCACCACCACCAATGGGGAATGGTTATGTCACAATCCCTTCTTCTCTATTTTCCCCTCTCTTCAGGATTTTGGGCATCAGCACACACATACCCTGCAGGCCTTTCAAACCACCGGGTCTGGGACTCAAACTGTGCAGCTATGTGGGACCCATTTGCTTCAATCACCAGGCCGCTGACTGGCCCCGCATGACATTTTTTAACTTCTTGTCGCTGCCACTGCCTCCTTCCTTTTACCCTGTCTACAAAAATGGTGATTGTAGTGAATTCAAAAAAATATTATATTTAAATAAATATGGTACAGACATTTAAATTTCTTGTGTCCATAGGATGCAGGATCTTCAGAAAGTTCATGGACAATGCATATTATGGAAAACCATGCAAGGATTTTAAAAAAAATAACCATCAGGCCACCTGCTGGCCTTATGTGTGGATTTAAGATATTTTTGTACCAAAATAAACTTGTCCTTTTTTTTTTTTTTTTTTTTTTTTTTTTTTTTTTTTTTTTTTTTTTTTTTTTTTTTTTTTTGCCAAAGGGTATGTACACTTGCCAGAGACAGAGACAGAGAGAAGAAAAGTGAGAAACACTCCCACCCCTTGGGGGGTGGCCATGCTGCAATCCTTTCTCCATTCTCCTCTCCGGATTTGTATGCATCCAGTGTAATTTTCAAGCCTCTGGGTCTAGTACTCAAACTGCAGTAAATCATGTGAGAATCCAGCTCCTTAACTATCATGACATCTACTGGCCCCCAAAACTTACATTTGTTTTTCCACAAACTTTTTGGAGTACTTTATACATTCAGGACAAAACTACCATCTCAGAACCGGCACCTTGGTGTCTGCTATTCTCAGAAGAGACTTCTGGAACAACGAAGGTCCTTGAGTGCTCTCCTTCCTGAGAAACTGCAGTTCTCAGCCTCTCCTGCAGTTAGAAGTAGGCACCGAGGAGTTCTGCGCAATGGATCACGGTGGGAGCGAGGCGGGCCACCTCCAGGCCTGGCCTGCTAAACTCTCCCAGGTGTAACCTTGGTCTCTTTTTTCATTTGCTGGTTAAATGAAGAGGACACTAAGGATATCAAGAGCCCAAACTGATTTCTGTAAAGCCCTAGTCGTGTCACACGACGAATGGTTGTTGGTATTAAGTTAGTTTGCTTAAACTTGATCGATTCCACACATACCTGTTAACACTTGTGTGGGCAGGCAAACTGCGGGAGAGGCAGAGGCTAGTGAGGGGGCAGAGCTCCACCCTCAGTCCATTCAGGCTCTAGTCCCGGCAATCGTCGGCCACGATGAACAACCTCACCTCTCTCCAGAAACACACCTAGACAAGACATGGCAATTTGACATAGACAACAAAGAGATGGGCACCAGCAGGTGGTGTGGTGGTTAAGGCACTGGACACTCCCACATGGCTGACTACGGTTCAAGTCTGGACCTGGTGGCTTGCTTTCTCACTTTCTCTCTCTCTCTCTCTCTCTCTCTCTCTCTCTCTCTCTCTCTCTGTGTGTGTGTGTGTGTGTCTGGTCAAATTAAAATAAATGAGTGAATAAATAAAATTAAATAAGATAATTCTTAAAAAAGAAAACAAAGAAATGATTGAAGGGAAAAATTCAATAGGGATCTGGGGCTAGATTTCTGCTCCTCCTCCCCGGGAGTTAGAGTGGTCAGGAATTCCTTCCTTAAAGAATTTCTCCCTCTAAATCCAAGGATTGGCAAAATTCACTAGTTATACCCTGGGCAGGTGGGGTCAAATCCCAGAGGACGTTCAGTAAAGTCATGAAATCTGCAGATGAAGCTTAAGCCTGTTTCCCTTGGTCTGAATGAGACTGGGACAAGGGAAAGGTCAACGTTCAGAATTATGCTGTTTCCCCAGGGTAGAGGTAGGGGAGAGTGGAAACCTTACAAAGCGTTAAGAAGAGGTACACATAATCATGTCTCCATGCATTACATTCTGAACGTAAACTCTCCAGTAGTCAGTTCACACACAATAGAACAAAGCCCTTAAGGACAAGCTTAAGGAGGATTAATTTACAAAGACCTAACAACTAGACATCTCTAAAATAATTGTAAATGGAAAAATAATGCTCAAAATCACAGAGTTTAAGAGGCAGAGAGAACCAGGGACCAGTAGGTGGCATGGCGGTTAGGGTGCTGGATTCCCACAGGCTGAGCACAGTTTGAGTGCTGGACCCGGCAGCTTGAAACTCACGCCAGAGGCGTGTGCATGTATGCCCTGAAATTCAAGAGAAGCATGGAGGAGAAGGGATTGTGGCATGGCCATCCCCCCTAAGGGGGTGATTTCTCACTTTCTCTCTCTCCATTTCTCTGGTGAGTGTAGGCACTTTACAGCAACAATCTCTCCAAAAGTGTTAAAAAAAAAAAAAGGTAGAGAGAACCTCAAAGCACCTAACCCAGATTCTCAAATGCTGATTTATGATGAAAATTTTTCCTGATATGATGAAAACAATTAGAACACTTTTTTTAAAAAAATTTTTTTGTTTTAATTTAACTTTATTTATTTATTTATTTATTTATTTATTTTCATTTGACCAGAGAGGGACAGAGTGAGAGAGAGAGAGAGAGAGAAAATGAGAAAGCAAGCCACCAGGTCAAAGACTTGAACTGTGGTCAGCCATACCGGAGTCCAGAGCATTATTTTTAAAAATGTTTTAAAGAATTGTTTATTTTATTTTATTCACCATCATTATTATTATTTTAAAATTTGCTACAGGTCACACATGCTCACCAGAGAGAGACAGAGAGAGCGAGAGAGAGAAAATGAGAAAGCAAGCCACCAGAGCCAGACCTTGAACTATCGTCAGCATGTGGGAGTCTAGTGCCTTAACCACCATGCTACGTGCTGGCTCCTTATCCTTTATTCTAAGAATATGGCCTTCTGTATTTTTTGCTCTTGAAATATTTCTTCTTTTACAGAACGATGATACTTTTTTCATGGTAGTTTATTTTTTTGTACATGGGCTGTAAAAATCTCTACCCATAAATGAAAACTATGATTCTTCATCTTCTGTCCACAAAAATAATACTCATAGGGCCAAATAGGAACGTGGTGTATCGGAGCTATCTGGCAAGAGAGTCCTTTGTAATTGCTGTCCTCCCACTGTTCTCTATTGCTGGAAGCAGGGCCTTAGGATGGGGTTGAAACAAGAATGGCAACTGGACTGGACCAGCAGGGGGCAGCCAGCGCAGGGGTTGGAGACAGATCTGTGAGATGGTCTTCCCTGAGAAGCTCTGCCCAGGAAACTGACTTTGAATGGGTCACTGTGAAAAGAGACAGGTGTATGTAGGGAGAGAGAAATGATTCAGCACCCTACGATGCACAGGATCAGAAAGAACAGCAGTCACCACAACAACAGAGCACAAGAATGGAAGTTTGTAAGTTTTATGATTGAATTGGGTGACAAAACTACTCAGATCTGGGACCAGCAGATGGCATAACGGTTACATCGCTGCACTCCCACATTGCAGAGTGCGGTTTGAGTCCCGGACCCAGGGGCTTAAAACTAACGCTGGGCACATGTGCAGGCGTGCCCAAGATCCCAAGAGGAGAATGGAGAAGAGACTGTGGCGTGGCCATCCCCCTGGGAAGTGATTTCTCACTTTTTATCTCTGTGTCTCTGGTGAGCACACGCACCCTATAGCAAAAATTGCTCTCTAAAACAAAACAAAACAAAACAGAACAAAACAAAAACCAAAAGAACTACTCAGATCCTAGGCCTGTCTTGGATCTCGAACAGGGGCTGCTCCTTGGTTTTGTTTTTTTTTTTTTTTTTGAGATTCTTTACCAGTCCATTTTTATGCCTGTAAATGTAATAACAACCCCCATTACTTGAGTGGCTTGAAGGAATTCCTAGTCCTTAAACCAAAACAACAACATGTGAATCTTGGTATTAGTATTTATGAATGGGAACTGTGTTAGGAAATCTGATTAATGACTAGAATTTACCAGACCACTCAAAGCAGGAAGCTTCTTGCAGAGGATACAGCTGATGAAGGCACAGACATGGAAGGTCAAAGTGGGTCCAGAGAATGAGGCAAGATCAATGTGACAGATGAGAAGGGTGAAGGAGGCTGAAGGCTAAGGGGAGAAAACAGCGGAGTCTAGATCTGCTTGTCATGCTGAGGTCTGGACAGATCCTTCAGCAGGGCTGGAAGTGGAGACATGACCAGATTCACTTCTCTGATGGTTTCCATCAGGTTGCAAACATCAGTTAATGTTGGTAAAGACAGGAAGCTAGGGCCAGCAAGTGGTGTGATGGCTAAGATGCTGGACTCTCACATGGTTGATTGCAGTTTGAGTCCCAGACCTGGAGGCTCGAAAATCATGCCGGGGAGCCAGAAGGTGGTGTGGTGATTAAGGACACTGGACTCCCACATGACTGACTGCGGTTTGAGTCCCAGACCTGGTGGCTTGCTTTCTCACTTTCTCTCTCTCACTTGTCCCTCTCTGGTCAAATTAAAATAAATAAATAAACAAACAAACAAACAAATAAATAAAGTTAGATAAAATCATTCTTTAAAACCAAACAAAGCAAAAAAGAAAGAAAGAAAGTCATATCAGTCGTGTGTGCATGCCTTCCCAAAATCCCAGGTGGAGAGTGGAGAAGAGACTGCAGTGTGACCATCCCCCGGGGATAATTTCTCTCCTTCCCTCTCACTAACTCTCTCTCTCTCTGTCTCTCTTCAGCAAGCATGTGGCCCATGGGGGTGGGGGGAAATTAGGAGGAGGAGGCCAAGAAACTATACATTAGCTGTGTACCCAGATCACATGGAGAAACACATTGGTCAGGATGCAGGCATAGCACTAGGAAAATTAAATTATGGCTTAAAAATTATTTTAAATTCTAGATAATGCTATGTTGTTTTTTCACAACTTGGTATTCCATTCACAGAATGCTCTTACAACATTTTCCTGCTTAAGGTTTTCTAGGGTTTGAATGAAAGATGATAAGAGATATTTTCAAATTGTCTTTCACACTTACTTAAATTCACGGGTTCACGTTTCATGAACCATAGGCCACTGATCTAAAGCAGTGAGCATTACTTGTTCTAGGGCCAGTATGAGGGTGGCACAGGGGATCCCTTGGACTACACTATTTAAGTGATGTTGGTTCTTCCTGGAGCAAAGTGTAACATGGCATAGAAGGCTGGGTAATACGTTGTAATAAAAATAACAATGATGCTGCTGCTTTCTTTATTTCCTAGCATTGTGGCTTACAAAGACTGAACCACTGCTATTATGGACTTCTCGTTTTATGGTTCCTATAAGAATTTTTTTTTTTTAAGGTTTTTGCCATAGGCCACATGTGCTCGCCGGAGAGAAACAGCGAGAAGGAAAGTGAGAAATCACTTCCAGGGGAGATGGCCACATGGGCATTCTTTCCCCATTCTTAGGATTTGGGACATACACGCACATGTGGCTGGCATGAATTTTAAGTCCTCAGGTCCAGGGGACTGGAACCATGGTCAGCCATGTGGGAGTCTAGCACCTCAACCATTATGCCACCGACTGGCCCAAGGAATGTTGTAAAAATAAAGTTATTAACCTTTAAGCTCTCAAAAAAGCAATATATTTTCTATATTGGGCCTTAAAAGCCTAATTTCATAAACTTTAAAGGAAAACACTCTGTGAAAAATGATAGTTTAGTGTGATTTCTCAAACAAGGGCATTCAGTGGGCTGCTTCCTCAATGTGGTTCCTATAAAGAAAAGCAGCGTTTCTACCTTCTAGTGACTGCTGTTCTTAGACACTCACCACGGCGCCACTTAGTGTGTAAATTACTACAAAGTTTTTAGAGGACTATTTGATGATATGTGTCAGAAACTTTGTAAACGGTCACAGGGCCAGCTGGCGACATGATGGTTAAGGCAGATGGATCCCACATGGCTGACTATGCGGTTCAAGTCCCGGACTCAGAAGCTTGAAAAACATGCCGTGTTTGCCTGTGTGTGCAATGGAGGAGGGACTGGGTGTGGCCATCCCCCCAGGGGACGCTTTCTCATCTTGCTCATCCCTGCCTCCCTTTCTGTGTGTCTCTCTAGAAAGCACACGTGTCCTATAGCAAATTAAAAAGATAAGAAAAAGATCACACATTAGGAATCCTAATCAGGTATGTTTCAAGACTGATATACAAAGATGTTTACAACAGTATTATTTATACTCGATCCAAACTAAAAACAACTAAAAGACCCAATTATAGGAAACTTGTCAAATAAATGATGGTAGAGCCAGATGATGAAATGTTAAGAGGTCATAAAAATGTTGCTTTTAAAGAATATTTAATGTCATGGAAATTTATTCAAAACCTTATTTGAGAATAAAAGGACATAAAACTACACATGCCTAAGTATATAATATATAGACATATATGATAATGCCTTTGTGTGCATTTATATATTATTTTAAGATGATATAAAAATAAACCTAGAAGAAAATAACACTAAGTTGAAATATGAAATTAAGTGTTCATAGTACTTATCTCTTGGTAGTACAATCACAAGTGCTTTAATGTTTCCTTTTCATTAATTTCCCATATTTTTAGCAATGCATATGTGCTATTAATATAATCAGACAAGGTTTAATAGAACCACATACAAAAAATGATTATTTGGGCTTGTCTTTAGTTGAAAGGGTGACTATATTCAGACAACAAAGAACAGAGATCAAGGCATTCACTACCCTCAATCTATTGACACAATTACAGGGAACATGCAGGTGACCTGATTTGCATCTCTGTTTCTTTTCCAACTCACTCCTTGGGGGAACTGACTAAGCCAAGCCAGAAGTCAGGTTCACTAAAATTTCCAATGCTTACTTGTCATCATCGTTGCTAATAGTTACTGAGCATGGACTAGGTGCCAAAAACTATGGGAAGGGTTAACATATATTCTTAATAAACTCTCAGAATGACCCTTTTTTTTTTTTTTTTTTTTTTTAGGTTTTTGCTGTAGGTCACATGTGCTCGCCAAAGAGAGACAGGGACAGAGAGACGGACAGTGAAGAGTTAGCCCCTGGGGGGATGGTGGATGGTCAAGCTGCAATCCCTTCTCCTCCATTCTCCTGTCAGAATTTCGGGCATGCACACATGCATTCAGTGTGATTTTTCAAGCCACCAGGTCTGGGGCTCTTGCTGTGATCAGCCGTGTGAGAGTCCAGTGCCTTAACCATGGCACTTGCTGGTCTCCAGAACGACCCTTTGAAGTAGATACTATTATTGCTCCTATTTTACTGATGAAGAGACAAAGGAACATGGGGACCAGCAGGTGGCGTGGTGGTTAAGGCGCTGGACACTCCCACATGGCCGACCAGGCTTCGAGTCCTGAATCTGGTGGCTTGCTTTCTTTCTCACTTCCTCTCTCTCTCACTCTCTCCCTCTGTCTCTCTCTGGTCAAGTTAAAAAATAAATGAGTGAATAAATAAAAAATAAATTATTTTTTTAAATAAAAGAGACAAAGGAAGAGAAACTTGCTCAAGGTTGCATGGATCATACGGTAGTGCTATTTTTAACTTTATGAGGAAACTCAATACTATTTTTTGGAGTGGCTATACCATTTCACACTTCCACCATCAGTGCACAAGCAGTTTTCCATATCCTTACCAGCATTATTTTCTGTTTCCTGATAATGGTCATCCTAATGTGTAAGGTATTATCTTATTGTGACTTTATTCTTTCTTTCTTTTTTTTAAAGTAAATTTTTAAAACAGTCTTGCCAGAGATCACACGCACTCACCAGAGAGACAGAGAAGGAAAGTGAGAAAGCACTTTCCATGGGTAAATGGCCATGCCACAATCCCTTCTCCATTTTTCCTTCCTTTCAGGATTTTGGGCACACATGTACACATGCCTGGCATTCTGTGTGTGTGTGTGTGTTTAATTTTTTTAGTTTTATTCTTTTTTTTTTTTTTCCCCATAGGCACATGTGCTTATTGGAGAGAGGCAGTGAGAGAGAAAGTGAGAAATCACCCCCCAGGGGGAATGGCCAGACCACACACAATCCCTTCTCCTCCATTCTCCTCCTGGGATATTGGGCATGCATGCACATACACCCGTGTGATTTCAAGCTGTCAGGTCTGCGACTCAAACCACTGTAGGCCATGTGGGACTCCAGTGCCCCGACCACTGTACCACCTGATGATTCCCCCCAGTGTGTTTTTTAAGCCATCAGGCCCAAGACTTGAACTGCACAGATGGCCACGTGGGATTCAGCTATCTTAACCACTATACCATTGGCTGCTCCCCGACACCCCAATTATATTTTTAGAGAGAGATTTTTTGTTATAGGGCATGTGTGCTTGTCAGAGACACACAGAGAGAGAGACAGAGAGAGAAAGTGAGAAATCACCACCCAGGAAGGATGGTCACACCATAACCCCTTCTGTCCCATTCTCCTCTTGGGATTTTGGGCACTCATGGACACTCACTTATGGTGAGTTTTGAGCCACCAGGTCTGGGACTTAAACTGTGACCAGCCATGTGGGAGTCCAGTGCCTTAACTACTATGACACCTGCTGGCCCCCACTTCAATTTCTTTTTTTTTTTTTTTTTTAGAGAGATTTTTGCTATAGGGCACATGTGCTTGCCAGAGAGACAGAGCAACAGAAAGCAAGAAATCACCACAAAGGGGGGATGGCTGTGCCGCAATCCTTTCTCCATTCTCCTTTTGGGATTTTGGGCACACAGGCACATGCGCCCAGGGTGAGCTTTAAACCGTTGGTTGACTACCTGGGAGTCCAGCAATGTAACCATTATGCCATCTGCTGGTCCACTCCACTCCAATTTTTAAAGGATATTTTTTCTGGGTATAGAATACTACATTTAGGTGGACAGTTTTTGTTCTAGTACTTTAATCACTTAATAGTCTTCCGGCTTGCTCTGTTTCTGATAAGAAATTTGCTATAATCCTTGTTTTTTGTTCCTCCACACCTAGTGTGTTTTCCAACCTCCACTTTCCCACCCCACATCCCAGATTGCATTTTTTTTTAACCCACATGTACACTTTATTGAATCCCATTGTAGACAAACACGTGCGTGCAAACGACCATGTTAAGGGCACGGGGGAGGCTGGGGCCACAGCCAGACATAGGCAAGTAGGGAATGGTGGGGACTGTGAGCAGCTACTGGAAGCCTTCAAAATCTTTTTTCATCTCTGCAATCTTTTGGTGGATCATCGCTGGTTCAATGATGAAACTGTTGATGGTAATGACCAGAAGGATGCCGAAAACAAGAAGTTCAAGCAGTCGGCAGTGGAGGCGAGGCCTGGGCCCCAGTCACATTGCCCAACGTCTTCACCAAGTAGGCGAATACAATGAAGCCCAGACAGAAGTTCATGGAGACCATGCTGAACAGGGACCAGACCACAGAGTCGGGCACTGAGGTCTCGCTGCGAGTGTTGATCACAGTGGATGCCTTCAGGACTGTGGTTGGGGGCGCCCGCGGTACACACGCCTCATGCTCTTTGTTGAGCATCTCATAGTTTGGGCTGGTGCTGGCACGAGTGAAGAAAGTTTGGGAAGTGTGGGTCATGGCCCAGACAGCACTGGTGGCAGGGTTTGCATGTTGGGACTGTGCTTGGGGGGTGAAGGGGCTGCTGTTTGACAACTGTTCCGATTTCTCAGAAGTTTCCTTTCCTGGCATTTGGTAAATTCCAGATTGCTTTTTAATATTTTCTCTACTAATTGGTCTTAATCAATTTGAGTATTGATAAAACTTGGTGTTTTTTTTTTTTTTTTTTTGATTATAACATGATTTTTTTTTTTTTTTTTTTTTTTTTTTTTTTTTTTGTCCTGTTTCCTGGATAAATGATAGGGGGTTTTGTGCTAAGATTGGCCATACTTACCTCAGCTGCATCCTGGTGACAAGGGCTCACCAGAGTCTATTGATGGAAGACTAGTCCTTGAATAGTAAGTAAATAAAATTTATAGATTTTCTTATTACTTATTACTAATAATATTTTATACTGGACCCTTTGGCAATAAAAAATAAACAAGAATGATCTCAAATAAATAACATAACTTTATACCTGAAGGAAATAGAAAAAGAGAAACAAACTAAGCCCAAAGTTAGTAGAGGAAAGAAAATAGTAAAAGTCAGAGATAAATAAATGAAATAGAGACTACAGAAACAATAGAAAAGATCAATAAAGCTAAGAGTTTTTTGAAAAGATTAACAGAACAGACAATAGGGCTGGCTCTGTAGCACAGTGGCTAAACATCGTGCCTATAAGGCGGGACTCATACAACTGACTTCGGTTTGAATCCTGGACCTGACTTGAAAAACACATGTATATGCACGTGTACCCAGATCAGTGTGACCACACTTCATTGGGCGTAGCCTCTCTCCCTAGCCGTCTTTCTCTCTGGTGAGGGTATGTGCCCGTTGGTGACTAAAAAACATTTACATTTGTATAGCAATTTACAATTGTGAAAGAATTTAAACTACATTTTAGTCACATATATGCTATTTCCAATGTAGCTGTTTATCAAAATTACTTGTGGATCTTTTTAGTGCAGAATTTTGGCCACTACCCAGGACTTTTGAATCAGAATCTTTAGGGGAAGTCATATTTTAAAAAAAGAATTATTTATATTATATACGTATGTATTATTATTATTTTTAATTTGCTGTAGGGCACATTTGCTCACCAGAAAGAGAGAGAGAGAGTGAGAAAGCAAGCCATCAGATCTGGGACTCAAACAAGAGCCAGCCATGTGGGATTCCAGAGCTTTAACCACCACACCACGTGCTGGCCCTGGGGCGTAGCCTTTTAATGCAGTAGCCATTGAGATGATTTCCATACAGTGGTTTAGGATACTCATAGGCAGTCATTATATCATTATTAGATTTATCAAAAAAGGCAGTGCTATTTCTTAGTAGCATAGATACCATGATGTTATTAAATTCTAGGATTCTTAAAATTAGAAAACAAATGATTGCATCCAAAAGCAAAATAAAGACAACCAGGATGAAAATATTTGAAAGGATAAAAGTGTATTCTAGCAGAAGGGCTCTGTGTAAAATGAACTCTAAATAAACATCTGTGAAAATGAATAAATCCCCTCTCAGGGCTGTGAACAAGGCTCGCATGCTCCTTGCTTTTGCCGACGCTCTGCAGATGAAAGGAATTCAAGTAGGGCACTCAGGGGTACTCAGTGTACACCTCGGCTGCTGAGATAAGACACAAAATGTGGCTGCAGTGGGGACTCTCTGGATCTGTTTCATCTTCTTGATTTCCCTAGGTACATCTGCAGACTGACTGTGATGACACTGACCTCCCCACTGAGAGAGGTGGGGAAAAGAGGCAATAGTTGATTAAAAGCAACAATGACGAAAAGAATGGAAGGTTCTGGAATTTCACCTGCTGCAGTGAGGGACATGCCAAGGAGCTGGGTGAGAGCAGGTTAGAAACAGACTCAAGGTCCCAGCCCTGATGCCTGTTAGAGATGATGAGCAATGATCTTTTGTGCCTTGTCAATCCTCAGAAAGATTCTTCCCCAAACTAACAATTACATCTTTCTAGCAGAAAAAGCTTTCATCTTCTGTTTAAACCTACATCTTCATCTGACTTATAAAATAGCCCCGCCTTTACTAAGCCTTCAGCTTGGAGCTGTTGGCTGTCCTCTCTGCCACAATCAGATCTCCCTGCTAATCTTTTTGGGACATTTTAATCAGCAATGCCTCTGGAAAGACGAAAGGGATTTGGGATCTTATCATGTCTCCAGGATGAAACACACTGAACGGAAACAAAAACCCCTGTGGTCACCAGTTAAGAGCTAGTTGTGAAATGAATGAACTGGTGTTGAGAACAGATAATTCTCTGTCCACCTTCCTGGTTCCCTCAAAAGCAGGGACAGAAGCTTACATGCAGGTAATTTACCTGGAAATGTGATCCTAGGAGACGAGAATGAGGGAGAAGCAACAGAGAAGGAAGGAAAGCCAACGTAAGGGACGTGTTTTGGGTTGACCATGGCCATAGGCAATTAGGGCTTGACCCTGGGAGCTTTCTGGGGAGCCATGCGAAGTGTTTCAGAATGGTCAGGATGGGGATGACAGAGCAGAACATTTATTTACCAGCCCTCATTTGCCTCTGGTCCAGAGTGACCCTAGGAGTTAACTCCTTACATTTTGAGTTGTCTGTTGGGAATTGTACGCTGTGGCATCCTGTGGTGTGACATCAGGAAAGTCACAGGGCAGGAAGTAGGAGGATGAGACAGGTTGAAGCAAGACACTGCCAGTTTGCTTGTCCGTAAAGCCGACTGAAGCCTGCACAGAAGGTTGCTTTTTCAGTGGGTGGACAAGAGGGAGTCGAGAGGTTTTGAATGTATGTGAGGCATGTCCAACATACCGACTGACTTCAGTAGAACATCTTTCAGAGTCTAGATGACTTCTATGGCCTCTTTGCTTCTAGTTCATTGTAAATTGCAAACAGGAACTTTGATTTTTTCCTCCTTCAGTCCTAATTTGAGTCCTGCTTCTATCACTTAGGAGTTCATTCTCTTGAGCAAACTACTTAATATCTGTGAGGCTTCGTTTATTAGCCTGTAAAACTAAGACAATGCATCTACCTCATCCTGCTGTCCTGAGACTGACTTGAGATAATGGATGTTAAGTTCTTCTCTCTTTTTTTTTAGCTTAAATAAGATTTGTGTTTATTCTTATACATTTTTTAAAATTTTTTTCAAATTTATTATCATCATAATCTTGTTTATATTACATTGAACCACATATAACTTTACAGTGTATTACATTTCTTTTTCCAGAAGGAATACCGTGCATGCCAGTCAATACGGAGACATTAAAATCCCCATTGCATCATCCAATATCTTTTCATTGTTTTTCCCGATCATTATTATTATTGTTCCAATTATTTTTTTAAACAATCACTATTTCTCATTTTGCTTGTAAAAAGACTTTACCCGGGACCAGCAGTTAGCGTAATGGCTATGTCGCTGGACTCCCACGTAGTTGACCTCGGTTCAAGGCCCAGACCCGGTGGTTTAAAATGCACGCCGAGCACCTGCGCGTGCGTGCCCAAGATCCCGAGAGGAGAATGGAGGAGAAGAGATTGCGGCATGGCCATCCCCCCTGGGGGGTGATTTCTCACTTTCTGCCTCTCTGTCTCTTTCTGTCTGGAGAGCGCACGCGCTCTATAGCAAAAACCTCTCCAAAAAAACAAACAAAAAAAGACTTTACCCAACATGAAATACTTCTCAGACCAATCCAGTTGAGAATACTATACACGTCATCATCAACAGGTAATAAACCATATCTGTGTCTGACCAATGTCATGCCTCTCTATTTGTTCTCTTGTTGTCTTTCTCTATTCTCTTCTCCCTCATCCCATTCCACACTGTCTTATCCTTATTAAGTATTTTCACTGCTTTTATGTTCTCCCAACATTTCACTCTCTACCATAGAGTGCGGATAGTCGGTATATATTAAGTGGATACATACAGTATCTTTCATAGCCTGGATTACTTCACTCAGCAATAGATCCTCCATATCTGGCCACTTTCTATCAAATGCCAGGGTCTTGTTGTTTTTTATGGCTGAGTAGTATTCCATAGAGTATATATGCTACACTTTTTCAAATGGATGTTAAGTTCTTAGTACACTGCTTGGCACATGGCAAGGATGAAAAAAAAATGGCAGCTTATATTATTTTATGATTTTGACATCACCACAGGAGTAGCAGTGTGACATAAGGTGGCATGGAAAGGAGTTAGTAGGGTCTAGCACTGGAGGGACATGAACCTGACACGCTCCAGAGGGAAACAGGGTGGGGGTTGTGCATCTGCTTTCAACCAGTCAGGATACGGCCCCTGGGATGGACTGACGGAGTCTGACATAGTGTCAGGACGTTGATTACAGGAGCTGAGGTCTCAGCAGGGACATTTGGGTGCTACAGAGGAAATAGATGCAATTGTAAGATTTCAGGAACTGGGGACTGTAGACGGTTTCAAGGAAGGTTCAGCAGCCTGGTGGGGGCAAGGATGCTTCCCCAAACCTATTTATAGTAGCTAGACTAACCTCACACCAGGCACCAGGTCCCTCTGGTTTACTGTACAGTGGTTCCCCCTTATTTGGGGTTTTGCTTTCCACCGTTTCAGTTAATTGTGGTCAACTATGGTCTGAAAATATTAAATGGAAAATTTCAGACATAAAAAATTCATGACATTTCAATTGCACACCACTCTGAGATCTTGTGCTGGCCTGCTCCATCCCACCTGGGACGCGTCATCCCCCTGCCCAGTATGTCCGTGCTCACCCACCCATTAGTCACTTTGTAGCCATCTCTGTTATCAGAGCAACTGCCATGGAATCACAGTGCTTGTGTTTAAATAACCCTTATTTTACTTAATAATGGCCCCAAAGCACAAAAATAATGATGCTGGCAATTCAGATATGCCAGTGAGAAGCCATAAAGTGTTTCTTTAGAATGAAAAGGTGAAATATCTCAACTTAATAAGGAAAGAGGAAAGAAATTCATACGCTGAGGTTGCTAGGTCCACAGTACAATAAGATATTGTAGGAGACGTGCAGGTGGCTTGGTGGTTGGGGTGCTGGTCTCTCGTAGGGCCTACTGCAGTTCATCCTGGACCTGGAAGCTTGCTTTCTCTCTCTTTCTAGTAAAATTGAAGACTAATAATAATGAATAAAATTAAACAAATAATTGCTAGAAAATGATATTGTAGGAGAGAGAGACCACATTCACATAACTTTTGTCATCGTATGTTGCTATAACTATTTTACTTGATTATCCGTTGTTATTGTTAAGTACTTTTTTTGTGCTGAATTTAGAAATTAAGTTTTATGATGATGATGTATGTACCAGGGAAAACATATTATATGATTTCATGACTTCAGGCATCCCCTGGGGATCTTGGACCATAATTCCCTTCAATACGGGGAGACTACCGTGTACATGGCTGTGATTTACGGGCTCAGGATGGGAGGGCTGAGCTGACAAGCTGAGGATGTTGGTGCCATTAGTCAGGGCTGGGAGTGACAAAGTAGAGGCCTGTCTGCCCCAGCCCAGCTGCAGCTGAGCTGAGGCCCTCGCCATAGAGAAACTGGCACGCAGCTGCTAACCACAGCCCCGGTCTGAGTCTCTGGCCCGCTGATCCTTGGACTCGGGTTGCCCAGACCCCCCTGCCTTGGCTGATGGGGTGTCTGCTCTGTTAACACTTCATCCTTTGAGGCCCAGACCAAGCTTTCAGCCAGTACAAGGCAGCCACTGGGCCAAGAAGACACACACACCCTGCCGCCCAAACCTTCACTCACAGTTGCTCTGTTCAATCCCTAACGGACAAAGAGCCATACTTCATTATAATGGGCCAGGACTGTGATGTCATCGTACGACGCTTTCCCGTGACAGCAATGTAACCAAATTCATTCCTACAAAGTTTTGCTTTTAATCTATTTAATAGTAACACCTTTCTTTTAGGTTGTTTTAAAATTCTCTCAGATTTCCTAGGTTTTCATAAAGAAAAATATGATTAAAGTCCACACATTGAATTGATGTTTTTGATTGAAACAAATATGTCTGAAGCAAATTTAAATTGGACATGTGGTTTCACGTGTAGTTGGTTATGTGTAACAACTGATAGGTTAGCATACCTTTATTTTTCTTCACAGGGAAAAAAGATTCCAATTGAATGATGCTTTGAAAATAGCTAGCTGGAAGCACAGAGACTTGTTTAGAACGTTGAGGTGACAACTGAAAGTCAAGACTACACACGTTCATGTGTTTCCCAGGGAAAAAAATCTCCAATTTAAAGAGACTTGGGTGCTGCTGTTGTTTCTTCAGATATAATACAAAGGGACAAAAAAAGATGGCTTGGCTTAGGCAAACGTTAGATGTAAATTGAAGAAAAATGAGGATACAAAATGAGAATAAGTTTTCTTTCTCAAGCTCTTTCTCCTACCTGTTCCTAGTTGTACTATGCAGAGATTTGGTGTTGACGGCTTTAACTGTGTGCCCGGACACACTCGCCTTCCCAGCAGCATGCAAGGACGTGAGTGGTGTGTAGCGATCCTGCGTGCACCCAAGGGTTTCCTCATGTGTGATCTACTGCCATTTCCCGATTCTCGGCAGCCGACAACTGCTTTCAGCTCTGAGCTGTACTATCTCGCTTGAACACCTCTGGCCCTATTCACTGAGACATTTTATTCCCCCCCCCCCCCGCCATTTTCCAGCTCCCTGTTCGCCATCTTTTAAGACTAATTACAGATTACAGAGTTGTGAGTAGCCTGCACTCCTAAAATGGGTTGTACTTGAATCGAGGTGGAAGATCACAATTATTGGACTGCTGTAATCAAGTGAATTTTGTACAGAAACAGGCATTTAGCCACCAGGTAGCCTTCAGCAGTTTTAGCTCTTGAACACTACAATCGAAATCAAGTATCTTCCAAGTAAAATAGCTGTCACAAAACCCACATAATTTTATTCCTTAGATTAGAGTTAACAAACTGCTATCAAGTATTGTCTAGGTGCCAGGCACGGTCCAGGGTGGTAGGGATACTGAAATGAATAATTTTCTCTCTCCTACCTTGCTTCACAAAGGTTCAGAGGCAGTTTGTAGCAGAAACATATAGAATAAAATATCCAAATGCAGATCTCTAGAACTCAGGGCAAGGAAATAGAAATTAAAGTAGGTCTAGTCCAAGCGGAAAAGAGGACACATACACACAACCAATGAGGGCTTTGTAATTGTTATACTTGAGCGGTACGTTTGACTCTAAGCACACGAGGTGGCCAAGGAGAAAAGAAAACAGCCAGTTACACATTCTCGTTGTAAAAGCAGAACTTGTGAAGTTGTGAGGAGTGAGGGGATGAAGTAAGACATGGCTCTTAATGGGAAGGAATTCAAAATTCAGTTGGAGAGACAGGCCTGTAGTCAACATCTGTAAAACAAAGCTGTCTTATGAAGGTCTATAAAACGTGCTAAGGGAATTGAGAGAGAGGAGTGATGTATTTGGCCTCTGAATAAGAGGCTATACAGGCAATGCCTCAGAAGAAGTGGATGAGGAGGAGGAGGAGGAGGATGTATGAGACAAAAGAACAGGAGTCCCATGGCCCTGACGGAGTGACTCCTGGCCGTAGAGTGCACAAAGAAGGCATCGCGTGTTTGCTGACAGATTCTGAGTCAGGGCCAGATGCGGCACACGCAACACTGTGAAATCAGACCCCTATGGGGAGATCCAGCGTTTGCATCCCAAAGCCTTCTGGGACACACTGGGTACACACGTGCCTCTGACCTGGGCAGGCTGAGGCTGGGGGTGGACTGCAGCATGAAGAGCCTGCTGGGAGTGCCTCTCGATCTCTGTCTGTCTCTACCAGAAGAATTAAATAAATGTCTTTAAAAACAATCCTGAGTCAGCCGGACTGGGATCTCACACAAGAACTCCAGGTGATGCTATTCTGGCACTCAGGGACCATACTTTGGGTGAACCCAGAATTAGTCCTAGGTGTGGAGAGCAGTGAGCAATGAGGTTGGAAAATCAGGCTGGGCCCCCTGGAGGTGGATCTTGTATGCCAGTTAGGGACTTGGACTTCATGGGTCCTGGGGAGACACCAAACAGGTGGGTGATACTACCAGGTCTACGTGTGTGTTTCGTTTTCTTTTCCTTGATTCCAAAAACCGCTGGGGGAGGGCAATTAGGAAGAAAGAGATGGGAGAAAAGACACCACTAGGAGAGCGTTGCATGGTCCAAGTTGTAGGGGACAGGGAGTGATTAGGGAAGTGTCAAGAGACATGGAGCAATGTGAACACATTTTATAGAGAGCATGAACCTGCTATTGCACTATGGGCTTCACATTTTCTTCTCTATGTTGGCTTCTATGTCTCCCCTACTATTATTTTACCTCATTTTGTGCTGTCTGGGAATGGCCCTAAACGAACAGGCAGCCCGGGTGACTGGCAGGCGAGAGTCCATGCTGAGTTTTGACGACCTACATGTGGGCGATGGTGCTGGTTTGAAGGGCTGTGAGGACGGCTTGCTCACTGTAATGTAGGCGAGGCCACGTGAGGTGAACTCACACCGGAGAGGGTAACGCAGTATGCATGCTTTTATTTGTTCTATGAAAGTAGCTAACAACACCCAGTTCACTGGATTCTGCAAACATACTCTTCCCCCTCAAAAATGGCAGAAAATAGCAAGACAGTTCACTGTGGTTTACAAAAACCAGAGTGCCCGAAGTTGGACAATGTTCCCTACAAAGGCTGATTGTTCTGAGTCTCCTCTCATGCTGGCTGGGTGTTTGGGAACAAGAGGCCTATCTATCATCTGGTGTAGTGTTTCATTTAGGGTAGAGGGACCACAGAGCACAGCCCCAAAAAGGTGAGTAACACTTGGCCGGGACTCACTGTCTAACTGCATGGTAAGGAGAACAATGGCCCTTCCTCCCCAAAGATATCCGTGTCCTAATCTCCAAAACCCGTGGATATGTGACCTTACGTGACAAAACGGATATATTTATTTACTAGGCATGCTGTTAGAAAGTACCACTGACTATGTGGCTTAAGAAATAGAAATCTGTTGTCTCACAGTTCTGGAGGGTAGAGGTCCAAAATCGAGTTATCAGCAGGGCTTGTTCCTCTGCGGACCGTGAGAGAGGATTTGTTCCATGCCTCTCTCCTCAGCTTCTAGATGGGTGTCTTTCCCCGGAACGCTTCACGTCATCTCCCTCTGTGCCTGTCTGTGTCCACATCCGTAGGCACATTTCTCCTTTCACCAAGACACCAGTCACACTGGTTTAGGGCCCATCCTAAGATCTCAATTTAACTAATTATAATAGCAATGACCCAATTTTCAAATAAGGGTAGATTCTACAGGTTAGAACTTCAACGTTTGAATTGTCAGGGGACACAATTCAACCCAAAATAAGGGGCTTGGCAGATATGACTAAGGTTAACGACGCTGAAGTGGGGAGGTTATCCTTAATGGCCCGAGTAGGCCCAATCTCATCACATGAGTTCTTAAAGTAGAAAATCATTCCCGTCTGTGGTCTGGGGTTGGGGGTTGTGACAACAGAAGACTCAGAGAAGTGCAGTGTTGCTGACTCTGGAGGTGGAAGAAGGCGCCATGAGCCAAGAAATGGTGGTGGCCACATGTGCTAGACAGAGGAGTGAATTCTCCCTTGGAGCCTTCAAAAAGGAGCCCAGCCCTACCAAGACCTTAATTTTAGCTTGTCAAGAGCCATGTTTGACTTCTTACCTTCTGAACTGTACAACAATACATGATGTTTGTGTGGCTTTAAGCCATTAACTTCATGGTCATTTGTTATGGTGGCCACAGAAAACTAACATAAGCCCTTCCCAAGCACAGCCCCTAACCTTACCATGCGACGTCCCATCTCCCTACAGACAACGCTCGTCTGCTGGAAGTAATTCCCACAGAACAGTCCCCACCCTGTCACTAGCCTGAATTGAGTGGTGTAAAGGGCCAGGTTCCCCCTGGGATGTGTAGCCAGCCCAGGACCCACTCCTTTGCACACTCCAGCCTCAGGATAAGCCTTAGCAACCACACTTACAGGAGACCCTCCTTCCTGGACATGGCTATCTACAGCACCACATACACGTGATCCAAGCTGGCGCCAACGCTTTCTCTGGAGAGTTTGAACAAAGAGTCACTGAGATCTGGAGACGGGGGCTGATTCCTACTAATGACAGGGGTCCAGAGAGGTCTGTGGATTCATGCTGTTGAGTGTCCAGGGCTATGCTGTTTATCTTGAACCACTTCACAGTGGGTCTGCGCGACCTACCAGAGAACCTTAGCACTTACGTTTGCTAAATCAGAAAGTCCCACCAGAACCGTGCAGCTGACAGAAGGAGGAAGGAAGGGGTAGAAAGCAGGTTCTGCTATGAATCCCAGCTTGGAAGAAGGCTCTAACTCCTGGAGAAAATGAGTCTCACAAGAGCCTCTGGGGTCACTGTCACAATGAAATGTTGCCAATGACTCCGTATTCTGCTGTGAAACTGTTGGGTGGTAGGGAAAGTTAGGATGCACTTTTGCATAAGAAAAAAAAAATAGGAAACTATGTCATGACTTTCCCGACTACCTAATGGTAGCCACTTTCTGGAAGCCTTATTATTATGTTTTCTCCTAGAAGAGCCAAACCATGCATTTCCTGCTTTAAGTGGTGTTTGTTCTTGTATCACCGGCACGTTCCCTCTTTTTACACACATGATTGCAGAATGTGCTTTTGTTTTGTATTGTTTTGCTTTAACGTGTTTGATTCTTTAAAGCTGTTAAGCCCCAGATCGGAAGCTCTCAGATGATCAGATCTTCTCCGGTGTCAGGATGCAAACACGCTAGTCCCTGCTTAAACAAGGCTCTAGTCTTTTCTTTGTATCTATTCCACGAGGAACTGCTGGAGATGAAAGCAAATGTCTTAGAAGAGCAAGTGTGACATCTGGTATGCTATCAGGGAGAAATCTCTACCTGCCAAGCAAGACTGCAAGGCAATCTGGGACCGGTTACTGTACAAACTTGTTTTATTTCAAAACCAAATCACCTGACTGACTTTTCTATTTATTGCCTGTCTTGGATTCTTTTTCGATATCAAAATGCTACTAATGAAACACAGCTGACCTGAGTTTTGAGATGAATTGGGAGAAAAGTATTTGTAAAAAGGACTTAAAAGGAAAGAGCCCTTTAAAGGGCGACAACAGAGGCTGAAAAGGTATCCAGAAGCCAAGTCCAGGGAGAGAAAGGCAGGGCAGGAGAAGAGAGAGAAGGTGGGCGGGGAGAGGGGCTGGTGGTGCTCCACACCAAGTCTCCCAGCCTGAGGCACTGGTTTAAGGGGTGGCAAATACCCAGTGCATCTTTGCACTGTCCTGCTCCATGGGGAGGGGTGCCCAAGGGGCCGCTGTGCACGGTGTTGGAGCCCAGCAACGCAGGGACGCTGGAGTGGCCTGTGCCGGGGTAACTTGCTCACACCACACCTCTCCCATGCAGGGACTTTGCAGAAGCTCTCAGGTGACTGACAGGTGACGCGGGTACTCAGTGGCTGCCTGTGCTGACCAGATAGTGCCCTAGTGCCCAGCGTTTTCCAGATGCTGGCATCTTCCCAAGTGAGTATTCAAAGTACAAAAACCTGGAGATGCCATTTGGCGGGGGAATCCGTTCATCCTTGACGCAAGCGCAAAGTCTAGGGGAGAGGGGAGCGGGCCTGCGGTGTAGGGCTAATGTTTAGGCCATGGCCCTGGGAGCTTCTCACACGCTCCGAGGTGCGTCATCTCACAGTACCCTCCACAGAAAACTGGTATCGAAGCTGCCCGTTGTCCCATACCCACATTTGAGGACGCAGAGGTTCAGAAGGCTGACTGACTTTAGAGCTCAGCTGTTCAACAAAGGAGGGCTCTTAAGTGAGGTTCATCCCGTCTGACTCTAGTGGAGGGTCTCAGACCCAAATGCTGAGCTGGTTCCACGGCTGCTGGGTCCCACATGGCCAATCCTGTGACTGGGAAACACGCTGGGCGCATGTACGTGTGTGCCTAATCTCCCAAAAGGAAAGAGATGGAGACGGGATTGCACAGACTATTTCTCATTGTTGGGGTGAGGGGGTCTCTCGCTCTCTCTCCCCTGGCCCCTGGAAAGTGCGTGTGGTCTCTGGCTATTTTTTTAAACCCTCAAATGCCAAGGGGCCCAGTTGTGCTCTAAGTGGAGAGCACTCCCCAGGGTGGCGACGGCTTACTCAGCAGTAGCAGGCGCTGCCTCGCAACAGCCAAAGTAGCCAGGGCCTTCTGTGCTTCAAGAGAAACCTGAATACAGGTTTTGCGTGAGTGCAACTTACTAACCACTTCCATAAAGAAAAACTTGGAGGCCCTGAACGTACCTGGCGGCCCTGCCCTATTTTCCCGCCAGTGAGCGACTTCCGCTTGTGGCTCCTTTCACCTTCCTCGAACCCTGGTTCTCAGAGCAGATAGAAGGGACCTACCTTCCGTAGAGGGCTTCTTTATTCATGCCTGTTGAGATCACATGCTCTCGGCTTCTGTTCCTGGGCCTGTGCTAGCTCCTAGGGCGAAACCCAAAAAGAACAGTGGATAAACACCCACAGTCACACAGCAATCTGGATGGCCAGTGCCACTGAGCTGCAGTTATAAACTGTTAACATGGTAAATCTTAGCTTACGTCTATTTCACCACCTTAAAAAAGTTATGTTATAAAATAAATATAATTTTTTGTGGGGACCAGCAGGTGGCATGGTGTATAAGGCACTGGACACTCCCACATGGCCGACTGTGGTTAGAGTCCCGAACCTGGTGGCTTGCCTTCTCTCTTTCTCTCTCTCTCTAACTCTCTCTGGTCAAATTAAAATAAATGAATGAATAAACAAAATTAAAATAAATAATTCTTAAAAAAATATATAAAACTTTTATTCTCGAGAAAGCTAAAATCTAAGTGAGAATAAAAATTAGTGCTATTGGGCCAGCAGGAGGCATGGTGGCTAAGGGCGCTGGACTCCCACATGGCTGACCACAGTTCGAGTCCTGGACCTGGAGGCTTCTTTTCTCACTTTGCATCTCTCTCTCTCTTTCTCTCACTCTGTCCTTTTCTGGTCAAATTAAAATAAAATAAATGAATAAATAAAATTAAAGAAAATAATTATTTTAAAAAGAATAAAAAATTTAAAAATTATTTTTTAAATAATTGTTTTCTTTAATTTTATTTATTCATTAATTTTATTTTAATTTGACCAGAGAGAGACACACACATAGAGAGAGGGACAGAAAGAGAGGGAGAATGAGAAAGCAAGCCGCCAGGTCTGGGACTTGAACCATGGTCAGTCATGTGGGAGTGTCCAGAGTCTTAACCACCACACCACCTGCTGGTTCCCAATAAAATAATTCTTAAAAAAAAATTAGTGCTATCAAATATTTACCCCAAACATCTGAGTCCCCACGGTGTGTCAAGTACCACCCTCAGTACTAGGAATACAGAGCTGAAGAAATTGGTTCCTGTCCCTGTAGTGCTCCTACCCAGATGAAGGTAATGTGGGGAGCGGCCCTCCCTGTTTTTTGCCAGTTAATCATAACTGCTATGTATGGATCGATAATTTCTTGAAAGGCCCTTCAGTGAGTACTGTCTGCACACTGTCTATTCTCACTTGAGCTTCACGGCAACCCTGTGGAGCCAGTAATACATAAAACTACCAAATCCATTTTATAGACAAGGAAGCAAAGTTCAGAGAGGTTCAATCACTTGCCCGAGTCACACAGTGCTGCTAAGTGGAGAAGCCGGTTTTGTACCCCGGTATTCTTTACTTCAAATGCCACAGAGATTCCAAGAGCCCTGCTATAGCCAGCTCAGCAGAGATCAATGTGGAGCCGGGAGGCGGGGTGCTGAGGAGGCCAGGCCAGAGGAGCTTCAGGGCTGTGGAGGTGGCACGCCGTCAGCACAGGTGAGTGAGCGCACCCGTGTCTCCTGTTCCAAGAGCAGGGCCAGTTCACAGAGGGGATCACTAATGCTCAGTGGGGAGAGGCGGACTAGACGGGATGGACACTCTGGTCACACAGAACAGGGACGGGTGCCTGTCCATGTCAGGAGCTCTCGCTTGCTCTCTCTTTAAAAATAAGAAGTATTTATTTAATTTTATTATTACTATTATTTTAAAAATTTGCTGTAGGGCATTTGTGCTCACCAGAGAGAGAGAGAGAGAGAGAGAGAGAGAGAGAGAGAGAGAAGTGAGAAAACAGCTGCCAGGTCTGAGACTCAAATTGCAGTCGGCCATGTGGTAATCCAGCACCCCAACCACACCACCTGCCGGCCCCCATGTCATGAGCTCTCCATGCCCAGAGTGTGGCACAGTACCAGTGACATCACATGACATAGGTGGATATCTGAGAGAGATGGTGGTTGTGACAGGGCCTGGGTACCTTCATGGAGCTTGGTGGGCCTCAGACCTCGGCAGCAGACATCACACCTGGACGTGGCCTGGAGGAAAATGTCAGGTACCACATGGGAGTCCAATGTGATAACAGAAGACTCTTGAAACAGTGAGAGGTTGCCTTCCACAGGGGACTGGAGACTCTGCCAACATGCACGGGTGGAGACAAGGAAAATAAGATGGTAACGGATGAGATGAGGCTAGAGTGGAACCAGACTGTGCTGGGCCTTGCAGACTTCAGGCTGTGAAGGCATGAGTATTGGGGATATGTGGAGTGGCCCCAACCCTGCCCCAAGGGAGGAAGAGGTTCCTGGTCTCGCTGGAAAGGGGCCTGGGAGAACTGGTTTGGCTACAGGGTGAGCACCTGTGGGTGAGCTCTTGTGAGGATGGTTGACAATTCAGGATACTGTGTCCAGAGGGGCCCAGCCAACAATTGGAACTTTGCTCAGGAGTAATTGCACGAAGTAATCTGATGCAGAGTATAATATGGCTGTGGAAAACCACGACGGAAGCGCCCAGCCAAGCCAGTTCTGGTCAGTGATGAGGACGTGGGTCTGGGGAACCCAGAAAAAGATCCCAGGAAGAGGCCAGCAGGAACTGGCAGGGACCAGCCTCTGTGAGTTTCAGGACTTACAGGGGAATAGAAGTCAAAGCCCAGGATAACACTGGCAGGCTGACGGGAGTTGTAGCGGAGGGAAGGTTTCAGGGGAGGAGTCGAGGGTGAGGACACTGGCACCATGCTCAGTCCTAGGTGGGGTGCTGGCCATAAGGCTGGTTTGGGCGCCACCTACTGGTAGGCAGGGGCTGCTGCTACTCTCTGGTCCTGGTCAGGTCCCTCTCAACGGGAGACCTCAAGGGAATTTGTAACAGCATTTATGATGGGATTCTTACTAGCTCAGTTTGGGTTGAGGCATGAATGCAATAGATGCTAAATTCCAAAGGGGCCACTGTGCAGACATTTCAAAGTAGAATTAAGAACAGGGCAAACAACCTCTTAAATTCCTTAACCACTAGGAAAAAGCAAAGAGGATTTGCAAAGAGAATTGTTACAGTGAGAAGCCATGAAATCCCATTCCTCCCAGGGTTTTCTTTGGCTGGTTTCTCCATCAAGCCTAGAGACAGTCTAAGGAGAATACTTGTAGAGCTTGATAAATATTTCCTAAAAACGAGACTTTGCACTGGGGTCTGACTTCTTAGATCTAGCAGGCCGGCTGCCCTGGAAACGGGACTAAAGGAGAAATGGCTGTTGCTTCGGGCAGAGTTAGTTTGTGTGTTTCCAGATGTGCAGAGAGAAGGAGAGAGAGAGAGAGAGAGAGAGAGAGGAGGGCTTTTGTTGCATGCTGCAGTGGTTGTTGTTTCTCAAGGAGACAGCAGGTATTGATAAAAATACCCAAGTCTAATAAATGTCACAAGATATGAAACACTGTATTTCCCAAAGAGAACATATCTATTTTTTCTGATTATAAAAAACAAACATGCCAGTCAGAATTCAAACAGCTCAAACACATCTGCGGAGAATGAATTTCCGCTTAGTTCTTTCCAGGTGCCCATCCTTAAGACCTTCCCAGCCAGAACCTTCATTACTTTCTGAGGCATGTTCTGCCTTTCAACCAGCAGGTGGCAGCACACCCTTGCTTTAGGGGTTCCCAGAATGGAAATGACTCTGAGAGGCAAGTCCCATCCAGCGGAGAGCTTTGCCATATGGTTTTAATGTAAAACAACTACGTTTTCCAAAACGATATCAGGAAAACCTAGTAGTTTGTTTTTTACATTATTAGGACTGGCCAGTTCTGGCCAGTGTGCTCTAGAGGGAGACATTATTGCTGCTGAGTTCTGAGCTTCTGAGAACAAGAGAGGAAAAATTTACCAGACAAAGGGAATGTGTGGGTTCAGGTAGGTGAAAATCAGAGGTTTATGCCAGGGGAAGAAAGACGTGCCTCAGGCCTGATTTGATTCCGTTTCACCATTCTTCAGAGCCTTGGTTCTCTTTGGCTTTTTTTTTTTTTTTTTTTTTTTTAACATTCTAAGGATGTTGCCCAGTGTCCCCTCAAAGTCCATGGGTTGTGTTGGGGTGAGGGGAATAGTTGGCCCTGGGACCGGCAGGTGGCACGATGGTTAAAGGCGCTGGGTTCCCACATGGTCGACCGCGTTTTGAGTGCCAGACCTGGCGGCTTGCTTTCTCACTTTCCCTTTCTCTCTCTCTCTGGCCAAAACAATAATAACAAATGGAATGAAATAAAGAAATACTTCTAAAAAAAAGTGTAGTTGGTCCGGCTGCAGGGTGCAGGCAGTAGGGCACCACTGCGCAATACAGGAGTCACGTGGAAAGGCTCAGAGATCAGGTCTCAGATTGGTCTGAATGCACCAAGTACACAGTGTAACGAGATTCTGTTAAAGGCGTTTCTCTCTTTCTCTCTCCCATGAAAGAAACTTAAGGAAAATAGTTAACATGGTCAATAATGAAATGTTTGGTGGCCACACGAGGAATACCACTGTGACTCTGGTGCCCTAGATCTGTGGGAAGTCTAATTGCTCACCAAGGAACAGTGAAACCACGCCTCAAGGGAGCTACCTGGACAACCTCCCAGAGGCCTGCCCGCTCCATCTGTCCTCCACCCAGCCAGCCCGGAATGAGTGCTCCAGGTTGCACATTGGATTGTACGATTCCTCTGCTGAAAATCTTCCAGGAGACTCCCATTCTCCAAGCTCAAATCCTTATAACTATTATATGTTAATTAAAAGCTATAATTAAAAGACTCTAGTGTCAATCAGGAACATGGGGTCCTGTACCCTCTGGCCTCTGGTCTCTCCAGCCTTACCCTCCTCCACTATCCCCGCTCTCTAACCTCCAGCCACTGCTCTGCTAACTCATTCTCTTCACTCCGGCAGGGCCTTTTCACAGCTCTCCCAGGTTTACTTCTCTCCTTCCTCACCAACAGAGCTCCAGTGACATCAACTCTGAATGCACTTTCCACAGACGCACGAGGCCGGCTGGAGCCCCTGCCCTCTGTTCCTCCAGTTCCCGGTGGGCCTACAACATAGCTCGAACCACATGGTGCTGGAACGATCGCTTTGCCTTCTGCCTCCCTCTAATACGAAGAACCCTGAGGTTCTTCATGGCATCGGACTGTGGCAGGTACTGAAGGAGCGTCTCTGGGACACATTATCAGTCCTCCCTGCAGCGGCACTGGGTTCCATTTTACGCTCTGAATTTGGCTCTGAGAGGCAAGTCCCTTCACGCTGAGACTTTTGCCATGTGGTTTTAATTTAAAACAATCATGTTTTCTAAAAATGTTATTAGGAAAATCTAGTAGTTTGTATTTTTACATTACCAGAACTGGTCCGTTCTAGCCAGTGTGCTCTAGATGGAGACAGATTGAGAGAATCTGGGAGGCAGAGTGAAGGATTTCCCCCCTCAAAAACAAAACTCCTTCAGTCAAGTGTCTTCTTCTCCAGGAACCTCACCATCCCATTGGACCTTGTAGCGCACTTTCTGGTCTTGAAGTTCATGATGCCTGACTGGCGAGAGCACTGGGGAAGTCGGAGAGAGCTAGACCCACTGAGCTAACTCTGTGCTTCCCTGAAAGCTTCCTCCTATGGAAAGCCAACTGGATCTTCAAGGGACAGGCCTAGTTTTCTGATCTACTGAGTTCCTATTGCATCACACAAGCCACCCATGATCTGCAACCACTTCATTTTCTCTCTTCCTTCCCCTCCCAGCCCTGAAAAACAGTATCTGCATTTTCTCAAAGATTTCTAATGGTGTTATTTCCTTCTGGCTTCCTGGTTGGCTCACTGGAATGAAAGACACCCAGTGTTCTTTGAATGACCCTGGAGTTGGGCTGTTTGGAATGTCACCATGACTGATGAGGACAGCTCACGTTGTTTGAGTATTCACCGTGTTAGCTTCATTTCCAAGTATAATACATGTAATAAACTATTCATCCTGTGAAGCAGACCATGGCATCGACCCTCTTTTACAGAAAAGGAAACCGAGGTAAAGAAAGGTTACGGACTTTACCCAGAGCTCTGGCGCTAAGCATGGCAGAGACAGCATTCAAACAGGAAGTCTGGTTCTCCATAGCCTCAACCACCATCCTGTAGGCCAGGTCTATCTAGGCTGCGGAGGAAGGAGAAGGGAGAGAGACACGTTTGGGAAAAGAAATCTAAACTGGTGAGACTCTCCTGCTGCTGCTACAATGGCTCCTGTCCTCAGAGCTCACTGGTTCAGTTCTACCCACTCGGGAATTTTAGATAGTCGTAAATACAATCACGCATGTGCTGCAGCAGCTGTCTTCGGTCAGTGCCGGCTGCAGTAGCGGTCCCATAGGAATGCCACAGACGGCACCGTACGGCCGAGGGACGTCCTAGGCTCTCCTGTCTCGGTTTGTGTCAATGACCATCGTAGGATGGCGTACAACAAAGCCGTCTGCGGTGCGTTTCTCAGAACGTACCCCTGCCTTGTGTGAAGTGTGACTGCATTATGAGGAACATGCTGCTGCTGACTCACATCGCGGCTCTTAGAAGACCTCACAGCCTGCTCTGATGAGACTCACAGTGGCTCTGTGACGCATCGTGTTCACTTCCGTTTACAGAAAGGGAGGCCAAGCTTCAGCAAGACTTAATGACTACCTGAAGGTCCCAGACAGGTACACAAAGAGCTGGAACTTGATTCTGAGACACCTGGGACCCAGGGCCAACATCACACAATCTCTCTCTCTCTTTTTTTTTTTTTTTTTTTTTGAGAGTTTTTTGCCTTAGGTCACATGAGCTCGGCTGGAGAGACAGATAGTGAGAGGGAAAGTGAGAAATCATCCCCCCCCCCCCCAGGAGAGATGGCCACGCCTCCTGGGATCTTGGGCATGCACGCAAACATACCCAGCATGATTTTCAAACCACCGGGTCCAGGACTGAAACTGTGATCGACCATGTGCGAGCCCAACGACGTAACTACTGTGCCATCAGCTGGTCCCCAGGATCTCTTCTTTTGTGGGTGAGAATCTCTAGCTTGTGGGAGAGTTTCCAGTGGAATGGCTCTAGGATGGCTCACTCTTACTTTCTCATTGCCGTAGCCCCAGACAATACCCGGAAATGCTGCTCCCTGCTTCACAGCCCTCTGCCCAGAGGGCAAGGCAGGTCTGAGGAGGGAGGACACAAGGACTGTGTCTAGGACGATTTTCACCTTTAACCTCCCCTCTATCCTGCCCGTTCTCTTTTCCCCAAAGAGCCCTTTTCCTCTCTGCCTAGAAATGTCTGCGGTCTGATAGTTTCTGTTGAGGTCATTAAGTAACGGCTGAAGGTCAAGGCCTCTCCCTATTATTCCCACAGGATGGGTCCGGCTGCTCTCACGGGCTACCACTCCTCATCCTATGAGTCCTTCTTGGGTCTGTGGCCTTCAGTAACATTAGAGTTTAAAATGCTGCCCAAAGCCAGGTCCACACTTCAATATCTTTTCCAGGGTCCATAAAGGACTCCTTAGGGATGATGCTGGGATGGAGAGAAGTATGAAGATTGTGTTTCCAGTCTTCCTTTGAAGGGGCATATGTTGATTAAGCTCTACTACTTAGTGGTTCAAACTGCTAAAGAAAGCTCACTCCAGACCAGCAGTTGGCATTATGGCTATGTCGCTGGATTCTCATGTAGTCGGCCACGGTTCAAGTTCTGGACCTGGTGGCTTAAACTCACACTGGGCGCATGTGCATGCATGCCCAGGATCCCAAGAGGAGAGTGGAGGAGAAGGGATTGCAGCGAGGACATCTGCTCTGGGGGGTGATTTCTCGCTTTCTGTCTCTCTGTCTGTCTCTATCTATAGTAAAAATCTCTAGAGCAAAAATCTCTCCAAAAAAAAAAGCCCACTCCAGGAAAAAAAAAAAAATTCTTTGTCATTACCAGGATCCCTGAGGCCTCCGGGAAAGTACTCCTCTAAGTAAATCAATAACCCTCACTTATTTACATGTCGGCCTGGGCTGTAGCACGAGTTTAACGGAATTAGGCCACTTGGAATGTCATTATTATGATTAATAAGGACGGCTCACATGTTTTGAGAGCTCACTTTGTTAGCTAAGATTGACTGAGCTCTTACTAGTGCAAGATACCATTTGAAGTGTTATATGTGTATAAATCATCCACTGCTCACACACCCCATAAGCTAGTCGCCCCTATCATTCCCATTTTATACACAAGGAAACTAGAGCATAGGGCTGGCAGGTGCTCAGTAATTAAGGCACTAGACTCCTTCGTGGCTGACCACAGTTCGAGTCCCAGACCTGGCAGCTTGCTTTCTCACTTTCCCTTTCTCTCTGGCCAAATGTAAAAATATAAAGAATAACAAATAAACTAAATAACTCTTTAAAAAAAAAAAAAAAAAAAAAAGGAAACTAGAGCATAGAAAGGTGAAGTGTTTTGTCTAAGCCCCCAAAGCAAGGAGCTAAAGCCAATCACTGCTCTATTCCCAGGGCCCCCACGCAGATGGGTCCTTTCACTCATTCATCTGTTCCAGAATCCGCTACGCATGTGATAAATGTTGAATTCGGGGCATACAGAGAAAATAAGGCCTAGGCTCTGACCTCTGCAAGTTCAAGGCCAGATAGTGGTGACAGACATGTAAATTATAATACAATGAAACAGCTGCTGAGAGAGGTAGGTAGGAAGTGTGTGGGAACAGTGGGGAGCTGACTGAAACAGAAGGGTATTTCACCTGGGAGGAGATGCGTGTACCAAAGTTTAGAGCCAAGGAAGAGGACATCCTTTCAGAGGAAGCACCCTGTGCTCCAAAGCAATGCTGGACCTGCTTCTGGCAGGGAGGGTAGGGTATGCTACCAAATAAGTGGGTGCCCTAGAGAGTCCCAGCCACCGGCCGAAAATCCAAGTGACCCTTTTGGTAGAGATTCAGGAGCAGGTGATAAGAAGAACTGGTGAGTTACCAGGGATCCTTCAAGACAGTATGAGTCCTGCTTTCTGGGCTCTCTTAAAATGCATATTGTGGTTTTCTAATGTGTTCCATATGTTGCAAAACTTACGAGTCTGATCTCACAGAGCAGCCAGAAAGCTCAGAGGCAATTGGTGATGTATGTGGACCCTCTGGCTCCTCTGAGAAAAGATTCAATTGTGCCTCTTAAAGTGACTTAATCCTAAATCTTAGCCTGGAACAAATAGAAAATGCAAATCTGTCTTCCTTGTTTAAGGATTTTGCATTCTTTGGTAGTTTTAAAACAATCATGCAGAGGGGAAAAAAACACATTTTAACAAATATATCTTGTTCGATAGGGTAGATGCTTTGACAAATTATAAAGCCAACCAAGTCAGACACTTCTTTGTCAACTCTTGCTTCCAGCTGACAAGCATTTAAAATAATATTCCAAGGAGGTTTAACATTCATGATTACATTGTTTGATTATTGCACTTTCTAGATAATGGTTTTTCAAAATTGTATCTTGCAGCTAAAAATTAAATCGCGACTTCTGGGTATGCACAGCATTCTTTAATAAAATGAGACCCAATATAATATTCTCAGAGGCTGAGCAGTAATATAGAAGAGATTTACTGTAGTCCAAATGAGTGAGATCACTGATCTTATAGGGTTCTTATTATTTTCTCAAGCTAAACTCCAGAGAGTGCTGGGAATGGAGCCACAGGCTCTGCTCCTGTCTGCCAGGATCTTAGATGGGCTTTCCTTTCCCACATGGATATCTAAAGAATTCTTGTGGTCTTTCGGCTGTGTGCTAGGCAAATGACTCCTAGGAGAAATCTGTGGACAACGTTGTTTATGTGTGTCTACTGTAAATAAAAACAAAACGTACCTCTGATATTTAGGGCTGTGAAATTATTCTGTACGATACTATAATGGTGCATGCATTTGTCAAAACTGAATGCAGGGACCAGCAGTTAGCGTAATGGCTATGTCGCTGGACTCCCACGTAGTCGACCGCAGTTCGAGTCCCGGACCCGGCGGCTTAAACTCATGCCGGGCGCGTGTGCGTGCGTGCCCAAGATCCCGAGAGGAGAATGGAGGAGAAGGGATTGCGGCGTGGCCATCCCCCCTGGGGGGTGATTTCCTGCTTTCTATCTCTCTGTCTCTGTCTGTCTGGCGAGCGCACACGCCCTATAGCAAAAACCTCTCCAAAAAAAAAAAAAAGAAAAAAAAAAAAAAAAAAACTGAATGCACAATGCCAAAGGTGAACCCTAATGTGAACTATGAACTTGGACTGATGTGTCAAGGTAGGTTTATCAATGATAACAAATGCACTGGGGGAGTGGTACATGTATAAGGCAGGGTATATATGGGGGTTCTCCTTCCTTTTGGTTCTATTGTGCTATAAACCTAAAACTGCCTCTTACAAAAAATTAAAACATAAAAAAAGTATCTCCGGGCATGTTGATGTACTATGCAACTATTCCCTGCCACAGCAGAAGCCAGAGCCCTCCCAGCACTCCCTTCTCAGATTGCTCTTTCCTGCTCCACTGCAGTTTCTAGCAGCTCCTAACTCCAGACTCTGTGTCCTGCTTCTCAGAATCAGGATGTTGTCCTTCCTTCCCTCAATCAGTCTCTGTGGAGATTCTGCTATGTGCCAGGCACTCGCTTAAGTGTAGAATTAAGCTTTGATCTGAGTAGTCTTCAAGGACTTTGACTTAGGGAACCAGCAGTTAGCGTAATGGCTATGTTGCTGGACTCCCACATAGTCGATGCGGTTCACGTCCCGGACCCGGTGGCTTAGAACTCACGCCGGGCGCGTGTGCGTGCGTGCCCAAGATCCCGAGAGGAGAATGGAGGAGAAGGGATTGTGGCATGACCATCTCCCATGGGGGGTGATTTCTCACTTTCTGTCTCTATGTCTCTCTCTGTCTGTCTGGTTAGCGCATGCGCCCTATAGCGAAAACCTCTCAAAAAATAAAATTAAATTAAAAAAAAGGACTTTGACTTAGACCCCGCCTACTTTGAGTAGGGTCCAGGTAGGTTAGGGTACAATATTAGGTCTCATGGGAACTCCATCTGGAATATTTGTTTAACAATATTTTCCATGTTTTCTAGACATTTTATATCTTATCTTCTATGTTTTTTGTCTAATATGCCCATTGTCATTAAACCAGATATACGTTCATTGTCATTAAACCAGATACCACTTAACTCAACTGTTCTGCATTGCCCACCTCCTGCCAAGAGCCACAGGAAAGCCTGTACGTTAGAACAGGGAACACATGGGAGACAGCCTCTTTGCTTGTCAAGAAATGGATACTAACAATGCAAGAAATACAACATATGCAACAAGAATGCTATAAAGGGAAGTAGATGCAAACCAATAAATAAGTCTATAATAAGTGGCATATTCTGAATTATGGGTTAATCTCAACTGCTAAGAAAACATTATTTTTTTTCCTAACTAGAAATATATGGTTAGGTCCAAAAGCACATGAAGTTTTCTAATCATTTTCTCCAAATATTTGTCATTAAAACTGTTGTGCTAAGATGTTCTTGAAAAAGTTATAATGACAAAATTCTATTAAGCTTAAGGGAATATACAGACTTCCCCCTTGGTTGTTTTAGTTCATCACATTTTCATTCCAAAGAATTTTCTCATTAGAGATCTCAAAGTAGAGACTATTAAGAAAAAAAGTGTGGGAAGTTTTCACACATATTCATTTGCTGAATACTGATACCTGCCAAAATTCTACTGCTGTTTATGTTAAATCTGATGTATGTTATTATGATGATGGTGATGATAATGATTATGCCTTTATTTCCATACTTGGGACTTCAGTCAAGTGCTCCCCCATCTCATCTCACTGTCCCAAGGATAAGGCAAGAAGATCACCCTTGGAGAGCCAAACAAAAAGATCAAAATCAGAGAGAAGCAAAGTTGCATGAAGGAGACAAATAGCTCCAGGGTCTTTAAAGTCCCCACTAGCTACCACCCAGGGAAGATGTAACACATAGAAAGGAAGACTATGTCCATGGAAAGAACAGCTCATCAGCCTTGGAAGATTGGGAAAAGGAGAGATTCAGAGGCATGTGCTGATGACATAACCAAAGGACCCTGAAAGCAGCGCAAAGGAATTGGGATCCCAATGGCAATGGAAAGCAATGGAAAGGGATTCCACCAATACGTGTCACAGTTTTGGTCCATTTTTTATTTCAATTCTCAACTTAATTATAATGTTTATGATATAAAGTGAGAATGTTTTTCAAAAACAAGGTATCTTCTGATAAGGAGGAAGTATCTTTAAGATTTCAAAAAGGTTGTCATGAAGCTGTTCTCTCTCTCTTTCATTTTGCCAGAGGGCATGTATGCTCACCAGAAAGAGATAGGGCAGGGCGTGTGTGTGTGTGTGTGTGTATGTGTGTGAAAACACACCCATGGTTAATGGTCTTGCCACATCCCTTTTCCTTCATTTCTCCCTCCTTTTGGGATTTTGGGCACATGTGCACATGTACCCTACTTATCAAGGCTTTGGGTCTGGGACTTGAACCACACAGTAAGCCATGTGGATCCAGCACCATAGCTGCCATGTCACCTGCAGACCCAAGGCTGTTCTCTCAACTATTTTATTGTGAATAGTGAAGTGCTATGTGGGGGAGGTCCATCCAGGTTAAAAGGAGTCTAACTCAACTGAATCGCTCCATCCCATTGGCAAAGTCATCCTCAATGTGAAGATGAGCACAGAGGGTCGTGGTCAATTGAGTTCTAGTCTGGCAGCACTAGTTAGTCCTAGCACCAGTAGCCTGATAGAAGCATCAGCCTATATTAGCTCGATTTCTCTATATAGTCAAGTCATCAGACTAGTCCTCCCCCAACCCAGTTTGCTTATCTCATCCATAAGAAAGACAGAGAGAAAGCAGGGGGGAGAGAGACTTTCAAGAGAGTCTTGAAGTACTCCCCATCTCCACCCCATAGTCTCAGGTTCATGGATACACATGCACATGCCCAGTGTGTATAGGAAGACCTCAGGATACAAACTTTTGACCTTCCCATGTGACCTCAGCATCATGGGAGCATTACATTACTGCTTTACTACCACACCTGGCCCATCAAACTTTTCTGTTCTGATTGTACTGGCAATCTTTGTTCATAACTTGCAAGTCTTTTCAGGTAGGACTGTACTGGATATATAAATTTTGGAGCATTTTGGCACCTATAATAGTTACTTCTCAGTGCCAATTAGTACCCTGGTATAGTGCTTTTGAAATTTCAGTCTCAGGCCAGCAGGTAGCATGGTGGTTAAGGTGCTGGACTTCCACATGGCCAACTGTGATTTGAGTCCCAGACCTGATGGCTTGAAAATCATGCCTGACATGTGTGCATGCATCCCCAAAAGCCTGAGAAGAGAATGGAGGAGAAGGAATTGCAACATGGCTATGCACCTTAAAGGAGGGGGTGATCTCTCACTTTCCCTCTCATTGTCTCTCTTTCTGTCTCTCTCCAGAGAGAGCACATGCCCTATAACAAAAACCTTAAAAAAATCTTCAGTCTCACTACTCAGTTAATGGGGCTCTATCCAGACAAATGTATCTGCTTTTGGGTTGTCTAATTCCAAGTCCACAAGACTGAAGTTCATAGCAGCTCATAAATAACCCACTGAAGTAATGAAGTCCAAAGGTCAAGGCCTCTCAGTAAGTGAACTGCTAATCTTTTTCTTCAAGAAAATAAATTATTCACAATTTCTCAGGCTTGGAATCAGCCCAATGTCCAAGAAAAGATGAATGGATTGAAAAAAAAAATGTGGCACATATACACTATGGAATACTACTCAGCCATAAAGAACAATGACCCTGACATCTGATACAACATGGATGAATATGAAATATTTAATACTAAGTGAAGCAAGCTAGAGTATGAAAGACAGATATTGTATGCCCTCATTTAATATATATTAAATGTCTGCCCTCTATGGCAGAAACGAAAAGATTAGAAGGTATAATAGCACGGAGGGCAACCAAAGATACTAGAAACAGTATAGGAGGGGGTGGGCAATAGGAAGAGTGAGGGAGGCAATTGGGGGAGAAAGCCTTTAACAGAAACAAAAATGAAAAGTTATCACTTGATAATGTGCATGTGCATGGTAGTATCTATGACTTGACTGATGTATTCACATCACTCTAAAGATGTACAATAATTAACTATAAATAAAAATATGTAAAGAATAAAAATAAAAATGAATTAAACTGAAAAAAGAAAATATTTTCATTGTTGGGTGGATGGAAATAAAGCTATTTTTTATTTTCTCTTTTTTAAAAATTTTTTTGGAGAGGTTTTTGCTATAGGGCGCGTGTGCTCGCCAGACAGACAGAGAGAGACAGAGAGACAGAAAGCGAGAAATCACCCCCCAGAGGGGATGGCCACGCCACAATCCCCTCTCCTCCATTCTCCTCTCGGGATCTTGGGCACACACGCACACGCACCCGGCGTGAGTTTAAGCCACCGGGTCCAGGACTCGAACCACAGTCGACTACATGGGAGTCCAACGACATAGCCATTACGCCAACTGCTGGTCCCAAAGCTACTTTTTCTATTGTCATATGATCAGATAGTTTTCATTTCAATGGCAAGCTTTCAATACTCATCTTTGCACAGCTTTGGGTTGCTTGTCTTTTGTGCCCTGAGAATGAAATTTCCAAATGACACCCACAATTTCTATGTTACTTGCAGTTTGAGGGGCAACAAGCTTATCAGTTCATACAGGCAATCCCCCAACAAACAATCACAGGACATTCAACTTGAAATGTATATAAGAACTAAGCCAATGTAAGTGGATCTAAAGATAAGACTGGAAATGTGTGCATGCATTCCCAAAAGCTTGAGAGGAGAATGGAGGAGAAGGGATTGCAACATGGCCATATGCCCTGGAGGGGAGCAGTGATCTCTCTCAATATCATTTCTTTCAGGTTTTCCCCCAAGTTTTTTAGGAAGTTCATTTCTTAACAGGCTACCAAGTTTGCATGCAGGCTTATATGCTTACACTTCTGAAATAAGCTTTGCTGGATGCTCGAGTTTGCTATCACTGTTTCTTTAACAATTCTGCTCTAGAAATGTTGGGTTAACTTCCTCTAACCAGGATTAGTTAGTTTAAAACATGCATTTTAAATAAAAACTGAAAACATCAGGAGTTACTGCCTATATTAAGAGCTTTAGGAATGAGAAAACTTCCCTGGAAGTTTTATAGGATAGAAAAGCCAAAGTCTGATGATCTGTAACGGAACAAACTAAGTGGATAATTCTGAGCGAACTGTTTCTAATTCCCTGGAACATGCTTGTGTGGCACTCTGTCCTCTCTTTAATAACTTTTGCCATGGTTACAGTTAGTCAATTATGTAATAATAGGGCTCATGTCTGAATTCCTGATACAGTTTCAGTGCCAAGAAGGCAGGCTTTTTTCCCCTGGAAAACTCTGCACCTACCACAGTGCTTCACTCACGGAAGATGTTTAGTTTAATAGAGATGAATGAGTACTAGAGGAACTTCAAAAAGTTCACGAAAGGGACCAGCAGTTAGCGTAATGGCTATGTCGCTGGACTCCCACGTATTTGACCATGGTTCGAGTCCCGGACCCGGTGACTTAAACTCACGCCAGGCGCGTGTGCATGTGTGCCCAAGATCCTGAGAGGAGAATGGAGGAGAAGGGATTGCAGCGTGGCCATCCCCCCTGGGGGGTGATTTCTTGCTTTCTATCTCTCTGTCTCTCTCTGTCTGTCTGGTGAGCGCATGCGCGCTAAAGCAAAAACCTCTCCAAAAAAAAGAAAAAAAAATTCACAAAAAATATGGAATTAAAATACAAATTAATTCTGGTGCAGACATTTTTCTAAAATCCAGGAACAGTTTTGTTTGTTCATTTGTATATATGTGATTGAGTTTATTATAGAGAAAGGTAAGAAATTACTCCCTATGGGGGATGGCAACGCTATCAGTCCCTTCTCCTCCATTCTCCTCCCAGGATCTGGGCATGCACACACATGTGCCCAGCATGATTTTGAAGCCTCTAAGTCTGGGACTGGTACTGCAGTTGATCATATGGGATTCTAGCAACATAACCACTATGCCATCTGCTGGCCCCTCCCTGAAGTTTTTTAAAAGTTTATTTCTTGAATGACAGAGAGAGATTAACAGAGAAAGAGAGAGAGAGATCCCCAAGAAGTTCTTAACTCCATTATTCGTCCCTGTTCTCAGCCAGCCAAGATCACAGACCAGCTCCCATATACTTCTTACACACAACCAGTTTTTAAAAAAATAATTTAATTTTATTTATTCATTTGTTTATTTTAATTTGATGAGAGAGAGAGAGAGAGAGAGAGAGAGAGAGAAAGCCACCAGGCCCAGGACTCAAACCGTGGTCAGTCACATGGGAATGTCCAGCGCCTTAACCACCATGTCACCTGCTGGTCCCTGACATACCCAGTATTTTCAGGGAAGTCCTGAGGTGAAAACCCAGGACCCTTTCCATGTGCCAGTTGTGCTACTGCTGTGCCACCACCTGGCTCCTTCCAGGAACTTTTAAAATACCCCTTGGATGTACATGACTGTCTTTCATCTTTGAACTACTAATGCCTGGCAGAGTGCCTGACATTCAGGCTAGTCATGGAAGAGCAGAAGGGAGGGAGGGAAGAGAGGTCATCTTCAGCCCATGAACTCCGTGCAGCTGGACTTGAGGCTTCCTGATTAATATTATCAAAGGGCAAATCATTTTCTGTTAGCAAAATATATGAAAACTAAATAGAATGCTATCTAATTTAATTTGAGAGGCAAAGAAAGTGAATAACGAGGCATTTCTGTATTGGGGGAGAGGAGGATACTCTCCATGCTACCTGGAAATGGCTTTAGTTACTTTGGTGACTGTTATAGTCTTGTGAGAATAATCTCCTCTTAATAAGGACAATTACTTAGATTTATTACTCCTCCGTGGTCTTGTTAAAGATCTAAGAAGAATCCTATTTAAATGAAAAGGACAATGGGAGCTTTTTAACAGGGAGCAAGGTTTAATTAAAACTCAAGCATAGGACTGGTACTTCTGTGGCTGGGTGGAAAAAAAGAATGAAAAAGAAAAAGAGGTGTAAATAAACAATGGCACCTACTTCACCCGCTTTGGGGAAGAAAAGATCATCTTGAATAAAAAGTCGCTAAAGGGTGTGGGTATTCAGGTTACACAAAACATCCCCTACTTTGAGGTGGCCTTTTGGAATTAAGTCTGCCTACCTCTTAGTGAAATATCCTTTAGACTTGAGCGAATGAGAGTTCCATTACTGCTAGGTGCCCAATTCAAGAGGGAAAATTGGGATGACCAATGGAGAACACTGTAATAATATGCGATAATATTTTAAAAGTACGTTATAATGCTCCAGGCAGGAAAGAGAGACCCAGAGTGCTCCTCCCAAAACACATTGTCCCAGAGAGTATCATCCGCAAGTTGAAGTTCAGGATACTTTCTGTTTGAGTAATAGTAACAAAAGCTGCTTGGAAGCCCCACATCTCTGGCTCCATAAAAATGTCATTAGAAAGAATTAACATTCATTCTGTGAATCTCTGACACAAATACGGAATGATAGAAAACAAGTAGGATAACCTACCAGATGGACAATCTCTTAAGGTGAAGAGTGTCTCTATGGCAGACACAACTTTTCGGCTGTCGTGATGTGGCTGGTGTTTCCAAGGTGAAGTGGCACATACAAATACAGCACTCTGTCTTTTTGTAGCATTATTCTGCTCTAAATAAATAACCAACTGCAGTCATTTAGATGCATTTTGGGTGACGATGGCACATGGGAACTCATGTCATCCAACCTAAGCCTGAAGTATTTCCACATTAAATTATATTATTGAAAACAATGCAGGAGCAAGCATGGGGTGGGATGGGGGTGGAGGGGCTCTTTCCCGGCTTATGGGATATGTTCTGATTTTATATCACCCTAGTGGTCAACAAATGTCATGCCAAGAACAGATGAGCTCTAAATGAATCTCTTCTTGTGATGATTATAACAAGACTGTAAAATGGAAAATAGTAAATATAACTCATCCTTATTAAGACTCTCTGGTATTTGTTTCCAGCTACAGCTCCTAACAAGAGAGTAAACAACACTAGGTCTCTTGTGATTGCTAATTAAAATGCAATAAATTATGGAATCAATTTAAATTCTGGATCAGCTCTACAGTGGGTTCAATAAACCTCCTAAATTTTATTTTCCTCTTGAGGCCCATTTTCCTTGAGGTAGGTATGTGTGTGTGTGCATGTGTGTGTGTGCACAGCTTCTTTTGTTTCATTTTTTATTGCCCTAGCAGCTCTCTCAGGGCAAGTTGGCCAATAGTAGGACAAATCCCCGGATCTTGGTATATGTTTTCCCTGGCTCCAAGTCACCTTGGACAAGACCAAGACAGGACTTGGAGTTGCTGCCCAAAATTATCTAGTGGCAGTGGCCTTGGCAATGCACCTAGAACAGCCAAATAGCCTAGGTTTTCCACAGTTTGGTCTGGGCCCAGCAGAAACATTGGGGACTGGGTGCTACCCTTCATGTGTCTACAAAATGAAGGCAGAGTATTTGTCAGCAAGGCCCCAGTAGGAGACTAAGGCCTCTTGAGAGAGGAATATATATGTGTGTGTTTACACATGTATACATACAAGTATGTATATATATATATATTTGTTTTGAGGCTATTTTAAGTCTAATGGACTTTTCAAGAAAGAAAAATCCTAAGAAAGATTCCCTGAGAAAAGCAAAATTATTTTGCCTGGGTATGGCAGTGGCCTTCTTGAATCATCCAAGAGGGGCAGGAACAACTTACTATAATTTATAATACTGACTCCAGACACTGGATAGCATTTCCTGAATGGAGATCCTTGGAAAGCTTTGCTGATTGCTCCCAATTTGCAGCAACTAGGGGTGGTAAAGTGTGAAGAAGAATATCATATGTGTGTGTGTGTGTGTGTGTGTGTGTGCGCGTGCGTTCCAGCCACAATACAGTTCAGCTGGGCTAAGCTGAAGACACAGAACCAGGTAGTACCGCAATTTATGACAGAGCCGAGGCACAACACAAGACTGTATGGGATATGCCTAGTTCTTTCCTGCCTCCTTCGGATAAGCCGCATCAGCAATTTCTGCTTTGGCTACCTAAGAAGCAATATTTGCCATAAGAGACATGTCACCGTCCCAGCTGTTCTGCAACTAACTCGAGGGAATTAACTTTGATTCCATTTGAATGGTGGAGGGTTCTTAGCTCCAATCTCAGTTCTACTAATTAAGTCAGTACTTAATAAATATCTGTTGGTTATTTGTGAGTGTCTTAGTTCATTTGTGCTGCTCCAACAAAATACTATAGGCTGGATAATGTATAAATAATAGATATTAATTTCTTACAGTTCTGGAGGTTAAGAAGCCCACGATCAAGGCACCAGCAGATCAGTGACTGGGGGTGCTGCTTTCAGTTTCCAACGTAGTGTCTTTTTGTTGCATCCTTCACAGAGGAAGAACACTGACCTCACATGGTAGAAGGGATGGGAGGGCAGGACAGTGCTCCCTTCAACCTCCAACCCTTTTACAAGGGTACGAATCCCACTAGATGTACTCACTTCTTACCACTGTTACATTGGGGATTATGTTGCAACATAAATTTTGGAGGGGATATCATCATACAAACCATATCAGTGAGCAAGAGATATTTTCATCTTATAGATGGGCCCTTACGTCTTATTAAAAGTCATCATGATGCTGGTGCCTACAGGTCACATAGTGGATAAGACGCTGGGCTTCCACATGGCTGACCACAGTTTGCATCCCAGACTAGGCAGCACTGGATGTGTGTGTGTGTGTGTCCAAAATCCCAAGAGGAAAATGGAGGAGAAGGGATTGCAGCATGGCCGTGGCCATACCCCCTCGGGGGTGATTTCTCACTTTCTCTTTATCTCTCTGGTGAACATACACACCCTATAACAAAAATCTCTCAAATAAATAAATAAATGTCCTTATGATACAAGGAAATGAACATGGACTTTAATGTAAAACAGGTTCAAATCTCTCTTTTGTCTTATTAACTTTAGATTATTGAGAAAGTTATTTTGGTTTGAATATAAAATTGGATAAATGACTACATAATTGGGGCCTTCATAGACTTAATCAAATCCTTTTTTATTAAAATGGTTATAGCAGCTTTATTTATTTATAATTATTTATTTATTTAATTTAACTTATTTATGCATTTAATTTTTTAAATTATTTATCTATCTTAATTCCATTTATAATTATTTAATTTGACTAGAGAGAGAGACAGAGACAGAGATAGAGAAAGGGAGAGGGAGAAAGCAAGCCACCAGGTCCAGAACTTGAACTGCAGTTGGCCATATGGGAATCCAGCATCCTCAGCCACCACGCCACCTGCCGGTCCATATTCATTTACTTTAATTTGACCAAAGAGAGAGGCACACAGAGAGAGAGAGGGGTGGAAAGTGAGAAAGCAAGCCACCAGGTCCGGGACTCAAACCATGGTCAGCCATGTGGGAGTTCAGCACCTCAACTACCATGCCACCTGCTGGCCCTGCAAACTCTTATATATAAGATGCCTCAACATCTGGTAGACACTTAGACTTAGTGTTAATTAAAGCAATTTAAAATTTGTTTTTGTCTTCTAACTTTATTTTTATATTCAAAAACCTTGAAGTACAACCTGTCCCTATGCCTACTGCCCCAGATCACCTCCTTAAAGGAATGTAGCATGGCAAAATATTTTGAACAGCAAAAATTTTTGTCTGAAAACGTACATGCACAGGGTGCACATACACAGCACACACACAAGCACACATTGAGGTAGATGGACGACTTCTCAAAATGCCTCAAGCTTCAGATTGTCATGATTAAGCAGGAAACCTGTGCAAGTTAAAAAAAAAGCACTGAAGCTGTAAGTGTGGTGCATCATGGGAAGTGTATTCCTCTACAACCTGTTTAAGAATTGCTCAGCAGAAGAGGTGAAGGCCCAGCTGCCTGCAGATCAGGATTACCAAATTGTGTGTGCTTGCGTTGGAAGCAAAATAAAGAAAAAAACAAACAGAAAAAAAAAATCCAGAACTCAAAAATCAGTTACTGTGATCCAACTCTGCAGTAGCTGCTAATGAACTATTTTTGGTTTGTTTTGGCTGGAGTGCACATGCATGTACTCTCCAGAGAGAGAGAAAGAGAGAGAGAGAAGAGAGTGAGGGGAGAATGCACACTCCCTGAAGATGGTCATGCCACAATCCCTTCTCAACTATTTCTCCCTTCTTTCAAGATTTTGGGCATGTACGCACACACTCCAAACACGTTTCTCAAGCCTCCAGATCTTGAACTGTGCCATCAGGCAGATGGGATTCAGCTGCCCCAGACACCAGGCCTGGAAGTCAGCCTGCTAATGAACATTTAATGGTAATTAGTTTCATTCTGCCCTGGACATTCTGACAGAAAAACTACTGGCAAAACTGCAAACAATGGTTTAAAAAGGCTATTTATAGAGAGAACAGCCAGGCCACCAAAGGGCACAGGAGGAAGAGTCCTAAGTAGGGATTGAGATGAATGGACACAACTAGCACAACCCAGGTTGGTTGTTGGTTATAAAAAGAACAACATGAAGGGGACCTCTGAAGTCAAGTGGAATGTTCCCTGACACACACTCACCCTCACGCCCATAAGCATGCACACACTCACATACTTTCCATCTCCTTGGATCTTGGGATCAAAAGGTCTAGCCTCGGGACCAGCAGTTGGCATAATATCTATGTCTCTGGACTCTAATGTAGTCGACCATGGTTCGAGTCCTGGACCCGGTGGCTTAAACTCACGCCGCGCACGTGTGCATGCGTGCCCAAGATCCCGAGAGGAGAATGGAGGAGGAGAAGGGATTGCGGTGTGGCCATCCCCCCTGGGGGGTGATTTCTTGCTTTCTGTCTCTCTGTCTCTCTCTTTCTGGTGGACACATGTGCCCTATAGCAAAAACCTCTCCAAAAAAAAAAAAAAAGGTCCAGCCTCCTCACACCCTTTATCCTTCTGTCCCTACAAGATGCCCCAATCTCAAAGACCATTCCTTATCTCTTGGCCTCTCATGCACATTTGATTTAGTAGGTCACATTTTCTGGCCCTATACTCCCACCCTACCCTTCTTCTGAAACTCTGCTGCGCTCCCCACAACTCACCGTGGGTCGTCCACAAAATCCCCGTATCGGTTCCCTCTTCTTTGCTTGTTCCCCTTACCGTGCTGGTACTTGCTCCTCTGAGGACACTGCTGCCCCTGCGGCTCTGTGCAGTCGTAGCTCTTTTACTCCAACCCCCTCCCAAATCCATTGACACTTCTCCCCTTTCACTATCCCTCAACACCTTCACCTCCTCTTTTTGTAGCCTCAAGTCTATGGTCAATTATAACTACTCCCAAATCTACATTTCAAAGCTGGACTTCTCTCCTGAGCTAGAGTGAGATATACGGTCACTTACCTGACATCAAATACATAGGCTTCTCAAAATTTAACAGGTCCAAAACAAGTCCACGTCTTTTTCTTCTGCTCCTGGAGTCTCTCTGTAAATGATGAGCCTATCTTCCAATTGCCCAAATTAAGATGCTTGAGGCCATCTTTAAGTCTTTTTGTTTGTTTGCTATAGGGCATTTGTGCTTGCTGGAGAAAGTCAGAGGGGGAGAGAGAGGGAAAGTGAGCAATCACCCCTCTAGGGGCTGTGGCCGTGCTGCAATCCCTTCTCCTCTCCAGATTTTGGGTACAGGCACAGGCACATGTGTCTGGAGTGTTTTTCAAACCGTGTGGGATCCAGGTGCTTTCACTACCACGTCACCTGGCTGACTCCAATCTTGAAATCTTCTCTTCTTCCCCATATCTCATATTAATCTGTCAACAAATCCTGTTGCCCTACCTTAAAGATATACCCTGGATTTGACCACTTCTCACCATGTACACCAACACCTGCTGGTCCAGGCCACTAATCTTTACCTGGATTCCACAGTAGCACCCTAACTGATCTCCCTGGCTCTCCCTCACTCAGCCCATTCAGCATCCGGAGCAACCCTGCGGAACTAAGACATGCCACGTGCCCTTTGGTTCAAAGCCGGCCTGTGATGCCCATGTCTCTCAGAGTGCAAGTCAGGTCCTTCCTAAGCTCTGCAAGGACCTGCTGCGCTGCTTCCCAGCCTCATCCCATTCTGACCTCATCTCCTGCTCTCACCTCTTGAACTCTGCTTTAGCCACAGTGGCCCCTCTGCTCTTTCTCATGGTGCCAGGGGTAAGTTCTACCTCAGCCTTGCACATTGCCTTTCCTACTACCTGGGATTCCCTCTCTAGTCCTTCCTGCTGTTATATTTTCTCTAACAGGCCTTGCCCTGACAAGCCCATCTAAACCCCACCTCAGACTCCTTCTTATTCTCCTTTCCTGTTTAATTTTTATCCTATCACTGCCTAATGTATCACATCTGTATCTTTACTATATTTTAACCTACTTATCGTCCATCTTTCCATCCAAAAAGGCAGAGATTTTTCTCTCTTCTGTTCACTGCTGAGCCCCCATTGTCCCAAACAGAGCCTGACACACAGTTTTTCAAAGAATGAATAAATACCTCAGGCTCTGGGAGAGGGTCACTGGCCAATGTACAGAAGAGGGAGGTGGAAGGATGACGTTGACGTGAGAGAACTGGGCTTTGGTAAAAGAGAGGACATGGAGGGTAACTGGAAAAATCAGTCCCTTGAGAAGGGCCATCCTATGGTGTCACTTTAACCCCCGCATCTGACACCCAGCTGGGCCCTCCAGCAACCACTTGAATATCTATTGGGTAAATGAACACACAGCCTTTAAATTAGAGAAATCTGAAAAAGAAAGAAGGCAAAACTACGTAGAATTATTGATTTCATAATCCTCCTAAAAACAAAAGTTACCCAGATGTCTGTCATCTGGGTATCCCCTTGCTAGGTCACTTTTTCTGCCCCCTCCTTTTTTCCTTTTTCCCTCTCTTTTCTCCCCCCCCCCTTTCTTTTTTAATTTTGCTAGTGAGCATGAGCTTGCCAAAGAGAGAGAGAGGAAGAGAAAAAGGGAAAGAGAGATAGAGACAGAGAAAGTGAGAACGCACTTCTGATGGGGGATGGTCATACCACAATCCTTTCTTCATTGTCCCCTCCTTTTGAGATTTTGGACACCTATGCATATGTGCCCTTAAGTAGCTAGGTCTAAGACTCCAAATGCAGTCGGCCATGTGGGATCCAGTTGCCTTAACCACCATGCCACTGGCTGATTCGGTCACCTTTTTCTTTGCTATTTAAATAAAAATAGCTCAAGTCCTGTGGGTAATGCTATAGGAAGTCCCTAGACCTCCCCAAGATCTCAGTAGATTCCTGAGGCCTGGATTGTCTAGGTCACCTCATTAACTCCCAGGCCTGCTAACGTTTCCTCTGACACATGTCAGAATAGCTTTGGATTTTCTCTCATCTTGCAGAGACCATACCCCTATATGCCCTGCCAACACAGAGTAGTGTATGCAGCAGGCTCACCCTAAAGTTGGGGGTCTTACCACAACATAGCACATCAAGCAATTTAAATAGAAAATTAGTCCTGTTCCTAAAAAGTCCCTTGACCAGCTTCTTCTGACCCCTAGAATTTCTTGTGGCCTCACGTTTTTCCTTGGGTCACACACAGACACAGATGCGTAAGCCCAGCTCTGAGTTCTAGGTTTCCTGTCTCAGCCCGGTGAGGAATTCCCTGAGATACTTTCACCTGAAAGCAGGGACGTTGAGGCAAAGTCTCAGAAAGCTGTCTTCTATTTCAATGAACCAAGTATGATTTCAATTTTGAAAATTTGGTTTGGGGTTACCGCAATTAAATTGTGTTTAATGAACATAACCTCCTGCTTGCAAGCAGTTACAAAATTGCTTCTTTCTCAACCCAAGTGTGTGGTAGGAAATAACAACAATGTAAATGGGGCTCACCTTACCCTAGAGCTACTAATCCACACACAAGCCTCACTTAGACTCTAAGCTAATCTGTCACTGTGGATTTAGGGAAGGAAATGGAGAGAATGGCAGGTACTGGAAGAGGTGTTCCAGCTATTGTCACTTACTAAGCAAATGGGGTTTGTGAGGGAATTAAGGCTACATGAAAATTTGCCTCACACCTCACCTCGGTCATACTCTTTGGGAATCAAGTTGCAAATAATCACTTGCCCCTAAGAGCAGGCTTTATTTTAGTAGAACTAGGTGGCCTCCCAGTCTGCCTCAGGAGAATCATTAGCCCTTAAAGAGTAGTGGATGGTGCATGCCCAAAATCCCAAAGAGAATGGAGGCAAAGGGATTGTGGCATGGCCATCCCCCCAGGGGGTGGTTACTCTCTCTCTCTCTCTCACACACACACACACACACACACGTACGTGCGCATGCATGCATGTGGAAGTACACATGCCCTATGACGAAAACATTTAAAAAAAAATAAAGGAGTAGCACCTGTGTGAAGCGGGCCACTTGCACATCAACAGCAGCCATTCTACTTTGGACTGTTCAGGCAGTGCTTCTCAGTGTGGTCCCAGATCAGCAACGTCAGCATCAGCATCGCCTAGGGACACATTAGACATGAAAATTCTCCATCCCATCCCGTATCCCTGAATTGGAAACTCTTGGACATCTGTATCTTAACAAGCCCTCCAAGAGATGTCGATGCATGCTCAACCACAGAACTAAGGACCCCCCAGGTCTTTCTGGAGCTAACAGTGTGTATTCGACAGAGCTTATATGTAAAGTCAGGCCTGCAAATACGGTGACATCTGTTGAATCATCTTCATGAGATGGAAAAATAATGAAAAAGCAATTTCATTGTTTTAATATAGATAGAAGAACCAAAAAAGGCACATAAAGGATGCTGGACAGAACTGCTTTACAACACTAGGTATGGCAATGGTCTGCCCACAGCCTCAGGGGTGAGGTGCTGACCAAGGCAGCTCTCCAATACCCAGCAAAGGACATCCGGGTAAGTAAATAAGAGCCCTGAACAGTAAGTGGGCTGTCACAAAGCCCCCAGGGCCTCTGTTAGAACCCATTAGCTTTTAGGTATACTCTACAAAAACTGACGAACTTGTGCCTTAGCTCCCAGAAGTCTCCGTACCCGAGTCTGTGCTAACACCATTTTATCTCACAACAACCCTAGGGGTGGGTATAGGTATTTCTTCTCCATTTTATAAACGAGGAAGCTAATTGTGTAAGTTGACACACACAGTAAGTGGTGAAGCTGGAGTTCATAGCAGGTGTGTTGGACTCCAAACCCTTCCTCTCTCTCACCTGTTAAAATCTACCTCCCTCTGATTAGAAGAGTTAAGTGAGAGTTACAGGTGAAAACGCAGTAAGAGAAGGAACCTGAAAGCCGCACAGAACCATATGCATCTCAGTAGTCCTGGAAGCCATTATCGGGTGGTAAATGGTGACAATAATTCATTTTTATAAAGAAAAATTTACATCCATTCTACTTCAGAGGGTTGGGAAGGGACAAAGCAGATAGTGTAATGGCTACATCACTGGACTCCCACATAGTTGGCCATGGTTCAAGTCCTGGACCCAGTGGCTCACGTCTCACACTGGGAACGTGTGAGTGTGTGCCCAAAATTCCGAGAGGCAAATGGAGGAGAAGGGATTGTGGTGTGATCATCTCCCCTGGGTTGTGATTTCTTGTTTTCTGTCTCTCTGTGTTTCTCTGTGTCTCTCCAGTGAGTGCATGTGCCCTATACCAAAAATCTCTCTTAAAAAAAAAAAGTTGGGAAGTAAACAATTATTTCAGAAAGGCTAAGATGCAGTATGGTTACACTGAATGGTTTAAAATTAAAATGTATTTTATAATGTAAGATTCACTTCTATGGAAAACAAGCCATATATTGATGGTATTAGATTAACAAGGTATTACTACAGTATTCTTTTGTTTAAATACAAGGTGAATTTTGTAAAAAATAAGTTTAGTGTTAAATTCTGGACAAGTGATTGGTGTAGCTATTCCTCATATTTCACCTCATGAACCCAAGAGAGCATGCATTTCTGCAGTTTGAGTGGTCAGTATACTCTCGGACAGGTGCATTAGAGAGTTTAACCAAAGCCAACAAAAGTAAGCACCTTGTTATTACTATTATTGCTTTAATAAGCATCTTCAGCACAGTTACCAATCTTATCTTCCAGAAAAAAAAACAATCTAATTTTTCCCCTTGCAACAAGGGACCTGCTTATGGAAAACACTGCCCTGTAATACACAGAATGATGCAATGATGGGCAATATTCAAACTGGCAATTAATTGGTAACTGATCCTCCTCTTCCTAAAATATTTATTGGTTCTTGCCTCTGCAGTGTGGGGTTATGATATTTCATTTGAAACACTAGAGGAGTCAGCAGCAGTCTTATTCTGAGGACAGAAGAAACATTAATTATTCCTTTGAATTCTATTGTGTAAAGTATTGGGTTGGTTTTTCCCCCCTTCTCCAAAGACAACAAGAGAATTATTTCCTAATAAAACTTCTGCCAGGCCAGACAGTATTGATGGAACATAATTTTTAATATGCAGTGGCCTGAATCTGACAGATATTGGCAGAGTGGGTGCCCCTGTTTTAAAAAGCTGAATGTGGCCCACAGTAATATCACAGCTTCCTTACGTCTATTATAGTCAGTGCAAGGTTAGACAAATACATTCCCACCAGCACAAAACAGCAACCTTCCAAAATGTATGTCAGCGGTGTATTTACAGCCAAATCCAGAAGGAGCTTGTACTTCTTATGCTGCTCCCATTAATGAGACAAATGTCAGCATCCATAAGCTATTTTTTTGTTCCTGCTTATCAAATCTTTCAAAAAATTGATAACTAGTCTTTATAGATTGTGAAAGTCAGATATAACTCTGAATGTATTACTTTACTGGACCCCTTGGGGTAAACTTATCACCTGGAAACCATTTTACATGGACGATTTGACTTTCATGTGGAGTGTCATAATGCACCCTAGTTGGAAATCTAAAATAAAATATCTGGACTACAACCTTCCTCTTGGTGGGATTTATGATTCCCTCAGTACAATAATTTTGAAAATTGTATCCCTTAAGCTACAAGACTTGATATATTATTAACTGCTTGAATTGAAGAAGCTTTCCAATAGGCTTACGTACTGTCTAGAGGCACGGATTAATTTCTATGGAACTACAAGCTTATCTCAAACTGTTTTGCAGCAATCTAAACTGCCAGCTTCATCTTCTTTCTAGGACAGAGCACAGTGTCCATTGCATCGCCGGCAATCCAGGATGCGTTGCTTTTAGCAAAGCTCAAAGCTCTTTCGGAAGATGATGGCTACTGATCCACTAGAGAATTGGTGGTGTTCAGTTAGTCGCACCCCAGAGAGACTGGCATCCACTTGGGGCTCTTATCTTTCTATTTCTCATGGTGTTTTCTGGTTTTAATTCTATCCTGGCTAAACCGAACTATTTTACAGAGAATGCTGGTAAGAGGGAGTCTGGAGGGCATTGTTTTCATGAAGTTAGAGAAGAGTTTTTCTTTAAAAAACTTTTAAGGGGATTATGCTGCCAGAGAGAACTCCGTTCAGCTACCCTCTGCAGCTTTTCACAGCCCCTTGTCCCTCGTCACAGAACCGTGCCTTGGAAATCAGCGATGACCAAGCGTAAAGGACCGCCAGACTATCTCAAGGCAGAAAGGGCCAGAAATCTTTCAGCAGGGCTGATTCTTTTAAGATTCTCACTCATGGCAAAGTTGTATTGGAAACACGTTAATTTAGGAATACATTTAGTATTTTGTGTTTTACAGTCATATTAAGGTACTGCTAGTCGCCCTGATATAGAGGCAGCTTCTGAAACCACCTCTTCTGGAGACACCAAGGTGTAGGCCTTGAGAGTACCTTCACTGAAATAGAAAACAAGGTATCCTGTGGCACCGGATACTAGGAAAAGTGGCACTATGTAGGATTAGTCACTGCACACACATACACACACAAAATAGAAACGGGCTGGAACTTGGGACCAGCAGTTGGTGTAATGGTTATGTCGCTGGACTCCCATGTGGTTGACCACGGTTCGAGTACTGGATCTGATGGCTTGAACTCACACCGGGCGCATTTGCGTGTGTGCCCAAGATCCTGAGAGGAGAATGGAGGCGAAGGGATTGTGGCATGGCCATCCCCCCCTGGGGGGTGATTTCTCGCTTTCTGTCTCTCTGTCTCTGTCTGTCTTTCTGGCGAGTGCACACACCCTATAGAAAAAACCTCTCCAAAAATAAAGGAAAAAAAAAAAAGAAATGGGATGAAATTTAACAGTTTATATGAAGATATTCTCAAATTTCACAATGGAAATCACAGATTTGCAGGAGGCAGCAACCAGGCAGGTGCTGAACCATGTTTTGAAACCAGTGTGACAATGGTGTCACTGTTTGGAGCCCTCGGGGAGGGTTCATCAAATTAAATATGCTATGGAAGCTGTGGAACAAGGTTCCGCCACAGCTGGTCTGGAATCAAAGACCCATGCGGTGCTGGTGGCATTGAAGAGGGTGCAGTCAGAGCTTGCAGCGCATGGAAACAAGTTCTCCATGTTGACAACCATATTGGTATCTCAGCTGTGGGGCTGACTGTGGATGCGACACTGTTAGGTCATTTTATGCTCCAGGAGTGTTGGGATTCCAGATTTGTATTTGGTAGGTCACTTCCCCTGTCTCTGTTTGCGTCTCTAATTGGAAGCAAGACCCAGATACCAACACAACGATATGGGCAGAGACTGTGTGGTGTTGGGCTGCTCATTGCTGGTCATGACGAGTGGGCCCTCACATTTTCCAAACTTGTCCATCTGTTAACTATTCTGACTGCAGGGACCAGCAGTTAGTGTAATGGCTATGTCGCTGGACTCCCATGCAGTCAACCACGGTTCGAGTCTTGGACCTGGCGGCTTAAACTCACGCCAGGTGCGTGTGCGTGCGTGCCCAAGATCCCAAGAGGAGAATGGAGAATGGATTGTGGCATGGCCATCCCCCCGGGGGGTGATTTCTTGCTTTCTGTCTCTCTGTATCTCTGACGAGTGCACGCACCCTATAGCAAAAACCTCTCCCAAAAAAAGAAAAAAAAAAAAAAACTATTCTGACTGCAGAGCTATGTCCACCTGCTCCGGTTCTCAGTCAGCTTGTACTTACTTGGACAGACATGTCTGAGTTTATGGAGTGTAATCCGAATGAACTTGTTGAACATGGTCTGTGTGCCCTAAGAGAGACTGTTCCTGCAGAGCAGGACCTAACTACAAAGATTGTTTTCATTGGAATTGTTGGTAAAGGCTTGGAGTTTACCTTCTATGATGACGATGATGATGTGTCTCTGTTCCTGAAAGGTCTTGAAGAAAGACCACAGAGAAAGGGCACAGCCTGCCCACGCTGCTGATGAACCTGCAGAAAGGGCTGAAGGAACATCGTGATAAACCTGTCTATATATGTATAATCAAACATGTGAGAAAGCAGGAACACATACTGATGACAGTAATCTGTACTTTGAACCAAAAGATAGAGAGTGCTAGAACAGCATGTTGTAGAAATCAGTTGAGATGTGAGCTTTTCCCAAGGAGCCTCGGAGATATAATGGAGAACATTTTGCATCAAAGAAAGGGTCTATATAATCATTTTCTAGAAAATATAACTATCTGTACTAATGTTTTTGTATGAAAAAAATAGTATCTTTGCAGGGTTTTTTTAAAAAGAATTCTTTTATTTAACTTTATTTGTTTATTTAATTTATCCAGAGAGGGACAGAGTGAGGGAGAGAGACAGAGAGAGAGAGAGAGAGAAAGAGAGAGAGAAAGTTAGAAATCAAGCTGCCAGGTCTTGGACTCAGTACCGCAGTGGTCCTTGTGGGAGTCCAGCGCCCTTAACCACCACACCACCTGCCGGCCCCATATGTCTGTGCAGTCTTAAAGACAACTGTAAAATAACATAGTGTCACCTCTGGTTAAAAGAAAAAAAATCACAACAATACTAAAAGTTTGCACAAAATTGTTTTAGCAAGTTGAGGAGCGAAATAAATTTTTCTAAATTACCAATAGAAAAAGCAAATTGTTATCCATATGAGAGGATGGACTGAAGAGGGAGTCAGTGGCTGGGGTGGAGATGTGTTAACAAGATGATTAATAAAAATAGGTCAGTTTGGGGGCCTTTGTGGGGTTTAAAATTTTGTTGTGAATTCTTTTATTTAAAACCTGTAATTTTTTCCCTTATCCTAAATAAATATTTGGTTTTGTGTCCAGCTTTGTATCTGTAGTATTTCTTTTTCTTAAAGAGAGTCCTTCTCTTTAGGCTTCAAAATCTAGCCTGGATCTTGTCCTCAGTCATCTAAATCATCCTTCTCTAATCCTGAGAAACCAAATATTAGATAATATAATCATCTTCTATGGTGTACTTTGATCAATAACCAGCACTAAGCTTTTTAGAATTTATAGTTTTAAAATCTTTATTAAACCTAAACTATGTATCCCCATGAATTATTTTAAGATAATACACTGAATATATCAGCAAATTGACAGAGATCTTTTTTTCAAGTTAGCATAGAAGAATTCTCTAAAGCCTATAAAGGTCTCCATGAAATACATGTATTTATGGTGTGTTTCTAAATTTTCCCTTTTCCCTGAAGTCTATTTATCAGCTATCTTTAATAATATTTTTTAAAAATTATTTTTATTTAATTTTATTTATTATTATTATTTTAAAAATTTGACCAGGGACAGACAGAGCGAGAGAAGGAAAGTGAGATAGCTAGCTGCCAGATCTGGAACTCAAAACCGTGGTCAGCCATGTGAGAGTCCAGTGCCTTAGCCACCACACAACCTGCAGGTCCCAATTTTTTTTTTTTTAAAGCATGTGTATACCAAGGACTTTATTCATCCAGCAAATGTTAATGCTTAGAGTTTAAAAGTATGTGGAATATTAGTTATCTGACTTATTTAGTGAATAAATAATTCAATGATCAGCTGCTGAATCGATGTGAAGAGTCTGTAGCTTGAAGGAGTGTCATAAGATGGGGGAGTGTTAAGCTGTGTTGTGTAAAGTCCTTAGATTTTTGGACCTGGATTACTAAAATTAGAGACCTGTCCCTAGGTGCAAAATAGAGTCACAGCGCCAAAAACTGGGTAAAAAAGAAGACATTTCAGAGAGTCTGATGATAACTCCTGATAAATTGTGATTGATGTAACATGTGTCCTTCTACTATTCTCTTAAGACTTCCTCCTCATCACTACCTACCTACCACAGGAGCACAAGATACTAAGAGAAGTGACTGCCATTCATAAGAAAACTTTCTCTCCGAGAGGATACAGACCTACCGAGGTGAAGCAGTGTTATGTCTTACTATGCCTTCCAAGCAACAAAGTCTATTTTGCATGTGAGAAGGAGCCAATGGTACTCTGGCTGATATAGGAATGGAGTTTGGGGCAGATTTCAGAGGAGCCCACCTACTTCCTCCAAACAGCATGGAGGATACTTGCTAAGAAGCAGTGTGGAGATTTCTTGGAGCTGTATCTTGCCAGCTATGAACATTGACCCAAAGGTCAAGGGTCAAGGAAACAATGGTGAGCGTTTGGTAAATTTGTGGAAATTTCAGAGCTATAATCATTACCCCCTCACCCCCACCTCCACCACCAATCTTTGAGCCAGAGTATTAGAAAAGTTAGAATTTGTGAGCTGAAGCTTCCGTTAACCCTTCAAGAAAAGGTCAAGTCTGCGGTGGACAGACTGAAATGGGAGGAAGCTCTGTAGTCTCCTCTCCAGGAGAACCCTGGCACACCACTGTCTTTGTTAGCTGTGAAGAGAACGAAGTGCAGTTGGTAACTTTGGCTGTCACAGAGCCTATGCATTTGTAGAGCATTTAACTTATTGACCTCAGTGTTCTCATCTTCGGGGGGGTGGGGGGAGTAGTTTAATTAATTCACAATAAAAATCTTCCATTTCATAGAAGATAAAACTTATATAACCCAAAGAGAATTGAATATATCTTATGGTACAGTCATCAGCATGCAGCAGCCTTAAAAATGACAGTATCTGACCTTAATATGTGTGACTCTATCAGGATTCCATTGTCGACATGTATATTTTTCAATATTCTTCTCTGAGCTGAAATCATGTCATTTATATGCAAATGACCACATCTTCAGCAGCTGCTGCTTCTCTGTTGAAGCCCAGGGACTTATTTGCACTTAATAAAGCCTCATAAATAGGTTTTGCCTCTAAATGGGTGGGGGAGCAGGAAACCGTCCTAGCCTTTACAGTTACGAGCTTCTTTTTGTTTTGAAAGCTAGCGGCCACCTCTAACGGGATGGTTCTCAGTTGCCAGAGAAACATGGTTTCTCATCCAGCCCCTCTTCCCTCCTTAGAAAAACATGCTCTTTTTCTACTTCCCCATCGCACCTGCAGGTATGGTATCATCTCCAGCCTGGGTTGTAATTTAATCCAGACTTCATTACAAATGGAATTCCTCTTTGAGCAGTCTCTTGCCAGGTGGTAAGGGCAGGTGTCCAGCTAGAAAAGACAACTCCAGCCCCCCTCCGTCTGTCCTGTCTGAAGACAGGAAGGGAAGGGAGAAACTCCTGGGCAGGTAGATAAGAATTTTCCCTTTTAAGAGTTATGAGTTTCCCTTTTAAGACACTCTATATAGCAAAGAAACAGCATATGGGATTATTTGTTCTCTCTGATTGCCCAAGCAAACAGCAGCAAGAGAACATCAAAACTCAATTCATGTGATAATCACCTAGTGTCTCTCCTCCTCCCTCCATCCCTGCCCCACCCCCTGTTTCTAGTTGGTTATTCTTTATCAACAGAACTAGACGGAAAAAAGAAAGATTATATGTACTTGGTGTGCATACAACATGAATTGTATCCATTTTCTATTAATGTTCCTATAAGACCACTCATACTTCTACTTTGGATTCATCAGAAACATTCCATTTATCATTTAAGATTGTTTAAGACATGCTTTTTTTTTTTTTTTTTTGGAGAGGTTTTTTGCTATAGGGCGCGTGCGCTTGCCAGACAGACAGAGAGAGACATAGAGACAGAAAGCGAGAAATCACCCCCCAGGGGGGATGGTCACGCCGCAATCCCTTCTCCTCCATTCTCCTCTCGGGATCTTGGGCACGCACGCACACACGCCCGGCGTGAGTTGTAAGCCACCGGGTCCGAGACGCGAACCGCGGTCGACTACGTGGGAGTTCAGCGACATAGCCATTACGCTAACTGCTGGTTCCCAAGACATGCTTTTTTAAAGTAGGAAAATATTCTAGGATAACTGTCTCCTGTTAGATGCAAGCCAAACCTGCATCTCTTATAAAAAATAAGTAATGATGGAAGCAGTGCTGTTTATTTTTAAAGCCTGGTTGCTGATTTGATAATAATGACCTCCTATCCTTGTCTGGATTAATAGACTGTTTCTGGAGCTTCATTTCCACTGTGTGAGCAACTGGCATAGTGGCATAGTAGAGATGATTACATTGTTTGACAAAAGTATATAATCATCGGGACCAGTAGTTGGTGTAATGGCTATGGACTCCCATGTAGTCGACTGTGGTTTGAGTCCTGGACCCGGTGGCTTAAACTCACTCTGGGCGCATGGGCGTGCATGCCCAAGATCCGGAGAGGAGAATGGAGGAGAAGGGATTGCGGCATGGCTATCTCCCCTGGAGAATGATTTCTTGCTTTCTGTCTCTCTGTTTCTCTCTGTCTCTCTGGCAAGCGCACTGCCCTATAGTAAAAAAAAAAAAAAAAAAAGGAAAAAAAACAAGAAAAAAAGAAAACTCTCCAAAAAAAAAAAAGTATATAATCATTAAAGACACTAGTTGATAATACTATCATTAAATTGGCACCAGCCTGGCAAATAGATAAACATCCCTATCATGTCACCCTATCTGAAATGTATATAATTGCAAAAATAACTAAGCCCAATATTAATCTAAAAAATTGAAATCACTCATACACACACATACCCTCAACATGCAGACGATAAAAACAAAGTACAAACAGGAAAAAGGTAGAAGGGAATGATATCAAGCCCTATAGATTAGGAATCCTAGGTTCTAGTTTCATATCTCTGAGCCTTGGTTTCTTTAAATTTGAAGATCATGCAAGAACTTCCTCACCTCCTGGAACTTGTCTCTTTTTTCCTGCATCTTCTGGAATTTGTTATCTCTCTTCTCTTGCATCTCTGTTAGCTTTGTCACTAGGCATATTTTAAATTCTTTATCTTACATTTCTAGGAGTTCCATTGTACTGTCTGTGGTTGATGAAGTGCTGTTCTTTCCCCCTTAGAGGAGAGATTTTTCTTGGTTTCCCATATTTCTTGTGCCTCTGCGGTGGTTTCTGGTCATCTGATGGAATATATGTTACTTCCTACTTTCTTGGAGTTAATTCTGAGTGTTAGAGGCATGCGTGAAGAGATGACCTCACGCTTGCCTGTGACAGGGGGCTGGCTCAGGCTAGGGGTGGACTGTGGTGTCAGGACCCTGTTAAGGGTGCTCTCTTTTGCTCTCTCTCTCACTCATGCCTTTTAAAAAATTACTCTTGTTATATTGTATTTAAGATTTTACCTGGTTTCTTTTTTTTAAAGAATGTGGTAAACGCACATCACATTTATCATCTTAGTCATTTTCAAATGTACAGGTGAGTTGCCTTAAGTATTCACATTGTTTATTTTTTTAAAGAATTATTTTAATTAACTTTGATCCATTTATTTATTTATTTTAAAATATGACCAGAAAGGGACAGAGTGAGAGAGAGAAGGAAGGGAGAAAGCAAGCTGCCAGGTCCTGGAGTCAAATTGTGGTCGGCCATGTGGGACATTATTGAACCACCTCTCAGATCTAGCTCTTGTGTTTCTGTTGCAGGACGAAGGCTGTCATGAATGATTAACCCTAGAACATTGATGCTTATCTAGTCCCAGCTCCATAAACTCCTATGAACTACTTGTCTTTTTCATGTTTGACTATCTCTAGAGATAGAAACAATGTCACAAGGTTGACTTCTACCAGCCTTGCTCTTGAATAAAAGCTTTTAAAAAAAGAGTATGGGGTATAAGCCATTAAGACATGTACTCCAGGGAACCAGCAGTTAGCGTAATGGCTATGTCGCTGGACTCCCACATAGTCAACCACGGTTCAAGTCCCGGACCTGGTGGCTTAAAACTCACGCCAGGTGCGTGTGCGTGCGTGCCCAAGATCCCGAGAGGAGAATGGAGGAAAAGGGATTGCGGCATGGCCATCTCCCCTGGGGGGTGATTTCTCGCTTTCTGTCTCTATGTCTCTCTCTGTCTGGCAAGCGCACGCGCCCTATAGCGAAAACCTCTCCAAAAAGAAAAAAAAAACAAAAAAGACATGTACTCCATTCTCTGCTTACAGAGTTTGATATACGACTAAAGTAAAAGATCAGACTTCTTTTGTGGGCAAATTTCATACTGTTAGATTTGATCTGTTATTTTGGTCACTTGAAAATTTGTTGAATCTTAAGTTTGTAACTTAACATCTTTTTATTGACCAGACTACTGTAGATGTTAACATAATAGTCATTAGTAAAAAAAAGTTGACTAGTATTAAGGCAGGAGGGACCACCTTATAAGTCTTCCTCTGGAAACCTTCTAGATTTTTCTTAACTAGCATTTTTGGGTCATTGAACAAATTAAAAAGCTTCCTATCTGTGACAACCAGACCACTGTTCATTTCATAAGTGTATCATGAGATTCATGGTCATGCTGAACTCCTAATATTCTTGAACTATAAAGATTGACTTTCATTGCATAGTCATTAGAAAAAGTAAAACACACTTGCGATGGTGACTTACTCTTGTAAACCCATGCTATTTCTAAAGATCACTATTTACTTTGGAAACTGGTAATACTATCTTAAAATGATCACTTCTATTGTAATTAAGTACTTACCAGTTCTAGTATTAAGTACTTATTCTCTAAAGTTTCTTACTGATTACTGATATTGTTTATTTTTTTAAAGAATTCATATTATTATTACTTTTTAAAATTTGACTAGAGAGAGACAGAGAGAGAGAGAAAGGGAAAGGTAGAAAGCAAGCCACCAGGACTAGGACTGGAACCACTTTTTAGCCATGTGAAAGTCCTGGTCCCCAACCACCAGGCCACCTTACTGGCCCTATTGATGCTGTTTCAACCATTTATTCTATAAAACTATTGGGTTGTAAGAAAAATCATGACACATTTTTGCATAAAACAACATAGAAAACTATATCATGATTTTTCTGACACCTAATAATAATGACAAAATAAGCAGCTACTGTATATTTAATATTATGTGCCAAGTGCTGAGTTAAAGTGTTTTACATTGAATGATCACCCTGGCCCTATGAGGTATATACCATGATCCCAATTGTAGAAGTGAAGAAACTGAAATTTAGAATGGTTAGTAACTTGAGAGGAGAATACAGTAGACCCTAGGTCTATCTGACCCCAAAGGCTATTTTCTCAGTCAACATATTATTTACCTTCCCTTGAGATACACTGGCTCAGGTGAGGAATCTTAACTAAGCTGAGTCTCCAATTCTTTCTTTCTGTTTTACATTTAACTTAAATTTCTTTTATACATTCTATCACTATACATTGCTACAGCTTGTAAAGTGAATTTACCCAACATGAATACACTTCATACTAGTCCAGTTGAAGATACGTTATCATCAACAGATAATCATCCATTTCTGTGTCCCATAAATGTCTTGTCTCTCTGTTTTTCTCCTTGATTCCTTACCCTCTGCCCCTTCTCCCACCCTCATCCCACACTGTCTCCAGAATCTGTAACCATTTTCCTTGCTTCTATATCCTCCAATCTTTCAGTTTCCACCATAGAGTGTGGTCAGATATGTTAACTGGAGACATACAATGTCTCTTTTATAGCCTGGTTTGCTTCACTCAGCAGCAAATCTTCCATGTTAGTCCACTTTCTATTAAATGACAGGGTCTTGTTTTTTTATGGTTGAGTAGTATTTCATAGTTTATATGCCACACTTTTTCAATCCATTCATCTGTTTATGGACATTTGGGTTGGTTTCTTGTCTTAGTAATCGTGAATCATGCTGCAGTAAACATAGATATGCAAGCACTTTTCCAGCTGAGAGTTCTCCTATCCTTTGGGTAGATACCCAGGGGTGGAATTGCTGGATCCCATGGTAGTTCTATTTGTAGATCTTTAAGAAACCTCCATATTGTTCTCCATAGTGGCTGGACTAATTTACATTCCCACCAACAGTATAGGAGAGTTCCCTTTTCACCACAGACTCACCAGCACTTCTCACTTTTTTTTTTTTTTTTTTTATCTTAGCTATTCTGACTGGAGTTTTATCATTTTAGTTCCACCCTTTCCAGTCAACTCCGATGAGCTGAGTCCTTGCCCAGTGGGGGGAAAAACAGTGAAATAAGAGTGGAGAAATTCTGTCTCCTTATAATATATACTAACCTACCATCATGATATACATGCTGGGGACTTTTCCTTATACAAACTCTTTCTACACTGAATTTCTTGCTCTTTCCCATTTTAAACTTGCTCAGAACAAGTTCAAGATCTTGGGTATCTGTCATCCTGTCCACCTTTTATCAATGATCATTAGAAAGTTTGCTATCCAACCTCATAGGTCTCATTGAATTCTGTTCATTTTCCTCCCTCAATGGGACCATTGCAGTGGTTAGAATAAAAATATGCAAAATAATTCATCTTTATTGTTCGCCTTACCTCTAGTGGAGTCACCATCATGACATCAGTTAGCAAGCTTTTCCATCGACTCCGTAAGAACTAGAGCACTTCAAGAGAAAGCCAACTTGCACTGCGCAGCCTGCCTATTCTCTGACTGTAGTTGGCACTAGGACTCTGCATGGTGTTTTATGTGATATATGTTTCCTCTAGCAAATGTTTCCTGCATTCTCGGGGATTTTCTGCAGTAGTGTACTTAGAACATCAAAAAACCAAACCTGCCATGATTGTGTTATATAGAAAACTTACAACGTTAGCTTCTGATGTGGCAAAGGGAAGAGCCATAGAGTAATGACAAGCAACCCAGGCTTGGTGTGAGTCAAACCTTCACTGAGTCTGTTTTTGGTGGAGTGGAGATGATGCCATTTCTTGAGTTTTAATCTTCTCAGTTGAAAATGGGATAGTAAGTTTAGGATAATGCATATGTTCTTCAATGTGATATAAGTGCTTATTAGCACAGTAGGTATTAATATTCTCATTATTCAACTCTTTGGACCTATGTGCAATTATAATCCGTTGCTCCAAGCTCCTTCCGAGCATCCCCTATTAGCCAAAGTCATATTCAAAGCCCATGACTCCCAGTTAAGATAGTTAACTACTTCCTTTTAGGTTTTTTTTTTTTTTTTTAAATTAATTGCCAGAGGGTACAGGAGGTGAAAAGGAAAAAGCAACCCTCAATGGGGAATGGTCATGCCACAATTGCTTCCCTTCCAAATCTCTATCCTGTACGGATTTCGAACAAGCATGCACATGTGCCTGGTGTGTGCCTTCAAGCCGCTGGGCAGGGATTATAACTGTAGTCAGCAATGCGACATTCATCTCCCTTTAACCACTAGACTATGGGGCCAGACCTACACTTAACTACTTTCTTAAGACTTTGTAAACATTCTCATTTTCCAAGTAAGTCACTCTCGTTTAATTTTGAGAACAGAACAAATGTCAAATTGATTAAAAGACATTACTTATAGTTGTACTCAGAAAAGGACTGGTTTCTTCCCATACTTAGGAACTCTCACTAATGCTCAATTTCTTAAAATGCCTAAAAATAAATAAGAACAAAGAAATGAGCTTGTGATGAATAAAAGTCAAATTAGGCCTTCTGGGTCTGTAGTCATAGTTTTTTCTTGGATTATAGGTATCGTGGGAAAATCAATCCAATGTAACTAAAATGTTGTGAATATAGCTCTGTGCAATAAGCCTAAAAGTGTTGTGTTTCTGAAACTAGCAGATGGTGTAATGGTTATATCACTGGACTCCCATGTAGTCTATGGTGGTTTGAGTCCCGGACTCCATTGCTTGAAACTCGCGCATGCCCAAGATCTTGAGGAGAATGGAGAAGGGATTGCAGCGTGTCCATACCCCTGGGGAGGAGGTGATTTCTTGCTTTCTGTCTCTGTGTCTCTCTGTCTCTCCAGAGAGTACAAGCACCCTACAACAAAAAATCTCTCTCTAAAAAAAAAAGTGTTGTTCTTCTATTACTGCTGAGACAAATTATCACAAATTTAGCATCTTAAAACAGCACAAATTTATTATCTTATAACACAAATTTATTCTTACAATTTTATCATCTTACAATTCTGGAAATCAGAAGTCCACATATCAGAGTCACTGATAGGGACCAGCGGTTAGCGTAATGGCTATGTCGCTGGACTCCTACCTAGTCGACTGTGGTTCAAGTCCCGGACCCAGTGGCTTAAACTCACGCCGGGCGCGTGTGCATGCATTCCCAAGATCCCAAGAGGAGAATGGAGGGGAAGGGATTGCGGTGTGGCCATCCCCCCTGGAGGGTGATTTCTCACTTTCTATCTCTCCGTCTCTCTCTGTCTGTTGGGCGAGAGCACGCGCCCTATAGCAAAAATCTCTCCAAAAAACAAAACAAAACAAAACAAAAAAAACAGAATCACTGATATGTGAAATCAAGGTTACTGGATTTCAAAATCTAAGGCTACATTTATTTCCTTAACTTGTGGACCTTCCTCCATTTTCAAGGGTAGTAGTGTAGCACCTTTTTCTTTAAATTATTTGTTTTTATCATTATGATGATGATCTTAATTTGCCACAGAGTATATGTGTTCACGAGAGATGGGGGGCAAATGAGAAAGCAAGCCACCAGGTCCGTCACTTGAACCACAGTCAGCCATGTGGGAGTCCAGCACCTTAAACACCACACTACCTACATCTCTACATCTTCAAATTTCTCTCTCTCTTTTTCTCTCTTCAATCTCTGCTTTCATTATCACATGCTCTCTGATTCTCTTGCTTCCCTTCTTCATTTATAAGGACTCTGCTGATTACATTGGGCCCATTTTGATTATCTAGAATAATCTTATCTCAAGATCTTTAACTTTACATGTGCAAAGTCTCTTTTGCCATGAAGGATAACATATTCATGAATATTTGGGTTTCAGAACATCCACATCTTTGGGAGCTACTATTTTGTCTACTACATGTGTAAATTGTACATTTTTTTCCTTTGGTCATAAGGATCAGATATTAGCAGTTCTGGTTTATGTTTTGGAGTCAAGACTTCTAATGGGAAAAGCTGACATTCAGAGAAGCTGGAGTTAATCAAATAAAAAGCAGGTATCAGCATGCATTTTATCACATCACCAAGAGAGTCAAAACAATATGATAGTAAGTTTGACTTCTTGTCATCTTGAATTCTTTCAGTGCTATATTATCAGAAAGAGACAGTATTGTTATAATGTAATTTATATAGTGCCTTCCCTTGAGTGTTGAACAGAATATTGTTTAGTATCCTCAGAGAATTAATCTCTCTATCTCGTTTTATCCCAACTCTGTCACTCCAGTAATATAATATATGGCAATACAATTTCTGTGTGAAAGAAATAAACCAGACCTACAAAATTTAAGAATGATCACTTAAAGAAATTCCTTTTGGAGGATTTTTTTTTTCTCATTTGAAAGTGCTCTTCCTCAGGTACTATACAGCCATTGACCCATATTATATAGATTAATTAGGTCAATTAATCTTTATATAATAATTATTGAGATGGCTTTGAATAATATTCATTTAATAAAAATGTGTCTTGACACAAGATTATCAGTTTAAATTCCTGCCACATAGTAATAACATTAAGAAACACCACTTGGGGACCAGCAGGTGGTGTGGTGGTGGTGAAGAAGCTGAACACTCCCACATGGCTGACCATGGTTCGAGTCCCAGAACTGGTGGCGTGCTTTCTCACTTTCCCTCTCTCTCGCTCTTTGTCTCTTTCTGCTCAAATTAAATGAATGAATAAATAAAAATTAAGTAAATAATTATAAAAGATAAAAAAGAAACATGCATTTAACAATTTTTTCTGCATTGTGATTTTGGATATGGAAATGATACTGGATAGATAAAATTTAAAAACTGCCTTAATTATTCACATTCATATGTTGTTAAAGCCATGTAGATATTTTACATTCAGAGAGGCTGTTGGTAACCCTGAATGCTGAGCCCAATTCAGAGCAATATTCACATCCTCTATGCTGTCAGTATTAATTCCCACATTTTAGACTCATCAGCACTTAGCCTTGTATTCCCACCAGATATCAGGACTGTTTAAATTTTTTTTGCTATCTACTTCAACAACATCATATTTTATCTTATTAACGACAATGACTACCATTTAATAAAGTATTTGCTAGGTCTAAGCATTTCACATTCATTATTCCTAATTGTTGCCTTGAGTTAACTCCCTAACAAATATTTGTTAAAATGTTTGCTCTTGGTAATAGAGATACAATCAAATGGTTATCCCTACCTGATAGCTGAGGAAATTGAGACTCAGAGGAGTTAAATAACTAGCCTAAGGCCCTGTGGTTCACGGTATGGACAAAACCCAGAGTCAGGGCTACTTACTCAATAGCTTGACTCAGCCCACCCTACCAGGCCACTACAGCTAGGGCATTGGAACTGCTATCCCATTTAGTTGCCATGTGTGTAAATCTATTCAAATGTTCATGTCCCAATTGATGCTGAGATTGATTCTGTATCTTGAGTACTGTGAATTGTGCCCTAATAAACATGGGAAAGCAGAAAAAAAAAAAAGAAAATCTATTCAAATGTTTGGGGCATATATAAGATTACCAGTGAAGTCAGAACCTTCAAGAAAAATGAAAAGGGACATTAGAAATGAGGTTTATCTTAGTCTGTCTTGTTCTTGTGTTGCCAAAACAGGATACCACAGACTGGTTAATTTATAAACAATAGAAATTTATTTGGCTCATTGTTTTGGAGACTGGGAAGTCCAAGATTGAAGTGCTGCATCTGCATTTTATGACATAGAATGACAGAGGTCATTACAAGAGCAAGAGAGTAAGAGAGGGCCAAACTCACTTTCCTAACAGACTCACCCTTGCAAAAACAGATCCACTTCTGTGATAATAACATGAATCCATTTGTCCCTCACATCCTAATCACCTTTTAAATATCCCACCTTTCAACGCTATTGCATTGGGCATTAAGTCTTCAACACATGAACTTTGGGGGACACAGTCAAACCATAGCAAGGTTGAAAAATAGAAAATGTAGCAATTATTTGTAACACAGATCCCACTATTAATAATGATACTTACGTTTAAAAAAAAAAAAACGCTTCAGGATTCTTATGCACGTACAAAATTCAGTGCAAAAAACTCTTGCTATACTACTAAGTGGATTGGGGGCATAGTTCTATTTACATCCCTTCTACTTTCTCTCAGTCCCTGATGTTTAGATTAGATAAAGACAACACTAAATTGTCAAATGCACACCGACAGAATGTTTCACAGTCTTTCATCTCACATAACACTGAACAGAAAGGACTTCATTAGTAAATTTACTCTACTGCTGAAAACTAGACACTTGGATGGCCTGGATATAATTTTGTTTTGTTTGTTTATTTTTTATTTAATTACTTATTTAATTTTAATTATTATTATTATTTTAAATTTCTATAGAGCATGTGCTTTCACTAGAGAGAGACAGGGAGAGAAAGGGAAAGTGAAAAAGCAAGCAGCCAGGTTCAGGACACAAACTGAGATTGGTCATGAGGGAGTCCAGCATCTTAACCACTATGCCACCTGCTGGCCCATTTGTTTATTTTTAACCAGCATTTTAAGTTTTAGAAACTTGCAGGACTCAGAAAGTTCCATATTAGGAATATCAAAATGGAACATTTCTAGGAAGCAATATGACAATTTGTTTCAATAATTTAAATGTGCCTTTCCAGCAGAGGACAAATAGATAAAGCAATATGCATAAGAATGTTCATTACAATGTTAGTTTTAACATGATAGGAAATAATTTAATTATGTATCAATAGGGTAGTCACTAAATAAATTATGTATATCCATGAACATATTACATGTAAAATAATAATTATGTATATCAATACATTCATACTGTATTAAGATTCTTCCCCTCCCCCACAGGGTGCACATATTCTTCAAAGAGAGAGAGAGAGAAAGAGAAAGTGAGAAACCATCCCCTGTTGGGGAGGTGGCTATGCCTCAGTCCCTTTTCTTCCATTGTCCTCTAGGGATTTTGGACATATATACACACACGCATACCTGGAGTGATTTTCAAGCCGCTGGGTCCAGGACTCAAACAGCCCAGTTATCATGTGAGATCCAGCCACCTTAACCTCCATGACATCTACTGGCTCTAAGATAAATTTTTAAGATTATAATCTCACTGCATGTATCAGAATGTCTATATGCCAAAACGTGTTGACTGTGACTATGACCAAGTAGTGGGATAGATGTCGATTTTAACTTCTCTATATATATTCTGTATTATTTGAAATTTCTTCTTTAACTCTTTTTTATCTCCATTTCCCACTTAAGTCACCCACTCTCCCTCCAAACACAGACTCGCTGACAATGCTTTTTATTTTGATTCTAATGCTTTTAGTTGGTATACATTCCCACAAAATGTAGTTTTGTTTTTTTCTACAGATATTTTCAAGTTACTTATCACATCTTGTTTATTACATTTTTTACCTAGTACAATGCTTTCTAGATTTATGTTGCTATGTGTACATCTAGCCTATTGCATAGAACTACTAATTTTTTAATATTAGCTCATTGGGAAAGTCATGACATATTTTTCTGTTTTTCGAAGCAAAATGCATCATGACTTTCCTGAAGACTCAGTGGTATAGGTATTATGAATTCTAAGCATGTCCTACTTTCATAATCAGAAAAAAATCAATAAGCTATTTTTATTGTGAATAAAAGAGAAAGTAACCAAAATTATGGCCCATACTAATACTGGGTTGTCAGAAAAGTCCTGATGTGTTTTTTTTTTAATGTTTTTCTGTGCAAAAACGTCTCATGCTTTTTCCAAAAATCCAATAATTTTGTTGAGGTTAGCAGGTGGAGTAGTTGTTAAGGTGCTGGACTCCCACATGGTTGATGGTGGTTCAAGTTTCAGACCTAGCAGCTTGAAATTCACTCTGGGTGCATGTGTGTTCATGCTGAAAATCCCGAGTGGATGTAGGAGAAGGAACTGCAGCATGGCCATCCCCTCGAGTGGTGATTTCTTACTTTCTCTCTGTCTCCCTGTATCTCTAGTGAGTGCACACACCCTATAGTAAAAATCTCTCTTGAAAAAAAAAAAGTAAGTTTGTCATTGGAGTTATCCAAATAGGAAAATACTTATACTTGAGATTCTGTTTTACTAAGTACATCTACATGTTTTTAAAATAATTTTTAAATAATTATTTTATTTAACTTTATTTATTTATTTTAATTTGGTCAGAGAGGGACAGAGAGAGAGAGAGCAAGAGAGAGAAAACAAACCCCCAAGTCCAGGACTTGAACCACAGTCGGCCATGTGGGAATTCAATGCCTTAAACATAACATCACCTGCCGGCCGAAGTGCCTCTACATTTAAAAAGTATTTGGACACATAGAACTCTTTTCTATAAATATAGAAAATTCAAGAAGAAAAGGGTATCTCTTTCTATGTAGAATCTAAAATGCTTGGCTTATTTTAGGAGGCAAAAATTTCAAAAGACAAAGTTATTTTGAAAATGAAAAGTAGTGAGATGAACTTATTACAGTGTGTTCTCACTATATATTAGAAATGAAATTAAAATCACTTAAAATAAAAGAAATATGACATGGTAATGCAAACAGAAATTAAAGGAACTCCCAAAAGGATAGGAAATATTTGGTTGATGGACAGCACAGGAAAATGAAAAGACAGAGGGAGGAAGCAATAAAACCTACTGGGAAAAACTCGAAATTTATATATTGAAAGTTCATAATTTTTAACATAAAAATCTAATAATAACTGCTAATCCCTTTCTCTAAACTTTAATTTAAGGATAAAAATAGCACTTCAAGAGTAACTTTAGTCAGCCACATTTTTATAAGCTAGCTATCAAATACTCTCAGTAAATACTGTGTACAATTTACAAACTTTTCTCCAAAACAATATCATATTCTTAGATGAGAGGTGTAAAAAAGTAACACATGACTAAGTGTTATGGGGGGAAAGTGATAAGAGAGTCATATTTTAAAGAAGGTATTACTTCCTGCTTTAAAGTACCTTTAAAATACTCTGATTCCAGAAAAGGTCACAAAAAACTGTGCTTCTTCACTTTCTTAATTAGACTGTTTTTCACTAATAACAATAAAGCTTTGTAATACAACACTGGCAGACAAAACCAAGATGCCTTTTCTAAGAGTATTTTGTTGAAACAGTGCCTTCCTTTTTTTTCCCCCTTCTCTCCAGAATACTGGGTTTCAGAATAAGGTTGCTGACCTAGAGAAGACAGTCTTCAGGGACCCAAAGGCAGGCCAGAAAAGTAAATTACAGTATAGAAACTGGAGTGTGAAAACAAAACAAAACAAAAAGCCAAGTAATCTGAGTGTTCAGGGCCAAATGGAAAGAATATGTTTATTCTAATGTTGGTAGGTAACCTCAAAGGGGAAAGGCCCACTACAACAACCAGATGATCTAGGAAGATCATAGCAGTCTTGCTTCTCTGGAAATTAGTGTTAAATGAGAAACCAAGACCGTAAGATGTCTTTAAGAGCTCTTTTGAATTTGCCTAAGATATTCCAAAAGAAAAACTCTAAAGATGAGGAATAAATAAGGGTTTTGATGACTTGATGTAACTTTAAAGATGTAGTTAGCACTTCATTTATTGGTAGGCAGACTAGCATAGTGATTAAGCTAAGGATTCTCAAATCCCACAAAGCCCAAGCTTTACAATATTTGGCAATTTATTTAGCTTCCTCATCCATAGAAAATACACATAATAAATAGATTTATTTCTTAGGATTATTGAAATGATTAAAGTAAATAAGATTCTAAAGGATTTAGGACAAGTTCTGGCATATAGTACATATTCAATAAATGTTAGTGAATGCTGGTGGTAGTGTTAGAAAATAAATGAAAAAAGGAAATATGTTTACCATTTGAGAATCTATCTGCCTGAGACTCAAATCTGAATTTAATGCCAGTTGTTGTATTTTTAAAAAGAGAATTATTTTATTTAACTTTATTTATTTATTTATTTATTTATTTATTTATTTATTTATTTAAATTTGACCAGAGAAGGACAGAGAGAGAAAGAGAGAGAGAGAGAAAGTGAGAAACCAAGTCTCCAGGTCCAGAACTTGAACCATGGTTGGCCATGTGGGAGTCCAGTGCCCTTAACCACCACACCATCTGCTGGGCCCCAGTATGTTGTAATGTTTTTGCTAGATCATACTGAATCTGAAGAAGACATTATTTGCTACTAATATTAGAAAATGAGACTTCACAGATCTATCAGTATTAATACCACAGTGGGTACAAATCTCAGTCCATAAAGTCAAGTATGCAAGACACTTTTTTATTTATATTTCAAGCCCCCATTTCACTAGATGTTGAAACAAACAATCTCAATCAACTCAACCCCAATCTCATTACACTGGGATTGCATATATTCCAGGAGATTATCAACTGCTGTCAGCTGGCATCATCTGGTGAGGCTACTGTCTGCAGAGGCTTATGTGTGGCCCTGGTTGTCAGTTCACAAAGTTTATAGCTGTGTCCTAATTGTGGTGGACACTAGCTTCTGTGACTTTGGGGAGAGTGAGAAATGAATGGGACACCATAAGGCCCTGTCCCAAACCTCTACTAGTCTCTGGCTTGTGGGAAATAATTCTGTTGTTCTCCCATGCTGTCCTGGGATACAAAGGTACTCTATGAGGCTATTTCTGTCTCTCCTTTAAGTCTAACATGCCACACTGCCATCTCTACTCTTTGTGCCTATGCACTAGCATGGGGAGGGCTCTGCAGTCTTGCTACCTCCCCAAATAACAGAAAAAAAATGACATTTATTCTGCTCTTGAATCTCCCAAATTATGCAGAGGGGAGTATTCTATTTTCCTTAAATATATCTCCCAACCGATTTCAGAATAAACCCAGGAGGAAGCTGGGCACAGGTCTTTTTTCAGGTGCCAGCATCTATGTTCCTTTCTTCTGATTTGTCTCCTTTTCCCACAAGCCTAGAGAATTATCAATCAGTCTTGGAGACAAGAAAAACTAACTTTAACTCATCAGGGTTTTTTTTTTTTTTTTTTTTTTTTTTCTTCAGTTCCTTTGCTTCACATCTGATTTTGGCGTTTGAAATGTAAAAAGTCAAGAATTTGAGGACTAGCTACTTCACAGTCTAACTGCCTCAATGAGTAAGACAACTGGAAACAACAACTAACACTATTGGTTAGTACACCGAAATACACCTAAGTAGGGAGGAATGTCTGTTCCTTTCCTTCTAAAACTACATTTTAAACACATATAAGTAAAATCCTTTAACTTTCTATAAAGAATAAAATGTTCCAATCAAAATATTTTCCTTTAGTTAAAAACGTGGGGCCAGCTCATGACCTGGTGGTTAAGGCAACTGGATACCACATGATGGAGAGCACAGGTTTGAGTCCTAGACCCACAGCTTAGAACAAATGCCAGGTGTGTGTGAGTGCATGTCCAAAATCCTAAAAGGCGGGAGAGGTGGAGGAGAAAGGACTGCAGCATGAACATGCCTAAGAAGGTGGGGGGATGCTTTTTCGCTTTTCCTCTCTGTCTCTCTCTTTCTCTCCTATGAGAGCATGCACTCTTTGGCCAATTAAAAAAACATAAATAGAATTACTCTACATACTACTGAGAAGTGCTCGATTTTATGATTTCCTTTCAACCCAAATTGCAAATTACATACATTATTGCACATGAATGATCCTAACACCAGCCTGATAAATGAGGATGCTTCATTGTCTTTAACTGGCCATGTGGGAGTCCAGCACCTTGACCATACACCACTTGCTGGCCCCTGGCCCATGTATTTTTATTGCATTTTAATCACTGTCACTTGGACCATCTATGAGCCCCTTGAAATATGACCTGGACATATTCATCTTTCTAGGACTTTTGCATGATACGATCACTTCAGTCACTTATTATTGAATCAATCACTTCTCTTTTTTTTAGAGAGGGTTTTTGCTAGAGTGCATGTGTGCTCACCAGAAAGACAGAGACAGAGAGACAGAAAGCGAGAAATCATCCCCAAGGGGGGATGGCCACACCGCAATCCCTTCTCCTCCATCCTCCTCTCGGGATCTTGGGCACGCACGCACATGCGCCTGGTGTGAGTTTAAGCCCCTGGGTCCGTGACTCGAACCACGGTCAACTACATGGGAATCCAGCGACATAGCCATTATGCCAACTGTTGGTCCCGAATCAATCACTTCTTGTTGAATGAAAGAACAATAAAGTATTTGCCTATTTTTATTTATTTAGAAAAATATGCATTTATTTTCCTCAAAACCAAGTACTAAAACATGATTATATTTAAAGACTAACAAATGGCATCAGACATTGTATTTAGCAGATAATGGTCACATTGTAAAGATCTATATATTTTTAAAAATTACTCCTAAATTCATGCTAAGGAAAAATCTATCTAGAACTGATTAGTTGTAATTAATGTACACAAGGTATAATTTGTACACAGAGAGTTTTTTGTTTTTCAAAAAAAAAAAATACGATAATTTACATTTATAAAGAACACTGCTCTATGAACAAAGAAATACAGAAAAAAAGTAATGAGAGTATCATTACTCATGAGTAAGACAATGTCCTGATGTCTCAAAATCCTTTACAAAAAGAGATAGCTTCATATATTCTGGTTCAGAGGGTTTTGTATATTACTTTTCTTTTTCTTTTCATCTGCTTCCATCTTAAGCTTAACTTCTTTAGTTGTAAGAGCTCCCAGTTTCTTATTTTTCACTTTCTAAACTTTTTCCTTGATGGCAGCCACATCAATTTTAGTACCAGTAGAAGCTTCCTTAGGTTTCACTACTGGTTTTTCTTTTGGTGGAATAAAAGCTTTGTTTCTCCTCTTGTCTCTTACTGAGAGCTTCTGCTGGTCCCACCACTAGCCAATTCTTTATCAGTCTGACTTTCTGGCTGTGGTGGTGAGAATGGTGTATACTCTTTCTTCACAGTTTGTTTCTTTGGTTCCTTACGTTTATTCACATGTTTGTGTTTGAAATGTGGCAAAAATCTTTCCCAACTTTGTGATAGTAGTTCAGAATCTTTTGCCAACTCTCGTTTAATCATTAAGGTTTTAATGTTATAAAGTGGATGACTATTCTTCATAGTATCTAGGACTACTTTTCGAACCTCCTTTAATCCACTAAAAGGTGCAATGGCTGAAACTGTGTTTCCTTGAACCATACTGTAACAGTTTGTTAAGATTTCCAATGCCTTCAATGTAGATCCTTTCGGACCAATAAGCTGTTGTCTCCTTTTTATAAATCGCTCTTTATTTCTTACCAAAGAACCTATTTTAATGATGTCACACGCAATGTCATCCTGAAGAATTCGCACTGCCTGTTCAAATGAAACACTCTTTGTTAACAGTTTTATTAAGTCTCTGGCCCTAATGATGATGTATGGATCAAAAGTCTTTGTAATACAGTCATGCTGCCCTCGATCAGGTCCAAGGTTGTATTAATGTGACGTTCATTCAATGCTTCTGCACCACAGGCCAACACTCTTTCTAGTAAGTCTCTCTATACTTTGGAAACAAGGTTGCAAAACCACTCTCCTCCAAGAGTCCTCTTCTTTGGAAAAGCCTGGTTCCTTCCAACCATCAGGAACAGTAGGTAGTTCTGATTCATCTTGGATCTCTACCTTTGACTTCTGATTTCGAAATTCACTTTTCCCAGTCCCCGCAGTCAGCCCATTCTGTGAAGAGGCTGCCATTTTCAAACTACTTCCCTATTTGCCTATTTTTAAACAATGATGCATAACAGGATCATTCAAACCTATAGATGCCATATGCTATAGTGCACATGTGCAGTATTTCAAAAGTATATGGAGCCAGATGTTCATGCAGCAGTAAAACAGAGAGCTCTGTAAGGCTGACCTACATGGGAAGACGCCTGGTTTACATCCGGAGAATTCTCTAAGTATGCTGAGTATGAACATGTGCATGATCTGGGGCTGGATGAAGCTGGGGATAGATTGCAACATCAGGATTCTGCTGAGTGTGCTGTCTCTCTCTCACTTGCTCATAGAAGTCATAAATAAACTTTAAAAAAGTATAAATGTAGCACCAATTATGAGTAAATTTAGAGCTGAACAACTATGAACTCATAGCTATTAAGGAACTTCTTAAACACATTTAAGGAAGAAAGAGTGAAGTATATTTTACATTACTGATCAAAAGATAAAAAGTTTACAAATGCGAGCATTGAGATATATAGTCCTTAGTATTAGGAACTGAAGTAGAAAAAGCATGGAACCAACTTGAGTTCCAGTTCTTGTCTACTAATTATTTGCTTAGAACCTATGAGCAAGTAATATAGTATTTGGGGCCAGGAGGCTCAGCTTTCCCTTCTGTAAAATGGTATTTTAAACTAAAATTGCTAAGGTTCTCTTATTGTAGCATTCTACTAATTCCCTTGTTTAAAAATCTGGACTGGCTCAATAACCTATGAGTCACCCATATGGCTGACCCCTGTGATTTGAAAAACATACTGGACGTGTGCTACTGGATATCCAAAATCTCAACAGGATGGAGAAATGAAGAGATCGCAGCATGATCAGGCTCCACTGGGGGTGCTTTTGCCCCCTCTGTCTCTCTGGCAAGCACATATGCTCTACCAACTGGGGAGTGATTTTTTTTTTTTTTTTTTGAGAGGTTTTTGCTATAGGGCGCATGCGCTCACCAGACAGATAGAGAGGGACAGAGAGACATAAAGCTAGAAATCACCCCCCCAGGGGGGATGGCCATGCCGCAATCCCTTCTCCTCCATTCTCCTCTTGGGATCTTGGGCACGCACGCACACGCACCTGGTGTGAGTTTTTTTAAGCCACCGGGTCCGGGACGTGAACCGCGGTCAACTACATGGGAGTCCAGTGACATAACCATTATGCTAACTGCTGGTCCCGGGAGTGATTTTTCATGATCCTTCTCACTGTCTCCCTCCCAAGAGCACACAAGTCCTATGGCAAAAACCTTTTAAAAAATAAAAAGATTGTGTTAAAACTTAGTTAACATTTTTTTTTTCTGATCTCTAAATGGAAAGTTTCCAAATTAATCAATACAGAAACTAAAAAAAAATGTAGTTTCTGAAGGACTGAAGTCATCTGCTGTCATAAGGAAGTACATTGGACAAAATTACAGCTTAATTTTAATTCATTTTTTAAATAAAAATTTTATAGTTGCAACATATAACATGCAAGTGCAGGTTTATGCACATTTTTCTAAAGCTTTCAACAGACTATGAGTTTTATTTTTGTTTCTGTTTTGTTGAAGTGTATAGGATTTTTTCAGACGCAAGTTGGTTTAGGGAAAGGTTTCAGATCTAAACAAAGACTGCTCTTTTGAATTATCTGCTTTTATTACGTTAATTAAAACAAAACTCTATAGAGCCTCTAAATGCCTCACAAGCTACATAAAAAAATACCCAGTTGATGTGTGAGAATTACAAAGCTAATACACACAGTCGGTGAAGAAAAAACCCATATTGAAAGGCAATTAAACAAGAGCTATATCACCATATTATATTTAAAATAGGAAATACAGGTGCAGAAAACCAAGTAATCATCATTACTGTTACACTTGTCTTTTGGAATGGATTCTCTTAAAACTGATATTGCCTCCCTTCCTTTCCACCTAAAATACATGCTTCTCATACTTTAATTGCACATAATCACCTGGGGACCCTGTTAAAATGCAGATTCTGATTCTGAAGACCTGCAGTGAGGTCTGAAATGCTGAGCATCCAGCCAGCTCCCAGGGGCCCCAGTGTTCAGATCAGACTTTGAATAGCAAGATCTTTAACTATGGGTAGCCAGGAGCTAAAATGACAAATGATAAGAAGTGCAGGATTCCCTTTTTTCTGTTGATGTTGTTGTTTTTTTGGTCCACAAAATAACCAAATCCAGACTAGTCCTTGGGTCGAAGAAGCCTTTTTAGAGAAGTGAACATTTAAACAGAACCTTGAAAGATGAATAAAATGTTTCTTTCTTTTTTCTTTTCTTTTCTTTTTTTTTTAGAGAGGTTTTCACTATAGGGCGTGTGCGCTCGCCAGACAGAGAGAGACAGAAAGCGAGAAATCACCCCCCAGGGGGGATGGTCACGCCGCAATCCCTTCTCCTCCATTCTCCTCTCAGGATCTTGGGCACGCACGGACACGTGCCCGGTGTGAGTTTTAAGTCACCCAGTCTGGGACGCAAACCGCGGTCGACTACGTGGGAGTCCAGCGACATAGCCATTACGCTAACTGCTGGTTCCCAAAGATGAATAAAATGTTGTGGACAAAGATAAAAGAACATTCTAGATAGGACTATGATTATATTCTCTCATGTATTTCCATAGCTCTTTAAACCTCTGTTGCAGTGATTCTTCAAGTATGGTCCCTGGACCAGCAGCATCAACATCACTTGAGAACTTGCTGGAAATGCAAATCCTCAGGGTCCACTCCAGACATACTGAGTCAGAAACTCTGAGTATGGCGCCCAGCAGTCTATCTTCAAATGCCTCTGGGTGATTACAATGTACCCTGGAGTTTGAGAACCACTGTTCCAATGCATTCTGTATTTCATTATTACTTTACTATGTATCAATACTTCAACTTCTCTCCCAGAATGTCAAGTTCCACAAGAGCAGAAACCGAGTTTTCATCCTTTGCAGTACCAGGCACAGCGTTTTCACTTAGCAGATCACAATACATCATGTTGAATTAAATTGCTATTTCTTTAGTGTCAAAATCTATGTATGCAAGATGAGCAGACTGCAGCATGCTAATTTTTCATTTTAATGGTGTTTAAGAACCTTTAAAGGTTGTAGAATGAGTGATGCAGATGCAGACACACGCCAATTGTAAAGAAGACTAAAATAAAGGAAGTGGCTGCTTTTATTTTTCAACAAAACCAAGTTATTCTCTATGGTTTTTATCTAAGTTAAATACACACAATGCTGCATAAATGTTTACTAATAGTAACAATAACAATCTCCTCTGGAACTTTCTCTCTTTACTTCTCTTACCTTTAAGGGTTTTATGCTTAAATTAAAAAAATTTCTAAAATTTCCTAAGTGGGTTTCAATTTCACATTATCTATTAATAAATTAGATAATAAGTATTACATAGGATGCCTATATACTACTTATCAATAAATAAATTCGAGATATAATTCATTATAAAATTATGTATCTCTTACTATAGTAACAGTCAACAAAGTTTTAGAATTCACATTAAAAAAAACAAACTAAATGAAAACAACCACTTACACTGATTAATGTTTCATTTATTACTGCCCAAAGTTAAATAACAACAGGTTTAAACAGCCATTTTTACTAAAAATCTTTAGTAAAACAGAATATACAAGAACAATACTGGTGAATAATCCATACAATAAGCAAATCCACAGACTTAGCATTGTTTTGCTTTCACAAAATACTTTTCTTCTTGTTAAGAAAACATAAAATTGGGAAAAAATCAGTCCATATGTTTGTTGTGAAAAGTAAACAAAATGATCAGATTCAAAAGGAAAAAATCAAAACAATTACGAATTATTTTTTAAAAGTAAAAGAAATGAGGCCAGCTAATGGTTAAGGGAGCTGGATTCCCACCGGGCTGCCTATGTGGCGACTTGAAAAACACCCCAGGCACAAGCTAAAAGTCCCAAAAAGAGGGAGAAATGGAGGAAAAAAGATTGTGGCATGACTATTCCCCATGGGGTGGGTAGTGGGGAGAAGGTGCTTTCTTCCTCTCCCTCTCTGTGTCTATTTCTCTCTGGCAAGTGCACACACCTTCTGGCAAATTAAAAAAAAAAAAAAAAAAAAAAAAAAAAAAAAAAAGGTATGCTTTGGGATCAGCAGATGGTATAATAGTTATGTCACTGGACTTCCATGTAGGCAACCATGGTTCAAGCCCGGACCCAGCACATTTGTGTGAGTGCTCCAAATCCCGAGAGGAAAATGGATGAGAAGGGATTGGAGCATGGCCATCCCTTCCCCTTGGGGGTGGAGGGAAGGGCAGGATTTCTTGCTTTCTCTCTCTCTCTCTTCTCTCAGGTGAGTGTGTGCGATAGCAAAAAAATCTCTCTGAAAATAAAAAAAAGTATGCTTCACTATTATTAGAAAATAAAAAAAGTATGCTTCACTATTAATAAAGTATGCTTCACCTAATAGTGAAGCATACTTTATTAATGTACAATTTTTTCCATAGGGCACATGCGCTCCCTAGAGAGACAGAGAGAGAAGGAAAGTGAGAAATCTCTCTCCCAGGGACTGGGGGGAGGAGGATGGCCATGTTCCAATCCCCTCTCCTCTTTTATCGCCCCGGGATTTTGAGCACACATACACAGGTGCTCAATGTGTCCCCCAAGCCACTCTCTCTGGACCTCAAACCACAGTCAGCCATATGGAATCCAGTGCCTTAACCACCATGCCACCTGCTGGCCCCTAATATACAAAATAATTTTTTGACTTGTTTTAGAAAATGCCATCAAATATTCCCAAAAAAGACCTTATTTCATCAGCTTCATCATCAGGATGATACCTATGGGAAAAAGCAAATAACTATTTTTGTAGTAAAATTTATCTTAAAATACACACTACATAATGTAATATACTAAATATCATCTAGATAAACTTAAAGAGTTCTGTGAGGTTAATACATCACATGAACTTCAGTATGCATAACCTTGTAGGAAGTCTATGGAGGAAAATCAGACTTCACAAACTGAATGGTAAGGACCAAGTCTCTTAGATATTTCTTTAAACATGTTAGAAAATAATATGGTAGAGAGAAACCACTAGTTTTATTTCTAAAAGGGCCAATAGAAAGGGCACCGATTAGGTTTAATTTGATGTTTTCATTGAATCTGTTGAATTGTGAAAGAACTGGTTGGCCCAAACACAACTCCAGGGGCAAGGTGGTGGTGCGGCAACACTGTTGGACCTACGTGAGGAAAGTCCCAGCTCCATGTCCTGATACCTGAGCACACTGGGAGAGTACCCTAGTTTAGGCCAGCTGGTAATGGGGTTTAGATTGTGGCATGGGGACTCTATAGAGGTGTTTATCTCTCTTTCTCTCTTGAAAGATACAAAAAAAAAAAAAAAAAAACTTTAAAAATTTAAAATAAAACTTGAACTTTTGACAAATTAGCTGATCTAATTTATATTTCTCAGGTGACTTTATACTTTAGAAAATGAACATACTGTATTCAAATCAGTAAAAAAATTTGTCAGTTCAAAATAATGTTTTAATTAACAGCATCAAACATATAGGTTTTCAAAAACTGATATATTTAATGTTGCAAAACATCTAAAAGAGTTTAGCTCACCAGGGGTCTACAATTTCAATATCTTTAGTAATAAATTCTTAGACTCTGATCTTTAAAATGAACCAAGAAAAAGGAATGCTAAACCTTTGTAAAACTTTTTGTTGGTATAATCTTGAAATATTTTTTAAAATAATTATTTTATTTAACTTTATTTATTTATATTTATTTATTTAAATTTGACCAGAGAGGAACAGAGTGAGAGGGAGAAACAGAGAGAACAATTGATAACACAAGTCGCCAGATATGGGACTCAAACCGTCCTCGGCCACATGAGAGTCCAATGCCCTTAACCAACACACCACCTGCCAGCCCCAATCTTGAAATATTTTAAAAGTGTTCTTACCTGAGACCAATTTCCTTTTTACATTCACTGTTTTGAACAAAAATATCTACATCATTAAAATTTGAAAAACTTGGTATTTTTTCAGAGCGAGTAAAGCATAGCTTCTCAATCTCTGGTGACAGATTCTGTTGTTTTCTTTCTTGCAAGTGAACCTATATTTTGAGGCAGAAAACAGCACTCATTGAGAGTTTAAATAGTTGGGCAAAATTGTGAAGAAAAACAAAGTACTTCTTTTTACAATACTTGCATTTCCAGTATGTTGAGGTAACTTTGTCATGGAGGATACATCAAACTTGGACATAGCAGAATCTGATAAATAAATATCTGGCTTCTCATGTGATGGAACAAAACTAAAAATGAAAATTAATTACTTGTAAAATAAGGCAAACATAAAAAAAGCATTCTAATTAGGATTAATAATGACTTTGGGGAATATGATTAAAGTTTATCACATTTCTCACCAAAAAAATATGTACTTTAAAATCATTTATTTATTTATTTATTTAGGTTTTGCCATAGAGAGTGTGTGCTTAACATAGAGAGACAGTGAGAGGGTAAGTGAAAAATCGACCCCCAGTGGGAATGGCCATGCCACAATACCTTTTCCTCCTTCTCTTCTTGGGATTCTGGGTTTCTGTACACACATGCTGGCATGATTTTCAAGCCACTGGGTCTGGGACTCAAACCACAGTCGGCCATGTGCGAGTCCAGCACCTTAACTACTATGCCTCCTGCTGGCTCAAATGATGCACTTTCTTATACTCAAGAGAACTCAATATATTTCATTTCTTTTGGACCAAATCACAACTTACATATACCAAACTAGAAAAGAATACTATTGTATTTTCTACATCCTACTTGCTTAACTTTTAATCTCCTTTCCTTATTCTGGCTTTACTGCAAATAGACATATCTAGTTATCATCTTATGTACACTAGAATTCATCCTGAACATTTTGTATTAAATTCATTCATTTAAATACATTTATTATTTACTACCATATACCAGGTATTGTACTAGGAGCCAGTTAAAAAGTAGTAAACAAACCTTCAGGGAGTGACCAAATGGTAGATAAGTAGACAATGAATAAAAATAAACAAACATATGTGTGTGTGTGTATGTATGTTCCCTCACCCCCCGGCATGTTTTTTTTTTTTTTCTTTTTTTGGAGAGGTTTTTGCTATAGGGCGCGTGCGCTCGCCAGACAGACAGAGAGAGACAGAGAGATAGAAAGCAGGAAATCACCCCCCAGGGGGGATGGCCACGCCACAATCCCTTCTCCTCCATTCTCCTCTCGGGATCTTGGGTACGCACGCACACGCGCCCGGCGTGAGTTTAAGCCGCCGGGTCCGGGACTCGAACCGCGGTCGACTACGTGGGAGTCCAGCGACATAGCCATTACGCTAACTGCTGGTCCCTCCCCCGGCATGTTTTTCAAGCTGCCAGGAACCATGGAATCAGCTAAGTGGGATCCAACGTCTTAACCACCATACCACCTGGCCTAGAATGTGAATTGTTTTTTAGAGGTTATGCCTTAGTGTGCAAGCACTCACTGGAGAGACAGAGAGAGACGGAAACAGTGAGAGGGAAAGTGAGAAATCACCCCCCCCCCAACCCCGCGGGGGGATGGCCATGCTGCCGTCCCTTCTCCTCCTTTCTCCTACTGCGATCTTGGGCACACAAGCATATGCGCCCCGTGTGAGTTTCAAGCCACCAGGTCCAGGACTTCAACCACAGTTGGCCATGTGGGAGTCCAGTGACGTAACTACTATGCCATCTGCTGGCCCTAGAATGTGCATTTTTAATATGCACCCTCAAGTGATTTTGATGCACGTGGTTTGACAACCATACTTTGAGGAACACACTTCAAAGATGAAGAGGGTTTGGCTATACTTTATAGCTTCTCTGATATCTGATGACTAGATCCCCTCTCTAATTATGTGTCAAGAGGCTATGAAGTTCTAGGTATTACAAACTGAAGTTCTAAAACTTACGTGTTTGATAATTCTCTTTGGGATTTTCTCTCTGACTCTTGGAGGGTCAGCTTACTTTCGGTACTTATACTCTCAGTGTTTCCAAATCCTATATAAAGAGAACATTTTGAAATAAAATGCTAGGAAACAATTGAGTAGGGCTTTTCACAAGTTCAACAAGAACTTTCTCAAACAGATATGATCTGGTTAAGAAGGAACAAATTATTCTTCTCAATAATAAATTTTAATTTGCACAAAAAAATAAGCACACAAAGCTAAATGACTAAAACTATAAGATACATAGGTTTAGCTTATTAGTCACTAATGTTAAAAGGTCCTCAAGTACCATTATTTTTATATTTATTTTATTTTTTAATTTGGCAGAGACACACACAGACACACACACAGAAAGTGAGAAAGCACCTACCATGGAGGATGGTTATGCACAGTCTCTTCTCAATTTCTCTCTCCATTTAGGATTTTGGGTTCCTACTCATGCACCCAGCATGGTTTTCAGGCTGCCAATTTGGGACTCAAACTGCATGGTCACCCATGTGGGCTCAAGCTGCCTCAATACCAAGGGATGGTCTCTATATTTTTTAATTCATGTATATAAATGATCAAGTAAAATTTTATTCAGTATTTCCAATCATCTGTGTGTAATTATTTAAAGTGCTCTTTACATGAGGGAACATGGTGTTTATTGAGACTGATTTTTTTCCAGTGCCAAAGCTACACCTCTCTAGGATTAGGCTACCTCAAAGGGTAAGTACACACTGCCTATTAACTTATAGCACACAATTATGCTGAAATTTGAGAAAGAGGCTGGTAGTTGTATAGTGATACAGGAAACTGTGCTAATGATCTCATGGTATAGAGATTTGCTGGTGCTATTTTCTGAAGGTAGTTAAATCCTGTCCTTTCTGGAAGGAGTATTAACTCTTTCGATAATTCTTAATGCCCTGAAACAATAAATAAAACTTCAACTTCTGCTTCTCGTAGAAATATTACTTCTTTCCAAGAACATGGAAGGGCAGGTGGATAGTAAGAGGCAACTATAATTGTGGGAATAAGAGTCAGAGATGTCTGAAGGACTGAGTTTCTTCTGTCAGCCCTCAAAGATGAGAATATCTCCATATCCTATTTTGTCAGGCACCAAAATTTCCAGTTCTCTGTTTTAGTGAAATAGAGTAAATTCAACTGTAACTTAAATAACCAAGTCCCATTATTTTTGTATTGTATATGATTTAAATGCCATTTCCAGTAAGGAGAAACTAATCTTTTCTTATTTATGTTATACACCCAAAGAGTCACAATTTCAAGTAGATTTTTGTTTTTGTTTTTGTGAACAGATAAATACTTTTAAAAAACTGAAATATTTTGGGGCCAGCAGGTGGCATGGTGGTTTCAATGTTGGACTCCCACATGACCAACCATGGTTTGAGTCCCAGATCCAGCAGCTTGAAAATGATGCTGGGCATGTGTACCTGCATGCTCAAGAATCACAGGAGGAGAAGGAAAGAAGAAATTGCAGTGTGACCATCCCCCCTGCGGGGTGAGTTTCTCACTTGCCCTCTCACTGTTTCTGTTTCTCTCTGCTCATACACATGCCCTGTGGCAAAAACAGACAGACAGACAAACAAAACCTTAAAAAAAAAAAAAGTAGGTGATGTGGCAGTTAGGGCAGTCAATTCTACGTAGCCGACTTCATAGTTCAAGTCCTGGACCCAGTGGCCAGAAAACCACACAGGATACATGTGCATGCACGCCCAAAATCCTGAAAGGAGAATGCAGGAGAAGGGACTGAAGCGTAGTCATTCCTCCGGAGGGGGGCGGTGATTTCTCATTTTCACCTCTTTGTCTCTCTTTGTCTCTCTCCAGCAAACACATGTGCCCTAAGGCAAAAAAAAATCTAAAAAAAGAATTTTTAAACAAAATGCTTTTTTCCTTTAAAAATATTAGCTCCATCTTAGAATGGAGAGCAAGGTAGTCTGTTTTATAAGAGAAAATTCAATAAATAATCTGAATTTGAATAAAGTCTTTAATAAGAGAGGAACAGCAGAATAGAAAAAAGCTCACTTGCTATCTTATCATCATGGAATATCTTTTTTTTTTTTTTTTTTTTGGAGAGGTTTTCACTATAGGGCGCGTGCGCTCGCCAGACAGACAGAGAGAGACATAGAGACAGAAAGCGAGAAATCACCCCCCAGGGGGGATGGTCACGCCACAATCCCTTCTCCTCCATTCTCCTCTCGGGATCTTGGGCACGCACGCACACGTGCCCGGCGTGAGTTTTAAGCCACCGGGTCCGGGACGCAAACCGCGGTCAACTACGTGGGAGTCCAGCGACATAGCCATTACGCTAACTGCTGGTTTCCCATCATGGAATATCTTGACCTCTGTCCTTAGAATGGAAAAAATGCTCTTCGTGGAAAGATCATATTTTCAGTTTTGCTAAAAATTATAATCTTAACAAACCAAATCTTACTAAACTAGCATACACACACACGCACACACACACAAAGGCAAAGAAAATTAGCCTCAGGAGCTAAAATGAAACAATATTTGAAGAATTTCTAATTAATTATCTCATGCTAAAACGTAATACCTGATGTTTTTGTCTCCTCAGTATTGGCTGAAAAGCTAGTAACCTCTATTAAGTTTTCATCATCAAAATCATCCCAAACTTCATTTCCCAATTCAAAGTTCACATTCAAAACTTCTGAAAATGGAGAGTTGCTTTTATCCTTATCTGTCAAATTTTGGTTTCCAGACATATTAAGATTTCTGTTGAACAGCATTGTTTGAGGGGCTTTCTCATTTGAAGTTGTAGAATAGTTCCATCTAGAAAAGTCTGTCATGTATATGTATAAAAGAATATAGATACTTTTAAAACTACAAGGATCATTATCTATTGATGTATCAAACACATTTTTCAACTACTAAACAAAGTTCTTGAGCACTAGTCTTCAAAAGCATTGGGTCAAGCATTGTTGAATATTGTGTTCGGCCAATTCTTTTACTATATTACATGTACAAATTGTTGCATTAAATTTAATTTTCAATGGATTTTTTTTTTTTTTGGAGGGGAAAGGTTTTTACTATAGGACACATGTGCTCACCAGAAAGCCAGAGAGACAGTGAGACAGAAAGCGAGAAATCACCCCCCAGGGGGGATGACCATGCTGTAATCCCTTCTCCTCCATTCTCCTCTCAGGATCTTGGGCACGCACGCACATGCAACCCAAGCAAGTTTAAGCCACCAGGTCCAGACTCAAACTGCAGTTGACTACATGGGAGTCCAGCAATATAGCCATTACACCAACTTCTGGTCTCAGTTTTCAATGGATTTTTAAAGACAACTAATTTTCCTCTTAATTCCTAATGAGAATAACTTTATTCCAAGACTGGATTATAACAGCTTCTAAAATAGTCTTCTTCCACCAGCTCTTCTCCCTATAAATAAATTTTGAGTATTTTTATGGAATATGTTAGTCCGGAGGCCGGCAGGTAGAGTGGGGGTTAAGGGTGCTGGACTCCCACATGTCTGACCACGGTTCAAGTCCTGGACCTGGCGGCTTGCTTTCTCACTTTATCAATCAACCTCTCTCTCTCTCTCTCTCTCTCTCTCCCCCTTCTCTAGTCAAATTAAAATAAATAAATGAAGCAAAATAAAAAATAATTCTTTTTTAAAAAAAGAAATATGTCAGTCCAAAACATATCTTTATTTTTTCCCCCTGCTATAAAATTCTCAGTTTTACTCATTTTTAGCCTGAATTTGGAGCAAGACTACCTGGGTAAAAATTCCACCTCTCTTTTTTCTTAGCTGTATGATCTTAGACAAGTAATTCTAACTCTCAAAACATAGTTTTCTCCCCTGAAAAATGGGGTAATAATAGAACCTACCTCAAAAGACTGCTATAGAGACTAAATGGCTTTACTTGTACAGTTTTGCATAGTGGTATATCAATAACTGATTAGTCACCTCTCAAAAATGTATGCAGACATATACATATAGGTTTATTGTATACTTTACTGATGTAAAGACTTTGTAGCATACAATTTACAAGTGATAGTAAAATATATGGCATGCTTAACTGTAAATTCTATATATCTAATTGAGTCTCACTGAACATGTTCATTAAGTTTTGCTATTCTTCTACCTGGAGTCAACCTGTGGTTACAATTGACAAGTGCAATTCTCACATGAATGTTCAATATTTTTGTTGACTTTAACAAGTAAGAGGAAAGTAAGAGAATAAAGACATTTATTGTGACTTCACTCATTCATCATTGACTTAAACAACTTCTTTGCTGAATTAGTACTTCTTAAATACTAGAAGATTTTCTCATTTTTTCAGCACGTTATTCTCAATGTAATGGCTTCCGATATAGCACACTGCTAAGCTTAATCTACACTGTTAATAATTTATCCATCAATTTCTTAAGTCTAAACAATATCCAAAATAATAAATCAAACTCTGATTGGTAGTGTTTGCTCTTTCCCATGGTATAAATATTCCTACTATGACTGTTTCAAACTATTAATGTAATATTACTGAATGAAAAGTTAGAAAGCAGTACACAGAAGCATTTCCACCATATAGATAAAATAGATATAAATAATCTCAAACATAGATAAAAGTAAAATGCAGTATAAAAACCAGGAAGTGATCAATTTTGAGTATGCTTGACTTTTTTTTTAAGTTGCTTTCTTTCATGAGAGTTAAGAAACACAAAGTTGAAAGCGTTCATATACTATAAGGTTTAATTTTCATTTCTCCATTGATAACTCAATTTGGTATTGGGAGGTGGCAAGGCCTAGTGGGTTATGGTTGCATCATTGAGGCAAAACATTGAATAGGATAGATTAAGGACATCTCATGAGTCCCTGTGAGTTCTGGGATTAGTTCTCATGAGAGCTGGTGGCTAAAAGAGGGAGCAAGCTGCAGGCAGGAGCTTGGTATCCTGTGCTTCCATCAGCCATGGTGTAGACTGGCCTAATGGCAGGCCTACCCTTTTGGACTTTTTAGCCACCAGAATTGTGAGTCAATAAACCTCTTTTTCTTTATAAAACATCCAGTCTTCAGTATTTCTATTAGCAATGCAATAACAGACTAAGACAGCATTGGACTGGGAATTAAGAGATATGGAGTTTATTTCTGTCCCTTCCATTAATTAGATATGTGGTTTTGGGCAAGTCATTTAATCTCTTGGAATATTGGCTTCTTTCACATAAAATTAGAAATTGCACAAAGGTCCCTTCCGATATAAATTTTATGATTCAAATACTGTCTCATATAATTTACGATTTGTTAATCTTCTTCCCTTCTTGGAATTGGAATATAAATGATAAAAAAGCATGTTTTTCTTAAAACACTCTCATAAGCAGTATTTTAATATATTTCAGGTATGTTTCACCATCAAAGTCTGTGTGAAAAGTATAAAAAACATACTCAAATACTGCTACTTATAGTACTAGATGCTATATATACATAAATACTTTAGCTACATATGATGGTGGTCCTATAAAATTGTAATAGGCTATACCATAAAGCCTACGTATGTAGTAGGTGATACCATTTAAGTTTATGAAAATATACTTTACAATATTCACACAAAGATAAAAATCATTTAATGATATATATTTTCAGGAGGTATCTCCATAGTTAAGCAATACACAACTGAATAACCAACCAAGCTGAGGGAACTGAGGCAAAATGGTTAAGTATACTATGAAAGGTTACACTAAATAGCAGAGTTAGGATTTCTCGTGAGCTTAACTACTACATTATACAACTCCTTTTTTTTGGAAAAAAAAAGTGGCTCACTAAGTAAAACAAGAATACAGTTTCTATTGGGAGTTAAATATCTAGACGGGAAATTTATATCGTAATATAAATTAGATGTTGAATACTGGGTGAAAAGATAAGAAAGTAGGAAAATAACGTAAATGCAACATGAAAGTAAACTGAGGAAGGATACACTGGTATTGTGAAGGACAATGAACAGAAAAGTAGTATACAGAAGGAATAAATTAGAGAGTACAGTTTGAAGGGAAATAAAAACAAAAGGTTGACAATTTCACATCTTTTACTCATTGTGTAATAATATTTAGGTTTTGAAAAAGTTAGGTAAGTGCTTGGATTCTCTAGTTGAGTTTCGGGGACTCTTTTTTACAACTCATGTTGGGACTGTTGGATGCCATGGTGTAAGAAGAGGTTGTAAATATTCTAGCCCTTGCCTTCTTAAGATCTCAAATTATGACTTCTGTTGCCACTTTTTTCTTCATTCTGTCACTTTATGCTTCCCATAGTAAATACAGCCCACTGTTGACCAAATTATTGTTATGTGGCACAAAACTGTATTTTAGGGATTAAGTAAGAAAATGTACTGTTCAATACCCAAGAGAAAAATGTTACCAGTTAATAATCATAATAATTTCAGATGCTGATTTTTAAATACCATTAGTTATCAATCTAAAGTAATCAGAGCTCACATTCCCTCTTAAGTTGATATCAACAGTCATTTACCTTTGTCTTGATATTCAGATGGTTCTTGTTGAACTTTCCCACAGATTTGATACTGATCCCACTGCTCTGTTATAGGCAACTCAGGTATTTTAAAATATTCTCCCCTTTACAGAGAAAAATATTAAAATGTTAAAGAAAAATTAAAATTAATCTGACTTTGGAAACTACTTATTCATATAAATGAAAAAAAATATGGCTTATCCACTCAACATTTCTATGACAAAATGTACCCAGCCTGAGTAGCAAAGGGTCAAAATAGGTGTTTAATGTCAGGGAAAAATGTTTAGTTATTTTTACATGTTCCTAATAGAAATCTGCTATTTGTGTATATCTTTTTTTTTTTTTTTTTTTTTGAGAGGTGGTCCCTATCTGTGTAAATCTTATAAAATCTATAACTAATGCTACTTTCAGCAACATAACAAAAGCTGGGGTCTCTAGTAGTAGTGCTGATATCTATCCTGATTGGTCAGTTCCTATTCTGTACTGGTTGTTAAATATGTTAAATGTCATCCCTGGGGACCAGCAGTTGGCATAATGGCTATGTCACTGGACTCCCATGTAGTCGACTGGGGTTCGAGTCCCAGACCCAGTGGCTTAAACTCACAGTGCGTGCCCAAGATCCTTAGAGGAGAATGGAGGAATCCCGCCCTGGGGGGTGATTTCTCGCTTTCTGTCTCTCTATTTCTCTCTGTCTTTCTGGCAAGCACATGCACCCTATAGCAAAAAACCTCTCAAAAAAAAAAAAAAAAAAAAAAAAAAAAAAAAAGAAAAGAAAAGAAAAGAAAAGAAAAGTCATCCCTGAATATAGAATGTCTTTAGCTGGAAGAGAAATTACACATGCTTTTTCTTCTAGCCATCAAAATACAGGGAAAAAAGTACTAAATTGTCATCTATAGCCTTCTGCTTAGTAACTAGAAACATGAGCTTTGTTGTTGTTTTCATATATAAAATGGGATAAAAATACCTTATTTTATGAGCCAGGTTAGTAAGGTCAAAAGAGATAATGCACAAAAAGGTAAATTTTAAATTATAAAGCATATAAACCTGAGGGACTACTAATACGGAATGAATCTCTGAATGGAAAGGTTAGGCTTTGTACACCAACATGATTTTCCTTTTAAAGAAATCTACTTTTGTCACCTAGCTTAGAAGGTAGAGAGAACCTGAGAGGGGTGACACATAAGATGGGTAGTTTCTTAGGAAAGAGATAATTTAGTAAATGTTAAAGCATTCTATAATTGTAGAGTTCTAAATAAATCAAGGTATGGAAGACAATAAAACCTTACTATAACACTGTTTCATTATGGAACTAAATGCTTATCTTAATTTGAGGGTAGCCAGTTACGTCTTTCCCTGAATAAGAGATTATCTGAAAGAATAGAAAGTTTATGATAAATACTTTACTTTAGATATTAACATTATATTTGTACCTTGATACACTGGGAAGGGAAGGCTTTGCAGTAAAACTATACTCCTTAAGAGCCACACTTTGAGATTTATTCATCTGTATCTATTAATGAAAAAAATATATAAATTCAGTTATCAGTATCACATTAAGACCTTTTAAGAAATAAGCAAAATAGCAAAATACCTACTGGCTCATGAAGTCCCTAAATCAATGAATTAGGAGAAATCAGGCTAGTTCTCAACCTGAATCTCCTTCTCAGCTCCTTCCTCTTAAATATTGACATTATCATGGTTTTTCACTAGCCTTTCTCATCTCACTGCACACATTCACAAAGATCTCAATTAGGCCCTTGGCTTTGATTACTGCATACATACGAATGACTTCAATCCATAATTCTAACTCAGTTCTCTCTACTGGTTCTCAAATAACTATATCCAACTGTCTGTAAGACATATTTACCTAGACACCTTGTAGGCATCTAAATTCAGCATTCACATATTGAACTTTTCCTGTCTCTGCTCCCTGAAACTTGTGTTACCTTTAGAATTTTTATACTAGTGAGGTCCCACTTTTTCCCAACTGCTCAAGCCAGAAACCTGAGTATTTTTTATTACTCCTTCTTCTTCTTTTTTTTCAAAGTGAGTTTTTTGCTACAGGGCGCATGAGCTCAGTAGAAAGACAGGAGAAAGTGAGAAATCACCTCCACCCCCAGGGCGATGGCCATGCTGCAATTCCCTCTATTCTCAGGATTTGGGGGCACGCACACGGAATGAGTTTCAAAGTGCCAGGTCCAGGCCTGGCCTGGAACTATAGTAGGCCGTGTGGGAGTCCAGTATCTTTTTTTTTTTGGAGAGGTTTTTGCTACAGGGTGCATGCACTCACCAGAAAGACAGAGACAGAGAGACAGAAAGCGAGTAATCACCCCTCAGGGGGGATGGCCACGCTGCAATCCCTTCTCCTCCATTCTCCTCTCGGGATCTTGGGCATGCACGCACACGCACTCAGCGTGAGTTTTAAGCCACTGGGTTCGGGACTCGAACCACGGTCGACTACATGGGAGTCCAGCAACATAGCCATTACGCTAACTGCTGGTCCCGGGAGTCCAGCATCTTAACCACTACACCACCTGCTGGCCCTTCTTTTATTACTCCTCCTATTTTACCCTTCTTAACCAATGAAGTACACCAAGGTAGTTGATTCTACTTCTAAAAAATATTTTAAATCCAGTCACTTCTCTCCATTACTACTGTCATACCCTAGACTAGGCCATCATCTTCCTTGGATTAGTGTAAAAACTACCTAATGAGTCCCTATGTGCCTATGCTATCATTCTCTGATCCCTGCTTTATATTGCAGCCAGACTGAACTTCATAAAATGCAATTCTGATCATGTCACTGATTAAGGTCCTTTGGCAACTTCCCAATATTTTCAGGATAAAGTGTAAATCCCTAAAATAGCAAAAAAAGTCTGAATGGTTTACATTAGTTCTACTTACCATTTCAGCTTCATCTTTCCCTACCTCTCTCCTTCTGTACTCCTAATGCTACTCTACATATACTGTATTACTTCAGTTTCTTTAAAGATATCTCTCTCTCTCTCACCTCTGGACCTTTGCATAGTCTCAAATTTTTCTGTCCCTTCTCACAACCATTCTGGTGCCTGTCCGTATTTAGCTTATCCTTTAATCTCAATCATGTCTATTAGGAATCCTTTCCTGGTCCATCAAATGTTGATTGTTACTTTCTATCTAAACTCAAGTACCTTATTTTTCTGTTACAGAATCACTCATTACATTATAGGGCCACAAAAGGCCTGTTTGGGACCGGCAGATGGTGTAATGGTTACATTGCTGTACTCCCACGTAGTTGACCACAGTTTGAGTCCCGGGCACAGTGGCTTAAAACTCATGTCAGGGGAATGTACATGTGTGCCCAAAATCCCAAGTGGAGAAGGGATCGCAGTGTGGCCATCCCCCCAGGGAGTAACTTCTCACTCTCTGTCTCTTTAGTGAGCACATGCATCCTATAGCAAAAATCTTTCTCTCTCTCTAAAAAAAAAAGGCTTATTTACTTATTTGTACCCTTTCATTATGCTCTACATTCTATGAAGAGTGAAAATAAAATTGTCTTATTCATTACGCTATCTTAGCACATTGGCATATTCTTGGTGTTCATTCACAATGAAATTAAGAAAAAACATGGAAGAAATAAAAAGAAGGATGAAAGGGAGGGGGAGGAGGAAATAATTTTTTATGTCACCAAAAAATGATCACTTCAGAGAAGGTAGTGGCCTCCCCCTCTTTCCCAACATTCCCCTTGTTCTACCCTTATGGCTTAGAATCTTCATTCTTATAAAAGTCTTAGAAAGAGGCTTTTCTAGGATATGATGACTTAGGCTTCAGGGAAGTCTGCTAGTGTCTAGCTTATAGATCAGTAGGAACTCCCATTGCTTCATCACTCAAAAGGGAGGCTGCTGTTCAGTACTTATCTAGGTGCAAAAAAGAATCAAAATTCACTTCAGACTTTTCATCCAGTCCAGCAGAGATGGATCCAGGAAAAAGCAAAAATGTTTAGTTTCAGTTGCTGAACCAGGTCAAGCTACATATCCCTCTCATTTTCCTTCTTCTCTGGTGAAACAAACAAATAAATGAAAACTCATTAGGGATGGGCTGCATAACTCTGTTCTAAAAGTAGAGGTATAGATTGATTATGAAGAATTGTCGTATATTCATAGTGATGCCCACAAGAAATTCTAAGGTAAACCATGAGTGGTGATGTCAGCAAGATGGTCAACTAGAAGCCCTTAGCACTCATTCTCCCCACAACTGTCTTTTGACAAAGACAGTCAAAACAATGGGGGAAAAAACAACCTCAAAAAACAACAAAGAAAACACTACCTTTTGGTGAAAATGACTAAAGGACAGTGTCAGCGTATATGAAAGGAGTAATAGAAATCCTGTAGAGCACAGAAACCTAGGATGGCCACACAGAAAATGGAAGGAGGGACCAGTAGATGGCATAATGGTTATGTCACTGGACTCCCACATGGTTCAAATCACAGACCCAGCTGCTTAAAACTCACACCGTGTACATGTGTGTGTATGTCCAAGATCCCTAGAGAAGAATGGAGAAGAAGGGATTTCAGTGTGACCATCCCTCCTGGGGCGGGGGGAGGGGGGGGGCGTGATTTCTTGCTTTCTGTCTCTCTGACAAGCACACGTCCCCTATAGCAAAATTCTACAAAAAAAGAAAAAGAAAAGAAACACCTGGCCTTACCACCCTATTACCCATTTGGGATCACCTCAAATTAGAAACAACTTTTCCTTGAGGGGACAAGATAAGCAAGAAGACTACAGCAGCCCTCAAAGTCTTGGGAACCTCTATTCTCACAACCGGGGACTCCTACCATAGTTCTCACAGGCACTAAGCCCAGTTAAAAGAGCTGCCTGGAGTCCATAACCTGTGTTCCCCCAGAGGAACTGGCACTGTGGCCTCTACCCTGTAGCCTGCACATTTGCTCTTAGGATAAGTGGCCATAACACTTTTGTATTACTGAGGTTTAGCTCCTACTGAACCACCCCTTCCTAGCAGTGTGACAACCCCAAATGGAGTTACTATTACACCCTTCTCCGTGAGGCCAAGTCGATGTGGAACTGCCCCATCTATTCTTCCAGCTACTGTTGTGTCCTGTCCCTCTGGCCATAAACTGAAGGGGCATAATACCCAGAGCAGTCACAAGCCATTCCACCTGGTTCTGAACTGAAGAGGTACCCTGCCTCCTGAGAAAGCAGTACCTTTGCCTCCTAAAGCAGTTATATCACTCCTGGTACCTGAGAAATAGTGCAATCTTGAGAAAAAACAACAAAGCTGGAAACAACACTCTATTTTACTTCAAAACATACTACAAAGCTGTAGTAACCAAAACAGTACAGTACAGACATTAAAACAGGTGCACAGACCAGTGGAACAGAAAAGAGAGCCCAGAAATAAATCTACACATCTACAGCCAACTTATTTTTGACAAAAGTGCCAAAAATACACACAAAGGTGTCTTCAACAAATGGTGCTGAGGAAATTGTATATCCACATTCAGAATCAGAAACAACTGATACCAAAAATTACAAAGGATCATAAGAGACTATTATGAATAACTATACAACAACAAATTAGACCCCTATTTCTCACTGTAATTTTAAAAATCAACTCACAATGAGTTAAAGACCCAAAACCATGAATCTATGAGAAGAAAGCAGGGGAAATGCTTCCTGACATTGGTCTGGTCAGAGATATTTTTGGATAAGATCTGAAAAACACAGGAAAAAATAGACAAATGGGATTACATCAAACTAAAAGGTTTCTGCACAGCAAACACACACACACACACCACAAACAAACAAAAACATCAACCAAACAATACAAAAACAAAACCACTAACAGAGTGAAGAGACAACTTACCAAATGGGAGAAAATATTTGCATGCTATACATCTCACAAAAGAGTAATATCCAGACCACATAAGGAACTCAAAAAATTAATAGAAAAATAGCATACAATCCAATTAAAAAACAGCAAAAGACTTGAATACACATTTCTCAAAAGAAGACAAACAAATGGCTAATAGATACATGAAAACATATTCAACATTTCTAATCTTCAGGGAAGCACAATCAAAACCACAATGAAATATCACCTCACACCTGTCAGAATAATTATCAAAAAGGCAAAAAAAAAAAAAAAAAGGGGAGAGGGAGCAGGCAGAGTGGTGTTTAAGGTGCTGTATCCCACATAACTGACTTGTGGTTCAAGTCCTGAACCTGGCAGCTTAAAAAATATGCTGGGCACATATGTATGTGTGCCTAAAACCCCAAAAGGAGGATAAAAGAGAAGGGATTGTGGTATTGCCATCTCCTTTGAGGGGGTGATTTCTCACTTTCTCTTTTTCTCTCTCTCTGGTGAGCACAGATCCCCTATGGTAAAAACAAAAGCAAAAAAAAAGGCAAAAGACAACAAATATTAGCAACGATGTGAAGAAAAGTGAATCCTTATACAGTGTTGGTGGAAATGTGAATAAGTAGAGCTATTGTGAAAAACAGTATGGAGGTTCCTCAAAAATTAAGAATATATCTATCATATGATCCAACAATCCTGCTACTGGGTATATAGTCAAGGAAATTAAATCAGTATGGCAAAAAGATATCCACATTCCCTTATTTACTGCAAGACTATTCACAATAGCCAAGATACAGAATCAACCTAAGTACATTAAGGGATAAATAGATAGGATAAACACACACACACACACACACACACACACACTATAATACTATTTAGTCATAAAAGTAGAGGAAATAATTTCATTTGAGATTAACATAGATGAATCTAGAAGACATTATGTTATATGAAATAAGCCAGACACAGAAAAACAAATACCATATGATCATACTCATGTGGAATCTAATAAAGTTGATGTCATAGAAGTAGAGTAGAATAGTGGCTATCAGACTGGAGAGGAGAGGGGAGCAGGGACTGCGAGAAAGGTTGGTCAATGGCTTCAAAGTTACAATGAGCTAGGAGAAATAAGTCCTATTGTTCAGTAGGGTGACTACAGTTCAAAATAATGTATTCTATACAGCTGGAAGACTTTTAATGTTTTTACCACAAAGAAATGATGAATGTTTGAGGTGATGGGTATGCTAATTATCCTGACTGGCCATTTTACCATACATACAAGCATCAAAACATCACATTATATCCCATAGACAGTACTATCATTATATGTCAATTAAATTTAAAAAAAAACTACACTGTGGAAACATACCTAATTAATACATAGAACAAATAATATTGAATTGCATTAAATTACAAAGCAAAAGGACACATAGTATTAGAACTAACCTTGAGACGTTTAACCGGAGGAAGAGTTGAAACAGCATTCCTATTTCTTAGATCAGATAAATATGAAGAAATTGTTGACTCTTTAGTTTCTGACTTCTGTGCAACTCCTGTTTTACCTATGAAAAGTAACTTGGATTCTTTAGACTAACCTTTAGGTAGTGTTCATATAAAGCCAAATTTCTCCAAAATTTCAAATCTAATCTTTGCTTTTTTTCAAATAATTTTAAATTTAATTTTATTTATGATTATTATTACTTTTTTAAAAATTTGCTATAGGGGATGAGTGTTCACCAGAGAGAAACAGAGGGAAAGTGAGAAAACAAGCCACCGGGTTCGACAGTTGGACCACTGTTGGCCATGTGGGAGTCCAGCACCTTAACCACCATACCACCAATTGGCCCCTCTTTGCTTTTTTTTTTCATATTGCCCATAAAAGAGAGAACATTATTTTAGAGTTAAAGGTTTGTAATGGAAAAATGGCAATTATATTATTAGAATATAGTTACTATTCATCAAAGACCTATTTTTTTTATTTTAGGTTTTTGCCATAGGGTGTGTGTACTCATTAGAGAGAGAGACAGAGAGAGGGAAAATGAGAAATCGCCCTTCAAGGGAGATTTGCCACACTGCAATACCTTCTCCTCCATTCTCTTTCTGGGATTATGGGCACTCACACCCAGTATGATTTTCAAGCACCCAGGTCCAGGACTCGAACCACTGTTGGTCACATAGGAATCCAGCACCTTAGTCACAATACCACCTACTAGCCTCAAGACCTTTCCTTTTTCCTTTTTTTTAGAGAGATTTTTGCCATAGGAGTGTACACTCACTGGGGAGACAGAGAAAGGCAGAGAGACAGAAGGCAAGAAATCACCCCCCAGAGGAGATGGCTGTGCCGCAATCCCTTCTCCTCCATTCTCTTCTTTAAAATTTGGCTATACGTGCACACACGCCCAGTGTGAGTTTTAAGCAACTGGGTCTGGGATTCAAACTGTGGTTGACTATGTGGGAGTCCAGCGACATAACCAATTCACCATTTGCTGGTCCCAGATCTTCCAACTTTTTTTGTTGGGGGGAGGAGAGAGATTTTGGCTATAGGGTGTGTGCACTTGCCAGAGACAAAGAAAGCAAGAAATCAACCCCTAGGGGGGATGGCCACACCACAATCCCTTCTCCTCCATTCTCTTCCTGGAATATTGGGCACACATGCACATGCGCCTGTGTGAGTTTGAAGTCACCGGGTCTGGAACTCGAACTGCAGTCAGCAATGTGGGAGTCCAGTGACAACCACTACACCATCTGCTGGTCCCAACCTTTCAATTTTTAATGCCTATTTCATGGCACTCACAGCAGTCATGTCCACATGTCTGTTTATTTTTACAATGATGGTTGCATTCTCTGTTTCCAGGTTTTTTGCAGACAGTCGTTCCTAAAATAATATAAGAAAAACACACTTACTGCTAAATCAATTAGTGTGTGCTTAATATAATTAATTTTTATACAGGCTCTTTTCTTTCAGACAGTACAAAAAGATTATGATTTTCATACTTCCTCAAATGTTAACTTACTTCCTCAAATGTAATTTTTAAAAGCCATTTTTGATAAGTTGGTCCCTTCCCCATGCTTATCCCCAATTTCTAGCTTTTTACAAAGGAATATCTAGTTATCTATAAGCTTCTTTCAGCCTTCCTCTATAAACAGGGCCACTATGGAAGCATATCAGTCACTTTCGTTCTGGATGAGGTAAGAATGAGGGTAGAGTTTCAATACTCCTGCTTAATTCTTAAGCCTGAAGAACCTGGAAAATAGCAAATCTTTCTACTTTTGATGGCACCACTAAAAGCAGTTACCACATATATTTAATATAATGTAATTATTTAATATAATATATATGTTAGAAATGGCACCACTAAAAGCAGTTAGTAGGCTACAACACATATTTAATTTAATATAATGATTTAACATAATATATATGTTAGAAATAAATAAATTAGGGATATAAGAAATATGCTAAATGAATTCATAAAAAGAAGAGATTTTTTCCAGTTTTACTCCTCTAAGCTAGAATTAATATACCCAAGTACTTAACTTATTCTTCACTTACTTTATTTTAGATAGGCTTTTTCATGGTCTTAGCTCTCAGTAGTAACATGGGGGAGAAAAAAGATATCTGAATTGGTCCTTGAAGGACAGACAGGATGTGGACAGAAGAAAGGGAACAGGGGAGATATTCCAGGTAAAAGGCATAAAACCCAAACGCAGCAAATCACCTTCTGTAGGAATCAGTTATTTTTTGCTGGCGCATAGATTTTAAGTGAACTAAAAATGTTGGAAATAGTGAGGAACTTTGAAAATCTTTACAGTCTTTCTTGGTCCTTCAGTCTTCATTTTCAACGTCATTACTTAATCAACATTTTAAAAATTATTTATTTAATTTTATTAATTATTATTATTATTATTAATTGCTAAAGGGCATGCACACTCATTAGAGATAAAGAGAGAAAGTGAGAAAGCAAGCCACTAGGTCTGGGATTTGAACTGTGGTACCCCATGTGGGAGTCTAGTGCCTTAACATCACCTACTGGCCCCCTTAATCAACTTTTTATTAGTCATGGTGTATCTAGACAATGATAATACAGGATATGTGTATCAGCCTGAGATAAATGGATAACTCATATACTTCACCATATGAAGCAACTAAGTGGTTGCTTAGAGATCTCTGTATATCAATATATTGGGTACAAATAAACTAAAAAATTCCTGGCAGCTGGAAGCTGACAGCTAACCACAGTGTTTTCAACATAAACAATATTCAGATAAGGCTACTCTGCGACTATGCTATAAGACAGAGATAAAACTACTATGTAGTTATTTTTTTAAACTAGAAACAAAAACAGTCAAGAACCACAAAAATAACAAAACATCCCCCTCTTCTGGCTAACACAGACGACTGCTATTTCTTTAACTGTCCCACCTACAAAATAAAATATACCAAATCGCCAATATTTTACTTTCTGAGAGTACTCACTGTTGAAGTGACATCTGCTTTCCCTAAACCCTCTTAACAGTCACCCAGCACAAGCTGAAATCCTATAATAAACTTCTCCCAACTCCGAGATGAACCACAGTTCTCTTGGTGCACTCATTTACTGCAGCACATTAAATGAACCTAACTCTCCTCAAATGCAAGTGTGTTCCTAGAGGTCTTTGGCTGAATGGCCTTAGCACTACACTTTGTAAAATGTGCCATGACTTTCTGGTTGAGAAGTTTGGCCCCAAGTCAGATCTCATTACCTCTTACACTGTAACAGTTTCCTTTGAAACAGTCCTCCAATTTACTGGTACAATTTGTTCTATACATTGTTGCTTAATTCATCTTCCGAAATTCAACTCTTATCTAATCATTTGCCCACTTAGAAATGTTAGTTACTTCCTACCTCCACCAAACTTAATTCCATATTCAAGGTCCTGTACCATCTAATTCTAGTATCCCTTTTTAGCACTCATATTAACCCTACATCCATCAAAATACATTCGATTACCATTCTTCAAATAGTCTCCATGCCTTTCTATGACTGTACCTTTGATACTACCTCTTGTCTTAGACGACCCTCACTTTGGGGCTGGCAGGGTTGTGTGGTGGTTAAAGGCGCTGGATTCCCACAGGGCCGACCACGGTTTGAGTCCTGGACCTCAAGGCTTGCTTGCTTACTTTCTCTTTTGTGTTCTCTCTGTCTCTCTCTGGTCAAATTAAAAAATAATAACAACAACAAATGGAATTAAATAATTATTTTTAAAAAAGAAGACGACCCTCACTTCTGTATCTGTCAGAAGAAGACTATCAACTTTCAAGGCCAACTCAAATCTCTATAATAGAGATCTATTGATAGATCATCTGAATTTATTTCTCTCTTCTTTGAGACCCTATGGTATTTTCTTTGTGCCTCTCACTTACTCTAAGTTGCCTTATATTTTATGTATTTGTAGAAAAGTCATAGGAAAACACAAAGTACATGACACATTAGAGTAAAAATAAACACACACACATGAATTCTCATATGGACTCTATCTGCAACAAACAAACAAGGGTTTAAATAATACCTGTTCTATTTACCTAACAGAAAAAGATAAAATGAAATTATGTAAAGGCATTTTAAATTGTTAAGTGATAAACTAATATATTAATGGATGTATTATCTCTACTACTATATTCATTCAAAATTATATAAATAACTATAAATCTAAAAATGTTCTGAGTGCTGTGAAGAAGGGGCACACCATGCAATGTGATAACAAGGAACTGTCTTGGTCAATTCATGTTTTGGAAGATGTTACTTCTCCAAGGAGTAACAATTGGGCTGAGGACTGAAAAAATGGTGAGAGTTAAGAAAGCAAAGAGGTAGGATAAAGAGTGTTTTAGACAGAGGGATGACATATGCTAAAGCTCTACTATAAGGCACATACGACAGCACATTGGAGACACTAAAGGACTGTGCAGCTTATGCTCTGCAAGTAAAAGAGAAGGCATGAGACTGTAGTGGTAGAAAAAGCAGTCTATGCCACGTCTGTAGAACTGCTCCACCCAAGCCTATGTCTCCACACAGACCACACAGGTAAAGAGCCACTGCTGGCAGAATGCCATGCTCTTCCTTGGAACGTGGTACGAACAGCAGTCTTGTGAGGGGCTGTCAAAAGCCCTTTCTCATCTGCCTCTCTACCTTGCAGGAGGTTCCTATCTTGCATGAGGCTACAACGAACAGTTTCTCATCTTCATCTCTGCTTCCAGCAAAATATGGGACTTTTCATTTTCCCCCTTTCAGTTGTAGCTGCAGGTTATAGTATTTTTTTTAGCCTTTTTGATATACAGCTAAATGCCTTAGGCCTAGAAAATGTTCAGGTCTAGAAGATTTTTCAAAATTATTTCTGCTGATTTGTTTGCCCTTTCTTTCCAGGACACTTATTAGTCAGATATTAGGCTTCTAGATTGATCTCCTTGCCTCTTACAATTTCTGGCTCCTTGACTTTCTGCTTTCATTTAGGTTGTACTGACTTCATCTTCTAGCCTACTGGTTTTTGTTTATTTGTTTGGGTTTTCTTTTTTTTTTTCCCAGTCAGTTTTAACTTCCCTAAGCCTGCTCTTTTTTTTTTTTTTTTTTTTAATTATATCTTATCCCATTTTATGGTTGCCATTTAATATTTAATTTCTCTGATGTTACTAATTAAAATTTCATTATATTCCTGAATTACCCTATGGCTGTTTAACCCACTTTTTGTTAGTTTATTTTGGATTTTCTTGTGCTCCACATTTTTCTCAAATGTCTGGTCATCCTCAGCTTTCTGCCTATAAAGTAGTCCTCCTGTATTTCCACTTTACATATGATAAAATGAATGCATACAGAGGTTAAGTAATATGTCAAATAGACTGTGCTATTTGTAAAGTAGCAAATCCAAGACCTAATTCAGGTAATCTAATTCCAGAAACTGATCTTTCAACAACTTTGCTTTCCAAATTCTACTAAATGCTTTAGTTCTCCTCAAAGGATTAATTTAATTAATTAGTTTTATTTATTTTCAAGAGAGATTTTTTGCTATAAGGTACATGCACTTGCCGGAGAGACAGAGAAAGACATAGAGACAGAAAATCACTCCCCAGGGGGGAAGACCACATGCAATCCCTTCTCTTCCATTCTCCTTTTGGGATCTTGGCCGCACAGGCGCCCAGCAGCGACGTAACCACTATGCTATCTGCTGGTCCCAGGATTCATTTAATTTATTTAGAGCATGAACCTATTGCTTTTGGAGTAAAAATACGAGGAAGAAAGATCTTGGTAATTTTTGTTTTGCTATAAGAGATAAGGGATTGCTTTTTTTATTTACATTTTTTATTTCATTTTCTTTTATACATTCAATCACATTATTTAGCTTACAAAGTGAATATTTCAACATGTGAACATTTCTCCCTAGTTCAGTTGATAAAACTATAAAATATTTTCAACAGATAATACCACATTTCTTTGTCTCATTAATGCTTTGCCTCTCTACTTTTCTTCTAAATGTCCTTCCTCAGACCCTCCTCTTTCACACACACTATATCTGGTATTCATACCCATTTACTGCATTTCTATATCCTTTAGTCATTATCTCCTCATCCAAGCACTTCTAAAAAGATGCATTTCTACACACTGCCACAAGATGGTGGACAATGAATGCACACATTTGCTCCTAGTGGTGAAAATTAAGTAATATGCTCTGAGAGTTTAAGAAATTTTGAGAGTTCCTCCAAATTTCAAAGTAGAGTTGACAGGTCTTATCAGGAATGATAACTGCACACAAGTTTGCTTAGAATAACAGCAAATGAATATTACATAAATGACAAAAACTTTGTGCTATATTCCTCTTAGAAATGGTACTTAGGGGACCAGCAGCTGGCGTAATGACTATGTCACTGGACTCCCATGAAGTCGACCGCGGTTCAAGTCCCAAACCCGGTGGCTTAAACTCATGCTGGGTGCATGTGTGTGCATGCCCAAGATCCTGAGAGGAGAATGGAGGAGAAGGAATTGCAGCATGGCAATACCCCCCCCTCCCCCGGGGAGGGGGGTAATTTCTCACTTTCTGTCTCTCTGTCTCTCTTTATCTTTCTGGCGAGCGCACGAACCCTATAGCAAAAACCTCTCCAAAAAAACAACAAAAAGAAATGTTACTTAGAAAATATAAATGGAGACCAGATGATGTGGTGGTTAAGAGGCTGGACTCCCACATGGCTGACTGTAGTTCGAGTTCTGGACCAGGATCATGTACGTGTTTTCCCAGAATCCTGAAAGGAAAATGGAGGAGAAGGGATAGTGTGGTCACCCCAACCCCACGGGGTGGGGTGACTTCTTGTTTTCTGTCTCTCTGCAAGGACACATGCCCTATGGCAAAAATCTCAAAAAAAATAAAACAAAAAAAAAATCAGAAGTACGGCCAGTAGGTGGTGTGGTGGTTAAGGTGGTAGACTCCCACATGGCCAACTTGATGGTTCAAGTCTCAGACCCAGTGATTTGAGAGTCATGCCAGACATACGTGTGTGCATGCCCGAAGTCCTGAGAGGAGAATAGAGGATAGGGGATTGCGGTGTGGCCAACCACCTTGAGGGTCTTTTAAGTATTATTTTCTTTTGTGCTCTTTCCATTCTCCTATCTCTGAGTTTCAGTTTGAATATTTTCTATTGAGAGGTTTTATGGCTCATAAACCCTTTGTTTGGTTATATCCAATATATTGTTAAATCTACCCAACTAGTTCTTAACTTCAATCACCCCTTGGGGGGTAACTTCTCACTTTCCTCTCTTCATCTCTCTCTAACAAGTACACACACCCTATGGCAAAAATCTTTAAAAGAAAAAGAAAGGGAACCAGCAGTTAGCATAATGGCTATGTCTCTGGACTCCCACGTAGTCGACTGCGGTTCGCGTCCCAGACCCGGTGGCTTAGAACTCACGCCGGGCGCGTGTGCATGCGTGCCCAAGATCCCGAGAGGAGAATGGAGGAGAAGGGATTGTGGCGTGACAATCCCCCCTGGGGGGTGATCTCTCGCTTTCTGTCTCTATGTCTCTCTCTGTTTGGCGAGCACACGCGCCCTATAGCGAAAACCTCTCCAAAATAAATAAAGAAAGAAAGAAAGAAAAAAGAAAAAGAAAAAAAAAAAGAGTAATTTTGCTACAATATGCTCAGAAGTGTGTTTTTGTGTACTTATCTCTGCTTGGGGTTTGCTAAAATTCTGAATCTATTAATTTGTGTTGATGTTTTTCACAATTTGGAATGTACTCAGCCATTGTTTGTTTGTTTCTTCTTTCTTTTCTTTTCTTTTTCTTTTTCGTTTTTTTTATTTTTGTCAAAGGATATGCACTCATCAGAGAAAGAACATGCCCCCAACCCTTAATGGGGCATGGTCACACTGCAATTATTTTTTCTCTATTTCTCCATCCTATCAAAATTTTGGGCATTCATGCACAGGCATCCAGCGTGTTTTTCAAGCTACTGGGGCTGGGATTCAAAATGTAGTCAGCCATGGCTCCTTATGCATAGTGCGCAACTGCTGCACTATGGGGCTGTCCTCAACTGTTGTCCCATTCTCTCTCTACTCTGCCTCTGAGACTTTAATGATGCATATGTTTCACCTTTTGAGTTTTATTTTCTTTTGTGTTCTTTCCATTTTCTTGTCTCTGAGTTTCAGTTTGAATACTTTCTATTGATAGGTTTTAAGGTTCAGAAACCCCCATTTGGTTATATCTATTGTTAAATCTACCCAACTAGTTCTTCACTTCAAACATTGTATTTTTCAATCCTAGAAAAGTCATTTAAATCACTGTATAGATTTTAATTTTCTGGAATTTTCCATCCTTTCATACATTTAGTCTATTTTACTCTATTTTTATGAAAAATATTTATCATAATTATTATCTAGTCTTTAAATGGTAACTCAGCTATTTGAATCATCTACAAATGTCTTGTTTTCTTTATATTGTTAATTATCAGTCATATGGTCTTGCTTCTTTTTTTTTTTTCTTTTTTTCTTTGAGAGGCTTTTACTATAGGGCATGTGAACTCGCCACAAAGACAGAGGGAGACAGAGAGACAGAAAGTGAGAAATCACCCCCCGGAGTGGGGGGAATGGCCACACTGCAATCCTTTCTCCTCTGTTCTTCTCTCACAATCTAGGGTACACATGTACACATGCCCGGTGTGAGTTTAAGCCACCGGGTCCAGGACTCAAACTGTGATCAACTACTTACTTCTTCACAAGCTTCATAATTCTTTATCATATAGCAGACATTGTGTCTATAGCTTCCAGATTATAGTATATTCCACTAGACAGGGTTTCCTTTTTCTTCTGTCTGCAAACATGGTGAGTGGCTAATCATGTAAAATCCTTTCTAAGATATGACCTACCTAGGTTTTTAAGTATGAACCTATGAGTCCTTCATTCCTCAGCCCTAGCTAGATTAGTTCTCCCCTCTCTGGAATTTTAGTTCCTAATTTATTACTTAAATTTCCACAGAACTCTGATACCCTAAAAAAATAAAAATAAAAAAATTATAATTCATGTAGGCTTTTTTTTTTTTTTTTTTAGAGAGAGAGAATTTTTTCTATAGGGTGTATGTGCTTACCACAGAGACAGAGAGCTAGAGAGAAAGCAAGAAATTACCCCCCAGGGGGGATGGCCACACCGCAGTCCCTCTTCCTCCGTTCTCCTCTCGGGATTTTGGGCACACACTCACATGTGCCTGACATGAGTTTGAAGCCACTGGTCTGAAATTCGAACTGCAGTTGGCCATGTGGGAGTCTAGTGATGTAACCACTACACCATCTGCTGGTCCCTGCACAAATGGAAACTTTTCTGTGTATGTGTTTAAGAGAGATTTTTGTTATAGGTGCATATACTTACCATAGAGAGAAAGAGAGACATAAAGTGAAAAATAACCCCCCAGGGGGTATGGCCATGCTGCAATCCCTTCTCTCCCATTCTCTTCTTGGGGTTTTAGACACAGACGCACACATGCCTGGCATGAGTTTTAAACCACCAGATCTGAGACTTGAACCATGGTCAACTATGTGTGAGTCCAGCAATGTAACCGTTACGCCACCTGCTGGTCCCAACTCTTCCACGTTCTTTAAAGAGGAAGGGGATGAGTGCTCATGAGCTCACAGGATAGTTTTAAATGTGCTCTCCCTTCCACAACTCACTCCTGTTATTATCTATCATAACTATCAATACTATACAGAGAAAATGACTATTCAGTTAATGTTGGTTTGAGCTGCTGCTCTCACATTCTCCAGTATTTGTTAACTGCCCTCTTTTCTGGTCCAAAACAACGGAAATAGAAGCATGAGAATAAGGGAGAGCTAAAAATAGATTGCCAATGCCTCAAGTGTTGACAGTATTTTCTGTTTTGTAGATTTAACTATAAAACTATGTAAAATATTTTACATCATTATAAAGCAAAATTAACTTTTTAAGAGAATAATTTATTATTATTATTATAATTTGGAGCAAAAGAGAAGGTAAGTGAGAAAGCAAGCTGCCAGGTCCAGGACTTAAACCACAGTTGGTCATGTGGGAGTCTAGCACCTTAAACACCATACCACTTGTCAGCCCTACAAAATTAACTTTTAAAAGTCATGCCTAATAACATGAAATAAAATGAGACAAACAAACAAATAAAACATATATAAGTATCCAGCTGGTGGCATTCTATCATTTTGGAGTCATTGAGAACCAAATTTCTCAGCAAGATAGAAAGGAGATACAGATGAGTTTTAGGATAAATCCTATAGCCCTGGTTTTGATTTGTATAAATTCACAATGTACCTTATCTTTAAAAAAAAAAAAATCGGATCCAGCCTGGAAGCATAGTCAGTAGCAGACAACTGCAGTGCTAGAAGCAACAAGGCCAACTACAGGTTCAGATTTGCCTAGGTTGGCCTGAAACATGCTAGTTGTGTGAATGCATGCCCAAGATTCTGAGAAGCTGGAAGGCTAAGGAAAGGGGACCATGGTGTGACAAGACCCCTTCAAGGATGCTTTTCTCTTTCTCTTTCCTCCTCATGTGATCACACAACATCAATAACCTCCTCTAGTATAGAGACTGTAACCTCAAAAAACGTCTTTCATTAAAAGAAGCCGTGACTTCTTAGAGAAAATGAGTATTACAGGTTGAAGCTAGAAATACGCATGATGAACTGAGAACAACAGAATGCCATGCACAGCAAGGAAGATGTCAAATGTACTAGGAACAAGTCAAAAGAACTCAAGAACCAATCTGATATGTCTAGATGGTATTAAAATGGCATATCTACAGCATTTATGAGACAATCAGAAATTTAAACACCAACTCTATTGGATTTTTTATAAAAACAATGTAATGTAGTTTTATTTCTTTACTTATTTATTTGTTTATTTATTTATTTATTTATTTATTTATTTATTTATTTTTAGATATTTTTCCTATAGGGTGCGTGCACTCACTAGAGAGACAGAGAGGAAAAGAAGCAAGAAATTACCCCCTGGGGGGATGGTCACACTGCAATCCCTTCTCCTCCATTCTTCTCTTGAGATTTTGGGCATGCACACCCACATGCCCAGCATGATTTAAGCCGCTGGGTCTGGTCGGCTACATGGGAGTCCAGCAACGTAACCATTATGCCATCTATTGATCCCTGTAACTTTATTAAAAAAAAAAATCCTTATCTGAGATTTGCTTTAAAATATGGGAGGAGAAGGAAAGTTGACTAGAGATACAGATGAAACAGTATTAACCTTCAGTTGTTAATTTTAAGATGGGTAATGAGTACATGAAAGTTCATTATATATCTCTGTCTATTTTTGTATATGTTTGGAAATTCCCACAATAAAAAAATTTATTTTCATCCTGGTTTGCCTCATCAAATCCGTAGATTCTTGTACATCATTTGTTCTCTCCCAACTATGGCCATAAGCATGAAGCAGTTAGAATATGGAAATGTATATCAAAAAGTAATCAAATATCACCCAAATCTGACAATTATTAACTACAAGAGAGTATTCCCATTATTTATTATTAATGCAATTATCATGACACCTAAATATCACATTGAAGACTATCCATAATCTGATAGTACAGTATAGCAACACTACAATACTCATACTTCTCCCTAACCATACCTTTGCTTTAACATAAAATAGAAATTATTACACTCATTTACCTTTATTTGGTCCTGCTACAGTAGATTTATCTGAATGTTTAGAATGTGAAATCTCTGTTTCTGATTTTCTTTGCATTATTATTTGATTTCCAAATCTCTTGGGTCCTAAGAAAAAGACTGTAAATTTCTGCTGAATATCAAGTCCAACTGGAATATAAAAAAAAAGTTTATTTAAATACATTTATCAGGCCATTTATTCCTCTTTATATCATATATGTAAATTTAAATTTTGCTCTAGGACATGTATGCATGCTGGAGAGTAGGGGGAGCTGGCATGCGAATAAACCCCCAGGGGGGTTGGCCACGCCACACTCTCTTCTCTTCCATTCTCTTGCTACTTGGGCCATGTACACACTTGTGCCCAGAGTATTTTTCAATCTGCTGGGTCTAGGACTCAAACCAAGCAGTCTACCATATGGAATCCAACGACCTTAACCACCACTCCACTGGCTGGCCCAATATCTCTTAAATTTTTATAACTTCTACAGCTAAGAATTTCAGGAAATTAAAATATATTTTAGGACCAGATGGTGGTGTTAGGTGTCACAACTAGACCCACAAGTTAAATCCTGAGTTCTTTTGATCCCAAAACCTCTCTGAACACATCAGGCATGCTTGTATCTGCCCATGATCCAGCTGGCTGGCACTAGGGGTAGATCATGATGTAGTGACCCTATTAGAGATTCTTGTCTTTCTCTTTCATTCTCTTTCTCTCTCACTGCCTTTTACATGGGAACTGGATGAGTAGCATTTGAGGGAAAAAAAATTTTTTAAGAATTATTTAATTTTATTTATTATTATTATTTTTTAAAATTTGCCATAGGGTACATATGCTCACCAGAGAGAAAAAGACAGAGAGAGAGAGAGAGAAAATGAGAAAGCAAGCCACATGGTCCAGGACTTTCGGAATCATGGTCAGCCATGTGGGAGTTCAACACCTTAGTCAGCACACCATCTGCTGGCCACAAGGGAGAAATTTTTTAAAAAATATTTTAAAAAGTATTAAAGAAAATTAGGAATGAAAATGTATACACTATCATCATAAAAATAAAAACCAATGTTCCTACAATAATTGAAATATAACTATCAGGCCGGCAGGTGGCATGGTGGTTAAGGGTGTTGGACTCCCACATGGCTGACTGTGGTTTGGGTCCCAGACCTGGCAGCTTGCTTTCTTGCTTTCCCTCTCCCTCTCTCTCTCTCTCACTCTCACTCTGCTCCTCTCTGGTGAGATTTAAATAAATAAATAAATAAATAAAGTTAAATAAAATAATTCTTAAAAAAAGAAATATACCTATCTTGGAAAATTAAATATTTATAATTGAAGACACAAAATTTTAATTATTTTACCCGGTCCATGCTATGTTTTACATATCTAAAGACAAGAAACTTCCTTTAAATTGTATTCACATTGTCTAAATATATTATACTTGAATAATATAATTTTTAATGCTTTTCTTTATCAGCATAGAGGAAATAAGGCTATTATAGTCTTTGTATTCATGTATTCATTATTTCAATTAACTTACCAAATTCAGAACTAATGAGATTTATATTAAGTTCTTCGGATTTAAGAGCTCTCTTCACATCAATCTTTTTAGTCCAAGTTCTACCTTTTAGCAAAACAGAATCCCTGAAAAATAGTTATGTATAATTTAAATGCTAACCCAGACACTAAATGAAATACTATGTCCATCTTCAAGGGATGATTATTCCTAAGACAGTTCCTTTATTGTAGTAAACTGAAATCAATTGCTGAAAATTACTTTCCCCAAATTCTGAGGATGGAGAATGAAGTATCAATGGGGCTATCTTTTTTTTTTTTTTTTTTGCAGTAAATTTTATTGTGTATATTTAAGCTGTACAATATGATGTATGGGATACATATAAATAGTAAAATGGTTACTATAGTGAAGCAAATTAACATATTATTTCATCTCACATAGCTACTGTATGTGTGTGTGAGTGGCAAGAGGAGCTATCTTGACCATAATTTTCTTCTTAACTATATGTTGACCTGACAGCTCATTTTAAGTTGCATAGACTCATTTCAGGACCACCTGGAATAGATAGTTACTATCCATAACACATGAACTTGTCTCTATATCACTACTATTTTAAACTGACTATATATAGCTTATATATACTTGAGAGAACAACTTCAATAGCATCTTTAAAATTGATATAAATAATTTATTTCCCAAAACATCATAAACCAACAACACCAATTTTATGATTAAACCTATTTTACTTTCAGATGGTCAGAGTTATCATTAGATTTAGCAGTCATCAATAACAAAGATTTGTACAATGACATATTCTCTATAGGCATGCCGTGGCTAGTTGCAGGACAGCAGTTATCAATAGAAAAAGGGATATACTATCACTATAGTCACTGCAGGGCTTTTAGGAACTTTGCATTATGATTTTCTGGGAAGGTATTCTCCAGGACACTGGCAACAATTAGAAAATTCCTGTTTCAGAGTCACTGCTAGTCCTGAACTTGTAAGTTCACTTACAAGTACAGTAATATGGTTAGGAACATAGGTTCTGTAGTCAGAATGCTGGTGTTCTAATCTAGTCTTTGTTATTAACTAGCTATATGAAACTTATTAAACTCTCTTCATTCAATTTCCTTCTCTTCAAAATGCAGATGATCACAGCATCGGTCTTGTACAAATATCAAATAATTCAATACTTGAAACCTACTAAGTGCTCAGAAAATACTGGCTATAGCTACAATAGTCTATGATATCCTGGGAGAAAACAATAGTATTAGGAAAAGTACTAAAACATGAGCTATAAAATGACATGCTAGAAAACTAGGTAAAAAGGAGGATACCTCCTTTATGTATTTGATCTGTTTGCCTAGATCCTATAATGGAGCTACAGTAATTTGTTAGACTTTAATTTGGAATTAGAAAACACATTTTGAGGAACCAGCAGATGTCAATAGTGGTTACGTCAACAATGGTTCAAGTCCAGGACACAGTGGCTTAAAACTCATGCAAGACGTGTGTGTGTGTGCCCAAGATTCTGAGAGGAGAATAGAGGAGAAGGGATTACAGCGTGGTCATCCTCCCTGAGGAGTGATTTCTCTCTGTTTCTCTGTCTCTACAGCGAGCGAGCTCACTCTATAGCAAAAATCTCTCTGTTAAAAAAAAAAAAAAAGAAGGGACCAGCAGTTAGCGTAATGGCTATGTCGCTGGACTCCCACGTAGTCGACCGCGGTTCGAGTCCCGGACCCGGCGGCTTAAACTCACGCCGGGCGCGTGTGCGTGCGTGCCCAAGATCCCGAGAGGAGAATGGAGGAGAAGGGATTGCGGCGTGGCCATCCCCCCTGGGGGGTGATTTCCTGCTTTCTATCTCTCTGTCTCTCTCTGTCTGTCTGGCGAGCGCACGCGCCCTATAGCAAAAACCTCTCCAAAAAAAAAAAGAAAAAAAAAAAAAAAGAAGAAAAGAAAAGAAACAAAGAAACAAAGAAAAATACATTTTGAGGTGAGTAGTAGAAAGACTGTATCCAAAGAGTAATAAGACCATGAGTACCAAGAGAAAAGTAGTAAAATAAGAAAGTAATTCTGAACTTCACCTATTCACTTGTTTCAGACAATTCTGATAGGCTTTTGTCTTTGATTATTTGAATATTAAATACAACAATCTAAAACAACAGACCCAATGCAAATACAACAGACCCAATGCAAATACCTTGACAGAAAAACTACCTCCATTATTGTCTCAGGAAATTATAATTTAATTGATCCTAAAGTGATCTTATTACTTTTTTCCAAAAGAATTTTTATTTTTTAGTATATGCTTAGAAATAAAATCAGAAATTTCACACTTACATAATTTTGTGTTTAAAAACCACTTGATTATCTGCATCACCTATGATTAATGTAACATAGTGAGAATCTGGTGCTGTTCTTTTAGTTTGTAGCTGTTCAAAGTTTCTTAATATAACAGTCACTAATATTTCCGCCATGGTATCACCATATTTTGCAATCTTTAAAAAAGAAGAAGGATAAAAAGTATTTTAAAATAACCTTACTTCTCATACTCAGCTTCAAGCCAGTTATGTGTACTTTTATTTCTGAGAACATAAAAAAAATATTTAAGAGACAGAAAATACTTACCTGTTCCACTTCAAGTTCATATTTTGGTAGATGCACTACAGTTTCTTTTATCTGGGTTCCAAAGGGGGGATGTCTATTTAAAATCTAAAAACATTTATATTGTTATATTCTTACCACACCACTTAAAATTCTTTTATTAATTTTTTAGACCCAATAGGGTTTTTTTTTTAAGAGGTTTTTGCCTTAGGGCGTGTGCTCTCACTGTGACAAGGAGAGAAACAAACACAGTAAAAGGGAAAGTGAGAAATCATCCCCCAGAGGGATGGCCACACTATAATTCTTTCTCTCTATTCTCCTCCCGAAATCATGGACACACACACATATGTGCCTGGTGTGATTTTCAAGCCACTGGGTCTGGGACTGGAGCCGTGGTCAGCCAGGTGGGAGTCCAGCACCATAACCTCTACACCATCTGCTGGTCCCAGAATCAATAGTTTTAATGTTTATCATCAAGAATCTTGATCAATTAAAATATCTATGACTATGAGAAGGAAAATAATTTAAAAATAAAGATATGAAAGTTAGGCTTTAGAATTTAGATAGAATTCAGGTAACATTTACAAATAAGACTATACTCAATACCAGTTCCAGTTCTCGTGCATCTGTTTCTTCTATTTTCTTAAAGGAGGTCAAACCTGCATTTACCATTGCATTTGACAATGTTATACCTATGAAAAATTAATCAAACAACAATTCTTAAGTAAGCCATTTTAAACAAAGTCTATACATAATTATTTAAAAATTACATTAGTAAAAAATTTTTCTTAAAAGATCCAGTCAAATAACCAATTTTCAAGGATATTTTTAAAATGTTTTTATTTGGGAAGACTCCTCCAATGCTTCTGAGAACTAGTAATTTCAGGGAATAAGAGAAATGAAGATTTTTCTACTGATAATTCAGCCTCAGCCCCCTAGTCTTAAGTAGAGAGGCAAGGGGCAGACCTTCAGAAGAAGACTCCTCCATTGCTGCTGAGAACTAGCTGTTTCAGAAAACAAGAGAAATGAAGATTTTTCTACTGATAATTCAGCCTTCAGCCCCCCCCCCCCCACCCAGTCTCAAGTAGTAGGGCACCCCTCTATCCTTCTCCCTGTCTCTCGCTGTCTTCTCATTTTTTGGTAATTTTACCTTTTCAAAAAATGTTAAGGTAAAGTATTCTCTTGGCTTTCAGATCCTCCTTTATTTTGCTAATAATCCCCTTTACCCCTTCTCTCTAGGAGAGGCAGAAGACTCCTCCACTGCTGCTGAAAACTAGTCATTTCACACAGCATGCTCGCACGCTATGTGGTTTTTATATTTTGCCTTTTTAATGAAAAAAATAAATTTTTTGGTTGTTCTATTTTTTCTTTTTCTCTCTCTTTCTTTGTTTTATTTTGTCTCTCTCTTTCTCTCTGTTTTCCTCTTCTTTTTCTTTTACCTCATCACTTTGCTGCTCAATCTCCATTCACGGAGTGTCTAGACAAATCTAAGGGAACCATAGCCAAATATCCAAATACTATTAGGGTTAATATATTCCTCAATATCCACTGAATCTGCTGCACAAAGGGATAAAAACAGATCTGCAAAGAGATTGCAGAATACCTCCTCCTGCATGCTCTTGAACACTCAGATTGAACTTCAAGAATTAGGAAGAAACCCACCATCCATTAGATGACTAGAAATCACTGCAGGGTCACAAGAAATATGGGAAAGCAAGATAATACCTCTCCTCCAGGGGAAAATAATAACTCCTCTTCATCCACAGACAATTCAATGGAAATCATGGAAATGTCTGATAAAGAATTTAGAATATTCATAGTGACAAAGTTAACAGAGATGCAAGAGAAGAGAGACGATGAACTCCAGAAGAAGCAGGAGAATAGAGCTGAGGAGTTCCAGGAAGTGAGGAAGTTCTTGCACGATCTTAAAGAGGAAATACACACCATAAAAAAGAATCAAACAGAACTGTTAGAGATGAAGGTTGTAATACGGGAAATCAAAACCTCCCTTGAAAGTATTAAAAGCAGACTAGATCGTACAGAAGATTGAAACTCAGATGTAGAAAACAGAATCGCTGGCCTGAAAAAAATCCAACACAAAGAATAAGAAAATAGTCCAAAAAATGAGAATAATATATGAGAAATACTAGATACCATCAAACGTCCAAATATCTGGATAAGTGGTATCCCAGAAGGTGAAGAGACTAATAAAGACATTGATAATCTATTCCATGAAATCCTGCAAGAAAACTTTTCAAACCTAGAGAGGCATTCAAAGATCCAGACCCAAGAAATACACAGGACCCCAAATAGAATCAACCGAAGATCTTCTCAAAGACACATTATAGCCAGATTGACCAAAACCATAGACAAAGGAAAGGTACTAAGACTGGCGAGAGAGAAAATCAATTTGTAGGGGGCCAGCAAGTGAAACGGTGGTCAAGACACTGGATTTCCACATGGCTAACCACGGTTTGAGTTCTGGACCCAGCAGCTTGAAAATCACACAGTGGGTGCATGTCTGTACATGCCCAGAATTTTGAGAGAATGGAGGAAAAGGAATTGGAGCATGGTCATTCCCCCAGGGAATGATTTCTTGCTTTCTCTCTATTTCTCTCTCTCTCTCCAGCAAGTGTATATGTCCCATAGCAAAATTCTAAAAAATTTAAAAAATATTTTATAAAAAGAAAATCAATTTGTATTTAATTTTTCCATAATGCTCAATGCTAGATTTTTTTTTTTTGGCTTGGATTCTTTTACTTTCCTATTATGATTTTTCCCCCTGGGTAGCATTTGCAACTTTCTATATGGCTGTACTGATTTACCGAAAAACAGGTTAGTGCTCTACAATCTGAAAGGAACAGAATGCAATGGACACTCATACTGACCATATTCTAGAAAGTCAGACACACTATGTTTTTCAAATAAAATAGTGATTATTATTAAAATAGTGATTATTATTTTATCACATTTGTAGTCACTTAACTTCAAAATTTTCTGTAAGTTGCAAAGGAAACAGTCATTAGAGTGATAAGAATAAACAGATTAGAAGGAAATATCTGCATACTATTTATTTGACAAGGTATTAATAACCAAAATATACAAGAAACTCAGTTCAGTAGAAAAATGACAAATAACACAATTTTAAAACAAGCAAATAAACAGAATAAGCAATTCTCAAAAAAGACAGACAAATGGCAAACAAACATGAAAAAATACTCAATATCACTAATCATTAGGGAAATGTAAATCAAACCATATTGAGATGCCATTTCATCCAGTTAGTATGGCTATTATCAAAAAGACAAAAAAAAAATGCTAATAAGGATGTAGTGAAAATTCCTCATAAAACTAAAACAGAACTTCCATATGATCTAGCAATCCCACTAGTAGGCATATACCCAAAGTACAGTAAGTCAGCAGCATGTTACAAAGACATCTGTACCCCAATGTTTAATACAGCACTATTCACAATAACCAAGATATAGAAACAACCAGTGTCTATCAATTGACAAGTAGAGATAAAAGAAATGCGGTATAAAGTAATACTGGTTGGCCATTAAAAAGGATAATATCTTTTTTTTTTTTTCTTTTTTTTTTGGAGAGGTTTTTGCTATAGGGCGCGTGCGCTCGCCAGACAGACAGACAGAGACAGAGAGATAGAAAGCAGGAAATCACCCCCCGGGGGGATGGCCACGCCGCAATCCCTTCTCCTCCATTCTCCTCTCGGGATCTTGGGCACGCACGCACATGTGCCCGTCGTGAGTTTAAGCCGCCGGGTCCGGGACTCGAACCGCGGTCGACTACGTGGGAGTCCAGCGACATAGCCATTACGCTAACTGCTGGTCCCAAAAAGGATAATATCTTGTCATTTAATGTCAAATGGGCAAGCCTAGAGACCTTATGTTAAGTAAAATAAGCCATGCACAGAAAGAGAAATACCACTTGTTCTCCTTCATATGTAGAAATTGAAAAAAAAAGTTCTCATAAAGCTATAGGAATGAGGAATGACTGCTAGAGATTGGGAAGTATGGGGATAAGGATAGAAAGATGTTGATTAATGGAAATAAAATTGCAGATAGACAGGAGATATAATTTATAGTGCCATGATACAGTGGGGAGAACATAAGTAACAATAACTTGCTGTATGCTCAAAAGAGGATTTCGAAAGTTCCTGACACAAATAATGACGAATGATTGTGAAGAAAGGTATGTTAATTATCCTGAATTGGTAACTACACATTGTATTCCTGTACTGCAAAATCACCTTGTACTCTCACAAATATGTACAATTAGTATATGTTCTATAAGTTGCCGTTTTCTAAATGTATAGAACCTCTTTCCCAATTTAGAATCCTTGTCCTTGAGTAATGGGTGTGGCATTTGATATGCAGGATTTCTGTGGGAAGGAGAGTTTGTCTACCAGAAATCTCTCTCCTATTTTGATGTTTTTATTTATTTATTTATTTATTTATTTATTTATTTATTTATTTGGAGAGGATTTTGCTATAGGGTGAGTGCACTCACCAGAAAGACAGAGAGAGACAGAGAGACAGAAAGTGAGAACTCACCCCCCATAGGGGATGGCCACTCCACAATCCCTTCTCCTCCATTCTCCTCTTGGGATCTTGGGCATGCATGCACACACACCCAGCATGAGTTTAAGTCTGGGACTCAAACCGCGGTCGACTACATGGGAATCCAATGACAAAGCCATTATGCCATCTGCTGGTCCTATTTTGATGTTATTTTTAGCAGCCAATTTCCATCTTTATCTTGGAGGCCAGGACTTCTTGATTAGTCCTCTGCTGCTCCACTGATTTCAAATTTTAAGAAAATCAAAGTAGGGCTAGGACCAGCAGTTAGCGTAATGACTATGTCGCTGGACTCCCATGAAGTCGACCGTGGTTCGAGTTCCGGACCCGGTGGCTTAAACTCATACCGGGTGCATGTGCGTGCGTGCCCAAAATTCCAAGAGGAGTACAGAGGAGAAGGGATTGCCCTATCCCCCCTGGGGGGGGGGGGCGATTTCTAACTTTCTGTCTTTCTCTGTCTTTTTCATGAGCACACACGCCCTATAGCAAAAAAAAAAAAAAACAAAAAACAAAAAACAAAAACAAACAACCCTCTCCAAGAAAAAAAAAAAAGTAGAGCTTCCTCACAAAATGATTGGAAATCTTTATTAAACAGAATAATAGGACAATTCCTAAAGACCCATTACATAATTTTTTAATGTCCTCAAAATGAATATAAAAGTTGTAAAGCTAACAAAGTTGACAGTCATGGGATAACAGCTCTTACTAGAATCAAAGATATCTGGGAAGGAGTAGAATCAGTAAGTCAAAGATAGCAAACCGGGAAATGCCAGAGTCCCAGTCTTTATAAAGGTACCCCCTAAAAGTTTTTCAGTGTACATCCTACAGTAGGTTCCAACAGATAACAAAAATTCAGGCACATTTTTTTCTCTACAGAATCTCTATGAATAACTATATGAATATCCTATTGCTATTGAAAACTGAGAAAAGGTTAAGGTATAGGGTCAGTCCCACAGCATAGCAGATAACCACTGTGCACAGGGAGCTGGAGCCCACAGAGTTGACTGCAGCTGGAATCCTGTCCATGACAGCTTGAAAAGCACACCAAGTGCATATGTGTATATGCCCCAAATCCTGAAGGGATGAGGAAATACAGAAAAAAGGATTGCCATATAATAATGCCCCATTGAGGGGAACACAGACCCTCTGACAATTAGAAACAACTAAAAGATATAAATAAGTGACATGACTTTCCTGGAATGAATTTAAGAACAACCAGCAACTGTCTTGTCATTGAGATCAAAACAAAACATTAGTCATAAAAGAGAAGAGAAAAACATCATTTAGTTTTACCTAATTACGGAAGCAAAATTTCTCTCTTGGTGTAAGAACAAATTTTGAAGTGAGAGTATTTTTATTAGCTTTCACATGAGCTATTCAAAGTTGACTTCAAATAAAATTATTTTTTTTTCTAAATGAAATTCTTAAAGCAGTAGTAAATGAAAATCAGATTTTCAAAAGCATAGTACCTTATTAAGGCCTAGAGACATGTATTTCTCTTAAAGATCTATAATACAATAGCATAGAATAATTTTCCTTAGAGTACAATACAGAATAAATTACAGGCATTGCCAGACTGCTTACCTATATCCAGTACCTACCAATTTTTTCCAGCTGTTTGGATACATGCAGAGAGTTTTCCCAAAGTTTACATCTAAAACATTTAGCTAAAATCAAACTATTTAATAGTACGTCGAACTTCTTTTCTTGAGTAGCCACCAACTCTGACAGCCCTGAAAAATAAATAAATTCAATATTAAATCTAGTAGGCTAGATTACTAAAAAATATATTGAAAATCCATGATTGTGTAACATACATCTTGTAATTCGTGAGCCACTTCTGAAAATCTTCGCAGTATCTTGTGTCAAAGCAAAGTCTTGTATGGGAATGCATCCTAGCTGAGCCTGAATAAGACTGAGGGAAAGAAGAAATTTCATTTTAGAAGTTACTATCTTAAAGTAATTGATATCACTGACTGAAATATTTCTTAAAATTTCTCTCTGCCTTAGTATGTCTGATATCACATGGAATCTATATCTTGCATCATTAGTGTAGGAAATCATTGTTGACTACCCTTCCCTAACTTTTATTTATTTATTTTTATTGAGAGAGATTTTTGCTATAGAGTGTGCGCACTTGTCAGAGAGACAGAGAGACAGAAAGCGAGAAATCACGTTCCTCCACAGAGGAATGACCATGCCACCCATTCTCCTCTTGGGATTTTGGGCATGCACACACATGTGCCTGGAGTGAGTTTTAAGCCACCAGGTACAGGACTTGAACCATGGTCATCTACATGGGAGTCCAGCAACGTAACTGCTAGGCCATGTGCTGGTCCCAACACTTCCCTAACTTCTAAAAGTTCAGTCATTTTTTATATTTCACTATTCATTCAATCTCAATCTCTCTCTCTCTTTTTAAATTTTTTGCTATAGCACATATGTGTTTGCTGAAGAGAGAGAGAGCATGAGAAGTCACCCTCTGGGGGACACGTGTTCGGCTATGTGGGATCCAGCTCTCTTAACTTCCATAACACCTGCTGATCCTCTTTTCTTTTTTTTTAATTTGCTAGAACATAAATGCACTCACTACAGAGATCCAGAGAAAGAGAGAGTGATAAAGCACCCCACAAGGGATGGGCACACTGCAATCCTTTCTCTTTCTCCCTCCTTTGAAGATTTTTGGGCATGTACACATGTCCAGTGTGTTTTTCAGGGTGCTAGGTTCAGGACTGGTACCTCATAGTCAGACATGTGGAATGCAGTCGCTTTAACCACCATGCTACTGGCTGGCCCCATTTAATCTCTCATTCTCAAAACTCTTATTTATTCTCAAGCTAGCAGGCTGCTGGTGATTAAGGCATTGGATTCCTACATGGGCAGTCATGGTTCAAGTCACAGACCTGGTGACTTAGAAATCACACCAGATGCACGTGTGTGCATGGCCAAAATCCCAGGAGGAATTTGGAGGAGAAGGGATTTGGGTTTGGTATTTTCCCTCTTTCTCTAAGACTAAATCAGGGTTACTTATATAAAGATTAAGTAAGATAAGGTACTGATTCAGCTAATATCAAGTTTAACTGTGACAAAACCATACTGGTTTAACAAAAATGTTTTATTCTCTTGTACGAAAGAAAGTCAGGGTTTGGCTATCAAGTGCTTAGTATAGTGGCTTTGTATCATATCCTATGAGTTCATTGAAAAATACCAGTTAAAGAGGCCAGCAGGTGGTGTGGTGGTTGGGATACTGGACTCCCGCATAGCTGGCTACAGTTTAACTCCTGGACCTGGTGTCTTACTTTCTCACTTTCTCTCTCTCTTTCTCTCTGGTGAGCACACACGTTCTATAGAAAATTAAATAATAATAATAATAGTAAATAAAATTTAAAAAAAAAACAGTTGAAGACAGAGTTAGATCTGAAGAGGGAAGACCTAGGAATTAAAGCTATGAAAAATAAAATATGATCTTAAATTAAAAAGGCAGAGGGGCTGGCAGGTGGCATGGTGGTTAAGGGCACTGGACTCCATGACTGACCTTGGTTTGAGTCTCGCACCTGGTGGCTTGCACACTCTCACTCTCTCCTTCTCTGTCTTTCTCTGGTCAAAATTGAAAAATAAAGATAATGAAGAAATAATTCTTTAAAAAAATCTGATAACAAAATTGTTTTAAAAATTAAAAGGGCAGAAACTTCAAAAATAAAATCTTTTTTATTTGTTTTAATTGCTAGAAGGCACACACTTAGAAAAGAGAACCAAAGAGACAGAAAGAGGGAGAAAGCACTCCCCATTGGTGTGTGGTCACAGTACAGTGCCTTCTCCATTTTTCCATCCTGTCAGGATTTGGGGCACACAAACACACTAGTCCAGCATGATTTTCAAGCCACCAGGGTTGGGATTCAAACTGCAGTTAGCCATGTTGGACTTGACTCCCTTAACCATTAGGTTACAGAGCCAGCCCGAAGGATAAAATCTTAAAACTGAGAGGATTAACATCTACTTAGAGAAGCACAGATCTGAAATTCAGCAAAGTAAAAGGGATATGAGTGATTCATGAAAGTGGTAACTATTAAGCATCATCACCTACCAAAAGATTATAAAGTCTGGATTAAGAAACAACCCCACCATAGACAGACACTCTCTTTTTTCCTGGCTATGCTCAAATAAGATGCACAAAGGTAGGAAATAATGGGATACTTTCTTATAATATGTGTAAATCAATTACAAATTCATCAACTTTTAAATCTGAAAGTCCCAATCAAAATGTATTACTCAATTTAAGGCAAGGTTAATAGAAACATTGAAATTAGAAATAAAGTGTTCATAAGGTGCTTATGTGGGGGGGAGGGAGCAGTAGGTGGTGTGGTGGTTAAGGCACTGGTCTCTCACATAGCCAACCACGGTTTGAGTCCGAGACCTGGCATCTTGCTTTCTCAATTTCTCTTTCACTCTCTCTCTCGTGAGCACATGAGTCCTACAGCAAATTAAAATACACACACACACACACACAATACAAAAATGAGAAAATTGGTTTGTAGAAATCAAGGGACTTCGGCAAAAAAAATAACCTTCACCTGCTAAGAAGGAAAAAGCTACTCCTTTTATTGAGCCACATTAAAAAAAATCATTTCATCTTAAATTACATAATTTAAACCAAAAACTTGTAGCACTAAGGCCTAAGTCCTCAAGAAACCAAGCACTTAGCATAGTACAAAAGAATATCATTGCATTTGTGACTGCAAGCTGGATAAAAGTTACCACAAGTTGTGGTATAAACTTCATATACCCTCTCCATTTCTACTTCTCTATACAAACATCTCACTGTTGGCAGAGTAGTCATCCACTACCATATATATATATTCCTTCACTCATGTTTTTGCTTTCACTATTTGTCTTTCCTGAAATGCTACAACATTTAATGTATATGTTTTTATATTTTTTTATTTTTTTATTTATATATTTTATATTTTTAAATTTCTATATATATGGTTCTTATTCAAGTTGACTTGAAAGCTCCTGATAATGAGAACCATAAGAAGCATGTCTTCTATGGTCTACCTCATCCCAACAGTACACATTTTCAATAAACATTTATTAATTAAAAAATTCAAAAATAATCTATTTTAATTAAAGTCTGAGAGTTCTTGGAAATTTAATTTCACACTCTGACTTCTTATTTTTATGTAAACATGTTATCTTTTATATTAAAAAGACAAATTTAAAATATGTTTTAAAATAGAAAAAGAAAAACTTCATAAATATAAATCATGAACCAGCAGTCAGTATTTTCAGACTTAAAATTAATTATTTTGACCGGCTTGTTAGTGCAGTAGTCAAACCCTGCAGAGGATGCCAGATCTTACATGGTTGACTGAAGTTCAAATCCCAGACCCAGTGAACAGAACAGCATGAGCATGTGTGTTCAGGACCCTGACAGGATGGAGAACTGGAGATAGAAGCATTGTGGCATGACCAGGTCCTATTGGGGTGAGGAGTGCTCTCTCTCTAATCTGTCTGTTTCTCTCTAATGTGCACACAGATGGTATCACATATAAAAAAATTATCTTTACCAATTTACTTTCATCTCTCTTGTTTTAATTCTTCCTTCCATTGGAAATCTATAAATAAAAACATATGGCAAAACTTATTATTCATTTTAACTAAAATGTCTTAAAACTTATTTAAAACATATGTAACTTTTTCACCTGATAGTTACTCGTTTTGGATCTTTGTTCAAAGTATTCAGTGTTTTCTTTTCACTTGTCCTTAACTGCACATCTAGAAATTCCTTGCAGTTGGCTATCATTGAAACCTATAAAATTTCAGCATTTGTTCATTTAGTGAAGTCCATTTTTTACTTCTTTCCTCTCGTCCTTTTTTTCAAAATTATTTATTTTTCATACTACATTGAGCCATTATGATTTTATCAATTAATATAACAGGAAAAAGGCTGCTTTATACATTTTTGCTTGTTTAAGGATTTCTTCATTCACTAACAATGCTTATAAAACTCAGACATTATGTTAGACACTGGTCTATACTAATAAAACTGTGAAGATTAACATGATAAAATTTAAAACATTTAGCTCAGTTCTTACCACATAATAATAAGCATTTAATAACCGTTGTTCTTATTATTACTTCTACTATTGTTACCACAAAGGGACTTTGAAAACTTTGTTGGAAATGGAATTAAAGTACAAGTTTATTTTGGTACCAAAAATAAAAATAAATAATTATATGCATTACTTTTCATAATACACATTATCAAAAAACTTTTTGAAGATCTTTGTATTACTCATCATTCTATAGTTTGCCAATCATTACCCCAATTGAAGCTAATTTAGGAGAGAATGCTATAGATTTTAAGAAATTTGGATGCTAGAGCCTAGTTCTGCCAGATGACTGGGCAAAAGCACACTCTGCTTTGGTCTTCTGCATCTATAATTTGAAACTAATACTAGTTGTAATTCTCTTATACACTCGCTAAACTCGAGATCAAATCTGTTAGTGTTAATATTGCACATTTTCTAATCCTAATTTACTTTACAAGAAAATACATCAAAACTTTGTATTTTTCAGGGAACCAGCAGTTGCTAGACTACCACGTGGTCGACCGAGGTTCGCGTCCCAGACCCGGTGGCTTAAAACTCACGCCGGGCGCGTGTGCGTGTGTGCCCAAGATCCCGAGAGGAGAATGGAGGAGAAGGGATTGCCGCGTGACCATCCCCCGTGGGGGGTGATTTCTCGCTTTCTGTCTCTGTATCTCTCTCTGTCTGTCTGGTGAAGCGCATGCGCCCTATAGAGAAAACCTCTCCAAAAAAAATAATAATAAATAAAATAAATAAATAAATAAATAACTTTGTATTTTTCATAAATTTTTGTTCATGTGACTTTTTAATAATAAATGGAATTCTGTGTGCATTTTTCAGTACAATCATCACAGTAATTAACTTAGTTTAAACAAAAATGAATGGTTTAAGTTGGAGGAAAAAACATCTTCTTTTATAAATACCTGTCTCATATTCATGTCTCTAGGAAAGGGAGAAAGAACCATGCAGTTAATATCCCTATGGCTCTGTTCACTGCTGTAGCCACAAAACTGCCCCCACTATTGGTATTTTAGCATAACCTATTATGACTCCCATTTTGTCCACAGTCTTTTTTCCCCTAGCCTATTGCTAATACTATTCTATTTCTATTGTTACTGCTATTACAATGCAAAAGAATTAGGGAAGAAGTTGCAGATATCTGACATGTATGCTAAAACTTATTGTCCTTCACTCATGGCAGACTTTCCAATATATTGTACTACATTGTTTTGGAATCTTTCTCAATATTACATATTACCACACCAAAGTAATCAGAATTACTATATAAGTTATAAGGTAGTTGCCATGCCTATTTTAAGAATGTGTATAAATTTTCTTATCTCTAAGCTACAACTGAAAATAAAATATATTCCAAGGAGGAATATTCCATATCTCACGATCAGAGGAATTCTGAGAAAGGTGTAATGATCAGAAATGCTTCCCTTTCTGCTCCTTCATTGTTAAATTACATGAGATATACAAATTAGTTGTTTCTCTACTCTTACCTTACACTATCTCATTATATATTTATTTTCTAGTGAAAATTTACCAGGTCTGATAAAGTTTCTTTTCCACTGATTGTACAAAATTTCTTCACTGTTTCAAATGTAATATAATACCAAGCCATCAATCTTCCTGCTTCTGTGAGGAAAAATAATAGAAAAATGAACATTTCTCCCTCAGCTGAAAAATATGTTGCTTTTTCATCAGTTTAACAAATATTCCCTTAACATCTATTTTGTACCTAGAGTGATACCTGGTACAAATGATATGCCCCCAAAAATGTGGAAAACACAATCTCTGGAACTTAAGAGGTTAGGGAAATAACCTCATGTACAATAGTTGAAGGACAAAATCCAATTAATGATAATATATACAGACAAACTTAAATATAGAGATAATTAATTCTAAGAAAACAGTGTGGGGCAACCTACTTGAGAAAAAGGGTCTCGAGAGGATTTTTTGTAGTTGTTTTTTAGGTTTTAGACACAGGGCATGTGCTCTCATCAGAGACAGAGAGGTGGAAAGTGAGAAGTCATCCCCCAGGGAGGATGTTCATGATGCAATCTCTGAATCATGGTTGGCCACAAGAAAACCCAGAGCCTGGGACAAGCAGTTAGCATAATGGCTATGTCGCTGGACTCCCATGTAGTTGACCGTGGTTCACGTCCTGGACCCAGTGGCTTAAAACTCACGCTGGGTGCGTGTGCGTGCATGCCCAAGATCCCAAGAGGAGAACGGAGGAGGAGGGATTGTGGCATGGCCATCCCCCCTGGGGGGTGATTTCGCGCTTTCTGTCTCTCTGTCTCTCTCTGTCTGTCTGGTGAGCACATGCGCCCTATAGCAAAAACCTCTCCAAAAAAAGAAAACATGGAGCCTTAACCACCACACCATCTGCTGGCCCCGAGGTTTGTTTTTGTTTTTGTTTTTTTTTTTTTTTTTTTCCCTAAGACCAGAATTTATTTATTTTTAACACCTATTATGCCATGAATTATAGAGAATAAGTTCCAGAAGCTCAGGCTCTTTTCCATTGGTTTTCACAAAGTGTGTTTCTCTGGGTGAGCAGGCTGACACTTTAGAACCCAAGTACCTTACTCTTTGGTTTACTTCTTTTTTCTGTTTTTTCTTTCACATGTTTTAGGAAGCTATTTCTGCCCTTAGAAAGCTTAATATGCTCAATACTCACATTAATTCTCTTAGGAAGAATCTTGCCTTTGACTTGTTTGTTTACAACAATGCCAACAACATGCTGGGTAACATGGTAGACTCTGTTTTGCCATGGTAGCATATGTGGGACATTCCTTTTTGAACAGTACCCATTCCCTTGATGTCTACATCATCACCTTTCTTGTAGATTCGCATATATGTTGCCAAAGGAACCACTCCATGATTTCTAAAAGGCCTAGAAAATATATATTGGGTGCCTCTCCTCTTTCCCCTTTTTTTTTTTTTTTTTTTTTGTCATTTTTATGGATTACTAGAAAATGGCAGTTCTAGCCAAAAGGACTAAGGGTTTTAAAAGTGACTAATATACCTTGTTAGAAAGGAAATAAAGCTATTATGATGTCTGAAAAAATCAAGACCTATTTATCAAAATAGTTTAAAAAAAGACTATCTTTAGAATATTCTATAAGGAGTATGGCTTTAAAAATATAGTGAATCGGCCAGGTTTTGTGGTGGTTAAGGTGGCTCAATTCTACATGGCTGATTGTGCTATGAGTCTTAGATCCGGCAGTTTGAAAGACAGGCTGTATTTGTGTGTGTGTGTGTGCCCCAAATCCTGAGAGAAGAATAGAGGAGATTGCAGCATGGCCATTCCCCTGGGGGTCGATTTCTAATTTTCCTTCTCTCTCTCTCTGTCTCTGTCTCTCTTCAACATGTACATATGCCCTATAGCAAAAACAAAAGAAAACAAAAATGAGTAATATTTTTAAATTAAATTGGAGTTTAAAAATCAACTTTTGAAAATAGCACAATAGTTGGAGTTTGGGAGATGAAATGAGTAATTTATAAAATGTAATTCACTTAAGAGGATACTGGATTTAATTGTAAGCTATCTAAAAATATTCCAAAGAATTTCAATCCTTGTGAACACACACACATACACAAAATAACCAGGAAGAGGAGATTGGAATATAGTTTCTCAAGAACAGGGCTAGCAGGGTCAGTAGATGGCATAGTGGTTATGTTTCTGGGCTCCCACTTTGCCAGCTGTGGTTAGAGTCCTGGACCCGGTGGCTTGAAACTCATGCTGGGAGTGTATGTGTTCATGCCCAAAATCCCAGGAGGAGATGGACGAGAAGGGATTGTGGTGTGGCCCTTCCTCCCCAGGGTGGTGATTTCTCATTTCCCTCTTACTGTCTCTCTCTCTCTCTCTGGTGAGTGCATGTGACCTAAGGCAAAAACTTCTTTTCAAAAAAAAAAAAAAGAATAGGGCTCTCATCTATGTATGTGCTACAGGTTTTGCTGAAGAAGGGAAGACTTTCTTGGCATTCCAACAAAGTTATACCCAGAACAAATTTGACAGTTACATCTTGCTCTGGACTCTCCTTGTGACTGCTTGGCACTAAGAAAACAGCACCATGAGGCTGGTAACATAACAACAGACATAGTAGAAATTCAAAACATCATTAGAGGATACTTTGAACATCTATACGCTAAGAAACAAGATAATCTGGATGAGATGGACAAATTCCTGGACAAATATAATCTACCAAGAATGAGCCAAGAAGAAATAGAAAGTCAGAATAGGCCCATAACAAGCCAGGAAATTGAATCAGTAATAAGTAACCTCCCAACAAAGAAAAGCCCTGGCCCCGATGGATTCACCTCTGAATTCTACAAAACTTTCAAAGAAGAGTTAACTCCCATTCTGCTCAAATTATTTCTAAAGATCCAAAAGGGTGAATCTCTCCCTAATTCATTCTATGAAGCCTCTGTCACCCTCATCCTCAAAACAGATAAGGACAGGACAAGGAAGGAAAACTATAGACCAATATCTCTGATGAACATAGACTCAAAGATTCTCAACAAGATACTAGCAAATCGTATTCAACAACTTATACAGAAGATCATACACCATGATCAGGTAGGCTTTATTCCAGGAATGCAAGGTTGGTTCAACATACGCAAAACCATAAACGTAATACACCATATTAATAGGAAGAAAGACAAAAACCATATGGTCATATCGATTGACGCAGAAAAAGCATTTGATAAGATACAACATCCCTTCATGATCAAGACTCTTAGCAAAATTGGCATAGAAGGGCCATTTCTCAATACAATAAAAGCCATCTATGAAAAACCCATAGCAAACATCATCCTGAATGGAGAAAAGCTGAAAGCTTTCCCACTAAACACAGGAACAAAACAAGGATGCCCACTTTCTCCTCTCCTTTTCAATATAGTACTGGAAGTCCTCGCCAACACAATCAGAAAAGAGGAAAAAATAAAGGGCATTCGAATAGGAAAAGAAGAGGTGAAACTCTCTCTATTTGCAGATGACATGATTGTATACATAGAAGACCCAATGGTCTCCATGGAAAAACTACTGGAAATAATACATGAATTCAGTAAAGTTGCAGGATATAAAATCAATATACAGAAATCGATAGCATTTCTATATACGAATAACAGGAAGACTGAGATAGAACTGAAAAAACTTATTCCGTTTACCATAGCCACTAAAAGTATAAGATATTTAGGAATAAATCTAACCAAAGAAGTTAAAGACCTCACAAGGAAAACTATGAGAAGGTAAAAAAAGAAATTGAAAATGACACAAAAAAAATGGAAGGACATCCCATGTTCATGGATTGGAAGAGTTAATATAATCAAAATGGCAATTCTACCCAAATTAATCTACCTATTTAATGCAATGCCAATCAAAGTACCAGACACATTCTTCACAGATCTAGAAAAGACAATCTTAAAATTTGTCTGGAATCATAAAAGACCCCGTATTGCCAAAGCACTTCTACACAAGAAGAATGGAGTGGGTGGCATCTCAATCCCCGATCCAAAAATATATTACAAAGCTGTGGTAATAAAGACAGCATGGTATTGGCACAGAAACAGACATGTGGACCAATGGAACAGAATAGAGTCCCCAGAAATAAGTGCCCAAACATACAGTCAACTGATCTTTGACAAGGGGTACCAGTCAATCCAGTGGGAAAATGAAAGCCTCTTCAGCAAGTGGTGCTGGAGAAACTGGACTTCCACTTGCAGAAAGATGAATCTGAACCCCTACCTCTCTCCTTTGACAAGAATCAAGTCAAGGTGGATCAAGGATCTAAATCTAAGACCTCAAACTATAAAGCTGCTCCTGGAGAATGCTGGGGAAACTCTGGGAGACATTAGTGTAGGGAAAGACTTCCTAAAGAAGACCTTCAAAGCAGAGTCCATCGTCCACAAAATAGACAAGTGGGATTACATCAGACTAAGAAGTTTCTGCATGGCCAAAGACACAGTAGTTAGTGTGAATCGACAGCCCTCAGAATGGGAAAATATTTTTGTAAATGTTGCATCAGATAAGGGACTGATAACCAGAATACACAAGGAACTAAAAAAGGTGTTTGGAAAAAAGATGATCAACCCTATTAAAAGATGGGAGAAGGAGATGAAGAAAACACTCTCTAAAGATGACATACGAATGGCCAAAAGGCATATGAAAAAATGTTCTACCTCCCTCATCGTAAGGGAAATGCAGATAAAAACAACAATGAGGTACCACCTAACCCCAGTCAGATTGTCTAATATTAAAAAAACAAAAAATGATAAGTGTTGGCGGGGGTGTGGTGAAAGGGGAACTCTTTTACACTGCTGGTGGGAATGTAGATTAGTCCAACCACTGTGGAGAATAATTTGGAGATTCCTCAAAAATCTACAGATAGATCTGCCATATGATCCAGAGATCCCACTCCTCGGTATCTACCCAAAGGACAGAAGAATTCTGCATTGGAAAAGTGCTTGCACATCGATGTTTATTGCGGCACTATTCACAATTGCTAAGTCATGGAACCAACCCAGATGTCCCCGTATGGAGAATTGGATTGAAAAACTGTGGCACATATACTCTATGGAATACTACTCAGCCATAAAAACCAACAGAGCCCTGGCTTTTGACAGAAAGTGGAAGAATATGGAAGATGTACTGCTGAGTGAGGCAAGCCAGGCTATGAAGGAGAGACATTGTATGTCCCCACTTAACATATACCGTTTGTCTGCATTCTATGTCTGAAACTGATTGACTAACAGTTGAACAAACACAAGAGATGGGTGTGAATGTCAGATGAGGTGTATGTGGAGGAGTGGGGCCCAACGAAAGACATTTAGAGAAGGGATACAGAGGTAGAGCATTGACGGGATGGGGAGGTGTGGTGTTATCTGTTGAAGATATTTCGATCAACGGGTCTGGGGAGAAATGTTCACATATCGAAATGGTCTCATTGTAAGCCAAACAATATGATTGAAAGTATATACAAAAATAAATAAATTAAAAAAAAAAAAAAGATAACATCATAGAAACTTTTCTGTGAAGCACCTGAATGCCAACCCCAAACCCTCACACCACATTCCTGCTTGCTTTTAAAAGCCTTGCTCTCTTCTCACTTAAGGAGACAGCACTTTAAAACTCTTGGACTCCACCCTTCTCCTAGTTGATGTCTTCCACAACAAAGCCTTCATCTATGTGAACTCTCCTTCTCTCAGAAATCAGTTTACTATGCACACTTACATTCCATTCATTTTTCTGGTATGACTGTTTTTCATTTTCTTATGAAGGCTCTTATGTCATGTAAAAGTTAGTACTCTTTCCTCTTGTTCATCTATTGCTACAGGGGCCCCAGTCAGTGAACCTAACATGGGTAGAAGATAAACATATTTTTTGTCTCTAACAGGGGCCTAAGTAATCATCCAAATGCTCAATACTATTTAAGAACGGGCAAAGGATATCTGCAATAGTGGTATCAGGTCTAAGCAACTCAGAGATTTGAGTGTTTCAATCTGCTGCTAAAATCTGCCATAATCAGGACCAGAAGTTAGCGTAATGTCTATGTTGCTGGACTCCCATGTAGTTGACCGTGGTTCGAGTCCTGGACCCAGTGGCTTAAACTCATGCCAGGCACGTGTGCATGCATGCTCAAGATCCCGAGAGGAGAATGGAGGAGAAGGGATTGCGGTGTGGCCATCCCCCCTGGAGGGTGACTTCTCGCTTTCTGTCTCTCTGTCTCTCTCTCTCTCTGTCTCTCTCTCTCTTTCTAGAGAGTGCACATGCCCTATAGCAAAAACCTCTCAAAAAAAATAATAATTTGCCACAATCAATGAAGACAAGTTCTGTGCCTGCTAAAAACAAGCTCTATAATTTTATAACTAGAACTCATGCCTTACAGATAATAATGATGATATCCTATTAAAAACTGAGATCATAATTTAGCTCTACCATCATCTAAATTCTGGTAAGAACAAAATTTTAATTTAGTTTTAAGTAAGCAATTGTTAAATTTACTAACAATAATAGGAAAATTACCAGTTGGCTTGAAATTAACGTCATCATCCATCTTTATCAAGTCCAGAGATGATAAGTCATTCAGATTCTTCAAACATAATTCTGTTCAAGTATAGAAAACACTTTGATTTCAGTAAAAAAAGAGAACCAAAGCACAATAGAATTTACTATTAAGTATGCTAAAATTGTGTTATTATGTAATTGTACTGCAAAACCAGTCTCTACTTGAGCAGTAAAAAACAAACAAAAACCTATTAAAATAGGAAAGTAAACTAATATACTAAGAAGATTTTCTCATTTTGACAATAATATAAATTTTAAAACTAAATAATTGATAAAATAACATTTATAACTTAGAGCATGTTAAATAATTTACATGTAGTACTTCAATTAATCCTTTAAAAAACAAAATAATGTAGTTATTAATATCACTTTCATGCATAGATTAGGAAAACTAAAAAACAGAGGCTAAGTAACTTGCTCCAGTTCTAAATAGTATAACTGTTTTGGTGACCATCCTCCATTATGAAAGTAATTTCTTTCTCTTTTTTCTTTAAGCTTCCATCAACGATGTATGTGCACAATGTATAACAAGTCAAATAGTTCTACAAAGACTGTTTTGAAACTCATCAGTCTTTTCCTTCCTCCATGTTTGCCACTTTTTTTTCTTTTCTTTTCTTTTTTTTTTTTTTTAAGAGATTTTTGCTATAGGGTGTGAGTGCTTGCTGGATAGACAGAGAAATACAGAGAGACAGAAAGCAAGAAGTCACCCTCCTGGGGGCAGAGGGGTGGTGGCCATCCTGCAATCCCTTCTCCTCCATTCTTCTCTCAGGATTTTGGGCACACTCGCCCAGCATGAGTTTCAAGCCGCCGAGTCTGGGACTGGAACGCGATCGACTCTGTGGGAGTCCAGACGTAGGAGTCCAGAGATGTAACCATTACACCATCTGCCACTTTCTTGAGGCTGTCACTTTCTTGAAGCAACCAGTTAAATTTTTTTTAGTTGATGTTTGAGTAAGTACTTCCATTTCTCTGAATATGCCATCATTGCTAGCTAGAAGGAACTTCTGTACAGGAAGCAATGCTAATCATTCATTAATTCATAAGGATCAGAACAATCAAAGTGTGCTGCTTCTATTCCCTCTCTGTCTCAGGCTACAGCCCAGGAGATGGGAGGTAATTGAGAACTTACAGTGGGAATACCATTGTTCAATCCTCAATAGACTAGCCACTTAGAAAAAGTTCTTAGAAGGCAATGCTCTTTACGAAATACTTCAGTTTAAGCAACACTGTTGAGACAGCTTAGTAAGTTTAAGTGTTCGGTTAAGTAAAGCTCCTTAAGTCTTTCCTAATTTTCTTAATTAGTCAGTGTTCAGTTCGTTATCTTGTCAAGTATAAATGCTAACTATACTATATGGTGTGCGTTTTCCACGCTCTATGTTTACAGTAGTGAACAACACAAGGTGGTTCTTCTACAGAACTTATTTTTACTGAAGAAAGCAATAAATAAACAAACAAAAAATAAACTTTTGAGTATTGAAAAGTATATAAGGAGGGGCCAGCAGATGTCACAGTGTTTACCTCAGTAGATTCCCATACGACCAACTGCGGTACGAATACTACATATGGTGGCTCGAAAATCATGCTGGGCGTGTGTGCGCATGCGCATGCCCAAGATCCTAGAGGAGATTGGTCTGCAGTGTGGCTATATCCCCCACCCCTCCACCCCCCAATTTCTCACTTTCCCTCTCACTGTCTGTCTGTCTGTCTCTCTCTCCAGCTAGTGCCCATGGCCTAAGGCAAAAACCTCTTTTAAAAACATAAAAAAGAAAGGAAGAAAGAAAGAAAAGTACATAAAAAAATAAAGCTGAGAACAATCTTACAGAATGATGGAGCAACGATTTTTAAAGATAGTAACTAAAGCTCATATTATATTTTAGATATATGCTGCAGTAACATCACCTTTATCTGAAATGATTGGAATCAGAAGAGTTTCATACTTCCAAATTTTGGAATATCTGCACACACATGAGAAGTCTTGAAGATAGGATCAGGTGTAAACACAAAATTCATATACACCTTATACACAAATCCTGAAGGCAATTTTACCCATATTTTTACATCTCAGCATTCTGACTATGATCCAAAACATGAGGTCAAATGTGTAAGTTTCCACATGTGGGTGGCATCCTGTGGACACTCAGAAAGTTTCAGATTTGGGAGTATTTCATATTTCAAATGTTTGGATTAGGGATGCTCAACCTGCATATAACTTCTGATATAATAAAGTAAGGGTACTGGGGCCAGCAGGTGACGTGGTGGTTAAAGGCGCTGGACTCCCACATGGCTGACCACGGTTGAAGTCCCAGACCTAGTGGATCGCTTTCTCACTTTCCCTCTCTTTTCTCTTTCTCATCAAATTAAAAAATAAATAAATAAAATAACGTAATTCTTTAAAAAAAGTATAAATTAAGGATACTGTCACCCCAATTTTTAAAATAAACACATCACTTTTTTCAAGAAAAGGAAAACAGCAATAACAAAATGGACATTGTTTTGTCTTCCTCTCAGTAAAGGTAAATTTATTTATTTATTTCAATTTTTTTTTTTTTTTTTGGAGAGGTTTGTGCTATAGGGCGCGTGTGCTCGCCAGAAAGACAGAGAGAGACAGAGAGACAGAAAGCAAGAAATCACCCCCTGGAGGGATGGCCACGCTGCAATCCCTTCTCCTCCATTCTCCTCTCGGGATCTTGGGCACGCACACACATGCGCCTGGCTTGAGTTTTAAGCCACCGGGTCCGGGACACGAACCGCGGTTGACTACATGGGAGTCCAGCGACATAGCCATTACGCTAACTGCTGGTCCCAAAAGGTGAATTTAAGTAAGACAGTATGGAAAGACCTCCCTGAGGGGTTGATATTTGAACAGAGACCTTAATGAAATGAAGGTGCAGGCTATGTAAACTATTTGAGAAATGGACAGCCCCACAGTGTAGCAGTTAAGAGCTGTCCACTCAGAGTTAGATCCCATGACTCCCATGACATGGCTGACCACAATTTGCATCCCAGTCCTGGTGGCTTGAAAAACAAACTGGGCATGTATGTATGTTTGCATCCCCAAATCTGGATGGGATGGGAAAGTGGAGGAAAATGGATTGCAGTGCAACAACGTCCCATTGGAGGGGGGGATGCTTTATCTCTCTCGCACGCACGCTGGTGAGCTCACATAGTCTCTGGCTACACACACAAACACACACACACACAGTGTTCCAAGTATAAGGAACAGAGAGTACAAAGTACCTGACCAGAAACAAGTTTGGTGTGTTTAAAGAATAGCAAGAAGACTGATCTGGAGAGAAAATAACTGAGGGAGAAAGTGACAAGAGATAAAGTCATAGAAATAGGCAGGGAACTATGTAGAAGGACTTATCTGGTGAAAGTTTTCATTTTATTCTGAGAGTAATGGGGGATATTAGAGTATATTGAGAAAGCAAGTATAATCAAGTTTAATAAACATCATATGCTTAGCTAAGATCCCGAGATATTTAAGACAGACCTCCAAGGATAATATCAAGGTTCATAAAATCCTACCTCAAAATACTTTGAACTGAAGAAGATTGGGAAGGCCTCAGAAGGAAAAGTCACTTTGACCATCCCCTGCCTTTCTGTGTGAAGCATGGTCATAAAGGAATTCTCTGACCTTTCTCAACTAAAAGTAGGGAAGTCAGAGGGGTCCTGCCCTATACTAAACAGAGAGGCAAGAAGAGTCTGAACAAATAGGCTAAGTTCCCCCTACTTCTCCCCAGTTTATTTTTATTATTATTAGATCATATCCTTTTATCCAGTCATGTTTCTCCACAACTTTCCACTTTCTTTATCAGATTTAGCATAAAAACTGTTTGGGTCTTCATTTTGGTCTTTGGGTCTTCACTTCTGATGGTTCCAGTATCACATAAAACTTGGATTAAATAAATTTGTTACATGGGCCAGCCTGGTAGTGCAGTGGTTAAACATAGTGTAGAGAAAGACAGAGCCCATGAGGTCGACAAGGGTTTGTGTTTGAACCCCAGCAGCTTGAAAAACACATGGAGAGTGTACACGCATGTCCAGGTTTCTGGCAGGAGGAATTGGAGAAAAAAGGTTTGCACCATGACCAGGGCCAGGGAGTGCTCTCGTGCTTTCTCTTTCTCTTTCACCTTCTCTCGCTCTCTCTCTCCCTTCCTCTTGTGCACATCAAATTGTAAACAGAAAGAAAGAAAAAAGAAATTTGTTGTTTTTCTCTTGTCAACCTGTCTTTTGTTTAGGGATGCCAACTCTGAACCTTGAAATGGGTGTGGAAAAGAGTTTAATTTTTTCTGTACAATAACCAAAGCCTTATATTCAAAGAAGTAATAAATTTTTCTATTCTGATTTATAGGCCAAATATACCCCATAATGACTGAAGATAAAGCAAATACGAACTGTGATTCTGCTAATTTAACAAAAGATACAAGGGAACTTCAAGAAGTGGAATTAAAGTATGCATTTATTTTCATGCATAGTTTTTAAAACCTAAGCATAGTTTCCTCATAAAATGCATTTTCCATGAGTTTTTGAAGATCCCTTATAAAACATTAAAATTATCAGAATGCAGCAAGACATCTCTTAGACTTTCTTATTTCTTCTGTGTATTTCATTCTTAGTATCAAGATTAGACTTTAGTTTTTAAATTCCATTGAAATACTGGTCAATAAAAATACAGCTATTTTATAGAACTGTATCTCATCAGTAGCATTATAAATACGTGAAAGTGCTTATCACAAATAGAGCATGATCACACCACAATCCTTTTTTTCCCCTCCATTTCTTTTTTTTAAAAATCATTTATTTAATTTATTCATTCATTTATTTTAATTTGACCAGAGATACACACACACACACACACACACACACAGAGAGAGAGAGAGAGAGAGAAAGAGAGAGAGAGAGAGAGAGAGAGAGAGAGAGAGAGAGAGAGAGAGAAAGCAAGCCACCAGGTCCAGTACTTGAAGTCCAGTACTTGAACCGCAGTCGGCCATGTGGGAGTGTCCAGCACCTTATCCACCACGCCATCTGCTGGTCCCCTCCCCTCCATTTCTTTACCCTGTCAGAATTTTGGGAATGTGTGAACCATGCTCAAGCATGTTTTTCAAGCTGCCAGGGCTTGGACTTGAAATATGGTCAGTCATGTAACATCCTGCTTTCTACAGTACTTACATGCTGTGCTATAGGGCCACCCCCAATGTATTTATTCTTTAAGCAAGATAACTACTATTTCATCCTTATCTCTGCAGTTTCATTTGCCTATATGTATATCCAAGTAAAGAATAAATTAAAATACACTAAATGTTTATAAAGGATTCAACATTTTTTTCTTTTAGTGGAAGAAGATGTTAGCATAATGAAGAAAGCAATTTTTAACCCTAGTAAGTGCTTGACAAAATATTGGAATTTAAAAAACCAGTGATGAAATACTAAGTGATTAACCAAATAATAAAGCTAGGATTTGATAGCAATACATTACTGGCACCAACTGGGATAAGGCATCTTTACCCAAACTGGGATTATATTTCTATTAAAATTATCCTAGAAAATATAAATAAAGAGTGTAATCTACAGGCAACATTTTTAAAGATCAGGGTCATTTTATTTTTGTTAATTTATATTTTTAATTTTAAATATTTATTTATTTAAGTTTATTTATTGTTACTATTATTTTTTAAAGAATTATTTTATTTAACTTTATTTATTTTAATTTGACCAAGAAGGGACAGAGAGAGAGAGAGAGAGAGAGAGAGAGAGAAAGTGAGAAAGCAAGCCTCCAGGTCCAGGACTTGAACCATGGTTGGCCATGTGGGAGTCCAGCACCCTTAACCACCATGCCACCTGCTGGCCCAGTTATTATTATTTTTTTTACAAATTTGGCCAGAGAGATACAGAGAGTGAGAAAGGGAAAGTGTGAAAGCAAATTGTCAGTCCAGGACATGAATCACAGTTGGCCATGTGGGAGTCCAGTGCCTTAACCACCACACCACCTGCCAGCCCCTGTGACCAGGGTCATTTTATTTATATTTTAATTTTTTTCTTAGAGAGATTTTTGCCACAAGGTGCATTTGTTTGCCTTAGAGACAGAAAGCAAGAAATCACCCCCCGCAGGGGGGATGGCCATGCCTCAAACCCTTCTTCTCCAGTCTTCTCTCAAGATCTTGGGCACACATACACAAGCACCCTGTATGAGGTTTAAGCCACTGGGTCTGGGACTTGAACCAAGGTTGACTACAAGGAGTCCAGCAATGTAACCATAATGCCATCTGCTGGTCCCAACCAGGGTCATTGTAAAAATAAAAATCAAATAAACTAAGTCAACATATTATACAAAGGAAGGCATTCTGATAGAATTAATACATAGACTTAGTAAAAAAAAAAAAAGTACATGTGCTAAGCTTTATTTACGTATGAAAAAGAAATAATTCATACATTTATTTTTATAGACAAGTTTACTTTATAAAAATAATTTACAAGAAAGTATTCTTACTTTGAAATAAGTGATCTTTTTCATTAAAATTTATAGAATATAATTTTTTAAGAAGGAAATGCATCTAACCTTGTAATTTTGCCTCAATTCCATCTTTGTTCAGTCCAGATTTAAAACCTGTGTAAGTCAAAATAGAATTAATTTGCTTCAGCTTTACAGGCTTCTTATATACTTCAGGTAACTAAAGAAGAGTAGTCTCATTAAATCATATATAAAATAATTATATATATATATATATATATAATGAGAATATATATATAGAACTTAATGAGTTCTATAAGGCTTAAGTGTCTATAGAAAACGGCCACCTTTTTTTTTTTTTTTTTTTTTTTTTTGAAGAGGTTTTTTGCTATAGGGTGCGTGCGCTTGCCAGACAGACCAAGAGAGACAGAGAGACAGAAAGCTAGAAATCACCCCCCAGGGGGGATGGCCACGCTGCAGTCCCTTCTCCTCCAGCCTCCTCTCGGGATCTTGGGCACGCACACACACGCGCCCGGCGTGAGTTTAAGCCACCGGGTCCGGGACACAAATCGCAGTTGACTACGTGAGAGTCCAGAGACATAGCCATTATGCCAACTGCTGGTCCCAATATATGATATTCTTTTTATGAAGGATTATATTGTCCTGGGAGATCTGAAAGTTTTGAGCCTGTATGTGTTTGAATACTACTGCAATGAGTCAGGTTTTAATTAGACATTCAGAACTCCAAGTATTTTTATTTCCTACCCTATACCACATGAAAACAAATAAACAAACCCTCTAGAAACAACATAACCAATCTCTGCTGTTGTTAGAGGCAAGATGAAAACTCCAGGAGCAATAGTAGTATTATTTACTTTGATTTCTTATAAATTGGAAAGGAACTGTTTCAAATCCAGAGTAAAAGAGCATTTAAACACTAAATGCAAACAAAATTCAAGAGCTTTTTTTAAAACTTAGCTTATTTTTAATGATTTAAAGCATTTCCATTACTTTTATTGGGGTTGAATTTTTTTCTACTAGTTCTATTTTTAATGGTGCCAATTTCAAACCTTATTGAAAGATAAGTAAAACAGATAAAAGATTTCTCATTTTTTGTCTGCTCTTGCTTCTAAATATATTTGTGACTATTGTCACCTTTCATTTCTGTTTGTTACTTATTAGTTTCTTTAATCTATTCTGTAACCTACTAGTATAAATATAGACTGCTGGCTTGAAAAAAAAAGTACTACTTTTCTAAGTTAAAGAAAGTAACAAACCATAATGAGATGGATTTTTCAAGGCTCTGATATAAAGTAAAGTTGATCGTATCCATTCCAAAGCAATATTCACATCTGTGATGGTATGCAATACTATTTCTGCATTTAAATGCTCAATAAGATGTCTGTGCAAACTAATGGGAGGGAAAAAAAAGAACAACCTTTGCATTACTGTATGCATTTCAATGCCATGATTCTTCTTTAAAACTTTGATAATTACACACCCATTGCTAACTTCATAAGTTATTAAAGATAACTTAATTTTGAAGAAATAGGAAAGAAAATCTTGAAAAATCTGTTCAACTTTTAAAAAGATTTGAGATTCCTCTCTACTTTGTAGCTCTAGAAGACAATTTATTGCTCTATAAAAGGGTGTGGGTAAATTATGTCCTATTTTCTCCAAGAGATAATACAAGAAGAATTCAACGAATTCATGAGAAAATGGAATTAAAATATAAGTTTATTTTGGTGAAAAAAAAGTGAAATCAAGGCATAGTTTTTTTCATAATACATATTTTCCTTGAATGTTTTGAAGATCCCATGTAGATCAAATAGTTTATTAAAAGATCCCAAACTGCTTTTTTCTCTTATTATTAAACAACTTTTTAAAATATAAAAAGATAGGGACCAGCAGGTGTTGTGGTGGTTAAAGCACTGGACTCTCACATGGCTGACTGCAGTTCGAGTCCCGGACCTGGTGGCTTAAAACTCATGGTGGTGGTGAGGGGGGACCAGCAGATGGTGTAATGGTTAAGTTGCTGGACTCCCTTAAAACTCATGCCAGGTATATGTGTGTGCATGCCCAAAATCCCAAAAGGAGAATGGAGGAGAAGGGGTTGTGGCATGGCCATCCCGCCCGGAAGGGTGATTTCTCACTTTCTATCTGTCTGGTGAGCATGCATGCTCTACAGCAAAAATCTCTCTTAAAAAAAAAAAAATCATGCCAAGCATATGTGCATGTGTGTCCAAGACCCTGGGAGGAGAATAGAAGAGAAGGGATTGCAGCATGACCATTCTCCTGGGGGGTGACTTCTCACTTTCCCACTCTCTATCTGACTGTCTCTCTCTCTCTGGTGAGCACTTGCACATTATGGCAAAAACCCCTAAAAAATGAAAGAAAAAATCAGGCCAGGTATGTGTGCCCAAAATCCCAAGAAGGGAGTGGAGGAAAAGGGACTGTGGTGTGGTCATCCCCCTAGGGGGAGATTTTCTGAAGTTCCCTATCACTCTCTCTGTCTCTCTCCAGTGAATGCACACCCCTATGGCAAAAACCTTTAAAAATTTTTGAAAGGATATTTCTCCTTGTATTATAAATTAGTAATTGTAAACTTATATGATTTAATATATAAATTGTGAAATGATAATAATTATTGAAGCCTTATTACAAATTAGGCCTTTTAAAACGAGGATATCTGATACTACATGCTAAGAAACACCATTGAATGCTCCTATTTAAAAAAATAAACCTAATTCCTTAAAAGGACCCAAACTTTCTGTATTACCTGCTTTCTACAGTGTCACTACAAGCTAACATCTGAATGTATTTCTCTCTTGTACTTAACCGAGTCATAATAACTGCAGTAGCTGTAGTGTCAAACTGGAAGGAAAAAAATCACATAGAAAAAATTTAGTAAAACAGAGCACATCTTGGTATCAAACCTCTTCAATAACTCAAGACTTTCATTTTATATTAAGTAGCCCCCTTGACTTACATACAGGTTAAGAGGCCTAAAAAATCCTTTTTGGAATTGAGTGTTAACTGAAAATTTAATTTAAAAGCCTTCTAAGAGTATAGCTCATATATGCCACTTTGATTTCAATTTAACATATTTTAGCAATGTTAAAATCAAAATAGGGTCAGCAGATAGGTTGGTGGTTAAGGCACTGGATCCCAAATGGCTGACTCTGTGGTTCGAGTCCCAAATGGCTGACTCTGTGGTTCAAGTCCCAGACCCATGGTTGCCCATGTGGGAGTCCAGTGCCTTAATCACCATACTAACTGCCAGCTCCAGTGCGTAGGCTTTAAAATATATATATATTTATGATATTCTTTGTCCCATAAATGACTTGCCTCTCTATTTTTCTCCTTAATGTCCTTCCTCATACTCTACTCCTTCACCCACCCTCTTCCCACACTGCATCTGGTATTCACAACCATTTACTCTGTTTCTATATCCTTGAGTCATCCAGTTTCGACCATAGAGTGGTGGACATTCATTATATATCAAGTGGCAATGAGAGAGAGAGAAAGGAGAGAGAAAGAGAAAGAGATGTACACCTTCTACTGGGTCAAGGCACATCATGATCTTCCTCCAGTCGTCCAGCCTGTCAGATACTAAGCACTCATGCACATGCCTAGTGTGTTTCAGCTGACAGGCTGGAGATTCCAAATGGGGTTGTCATGTGTGATCTGGCTTCTCTTGACTAGCACATTACAACTTTGCCACAGACCCAAGGGCTGACTTTTAACTGTCACAATGCTTAGGGATCACTACTGGCATTAGTGCTAGGATGGAGGGATGCTGTATATTCTATAATGCACATGACAGTACTACATAATAAAAAACAGTTCCACTCAAAATGCCAAGAGCATCCCCATTCAAAATCAAAAACAAAACAAGGCAAAACCCTTGAAGTCAAAAAAGCCTTAAACACCATATCAATTCATGAAGCATCCCTTCATCAACCAGTGGGAGTTTAGGAGTAAATGGACTGTATACCATTTAGGGAGGCTTGTTCTACTTTTATTCCTCCATTAAGGTGGATTTTCTCAGTTACATTACTTTTTTTTTCTGGTGTAAATTGCATTTTTAAAAATTATATTTATTTGTCTTTTCATTTAATTTTTTATTTCAATTTCTTTTATATATTCAATCACATGTTACTTAGCTTGCAAAGTGAATATTCGAACATGTGTACATTTCTCACCAGTCCAGTTAACAATACTATAAAGTTATCTTTAATAGATAATAATCCATTTCTTTGTCCCATAAATGACTGGCCTCTCTATTTTTCTCCTTAATGTCCTTCGTTATACTCTACTCCTTCACCCACCCTCTTCCCACACTGTATCTGGTATTCACAACCATTTACTTTGTTTCTATATCCTTTAGTCATTCAGTTTCAGCCATAGAGTTCAGACACTCCTTACATAGTAAGTGGAGACATACAATGTCTCTCCTTCATAGCCTGGCTTGCTTTTCTCAGCAGTAAATCTTCCATATTTATCCACTTTTTGTCAAAAGCCAGGGTTTTGTTTTTTATAGCTGAGTAGGATTCCATAGAGTATATGTGCCACACTTTAAACCTCATTGAAATGCTAGTCAAAAAATACACAAAAACAGTTTTTTGTTTTTACCATGTCTTTTTGCCATAGGGCGGGCGCCACCACACCCCTTTTTACCATGTCTTTTTAAAAAGTTACAAAAAAACAAGTACTGTCACTTACTTGAGGTCGACCAGCTCTACCAATCATCTGTAGAATGTCTGTTTCACTGTACTCTTCAAACATTCCTCCAACATAATGCATTGTAGATTTTATAACTACTAGGTGAGCAGGTAAATTTACTCCCATAGCTAATGTACTGGTAGTAACTGCATCAGATTAAAGAATTTAATTTCAGACCTAATAACTATTGCTTTAGGAAGATATTTTCTATAAGAGACATATTCTTATAAATGAAATAAAAGCTCATATATAATAACTATAGAAAAGAAGGGAAAAAAGAACATTATAATCTAAAATAAAAATACACCTTAAAACCAAAAACCTATTAAGTTCTTAGTATTCAAATTATACTATGTTTAATAATAATAGTAACATACAACATAGACGTATGTTAATAACATAAGAACATAAACACTGCCAAAGAACTTATTGTAGACTATGTATATATAGATAGTTATATAATTTTAAATTCTTAGAAGTAGACGAGATAACATACTTGAGCTTCTTCCTTTTTTTCCTCTTCAAATAATCTTCTAAAATATCTTATAATATCCACAAGAAGTATGTTTTACTTACAAAGAACTGGTAAATCTCCAACAGTAAAAGCTCCTTCAACTACTTTTCTATCTGATAACTCCATACCAGCATGATGATAAGCAACACCATGTATTAAGATATCTATAACAGAAATATATCGTTTGATAGTTATTGTAAATATTTCATCAGTAATTGACTCCTTTTGTCTATATCTGAAAATGTTACTCAAAAATCATCTCTAAACCTACCTCTCAGTTTTGAATCTCTTATGGAACATGCACATTTCTGTAACCTATTTAAAAATACCATAAGATTATTGAGTTATTCCCAGTAATATCAGAAAAATCTTAAATAGTTCAATTAGTTTGAAACTTTTAAATTACCAAGATTTTCACAATAGCATTAACTAAAAACTATTGTTAAAAAATAGATTATATCTAGCTTTCATATTTAGAAGTCTCTAATTTATTGCTGTAACATTAAAGCTCACTTAAAAAATTTTTAAGAGGGTAGGTGTATTTGCCAGAGAAAGAGAAAGACAGAGAGACAGAGAAGGAGAAAGTACAACCTAGTGGGGTATGGTTGTGTCACAACAACCCCCTCTCTTCCATTTCTCCATCCAGTAGGACTCTGGGCATTCACGCGCACATACTTGACACGCTCTCCAAGCCACCACACCAGGACTTGAAAAGCAGTCAGTCTTGTGGGGTCCAGCTCCCCCAAACACTAGGTTAAGTAGCCAGCCCTTAACCCAGCTAGCTTTTAAAACAATAATTCAGAAAACTCACTTTTCCAGAGGGAAACAAAACAAAACACTATAAATGGTGATTATATTTATGCATCAGAAAAGTCTAAACCCTTAATTCGCCTAAACAATACTTTTAAGAACAACAATATTTCAAACTCTATTAATCTCTAAACAAAAAAGATAGAAATAAAAAATAGTTATTATGCTCTGAAATATGGGACTTAAAAAAATTTGGTTGTGGGACCAGCAGATGGTGTAGTGGTTATGTGACAGAACTCCCACATGACCCATCATGGTTTGGGTCCCAGATCCAGTGGCTTTATATGCATGCCGGGTGCATTGCGTGCATGCCCAAAATCCCAAGAGGAAAATGGAGGAGAAGGGATTATGGTGTGGCCATCCCCACTAGGGGTAATTTCTCACTTTCTGTCTATCTCTGTATCTCTGGTGAGCACATGTGACCTAGAGCAAAAACCTCTCTTAAGAAAAAAAAGGAAGAATAAACCTAGGTTGAACTAAAAGAGAAGAGGAAAGTAAGAAAGTTTTGTGAAATTTCAAAAGAAATTCTAGATATTTTCAAAGATTTTGGAGGTTCGTAGGCTTAATTCTTAAGTATGTCTAAGAACCCTCAAATTTATGTTTTTCCATTTTCTTATTGCAAGTATATCACTAGAAGGTGCTATTTTATAAAATTTTGTTATTATTATTATTTTAAGAGAGATTTTTACTATAGGGTGTGTGCACTCACCAGAGAGACAGAGAAATAGAAAGTGAGAAATTCCCCTCCCCCCCCAGAAGGGATGGCCAAGCTGCAGTCTCAATCTCTTCCCCATTGTCCTCTAAGTATTTTGGGCACATGCACACAGGCATCTGGTGTGAGTGTTTTTAAGCCACTTGGTTCACTTGAACTGTGGTCGATTATGTGGGAGTCCAGTGACTAACCATTACATCATCTGCTGGTCCCTTATGTTACTTTTTAAAGAGATTTATAATAGAATGAAGATAAAAGAACATGTTACTATTAGGTCATTGAGAAAGTCATGATGCATTTTTGCACAGAAAATATGCCATGACTTTCCCGGCAACCCAGTATTAAGCATAACTCTGGGATATGTACTGTTAGGTGACTCAGAAATGTGGCCTTATTTAATTATATAGTAATATGGTAAGATAGCCGATTCCTATATATCCAACCCTGATTAAGAAATTGAAACTGAGAGAAGTAATATACCTAATGCACATCGTAGAAGTAGCAGCATTGTATTTCAAATCTAACTTCATGCCTTTTCTAATATCAGCATTTTATTCCTCAAACAAACAAACAAACAAATAAAAACAAAAAGGAGAGCCAAGATAAAAAAAAGAAAAAAGGAGGGACAAAGAGTGAAGGAAAAATAGATTTAAAAGAGTTCCTTTAGTAACTAGGTCAGACAGAAAATTGAAAAATGAATTAAGATATACGTTTCTGTGTAAGAAAATGGTTATCTGGAACAAAATTGGCTAATTTGTGTGCAGCAGAGAACAGGGAAAAGGGGAGAGAATGGAATGTAATTTAGGGAACTTACAGGCTTTATATTTCAGTTCCTTACTCATATAGGTAAGTTCAGCTCAAAAAATATGTATTATTATTTTCACCTTAGGAAGACACAGTTATTCTATGTGAATAATCCTATCATGCACAAAGAACTCCATATGTTTTTCAGAGTTAGTTCATAAGCAAGAAAATAAATCTAATTACTTGATAGGCCACATCTTGTTTCTAATTAAAAGTGACATGGGGGGCCGGCAGGTGGCGTGGTGGTTAAGGACGTTGGACTCCCACATGGCTGACCACGGTTCAAGTCCTGGACCTGGAGGCTTGCTCTCTCACTTTCCCACTCTCTCCTTCTCTCTTGCTCTGTCCCTCTCTGGTCAAAATAAAAAAATGAAATAAATGAATGAATAAATAAAAATAATTAATTCTTAAAAAAAAAAAAAGTGACATGGGTGCCAGCAGGTGGTGTAGTAGTTAAAGGTGCTGGATTCCCACATGGCTGAAGGCGGTTTGAGTCACGGACCTGGCAGCTAGCTTTCTCACTTTCTCTCTCTTTCTCTCCCTCTCTCTCTCTCTCTCCTCTCTCCCTCCCTCTGTTTCTCTCTGGTCAAATTGAAATAAACAAATGAATAAATAAATTTAAATAAAATAAAATATAAATAAATAAATAAAATAAATAAATAAAAGTGACACAATCCAATTGATCACCCAGTTTATTCCCAGCATGTACCAGACTCCAAATTACTTACAGCTACTTACTGCCTCTCTATCCTATATTTAAAAAATAAAATAAAACTCAGTTTTACCTTTATTTCTATAATAGCTTTATAGTGGACTAGCCAATCTATTCTTGAAACTCCATCTTTGCTAAAATAAAAAAAATTAGAAAATTCCTAATTGGGCTGGCCTTCTGGCCTAGTGCTCAAGCGAGCTAGAGCTTACGAAACACACTGGGCACATGTGCATGCATGTCTCAAATCCTAACATGATGGAGAAAGGGAGGAGGAAGAATTGTGGTGTGACCACACCCCAAAGAGAGTGCTTTCCCCCTTTTCCTCTCTATCTCTCTGTGGTGAGCACATGTCCCTCTGGGGAAAAAAGAAAAAGACAATGCATAATCAACAATATTAGAAAATCAAATGCAGATGGTATAAAAATCATTCAGCATGATTTGGTGTAGAAAAGATTTTTCCCAGCAAAATAACTAACTGGATGCATATATTCTTTCAAAATATTTGATCACTTGTGGAGGGCACTGCATACGGAAGCCATCTTGAGCTATCCGCCATCTTGAGCTGTCCACCATCTTGGAAACCATTAGGCTTCACTTCCTCACTGAGCAAACCGTTTCTCAGAAATCATGTGACCAACTCGTTCTCCCCAGAAGTGGTTGGGTTTCTAGGCAACGGGAGAGATCCACTCACACCAATGATTGGTTCATGCTGTTCTATCTCATTTGCATTTCAGGCAACTAATTGGTGCCCACCAGCTGTATATAACTCGCCATTTTTCCTCAATAAAGAAAGAAGAGGAAGAAGAAGACTTGATCAGCACCTCATAGTGTGTGTGCGTGTGTTTGTACCATCTCTCACTCCCTCCCCCAGGGAACCTGTTCAACTGCCCCCCCCGCCCCCCCCCCCCCCCCCTCCCGCGGGACAATCACTGGCTGTAAGTAGTCAAGGAATTCTCTTGATTAAAACCAAAGGGTCAGAAGGCATCCTTTCCAAGAATATTTCCAATTAACTTTCTGAATTTAACTGAGAAATTTCAAAATATTGACTTAATACAAGAAAAGAATTCTTGGGAACCAGCAGTTAGCGTAATGGCTATGTCACTGGACTCCCACGTAGTCGACCGCAGTTCGCGTCCTGGACCCGGTGGCTTAAAACTCACGCCGGGCACGTGTGCGTGCGTGCCCAAGATCCCGAGAGGAAAATGGAGGAGAAGGGATTGTGGCGTGACCATCCCCCCTGGGGGGTGATTTCTCGCTTTCTGTCTCTCTCTGTCTCTCTCTGTCTGGCGAGCGCACGCACCCTATAGCGAAAAAAACCTCTCCAAAAAAAAAAAAAGAAAAGAATTCTTTAATAAAAGGCTTAAAAGACTAGAGTACAGAAAAGTTGGGCATGTTAGATAGGTTTAGAAGCCTTGGTAACACCATTTAGGACTTTGTGGACAAAAAGAAGTCCTCTGGGAGTAGCTAGAATGTGAAGGTTAAAGGAGAATTAGCGAGAGCAAGCATCTTCTTCTCAAGTCTACATCAATTCAAAATGGCATTCCATTTCTTTTCACTTATGCTTTTCTCAGGGAATGAAACAAATACAGAATACATAAGAACAGATAAATGAGTCTAATCAACTGGTAACTGTTCCTGTTAAAAGGCTGGCTATTATATAAGTATTCTCTGGAGGGAAAAAAAAGGAGGTGGACAGAAAGAAGTCTAGGAAATCTGTGTTACTGTTCTCTTTTTAGCACTAATTTCACTTTCTTCCATTCTGTCTACCTCTCTGGCCTTATCTATATTTTAGATAAAAGCTCTCTGTTGGTTTCTCCCACATCTCTGACTCTTTATCTAATTGCTTACTCTTGCTTTGTTTGACATGTATAATAAAAGGACTGTCATACATGCGTCAGACCCTAGAGATTTTTTTTTTTTTTTTTTTTTTTTTTTTTTTTGCATATGGCAGTAACTGAAGAGATCAGGTTAAATCCTTGAAATGTCATAAAAGTATGAAAGTGGTAAAGAGAGTATATAAGGAGTGATTTTTTTTTTTTTTTGAGAGGTTTTTGCTACAGGGCATGTGCACTTGCCAGAAAGACAGAGACAGACAGAGAGATAGAAAGCGAGAAATCACCCCCTGGGGGTATGGCCATGGCACAATCCCTTCTCCTCCATTCTCCTCTCGGGATCTTGGGCACACATGCACACGCACCCGGTGTGCATTTAAGCCACCAGGTCTGGGACTCATACCCGCAGTCAACTACATGGGAGTCCAGTGACCTAGCCATTACGCCAACTGCTGGTCCCAAGGAGTGATTTTTTTAATGGACTAAATGGCTGGAAATCTATCTTTTTAGTGGATAGAAACCCAAAGAATGTTCAGAAAACCAAAGTAGTGTCTTTTAGGCCTGGTACATGTTTTTGGTTGACAAGTATCCAGAAGTGGTGGCAATGGAACTGACTGATAATTGGGAAAGCTGGTCTAACCCAAAGTGAAGTACATCCCCCCATATAAAATTAGTCAGAGATATCAGTAACTGCTCATGTCCACATGTATTATAATTATCCAATTCAATTTTAGTCTTGGGTCTACCATAAAACATATTTACTGATTCCCCAAAGCTGTTATTACTACTAGTAATAGTCTAACATTCATTAAGTGGTAACCATGCACTAACACTGCTTAGACTCCCTGCTTATACTGAAGGGTAAAGAAGGCTCAGCCACATGGCACATGCTACTAAAGCACTGTGCTCTACAGGTTTCGGTGATATGAGAGGCCCAGATTTGATTCCTGGTTCAATCTAAAGGCCAACAGAGATTGTAATCCTAGCAACTCTGAGACTAAGACAGGAAGATCTAAAGATCAAAGCTGGCCTATGGGACCAGCAGTTAGAGTAATGGCTATGTCACTGGACTACCATGTAGTCGACTGCAGTTCAAGTCCTGGACTAGGTGGTTTAAAACTCACACCAGGCATGTGTGCATGCATGCCCAAGATGCCTAGAGGAGAATGGAGGAGAAGGGATTGCGACGTGGCCATCTCCCCTGCGGGGGGTGATTTCTCTCTTTCTGTCTCTCTCTCTCTCTCTCTGTCTGGTGAGCACAAGTGCCCTGCAGCAAAAATAAAACCTCTCCAAAAAAGAAGAAAAAAAAAATGCTGGCCTAAACAACATAATAAGATCCTGTCTGAAAGAGCCAGGTGTAGTGATACATTACTACTAGTAATAGTCTAACATTCATTAAGTGGTAACCATGCACTAGCACTGCTTAGACTCCGTGCTTATACTGAAGGGTAAAGAAGGCTCAGCCATGAGGAAAAGCTGAGGCATGGAGAGGATCATGACACAGAAAGACCCTATCTTTAAAAAATAAACATGAGTTTCCCTTTCCTCAAGAAATGTATAACCTGGGGACCATCAGATGGCATAACGGTTATGTCACTGAACTCCCATGTAGTAGACTGTGATCGAATCCTGAACCTGGCAGCTTAAAATTCACACTAGGTGCATGTGTGTGCGTGCCCAAAATCCTGAGAGGAAAATGGAGAAGAAGGGACTGTGGTGTGGCCATCCCCACTGGGGGGTGATTTCTCACTTTCTGTCTCTCTATCTCTCTGGCGAGTGTACATGCCCTATGGCAAAAATCTATCTCTAAAAAAAGAAATTTATAATCTGATGAATAGGACAGATATTTAGACAGAAATTAAACAAAATATTTGTTACATTTATAGTAGGTGTTATGATATAAAAGTACAGAATGCTTATAAAAGTAAATAAAAGGAGTATGTAAAACTGATAGTAAAGTGAGACTTGAAGTATGTATAGGAATTAAGTAAAAAACAATTCCAGCCAAAGAAAATAGAATGCAGGATAGTACTGTCTAAGGTAACAGCTTGGTGTATTCATAGAACAGAAAGGCCAATATGCCTTCATTGTAGTGAGTTAAAGGGAATATGGCCATGATGAATCTGGAGACTCATCACTAGCTAGGCATCACATTACATAGGGTACTGAAGGCCATACTAAGGATGAAGATTTTAACCTAAAGACAATAAGATATCAAAGGGTTACAAACAGAAAACTGACATATATGTATGATTTTAAAGAATCACTCTGCTATGTACAGAATAAATTTAAGTGGAATAAGTATGTATGTGGGCAACAGATAAAAGGATAAAAATCAGGTATGAGATACTAGTGACCTGAATTAGAGAGATGGCAGTACTGATGGAGACAAAACGACATATTTGAGATATTCTTCTTATAAGTAAGAATAAACAGAACTTGGTAATTGACCACTTATGAAGAGAAAGATGAGGAATAACAAGGCTAGATTCCCTCTATCAGTAACGAGGGAAATGGTATATAATTAAGAAGTGGAACACTGGAGAAGGAGCTGATTTGAGCAAAAGAGCCAAGTTTCAATTTTGGATAGACTGTGTTTAAGATATCCCATAAAAAATACAATTGGATATCAGACAGATTGACTACAGGAGGAAGTCTGCTAGGGATATAAATCCAGGAGTATATAACTATATATAAATTTACTTGAATCTCAAGTGAGTAGATACAAACACTCCTAGGAATGTGCAATTAGAAAGAGTGAAACTCAGAACTGCCTAGAATGTCAAAATTTAAGAAGTGAAAAGAGGACTAAGAATGAGCACCCTGCATTATAGTGTGACCATCTTCCATGGGAGATGCTTTCTCACTTTCTCTCTCTCTAGTGAGTGTACATATCCTCTGGCAATAAGAAAGGAGGGAAGGAAATAAGAATGAAAGAAAGAAATCTAGCTATAACATAAAAATAGGATCATACCTATTCATAGATCATAGATCCATTATCTTGGGTTGGCTCCATGGCCTGGTGGTTAAGGTAGCTGGATCCCACATGGCCGACTATTCAGTTTGAGTCCCAGATACAGCAAATTGAGAAACATGCAGGGTGTATGAGTGTCCCAAATCCCCAAACAAGAGATAAAAGAGTAGGAATTAAAGTGTGACCATTCCCCATGGGAGGAGAGGTACTGTCTCCTCTCCCTCTTTCTATTTCTCTCTGGTAAGTGTACATGCCCTCTAGGGGGAAAAAAATTTTATTATCTCAATCCTCAAAATTACTATTATCATTATTTTATAGATGCAGAAATCAAGGCTTAGAGATATGAAATAATTTGTCCAAGGTTAAAGGATAAACCCAGTTTTTTTTTTCATCTATCCTTAAGTCCTTCTACTTAGAAGAAAAAAAAGAAAACATACCTCTGTTTCTGTTCCACAGTCAAAATAAATTTAGTATCTTTCACAAGAACAGAAGCAGCTTGTTGTACACCTTTCCTTGTTGCACAAAACTGAAAAGAAATTAATAATTTTTGTATTGATCATGTTAAAAACTGAATCTTACACTTTAAAATAAGCAATCAACAATCCATACCACAAGTGTGGGTTTCTGATCAGAATATGTTTGTATAACACTGGCAATTTTGTAGTTGAGGGTTAAATCAAACTTAAATTCAGTTTGGTTACTAGCGCAGGGAAATCCAAGAACCACTTTGCGAAGTTTCACAGGTCTATGGCTCTCATCCATTTTCAGACATACAGCAGGTCTTTCACCATCTGAAAGCCATTCTGCAATCTTTAAAAAGAAAAAAGAATTATGAACATTAAAATTTTTGTTAGACCAATTGTGGTGGTACAGTGGTAACACAATGCTCCCTGATGCTAAGGCCACATGGGAAGGTCCTGGGTTCATGTCCCAAGGTCTCATGGGGCATACCAGGCATGAACTCATGTGCCCATGATCTGGGCTTGCTTAGGCTGGAAATAGGATTCTTGTCATGCAGACCTTCTTGTGGGTGCCCGCCTTTCTCTCTCATGGAAGAAAGAAATAAAAATTAAAAAATAAAATTCTTTCTAGTAAAGTTCTATGACTAAAAATAACCCAATTACAGACCACTTTAAAGTGAAAGTGAAGGTATAGAGACCGGCAGGTGGCATGGTGATTAAGGCGATGGATTCTCACATATTTGGCCATGGTTTGAGTCCCAGACCTATTGGCTTGCTTTCTCACTTTTCCTTTCTCTCTCCCTCTGGTCAAATTAAAAGAATAATAATAAATAATAATAAAATTAAATAAATCTTTTTTTAAAAGTCAAGATATAAAAGCATTAAAAACATAGTTCTTTTTTTCAATATTGCATATTCCATTGATACTATATTGGCAAGTACAACCTACAGTAGTATTTCAAAAGCATATGCATGTTTCACCATGGGAAGCTTCCAATTTATTATTATTTTCCTTCATAAGAGTCCAAAGTATTTGGTCATCGGAAAGTCATGACATATTTTTCTATGTACAAATGCATCACGACTTTCCAATTGACCTAATAAAATAAAATTAACTTTGTTATAAAAATTGTTTATCACTATAATTGTAACTTCTTTGATATTTTTTGGAATCATGTCTTGAAATGGCTAACAATTCCTTTGTGTTGTCCTAAATACTAACAGAATAGCAGTGAAGTAATGGCTGGTTTAGGTTGGCAAATCAACCTTTTTAAATAAAGAATAAACATATGAGCGATGGCAGTGGCAAAAGCACATTTCAAATTCAATGCTAGAGTCCTTGGTTGGTTTCTGGAGCAATCTTTATCTTCACGTGGCCTAGTTATTAATCAGGCTCCATGCCCTAAACTACTATAAACCAATCATTGCTTTGATAAGAAAAAGAAAACTAATGAGCTTCTTGTTGTACAGGAAGGAAATACTATTCTCAAGGTTATTATCAAGGATAGAGAGAAGAATGCACAACAATTTACAATTTGAGAAGAACAGAACCAAAGATAAAGACTTTAATTTGAGAGAAAACTTAGAAAGAGGACCTGGAGAAAGAACTAGTAGTCACAGTAGTAAGTAGTGACAAAAAGAAAGAGTTTCAAGAACAGAAGGTAACTTGTTAAAAGTGAGTGTGAAAAATGTAGTATCCCAATGTGAATGAGGGTAAAGAACATGACCTGTCAAGTTGCAAAAAGAAAGAATTTAAAATAGCTAATAAATATATTTAAAATATTTACTTCAAAGAAGTGAAAATTTAAAAATAAGATACTGGTTGAGCATCCCTAATTAAAAAATCAAAATCTGAAATGCTCCAAGATCCAAAACTTTTGGAGTGCTGACATGCCAAGTGGAAAATTTCACACCTGACCTGATACAAAGGGTTACAATAAAAACTGCAACACAAAAATATTTTAAAATTATCTTCAGGCTATGTATAAAGTGCACATGAGTCTGGTATTTAGACTTGAGTCCAATAACCAAGATGACTCATAATTATATGAAAATTTTCCAAAATCCAAAAATTTCTGGTCCCAAGCACTTTAAATAAGGGATACTCAGCCTGTACTATCTTACACAACAACAAAAAATGACAAATGTTTTAAAATAACAATAAATATTAATGATTAACAACAGTAGTAATCTCATTATCATACCATGTAGCATTAGAATATAGAGAAATGGCAACTAGCATAAGTGTAAATAAATAAAGCATTTAATGAAGGCAGCATGTCTATATATCTGTTGACTGAATTATTTTATTCTAGAAGTTCACCCTAAAGAAATAATCATCAGTATTTTAAAAAATTTCAGCACTGTTTGCAATAGCAAAAAGTGAAGGTAAATTTTTCTTCCAGTTTTATGATGTTGGCTAAATAAATTAAAACCACAAAAAATAATATTGAGGGGTATTTAATGACATAGAAATGTTTGTAGGTAAAATACAGGTTGGGTCAGCTAGTGGCCTGGTGGTTAAGATGGCTGAATCCCATATGGCTGACTTGAGTTTGAGTCCTAATGTTTTGAGAAACACACCAGAAGTTTGCCCAAAATCCCAATAAAAGGTAGGGATGGGAAAGGGATTGTGTAATGGCCATTCTTCACAGGCAGTGCTATCCCACTTTCCTTGTCTATCTCTCTCTGGCAAGTGCAGGTACCCTTTGTCGAATAAAAAAAAATGCAGGTCAAAAAGGGTATGTCCATTTATGATTCCATGTACACATCTGGAAGGACTAACACTGGGTTTTAGTTTTATTGTTTTTACACATTTTAAAATTTTCTATATTATTCTCAAATACAAATGAGTCATTTTAAGAACAAGAAAATTATTAACTTTTCCAAATTAAAAAAGAAAGATAAAATTTCCCATTGAAATAGAAAATATAGCAGGTATTTGTGAAAATTTCTTTGAAGTAGTAGATAGGGGGGAAGCCATATTATATAGTAAGTTAAGAAATAAATAGAGGTGAAAAAGTAGAATGAGACTGTACTATCTTTCAAAAAGTTTGCCTACAAAGTGAAGAAAAAATTAAGTCACATATTCATTATGGAAAGTAGATTATATATAATTATTTCTTTACAAGTCCATGTAACCCATTAGCCATGAGATCCTCCTAAAGGACAGTGTCCACATATTTTGACTTTTGCAACAATCATTAGGTTTTGCAGGGAGAGGTGCTAAACCATCTGAGCAATATTTTTATTTTCTACTATGTTTTGCTGTACAATTAGAGTCAACTGATTAAAATGACCATAACGTATTATTAATCAAGTTATTATCGGGTATCTGAAATCCATGAAACTACGACTTTCAGATAACTAGCAAACAATAAACTTCCAACAAACACGTTTTTGTTGTTTTTTAACATGTTGTATTAAACCCAATCAACCAAATTATATGGCCTTAGTACTGATATACCTATAAGATTTAGTTGTTAACTTTCTGTAATATACTTTTCTATTAAACTCATTTAGTGACTAACAGAAAAAAAAACTTTGCTTTTCTCTAAGAGCAAAACGACTAAACATTTCACAAGTTATAAAAACCCCGAATAGACTAAAATTTTAACTTACATCTTCAGCATTTGGAATTGTTGCAGATACGGCCACAAATCTCACTGGAATGACAGTGCTGGTATTTTCTAAAGTCTGAGATAAAGACTGTACAGTTTTCATTCTGCTGACTACAACTTCAAGTGTTGGACCACGATTTTCATCTTTTATAACATGTACCTAAACAAGAAATCAAGAAAGACTCATTAGCTATAAAACTAAAAACCTGGTAAATCAATTAAAATGTGTAATAGCATTAACGTTCTTCCTTGAGAAAATGGGCATTTTCCACTTTAGGAGATAAAACAGTTTGGTTAAAATGTTTTATTTCTTCCTAGCCATCCAAATCATCTTTTATGTTTATCTCTGAAAGTGAATAATAATGTATTCACTACCTCATCAATAAGAAACAGTCGAACCAGTTGGACCAAAGAGTTGTCTCTCCATTTTCTAGTCATACTATCCCATTTTTCCTAGAGGAAAAAAAGTAAGTAGTTTAATGTGATAAGAAACTCTAATAAATATTATTGAACATATTAATAACAATTTAAATATATTATAACTGATAGGCAATGTTTTGGTTGATTCCTTAAAAGCACCCTGAAAAAGATGTAAGATTAAAAATTATTTAAAGGGGTAACTCCAGGTGATGTGGTAGTTAGCGTACTAGACTCCCATGTGGCTTACCACAGTTCGAGTCCTGGACTTGCAAGCCTGAAAATTACAACAGGCCCAAGTGTGTGTTGCCCAAGATCCCAGGAAGAGAATGGAAGAGAAGGGATTGTGTGGCCATCTTTCCTGGGGGAGGGGAGGAGAGGTGTTTCTCACTTTTTCTCACTCTGTCTCTTGCTGGCAAGCACACATGCCCTATGGCAGAAACCTAAAAAAAAAAAAAAAAAAAAAAAAAAAAAAAAAAAAAAAAAAAAAAAAAAAAAGATAAAAAGGAAAAAGATAAAAGGATTTTGACAGATGTTTAGAAAACTGGTCCCTCAATTGTTTTTAAGTTTAACCACAAAATATTCAGTTACAGTATTATTACCTATTTTTAAATTCTACCAAGGTCTTCCCCCTACAATTATAAAATGGGGGTAAAAGAATATAAGTAATAAGTATAACTACAAATTATCCACAACAAATTACCTATTCTTTACCCATTTGTCCTATTTGGTCGCTTATCTTTTACTTACTGGTTTGTAGGTATTGTTTCTGTACATTAAATACTTGTACTTTAAAAAAATATATATTTTCAATTCTACAAGGAATAAAGGTGATTTCTTTTCTTTTTCATATTGCCAGGAGGCATGTATGCTCACCAGAGAGAATGAGAGAGAGAAAAAGTTCACCCCAGTGAAGCATGTTAACATCACAATCCTTTTTCCATTATTCCTTCCTATCAGGATTTTGGGCACGCCTGCACACACACCTGATATGTTTGTCAAGCTGCTAGGGTTGTAATTTGAATTGTGGTCAGCCATGTGGGAACCAGCTCCCTTAACCACTGTGCTACGGGGTGGCCCAAAATACTTGTACTTTTTATGTTTACCTGTTTACATTGCAAATATATACTTTTAGTTTGTATTTTCTTTTAACTTTTTTTTTGTGAAGAGGAACAGATATTTTCTTTTTAAAAATTTATTTTTATTTTTTATTTCATGTTCTTTTATACATTCAACCATGTTATTTAGCTTACAAAGTGAATATTCCAACATGTATACATTTCTCCCTAGTCCAGTTGATGATACTATAAAGCTATCTTCAACAGATAATACCCCATTTCTTTGTCCCATTAATGCTTTGCCTCTCTATTTTTCTTCTAAATGTCCTTCCTTAGACTCTACTCTTTCACCCACACTATACTGATATTCACAACCATTTGTCTCTATATCCTTTAGCCAATCCGTCTCAGACATAGAGTGCAGACACTTGGCATATATTAAGTGGGGACATACAATGTCTCTCCTTCATAGCCTGGCTTGAAACAGATATTTTCTAATAAATCAAGAAAATAATAATGTATAAAAGATACCTACTGGAGTTGTCATAATAATATGGGCATGCTGAATCTCAAATAGGTCATCCATGACTGTATCTCCAGTGAGTTCTTTACAATTTAACCCAATTGGTCCAAATTTTCCTTTCCAGTCATCAAAACGCTGACTACATAGGGCTTTTATCGGTGCCACTATAACAATACAAGATAATTATTTTAAACATCAGTACAATTTAAGAATGATTTTCACAAACTTTGGCTAGTAAAGTTAAGATATAAAACATTGCCTAATAGTTATAAATTAAAAGTTAACAATATAACCCATTATTTAGGGATAAAAAGGTAATCATCAAAAAGAACTATATAAAATAGAAACAGAAGTAATTACTCAGGGAATTCTAACAGTGTAGAGAGGTAGAGCAGAAGATTATTGCTTCTCATTATAGACCCTTTTGTAATACTTGACTTTTTTTAACCATATGAATATATTACTTTGATGAAGATTAAAAACAACACAAAACCCTAAGAAGGTAGAACAGAGGTTTCTATGCAGATTTCTAGAATTACATAATGTTTGATATTATTTATTCACTTTCCTCATCTTTTTAAAAACAAGCAAGTAAAGGTCATATTCTCAATTCAAATATTAACTCTGGTAAAATTTAATGTTGGTCTTATATCACATAAGACTAACTGTGACATATCTTTATGAAAAATATATGGGAAACCAAGTAGTAATTTCTATGGTCTGAACCGAGTTACCTAATTTTTGCTTCAATGACTCTTCATTATTAAATTACTCATCATTCTTATGTAAATACGTACTGTAAACAATTTTTATGTTCAGCCATGGCAATGGTACTTCCATTAACAATCTTGTTATAGCTAGTTCAAACATTACAGTTTTTCCAGAACCAGTTGGAGCACAAATCACAAAATTCCTATTTGTGTAAAGAAGCTAAAACAAAAAAATTAATTAATCATATAATATATATAATTTTTCACACACATTCTTAGTTTATTAGAAAATATCCTTTAGAAGGACTTTAAGGAATAATAATGAAGACAGTTTTACCTCCAAATTATTAAAACTACCTTGCTTCAGACCTTCCACCCTCAAAAAATAGTGCTATTAATATTTTATCATGCTGTTTCATTTGTCAAAGTGATAGTCTAGAAAAAAATTAATTCCTTTAGGTTCCAGAAAAATTTTTATAAACACAAAGCACAAACCACTTTATCTATGAAAGTCACATATATTCATTTAACATTTTCTGAGCTCTTGTAATGTACTGGTCACTGAGTGTGGCACTGGGAATATAAAGATTTTTTTTCTCCTTAGTACACAATCTAATGGAAAAGGCAAATAAGTAAATAAGTATAATAAAATACTTACATCATCAAAGGCTTTGGATTGAATATAGTTGAAATATGGAAATTCTTTGAAAATACTTCTAAATTTTGTTGCTTAGAATAACATTAAGGAGTCAAAGATTTTAGAATTTTATAAATTAGTTACTTTTAACTTAAAATTTTTGTTAAATGATGTCGACTCTGACAATATTTCATGATGAGACTAGCATTTGCTATTTCAGCAACTTAAAAAAGGAATTAATAGAAATCATTCCAGTCACATTCCATATTCTGAAAAGAACTTGCAATGTCCCTATGGGGAAACAAGAGGTTACATGAGGTATATAACTTGAGAGTCAAACGTGATGGAAGAGAAGTACATATAGTCAAGTCTTATCAGAACTACACTTCTAATAGTTTGTCTTTTCCAGACTAGCATTTTGCTTATTCTCCTTAACTAGGACTCTTGATTTTTACCACTTCTTTAATATTTCAAACTTTGTTTATTAATTGTTGATTGTGCTTCATTAGCTGTTGTGTGTTCCTGGTCACCTCATCCTAAATCCCTTTGTTTTTGATAATTAGTTGTGTTAAATGATGGACTTATTGTAATTACTAGCTAACTGGTTTAACAAGAATTTAAATTTTATTCTTCCTCTGAAAAAAAAGAAGATATTTATACATACTTATTTAATATTCTTACAGTGAGTCATAATGTATCTATTACATTTATTAAACACTATATGCACTAGATTTAAAAAGCTATAGAAAGCTATACATAGAGAAGAAAATGAGTTCCTACAATTGAGATTTTTATAATCTATTAGAAGACATATGACAGATAATAATATATCTGAGAATGCAAATACACATTTATTTAGGCAATTATATTTTTACAAAGATACATAAGAACTGATGGATTGTTGAAGTTATACTGTTAAAACCCAAATCAGATAATTTTCTGTCAGAATCCCCCTCCTTTCTTTCAAAGTATTTGGCTATACAGTCCTACACAATCTTGTCTCCCTACTGTCACTCTCCCATCCCCACCCATGCCTTTCTCTGACCTCTTGCTGTCTGTTATTTCTGGCTGCTCTATTACTCGTCCTTCTGACTCATCTCTAGCTCTACTAGATTCTGCTGTTTTCAGAAACAGCCATGTTCATGTCAAGAGGCTCCCCTCCACCTAAACTGTTCTTCCCTTTGTAGTTCCTGGGCTCTTTCACCTCCTTTTAGTGCTTTAAATCTCTTCTTTTCAGGAAGGCCTACTCTAATTATTCCATTTAATTCTATATTCTAAGACCTTAATCCCAGCTGTCCCAATTTAAATTTCTTTTACCATGTTCTTTTTTCTTTTCCCATAATTCTCATCACCTTCCAAAATATTACATGACTTATTTATATATTGTTATGATTGTTCAGATCTATCCTCTTTCCTACTCTCATCAAAGGCAAAGATTCATTGTCTGTTCTCTTAATTGTTATATCTCGAATACCTAAAACAGTGCCTGACATATAATAAACACTTAGTTAATATAAGTCTGTATACACTAAATCAAGCAGTTAATTTATAAATCTTCATTTTATTTCAGTTGTGCAGCATGCCAGAATATTTGTACCAAAACAAAAACGTAATTTTGAGTTTGTCAATCTATCAGCTTTTGAAGAAATCTCATTTTTCCTTCAAAATATGTCTCTTCCTATAAAATATTTATTTGTAACAAGCCCGCAAGAGGGCCATCATGCTGGTTTTCTTCTCATTAGATAGCTCCACATCAATTTATATTCATAAAAATGAATCTTTGATTCAGAGTAGATATAGAATCAGTTTTCTAGCTTACGAGAAAACTCAACTACTAACATCATTTATCATCACTATCTACACTTGAAATCAAACTTTTCCTTCCGTTCAACACACTCTCAGCAGTATCACTGCAATTATCTGTTATAATGGAGGAAAATGTCTGCAGAACTCAAAATGACAATACTGTAGCAAGATAAATCTGACAAAACTTCTACTGTCCTGAGAATTCAAATACAGTAAAATATTGGAAAAAAATTCAAGAAATAAGTTATGTCTAAGTAATCCACAAACTCTCAAATCATTTTGAAAAGCAGTCAGTCTGTCACTTTAAATACACTCTTGGGAACGATAGTGATTTTGACAGTGCGTGAACTTTTTGGAAAATATATCAATGAGTAAAAGTGTAGGCAGTGGTCTAAACCAAGAAAGACACCTAAACAATAAAATCACTTTAGCCGTGCTAATATAGCATAAAAATACTTAATACTATTCAGAAGGTAGTGTTGAGACCAGCAGTTAGCATAATGGCTATGTCGCTGGACTCCCATGTAGTCGATTGCGGTTCGCATCCCGGACCCGGTTGCTTAAAACTCACACGGGGCACGTGTGCGTGCGTGCCCAAGATACCGAGAGAAGAACGGAGGAGAAGGGATTGTGGCGTGGCCATGCCCCCTGGGGGGTGATTTCTCGCTTTCTGTCTCTCTGTCTCTCTCTGTCTTTATGGCGAGCGCACGCGCCCTATAGCAAAAACCTCTCCAAAAAAAAAAAAAAAAGAAGGTAGTGTCAATAATATGAAAGGATTCCAGCAAGGGATAGGAAAACTCTCCCATCACACACATAGTTAAACAATTTTAAACTGCTTACTTAAATTTTAATTATTTTTAAAGAATTATTTTATTTAACTTATTTATTTATTTATTTATTCCCTATGCTTCACCCTAAATGGATCACCAGAGAGAAGGAAGAACAGGTCTGAGACACCATGCTGAATAGAAGTGCTAAAGACTATGTCTGAGGTTATTAATATAGAAGTATGTCATCATGAATAACCCTCTTATTGCCTCCTCCCACCACTGGAATTATCTCAGAGGCTTTCCAGAGTCCCCAGGATTAGAGTCACTGTCACCTAGATTTTTCTAGCTAGACTGCTCAATATCTAGAGTTCATTTTATGTTTTGCCAACCAAAACACAACTTTTATTGATCCCAGAGCACTCCCCAGCTTTTAGCACTAATTCCACATTCTTTTTTTTTTTTTTAGGTTTTGGCCATATGGCATGTGCACTCACCAGGTAGAGAGACAGTAAGAGGGAACGTGAGAAATCACCCCCCAGGATGGCAATGCCACAATCCCTTCTTCTCCTTTCTCCTCCTGGGATTTTTCGAGAGCATGCACACATGCCCGGCATGATTTTCAAGCAGCCAGGTCAAGACTCGAACTGGGGTCAGCCAGCGGGAAATCCAGCCCCCTCACTACTACACCTCCTGCTGGCCCTAATACCACATTCTCTCTTTTTTTTTTTAAATTATTTTTAAAGAATTATTTTATTTAGCTATTTATTTATTTTTAATTTAACCAGAGAGGGACAAAGTGAGGGAGAGAGAGGGAAAGTGAGAAAGCAAGCTGCCAGGTCCAGGACTCAAACCGCTGTCGGCCAAGTGGGAGTCCTGCCCCCTTAACCACCATGCCACTTGCCAGCCCTAATACACATTCTTAAAGCATAGTTTTGATGAGGTAAATTAAACTCCTCAAAAATATCATATGGCTTCTCCTCATTGCTTAATAAATTTATTAAAAGGGAAAATAAAATGCTCAAGAGATCTTAAGTACTTACCACACACAAAAAACAGTAACTCTGTAAGTGACATATGTTAATTAGCTTGATTGTGGTAATGATTTTTGCAATGCACACTTAAAATATTGTTGATTCCTTAAATAAGCAGAATTATTTGTCAGTTATACCTCAATAAAACTGGGGGAAAAAAACCTTGACTTCAGTATTCATGGCATCAAATGATCTGATCCTAAGTTACCTATCCAATATTATTTCCTACTACTCCTTTGATCACATCTTTCTTTTTCTTTCTTTTTTTTTTTTTAATTTGATATAGGGTGCATGAGCTCGCCAGAAAGAGAGAGAGAGAGAGAGCAATAAAGAGAGAGAAAGTGGAAATTATCCCACAGATAAGAGAGCCATGCCACAATCCCTCGTTTCAGGATTTGGGGCATGCACCTACACCTGGTCAGCATCATTTTCAAGCCACTGGGTCAGGAACTCTAACTGTGCAGTTGGCCTTGTGGGATTCAGCTGCCTTAACCTCCACACTACCCAATCATCATATCTTTCATTTCAGACAAACGAATGCTGTTCTTTCCAAACATATTTCACAGCTTTTTACCTTCATCTTTGCTCATGGCTATTCCTTTGTCAAAATAATTTCTCTACTGTGTAAGTCTTACTTTATCTGCCTTTCAATATATTCGGAGATAGGAAGATAAATAAAGCATGTTTCTTGCCTTTAAGAAGGTCACAGGTTATGAGGAAATAGTCATATAATCAGCGAATTAATTATATAACAAAATTAAGTATACTGGTATAGACACACACAGGGTATTGAAGAAGCAAAAAAGATGTTACTTCCAGAATACACATACAACTCAAAATATTTACATTGGAAATGCCTGGACATGCAAATTGGATTATATGTATAAACTCCAAATTAGGTTCTTTCAAAAATATTAGATTTGTAATAATGTCCTCAAACCACAAAATATCTTGTTTCTATTTATTTCACTTCTCAGTTTATTCCAATGACTGTTCTTACCCAAAGTCTAAGAAATTATCTGTGTCTATTTGTAAGTAAATATGCTCAGAGTTCTGTCAATCATACAAATTAAATTTTTGTACTGACTGTGTCACAGACTGGTAGTAAACAACTGGCACCAATTTGCAGACAACACTTTGGGTAGCACCAACTACCATTCACATGTATCTCTTAAAAATCAAAAGAATCACTTTTCCAGGACTAGCAGATGGCATAATAGTTATGTCACTGGACTCCCATGTAGTTGACTGCGATTTGAATCTCGGACCCAGCGACTTAAAACTCACACTGGGTGTGTGTGCATGCATGTCCAAGATCCTGAGAGGAGAATGGAGGAGAAGGGATTGTGGCGTGGCCATTCCACCTGGGGGGGGTGGTGTGCGGGGGGGTGGATCTCTCGCTTTCTGTCTCTCTGGAGAGTGCACACACCCTATAACAAAAATCTCTCTCTCAAAAAAAAAAAAAGAGTCACTTTTCCTTCTTTGTCAACCAAAATAAACAAACAGAAACACAATGAAATAAAATGTTTAAAAACTATGGGGCCAGCTGGTGGTGTGGTGGGTGGGTAAGGTGGTTGGATCTCACATGGCCGACTAGGTAGTTCATGTCCCAGCCCCCGTGGCCTGAAAAACATGCTGGGTACATTTGTGTACATGTCCAAAATTACCAAGAGGAGAATGTGATTGAGGAGTTGTTGCCTTCTCTCTTACTCTCATTTTCTCTCTCTCTCTCTCCCTCTCTCTCTCTATCTCTCTCTCTCACTCCAGTGAACACATGCATTATACAGCACATTAAAAAAATAAATTATAATTTCATAAACATAAAGCAACTGTATAACAGTTAAAATAAAGGATACGTATTTCTGTGACAGATTTCAAGGAACCCAAACTATTTCTTGTTACCCCTAAAAAAAAAAATCTTTTTACTTATGTGGATTTTTTAAAAAAATTATTTTATTGAACTTTATTTTATTTATTTATTTATTTATTTATTTATTTATTTATTTATTTATTTTAATTTGACCAGAGAGGGACAGAGTGAGAGAAGGAAAGTGAAAAAGTAAGCTGCCAGGTCCAGGACTCGAACCACAGTCGGCCATATGGGAGTCCAGCAACCTTAACCACCACACTACCTGCTGCCCTCACTTATATGGATTTTTTAAAAACCTTTCCCATATGATCTGCTTCAATAAAAACTGCAAAACAGGTTCAGCAGGTGGTGTGATAGTTAAGACACTGGCTCCATACGCCTGACTCCATGGTTCAAGTCCTGGACCCAGTGACTTGAAAAACATGCCAGGCATGGGTGTATGCATGCCTAAAATCCCAAGAGGAGAATGAAGAAAGGATTGTGGTGTGGCCATTCTCCCAGGGGGTGATTTCCTCACTTTCCCTCTCTCTCTGGTGAGTGCATGTACCCTATAAAGAAAAAAATATTAAAAATAAAACAATCTGCGTAACATTTTATGGAGAGCACAGTTAAAAATATTAGAGTACAGGTAAAAGAAACAATGCAACATATATAATAAAGAAATGCACAACCTGCACATGGACAAGTTATTTAAATTTGCTACATTTTTGTATTCTTCCCTATGCAAAGAAATACAGATTAGTCTGTACCTTTATAAAAGCAACTGAAAACACAAGAAATTACCTTGAATATCATGAGGCTGAAATGCAACTGAAATAGATGGTGCTTTTAATATGCTGTCTCCAATTTTGGAAGCAGAAAAAGCATTATTTCCTATAAACATGTTTGTAGAATATTGAGGTTTCTGCTTAATATTGTTACATTTCCATGCCTTCCCTTTGTTCATTTCTGTTTGGATCATTTTTACTGAACCAATATGAGAATCCAAGTTTGTACTGTCATTACAATAGGCACTCCCATGTACATTGTTTGATATTTTAAATAATCTGCAAAAAAAAAGAAGTTGCTTAGAATCTGGAAAAAAAAAAAGTTGCTTAGAAGTTGCATAAAATTGGGGCCAGCAGGTGGTGTGGTGGTTAACGGCGCTGGAATCCCACATGGCTGACCATTGTTCGAGTCCCGGATCTGGTGGCTTGCTCACTCACTTTCCCCTCTCTCTCTCTAGTCAAATTGAAGAATAGTAATAATAAATTATTTTAAAAAAGAATGCATAAAATCGATTCCTTTAGAAATACCCATAAATTAGGACCATCAGATGGCATGGTGGTAAAGGCTGCTGGATCCCATATGGCCAATTGCCTGGTTCAAGTCCTGGACCCACCAGCTTAAAAACCACACTGGGTGCATGTGTGTGCGTGTCCAAAGATCCTGAGAGGAGAATGGAGGAGAAGAGATTGAGACGTAACCACCTCTCTAGTGGGAAGAGGAGCTTTCTCATTCTCTCTCTCTCTGTCTTCTCTACAGTGGCTTTTGTCTTCACATAATCTAAGTCTCCTACTGTCTCATCCTAGACATATCATTACCCAGAACTGCTCTTCCTGTCAATAACATTACTAGGGCCTAGACAGAGGGGCAGCAGTAATACAATGCTCTACAAGGCTGACCCACATAGGAAAATTCCAGGTTTGTATCCCAGATCTCCTTGAACATGAATGGGCTGGCTGAAGCTGGGGGTGAAATCACAGTGTGAGGACTCTGGTGTATTTGTTTGTCTCACTGACAGAATGAAGAAAGAAAAAAATAAACTTCCCCCCAAAATAATAATAATAGTAAATAAATAAATAAAATAAACTTTAAAAAGTCTGATCAATAATAGTCATTCTGATGTCAATCTCTGATTACAACCTCTGATCCTTTTAGCTTATTTGCTCTAAGTACCAATGAGAATATGTCTGTATCCATGATTTGATAATACACACACAGTATGCATGCTGTAAAAAATTATACTATATCACACAAAAATAAATACTTTTTTAAAACAAAAGTACTAATTGAGGCATGTGAGGATGCAAGGGTAATCAGGCCCAGACTAGTGTCTGTCTTTCTGGCGAGTGCGTGCGTCCTATAGCAAAAACCTCTCCAAAAAAAAAAAAAGAGTTCAGAAATAAATCCTGATGTGATGTAATAGGAAGGGAATATTTGGTCTCTGTCCCTAGATCCCCCAGAGAGCTTTTAAAACCCTTGGAATTTTCTGAGCAAAAGCAATGTCTTTTTTTTTTTTTCTGAATTTATGCTAATGAGATGACTCTTGGAGTGCCCTAAATAGCTTCAGGATGGGACTAATTACAAGAACCAACCAAGTCATTAGAGTTGGAATTTTGTTCTTCTCCCCCACCAAATCCTCATGAGGGGAAAAAAGTTTGACATTGAGTTAAAGTATCAATGACTAGGGTTGGCACATAGCATGCTGGTTAAGGCACTGGATTCCCACATGGTTGATCATAGTGCAAGTCTCTTGGTTTCTTTCTTCTCTCTCTGATCAAATTTTTTAGAATAATAAATAAAATTAAGTAAAATAACATATATAAAAAAGTATCAATGGTCAACGATTTCATCTATCATGCCTGTGTAATTGAGCCTCCATTAAAACTTCCTAAACAAGGTTTGGAGAATTTTTGCATTGTGAACACATCAAGGTGCTGAAAGGGTCACATACTCAAAAAGGGTATAAAAGTTCTACACACCACCCCCTTTACTTGAGTTCCATTTAGAGTTGTATCCTTTCTAATAAATTGGTAAATATAAGTAAAGTGTTTTCCTGAGTTCTGTGAGTAATTCTAGCAATTTTTGTTTTTTTTTTAAATTTGCCACAGGGCACATGCTTTCCCTGGAGAAAGACAGAGAGAGAAAATGAGAATGCATTCCCCATAGGGGAGGGTCACACTACAATCCCTTCTCCTGTATTTCTCCTTTCTTTTAGGAATTTGAGCATGCACATATAGGTGCCCAGTGTGTTTCTCAAGCTGTCAAGCCTGAGACTTGAACTGCAAAGTCAGCCATATGGGGTCCATCCACCTTAACCACCATACTTCCAGTTGGCCCCTAGCACATTATGGAACTCAAGGCAGTGTTACAGGAACCCCTGAATTTGTAGTTAGACATATGTGGGGAGCCTGGGTACACTGTTTTTTGGCTGGCATCACAAGTGAGGTCAGGCTTACAGAATTGAGTTTATAGCCAATGGAATCTGATACTAATTCCAGAAGTTAGAGTCAAAATTGGATTGTTGCACACCCAGTTGTTGTCACAGAATTGAAGAATTGCTTGGTAACAGTAAACACCCAGATCTTATGTTTATGCTCATTGATTCCCAGTGAGAATGCCATAATGTTCAACAGGGAAAGAATAGTCTTGTCAACAAATGGGCTGGAACAACTTGATATCTATATGCAAAAGAATGATAGCAAATTCCTATCTCACACTATATGAGAAAGTTAACTTAAAGGAGAATACAAACCTTTTTTTTGGAGTTTTTGTTTGTTTGTTTTTGTTTTTGTTTTTTTGGTTTTTTTTTTTTTTTTTGGCTATAGGGTGCGTGCGCTCGCCAGGCAGAGAGAGACAGAAAGCAAGAAATCACCCCAGGGGAGATGGCCACGCCACAATCCCTTCTCCTCCATTCTCCTTTCAGGATCTTGGGCACGCAGGCACATGCTCCTGGTGTGAGTTTTAAGACATTGGGTCCAGGACACGAACCACGGTCGACTACATGGGAGTCCAGTGACATAGTCATTACCAGCTAACTGCTGGTCCCTAGAATACAAACCTTAACATAAGAACTAAAATTAAAAACTTTTAGAATAAAACATAGAAGTAAAGCTTCATAACCTTGGAGTAGGCAATGGCTTCCTACACGGGAAGCACAAGCAACATAAGAAAAATTAGATAAAGTGGACTTCATCAGAATTAAAAACTTTTGTGCTTCAAAGGATGCTATCGAAAAGGTGAAATACACGAGGCCAGCCCCAGACTATAGAAGTTAAATGCTATTTACAGAAAGCTGGATCCTATATGGCCAAATGCAATTTGAATCTCAACCCCAGCATCTTGAAAAACATGCCAGACATATGTGTGCCCCAAATCCTGATGGGATGAAGAAATGGGGAGGGATTGCATCATGACCTTGTCCCATGGAGGGGTGAGGATGGGGCGCTCTCTCTCTTGCACAAATGCCCACTGGTAATTAAAAAAATAGTTGAAAACAAAAAGTGAGATACAACCCATGGGATAGGAAAAAATATTTGCAAATTATATAGCATATAAGGGACTTTGTTCCAAATATATAAAGATCTCTTACAACTCAACAATAAAAAGTCAAATAGCCCAATTTAAAAATGGACAACATGGGACCAGCAATTGGAGTAATGTTTATATCCCTAGACCCCCACATGGCTGACAGCAGTTGAGTCCCTGATCCAGTAGGTTAAAACTCATGCTGGGCATGTGTGAGTGCATGCCCAGAATACCAAGTGGAGAATGGAGGAAAAGGGATTGCAATGTGGCCATCCTCCCTGGCAGGGCTGATTTCTCACTTTCTATCTCTCATTTTCTCTCTCTCAAGTGAGTGCACATGCCCTATAGTAAAAATCTATAATAAAAAAAATGGACAAGGGATTTGAATAAATATTACTCCAAAGAAAATATACAAATGGATAACAATCACTTGAAAGAATGCTCAACATCATTAGTGCTATGAACGGAATGTTTGTTCCTCCCCAAAATTCATATCTTGAAATCCTGATCCCTCATGTTATAGCATTTAGAGGTGGGGCTTTTTGGAGGTAATTAGGCTTAGATGAGGTCATGAGGGTGAATCTCCATGATGAGACTTATGTCCTAATAAGAAGATACATAAGATCTTTCTCTCTCTCTCTCTCTTTCCCTGCATTTGTCCACCAAGAAAAGGCCAAGTGAGATCATAACCAGACAGAGGGCTTTTACCAAGGAACTGAGGGCACCTGATTTCTGACTTACAGACTACAGAACCATGAGAAATAAATATCTGTTATTTAAGCCATCTAATCTATGTTATTTTGTTATTGCAATCCAAACTAAGTCAATTACTCATTATGAAAAGGCAAATCAGTACCACAATGAGGGGTCAACTGGTGTTGCACAATACTCTGCAATGTTGGACCAACATGGAAGGTCCTGGTTGGCATCCTGAGGTATCCCTGTGCATGACATGCTTGTGATCTGGGCGGCCTGAGGCTGGCAGTGGGGGGAATCATAATATGAAGACCCTATTTTGGGGTGTCTGTCTCTTTCTTTTTCTACTCATCTCCCCTGGAAGAAATAAATACATGTAAATAAAACACACCACAATGAGATACCATTTCATACACTGGAATGGCTTATAATCAAACACTGTCTTAGGCCAGTCCCAGGGTACAATGGTTAGAGGCTGCAGAGAGGAAGCTAGATCCCACATGACCAAATGGGTTTGAGTCCCAGTCCATTGGCTTCATGCCAGGTGTGCACATGTCCAAGATCCAGATGGGATGGAGAATTGGAGAAAGGACTAAGTGTGACCAGGCCCAGTTGGAGGAATGTTTTTTTTTTTCTCTCTCTCTTACACATGACCACATATACCCTCTAGGATTAAATAAAAAAGAGAAGCAGCTGCAGCAAAAAAACACACTGCCTAAAATAAAGAACAAAATGTTTATCATGGCCTATAAGACTTTTAATGACTTGGTCGATTCATACTTTACTTCTCAGCATTCTTTCTTACTTCAAACTAAAGGAAGTTTTCTGAGACTATGACAAGCTCTATGTTACTTTTTACACATACTAATCCTTCTGCCTGTAACACTCTGCCTCTTTATTTTCTGTCAGCTTAATTTTATTCCTCCTTGAGAGTAAGCTAAATACCACTTCCTCAGGAAAGCCTTCCCTGATTCCAGAGCTGATCAGGTCACCATGTTACATGCTCTAATACAGTAGTTCACAAGGGATGTCCAGAGACTCCTTGAGATCAAAACTATTTTCCTAATACTAATAAGTCATTATTTGCCTTCCCCCCCCCTTTCATTTTCTCGCTGGTGTACATGGAATTTTTCCAAAGAATTCAAGTCATCTGGTATCACAACAGAATAAATGTAGAAGGAAACATGAGGATAAATAATAATAAATAGAATATCTATTGCTAGGCATTAAAGACATTTGCAAAAGTGTAAAACAATGCCACTTTCTCACTACATTATATTTTTTATTATAGAAAACAAGCTTTTAAATTCAGTAAAGTTGCAAGATACAAAATCAACACACAAAAATCAGTAGCTTTTTTTATATACTAATAACAAGACAGCTGAAAAAGAAAACAAAAAATCAAGCCCACTTGTAATAGCTACAAAGAAAATAAAATACCTAGGAATAAATTTAGCCAAGGAGGCAAAAGATTTCTTTAATGAAAACTTGAAACCACTGATGAAAGAAATTGAAGACATAAAAAATGGAAAAACATCCCATGTTTGTGGACTGGAAAAATCAACATAGTTAAAAATATCTATACTACCAAAAGCAATATAAAAATTCAATACAATACCTACCAAGATACCAATGACATTCTTCAGAGAAATTTTTAAAAATTAATAAAATCTGTATCAATCACAAAAGACCCTGAATAGTCAAAGCAATCCTGAGCAGAAAAGAAAGGAGAAGACATCAGATTTTAAAATATACTACAAGGCCAAAGTAACAAAAACAGCATATTATCAAAGGAACAGACACATAGATCAATGGAACAGAACAAAGAACCCAGAAATAAGTCCATGCATATACAGCCAGTTGGTTTTCAACAAAGGTTCCATTAAGTTCATTTGAAAGACAGTCTCTTCAATAAAAGGGTCTAGGAAAATTGGACATTCATTCACAGAAGAATAACACTAACCCTGGAACTCTTAACATCCAGGAAAAACAAAAACAAAAACAAAACCTCCAAATGGATTAAATACTAAACGTGAAACAATGAAGCTACTAGAAGAAAGCTTAGGGGAAACACTTCAGGACACCAGTACCAGCAAAGATTTCATGAATAAAACCTCAAAAGCACAGACACCAAAAGCAAAAGGACAAATGGAATTATAGCAAACCAGAAAGCTTCTTTTCTGTACAGCAAAGGAAATGATCAGCAGAGCAAAGAGATAATCCACAGAATGGAAGAAAATATTTGCATCCTACCCATCTGACAAGAGATTAATAACCAAAATATACAAGGAACTCAAACAACTCAATAGCAAACAAAGAGCCTGATTTTAAAATGGGCAAATGAGCCAGCCCCATAGCCTAGTGGTTAAGGGAATAATCCCACTACTAAGTATACCTCCAAAGGAAAGCAAATCAGTATTTCACAAAGATAGCTCCCCAATATTTACTCCAGCCCTATTCACAATAGCCAAGATAGCAAATCAACCTAAATGTCCAGAAAGTGATGAATAAAGTCAATGTTTTGCATATATACAATGGAATACCATTCAGCCATTTATAAGGACAAAATTCTGTCATCTAATGTCAAATGGGGGCCTGGAAGACACGATATTAAGTAAAGTAAACCAGGCACAGAAAGTGAAATATTAGATGTTCTCCTTCATATGTGGAAATCGGGGGCGGGGGGGGGGGGGGGAACAGAACAAAATAAAAGGCAAAGGTAGAAGAATGAACAATAACTGCTAAAGGGCTAGTCCCATAGTCTAGTAGTTAGGGGACCTAGATCCCATGTAGCTGACAATGGTTTAGATCCTACCCAGGGGTTTGAAAAACACACTGGGCATGTGTATGTGCATGCCCCAAATTCCAATGCGATGTTGAAATGTAGGAGAACAAATCGCCACATGACCACACCCCACTGGAGGGGGCGGGTACTTTCTCCCTCTCCGTTTCTGTCTTGAGCGGATGCATATAGCATCTGGAAATTAAAAAAAATTAAAAAGAATGACTGCTAAAGGGTGGTAAGGATGAGGGTAGAGACAATAGAGGGATTAATGTAAAGAAAATTGCAGACAGATAGGAAGAACCATTTTTAGTGTTGTAAGATACCTAAGGAGATGGGACCAGTAGGTAGCATGTTGGTTAAGACACTGGACTCCCATGTGGTTGACCACAGTTCCAGTCTCACACTTCGTGGCTTGAAACACGCCAGGCACGTGTACATGTATGCCCAAAATCCTGAGAGGCGAGTGGAGAAGAGATGGGAGTGTGATTCCTCCTGAGGCATGATTTCTCACTTTTTGTCTCTCTGTTTTGGATCTCTCTCTCTCTCTCTCTTTCTCAGGACCAGCAGTTAGCGTAATGGCTATGTCACTGAACTCCCATGTAGCTGACCGCGGTTTGAGTTCCAGACCCGGTGGCTTAAACTCACACTGGCCACATGTGCATGCATCCCCAAGATCCCAGTAGGAGAAGGGATTGTGGCATGGCCATCCCCTCTGGGGGGTGATTTCTCACTTTCCATCTCTCTCTTTCTGGTGAGCGCACACACCCTATAGCAAAAACCTCTCCAAAAGAATAAAGAAAAAAAGATCTCTCTCTCTCTCTCTCAAAAAAAAAAAAAAGATACCTAGAAAGAATATATTATAGATGGCAACAACTTGCTATATATTTCAGAGTAACTAAAAGGGAGGATTTTTTTTTTTTTTTTTTTGAGAGGTTTTTGCTATAGGGCGCGTGCGCTCGCCAGACAGACAGAGAGAGACAGAGAGATAGAAAGCAGGAAATCACCCCCCAGGGGGGATGGCCACGCCGCAATCCCTTCTCCTCCATTCTCCTCTCGGGATCTTGGGCACGCACGCACACGCGCCCGGCGTGAGTTTAAGCCGCCGGGTCCGGGACTCGAACCGTGGTCGACTACGTGGGAGTCCAGCGACATAGCCATTACGCTAACTGCTGGTCCCAAAGGGAGGATTTTGAATGTTCCTAATATAAGTAATGGCAAATGGTTAAGATGATGAGTATGCTAATTATACTGAACAAATTATTATCTTAAGATGAATTAGTAAATATTTAAAATTTTTTCAGTCTTCATTTCCTTTCTTTTTTAAAAGAGATTTTTGTTGTATGGTGCGTGCACTCTCCAGAGAGACAGAGAGAGAGAGAGAGAGACAGAAAGTGAGAAATCGCCACCCAGGGGGATGGTCACACTGCAATCCCTTCTCTTTAATTCTCCTCTTGGGATCTTGGGTACACACGCGCACATGCCCAGTGCAAGCTTTAAGCCACCAAGTCTGGGACTTGAACTGTGGTTGACTATGTGGGAGTCCAGCGACATAACTATTATGCCATTTGCTGGTCTCCAGTCTTAATTTCTTTATTTCTTTTAAGAATTATTTTATTTAACTTTATTTATCTATTTATTTATTTATTTTTAATTTTACCAGAGAGGGACAGAGTGTGAGAGAGAAAGTGAGAAAGCAAGCCGCCAGGTCCAGGAGTTGAACCGCTGTTGGCCATGTGGGAGTCCAGTACCCCTAACCACCACACCACCTGCTGGCCCCTCCAGTCTTAATTTCTAATATGGTTAAATATCAATAGAAATAATGCACATAAACAAAAGCTTTTTGGGACTCCTCAATATTTTTAGCTTTATTCATTTTGTTTATTTTTTTCAGTTTTTGCCAGAGGGCATATGTGTTCACTGGGGAGACAGAAACTGAGAAGTCACCCTCCAAGGGGATGGCCACACTACAATCCTTTCTCCTCCATTATTGTCTTGGGATTTTGGGGACACGTGCACATGCACCCTGCATGTTTCTCAAGCTGCCAGGTGCAGAGCTTGAGCTGCCCAGTCAGCCATGGGGGATCCAGCCACTTTAACTATTAAACCACTGACTGACCTCTCTCTCCTCAATAAGTTTCAAGTATAAGTGGTTCTGACAATGAGCAGATTGAGAACTTGTGCTCAAAATTATTCTTGCAGAAATATTTATAACTGTCATACTATAAAATGTTTAATTAATTATTCTTAGTTATTTACTATCAAGATTTCCTCTTTAAATTCCAAGCTCCCTAAAGGAAAGAACCTATGGCTGGAATGCCAGAGTTAACAGAATGTCTAGTATACAGTAGACTCTATTTATTACTGCTATTTGCTCATTCAAATTCATACCTCATGCTTTGGACACACAGAGAAATGTTCATCTTTATTCACTGAGTATTATTTACTTCATTAATAAATTACCTTTTTCGGAAGGCTGATGTGCACTCTTCTTTATCTTCTGCAAAACTAACTAATTCTGAAGCAGCAGGACTATTTTTCTCATGTGCTATCTCAGTGCCAATATAATTTTTATATTTCTGGGAAGAACCATATGTCAGCTTGCCAGCAACATGTGATAAGTCATTGTTACCTGCCCCTTCTAAATTATGATCATCTTTTTCATATTTATTATAAGGGAAGGCACACTGGAATTTTTGTATTGGTAAAATATAATTTTCATCTTCATTAGTAATCTTTAAATTTGATGTTAACATTTTAGGCCTCTTTTTCTGATCTATGAGAAAAAAAACAAATTATTACATATTCTTCATGAAAACAAATTTTCAAAATGATGATGGAAAAATGTAAAACTTTTCAAGAGTTTACTTGTCACATATGGACGCCAACAGAAAAATATTAGTACAGTAACAAGATAACATATAATGCCATATATGGTTTCAAAATATAGGTGATTGTTACTACTATGGTATATTACATTACTAAAGAAAGCTCAATAACTAATTAACTCAAAATTATGGAAATTTAATTTGAAATTTGTAGAGAACCTAATTATAAATAGATTTCATTCCTAACTAACATAAATAACCATAATCATAATAGTTAACCATTTTAGCTACTATAAATGATACACAATTATAAGATTTAAATATTCATATTAATAATTTATACACAGGAATACAATAACCAATCATATGTTACTGAATATGACTCAGTATGGAAATATATGCTTTTAATTTTGCAAACTTGCTTCTAAAATGAAGATAAGGGAATATTGTCATCATTGGGACAAAATTTTAAAGGTTTCTTTATAAGGATCTGTGGGAGGTTTAGGGGAACACTGGTAGCCTTATTAGGGCTTAAATTTACTTTACCATCTATGCATATACATAACTGTATATATACCATATACGGTTTATGTATTATAAAAAGTGTATTATTTGATACATACAAGAGCATACATAGTATTTTTATTTATAAAACACATATGTAAATTATAAAACTTAAAAATAACATGTATATGCATGAACCTACCACCCAATTAAAAAATTAAAATTTTACCAATAATATCACACTAGATCACATATATTGTTTGAGTGTGTTTATTTTTAAGCTTTACAAAAATGGTATCAAACTATATATAATCTTCTGTATCTTATTTTTTCACTCAATGTATTTCAGGGATCGGAGGAGCCCACCTTTAGATAAGGGCAAGGCAAAAACTGAAAAGCAGTGACAAGAGTTAATGGTAAAAGGGAAATATTCACAGAACAATAGTCAAAATAAGTATGTGTGATAGTATATTGCATGTGTGTGTGTGTGTGTGTGTGTGCATGCATATGTATCTATGGAAAAATTTTAGATTTTAAGATTTGATTAGTACTATTTTGAGTATGAGAAATCTATGACTTTCATTTCATCCCATTAAAATAAAGAAATTAATACTTTAATATATTACCAGTTTCTTATATCAACATGAACTACATAGGTAGGGTTTACAACAAGTATGTGGTAATTTACCTAGCAGTTCATGACTTTCTAGTTCTTCTTCTAACTGTTGAGTATCTGGAATATCTGAAACCAATGGAGCAGGAGGAAGAAACCAATCCAATGATTCTTCATTATCTGGATAGCTATATAAGATACAAAAATGTAAATACATGTTAATAGAGATATAATATCAGAGGGACCAGCAGATGATGTAATAGTTACATCACCAGACTCCCACGTAGTAGACTATGGTTCAAGTCTCAGACTCGATGGCTTAAAAGTCACACAGGGCACATGTGCATGCGTTCCCAAAATTTTGAGAGGAGAATGGAGGAGGAGGGATTATGGCATGGTTATTCCCCCTGGGGGGTGATTTCTCACTTTCTGTCTCTGTCTCTCCAGTGAGCGCACATACCCTGTAGAAAAAATCTCTCTAAATGTTTTAAAGATATAATATCAGAAACTACATATTTATTAAACAGCAGTCAATTACAGACTCTTAGAGAAACATTCTGTAAACGTTCTGTCACCACTTCGATTTACCCCTTAATATCAGGATTCTCAACCTTTTTCCCTTGTTTATTTTAGGATTAATGATACCACTATGTGAACCATGTTACCTAAATGACAGCTGTAACTCCATCTTGTTTCCCAATTCAAATGCGAGTGACAAGCGCTTTCAAGCTGCTCTGATACATAAATAAAGTAATAAGTCATTCTCAAACTTTAGTATTTTAACTATAAATAACAAATTATTTATGACATACTTGACAACTAATCATGGGTTATCAATGTATGAATGATACTATTACTGGTGTTCATTATTTGTTCGTATTACAAATGAGCATCTTAGCCCAAATGTTCTTGGTCCAGAACCATCTACAAACCATAGAAAATCCAAGAAACCAGTTGAAACTGATAATCCTTTTCTAATACAAGCTGACCTTGTCCTTCATTAGGGTAAAAATGTGTTAAGTGACAAGAAATAAAGTGAGAAGAACACTACATATATTGTCAAGATCAAGTTCCAAGGATTTTATGATTTATTTCTTAGTTTTTCATTAAGTATGTTAAGCTCTCTGAAGTGACTCAGACTTTTACTTTTCTACCTCTCATAGCATCTAGTGCATAATTACTTAGGCGATATATTCCAAACTGAAAATCTACGGTACATTATCTGACAATGTCTGACAGACAATCTGACAACAGGAAAAAGCATTTGAAATTCAGGACTGCATCAGCAGGTCCCTAAGATCACCCCCACTTCAGTGATTCCTTAAGATGATTCACAAGACTCAGTACATAGTTTTACCCTTGGCTATGGGGCAAAGTCTGGGAGAGACTAGACATAAGCTTCTGAAGGTCCTCTCTGAGTGGAATACCACAAAACGCACTTAATTTCTCTCAATAATGAGTTCTGGCAACTTATATGAAATGTTGCTAATAAAGAAAGCTCATTAGGGACTGAATGTCCAGGGTTTTTATTGGAGGCTTATCAATTAAGCATCCTCTGCCTGCACGTACCTAAATTCCAGAATCCCAGAAGAAAAACGGGTGTTTAGCATAAACCACATTGTTTGTATAAACATTTATGCACAGTGAGCCACTATTACCAGTTAATGGGGGTAACATTCCAGAAATCTAAGTTCTTAGATTACAACTAAAGACCTGCTTTCCAAGCAGCCCTTTTTAAGAACAGTAGTTCAGGCCTCCTACGTAAATAAACTCTTTACTGTATAGGGATAGTCCAGAAAATCTCGGAAAGAGGATAACAACATATAAGCACACATCTAGCTCTACTATTCGGCTTTCTCAGAAATACAAATCTTCCTTATGATTTTCCTATTTTTTTCTGCAGAGATGTATGCCATCATTCTTCCAGTCAACCAGAATCCAAACCACAGTATAGTCTTTTTTTATTCACTATATTCAGACATATGTTAGGCCTTATTGCATCTTCCATAATACTTCTTGAATTCACCATTTTCTTTGGATTTCCACTGTTGCTATAGTAATCAAAGCCCTTATCAACTAACAGTGGCTGAAAACAATAGTGTCTTAAGTGCCCTAACTGCATCCAGGCTTTTTCTTCCTAATGTATTTTACACATTTCTATCACATTTATTTGAAATTCTTTTCTTTTCTTTCTCTCTTTTTTTTTTTTTTTCCTTTTTTTTTTTAGCTACATGGTGTATGTGCTTACCAGAGAGAAAGAGAGAGAGAGCGAGGCAAAGCAAGAAATCACTCCCCAGATGGTAGCCACACTGCAATGTCTTCTCCATTCTCAGCTTGGGATTTGGGGTACTCATGCACACATGCTGTTGTGACTTTGAAGCTACTAGACTCAGACCTTCTAGTCAGCCATGTGGGGTCCAGCCCCTTAGCCCCCATGTCACCTGCTGCCCAACCACCTTATAGTTTTAACTCTTCTACATTATACCTTATAGTATAGGCCAAATTGAACTACATGTTACATACCAAATAAATAATACCATTGTGTTCCTCTTCATCTTTGTTTAAAGATATTTCCTTTAAGACCATCCCCATAGTGCAGAGGTTAAGGGCAGTACAGAGGAAGTCAGATAGCATGTATCCAACCAGAGTCTGGGACCCAGCTCCAGTAACTTGTGTGATGGGCATGCACATCTGTGTGCTTTGGATCCTGGCAGGATGGAGAATTGGAGGAAAAAGGGTTGTAGCATGGACAACTTTGTTTGGGGTACTTTGTCTGTCTTTCTTTCTCTCTCTTAGGTACACACACTCCCTCTGGCATAAAAATAAAATCTTTACTAGGCTCGCACCTTTGTACCCTGACCCACCCCATATTCACCTATACAAATTCCGCTATTTTATTCATTAACCAACATTTACTGAGTTCTGGGTGACAGACACTGTTCTAGGCAGTGCTTATATTCATTAAAAGTCCAGCTCAAATTTTGCCTTTTCCAAGAAAATTTCATAGATTCCCAAAGATTTTTCTCCCTTCCCTTTTCTTACAGATGAAACCTATATTTATTACAGTCCTCTTTGTATTGTGTGTATGGATAGACAATAGATAGAAATAGGTAAGTGAGTAGGTTAAAGTAAATAAAGTTGATACTCCCTTTATAGTGCAAATTTATATCAGTAATACTTAGCCCACTGACTTATATAAGTTGGCATACTAATTAACTCTTCTAACTTGTCCCACTGTTTCTCCTTATGAATCATCTTTCCAGGAAACTTCTCCATGCATTATCCCTTAAAGGTACTTTGAATTGTCTCATCTTCATTCTTTCTCTCTTGCTGTAATTATCTGTCTTCAATATCTATTTCCTCTCTGTCTATAAGAATTGTTAAATCCTTCAAAGCCTCCTGAATTTTTCCCTGTTACCACACTCTGACCTGACTTATTTGGCCCAAGATGACCTTTCTGGAAAATTTAAAATTTCACTGCTATCATTACTTTGCATATTTTTTCTCATTTGTATTGTTAGGACAATCATATGTTCCAAAATTTGCCTAGCCCAGACCTAATTAGCACCTGTTGCCCCAGTTAGATGTATTTCATTTTCAAAGTGTTTCAATCTGGATGATGAATTGCATGGCTATTTCATTTATTAAGATTTTTTTCTGGGACCAGCAGTTGGTGTCATGGCTATGTCGCTGGACTCCCATGTGGTTGACTGCGATTCAAGTCCCAGACCTGGTGGCTTAAACTCACGCCAGGCACATGTGTGTTCATGCCTAAGATCCCAAGAGGAGAATGGAGAAGGGATTGCGGTGTGGCCATCCCCCCCCAGGGGGTGATTTCTCGCTTTCTGTCTCACTGTCTCTCTCTGTCTTTCTGGTCTTTCTGGCAAGCGACACCCTATAGCAAAAACCTTTCCAAAAAAAAAAAAAGGATTTTTTTCTTTATTAGTGATAAAGCATATATTCATGTATGTGAGAAAGAGATATGAACACTCTCCACAGAGGGTGCATATGCTCATCTCAAGAGAGAAAGAGAGAGAGAAAGGGAATGCATCCCCTCCCCCCAGTGGATCATGGTATTAGTTTAGCAATTAAAAAATAACTGGGGGACCAGCAGGTGGCATGATGGTTATGTTGTCGGACTCCCATATAGTGAACTGAGGTTCAAGTCTTGGACCCGGCAACTTAAAACTCACACCTGGCACATGTGCTTGTGTTGCCAATATCCCAACAGGAGAACAAAGGAGAAGGAACGGTGAAATGGCCATCCCCCCGGGGGGTGATTTCTCGCTGTCTCTCTGTCTCTCCAGTGAGCAAATACATCCTATAGCAAGAATCTCTCAAAAGAAAATTGTTTTAATAATTGAAAAGATAAATAAAACAATAAATACATTTCATCAAATAAGGATAATACAGGCTGGCTCTGTTGTCTGGTGGTTAAAGCAGCCAGAGCCCCCATGGCTGCCCAGATGGTTCTAGTCCTGAAAGTAGCAGCATGAGAAACATGTTGGGTGTATGCATGTGTGCCCAAAATCCCAAAAAGAAGGAGAACTGGAAGAGAAGGGATTGCAGCATGACCATTCACCATAGAGGATGCTTTCTCTTCTCCCTCTCTATTTCTGTCTCTGGAGAGTGCATGAATCCTCTGGTAAGAAAAGAAAAAAGAAAAAAAAGAGTAATAGAGGACTAGCCCCATAGCACAGTGGTTGAGCGCTGTCTAGACGGAGTCAGATCCCACATCATCGACCATAAATTCCAGGGGCTTAAAAAACATGCTAGGCGGGAACCAGCAGTTAGCATAATGGCTATGTCGCTGGACTCCCATGTAGTTGACTGCGGTTCGTGTCCCGGACCCGGTGGCTTAAAACTCACGCCGGGCGCGTGTGCGTGCGTGCCCAAGATCCCGAGAGGAGAATGGAGGAGAAGGGATCGCGGCGTGACCATCCCCCCTGGGGGGTGATTTCTCGCTTTTTGTCTCTATGTCTCTCTCTGTCTGGCGAGCGCACGTGCCCTATAGTGAAAAACCTCTCAAAAAAAAAAAAAAAAAAAAACATGCTAGGCACATGTGCATGTGTGCCACAGATCCTGACAAGATAGTGAAATGGAAGAGAGGAGATCGTGTCCTGACCATGCTCCACTGAATGGTCTCTCTCTCTCACTCAATCTTTCTTTCTCTAGTGAGCACCTGTGCCTTCTGGGAACAAACAATAAAACAAAAGAAAGGATAATACAATAGAATACATAGAAAATTTAGAATTGAGAGCAATACACAAGTGAAAACATCAAAAATAGTTATTTATCAGACTACCTACTCTCTATTATTGTTTTTTGGTTTCACGTTTCTATTTCCACCCCAATATCATCCCTTCACTGAATCTGTCTACTGCTTGGCATTTGGTACACTGGCCATTCGGTTTCCAAAAGGCACCATCACTTCTCATCCTGTGTCTCTATTTGACCATTACTTCCAGTCTTCACTTTGGCCAAAAATATTTTAATAATCTAGAAATGCAAATGAACGGAAGCCAAATAGGCAAGAATCTATTCTATTTATGGCACAGTGGTCATGTGTTGCTCAAGAAGCCGGATCCCACAGTCACTGTTTTGAATCCTCAGCTCAGCCAGCCTGAAACATAACAGATCCTGAATGCCTAGGTCCTGACAGGCTAGATAACTGAAGAGGGGGATCATGGCATGGCTAGACTCGATGGAGGGTATTTCACTTTTTCTCTCACATGCACATGCACACACACCAACATGAATAAAGGGAAAAATAGTAAAGTTATATTTTAAAGAAACATAACATTTAAGATGTTAAACTTTAGTTATTTCCTTTTATCAGAATTCCATGTTCGCCAAATATATAATTAAAACATAATTTTGTTGATCTCTCATTTTTAATCTGTATATTTACACCAGAAAGAAAAATTTTAAATCTCTAAAATTAAAATATTCTAAAATAATACACTATCTTATCACTTGTTAAGGCAGGCTTACTTTTCATCTGGCTTTTCAAAAAATGTATTATCCTCAGAAAATAAGCAGTCATTTGATTTCAGCATTGTTGAAAACTGGACTTTGTCACAAATCTACAAAATATAGAAAAGGTAGTTTTTATTGTATTTGCACATGTAAACTATATTTTGGAGAACTATAATCATTACTATCCCAGAATGTTCTATAAAACATAATCACAGACTTCTCTTCCAGCTTCATCTTCTGCAACTTCCTCCAAAATACCTCAATATTCAAAGACAGTCTGTTCTCTAATCATGTATGCATTTTCACGCTTGTACCCTCTCTTCAACCAGCACCAGTGCTGAGAATAATTTTTGTCCATTCTCCACCTAGCAATTTCCTATCTGTCCTTCATATTGGTCAAATGTCATTTCTTCTTGAAAGGCTTTTCTGAATTTGTCCTATTCCTCAAGGCAGAATTAATTGCTCCTTTGGGGCCCTCAATACTTTGTTCATGCCATTATTTTAGTTAGAATAGTACATTCTATTGAGAATGTGCACACCTCTAAAAATATACTATGCACATATGCAAGGATTTACTTCAAAATAAAGATAGAGGAATATTAAATATTAAGGATTACACAATACTAAGGATTACACAATAATTGCTAAAGCTATGTAATAGGTACATAGGGTTCATCATAATATTGTTCAGTTTTTGCATGTTTGAACTTCTCCAAAATAAAAAAAAGTACAAGCTTAGTATATTTATAGTTACATTCATGTTATGTAATATATATATGTATATATATATTTACTTTCCTTTTTAAAAAGATAAGTTGTCTATTCAAAGATGTTATTTAAATGTGAAGGATAAAAGCATTCAGCATTGGCCACCTAGAAATATAACAAGAAACTAGAGTTGAACAATGATTTGAATGTGATGAGACATTCCTACAACTATAACTGCTCCCTTCACATTGCAGCTTGAACCCTGAACATCAACTCTACATACCATTTTATTTTCTAAATTCTGAAACATGGTAAAACATTCTATATGACAAAATACGAAATCAGAGGCACAAATCATAAAATATAAATCACATTTTTATTTCTTCCACGATAATACACTGCAAATTTGTCCTCAGGATGTAATTTAAAATCAAAGAAACTAATGAGCGCCATCTCGTGGAGAAACTCTCATTACCAAGTCAGATTATGTCTTTCCAATTTCAGGTCTTTCTTGATGTGGGCATGAGATATGAGTAGTAATAACTGAAGGAAGAAGGAAATGTGTCCACCTACATCCCTTGACAAAATGCTACTGGTAAGAGGGCTAAAGCCGTATATACTTTAGGACTATTACTACTGATTCAGAATATTATGAGATTTTTTTCATTGTTTTAGTTATTGGACTTGTCCTACTTCCATTTGTTCAACTGCCCTCTTCATTTTTCTCAATTTATTTTTTAAAGAATTATTTTATTTAACTTTATTTATTTATTTTAATTTTACCAGAGAGGGACGGAGTGGGGAAGAGAGAGAGAGAGAGAAAGTGAGAAAGGAAGCTATCAGGTCCAGGACTCGAACAGCAGTCAGTCACGTGGGAGTCCAGTGCCCTTAGCCGCCTGCCAGCCCCACATTTTTCTCAGTTTATTAATCACTCAGTCACCAACAAAAAGAGATAGTAAAATATGAAACAAGTTAGTGTGGTTCTATTAATGTCTAATACAATTTGACTATGAAAAATAGGGCAGGAGGCAGAAGGGAGTCATTCAGAAATACACTGAAAGTCTTCAATATTTTTATTTAAATAAATAATTTCAGAAATTGGAACAATCATCTGAAAATGTACAAATGAAAATGTTAATGTTTTTATAATGTCTAAGAAAAAAATAAAGTGTTCCCTTTCTAGTTTTAGATGAAAAAAATCCATATAGGGACCAGCAGTTAGCGTAATGGCTACGTCGCTGGACTCCCATGTAGTCGACCACGGTTCGCGTCCCGGACCCGGTGGCTTGAAACTCACGCCAGGCGCGAGTGCGTGCGTGCCCAAGATCCCGAGAGGAGAATGGAGGAGAAAGGATTGCGGCGTGGCCATCCCCCCTGGGGGGTGATTTCTCGCTTTCTATCTCTCTCTCTCTGTCTGTCTGGTGAGCGCACGCGCCCTATAGCAAAAACCTCTCCAAAAAAAAAAAAAAAGTAAAAAAAAAAAAAAATCCATATAGTTTTAATCATCACTTTATATAATTTTCTCCTAAAAATTGTATGTGTGTGTGTGTGCATATGCACATAACAATGTAAACACATGTTACATATACGTTGCCAGAGAGGCAACAGAAGGGAGGAGAAAGCACCCCTCCCAGTAGGGCATGGTCACACCATGATCCCTTCTCCTCCATTTCTCTATCCTGCCAGGATTTGGGGTATACATACACATGCGTCTATTGTGTTTTAAGCAACTGGGGCCAGGATTTGAACTGCACAGTCATGTGGGATCTGGCTCACTTAAGTCCCAAGCAGTGGGGCTGGCCCAAGGAGAAAATATTTTGAAAGAACAAACCAACTTTTTCTAAATTAGAATTCACCAGACTGGGCCAGCTAGTGGCGTGGTGTGCTTGTGTGAAAAACATGACAGGCGTGTGTGCTTATGTGCCCAAAATCCTGAGAGGAGAAATGGAGAAGGAACTGCAGTATGATCATCTCCCCGCAGAAAGTGCTTTCTTACTTTCCCTTGCTCTCTCCTCTTTCTGTTTCTCTCTGGTATGTGCATGTACCCCATAGCAAATTTTTTAAAAATAGAAAAATAAACAATAAAATTCACCACCACTTTTTTTTAAAAGAACTATTTAATTTTATTTATTCAGTCATTTATTTTAATTTGACCAGAGAGAGACACAGAGAGAGAGAGATGGAAATTAAGAAAGCAAGCCACCAGGTCCAGGACTTGAACCATGGTCGGCCATTCACCACCACTTTTATATGGCCTTGCCATTTTATTTTCTCTGAATTTAAGTAAAAAAGCTTTAGACTAACATTTATATGCTTAAATTTTTTCTAAGATATACTGCAAATAAGACAATAAACTACAAATTAAAGTTTCCCCCTCAAAATTACATAAACTATATGAGAAACCACCTATATAAACAGCAAATACTTCAAAAGAACTTTTGTTAAATTTCTTGTTTTAGAATAAGAGAATATAACTAGGCTAGTAGGTGGTATGGAGGTTAAAGTGCTGCATACCAACTGCACAGTTCAAGTCCCAGATCCAGTAGCTGGAAAATCACAATAGGCACATGTGTGGGCATGCCCAAGATCCTGGGAGGAGAACGAAGAAGGGATTGCAGTGTGGCCATTGCCTCTGGGGGGCTATTTCACACTAGTCCCTGTCTCTGGCAAGTACAGGTACCTTACAGCAAACAAACAAAAACACACACACAAAAAAAAACCTAGAACAACAAAAATATATGTATGTAACTTGTTTTAGTTCAGAATAAAAAGTGTCCATATTTTAGCTCTGATGCACAGGAGGAATCAAACAAACACCTCCTATCTAAAATTCTCCATTCCTTTATCTTGCATTTTTTTCCCTTCATAGCACTAATTGAAAACTTACATTATCCTATATACTTATGTATTTATTATCTTTCTCCCTTTAGAGCAAACAGGGTTTTTTTTTGTTTGTTTTCCCACCGATGTGTTCCAACCAAGAATAATACGTGACACATAGTAGATGGTCCATAAAAATTCCTGCAAAATAAATGCATTAGTAATGATCCTTTTATAATAATAATTTTAAAGCCCAGCTGCAATAGCAAATGCTACTAAGACTATATGCTTCACAAGTGGGGACCACACCAGAGGCCTGGGTTCAATTCCCCGTCCAATTTAAAGGCAGAATGCTGGCAGTACCTACAGTCTCAGAGAGTTGGGAAGGTTCGGGCATAAAGATTACCAGTTCAGGACTGGCTTAGGCAACAATAGCTAGAACTTGACTGAAAGAGCCAGAGTGGTGGCAAAAACCTGTAGTCCCATCTGAGAGGCTGAGGCAGGAAGACCCTGTCTAAAATAATAATTATAACTAAACAAAAATAATCTTGTATTAATTTCAAAACTTCGGTTTTTATCTATCAAACCTTTGATGTTCAGTTTTAAAATGTTAATTTTTTTCTAGTTCAAGATTTATGTAATCGAGGCTCTAAAAAATGATGAATCCGGTACTTTTTTTTTTTTTTAAGAGATTTTTGCTACCGGTCATGTTCCCTCACTAGAGACACACAGAGAGACACAGAGAAAGAACGTCAGAAATGACCTCCCCACACCCCCAGGTATGGCAAGGCAGCAGTACCTTCTCCTCCGTTCTCCTCTGGATTTTGGGCAAGCACACATGTGGGCGTGAGTTTCACAGCCACGGGACTCCCAAGGGGTGGACCATGTGTGGGGCCAGCCTTAAGCCACTACGCCACCTGCTGGCCCCACTGGCGCTTTCATTATATAGACGAGTCATTTTTATAAAAACAAGAGCCCTAAGAGGGAACTTGCAATATTTCAGTGTGAGTTTGTGATATAAGCACATGCCAAATTTTGAATTAAAGTTCTAAGGTTTTATTACAATCTCCTAAATTTTCTCGTCACAAAAGTTTAGTTTCATCATGTGGTACAAAATTATCATATATTGCAGAACAAAATAAGTCATCCCAAGTATTTTACTTTATTTTTCAAGTGCCTGCTCTGCTATAACTAATCACTATTAAAATATTTACACCATTTTTGTGACTACATAGTTTGTGTCCTATGGCGATAACCTGCACCTTCTGTAGGTTACATTAACAATAATTTGGCATTTTTTAACGTCTATAACCTTAATGTATAAAATCCGCAGATTACTTATTCCTTACCATTTTCACTCTTAGAAAGCTACCCCTTACTTCAAAGGTGTCACATCTCAATGGAAGTCTTGTTTTGCTAGAAACCATGTGAAGAGGCTGACAACCAGCATTCACCGTAATAACGACCATCACGAATAACTGCTGGGAGTTTGCGGAGTGGGGGGATAAACGGAAATGACTACCCCGAGCCTCGGGTCTGGAACAGGAAAGGGGTTCACAGAGGGAGCCCCAGTCTCCACTCCCACCCCCAACCCCGGAAAACTCCAGCGGGGAACCCAACCAGGTGGTAAATGTCCCTGTGGATTTTCTAGGGAAGACCCTAACTTCAAACAGGCACACCCGCCCCGACCGCCGAGGCAGAGCCGCGGGGGGCCGAGTGCGGCCCCAGCCGCAAGTGCCCAGGCTGCCGCTCCACCCCGGGGTCTCGGTCCCCAGCTGTCACACCAGGCGGTCAGAACAGACGACCATCCACCAGCTCTCGCCCAGGGGGCGACACAAATCCCAACACACAGAAGCCCGGGAGCCACCGCAACGAAACTCCGCGCGGTCAACCCCGAGAACAGGCCCGGCCGCCCAGCGTCGGGCGCGCCTCAGGCCTCGCCGCCTCCTGACTGGAAATGCGGCGGCGGGGACGAGCCCAGGCCCGGCCGGCTCCGCTCCGGCCAGCGCGCCGGATGGCCTTACAGCTCTACCGCCACCCGACGGCTGAGCCAGGCCCAACTCCCCGCGAGATCCGGCTCCGATGCCCACCTTCCCCGGCGCCCGGCCCTCAGCCCTCCTCTCCACGCACTGCCCCAGGCCGCGCGCCGAGGTCGAGCGCCGATGCCCCGGCCCCTCGGATGACCCCAGCCTGGCTAAGCCGAGCTCCAAGCAATGGATGGGCCAGGCTCCCTCCTCGTCTTTCCTGACCCCTGTTACATTTTCTCTAGAAGATTGTCATTGGTTTTGCATATTCCACTCAGGATATTGTATCTATTCTCATTAAGTAAAGGTCTTAACTCTGGATTTAAGTTTACCAAGTGATACCTCTCCTCCAGCCTAGTCGACTTCGCTGCTTCCCGAACACATACCCCAAGAACACATACCCCAATGTGCCCGTCTCATAAAAGGTAGCCAGGTCTCACCTGTAGGACTACCATTTACTTATTACCTAAAATCTTTTTACATAGATTATTTATCAAAATACCACAGTGACACCCAGAGGTCAGTATTAACCTTGATCAACTTATTTCAGAAATAAATTAAATTTCAGACATTTAAATGCATGTGCTTAGCAAAGTAAATTTTCAAAAACAAGACAATATTTTCATGCTAGTGAACAAAGTATAAAAGTTATCCTTTTAAAAAAGGATACATGCTAGAGGAGCATGTACTGGCCAGAGAGAGACAGAGACAGAGAGAAAGTGAGAAAGCACACACCTCTTCCCACACCCACTAGGAGATGATTAAGACAATCTCCATTTCATCATTTTGGGATTTTGGACATGTAAAGCACACCCGCCCAGTGTATTTCCTAGCACAAGAATATAAGGTTCATTATTGAAAATAATGTATATGATAAGATCCTTGATTTGATTATCACACACTGCATACATGCTTTGAAAAATCATACTGTATGCCATAAAGATGTACAACAATTATATGTAAATAAGCAGTTATAAAGTTGGGGGGGGGAGTAAGCAGATCAACTTTTGGCATGACAGCATGAAGACTTCTACTAATTCATTCCCCAGTGAAACTGGTGAAATTAATAGAAAAGCAGCTAATTTCTTTTCACTTTCTTTATAGTATCTTTTGATGCACAAAGTTCTTAATTCTGAAGTCTGATGTATCGGTTTAGTTGTTGCCTGTACTTTTAGTGTCATAAGCATGAAGTGCTTGCTAATCCAACATCATGAAGATTCTCTACAATGTTTTCTTCTAAGAGTTTTATAGTTTTAGTTCTTACGTTTAGATCCTTGATATATTTGGAGTTCATAGTGAACCAACAAGGTGTATCCATGAGCATTAGGACCCCATTTCAGGTAAAAAGTGTGAGAGAGTTTCCAGAAAGTCTGGGAGAGCTTAAAAGACATGTAATAGGTGCTCATGACTTAGGAGCAAGTTACTAGGTTCTCAGAGAAGTCCTGATGTATTTTTTCTATGTCTTTCCATGAAAATATGTGTGATGACTTTTCCGACAACCCAACTGTATTCTGCTAATACAATTTATGCCATGAGTTCTGGCTCTTGTATACAACTTAATGAAAATTTTCTCTACTTCAAACCTCCTCCACCTTTTTAAAACTCTAATTAGTTATCAGGAATTGATATCAAAAAATTAATGTTGATGACTATAGAGAAGCAGCAACCAAGAAGTGTTGAGGTTTCAGGACTCTTTTTCTTGTGTGACAGCCAAAAATGTGTAATTTATCAGATTTGGACAAGAAGCGTATCTAGTAAGGAGATCTTCTGGGAAGAATCTGCAAAGTACAGAATTAATGCCTGAGAAAAGAAAGGAAATAAAGGTAGCTTAGTATGACGAGATTCTTGGGAGGAAAGAAAAGTTTAGGGAGTCAGACACTATCTCTTCTTGTTCTCCAAAGCCAAGAATTTTTATCTTAATGGGACTCCCAGGCAGCGTGCTCAATTAGACCCCAAACAAAGCATTCCACAGCCTCAGCCAGCTAAAGTGAATTACAAGGAATATAAACCTTCCATAAAATTAGTTGATGAAGGTTCAGAATTCTATGGGCATTCTTCATACTTAATTATATAAATACAGTCTAAGATGTGGTAACACAAATCCTAAAGTAAGAAGCAAACATTTTAGCACAGAAACTTGGGGACAAAGGGCATTATTTCACAATAGAATATCAATAGAATTATTTCATAGTTAAAAATTAATGCTAACTAAAGTTATTTTTTTCTGGCGGAATAAATGAAGATTGGTAACCAGAGCATGTGCTCTAAGACTAATTGTGAAAGGGATCTTCAAAAATGTATGGAAAATGGAATTGAAGTACAAGTTTAGTTTGGTACAAAAAGTTTTAAAATTTGGGGCCAGTAGTTAGTGTAATGGTTATGTTGCTAAACTCTCATGTAGTCAACATGGTTCAAGTCCCGGATCTGGTAGCTTAAACTCACGCCAGGTGCGTGTGCCTGCCTGCCCAAGATCCCAAGAGGAGAATGGAGGAGAAGGGATTGCGGTGTGGCCATCCTCCCTGGGGGTGATTTCTTGCTTTCTGTCTCTCTTTCTCTCTCTGTCTTTCTGGCGAGGGCACGTGCCCTATAGCAAAAACCTCTCAAAAAAAAAAAAAAGTTCTAAAATTCAATATAGTCTTTTAATAGCATGCATTTTCCATGAACTCTTTGATAACTCCTTGTATTTAGGTCTGTATAGTAAATTATGCACACTTCTATTGCAGAGTACACTAAGTTTTTCTTAGCAAATTCTTCTGTTATTACTATTGTAATTTCTATAAATAGAAAGCAGCACATTCCTGAGGGTTAATAGCTTAGTGAGGTAGTCCTTACTTGACTATTATAATCAAGATTCTGGTATTCATGATCTTATATAATCTTATATCAAATTGCCTTAATGAAAAATGGAACACATAATATCTTCAAAAACATTTGAAGGAACTTTGAAAAGCTACTGACAGACTTTGAGTAAGTGGATGAGAGAGTAGATGTATTATAAGTGTATGTTACAGAGGAGGAAACCAAATAGATGGAAAATAGATTATATTGTTTAAACAGAAGAAGCATTGTCCTTCCACTAGTAAGCGAAGTAGTGTGAGTTAAAGAAAGTTCAGCAAAAGCATCCTAGCCAGGAATGAACCCCAAAAAGAAGAAGGCCAATGATTTAAGAAACCACATAGAAACAGGTGTAATGAGAGGGTGATTAATATGAAAGCGAAATAATTTAATGTGTATCATTAGAAAATTTCTCAGATACCTGTGGAGTAAAAGAGCTATCAGGGACCAGCAAATGGCATAATGGTTACATCACTGAACTCCCACATAGTGGACCACGGTTCAACTCCCAGACCCAGCAGCTTGAAACTCCCGCTGGGCACATGTGCATGTGTGTCCAGAATCCTGAGAGAATAGAGGAGAAGTGACTAACATGGCTATCACCCCTGGGGTGGGAGGTGATTTCTCGCTTCCTGTCTCTGTCTCTCTAGTGAATACATGCACCGTATAGCAAAAATCTCTCCAAAAATAAAAAAGAGCTATTAAGTTATAAGGTTTCAGTAACTTTTTTTTTTTTTTTTAAGTTTTTTGCTACAGAATACATGCAATCACTGGAGGGAGACAGAGAGAGGGAAGTGAGGAAGCACTCCCTGGTGGGATGGTCATGCCGCAATCTCTTCTTTTCCATTTTCCTCTTGGGATTTTGAACATGTACACACATGTACCTGGCGTGATTTTCAAGCTGCTGGGTCTGGGACTCCAGCTGTGCAATTGGCCATGTGAGATCCAGCGCCTTAGCCACCACGCCACCTGCTGGCCCAATTTACACATTTTTCTGTGCTTCTTAATGAGCAGAATGGTGTCCTGAAAGTGGACTGAGGGAGCAGGAGCACAATGCCAACTTTACAAACAAGTCCTACCAAACCCTCAACCTGTGCTCACACTTCCTGCTCCATCCACACATGTAGGAATGAGCAAGTAGCCAGTGGGAGACTTCTTTTCCAGCAGAATACTTTATATCACAAGCAGTTTAGGGAAAGTTTGGTATTTCCTCAAATACATTATTTTGTAGGCTACAAGCTATAATACTGGAAAGTTTAAACATTTTCTTCCTCTGGGTAAAAGTACCATTTGTAGAATTAACTGAAAATTTTTCCCAAATCAAGAAATAACCTAGACATGAATATCTGATATTTAATATAGTAATTTTGCCTGAATTTCCCCATAGCTGGTCCCTCGCTCTTTATATAAACCGTACTATTTCCTTTAATCAGTTGTTGACACTAACTTTGTTGTTATTTAAATGCTGCAATTAGAAAAGGTGTATTTTTAAAATCTCTGGCTTTGAACAAATTCCCATTTTCTTTGCAACATCTGCTGTTATCTGAAGTGAACTTAAAGTATAAAGATTTTTTCTTTTGACTTTGCTCTCAAGTGGCATCTTTTCTGACATGTGCATATACACTAGTCACATAAAAAATATATATAGCAAAGCATCCTTAAACAGCTTCAAAATATTTTAATATTTTATTTCCCCAACCTAACATCTGAGCTGCCATATGTTTTGAATTTTTCCGACACTTGGAGATTGCATAGCAAATCACAAACTTGCATGGTCTAAAGCATATGACTGGACCACTTCTTGGGGTTTTGGCTAAAATCAAGTGTAGTATCTGTTCTTATCAGTTTAAAGCACACATCTGGAAAATCTCTAACATCGGAAGTTAAGGGTTATTGATTCACATGCAAGTAGAAAAATGTATACCCCTCCAAAAGCAAATCTGATACAAAGCTAAGTAATTCTTTTTAAGTCACACACACACACAAAATGTTTAAGCCTTAGTCACTTGTAAACCTAATGTCTCATTTGATTTATATTTCCTAATCGAGAAAGTTTCTTGGGAGTATTTTACTTATACTTTCATTTCTGGATACTATAATAAAAATATATAAAATCAGACCAAATAAATAATTCCAACTTCCTGATTATACCGAGAAATCTATAGTGATTGATTTACTCAAGATTTAAAAAAACAAATAAAACAAAACAAAAGACAAAAAAAACGAGTTGCTGGTAGAGCCAGAGAATTTAAATTCCTCTACTCGCAGTCCCATACCCTTTCTACAAATTATGCTATCTCTCTTGAACAAGACTGAGCAGATAACATGAAGAGTATTTCATTCATTCTGGGATGGTACATTTTCCAAGAAATATTGACAAACTAAAGTGTTTTTAAAGGTGAGAAAGCAGGAATGTTAAAGAGCCTAGGACTTAAAGAGTATCTAAAGAAAGAGGTATATATACATATATATATATATATATATATATATATATATATATACATAAAATTACTGCCTTAATAAAAAAAAGAAAAAAAAAGGCAAAAAACTCCAGAACATTCCCAGGACCCCCAAGATTTCTTGTTTCCATTATAGTACATTGCTCTGTCAACCCTGGACCCCAGGCAACCATTGATCTGCTTTTAATCACTGTAGAGTAGTTTGTATTTTGTATTCATAGAATCATATGTCATGTACTCTTTTGTGTCTGGTTTCTTTCACCCAACTTAATGATTTTCAGACTCATTGCTATTGTTTTGTAGATCACTAGTTCATTCTTTTTTTTTTTTTTCTTTTTTTGGAGAGGTTTTTGCTATAGGGTGTGTGCGCTTGCCAGAAAGACAGAGAGAGACAGAGAGACAGAAAGCGAGAAATCACCCTCTGGGGGGATGGCTATGCCGCAATCCCTTCTCCTCTTTTCTCCTCTCTGGATCTTGGGCACACACGCACACGTGCCTGGCGTGAGTTTAAGCCACCGGGTTTGGGACTCGAACCGCGGTCGACTACATGGAAGTCCAGTGACATAGCCATTACGCTAACTGCTGGTCCCACTAGTTTATTCTTTTTGCTAAATATTGTTTGATATAGTTCAACACTATTACTGAATAGTATTCCTTCTATGGATATACTTCATTTTATTTATACATTCACCATTGATGGACATTTGGATTGTCTCCAGTTTGAAGTTATTGTAGGTAAAGCTGCTATGAACATTAAGATAAAAGTTAATAAACCTATAAACCCCAGCCAGTGGGGTTACAAGCTGGATCCCACATAGCCAACAGGACAGTTTATGTCTTGATCCAGCAACTTGAAAAACACGCCAGGTGCATGTGCATGCATGTCCCAAATCCCAAGAGCATAGTGGAGGAGAAGGGATTGCAGCATGACCATCCCCCCGGAGGCTGCTTTCTCACTTTCTCTCTCTCTTTCTTTGTTTTTCTTTGGCAAGGGTATATGCCCTATTACAAACTTAAAAAAAAAAAAAAAAAAAAAAAAAAACCTTTTTATGTGGTCATATGTTTTCATTTCTCTTGGGTATATACCTGGAAGTTGAATGATTGGATTGTATGGTAGGAGTATGTCTAATTTTTAAAGAAAGTTCTATATTGTATCATAATATACCATGCTAAATTCCCTCCAGCAGTGTGTAAGATCCAGTTAATCTCCCAACAGCTCCTATTCGTTTTGCAATTGTTAGCCTTGCCAACACTTGCTATTTTCAGTATTTTAAAATTTGATTCTTTCTAGTTGTTTTGATGATGTATTGTTATTGTTTTATTTTCATTTTGTCTTCCATTGAGGCATTTTATTTGTGGGTATGTGTGTTACATCCCTACAACAAGAATCTCAGAATTCTTCTACCTGCATGTGTTTTTGTCTGCTTCCTTGTGGTCCATGAGGCTAGTTGAGGTCACCAATACAATGAAACCAAACTGAAGGAATAGGATCAGATTATTGTGCCATTTTCTAGATTTCTGAGTTGCACATCAAATAATGGGACTGAATGGAGCCAGCCAGTGGCATAGTGGTTAAGGCAGTTAGATCCCCACATGGCCAACTGCACAATTTAAGTCCTGGACCTCGTGGCTTGAAAAACATGCTGGGCGTGTATGTGTGTGTATTCCCAAAATCCCAAGAGGAGAATGGAGGAGAAGGGATTGTGATGTGGCCATCCCCCAGGGTTGTTTTCTCACTTTCCCTCTTTTCTCTCTCTCTCGCCCAGTGAGAAAACACACCCTACAGAAAAAAAAAAAAAATCTGAGGCTAATCATTCTACACTTGATTAACCTGCCTGTAAGAGTTACAACATTTTTTCCAGCTCTGATCATCAACAATTTTAAATTTGTCAATGTAACCATACTTTATCATAACAGTTAGAACTCATACAATGACACTGGAACACAACCTAATTAGAACCTGGCATTTGCTTCTCTCTTTGGCATTGCTGACGATCTTGAGAGCATCAGCGAGGACACTTGTGTGCACCATTAGGGTGGCACAGAAAGATGGTGGAAAGAGATTGATATGGTTTTAAATTGCCTTTCTGTAATGATTAATGAAGTTGAGGCTCTTTTACTTACTCAAGACATCCTTTGTGAGATGTTATTGAATTGACTTCTTATAGTTGAAATCTTTACCTATTTTGAATAACAGTTGGTCCTTTGCTATATACATGATGGAAAACATTTTTTTTCCCATTTTGTAGCTTGCTTTTAAAAATCTTCTTAATATTGTTTTTCAAAGAGAAAATATCTCATTTTGATAAAGTCCAATTTGTTAATTTTTTTTGTCTGTGATTCATACTTTTTGTGTCTTATCAAAAACTCTTTGTCATGTCTGGTGCATGTGCATACATGCCCAAGATTGCAAGAGGAGAATGGAGGAGAAGGGATTGTGGCGTGGCTATCCCCCTGGGGGGTGATTTCTTGCTTTCTGTCTCTCTGTCTTTCTGGCAAGCGCACGCGCCCTATAGCAAAAACCTCTAAACAAACAAACAAACAAAAAACTTGTTGCCTACCTCAAGTTGGTAAAACTTTCCTCCTATTTTATTTTCTAGTAGTTTCACAGTTTTAGCTTTTATCTTTACATCTAACATACATTTGAGTTAACTGTATTGTGTCAAGTAAGGATAGATGTTCTTTTTGTTTATTTGTAGATATCCACTTTTTCTAGCAGTGTTTGTTGACTTTCTTTTCCACATTAAATTGCCTTGATGACTTTGTTGAAAATCAGTTGACCGTATACGTGTGGTTCTGTTTCTGGACTCCAAATTCACTAACGTGTATTCTTATATTTTTACCTTATCTATATATTTACATTTAAAGTATATCCTCATTTTTAAAAAAAAGTTTTGCCATAGGGCTCATGTGCTCACTGGAGAGACAGTGAGAGAGAAAGTGAAAAATCACCACTCAGGGGGATCACCATGCCATTATCCCTTCTCCATTTTCCTCCTGGGATTTTCATGTACACATCCACAAACTGTTGGGTCTAGGACTTGAACTGTGGTCAGCCAGGTAGGAATCCAGCATTTAACCATCATGCTACCTGCTGGGCTCACATCCTCATATTTAAAGCACCCGTCTTGAAGTTAGCAAATGGTTAAGTCTGATAGTCTTCGTTTCTTTATTGTAGTGTTTATTTCACTTATACTTAATGTAATGATTGATGTGGTTGGAGTCAGGCTTGCTATTTTATCAATTTTGTTTCTCATCTCAGGTTTTTTGTTCCTCTATTCTCCTTTTCCTGCCTTCTTTTAGATTACTTAAATATTTATTAGATTTTCACTTTAATCTCTCTCTTAGCTCTTTAACACATACCCCTTTGCAGGTTTTTTTTGTTTGTTTTTTAAATTTTTTTGCCATTGCTTAAGGTATTAAATACATAGATCTTTTTCAACAATGGTTCAATCTATCATTTTTTAACATTACATGATATGAAAGTGATACACATTCACTAGAAACTATAATAAACTCCCAGTAACTTGAGCAATTTGTGATAGTTTTAACTTACGATGCTTTGAAACTTATAATATTTTCAACTTACAATGAGTTTATCTGACTTTAACTTTATCATAGCTGAGGATCATCTGTTCATCCCTAAACCTTTCATAGTCTATTTAGTAAATATAGTAACTTACAGATATCTAGGTTCATTCAACCCCATTACTGCCATTTTCCACATCATATACTGCTTCTACAGATGTTTAAACCCCTCAAGACAGTGTTATAGCTTTTGTTTTTAAATCGTATGTATATTTAAAGAAATTATTAGAAAAAATAGTTTCTGTATTTACCCATACATTTAGCATTTCCCATGCTTCTTATTTTTTCCTAAGAGACAAGTTTCCCTCTAGCATCATTTCCTTTCAACTTGAAGAGATTTCTTTAGCATTTCTAGTACTATGGATCTAGTGGGGACAAATTCCCTTAGGTTTCTGTATCTAAAAATATCTGTATTCTGTCTTCATTCTTCAAGAATATTTTCCCTGGATGCAGAATTCTGGGTTGATAAGCTTTTCTTTTAGCACTTTGAAGATGTTATTCCATTTTATTATGGCCACCATGGTTTCATTTCACTTCACTTCTTTTCTTTTTAAGTTTATTTTATTTTATTTATGAAAGAGAAAGAGAAGAGAAAGAGAAAGAGAAAGAGAAAGAGAAAGAGAAAGAGAAAGAGAGCACACATCTCTTTCTGACCCTATGATACACTTCTTGGGAGATGACAAAGTTGTTAGAATAATCTGACAAAAATTTTAAAGATGGCATCAGAAAAATACATCAGCAATAAATTGCAAATATGCTTAAAACATGAAAAATAGAATATCTCAGGAAAGAAATATTGGGTTGTTGGAAAAGTCATGATGTATTTTTGTTTCTCTATGCAAAAGTGCATGATGACTTTTCCAACAACCCAATAGATGATATAAACGAATTTTAAAAGTGAAAATAGGACTAGTCTCACGGTAGCCCAGTGGTTAAAGGAGCCAGATACCACATGGTCAACTGTGGCTTGAGTCCCAGCCCAGTGACTTGAGAAACACTCCAGGCACATGTGTATGCATGCCCCAAATCCTGACAGGATGGACAACAGAAGTTAAGGAATTGAGGTATGGCTATTCTCCACTGGGGGCATTCTCTCTCTCTCTCTCTCTCTCTCTCTCTCTCTCTCTCTCTCTCTCTCTCTCTCTCTCTCTCTCTCCCCCCCCCCAGTAAGTGCACATACTCTCTAACAATGAAAAAAAAAATACAATAACTGAAATAACAACCTCAACTGGTGGACCAAAGAGCAAAATGGAGCAAACAGACGAAAGAATCAGTGAACTGAAAGAGAGAACAACAGGAAGTACCCAAACAGAATTCTAAAGGGAAAATATACCGAAAAAAAAGAAAGGTGAACAGAGTGTTGGGGACCTGAGTAACTACAACAAAATTTTAGCATTTGGGTCATTAGAGTGCCAAAAAGAGAGGTGAAAGAGGACAGAGCTAACAACTAATAGAAGAAATAATGACTGAAATAGTCTCAAATTTACCAAAGACATAAACCTGCATATTCAAGAAGCTGATCAAATCCCAGAGAGAATAAATCCAAAGAAATTTACACAATGACACATCACAATCTAACTTCTGAAAAATAAGACAAAGGAGTCAGAGAGAAATGACACAGAGAGAATGACTGCAGGTTTTCTCTTCAAAAACCATGAAGGCCGGAAATAAGTAACATGACACTTTTCAAGTACTGAAAGAAAAGAACTATTGGGTCATCAGAAAAGTCACAACACATTTTTTGCATAGAAAAATACATCATGACTTCTCTGACAACCTAATATTAACTGATAACTCTGTATCTAGTGAGCATACCCTTCTTAAATTAGAAGAAATTATGGTAGGAGATGCAAGATGTAGTTCTTTGGCTGTAAGGTGCATTCCCATGGTCGCCACACTCTCTCACTATGCTGCAGTTCTAGTTGACCCAGGATCCTTCTCCTGAGTCCTCCAGTAAGAAATATGGAAGGCTCTGGAGGTAAGTTTTAGCTGTACCCATACATCTGCCTCCACCCTTACTGCAGAGGAGGGAGCGGGAGTAGTGGGAAATGTAGGGAGCAAATCATTCAAAAACAAAATGGGCAAGTTTGTTCTGGTTGCATATTCAAGTTTGCCTCCCAAATCTGTCCACATTTGTTCAGTCTCTAGAACCTTCAGAGAGTCGTGTGTTTCAGAGTATTATAGCCACTCTTTGTGAAAAGCTTGGTTTATTAGACAACTCACTTCTCCATCCCAGAAGCAAACCAGAATTTATTATTTTAAATCTTGTATATTACTAAAATATTGGGCCCAGATATGCGCTTTCCTTGTATATACCAAGATTTGTATAAAACCTTCTTAGGATATGGTCGGTGATGACCCTGATACCAGAAAGTAAGATTATCTTTCAGTAGTTATTCTATGTACTATAAATTACCAAAATCTCATATGCTGTTCTGACACCTACACTTTCAGTATATTAATATGAACTTTCAAAACAAAATTTTCAGATGATTGCTTTGTAGAGTTACTGAAAAAGGAAACTTTTATCTTCATGTTCTTTTTAGTAACTACATCTCTCTCAACATTAAAAATACTTGCTTATTCATCATTAATAATGTAACTTATAAAATGAAGGCACAGAAAAATCTTAAAGATATAAATTTAGAAACACCAGCTCTTTAAAGATAAATCATGATTGGAGATAAAACTTCTTTAAAACTGAAATGTGCTTTGGTAGTTTCAAAAATTACAATTTTCAGAACCTGAGACTATTTTACAACAAATGGTATACATGACTCTAATATGAACAAAGTTGCTTTACTAATATATGTAAGATCATTTTAATGACTCTATTGTACTCCCTCTGTTCTCTGTGGATGGATTCTGCCACATAGCCACCCAAATCCATTTTTCCTATCTTCTATATAAAAGAAGCTGTAACTGGGCTTATCTCACTAGAGACAGCATTTGTGACTTCCACTTTCAGTTAAGTGACTGAGTTCCTGCTAATAACATGTGATGAAAGGGAAGTATGTCTCTTCTGACTCAGACAAGATACATTCTCTTTCCACCAACTAGAATCCACAGTGACCCATTTTGATCATGAAGATGGCAACAATGCCCCAGGAATGACAATGGAATACAATGGATGGAACACGGGTCCCTAAATGGTCACAAACAGAAGGGCCAACTGCTAGCCTGGTACACTCAAGAGCAGACTACTACATGAGAGAAAAACCTTTGCCTTCTTTAAAAAACTGAATTAATGTTGGGTGTCATCATTTCAGCAAACTAGCTTTCCTCTAACACAGACATCCTGTGTTCAGCCTCAACTCTTCTAGATGACAGTAAGGACAGGGAGAATAGTTTAAGTGGCAGATTCTCCAAGTGTGCCGCCCTGTGTCCCTTCACACGGCGCCAGGAGAATGGGCACCTGTTTCTAAGATTCCTTCTAAGCAGCTATGTTGGTTGATTAGGCAGTGGCTATCGTAGATAGAACTTGCTATTATGGTAACTTTGACCAAGGTTGACATAGAAATAAAAGATATACTTACTTCATTCTCAGAAGCTCTCTTAAATGAGAGGATTAAAATTAATCATCTTAACTCCATCTTTACCTCCTGACCTCATTTTTTGTCTCTGGCACAAATTTCACTCTACTTCTTCCCAGTCTTCTCCCAAAGTGAAGCTATGGAGCTCAGAAACACTCTCTTAACTCCAGGAAGTGCATTCACATCAGTCTAATGACTGTATTCTACACAGATTTTTCTATATTACATCATTGCTACCCTTAAGTACAAATCCCATTGCTGGGACGCTGGGAGGTGACTCTAAGTTTCAACTTTCCCTGTGAGAATTTAACTCTTTTTGGTGAAATATGTACTATGTTCTTGGCTTACCTTGCTCTTGAGGGCAAAAGAATGCAAATAATTCATAGTCCTGCCTGCTTTGTCTCCATGGCTTGTCTGTCTTTCCTCAAAGTCTCCTGGACTGTATAATATCTCACGAGTTCACTAACTTCCCATAGTCTGTTTCAAATACTTTACCTTGGTATATTCTTTCCCACAATACGAGAGTCCTTACCCGTTTTTCTTCTAATTAACATCTCTCTCACAAAAATCTTTTTCGTTCAAACCATAAGATGTTACTTTTTCCAATTTATTTTTTTACATCATTGAATATGATAGAATTCCTGATTAAGATGCCATTTGTAACTGTTTTTGTTAGAATTCCCATTCCCGGGCCGCTCCTTCCTGAACACGTCTACTGTGACGTATGGTCCCCCTTGTGTTCCAGATGTGTCAGAGATGTCTGGAGGCTCGCTAAGTGTGTTTTCTCCTCACCACAGAGCTTACTACATTTCCCAGCCCCATTGCATTTTCACAGGAAAAGTGGCTATTCTTATTACACGTTTAGAAGGATGTGTCAACCTAGGGCCAACCAAGGCAGTTAAAAGAAAGTATGACTTCTCCATTCTCTTTAATTTTGCTCCTTGGATGTGCAGATGGAAAGAACCCATGAGGAACTTAAGATCCTAGAGGAAAGTAGATCCATTAGACAAAAGGAGCCTGGGTCTCTAAACGGCCATGGAAGGCCACCTGCCAAACATCTCATTAGACTGAGATAAGCTCAAGAAATGAACTTTGTTGTTTTAAGACATTCGGATTTGGGGAGGAGACAGAAGGGGAAGGGAGAATGTTACTACTACATCAGAGCTTGGCCTACTCTAATAGGTCAAGCCATTTTTCCTCAGCTATACCTAAATATTCTCCCATAGGAACTTTAGAATCAAAGTAATTATATAAAAAATACCTAAATGAGGGACCAGCAGTTAGCGTAATGGCTATGTCGCTGGACTCCCACGTAGTCGACCGCGGTTCAAGTCCCGGACCCGGCGGCTTAAACTCACGCCGGGCGCGTGTGCGTGCGTGCCCAAGATCCCGAGAGGAGAATGGAGGAGAAGGGATTGCGGCGTGGCCATCCCCCCTGGGGGGTGATTTCCTGCTTTCTATCTCTCTGTCTCTCTCTGTCTGTCTGGCGAGCGCACGCGCCTTATAGCAAAAACCTCTCCAAAAAAAAAAATACCTAAATGAAACCAAAGATAAATTTTAAACATTTTTACAAAACACATAACCACCATAATTTTTATGACTAATTTTTCTACTGGGTTGCTATTCAGGTTGTAGTCACCAATATCTTCTCATAAAGGAGAGAGAATAAGAGATCTGCATGGTCTCAATTTTTTTTTAGAGGTTTTGCCTTAGGGCATGTGTGCTCACGAGAGACAGAGAGAGAGAAAGAGACAGACACAGTGAGAGGGAAAGTGAGAAATCACCCCCCAGGGAGTATGGCCACACAATTCTTTCTCCACTCTCCTCCTGGGATCTTGGGCATGCATGCACATGCACCCAGTGTGAGTTTGAAGATACCAGGTCCAGGACTTGAATAGCAGCCAGCCATGTGAAAGTCCAGCAATGTAACCACTACACCATCTGCTGGCCCCTGGATGGCCTCGATTCTTAATAAATGTTTTAGTTCAACTACAATGTACATACATACAGAAAAGCACAATAATCCAAAGTATACTATTTCATGATTTTTAAAAATGTGAACACCTTGTATTACCAACCCCCTAAAATAAAGAAAATAACATCTCCCAGATGCTACTTTCATTGGTTAATATCACCTGCACTTGAACTTCATATAAATTGATTCACGTGTGGATCCTTATGTGACTGACTCTCTTTTTTATTAGGCTTATGGTTATTTCATTTAGTAGAATTGTTGATTTCCATTGCTGTCAAGTGTTTAAGAATATATCTAATTTGTTTTAAGCGTTCTTCCGTTGGTGGACATTTTGGCTTTTTCTACTTTGGGGTTACTACAATTAGTGTTGCTATGAACATTCATATGCATGTTTCAGTGCGTCTCTGGTACACAAGAAATAGAATCTCTGGGTGGTACAATAAGCCCATGTTCAGCTTTAGCAGATACCACCAAGTCATTTTTCAAAGTGGTGTATCAATTTACATTTTGACTAATTGCTCCACATCCTAGCTAATTCTTGGTATTGTTAGTTTTTTCAAAAAATCTTGCTGGGACCTGGGGGTGGAGTAATGGTTACATCACTGGACTCCAACATTGTTACTGTGGTTTGAGTCCCAGACCTGGTGGCTTAAAACTCACATCGGGCATGTGTGTGTGTGTGTGTGTGTGTGTGTGTGCGCGCGCGCCTAAAATCCCGAGAGGAGAAGGGATTGCAGTGTGGCCATTTCTCTTAGGGGGTGATTTCTCACTTTCTGTCTCTGTGTCTCTCTGTGTCTCCAGTGAACACACAACCCTATTGCAAAAATCTCTCTAAATTAAAGAAAAAAAAATTGCCAGAGGTTGCATGTACTTACTGGCAAAAGACTAACACAGAGACAGAGAGAAAGTGAGATATCACCCCCTATGGGGAATAATCATGCTGCAATCCCTTCTCCTCCATCTCTCCTCTTGGGATTTTGGACATGCATGCATATGTTCCTGGCATCTGTCTCAAGCCACCAGACCTAGGACTTGAACTGCACAGTATGCCATGTGGGATCCAGCCACCTTATCCACCACACCACCAGCTGACCCAGTATTGGTAATTTTTTTTTTTTCGCTATAGGGCGCGTGCGCTCGCCAGACAGACAGAGAGAGACATAGAGACAGAAAGCGAGAAATCACCCCCCGGGGGGATGGTCACGCCGCAATCCCTTCTCCTCCATTCTCCTCTCGGGATCTTGGGCACGCACGCACACGCGCCCGGCGTGAGTTGTAAGCCACCGGGTCCGAGACGCGAATCGCGGTCGACCACGTGGGAGTCCAGTGACATAGCCATTACGCTAACTGCTGGTTCCCAGTATTGGTAATTTTTTAATGTCAGTTGTCTTGATAGGTATGAAATAGTATCCGATTGTGACTTTAACTTGCATTTCTTTTATCACTAAGGAGTCTGAGGGCCTTTTCATAGGCCATTTATGTGGGTTTTTTTTTTTTTTTTCATTATCCCATCTTTTTTTCTTTTTCACAAGTTTTTGCCATAGGGTGCATACACTTGCCAGAGAGAGACAATGAGACAGAAAGTGAGAAATCACCCCCAGCCATGCTGCAATCCCTTCTCTTCCATGCTCCTCCTGGGATCTGGGGCAGGCTCACACACATGCCCGGAGTGACTTTCAAGTCACCAGGTCCAGGACTCGGGCCATGGTCTAACATGTGGGAGTCAAGCGATGTAATCTCTACACCATCTGCTGCCCCCTTCATCTTTTCTTAATGATTTACAGGCATTCTTTGCACATTGCAGAACTGAGTCATTGATCAACTACATGTGTTATAAATACCTTCTCCTCTGCCTTGACTTGCTTTTTCACCCTCTTAATAGTGTCTCTTGATAAAAAGAAATGCTTAATTTTTTTTTTTTGGAGAGGTTTTTTCGCTATAGGGCGCGTGTGCTCGCCAGACAGACAGAGAGAGACATAGAGACAGAAAGCGAGAAATCACCCCCCAGGGGGGATGGTCACGCCGCAATCCCCTCTCCTCCATTCTCCTCTCGGGATCTTGGGCACGCATGCACACGCGCCCGGCGTGAGTTGTAAGCCACCGGGTCCGAGACGCGAACCGCGGTCGACTACGTGGGAGTCCAGCGACATAGCCATTACGCTAACTGCTGGTTCCCAAGAAATGCTTAATTTTAATAATTTCAAAATTGATAAATAATCAGTGTTTCCTTTTTTGGGCTAGTGCTGGTTTAAGAAATTATGGCCTTCCCCAAATCTATAAAGATAGTTTTCTATGTTATCTTCTAGAAGTATTGTTGCTTTGATTTGTATAAGAACTGATTTTTGTGAACTGGTTTTTCATATAAGTAGTCAACTGGTCCTACACAATTTATTTAAAAGAACATCTTTTTTCCCACTGCACTGTGGTGGCATCTTTGTCATATCAAAGGTGAGATTATTTCTGAATTTTGTACTGTTATCATAGTCTGTTTTTTCAGTCTTTGCCACTACCACACTGTCTTAACTTACTGCTTTAGCGTAAGTCTTGATATTCAGTAGTGAAAGTTTTCCAACTTTATTCTTCTTTAAGACTTTCTTTTTTTTTTAATGTGTTTTTATATGAATATTAGAATTGTTTTGTCAAAATTTCCAAAAAATCCTACTGGAATTTTGATTGACACTGTTTGTATTGAATTGATAGATTGATTTGGGAAAAACTGAAAGAATACTTTTACTATGAGATGATTTTCTCTTCATTAATTTATTTTTTAATTTTACTGGACTCATATACTGGACTACAAGCTCCATGAGAGCAGGGATTTTATCTTTTGTTTACTGTGGTATGCCAGACCCTAGAAAAATACTTGCCACACTGTAGTTCTCAATAAATATTTTTTGAAGTAGCTAATTGATTTTCTGCTACGAAGCCTTTTTTGTCATCTTCTCCCCCTTTGCTTGGCCAATCCCACTCAGCCTTCAGGTCTGAAATCATATACTGCTGACTCAAGGGATCCTTGTCTGATCTCCCAGACTGTCAGGCAAGGTTCTGTTTCCCATGCCCTGTTTTGACCCTCTCTCTCTTTTTTATTAACGCTTAGGTCTATATTATTATTTAATATGTCTTCCATCTAAAACGTAAGCTCCATAAGACAAGACCAAGTTTGTCTTAATTTCTTATTAATTTCTACACCCTCAGTACCTGGCTTGATACTGTACCCAAGGCAGGTGTCAAAAATATTATTAAACTGTTTCCTAAAAGAGGACTAGACCCACCTGCTGTTTATATAGATATAGATATAGATATAGATATAGATATAGATAGAGATAGAGATAGAGATAGAGATAGAGATAGAGATAGAGATAGAGATAGAGATAGAGATAGAGACAGAGATAGAGACAGAGATAGAGATAGATATACAAGTTACTATATTGCTAACCTATTTCTGTCCTAACAACAAATTTTCTCTAGATATTTTTTGCTACCTTTATCCTACAAATTATGTGATGGACATTCTCTTTCAGATTTCCTTGAGTAGGAAAGGAGAGCCCTCATAGCACCCCACTTCCAGTTGGCTGAATCAGAAGACTCAGTCATAAGCCTAAGTTCCTAAATTGGAACTGGAAAAACTACATGGCTAACAAGCTTTGCAATCACTGTTCCACTGGCGAGCGTGGCACTTGCCTTTGGACGTCATGCATGACATTTCTGCTTTAGCTCTGCACTCCGTAACTTTTGTAACACTGCTCTGGGTCAAGTTTCTCTCATCATCCTTGCTGGTGTTATGTTCTGATTTTGCTCTTAAGGCTGTATTTTCTTTTTGGCCACCTGCCTTCCAAGGACTGCTGGAAAGCCACCCTGGCTGCCTAGATAAGGACCTCATTAATCTCATCTTTATCTTCCTGGTCATGCTGACCAGGGGCCACACATTGTCACAGCTTTCTTTTCCAACTTCAGAGACACTGGAAAGGAAACAGTCCAAGATTTGGAATTAGAAGTCCAGAATGTGCATCCCACACAGTTGTTTGCTGTCAGTGTAACCTTGAAAACATCTCTTAGCTTCTTTTCCCCTTGGGTATTATAATAATATCTGTTCACACTATCTTGAAGATGTTGTGAGGATCAAATGACATGATGTATTATGCCAAAATGTTCTAAACTATAAATGGATGTATAAATATTAATTGTAATTAATAATCTCTCAACTATCTAACTCTTTGAATGATGGGAGGGACTATTTACCCACTGTGAGTTTGGATAAAATAGGACATCCTTCCTGGCACCATCTTGTTTCCTCTAAGAAATAAACTAACTGATTAACAATTGTCTTTTCTGGGAACCAGCAGTTAGCGTAATGGCTATGTCGCTGGATTCCCACGTAGTCGACTGCGGTTCGCGTCCCGGACCCGGTGGCTTAAAACTCACGCTGGGCGCGTGTGCGTGCGTGCCCAAGATCCGGAGAGGAGAATGGAGGAGAAGGGATTGCGGTGTGACCATCCCCCCTGGGGGGTGATTTCTCGCTTTCTGTCTCTCTGTCTCTCTCTGTCTGTCTGGCGAGCGCACGCGCCCTATAGCGAAAATCTCTCAAAAAAAAAAATTGTCTTTTCTGACTTCAATATGTCTCAGTCACAGTAGCTCTGGCTGCACAGTAAAGTGTCTTACTACTTTTTGAATCTTTCTGCTTTTTAGTATTTGTCTGTGTTGGTATATAACTTGCCTTGATAAAAGTAATATGGTTTACGTAATGAAAGTAGAAAATGGGCCAGCTGGTGGGATGGTGCTTAAGGCAGTTAGATCCCACATAGTCAACTGCACAGTTCTAGTTCTAGACCTGGTGGCTTAAAAAACACATTAAGCATATGTGCATGGATGCCCAAAATCCTGAGGTGAGAATGGAGAAGAGATTGCAGTGTGGTCATCTCCCATGGATGTGCTTTCTCACTTTCCCTCCCTCTCTCTTTCTCTCTCTCTGTCTCTTGAAATTAAAAGATAGAGAGGAAGAAGAAAGAGAGAGAGAGAGAAAGAAAAAGAAAGGTCTCAAGTTGTTCTTTGGAAAAACCAAAAATATTGGCCTCTTATGTGACATAATGATTCCCACCTCTCTGATGATCCTTTACCTCCCCGAGTTAGAAGGCTTTTCCTCCTTTGTGTTCCCACAGCAGACTCTACATAATTCTATGCTAGCACTTATATTGCTGTACTGTTTCCACCTGCTTATATATCTGTTCCTTGAAGAAAAAATAAATGGTTAATTGATGAATTCTTTATTATAATTCACAGAAACATAAAAAAACAATTTGCTTATAAGAAAACCATTATAAAACAACCACTGGTATATTGGATTTATAACTAATATCATCTACAATGCATTTACAGCTTCTGATTTTTGGCAAATGCATCCTTTTCTAAAGCTTATGATCTAAATAAGTCTCCTGTATTCCAAGAATATATTTCCTAGTGCTCTCTACTTAGAAATAGCTGAACCATATTTGTAAAGTTTCAGGCTTTGCTTTTTAATTCCATTACTCTTTTGTTTTCAAGTAAGAGCCATAGTCTCCATTTCTAACGTTATGAGTTACTCATCTAGGCTGGCCCCACAGTGCACCAATTAAGCACTGCACAGAGGAAGCTGGAGTCCACATGGAATCAGGGTTTGAGTCCCAGCCCCACATCTTGAAAAACTAGCTGGGTACAAACACTCCCAGGATCCTAACAAGATGAAGAATCTAAGAAAGGAGATTGTATTGTGATCGGGCCTCACTCAAAGGAAGGAGTGCTTTCTCTCTCTTGTGCATGTTCACTCCAGCATTAAAAAAAAAAAGTCAGTCATAAATCAAAGAATTAAAGCTCACGTATTTCTGTCTTTACCAGCATAATGGACTAATACAGATATTCTTGTTTATACTTACTTGTTAGTTTGAGTTAATAATATCAATTTCGATATTTAAATTCCTAAAAGGCAAGATCTGATTTTGTCAAATATTCTATTTTCCATTTTGGATACTGATATATGTATATATAATGCATTTTGTCTTGTTTTGATTTGTTTTGGTGTTATAGGTTATGTGCACTCACCAGAGAAACAGAGAGAGGAAAAGGAGGAAGCATCCCCATGGGGGAATGGTCATGCCACAATCTCTTCTCCTTTCTTCCTCTTTTCTTTCAAGATTTTGGGCATGTACAAACATGCATCAAACATGTTTTTCAAGCTACCAGGTCAAGGACTCAAATCATGCACAGCCATGCAAAATCCAGGCCACTTCTGTGGTCTGTATATACAGATTTTTTAAAAATAATTATTTATTTCATTTTACTAATTATTATTTTTAAATTTGACTAGAGAGAGACAGAGAGAGAGAGAGACAGGGAAAGTGAGAAAGCAAGCCGCCAGACCTGAGACTCTAACCATGTGGGACTCCAGTGCCTTAATCACCACGCCAACTGCCAGCTCCTATATAGGTATTTTAAAAGTAATATTATGGCAACTTTCAAGAGTTCTTTCTGGGAAAACACTTTTTTCCTGAAGCACCCTCAAAAACAGATTATTTAGATAGGTGGGTCATATTCAATTGAAAGTTCTCATTGAGATAATCTTTCAGTATTAAAAAATTATGACTTATGATCTTACTTTATTTTTTTAATTGTTTATTTATTATTATTGTTTTTTCACATGAGTTTTGCCAGAGAAAGACAGAGAGAGAGAGAGAGAGAGAGATAGCAAGCCACCAGGTCCGAGATTCAAATCTCCGTTTACCATGTTAGAATTCCCGTGCCTTAACCACCACACCACCTGCTAGCCCCGAATTTGCTTTATTTTTTTTCCACATTATTAATTATTATTATTATTATTATTATTTGTATATACTTTCAATCATATTGTTTGGCTTACAATGAGACCATTTCGATATGTGAACATTTCTCCCCAGACCCGTTGATCAAAATATCTTCAACAGATAACACCACACCTCCCCATCCCGTCAATGCTCTACCTCTGTATCCCTTCTCCAAATGTCCTTCGTTAGGCCCCACTCCTCCACATACACCTCATCTGACATTCACACCCATCTCTTGTGTTTGTTCAACTGTTCGTCAATCAGTTTCAGTCATAGAATGCAGACAAACGGTATATGTTAAGTGGGGACATACAATGTCTCTCCTTCATAGCCTGGCTTGCCTCACTCAGAGTACATCTTCCATATTCTTCCACTTTCTGTCAAAAGTCAGGGCTCTGTTGGTTTTTATGGCTGAGTAATATTCCATAGAGTATATGTGCCACAGTTTTTCAATCCATTCCTCCATACGGGGGCATTTGGGTTGGTTCCATGACTTAGCAATTGTGAATAGTGCTGCAATAAACATCGATGTGCAAGCACTTTTCCAATGAAGAATTCTTCTGTCCTTTGGGTAGATGCCGAGGAGTGGGATCCCTGGATCATATGGCAGATCTATCTGTAGATTTTTGAGGAATCTCCAAATTATTCTCCACAGTGGTTGGACCAATCTACATTCCCACCAGCAGTGTAAAAGAGTTCCCCTTTCACCACACCCCCTGCCAACACTTATCATTTTTTGCTTTTTTAATATTAGACATTCTGACTGGGGTTAGGTGGTACCTCATTATTGTTTTTATCTGCATTTCCCTTACGATGAGGGAGGTTGAACATTTTTTCATATGCCTTTTGTCTATTCGTATGTCATCTTCAGAGAGTGTTTTTTTCATCTCCTTCTCCCATCTTTTAATAGGGTTGATCGAATTTGCTTTATTTTTAAGAAGAGAACTTTTACTTTATTTATGAAAGAAAGCTAACTTTCCACATAAAAATTTCTTTTTTTCTTTTTTAAAAAAATATTTATTTATTTTATTTATTCATTCATTCATTATTATTATTTTTTAATCTGACCAGAGAGAGACGGAGGGTGAGAGTGAGAGAGAGAGGAAGTGAGAAAGCAAGCCACCAGATTCAGTATTCAAACCCTGGTCAGCCATGTGGGAGTATCCAGTGCCTCAACCAGCGCACCACCTGCTGGTCCCAAAATTTCTTCTCCTAATTAATTGAATAGCTAACAGTCTGGACTTCTCTTTAGATAAAGTATTGCCTATCACCACCATCTCCAGCGCTTAGATGGAAAGTCTTTTACCATATTCCATACAGGCTCTGTTTATATTTCAACTGAACCAACCATTTCTAAAACAATTCAATTAAAATGCTGTTGAGCTTTTGTTTAAAGATCTTCAGGGCAGGATAAGTCACAACTTCTCTAGCGATAACCATTAATGTGGGAAGAAAAAGGAGGAGGAGGACAACAGGAACAAGGAGGAAGGGAAATAGAAGGAAAGGAGACAATCCTTGGAGGAATCTTTAAATCAATTCCCTTTCTTATGAAAATGGTTTTTCCAAATCTTAAGATCAGAGCATATGGGAACAGCAGAATGTCTGGGTATGTTCCAACCCCTTGAATTTCCTTAGTCCCATAGCTATGCCCAGAATCTATGCCCCTTAGATATTTGGCTCTAGCTAAACATGAACAATAGACAAATCTTTCTCCCTCTTTCCCTAGACACATCGGAGAGCCCCAGATCTGATGTATATTCACCATAAATATCAAAGTGTTCAGAAAGCACCCAGAGCAACTTCATCAATGTGAAATGTAAATATTGTGGTTACTAGTTCCTAAAAACATTAAGTTAAGCTTGTGTGCCTCGGCGCCTACTTGTTATCCAATGTCCATTCTCCCCATCTTCCTTTAGTAATGAGACCTCTGAATTTTAGCTGTTCAGAATAAAACCTCCATTTTCCAGTCTCCCTTGTGGCCTGGTGTAGCCGCATGCCTGACTTTTGGCCAGGAGAATTTGAGCAGAAGTGACGTAAGCTTCTCCTGGTCTACATCTAAAGGGCAGGATACACTCTCCACTGAGTTCATCGCTCCCATTGTGCTAACTGAAACTCAGAAGTGACACTGCTGAATAACTTAGGGCAACACGTGCGTGGAAAATACCTGTGGCGACAAGATAGAAGAAACCTGGGTTCCTCGACAACAAACTCCTGGAGCAAAGCTGCTCATTTAGCCTTAGACCACCAAGTACCAGACCATTACATGAGAAGAAATGGAGGAATAAATGTCTCTCCTGCTTAAATTGTTGATTGGGTCTCTCTCCAAGAGCTGAACCTATAATTTAACTAACACAGGCCAGTATGCCAATGCTTAGATAGAAGAATAATAAAAATAACCCATGGCAAGAAAAAAAAATATTTAAAGGTACTGACATATTTGGTGGTGGTGGGGAAATGTATAAAATGTCAAAGTACAAACATAGATAGGTTCTGTCTAAAGCAAGCGCAGAACAGTTGCTGGGCCCAGGACTCCAGCTTCCTAGATTCTTGGATTTTTGTGTCTCCCTTCCCATGCCTTGGAGGATTACTCAGAGATAGGAATTGCCATTAGTCTTAGTCTTACAGTTCCGTGTAGATCCATTTCAAACCACGTTTATATTGTTCCCAAGGTGCTGCTTTGATCAGTGATACTATTCATATTTATTTGTCTGTTTCTTAGTGTTATAATATTTAACCAATATGCCATACCCTTCATTTTGGTAAATATCAAATTAAATTAGGTGCTTTTTCCCCATGGCAGGTAGATCAACAATTGTATGTTATTGTTATATATTTTTTAACTACCAGAGGGCACATATGCGGCCCAGAAAAAGAGAGAGGGAGGGACAGACATGGCACCCCCAAATGGGGTGTGGTCATGCTGCAATCCCTTCTCCTGCATTTTTCCATCCTTCTGGAATTTTAGGTGTGCACAACATGCACATGGCACATCTTTTTGCAAGTCACCAGGGTTGGGAATGCTGTGTGGTATCTGGTTCCATTAAGCACCAGCTTTTAAAGCCAGCCACAGACCAGCATTATTAACTTCCCTTTTTTGAATAGATATAGAATCCTTTCACACTTTCCCCCGATTTGAAAAGCACTGTTCAATAGTAAAAAAAAAAAAAAAAAAAAAAAAAAAAGTTTGCTACACTTTGAGTAAGAAGTTGTTTAAAAACTTTTAGCTCTTATTTTAAAGAGGGAACAAAAATTATCTTTCCTAATTTTTGGTATAAGTTACAAAAATGTCTCTCTTTTTCTCACCCACTTAAAAAAATGATTGGCTATCTATAAGAGATTAACTTTTGAGTCACACTGTACATATGCCACCTCTCAATCTGATCTATCACTGATGTCTAGGGCTTTTTCCTCTGAGGACCATTTTGAAATTGAAACTAAACACTGAGTCATGCATAGTCTGCTACTTTTGGCCAGACCCAGTGTTTATTAAGATACAAAACTTGCTGCTGGAAATGGAGTGAAGAATCCAATGTCTTCTTCCTTTTTTTTAAATTAATTTTACTTATTCTTCTATGAATGAGAGAGACAGAGAGAGAGAGAGAGAGAGAGAGAGAAAGAGAGAGAGAGAGAAAGACAGCCCCCCCAGTAGGGTCTGGATGTTGTACTCTACCTTCAGCTTCGGCCAGTCCTGGATCATGGGCTGGCAAATTCAGAGAGGTCTCTGGACACAAACCCAGAACCTTCCCACATGCATCAGCCTCTCAGAGTACTATGTTTTACTGCTGCATCATCATCTGGTCTCCCTCAATGTCTTTCTAAAAATGTGTTCATTAATTCATGGTAGATGAAAATTACTTCACTTTTTTCTTTATTGCCAGAAGATGCATGTGCTTGCCATAGAGATATAGAAAAAGACTGGAAGAGAGAGACAGAGAGAGAAAGCACTCCTCAACAGACATACCCAAAGGCCATGGCCACACCACAATCCTTTTTCCACCATTTCTCCATTCTTTCAGGATTTGAGGCATGCATGCACCCATGCTCAGTGTGTTTCAAGCAGCTGGGGCCAGGATTTGAACCACTGTCAGTCAAGTAGGACCTAGTTATCTAGGCACAGTGCTTGATCACTGTACTATGGGGCCAGCCCAACAATTCTTTCTTTCATATAAAAAGTATGCATGCCCTCTTTTTTATAACCCTAAATTGATACAAAATATCACATTAAGAAAAAAGAGTAAACATAATTTCCATGCCAAATAATACAAAAGGAAAACATGCTATATATTATAGATCAACTAAATGTCTCATAGCAATGTTTTGGTAAATTACTGTCATTATTCAGTAAGTTAAGAATTAGGACTGGCCCTGTTGCCTAGTGGTTAGAATAGCCGGATTGTGCATGATCAACTGCAGTTCAAGTCCTAGCCCAGAGACTTGAAGAAACATGCTGTGTGCATATGCATGTGTGCCCAAAATCCTGATGGGAAAGAGGAATGGAAGAAGAATTGCAGCCCATCGGGGTGGGGATGCTTCCCTTTCTCACTTTCTGTTTCTGCACTTGCCCTCTGGCAATTAAAAAAAAAAGTCTATGATAGCATTTGTCCAGTTGATTCTGCCACCAAAATGGGACCAACCAGTGGTGTGGTGGTTAAGGCAGCTGGGTCCCACCTAGCTGATCATGTTATTGAAGTCCCAGACCTCACCCTATAGATAAATAAGTAAATAAATAAATGCCACTAAAAGTGTTTTTTTTCTTTTTAAATTTTTTGAAGAATTACTTATTTTAATTTTATTTGTTGTTATTATTATTGTTATTCAAATTTGCTATAGGACACATGCACTCATGAGAGAGAGAGAGAAAGAGAGAGAGAAAGCCACCAGGTCCAGAACTCAGATCACGGTCAGCCATGTGGGAGTCCAGCACCTTAACCACCAAGATCTGCGGGCCCCTCAAAAGTGACATTTTTAATGCTGGAAAAGTTTTCCTTCCCTCCCTCCCTTCCTCCCTTCCTTCTTTCCTTCCTTCCTTCCTTCCTTCTTTCCTTCCTTCCTTCCTTCCTTCCTTCCTTCCTTCCTTCCTTCCTTCCTTCCTTCTTTCCTTCCTTCCTTCCTTTTTAACCTAGCCATTGTGTACCATGATGCTCACTGGAAATTGAACTTCAAGCATGAAGAAGAATAAACAGTGTCCAAAGTGTTTTGATTCTGTAGCCTTTTAATCATAGTGTTCCTAGAACAGGAGAAGAGTGGGATAGACTAAAACAGCTTCAGGGAACTAGCTACTTTGGAACACTTAAACCACAGTCCCTGGGCAAATTCTATTTTAACAATAGCCACAGAGTCCTTTCTAAAGTATTGCCTCATCTTTAATATTTTAAGTCCAATGCCTTAAGTGATATACGGGTTATTTTCCTCTCTCTGGATGATTCCTGCTTTGATGGGTTGCTTTATGTCTCAGGGTTTCAGTACATGGTCTGCTGGGTATGGAAAAAACATTTCACATTTGCCTGCTGAGATTTCTGTACGCTTCTGACAAGCTGTTGGATTTAGGGGTAAAGCAAAGTTTTTTTCTCAGTGTGCTTCTTTGTTCTATCTTAGGTTTGAAAATAATTTTCTTATAAATCCTCAACCTTTTTTTTCTTATTGGAAGTGAGTGAAAAACAAGTGAAAACCCTATTATAGTTTACTTTTGACCTAAGCAGTACAATACAAGGTCTTTTTATAATCCATAATCTTCATGACTGAAAAGTTCACAGATTTTAGCTTTTTAAAAATGAAAGTTAAGTAGACCAAGTTATGTGATGGGCAAATTATAACTTGAAATAATGTCTTCCAAGGTTTGTGCATAGTGGATGCTTAACACATTCTTACTAATTACTTTCTCTCATGCCATCAGGAGGGTCTTACTTCTATTGCAAAAGTATCATTATGTCGAAGTTACCCTTGTAACTCTCATAGACTTGGAACAATTATGTTTAATGAGCATCTGATTTTTTTTTACCTACTATATTTTGAACCTGGGTGTTCAAAGTCATCATGGTATTTATTAGTAGGAAGAAGTAAAGAGGAGCAGCATAGGCAGTGGCTAGGAGCATAGCAGCACGGGCTTTCGCATTACCCAGACCTGTGGTGGAGCCTCATGTTGGAAGACCTAGGTAAGTCACTGAACTCTGAATCTCAGTGTCCTCACCTACAAAATGGGAGAATTAATATCCATCTCAAAAGGTGCTCATGGGAGCCAAGAGGTGGCATGGTGGTTGAGGTGCTGGACTCCCACAAAGCTAACTGTGGTTTGAGTCCCAGACCTGGCAGCTCGCTTTCTCACTTTTCCTCTCTCTCTCTCTCTCTCTCTCTCTCTCTGCTCTCTCTGGTGAGCCCAGAGACTTGGAGAAACAAGCAAATTAAAAAAATAATAATAACAAATAAAATTACACAAACAATTCTTTAATTAGAAAAAAAAAAGTATTGGTGAAGAACTGGGGTTATGCATTTAGAGCCTGGCACAATAGCTTCCACTGTAAAGGCTCAGTTAGTGAGCACTGTCATTATTATTCTCATTACTATTGAATGTTTGAAGTGAGAAAGAAGAAACACAAAGACTGTAAGTTCTAATGTTTTTTATAAAGGTATAAAAGTATGGTGTGGTGGTTAAAGTGGCAGGATCCCACATGGCCGGCTGCACAGTTCAAATCCTGGACCTGGTGGGTTGAAAAACACAGTGGCACTTGTGTGTGCATGCCCCAAATCCTGAGAGGAGAATATAGAAGAAGAGGTTGTGAAGTGGCCATTGCTTCTGGGGGTACTTTCTCACTTTCTATCTCTTTCTCTCTCTAGCGAGTGTACATGCCCTCTAGCAAATTAAAAAAAAACAAACAAAAAAAAAAAAAAACAAACACAAGGTATGTCCTATGTACTTGTCTGTACCAAATTAGCACTTCTGCAGGTGACATGAGCAGTATGAGGATCCTGTTGTTTTCTAGAGAATATACTGAAGCATCAGATTTCATAACCATTTTGTCAGAAATTATTGTATATTTACATGCATATACAAACACAACAAACACTGGGGGAAGGAGGAAGCAAAAACAAAAGTATCCCGAATCTTTATGTAATCTCTTAGTCATTCCTTCTAAGGGTCCAGATTAAATAGCTCTAGTTTAACTTTTCCTCTGACTTAAAATTTTTCTTATAATACATCTTCACTGTCACCAGAGGTAATAAGTTACCCACTGTAAAGAGCCAACATGAAGGTCATATCACACTTTTGAATACTCTTTCTTTTAATGATACCCTATAAGCTTGATGATTAATGAAACAAATCAGTTTAATGGTTTAAAAAAAGAGTAAAGCAAAAGACAAGTTTTTAAAAGTCTTTGTGACATAACATGTTAATGATACACACTAGCCAAGTTTACCAAGTTTATAGTATTATCTAGCGATTTTAAATACTGACTCTTGACTCTAACTTACAATTCAAACTGTCCATTTCCAATGATTCTTTTCAGAAAAAGCTTAATCTTCTCCCATCCCCCTGCTGCTTCACCTGACTCTTGCCATGTTTTCTCTGGAACTCCTTGTTTAACATCAGCTGGGCACCCATTGTTCTAAAATCTCCCTCTATTCCTTACTAAATTGCCTGGCTTAATTTAATCCCTCCCTTAATTTTTCCCTCAAAAAATATATAACATATACTAACCACATTATTTAATATTTGAATTTTCTCACATATGGGAAATTAGAATTACATAATTATCACTACCTTAGGTTTCAGTCTATTATTTGCTTTTGTTTTCTAATTTTCCACCCATCCGTTGTTTCTTTTTTCCTCTTTTTCTGCCTCCTTTGTATTCATTGAACATTTGGTGTCATTATAATTTGTCTCCTTTGTTGTAATATTTTATTAGATGCAAGAGATCATGTTAGCTGTATCTTCTATTTTGTTATTTCAGGGGTTGATAAAGGACTTTAGTACACACCTTTAACATGTCAGGGGTTACCTATTAATGATATTTTTGCCACTTCATGAATAATACAAGAAGCTATGGATTTCCATTTCTCACCTCATAGCCTTTTTGCTCTCTCTCTCATTTTACTTCTACACATTTTATAATTTCAACACATTATTGTTATTTTTCTATAAAGTGACTTATCTTTTGAAGAGATTTTTAAAATAAGGAGAAACAGGTAGTATTTACTTGTGCAGATACAGTTTCTGCTGCTCTTCACTCCTTTGTGTAGATCCTCATTTCCCATCTGGTATTCTCCTACTGCCTGAAGGACTTCCTTCAGCATTTCTTATAGTGTAGGTCGACTGGCAATGAATTCTTTCAGCTTTTGTGTGTCTGATAAAGTATTTAATTGCTTTCATTTTTGAAAGATATTTTCACCAGATATAAATTCAGGTGCGAGATTTTTCGTTTTTGTTTTTTCCCTCTTTTCACATTTCAGAGATATTCATCCACTGTCATCTCACTTGCATTGCTTTCAGAAAGAAATCTGCTGTCATCCTGGTATTTGTTCCTTTGTACATAAGGACATTTCCCCTCTCTGCCTGTTTTTATGATTCCTCTCTTCATGACTGGCAGATCAGTTTGAATATGATGTTCTTTTGTGCACATTCCTTTATGCTTCTTATACTTTGGGTTTATTGAGTGTCTTGGCTCTGTGGTTTATACTTTTCATCAAATTTAGAATGTTTTTGACTGTTATTTATTCCATTTTTTTTCTATTTATCTTTCCCTCATCTTCAGGGACTCAGTTTTATATATATTAGACTGCTGGACTTTCTTCTTGATTATTTTTTTAATTCTCTTTTCTTCTTGTCTCATTTTAGATTGTTTCCATTACTATCTTTTTGCTTCTCCAATATCTAATGTGCTGTCTATCTGGTACATTTTTTATCTCATATATCATTGTTTCATTTCTAGAAATTGGATGTCTTTTTTATATCTTCTCTGTCTCTATTTTACTTTTTGAAAATATGGAACACAGTTATAACAATTGTTTTAATACGCTTGGCTGCTAATCTTGCTCTGTGTCACTTTTGTGTCAGTTTCTATTGATTGATTTTTTTTTCACATTATGGGGCCTAATTTCCTGCTTTTATGCATAGCCAATAACTTGTTATTATGTACAAGATATCATGTTATTAGTGGGTACTATGTATTTTTATATTTCTATAAACATTGTTGGGCTTTGTTCTGGGATGCAATTAAATTACATGGGAATGGTTTGATCCTTTTGGCTCTTACTTATTAGATAGTTAGGTGGAAATAGAGCAGAGCTCAATCCAGAGCTAATTATTCCCTACAAGCAAGACATTCATATATAGTCTAGCCAGTGCCCCATATCCTTGAATGTTTCTTGTCTGGTTGGTGAGGAACAGGCATTGTTCCTGGCCCTGTACTTCTTCTTCTTCTTTTTAAAAGAATTATGTATTTATTCAATTCCACTTGTTATTTTTATTTATTTATTTAATTTGGACAAAGAGAAACAGAGAGAGAAAAAGGGAAAGCGGGAAAGCAAGCCACCAGGTCCAGGACTTGAACCACAGTCAGCCATATGGAATCCAGTGCCTTTACCCACCATACCACCCGCCAGCCCCATGTTCCTGTTACTTCTAATCCATCTGGATAGTTCTTTACCAGTTCAAAGTACATGTTTACTACCTAAAGGTCAGAGTCTTTTCTTATAGTTGTATTTATCAATACTCAGCTAAATACCTGAAAATACCATTTTCAGACCTCTGAAATTTTTTTCTCTGTACATCTCTCTTCTTTCTGAAACTCTTTCCAGTGAACTTCAGTTGGTTTGTTATTCCTGGACACTCAGCTCCAAACTTAGGGATTCTTTCACACTCCATCTGGGCTACCTGTGTTGTGACCTGGAAACCACTATAGGGCATGCTCTACTCCCTAAGCCATGAAAGAAGCACCAAGGAAAAAAGTAGAGACTGGGATAATACAAAGGGGTTGGGATCACATCTCTCAGGTGGGTATCTTCAAGGTAGTGGTATAACGACTTGTTCTGCAACTCTTTACACTGAGAAAAAATAACTGGAGGAGAAAAACAGTTTGGGAATAGATACTGCAAGAACACATGTTTCCCATGCATCAAAAATCAAGAGAGTAAGACTTTAGTTATTAATCTTGCTGGTACCCCAGCTAGATGAGGGTTATGCTGGTTGAAGTGACCCTAGTGTCAAGAAGCAATGGAGTATACCAAACCCATCAAGAAGTAATTTCTCTAAAGAACCTCACAAGTGCCCCCACCAGAACTAGCACAGAGGGGATATGAATGTCCAGTGGTCCACATTTACCAGAAAACCAGTGGTACACAGCAATTTCAGTAATGGGCTCCACTAAGTGAAAAGACTGATACCTTTTCCCTTTAATCTCTCCTCTCTGCCCTCAAGCCTAAAAGAGCTTTAAGAGAAAAAATTACAGAGTTCTGCAGATGGTCCTCTCAGGTATTCAGCTTTAAGAGGAAGAGAGAGGAGAGAGCAGAGCAAAAGCAACCCTTGTCCCCCATCTCTGTATCCCTGGATCCACAATCAAGCCAGGGCTAGAGAAGAAGAATTGAGTTTAGAGTTTAAAATGACTAAACTCAGGACCAGCAGATGGTGTGATGGTTATGTCGCTGGACTCCCATGTAGTTGACTGTGATTCGAGTCCTGAACCTAGCAGCTCATGCCGGGTGTGTGTGCATGCGTGCCCAAGATCCTGAGAGGAGATTCAAGGAGAAGGAACTGCAGCATGGCCATCTCTCTGGGGGGAGGGTGATTTCTTGCTTTCTGTCTCTCTGTCTTTCTGGTGAATAAACACGCCCTACAGCAAAAATCTAAAAATAAATAAATAAATAAAATGACTAAACTGATTAATGACTGAAGGCACCTGGAAAAGTATGCACCTGCCTAAGGTTGCCTTGAGAGAGTGATGATTACAGAATACAAACTTTGTCTTTATTTCTCAGTGAGTTCAAATGTCTGAACAAATTGGTTACATCCTCAGCACAGAGCCCCCAGTACATATGAACTATTGGCTCATCAGTCATAAACTAATAAACCTTGATTACTTGACATTGAAATTTACAATTTATCTGAGTAAGTCACTTAAATAAAAATGATCGAATTAAATATTAGCTATTTAGAAGCAGCCTGGACGTTCCAACATTTAGTTTGGTCAAAGAAACCCAATCATATGAAACAGATATTAAAAATAAAAATAATTATTTTGAAATTTCTTTTGACTATGAAGTCAGTTATTTTCTTTGTGTTCTTTTCAAAACTTGATGAATTTCTCCTTTCTCCACATTAGGAAAAATAATTCACTTAAAAAAAAACTGTCTGAAGCTAAGGTGATATCTCTATGTGATAGTTCTTTGTTGCTAAAAAAAAAGTGACTACTCAAAATAACCTTCACTCTGATTTAGCATCATATACAATTCATAGGGAATTTATATTGCCCAATGTGATAGATCAGTTTCCTTACCACTAGATGGCCTGGTCCTCTCAAAAACTGAGTAAGAGCAATTTAATGTTGGTGACTCTAGCATTAATTGCCATAAAAGTGAAGAGAACTAATTCAAGTGAGTGTATGGTACTGAAATATTCTCATTGTAACAAATAAACTTTAATTGTCTTTTAAAGATTTTTTTTAAAAAAAGATGATTTCCACATCTAGTAATATTTAAAAATTATCCCTATTTCTCTATTTCATGTTTTTCCTGCATGGTAGATACTGTTTATTACTATTACCTTTTAGGTTTCTCAGAATATCTTGCTATGGTAATGATTAAGAATAAGCTGATTGTCATTATTGTACATCTTTAAGCTGATTGTCACACCACACAAAGTTCCATCATCAGAAAGAAGAGCTATATTGGGGTGGAAAGATCCTTTGGAATTCATAAAGCTTTAAAATTCTTCAAGAAATACTTCAGAAATAATTTTCTTTCCCTTTACATTCACAGAACTTAACAATTATTTGGGACTTGAGCATTAGTGCTGTGACTAATTCTGAGACCTCAGATCCCCATTTCCCTCTTAAGTGCAATCTGCCTTTAAGTTATTTCTCTGTTCCTTAGTACCTCAACCATAGGATGGACAAGAAAGACAGAGCTCTGTTCTTTTTAAAACACACTCCTGGAATATGCCTGGTCCTGCAATAACTCATGCCATTTATTTAGACAGGAAGTGGATGGAAAAGAATGAAAGATGAGATATGTCAGGCACAGCTGTCTGTACCACGGCTCACAGGCATAGGAAGGCCAAGACAAGTGCTGCTAGTGAAAAGCAGATATATGAGATCTCTTGTCCAGGTTCCTGGAACATTCCTCTGTTCAGATCTGTATGACTAGAACTGCCTAATCTTTGGTGCTTTCCATAATCATTCCCGTTTGTACCACTTGTATACAGGTGACGTACATATTTCTTTTTTTTAGAGAGAGAGATTTTTGCTATAGGGCATGTGCACTTACCAAAGAGACAGAAAGAGAGAAACAAGAAATCACCCCCCAGGGGTGATGGCCACACCACAATCCTTTCTCCTCCGTTCTCCTCTTGGGATCTTGGGTACACATACACATGTGTACCTTACATGAGGCTTAAGCCGACAGGTTTAGGACTTGAACCACAGTCAACTACATGGGAGTCCAGCGACATAACCATTACATATTTCTAATGGAGTCTCCATTTTATTATATATTCTTGTGCTTGCATTATTTCATAAAAGAAGATGGAAAGTAAAGGCTATCCTAGCTGTATTTATAAAATAAAGTCTAAACTTATTGAAATGTTTCAAATTAATTTATCCCCAACAAATATATAAGACAGATATAATGGCAATTTCTTTGCAGAGTTCTTAGATGATATTTTTATTATCAGAGAATTACTTACATGGGTCATGTACTTGACACAATTCCCAGTCTTTAACAGATTTTTAATACCTTATTGTTATTGTAACTATAACAAAATACCTTTAGCAATGACAATAGTCTTAATTATTTGATTACTTACACTACTTACTAACAAATTTATATTATCATTAGATAATTTAGAAGGTCCCCAGAACCTGGCAATATCTCAAGGTCTTTGTCTCCCACATCCAATAAGACACCATTATCCACTACAGCTCTGAATGCACCCAGGAGTGTGAGTAAGCTAGCACAAAACTCCATGTAAGGCCCTTCAAAATTTTCATCAAAATCAGTCTGCCCACTCACTGACTTCCACAACTGTTTATTTTCTTTCTATTATTTTGATTCCACTTCTCCCCAAATGACAGATTAGTCATTTGCTTTAAACTCTAATCTTAGCTTCCTTCAGGACACAATTTCTGGAATCTCAGCGTAATAAGTAACCTTGGGCGGGCTCTGTGACATGGTGTTGAAGGTGGCTGAATCTCACATGGCCAATCACACAGTTCAAGCACTGACTCAGTGGCATGAAAAACACACCAGACACAAGTGTGTGTGTGTGTGTGTGTGTGTCCAAAATCCTGAAAGGAGGGAGAAACAGAGAAGGGATTGCATTGTGACCATTACCCATGGGTGGGGGGTGCTTTCTTTTTTCTGCCTCTCTTTGTATCTCTGTCTCTCTCTGGCAAGTACATGCACCCTGTAGCAAAGAAAAAAAAAAAAAAGTAACCCATCTGTCACCTCTTCCCTTGCCTGAATCCTGAATCTTGTCTGATAGTGGAAGTTTGGGTAACAAGACCAATCTCATGCAAGTAACAGTCACATTTCAAATAAGTGTCAGAAAAGGAACTTACTGGAAACTGTAATGTTTTATAGACTCAGATGGCAAGAATTGAAACAGGGCCTCAAGGAAGCAGTAAACGGGCAGGTTCACCCAGTGTGAAGGCACCAGAAATCCATCAAGAAACTTTTCTGTCTCTATCTTTGTTCCAAAGCTGCTCTTACTGTTTTAGCTATCATAACTTCCAACTCAACACCATCTTCATTCGTGGAAAGGTTTCAAATATACTGGATGTCTTAATCCAAATTTCAAATGTTCAGGAGAGGATGTGATCGGCCCAGTTTAGGTCTGGTGTCTTCCTAGTCTAACACGCTTTGGACAAGGGACAGATTCATGGAATACAAATATGGCAACACAGGATCCACTCTTTGTATTTCGAAAATGGATAGTGTCCCCTACCATGGTATCTTTTCTCTTCTTTATTCTGTTCCTTTCTATTGCCACCTGGCCCTTCAGACTGGGTGGACCTGCCCATTCACCACTCCCCCACTCACTCCTCCTTCTTTCCCTTCCACTTCTGACTTTTTTCCATTCACTTTCACCTTGCTAGTTTTAAATTCTTATTCATAGCCCAGCTTAAATTTCTGCCCTCGTTCTCTTCCTGATTTGATGCCCCTTGCCCACTCACCTAGTACTATGACTCCTTTATGATTCATGATTCAGCTTACTTCTCTTGGTCCAGCAAATCCTACTGACCGTATCAAATGAAATATTCTGTTACAGCTACTCACCCCTCAGGACACCATTCCTTCCTCCTCCGTCCATTTCAGCAGTGCAAGGAAAGGAAAGGTAGAACATTTACGAACTGCTTCCAAATGAGTACAATAAAACATTCCTTTGATCACATCATCCCTTACCTTAAAACCTCAAAACTTCTCCCCTGATTCTTTAGCCTAATATTTGAGATCTTTCAGAGTCAGATTCCAAGCTCCTTTCGTAACCTTTTCTGCCATTAATTTCTTGCATAAAGGTTCTAAATCGTGCACATTCCCTGAGTGCTTTACACTGAGTTGTATTGTAGCCTACTGTATACCCAGCACGTGGGAACTCACTTCACATTTTTATGACTAAACACACAGTGAATGTTAGTCTGGTAAAACTCCACTTATGTAACCCTGAACAATTTTCACTGTACAGCCACATGGAAGCTGTGCAAGACAATGGCTTTTGTTTATAGACCAAAATTCTACCAACGGCCTATTTCCTATTTATTTTCTTATTTATTTTAATATTTACTCAATATATTGTTCCCTAAAAATAAAGTGCAAAAGAAGAAAACGCCTTTTAGTTATTTGCAGAGGCTGGTTGTTTGAATTCCAAGATAAATAAAAGTTTACTGTATTCCTAAATCTATCCTTTACTAGATTCCAGTAATTCGGCCTGTGTTGTAAAGCCATCTGTAATTTTTTGCCTCTAGGATCTTTTGGCTCTGGACAATACTGTTGCTTATCCTTTTAACACCCTTAGCCAAGTAAAATGAGACAAAGCATGCTCTGTATGCTAGAAGAGCATCCACTTAAAGTTAAATTCTTTAGCGTCTGGTCTCATACTATTCTGTGTCACAGATACAAAATACTTTGACCTTCATTCTCTAATGTCTGCCTTTTGGAAGGCCATAATGAATTACAATACTAAAAAATTATTTAAGCATAAATATTTTTTGTCAGTATATGGAGATATTCCAGTGTCATAGAGATGTTTTACTATTAAACAGATTGTGTTAGCTCACCATGAAAACCATGCTTTAGGGGCCAGCAGGTGATGCAGTGGCTAAGACCCTGGGCTCCCCCATGGCCCACCATAGTTCAAACTTGGAAACCAGAGGCTTGAAAATCACATGGGTGGGTGCTTATTGTGCCTACCCAAAATTTGAGAGGAGAATGGAGGAGAGGAGATAGCAGCATGGCCATCTCACTAAGGGGTGATATCTCTTTCCCTCTCTCTGGCAAGCAAAAACAACCTATGGCAAAAACCTAAGAAGAAAAAATCATGCTTTAGTATAGGTTTTCATAAGTATTTGTTAAATGGAGAGATAAATGAAAAGAGAATTGTACATTTCTAGTCAAAGATAACCACATTAAAGGGAATTGGATATAAGCAGTTGAATTTTATAAGTAACAAAAGAAAATTAAGTATCTGGTATAGTTAACTAAATTTATTCTGTTTTACTTATTTTGTAACTGTTTTTTGTTTTGTTTTTTTTTTCCTCTTGTCTAAAAATAAAATTTCTATTTAAAAAATTTTTGTGTTAAGGATTTTCTTTATTTATATGATGATCTAAATTTGTAAAGCTTATTTATTTCCATACTGGGTTTTAAAGTGTCATTTATCACAGCACATTGATGATTAAATTGTTTTATTAAATTTTATAAACATTATTTATGCAAAGTGAAATTGGGAAAGAGGAGGCATGTTGTCTTAGTCTGAGCTGTTACAATTAATGTGACAATTTTTGGACAAAGCTTTCTCAGGTTTGTTTTGTAGTGATAAAGAACTCTTATTAAAGAGAGGCTTCATCCCTATCTTTTCAGAAATCATTATCAAGTTTTCTTTAAAGGCCTTTTACATTTTAGAAAAGAATTTACATTATAGATAAGGCTCATTAATGAAACCTATGATTTTGATCATTTTTCACTTAAAATATTATTGCCATTTACGTTAAATTTATAGAAACATTTTCAAGTCCTTTTAATATAACTGTCTTGATCCATATTGTGTTGCTTTAACAGAGTATCACAGATTGGGTAATTTACAAAGAAAAAAAATGTATTTGCCTTACCCTTCTGGAGGCCGGCAAACATATGAGTATGGGGCAGTCATTTGTTCGACATCTGATGGGGGCTTTCTTGCTGCATCATCCATAGCAGAATGCAGGGGGCAAAAGAACATGTGCGTGCATGCATAAGAGAGGAGAAATGAGCAAACTTACCCTTCATCAGGAACCCACTCTCATGGTAACTAACACACTCCTGCCCATAGCAGAAGGCAGAAGGGCAAAAGAGCATGCATGAGCATGCATAAGAGAAGGGAAAAGGGGCAAACTTTACTTTTTATCAAGAACCCACTCTCACAGTAACTAATATACTCCTGCCATATCTAACATACCCCACCTGATAACATTAATATACTCATGAAAGCAGAGCCCTCAGGACCTAGTCAACTCCTAAAGTCTCACTCTTCAACACTGATGTATTGGGGGTTAAGATTCTAACACAAGAACTTTGGGAGACACATTAAAACCATAGCAATATATGTATTGTTTTTGTTTTTCATTGCTAGAGGAAACGTGTGCTTGCCAAAGAGACAGAGAGATAGAAAGAGAGGGAGAAATCACCCCTCAATGGGGCATGATCATGCCACAGTCCCTTTTCCATTTCTCCATCCTGTAGAGATTTTAGGCATGCACGTACATGCACCCAGAGTGTCTTCCAAGCCACTGAGCCCAGGATTTGAACTGTGGTTGGCAATCTGGGATCCAGCTCACCTCAACCACTAGGCTCCAGAGCTGACTCCAACCATAGCAACATTTAATAGTTAACTGAATAGTTTTTTCCTTCTCCATGTCAGGTACTGTGTTGAGGCTTTTCCATGAATTAATTATCATAATAAACCTGTTTGTGCCCATTATACAGACAAGGAAGCAGGAATCAGTGGACAAAGCAAAACGCTCACACAGTTGGCAAGTGGCAGAGCCAGAATTTGAAACCAAATCTATTTGAAGCCAAAACCTCTGGTCTTCTAACCTGTGGAATTATGGTCAGGTCCCATTAGTAACACAGTCCCAGTAGAGGGGATTTCAGAAAAAGAAAACTGAAGCAGACAGATTCCTTTAGCGAGCCTTCCAAGTTTTCAGCACAGATTATTATTTGCCTGGTTGTCAGGAACAAATGAAAATTGTATAACAAGAAAAGAAGTTAGTAGCAATTGCAACTTCAGGGTCATTGCATTCTGCAGTAGCTACTACATTCTGGTATGCTGGGCCCTTATCCTTTGGAAAGTGGGTTAAAAACAGCGGTGCATGGCAAAGCTGTGGTAGTGTGCATTGCTAAAATGCTGCTGCTTTGCAGGCTAGTATCACACGGGAGACCAGAGTTCAATCCCAGTCCAACCTGCCTAAAAACCCTACAGCTTGGAAGCTAAAACAGGAGGATCATGACATGACTTGATCTTGTCTTAAAACAAATAAAAACAGCTGTGCTAACTATATAGCTTAGAAGAAAGAGAATCTGACATCTGAAGAGCTGTTTTAAATTGTGATGAGCCTGTGCGTATGGGGATGACTGTTTAAAGAGAATCTCTTCTTCCTTCCCAACTCCTTATACCACAAGAGAAAAAATACCTACTACCCTGCTGTTCATGAAAGCATCTGAATTTTTCTCTTTACTTGGTCCTTCATGAATCACACATCTCTGGGAATTTTTCATAGTTAATTTGTCCCCAAAGATCATGCAAAGGGGTGGCATGCTTTGTATCCCTTTATGCTGGTCTAAGCCAAGAATGCCTTTAGACAGCAATAGGAGTTGAGTATGTGGCTGAGAGCAGCACACAGTCCCTTAGTTTTATTTGAGTTCTCTGCAGACTGAGGTTGTCGGATATTATCCTAAGTGCACGTTTAAGCTTTCTCAATTTTGAACTTTGAGCTTAGTTTAATCTGGACAGGACATTTACAGCTACTAGCTTTCAAGGAATGGCACCAGCATTCCTCTGACCTCAATGTTTCAATGTTTCAAGTCATGGTTCTTGGGCATCAAACATTCTCAGACACAGTGTAGTATTTTCAAGCTTAACTTTTTTTTTCCCTATAGTGTGCATATCTGGGGGGGGGGGAAGAGAGAGAGAGAGATATCACCCCTCAGGGTGTGATACCACAATCCTACAATCCCTTCTCTTCTAGTTTCCTCTAGGGATTCTGTGCATACACGCACATGCGCCTGGTGTGATTTTCATGCCACTGGGACTAGAATCAAACCCTGCAGTCAGCCACATGGGATCTGATCCAGTTCTTTAGCCTCCACACCACCTACTGGCCCTCCAGGTTTAACTTTTAAAGCCATCACTATTGATTGGCTCTTGGAAAGAAGACCCAAACTAGAATATTAAAGTAAAAATCTTAAAGCTGATTATAAATAACATCTTTAAAGGTATTTTGCAATATTCTGATCCTATTGTTTATAATATATACTTTCTCTCTCTCTCTCTCTCTCTCTCTCTCTCTCTCTCTCTCTCTCTCTCTCTCACACACACACACACACACACACACACACACATACACACACACACATTTCTTCTAGGAGCAAGCTTTTGGTTCCTCAGCCTACTATCATTATTCCACCCCCACTAATAAGTTGCAACTGTTCCATGAGGTCACCAAAGACCAGTACATTGCTAAATATCAAGATTTCTATTTAATTCTTTTGTCATTGAGTCAGTTAAGTTCCTCATCCACTTATTTATAGTGTAGCAAATGGCACATAAACCCAGGCCAAAAGAAGTGCCTCCCTCAGTGGCAGGGAAGATGCAGCATGAAGCAGAGGACTTTTTTTTAAGGCTCCTTAAAGTTTCTAAGAGGGCACAGTGCTTCCAGTGACCATGTCTACTCCTGGTAGAAGCTTGCTAACTCTGAGACAATTGACTCTGGGTACTGCCACAGGCTTTGTTACATGGAAGTTGGAAAATCACCATTCAGGAAGCACCTACACACCTTTCTTTGATCTCTGGTCTTTGTTTCCATCTTAGCACAGTCCTGATTTTTCTTTCTACTTCTTTTTTGTTTATTTGTTTGTTTGTTTGTTACCTTCTTTTTGGTCAGCTTCTCATCTTCCACCCAACCATTTAATGTGGGTATTCTTCAGAATTCTGTTCTAGGCTTCCTACTGTTGTTCTCTACATCATCAGTTCTCTTTGTATACTGGTGGACAAATGGCAAATTTGTATCTAGCACAGATCACACTTCTGACTAACAGAACTGACTATGGGCCCGCCTCCAGGACACCTCGATTTGGATGTCTCAAAGGCATCTCTGTGTTACTCAACATAGACCAAACTGTGCTTGTGGTCCAGTGTTCCTTATCTCTAGATAATAATAGTGTGCCTCCATTATATATCCATTACTTGAGTCATAAAGTAGCTTGGGGGAGGGGTCATTCTTGACTCCTCCTTCTATCTCATATGCCATATCCAATCAATCAATCAGCTTAAATATGATGTATTGTTGTCATCATCCAGTGGAGAGTATGCCTTGCTCACAGATATAAGCACCTGCTCTGTTGGATGGATATTTTTCCATTATAGATCACCCACTGCTAACACTGAGGTGACGAGAGATCGTCACATCTAGAACAAATACCCACCATGATGGTGTTCACTACAGATGCCCAGCAGTGCCAGCTGCAGTTCATGCAGAGTCCCTGGCACCACCACTACTTACCATCTCCCTCTTGTGGATGTTATGACACATGGAACTCTCTTTACTCCTACCCTGACTCAGATTTTATGTTCCTAGCAAGTGTTCCCGTCCTTGGGACAGTCACTAACACACAGGTGCTCTGGCTTTTTCCATGCGTCTTTGTGGGCTGATTAATGTGAATAGCTAATGACAAATAGATCTGTGTTCTGCTTATACAATCCAGTTTCTACATCTACAGGGCCGAGAGCCAAATCATAGGCTGTGATAAATTCAGCAAGATAATCCATCCTGTGGAGCCTCCTCTTGAAAAGTAGCCAACTGATCTTGCCTGCAGTTACCCATGTGCTTTCCATTTAAGTACCTCTGAAGTCTTCTTGGGACGATGCCTAAAGCCCATGAAAGAAAAGTAAAAAAAAAAAAAAAAAAAAAAAAAAATACAAAACTGCTCAATTTAGTATAAGACATGCACAGACTTCCTTTAGTGATAGAGATTAGTAATGCAAATATGCTGGATTCTGGTGTATCAGAGGGAGTTATTTCACCAGCCATACAAAGTGCCTGGATCTGGTTTTCCTTCTTCACTGGTAAATGTAGTGGCTACACAGAGAATTAACAATGTGACATTTCTCATGATAGCAACCTGAATACAAATGACTTTGTTCATCTAACATTTTACTCTTCCCCAAAAGAGGACTGACTGGGCCAGCAGGTGGTTTGGTGGCTAAGGCACTGGACTTGGACTTCCACATAACTGACTGCAGTTTCAGTCCTGGACCCAGCGGTTTGAAAATCACACCAGACATGTATGTGCCTGTGACCGAAGTCCCAAAAGAAGAATGGAGGAGAAGGGATTGTGGTGTGGCCATCTCCCAGGGGGGTAATGTCTCACTTTTCCTCTCTCTGTCTCTGTCTCTGTCTCTTTCTGGTGAGTGCCTGTGCTCTATAGCAAAAAAAATAAATAAATAAAATTTAAAAAACAAAACAAAACAACAACAAAAAACTGACCAATATATGAAACATGTCACTGGGGTCAAGTCTGTGATAAGTTATCTCAGAGATGACCCAGCTTGAATGTAGCTGCCTCTGACATATGCGATATTTACCCATTCCAGGTCACCATGACCATGACATAGATTTGGTTTCACTAAAAGCCCCCCTACTGCAGTGACTACAGTTTAAGCAGAAAAGAACTGGCCACTCCCATATTTGGTAGGCACTTTAAGGCTTTCCGGACTCTTCCTGTGGTCCATTCAGCAGAGACCACCAAAGGCTTTAGGAACAATGAGGCCAAAATAAACAGAGAGCTTCAAGGAGAAAGCAGCCTTCTCCAAGCACCAGGGGACAAGGTATGGCATTCCAGACAGAGCCACATCTTAAAGACAAAAATGAGCTTTGAGGGGCCCAGGCTAGAAAGAGCATATGGTACAAAGCAGGATGCAGTTAGGGATATAGTCCACAGAGAGGATTGGTGCCAGATTGCAGAGGCCTTTAAAGCCCAGGAGAGGAGTTTCACTTCGACGTGATTAGAAAGGAGGAGCATCTTGAGGACATGTTGGAAAAGGGAGATTGAGAGTCATAAAGACTAACCAGGTGGCCATTGTGATAACCAGGGCCTGAGGATGTGAACTAAATCTGTGGCTGAAAGGAAGAGATGTATATTTTTAAATTTTACCCAAAGGTGCATGTACTTGCCAAAGAGAGAGAGAACGAGGAAGTGAGAGAACGCCGTCCCCAACCCCGCCCCCCACGGGGTATGGTCATGCTGCTATCCCTTCTCTTCCATCTCGCCCTCCTTTCAGGATTTTGGACACGCGAGCACACATGTCTAGTGTGCTTTTCAAGTCGCCAGATCCAGGACTCAAACCATGGGGTCAGCCATATGGGATCAAGTTGTCTTAACCACTAGGCTATGGGCTGGCCTAAGACAGACAGACATTTCAAAAAGAAAGTGGTATAGTAGAAAATAAGTCAATCCATAATTATAACCAGCTTTCATGCAGAAGAGAGAATGCAGGGCTTGGCACAATAAATCTCTGGATGGGCTTCATAAAGCACTTATAAATACATCTGCTGCATTTTGTTTCATCACAAGCCATGATCTACTTTCTGGAATATTTTGCTGTTCTCTATCAGAGCTGCAGAACTTTTTGCAGGAGGAGAAAGGTTTCTGAGCTCCTAGAAAACTGTTGGCCTATAGGGAAAAGAAATGATCCTGATGTTTCCCTCTATTTTTGCTGTTCAACTGGTCACCTGTCCCTGCATATCCCAAACCAACCTTCTATTTGCCCTCTTTTTTCCACCTTCACTGCCTCTGCTGTCATTGCTACATTTGGGTCCTGACCATAAACGTCTAGCAGGTCATCCATTCTCCATCTTGCCCTTTTCCAACCCACCCTCCATATTTGTATCGATGAACTGTTATCTTTGCACAACACAAGTCTGATTATACCAATCCCCATTTTAAGACATTCGGTAATGTCCTGCTGAATGTGTCGAGGTGGAAGTTCAATCTCTTTATCTTAATACTCAGGGATCATCATGATTTGGCCCAGATGTTACAGGCAGATATACTTTGGCCACATGGTATATTATTTTTAAAAATTTACTTATTACTTTTAAAAGTTTATTCTTAAATGTAAAACAAGACACTCTAAGGCAGCACTTCATTCTAGCTATGGGTGACAAAAGATATTCTGGCAGGGAATTCAGAGTTTAAATAGGAAAACAATCAAGGGTCACTATCTCTTCAGGCACAAAGAACAGCTTACCTCTTGCCTGATTTGTCAGTTCCACCCATGACGGGGGCGGGCGAGGGTGGGGGGCGGTGGTCCTTCTCCATGGCCTTCACTTTCAACCCTGTGAGTTCCTCCTCTCTTATTTTTGTTTCTGCTTGAAAGTCCTACCTTTCTTATCCTTCTCCTTGGTCTGCTTCTTGGGCTGTTTCACAGGTTTTTTGCTATCCTCACCGCTGGACAGCAGGCCTGCTACCCCTTTCCCAGTCCCTGCCACTGGAAACCACATGCTATCTTAATTGTTGGGAAAATCCACATAAAAATCTCTATTACAGGGGTCTGCCCCATAGCATAGCGGTTAGCTGCTGTGTAGAGGGACCTGGCTCTCATATGGCCAATTGCAGCTCAAATTCCATTCCTGGAAGCTTAAAAAACATGCTGGGTACCTGTGTTTATGTGCCCAAAATCCTGATGGGAAAGAGAGCTGGAAGAAAAGAGATTATAGCATGACCATGACCCATTGGGAAATGCTTTCCCTCTCTCTCTCTCTCTCTCTCTCTCTCTCTCTCTCTCTCTCTCTCTGGCTCTCGCTCTCGCTCTTGCTCTCTTTCATGCACATGCATACCTGTGTCCTCTGACAATTAAAAAAATACTGTAATACATTGGTACCCCCTATCAGTGAAGGGCAGGTGCATTCTCTCTCACTTCTTTGCAGGATACTATGCAACTTTGAGACCTTCAAGGCATGATCACCAGTAGTGAATAAAATTGATCATGCTGTTCAGCAGATGGTATCTATTAGGAGTACCAGTGAGGACAATGATGATGTCCATCAAAGCCCAGGGAAGCAGTACTACTGCCAACAATCTGCAGCAGAGCATGCATAGTAGACATAATGGTGCCCAGCAAAGATGGTCACTGGCTGAACTTCTCTGTGAATGCATGTGAGGTCCCCTCTAAGGACTCATAGAAGTACTGTGGGGTAAAGAAGGAGCTTTGAAGAGATGATGTCCAGCATTTGTAGGTAAGAACAAGAACCAGCAAAACTCAGCTTCTATGGTCATGGACAGTTGTGGAGGTTCAAGTAATGCATGGAAAAGCACATAGCAGAGTCCCTGGCACTCTGCTGGGGCTCAGAAAAGATGGTTTGCATTGCTGTTACATTATGAGAAGAGTCAAGGGTATGTCATCACAAAGACCTTGTCACACTCTGCTCGCTACTTGCTTTTTACAAACACTATGTTACCTTTTCTTTGCTTATGTTTACCTCACCCTAAACATTCGGGCTTCTTCCTCATACCTGCCCATCTGTTTCTTACCCACTTGCTACTTGACTCTTCCCCCTGCCTTTGGAGGGGAAGAATGCATCAGACACATCCAGTGGAAAGATGTCACCTCGCTCAGCCAATAAAATATATCTTCTGGTCTTATTTGCAATGGAAAATATACCATCTGTTCTAATTCCCCACTTCTTTCCCCTCAGGCAGAGTCTGTTATCTCCTGAGAATTTTCCCCAAATCTTTGAAATACTAGCAAGACATTTAATGAGGGCCCAGTAGGATCTTCAGTTTTCCTGTCTTTTCATGAGGAACTGAGGTATTTTATCTAATCCACATATGTCCTGGAGGAATAATTGAGCTCCTGTAAGTTTCTAATGCTCTTTAATGATAACTTACTCAGTAACCAAAAGATAACAAGTTACAAGAGTGTGCGTCATTTGAAAAACAACTGCTCTTTTATCATTTTTATGTGCTTGTCTTAATAACATTTTGATTACAAGTTACATTATTCTGTTTCACTGTAAATATTATTCACAATTTAAAAATATTTATCAACTTACTCATGCTCTACAAGTTCCTCAAAGTGACAATGAATTAAATTTTATTTTTGAAATGTAAATTATAAAAAAGAATTACTTCATAATGCTTATGGGATCCTTTCCAGTGTTTTGAATAACAGGCTTGCTTACATAAATTTAACAGAAACAGAGTCAATCTATTTTTCTATTAAAATTGACCTTTCAATACACTATAAAAGAAGAGTGAGACATTTAAAAGAGAAATTATAATTAATGCTATATAGGTCTTCAAAAGTGAATGGAAATGTATATTATGAAAAACTCCACATGGGTGTCAAAATTTTTTTTTCACTGAAATAAATTTGTACTTTAATTCTATTTTCCATTAATTTTTGAAGACCCTTCTTATACACACACACACACACACACACACACACACCCCTAATTTAAATTCATAAAAATTAGAAGAACTCTATTTCCAAATAATACAGCTAAAAAAAAATAGCATTCACCACACAAAACTGAAGTTTCCAGTGAGGACAACCAATGGAATCTTTTATAATATGGTTTAGAGACCAGCAGATGGCGTAATGGTTACGTTGCTGGATGCCCACATAGTCTACTGCGGTTTGAATCCCTGGTGACTTAATACTCATACCATGTGTGTTTGCATACCCAAAATCCCAAGAGGAGAACGGAGGAGAAGGGATTGTGGAGTCGTCATCCCCCCTTGGGGGACTTCTCATTTTCTGTTTCTCTGTCTCTGTTTTTTTGGTGAGTACATGCACCTTATCACAAAAATATCTCTTAAAAAAAAAGTCATACTATGGCTTATAGATCTATCAGATAGAGAGTAGACCTGTGTCTCTCCAAATTCATGTTGAAACGTAATCTCCAAAGCAATAACATTAAGAGCTGAGGCCTTCAGGAGGTGATGAGGCCATGAGAACTCCTGTCTTATGAATGAGATTAAGGCCCTGATAAAATATGTTTCACACGCACTGTCTTTTTGCCCTGCTGTCTCTCCTACCATGTGAGGACACAGCAGTCGTATAAGCAGAGAGACTGAAACCTCATCAGATACCAGACCTGCTGCTGCTGTGATCTTAGATTTCTTGCCTCCAAAACTGTGAAAAATAAAATTGTGCTCTTCATGTTGGGTTGTTGGAAAAATCATGATGCATCTTTGCATAGAAAGGTAAGTCATAACTTTTCCAATAACCCAATAAATTACCCAGTCTATAGTAGTTTTTGTTACAACAGCACAAACAGAGTTAGATACTCTAGTAACAAGAAGGGATGGAGTTATTCTGCACTCTGGCTCATTCACTGGGTCCCAAGATGCCTAGCTGACCTAGTTGATTCTCTGACCATTCTCCTAACTCCTAAAAAAGGCAAGAGGCACTTTAGGGTATCAGGATGTGGACTGCAGCAGGGAATTTGTGTTTACTGGAAATAATCATGGCTTCTGGCCTCTTATTTTTGACCTTCAGAATCTAATCAGCTTTACAGAACACTATGTAGTCATGTATCATTTAGTAACAGGGAAATATTCTGAGAAATATTGCTTAGATGATTTTGTCATTGTGTGAACATCAGAGTATACCTACACAGATCTAAATATAGTCTCTATATGCCTAAGCTACATTTATAATCTTACAGGCCCACTGTCACACACATGGTCCACTGTTGACCACATGTTATGCAGTGTGGAACTGTGTGCATGTGTTCTATCTATAAATAACACATACAAATTGGACTATTTTGTTAGAAACTATCATAATGGAAGATTGCATCAATGGTTGAAAAGAAGAACTTTATCTACCCAACATGTACTTTTATTTTATTTATGAATAATCAAGAACTCCAAAAATGTTGGCATAAAACACAGAACAACAGACAATTTCAGATTCTCTTTGCCACTACAAATTGAATGGGCAAAGAAGACTGATGGAGTCACAATAATATATGTAAGTAATGAAAGAAAGGAGAAATGGCTAAATGGTATACTCTTATTTATTTATATTGAAATTATGATTTTTATATCAAAGTACCTCTTGACCGCCATAGTTCTAGAGTTAAAAATAAAAACGCTCCTCCATCCTAGACTCTTGTGTGACTTCACTGACCTCATTACATCAAGAAAAATCTTGGTAATTAAGGCTTTGGATGTCTCCAGCCTTGTTCCAAACGGGAACATGTAAATAGTCTGGAAATAGGATGGCTACATGATGTACTGCCCATGCCATGACAGTTTTGAGAAAATATGCACTAACCAGATGGCACACAAGAAAGAGAGGAATAAACAAGCGCAATCCCAGACAGAACAGTGTGTATTCTCCTAGTTCAGCTGCAGACAAACCCCTTCTCCTGTCTCAGCTTCCCAGAGGTATTTTCCAATTTCAGCCTGGACCTATCCCCCGGCACTAAGGTAGTGTTGAGGGAGGTGTCCGTGTTTCATTCTTACCTTAATTTTTCCCCTAATTCAAAGAGACTGACTTTACTCCTATCTCTGAGAGATATATGATTTATTTTTTAACATTCAGCCATACCCACATGTCCAGCATTAATAAGTCAAATGACTATCAAAATTACACACACACATATATATACATGCAATTTTAATATACATGTAAAGATACACACACACACACATATATATGATAAAAGGCCTTAGAAGACTGAAGACAAAGGAGATTGTAGGTTATCACCTGATGACTCTATTTAAAATGTGGTGGGATCATGTCTATGAAGTAGTAGTGGATTATTTTTCTTTGACACTTTCTTACATTTTAGTATTTCCTCTTCTTCATTGCCTCAGGGAAGAGTTGTTACAGAAGAAAGCAGATTTAATAAAGCCTGTTCCTAGCTTTCGAGTTTCAAAACCTGGACCCTGAGGGGAATTGAACAGACTCTCAGCAATTTAAAAAAACAAAAAGAAAGAAAGAAGAAAAACAGAAGGATGAGGGCTAGCTCCACAGTGCAGCAGTATTATGCTGCTCAAGAGAAGCCAGATCCCTCATGGCATCCGCTGTTCAAATCCCTGCCTGGTTAGCTCAAAATGCGCCTCGCACAAGTTTGAGTGCTCAAGATCCGATGGGCGGGAGAACTGCAGGAAAAGGATTGCAGCATGACGAAATCCTGTGGAGGATCTCTCTCTCTCTCTCTATCTCTCTCCTGTAAAGTATATGTATTCTATCATGAATAAGAAAACCATTTTTAAAAGAAAGAAAGAGAAGAGAAGGCCCAGACCTGGGGAGTCTGCAGAAACCCCGGCTATATTTAGGAGATCTAAGAATAGAGATAACACCGTGCATGTAGCAAGACTCTGGAGAAGAATCATCGTCGTACCCACATACCCCAGTGTAGAACAGAATCCACCGAATAACTTCTTTGTGTCCAAGAGGGCACAGAAATGAAGAATGACCCTAACTCCTAACAGTTTCCACTGCCTCACATGTCATGGGAGCAGCCAACTGAACAGCAGAATAATTGCTGCCTGTGTTAAAAGGGCTTTGGGAATGACCTGGAGAGGTGACTGAGGACAGCCCACGTGGAGCACAGACTGAGGACCCAGCAAAGTGAGAGAAGCCCCAGAGGATGTCAGCTTGGCCAGACCGCACAAAGGACCTGAAGTTCAGCCCCAACTTTGCACCTTGACACTCCTGGAACACTGGTACAACTGTAGGAAAAGGGATGAGGAATCCAATTTAACTGAAATTATGTTTTTGCCATTCAAGGGGAAGAGTCAAAATAGAACTTAAGTCAGAGAAAAAGAACTATTTATACATTTATATTTTTGTACATCTGAGTTTGTAGATGGGATATATTTTATTTGAACCCACTATATAGGTAAGGACATGTACGATGACAGAATCATACATAAATTATTCAAAAAGGGCAATGGGAGAAGAATATAAGTGAGCGTAGCTTTGAATTCAGATTCTTCCACTTACCCAGTAAATTCAATAGCTCCCATACATCTCTATTTAAACAAAAAAAATAATTATTCCACGAGAGAGACAGGAACAAACACAGCACCCCGACAGGGTCCTGATGCTTCCATCCAAATCACAGCCTCATCCACCTTGGATCATGGGCACTTGTGTGCACTCAATGTACTCAGGGAAGTCTTGGAACCCAAACTGACAACGCCTCCATGTGGGTCAGCCTCGCAGTGTAGCATTTTACCACTGCACCACTATCTGGCCCCCTCCATTCCTTTAAAGTCACTTCAATATACTGTTAGCCCTTCCTTCCTTCCTTCCTTCTTTCCTTCCTTCCTTCCTTCCTTCCTTCCTTCCTTCCTTCCTTCCTTCCTTCCTTCCTTCCTTCCTTTCTCTCTCTCTCTCTCTCTCTCTCTCTCTCTCTTTCTTTTTTTTCCTGTAGGGTGCTTGCACTCACCAGACAGAGAAAGAGAGAGACAGAAAGCAAGAAATTATCCCCTGGGAGAATGGGCACACTGCAATCCCTGTCCTCTGTTCTCTTCTTGGGATCTTGGGCACACATGTACACATGCCTGGCGTGAGGTTTAAGCCACTGGGTATGGGACTCGAACCGTGGATCACTACGTAGGAGTCCAGTGATGTAACCATTATGCCATCTGCTGATCTCACTAACTCCTTTCAATGCCATTTCTTTGACACCCTTCCCTTTATTCCATTCCCACTATCATTGCCTTTGCTCAGGCCCTCATCATTGCTCTTTTGCATTATTATATTAGCAACAATAACAAGCTACCATTTATTTGGGCCTGGTTATGTGGCAGGCATTGTACTATTTGTTGTATTCTATGAAGTCTTGTCCCATCAATCCTGTGAGTAGATACAATTTTTTACTTTATTTCACAGATGAGAAAACTGAGGTACCAAGAGGTTAAGTACATGATCCATGACCACATTGCTAGGAAGTGGTAAAGCCAGAAAATCTGAACCCAGGCTGTCTCCACTGTTCATATTTTAAACCACTACACTCTGCTGCCTACTTTCGGTTTCCTAACCCTGCCTGCATGGAATATTTAATCCCCTCCATGCTCTGACCTAAATAATCTTCTTCAACTATACATCTGAACCAAGTACACTTTTCATAAAATATTTCAATGGTGTTCCATCACTTCCAGTGTAATATTTAAACCTGTTAAAGAGGTGTACAAGAGCTGATCTGACTCAGCGTTTGCCTACGGCATATTTCCCCGGTAGTACAAAACTGCCTCCGATGAATGGAGAGGCCACCATACACACACACACACACACACACACACACACACACACGCACACATTTATCCCAATTCTCACTTACTCTTAAGAGACAACTTACATGCACCTTGGCTCTAGAAACTACATTTTGAAGCATCTTTTATGCTAAATATGGCATAAGGATATATGATAAATAATACCTTTTTATAGCATAATAACATAATACTAAGATATGTATTAGGTCATTGGGAAAGTCATGATGTATTTTTCTGTTTTTCTATGCAAAAATGCACCATGACTTTCCCGACAACCCAATAATATTAAATTCTAAATAATTACTTTCTTGTGTGATCAGTGATTGTCTTGGGTGTGTCTTCCCCATTAGACTGCAAGCATCTTAAAATCAGGGCTATATTTTAATTCTGTTTATATTGGGCCTAGAAGGTAGCAGGCATTCTATACAATAGCCAAAGGAAATGATTGATTAAAATAGCCTTTATATCCTCATCTTTTCTTCCTGACTGAAGAATAATTTCTCAAGAACAAATTGGGCACCTGCTAAATGCCAGGCACTTTGACATATACTTTTAAATTCAGTTCTCCCAGCAATGTTGTAAAATAAACATCACCATTTCAATTTTAAGGATAAAGCAAACTAAAGCTAAAGAGTGCATATATAGACTAAAACTAGCTAGGGGCCAGCCAGCAGCATGGTGGTTGAGGCAGATGGATCCCACGTCTAACTGCATGGTTCAGACCTGGTGGCTTGCAAAACACACTGATCACTGCACGCATGCCCAAAATCCCAAGAGGAAAATGGAGAAGGGACTGTGGTGTGGACATCCCTACTGGGAAGTGATTTTTTTTTTTTTTTTTTAACCTTCCCTCTCTCTCTTTTTGCCTCTCTGGCAAACACACATGCCCTACAGCAAACCAAAATCAATAATATAAACACATATAACAAGATAATAATAAATAACTTTGCAGGATTTTGGGGGAATTAAAGATAAAATAGTACTAGGCACTAGATACTGCACAGAACAATAACGCAATAACTGAAGACCCTTACAATTATTGATTATCATCAAGGCTTAGTAGTGTCTTCTATCAACATGTCTGTCCAAGTCCATATATACTACAGCTGCTCATAAATAAAACTGACAGCTTGTCTTCTTTTCCTAAGACCATTTCTTCCTTTCTTCAGTGTTCATTCTAATCGTTGGTGCAATCCCTTGGATTCTCTCGGTTCCCACAAGGTCCACACTTCTAATTGCTAGAGATCACTTCACAAAATAAGACATAGCTCCCCTCTGGGGACTTCCTGACCCCACTTTGGCAAATACATTCTTACATTTTTCCCAGCATTTTAAAAGAATTTCCTTCCTGGACTTAAGGAATTGAATACTGCCCGCTTCTTGTCATGTTTAGAGTTGATGAGTTACAGCCTTGCCGAAGCACAGTCAAGATAGCAGAGCGACTGAGGACTGTGAAAGAACAGATGGTTCAACTCAGATGAACCAAGCAAGACTTCTTGCTCAGACTCATGTTCCAGCCCTTCTCTGTTGTCACTTGGAAATGCTCATGCCTCTAAACCTGAGAGAGTTCTGTGTATATGGCTTCCCTCTGTGGGGTGTAGCTGGCACTGCCCAATACACAGGAGCAGTCCCTTCTGGTTGCCAGTCCAACTGTGCCCCAACCCTGACTGCTCGGTCCCCATCATGGCACTTGCATGACTCCTACGGGATTTGAGTGAAAAAAACGAGGCAAAAGGGAGGAAAACAGAGTAGGAAAAAAAGTCAGTAGGGGGTCCGAGATGAGCTCATACTCACTCAGAAAACAGAATCTAAATTTAAAAAGTCTTAGTGTTAGAGAAATAGATTCAAGTAGGAATTGACTCAGAGGCCATCTAGTTCACTGGAGAGTAAACTTCAAATGTGGGTCAATTTAGGAAAAGTGAAAATGCTCACACACGTGGCAAGAATGGATCAAGCAATTCTTTTGTTTTTGTTTTTAGTTTGTTTGTGTTTCAGGCTCTCTACCCTCCAGAACTGTAGACTAATAAATTTGTGACAATACACTTGTTTTAAGCCACTGAGTTTGAGGTAATTTGTTGCAGGAGCAATAGAACACTAATGCAGGGACCAGTGCTGGGGTACAGCTGTAATGTGTTGCTCCAGAGTAACCGGATCCCACATGTCAACCATGGTTTGAATCCCCAGCTCAGTCAGCCTGAAACACACTGAGCATGCCTGTGAGTGCCAAAGATCCAGAGAGCTGGAGGAAAGATGGAGGGGGATTGTGGTGGTGAGATCAAACGCTGCAGAAGGTGCTCATTTCTCTTTCTCTCTCTCATACACTCTCATATGCGAGCTCATGCACTCTCTCATGAATAAAGGGATAAAAGACTAATCTAGGTGAATGCTGTTGTTATCCCCATTTGAATATAATAAAGCTGAAACACAAGAGGTGAGGTAACTTCCCTAAGGTCACATAGCTACTGAAGTAGTAGAGACAGGATGTAAGCTAAGCACTCTGGTTCCAGACTTGAGTGCTTGTGCACCACTCTATAGTGCTCATGCACCACTCTATAGTGCTCTGTTATATAAATCAAGAGACTTGGATAAGGAGAAAGAAAGGTAATCATGGAACCAGGCAGAAGAAACAAAAGTCAGAAATGAAAAGGGCTCTGGATGCAAGAGAGTCTGAGAAGGGCCCAGCAACCCCTCTTCCAAGGCCAAGAAATAAGAAGAGGAGAGAAGGGTCAAGAGAAACCTAAGGCATTTAAATAGGTTTGAGACCAGCAGTTGGTGTAATGGCTATGTCATTGGACTCCCATGTAGTCGACTATGGTTTGAGTCCCAGACCTGGTGGCTTAAACTCACGCCAAGCCCATGTGAGTGTGTGCCCAAGATCCCAAGAAGAGAATGGAGGAGAAGGGATTGCAGCATGGCCATCCCCCCTAAGGAGTGATTTCTCGCTTTCTGTCTCTCTTCTCTCTCTGCCTTTCTGCCAAGTGCACATGCCCTATAGCAAAAAAAAAAAAAAAAAAAAAAAAAAAAAAAAAAAAAAAGCCTCTCAAAATACATACATACATACATACATACATACATACATAGGTTCAGGAATCTGTGAGCAAGGTGTGCCTATGGGCAAACGCAGGCTGGTGATCAGATCCTGTGGGCAGGGGGATCAGCTATGTAATGTCCAGACTAGTGAACCCAAGACAGGCTTACTGAACTTTCCCAAACTCCAGGGTGTCAGGGAAGGTCGGATATTTTCTTTATGCCCCTAAGTGTCACAGATGTGAGAACAAAGAGCTATTGGACCTAAAGAGGTCCCTGTGGAAGGATATAAAGAATTACTCAGAAAGTCGTGCCTGGGCTGTTGGCCAAAGGCAAGATAGGAGGCTGGGCCTCTCAGTGGGTGCCAGCATGCGTAGGTGATAAACAAAGACCAGATGTTACCATATGAGCATCTACACACAGGCACCTCTTCACAAACAGGGGAATCTTGGGCCCTGGAGCTAAGATGCAACCTAAGCTAAGAAAGCAGGTGTAAGTATAAAGAAGTGGGTGGGCTGGGAGGGAAGACCCTGAATATGCAAGAAGACTTCAAAAACTTTGTAGAAGTGGAATTAAAGTATCAGTTTATTTTAGTGCAAAAAAATTTGGAAATTTATGCCTACTTTTTTCATAATACGCACTGTCCATGGATTATGGAGAGGCAGATAGTAAGGACAAGCTGTTTGATTCGTAAACTTTGTGTTTCTTCATCATTGATCAAGTCCAAACCTTTCATTTTAAAGAGGAAACAGATTCAGAGATTTTAAGTAAATTGTTTAGGGTTGCACCCTAAACTATTAAATTATGACAGGGAATTAAGTCTACATCTCCTGATGTCACAAGATTATTGCTTTCCAAGTCCTCCTGGCTTTCTCACTCACTCAACATTTGTTGAGAGACTACTGGCATTAGGTATTAGGAATGAAAAGGGGAATTCCTTCCTGGAGTCTCCATCTCTTCACCTCAGAGGTCTCTGTGCTTAAATGTGCCCCATTTAATCGCAGGGGCTGCTGCTATTATTGAGTAAACATGATCCACAATAGCAGGTCCCCTGCAGGGCCCTCACTCCTTCTTATGCAGTGGTTTCTTGGAGTGAAAGAGTGGTCTTGTCAGATACTGATTTGTCCTCCTCATGAACTATTGTCCTTCAATAGCCACTAGCTCCTCTTCACAGCTCTTTAAATTTTTATTTATTTTTTATTTTTCCGGAGGGTATGTGTGATCACTAGAGAAAGAGAGAAAGTGAGAAAGCGTCTTCCCGTGGAGAATGGTCACACCACAATCCTTCCTTCTTTTCTCTATCTTTTGGGGCCATGGGGCAATTAAGTTGGTTCATGGAATAAATTGATCTGGACCATATGTTTTTGTAGCTCTGATTATTTTCTTTTTAGAATATTGAAAGTAGAATTACTGACAGAATAACAATTTACTGAAATTGTTAAGGCTTAATGTCCCAGGGGGAAAAAAAGAGAAGCACACTTACGAGGGGAATTGGGAGAGCTGAAGGAGAACTATTTACAGAGGTGGGCAACGTGTCAGCAAACCCACCTCACACAGAATCTGGAGAGGGAGGAGCCTGAGTCATGTGGCCCTGGGAATAGAGATCAGCCTCACAGGGCAGAGCAGACAAGAAAGGGCAGAGCAGACAAGAAAGGAGTGGACAGTGAAAGTGGGAAGGGGAGGTTATCTAATGCAGTACTTATTACCACATTGCTTTTCTCTACTGTTTACATTTTTGTGTTTTCCTTGCTTAAAATACTTTGGGAGATAATCAATAAGCGACTTTCATATTCTGTTAAAAAAAAAAAAAATCAGCCTCCTGCTCTACTCTTTTTCCCAAGTTGTTTTTGCCAAATACTGTATGCTTGATGTTACAATAACTGAAAGTCTCAGGAAGGCGGGACTACTTAGTGTCTGGCAGCAGAAATGGGGGATGGCTTCTGTTTTTTCTTTAAGAATTACTTATCTAATTTTATTTATTATTATTATTATTATTATTTTAACCAGAGAGAGACCTACAGAGAGAGAGTGAGAAAGTAAGAAAGCAAGTCACTAGGTCCAGGATTCAAACTGCAGTCAGCCACGTGGAAGTCCAGTTCCCCAACCACCACACCACCAGCCGGCCCCGGGAATGGCTCCTTAAAGGAGTATCTTCCCGGTCCCAAAAGGCTCAAGCCACTACATCAAAAGAAAATCCTGATAATCTCCTTCTCTAGGTTTTCTCTCCCTGCCCCCAAACTCACAAACAGAACAGTTCGAACTGGATAAAAATATGAAAAAGGGCCAATCCCATAGCGCAGCATTTAAGCACAATGTAGTGGGAGCTGGATTCCACATGGCTGATCCCTGGTTTGAATCCCAGCCCCAGGGACCTGAAAAACATACCAGGTATGCACACAAGTGTCCAGAATCCTGGAGAGAAGGAGAGATGGAGGAAAGAGGATTATGGGTTGTGGCATGACCAGGCTCCACTGAGGGGGATGCTTTCCCTCTTCCACTTTCTCATGCAAGCATGTAACCTCTGGCTAATAGGCACTCTCCTCAAATTATCAAGGAAATGTAAACACTAGGGTAGGGGTCCCATTGAATAAGAGAAATGGAGAGACATTCTACCTGAAATTAAACCATATAAGAGAGTAGGAATGCAAGAAGAAAAGACAGTGACTCCCTTTCCATTGTGAAACAGGGAGAGGGATTCCTGCTTTTTTTGTTTTCAAGGTTTTATATATATATATGTGTGTGTGTGTGTGTGTGTGTGTGTGTATATATATATATATATATGTATATATATATATATATATATATATATATATATATATACATATATATATATATATAACTGAACTCCACCCCACCAGATTTCAACTATTGCACAGGGGAAAAGGCAGGCAGACAGGCAGGCAGGTTGACCTAGTAGCAAAATCTAAATGATAAAATATGGGTTCATATTTCATATTTTTTATCCAGTTCAAACTGTTCTGTTTGTGAGTTTGGGGAGGAGAAAGAGAAAGAATATAGTTCTGTTGTCACTGTTTTATTGGAGTAGCAGGGAGCACAATATAAGCAGTGGCACCCCCCTGCCCCCCCCTCCTGCCAGCCATACTTGTCTGGTTTTATCTGTAAAACATTTGGTCCAAAGTCTATTGAATGAGGACTACAGAGCCTTTAAGGAAGGAATACATTTTGTAAGGCAAGGTTTCTCAAACTTCAAATGTGCATAGAATCTTATAGGGTACTTTAAAAATGTGCATTCTGATTTAATATTAATAGATCTGGGGCAGAACCCAAGAACCTGCATTTTTACCAGTTCTCAGTGATGCTAATGCTACTGGTCACAGAGCACACTTTGAAAAGCAACGCTATAAATCAGAGGTGCTAACTCGAGGTCCGAGTAGCAGATGTATAAAACAAGAGGGCACATCATGTTGGGGACTAGTAGGAACCTGGTGAACTGGAGCATGCATGCTCTGCCTTCAAGCGTTCAAGCAACAACATTGTGCTGGTCCAACAAAAACAAGTCTGTAGCTGAACTCCACCCCACCAGATTTCAACTATTGCACAGGGGAAAAGGCAGGCAGGCAGGCAGGCAGGTTGACCTAGTAGCAAAATCTAAATGATAAAATATGGGTTCGTCCTGGCTTGCTCAGAATTTTCTCTCAGTTTAGCCCTCCACGGACTCCTGTCTAAGTATTATGGAGGACAAACAAACCTTAACACTGCATGGAGCTATTTAACTTAAAACTTTCTAAAAGATACTTGAGCATAGGCAGTCTAGTGTAGTATAGTATACCCTTGCTATCTCTAATAGAAAAATACAAAAACAGAAAACACAGAGCAGCAATCTACCCTATTTCGATGAGGTGCAACTTTAGCCATGGTGTCAAGCAAGGTGACGCCTATGAGAGGGGAACTGGAAGTGGGAACTGGGGGATCATGGGCAACTAATAAGAACTATTCCAAAAAAACCTGAAAACATTCACAAATATCATTCTGGGGTAGAGGAGGGTAGTTTCAAGGTCTAGATACCTAAATTGCTAAGTGGGACAAAAATCGGTCAAACACAGGTTATGATAAGATCATTAGGAGGGCCTACACTGAAGTGCAATAGTTAAGCACTATGCATTGGTAGCCAGATCCCACATGGCCAACCACAGTCCAAATAATGGCCCCAGTGGCTGAAAAAATACACTGGGCATGTGTATGTGCATACACAAAATCCTGATGGGATGGAGAAATGGAGGGAAAAAGATTGCAGCATGACCACACCCCACTGAGGGGTACTTTTTCTCTCTGGAGAGTACATGTGCCTTCTGGCAATAAAAAAAAAGTTGGAGAATCTCTTTAAATATATTATGTTTTTGAAAAAACATCACAAGGAATTCCAGAGACAGAGGGACCAACAGGCAGGCCCAAGACAAACCACTTGGCTTGAGCTTATCAGCAGGGACCCCCCCCCCCCCCCACCCAGCGTGCTGTAGGGGACGAGGGGCCCACCAGCCTTCAAGAACCAATAGCTGGTTGCTGCAAACCCAGAGACAGAAGAGAAAGAAGGAGCAACATGGGATCCTGCATTCCCAGAGATAAAGGTAAAAGCTTCTGGCCCACATGTGCTGATGTCATTCTGCCCCTCACCCATCCAGGACCAACAGGCAGGCCCAAGCCAAGCCACTCAGCTTGAGCTCATCAGTAGAAAAATGGCCTAGAAAAATCCATCATGAAGACTGAGAAAATATCCCCCAACAATGAGAATAATACACAAGAAATACTATATATCATTAAATGTACAAACATCTGGATTATTGGTATCCCAAAAAGTGAAGAGACTAATAAGGGCATTGATAATCTATTCCATGAAATCCTGGAAGAAAATTTTCCAAGCCTAGAAAGGCATTCAAAGGTCCAGACTTGAGAAATACAAAGGACCCCAGATAGAATCAACCCAAGAAGATCTTATCCAAGACACATTATACCCAGATTGACCAAAACCACAGACAAAGATACTAGGGTTGGCAAGAGAGAAATGTCAAGTTACCTACAAAGGGTACCTGGCAAGATTATCCTTCAGATGGGAAGAAAAGACAAGAACATTCTCAGATAAACAAAACCTGAAAGAATTTACCAACACAGACTAGCTCTCCAAGAAGTTCTAAAGGGAGTGCTATACCAGGAAAACTAAATACAGACACACACAAACATAAGAGTTCAAAAAACAACTAAGAAAATAGGTAGTTTAATGGTAGGGATAGGTCTAGAGTTGAATGTTATCTTCCAGAATTTAAATGGCAAGATCGGACCACAACAGATGATAGATTAAGTACATGAGACTGGATTGGTGAAATAGAATCTTATGATTTTTGACTAAAATATTACTGATTTTCTTCTATGCTTTGTTTTCCAGATTTAAGGATTTTTGTCTTCTCTTGAGCTGTCAGTAAGTTCATGTACCTACTATTTGAACAGAATCCTAACTTGTTTTCTGGATTAAGTCTTAAGCAAAGTTCTCTTAATTTTTTGATTTTGATTCATTAAAGCTAAAACTGCTTTTCTTGAAATTAAAAAATTTATTAAAAAATACTTACATAATGACTGCAGAAAGCTATATAGCTCAGCTAGGTGCTACTTTATATTATAGTCATTCTACTCAGAGATTCATGCCTAAAGCCAGACACGTGTTCACAGATATGTATTTATCAGCTGAACTTGCTATTGAAAGTAGTTAGATTAATTAAGATATTTTGTGAATCAATAAAATATGCGGTGGACAAAAGGAATAGAAAGCAACTATAGATGCCAGAGACAGTGTGGGAGGAGAGTGGGAAATGACAGGGAGAGAAATAGGGGGGAAAATACACACACACACACACACACACACACACACGAAAGTAGAAATGGAAAATTATTTGTTAATGATAATATGTATGATTAAGCCACTATACAGTGTATTCTAGATTGGAGAGTGCATGTCGTATGCTGTGATGATGCTTAGTGAATGAATGTAAAATAAATAATTTTTTAAAAAATCTATAAACACACACACACACTAAATTAGCTTTAATCCCTCCCTAAGTTTATTGGAGGGCCAGCCCAGTGGCCTTGTGGTTAAGGGAGCTGGATGCCACATGGCCAACTGCAGTCTTGACTCCAGCAGCTTGAAAAACATGGCAGGCACATGTGCAAGCATGCACCAAATCCCATCAGGATGGAGAAATGGAGGAGAAAGGATTGCAGCGTCACCATACCAAATGGGGGGGGGTTGCTTCCTCTCTCTTTTTCTCTCTCTCTGTCTCTGGAAAGTGCATATGCCCTCTGACCATTAAACTTTCTTTAATAAAAAAAAGATTATTGGAATATTATACTAAAAACTGTATTTCTTTTAAAAACACACAGTGCCTGGTTTATAAATAGACACTATCAGTTTTCTTCTTTTTCATACTACAGGTTGAACATAATCTAAAATCTGAAATGGGCTAAAATCTGAAATTTTGGGGTGCCAACATGATTCCACAATGGAAAATTCCACACCTGACTTTATGTGACAAGTTATGGTCAAAATGCTGCTATACAAAAATATTGTATGAAATTACCTACTCGTGTCCCATCCCCAAGATATTTCATTATATATATAGAAATATATCAAAACTTTTTAAAAATCTGAAACACTTCTGGTCTTAAACATTTCAGATAGGAAAGCTGACAGATTTATGCCAGTCTACATAAAGCCTTTTTTGTCAATCAGAGGAAGTTGCTTTTAATAACTTGACTGCTATGTTCACTGTTATTTTATTTCATTAAGATTTCACTTCAACTTCCACTCATCAGATACAATTTTTTAAAATCCTTTTTAAGGGCTGGTTAGGGTGCTGGACTCCCACATAGTCAACTTCAGTTCGAGTCCCAGACCTGGCGGCTTGCTTTCTCACTTTGCCTTTCTCTCTCTGTCTCTCTCTGGCCAAATTAAGAACAAATAAAGATAAATCAAATTAAATAAATAATGCTTTAAAAAATAAGAAAAATAAAATGAAGTCTGTTTTTTTCTTTTGAAAAGATCTATTGAAGTGTAATTGATATTGATAATTACAAGGTTCAGCATATTTAAAGTATATATTTGAATGATTTGAGACATATGTATATGTTTATACTATTCACCACTATGCAGAAACTAAATTTGTCCATCTATTGATACATTGTACTTTGTTTAAAGTAGCAAGATTAGCTTCTAAGCAATGTAAACCAGACTTTATTAGTCTGGATTTTAGCTAGAGTTCATGGTCAAATCAGCCTCTGTAAAACATCTTAGAATTCTTCTGATAATATGCAATTTCTCCTCTCTTGTTTTCATTAAGAGAAAAAAGTTTATTTCACATGAGCCATGAGATGGTGACCACTTAAACAAAACTAAGCCTCTACCCAAAAGGAAGAGGTTATAAACCTTCTACCTGTATATTAAATGCATTCCTAATTTCCCAATCATGTCTTTTATCCAACTTCATTCATTCCTGAGGAAAAGCCAGCATATAAATGACACTGGGTACAACATGGCCCTAGATGAAAAAAGAAATGTTATGGCACAGTATGACACCAGAACCTTGTGAAATTTCCTAACCACAGTTGGCTACCAGTTAAACTAGAAGACTTAGTGTCTACAGGAATCCCCTGATCATGACTCGATCATCAATGAAGAGATAAAATGACCTGTTAGTTTCAAAAAGGTATGACATCATTTCAATATTAAACTTATACAGAAATATCCGAACAGAATCCTAAAATAAAATGATGTGACCACTTTAAATTTAGCATTAAATACACTTTGAAAATTTATTTATGATAATTATTTTAAAATTTGCTACAGGGCAGGTGTGCTCACCAGGGAGAGAGAGAGAGAAAGTGGTGAGGGAGAGAGAAAGCATTTGCCAGGTCTAGGACTCAAACTAGGGTCGGCCATGTGGGAGTCTAGCACTTTAACCACCATGACCTGCCCCGACCCGCAGGACAGTCGAACAGTAACCTGGGGGAGGGAGTGAGAAAAGGGACACACACATACACAGGCACACAGAACTCTCACAGACACACAGAGTGGAGAAAAGATGAGGTGCTGATTAAGTCTTTTGTTTATTGAGGAAGAATGGTGAGTTATATACAGGCCAGTGGGCATTGATTGGTTACCCAAAATGCAAATAAGGTATGAGTCAAAGAGAGCCAATCATTAGTGTTCCGGAAGTTAGTCACACGATTTCTGGGAAATGGTTTGCTCAGTGAGGAAATAGAAACTTAAGGTTTCTAAGATGGCGGATAGCTCTTAAGATGGTGGATAGCTCTCAAAATGGCTTCCGTATGCTGTGCCCTCCACAATGACCTGACACCTGCTAGCCCCTAAATACACTTCCTACATCTTGACTTTTTAGTATATAATTTTGATTACACATAGTCTAAACTATAACTGTAGAAAGAACTGATTTATGTAAGTCACTATTTTTAAATTTAGGTATGCTCATTCAACCAGTACTTCAATGAATAAAATCACGAAGTCGATGAATATGTATACATAGCCAAACACTGCTTAATGAGAGAAATACGTTCTGATAAATGTATCAGTAGGCAATTTCACTATTGTGCTAACATTATAGATTGCACTTATGCCAACCTAGGTGGCATTGCTACTGCTACACACAGAAACTCTAGCCTATTACCTTATGAAACCACTGTCATATATGCAATTCGTCACTGACTAAAATGTCTTATGTCTTTATGTAGTACATGACTTTCTCTCTCATATATCTATATCTAAATCTAAATTATATCTACCTATATATCTATATTTAAATCTACAGTTATATCTACCTATATAGCATGCGTGTATACCAAAAACAAACCCTCCATTTATCTTTAAACCCTTAATCATTTGTGGACAGTCCTTTTAGAGTTTGATCTATGGTAAACACAATTAGATTATGGACTTAGATATCACTGACCTCTTTATAGATGTCACTCGCATCTTCTCTAGCACACTCGTCATTTTCTATACCACTTAGCCTCCAACTTTTCTTGCACTAAGCATCTCAAAGCACTGACCACAAACTCAGGCAATTAGATTAAACAGATAATTTATATAATAAAAATCCTTTTTAAACATACTCAGATTTTTTTGTGCTGTGTATTTTTAAAGGGAGAAGACAAGAGGGGAAGGAAACTAGTGACTTGAACAGTGGCCAAAAAAGATAGGTCCAGGTCCTAGCTCCTGTATGTAACCTTATGTGGAAAATGCTCATTGCAGATATAACTAAAGATCTCACGATGAGAGAGTTTTAGATTATCCAAATGGATCCTAAATACAACAAGTGGCTTTTAAGAGTCAGAAAGAATAGACAGGGAGAGAAAAGAAGGCCATGTGAACTAGCTAAAGAAAATGGAGAGTCACTGCACTGCCTAGGGACACCAGGAGGTTCTAGAACCTGGAAGGGCCAAGGAAGAATTCCTTCTAGAGTCTCCAGAGGGACTGTAGCTCTGCTGACACCTTAATTTCAGATTTCTCGTCTCCATAATTGTGAGAAAACACATTTCTGTAGTTGCAAGCCATCCAGTTTGTGGCAATTTGTCATGGCAGCCACAGGAAACTAACGCAGACACTCATATTTGTTGCATGTTGCATCCTGGCGCTATTCTGAGAGATTTAGACATGTTGTCTAATTTAGCCCTCAGAAGAACCTGGTAAGGCCGAACTGCAATGCCCAGCTTTCAAGTAGGGTAAAATTAGCAGTCTTCATGGTTCTGCTAACTGACCACTTCAAGTCCTAGCAGCCACACTTCTCACTTTAGTCACTGCTACTGTAACTTGTTCCTTTTAGACCTCAACTGATTTTGTGCAGATGCAATTTGAGAGTACTGTTGTTTCAACCTGTGAAGTGTCCTGGACTCTCACTTGGCTAACTGTTGTTCAAGTCCTGGACCCAGTAGCTTGAAAATCACACCAGGCACATGTGTGTGTGTGCCAAGATCCTGGGAGGAGAATGAAAGAGAAGGGATTGTGGCGTGTCCATCCCCCCAGAGGGTGATTTCTCACTTTCCCTCTCACTGTCTCTGGCGAACACATGCACTCTAAGGCAAAAATCTCTCAACAACAACAAAAAATAAGTAAAAAGAACGCACTCAGCACTCTGGCATGTGCGAACTGGAAAGAGAGTGGGATTTGACAATGGGAAAGGAAACCACTGTACAGGTCAACCTAGGCGGTCCAGTCCCAAGCATACTGAACTCCCAGTGCTAGAAGCTATATGCCAACGACAGGTTCAGATCCCAATTTGGCCAGAGAACATGCCAGGTGTATGCATGGGTGCTCAAGACCCTGAAAAACTGAAGGGATGGGGAAAGAGGATTACAGTGTGACAAGACCCTGCTGAAAGTGTGTGCTTGTGTGTCCTCTCTTTCGCTTACACGCATGTGCACATTGTGCACACATACGTTCTTTGTGATGAAAAAAAAAGAAAAAAAAATTGGATGAATAAGGATCTCTAAAAAGTTTATAGACAATGCATGTAATAAAAAATTTTTGTCTAGGGAACCAGCAGTTAGCGTAATGGCTATGTCGCTGGACTCCCACCTAGTCAACTGCAGTTCATGTCCCGGACCCGGTGGCTTAAAACTCACGCCGGGTGCGTGTGCGTGTGTGCCCAAGATCCCGAGAGGAGAATGGAGGAGAAGGGACTGCAGCATGACCATCCCTCCTGGGGGGTGATTTCTCGCTTTCTATCTCTCTGTCTCTCTCTGTCTGTCTGGCGAGCGCATGCGCCCTATAGTGAAAACCTCTCAAAAAAAATTTGTCTAAAATAAACTTGAACTCCATTTTCCACATACTTTTTGAAGTATCCTTGTATGTGTTCTCCCCTTTTGTTATTTATTTATTTTTGAAGTTTTATTTGTTTTTATTCTTCACAGGGGACACATGCACATGAGAGAGAGTGAGTGAGAACCTCACAGTGGGGCCTGGTGTGCTACAATTATTTTTCCTCCAATTCTGCATCCTTTTAGGATCCTGGCATAAGCACATAAGTCCTGTATCAAGCTGATGAGGTCAGGACTCAAACCCTGATTGGCCATGTGGGATTCAGCTTCCATTGTCCAGTGCCTAACCACTGTACCACAGGTAAGCCCAAACTCCCCTCATACTTTTTTTTTGTTTTTTTAGTTTTTGCCAGAGACAGAGTGGGAAAGTGAAATTTCTTTCACAGAATTTGCTAACCTCATATTGAAAAAGAGCAAATGGAAAATGATAACTACAAAGTGGCATGAAAGAGGAAAGCAGGCACATCACATGAACACATTTGTTTCTGTAACTGTCTACTCAAGGTTTACTAAACAACAAAAAAAAACCCAGGAACTTTTGAAATGCTAGTTGCTAGACCAATTTTATGATAAAGTGCTCACTTTGTTCAAGCAAAATGTAAAGTTTAAGGAGAACTTATCTTTCATTTTTAATATTCATGATGACTATTCATGAGTAAACTGCAGTGGAAATGTGGTGGAAAGAATGCATTGGCCAGAGGTCTTGCTACAAGGAACTATCTTGTAAAGCTAACTTGCTTTGACAAGTTCCAGATGTGCTTCACATGACCAGAAATTTTAAGATACTAAAGCCTGGCATAGATCATGAAGATGTGATTTCTTGCTATTTAGAAAATGAGTGTCTATATAATTAACTGTTGCCTATTTATAAGGTATAAAAATAGAACATGTTTGGTTTTAATTTTAAAAATTTTATATCACTGCTGTCTATTTGGGATGTTATACTTTATACTTCACATAGTAAAAGGCACCAATCATTTTCATTTCTGGGCCTCTCTTTTCCCTTCTCTTATTTTTTGTTTGCCACATTCAGCCAGTCATAGGTATGTGATGGCTGGAAGAGATGGTGGTTATCTATTTCTAACACATATAGCTCACCATCTTCAGGCGCTGCTAGAAGGCAAAAGATTTTCTTTAGCTCCCTATAACATATTCCCAGATCACAGTTACTCTTTTTGAAGGACAAACATAAGGGGTATTTCTAGGTGGTGAGGGTATAATCCCAGTTAATACCCAGAGGAGGTTCTAGATTTCTGAAGAGGTGTCCTGATTAGAAGTCCTAAATTAGACACTTATGATACTAAAACACTTGTGATACTCTGTCCTTTTTGTGAGGTTAGGGGGAAAAGAATGTATTAGATTATGTGAGTGATAACATAGGACTTGAACTATTAAGAACTGTTAAGAAAGATTACAATCATGGCAATTTATTGCTTTACCACAGCCTATTCCCAGCTCCACAAGCAACAGCAAGGAAAGGCTTGGTGTACTTGGCCTTCACTTTACACAGCAGCACCGAATGCTGGCTTCTCCTCTCTCCTCCCATCCAAACTAAGTATCAAAGTACTGTCCATCCCTGGTCATGCTGCTAACAAAGATTTTAGCATATAGATCCATGCACTATTTCCTCACCTCTGCCTTTTAAAGGATAATATGCTTTTTACATGGAGAGGATAAACGGTAACTCCCTTGTCAAGAAAAAGAAACTACCACTAGAAAGCAATAGTCACAATTCCTTTCTATTTATTTATTTTTTTTCAAATTGAAAGAGGGTATGTGGGCTCTCCCGAGAGAGACGAAGAAACACAGGGAGAGGAAAAGAGCACTTCCCAAGGCACACAGCACTCAGAAATCCCTTCTCCTCCATTTGTCCTGGGGATTTGGGGCATGCATGTTCACACATTTGGCATGTTTTTCATGCCACAGGGGCCAGAATTCCAACCGCAGTCAGACAAGTGGAATCTAGAATCCCTTAACCACTAGGCTATGGAGCCAGCCCAGTCACATTTCTTAATTATCGAAATTAACACATTCTAAAGTGAATATTTGTGTCCTTTATTTCTCCATATTAAATAACCTGCTTCTTATACGGTAAAAATCTCCTCTATACTCATTAGTGACTTTTTCTTTAATTTGTGTGCCCATTCCATGATGCAAGCTGTAATTATAGTGCTCTAGAGATCAGCAAGCTTTTGCTATAAAGGGTCAGATAGTAAATGTGTGACATTGTGTGCCACACATCTCTGTGGCAGCTTCTCTACCATTATCGGGTGAAGCAGCCACAGACAATACCTAAATAAATAAGCATGGTTATGTTCCAATCAAACTTTATTAATGGACAGAACTTTGATTTTCATACAATTTTTGGGTGTCACAAAGTATGCTTTCAAAAGTTTTTCTCAGTAATTTAAAAATGTAAAAGCCATTTTTGTTTGCAATGTGTAAAAGACAGGCTGGATTGGGCCCATAAGGGACTTGGTTGGTAGTTCTCAGACCCCTAGGATGCTCTAACATCAAACTCACGAGGGTGACATTGGTCACTGTGTCTAAAGTTTCAGAGTAAACTGCGTTTGTACCTATATATTTTAAATTTTAGCACTTTTGAAGAGGGGCAGGGATTTACAAACTAACTGTAAAATTCTTCATTGGGATAAAGTTGTGTAGTTAAAACCTCAAACTGAGGATTGTTCTAAATCTGAAAAAGCACTAGCTCTAAGCCTTAGCACTAGCATTAATTTTGTATAAAACAGTATCTTAATAAATTGTCCTAAGTAATGGACATTCATATCTTTAAATTTTTAAAATATAAGTTGATTAATTATATTCTTATTCTGGAATTGAAATGGAAATGAAAGGTTTCATATAATATTGATACATCATTTTAAAAATGTGCTCTCAAGCATATTTATTTTCTAGCAAAAGGGTGCCAACACAAAGACCCTGAATTTGGAATTCAAAAGGGTTTTTCATAACTTTAAATCATTTTCTTTAAAAATAACAAATAATTGGAAGTCAACCCATTATGACTTCCTCACAGTAGGCATTTTTCCCATTAATGACTGCACTGAACCTAGCCCATTTCAGAGTGGGGCCAGATGTTAGCATGTTTCAGTCCTGAGAGATGAAACTTAACACATTACAATACGTGCTCCTTAATCTCCCACTCCTATTTATTTTACCATATGTTAGAGCCCCATGAATGTACAGGAATCCAAGCTTTCACATGTGTTGCCTTTAAATTTAAAAAAATATAAGAATTTGGTTGTTTAGGGGGAACATATGTTGTTGTCTTTGTACTATGCAATCACCTTCAAGTACAGGATGTTTATTTCATCTTATAAATACTTTTTTCTCCCTTAGTAAATTTCCAGATATTACTTACAGAGCTTCCCATTCTTTATGCATTTAATGTTTTTTTTTTTTTGAGAGGTTTTTGCTATAGGGCGCGTGCACTCGCCAGACAGACAGAGAGAGACAGAGAGACAGAAAGCAGGAAATCACCCCCCAGGGGGGATGGCCACGCCGCAATCCCTTTTCCTCCATTCTCCTCTCGGGATCTTGGGCACGCATGCACACGCGCCCGGCGTGAGTTTAAGCCACTGGGTCCAGGACTCGAACAGCGGTTGACTACGTGGGAGGCCAGCGACATAGCCATTACGCCAACTGCTGGTCCCTATGCTTTTAATTTTTAAAACTGTGTTACAACCATTCACAAGTGTCACAAAAAAGCGTAGATGAGTAGATTGACAATAAGATATACTAAACAGATTGGCTTCATTTTAAAAAAATTGTTTTTAACCTAATCCCAAAATTTGTATGTTTTCAAAGTATGTTACAAAACAATAGGGAAAAAATTACCTACCTGCCTCAATTCCAGATGACCCTGAGAAGGGATGGGGATAGAATTCTTTAATCCTACTTCCTTTTGGTTATCCAGCAGTTTTTTTAAAAACAAAACAAAACAAAACATCGGGACCAGCAGGTGGTGTGGTGGATAAGGTGCTGGATACTCCCACATGGCTGACCACGGTTCAAGTCCTGGACCTGGTGTCTTGCTTTCTCTCTCTCTCTCTCTCTCTCTCTGGTCAAATTAAAAAAAAAGAATAAATAAAATAAAATAATTCTTAAAAAACAAAACAAAACAAAACACAAACAAACAACAACGAGGAAAATCAGGCTATTAGAAGGGCAGTAGGCCACAAAGAAAGTGGTGTCCCCAGCTGCCTCGCTCTCGATGTAAGCCATATCTGTATACAGGGAATATCTGCTCTTATTTGTTCATGTCTCCCACTGTTGATCCCAAACAGTCTCTAGGGTGTTTTTTCACACGACAGAAGTGTCTGGATGCAAGTGCCAAGTTAATGACCCTTTATGGACCATAACTTTGACACCTATTGACTCTTATCTTAAGCCAGAAGAAGGCAGACTCAAATCTCAATATATCACCCAGACAAACAGGGTACAACAGTGAAGGTTAAAAATGAGAGAATGGGATAAGACTTTCAGTAATTTTTTTTTGTACTCTAATTTCTTTCCTTCCTTCCTTCCTTCTTTCATCTTTCTTTCATCCTTTAATAGGTGCCTCTAAAGAGAGAGAGAGAGATGAGCAGAATGATTTGAAAGTTGTTCTAAGAACTTCTGAGTTGATTATACAACTGCCCAGAGACTCTCCATTTCTCCCAGAATGAAAGACTGTATCCAACTCAAATTTCCAAAAGCTTCAAGATCTCCAATTGCTGGGCATCTGGTTTTTACAGAGAACGTTTAAAATTGCTTGGATTGAAATGCCAAGTACCTGGCACCCAAGCAGTTGGAACTCCTGGAATAAGATTGTCCTCATCTATTTCCTGAAGAAAGAACAATAGGAGGGCGGGATCCCTTTGCCACTGCACAGACCCATCATTTCACTGACAGCAATAGCTCCATCGCTTCTCTCGCTAACCCTTAGCTAATAACTTTTCCCAATACAGTGTATTTCTTTACCAGACTGTGTGACTGTGAAACTGTAGAATTCACTCTTAGCCTCATTGGATTCAGCTGTAAATTAGTCTTTACTTGTCAAATAAAAATTTTTTCTTAGCAATCTGGAGTAAAAGGTTTGAAGAGTATGGTGTGTCACAGGGTACAGAGGTGAGAAACATTTTGCTGACAACTGCTTCAGGACAAGGTAGGGATTAAAAAAATAAAACTGAATAAACAGAAGAGGACTTCCTGCTGTATGAAACCAGGGCCCAGCTCAGGAAGAGATTAGCTAATTGTACCTCCAACTCTCTCCCTCTTTCAGTGGAAATGCACAGGCTCTGAGACATAAAGACTAGAATGAAACATCTCTACTCATCTACTACCACTTGCCAGGCAAGTTTAATATTCAATTCCGCTGCTCAAAAAAACTACACATATTTCTTTATCTGAAACAAATTTCATTTACCTCTGAACCAATATTCTACTACTGCATTCCTTCCGACCCTTTCCAGAACCATGCAAAAGTCCAGGGAGGTGTCTTATGTAGCATCAAAGCACCAGGGTGCCTATTTTTCACTGATGAAGTTCCCCGTACACCTGGTCCCTGATTCTGGGCCAGGGCCAACAGGGAAGGGCATCTTAGCAGGAATGAAAACCTATAAGCACTGCCCAGTTATTCCTTTTTTTTTGAAGTACAACATTTTGCCATGCTGCAGTCCTCCTGTCTCTGGCTCTCAGCTATGACCACAGCATGCATCAACTTGGCATCAACATGCCAGGTTCTTTTTAAAGACTATGTTTCTCAGGTGTTTTGCAAGGTTCTTTCCTCCTCTGAAGGGTAGGTTGAACAGAGATGCAGAGTTGGAAAAAGACATGAGGAACTGATGTCATATTATTTATTGACTGAGTTTAGTGGGCGCTCACAGCACTCTTAGTCGCTTGCAAAGACCATAGCAGGGCTCACAAGTACTTCCTCTCTTGGAGTTTGTAATGAGCAAAAAGAAAGCTCACAGGGCCATTTCCTCCCTCTAGGAGCTCACAGCGTTTGGAGCTGAGCTGAGCTGAGCTGAGCTGAGCTGAGCTGAGCGAGCCAAGGCCAAGCCCAGCAAGGCCATCAGGAATGAGCTGCGGAACCAAGGCTGAGCTAAACATGGCTAGCTAGCTGGGCAGTGCTAGCTGACCAAATGCTACATTCTCTTAAAGGGGCTACAGACAAAAGTGGCTCATTGCCAAAACCAAACTGTCTCTCTCTCTCTCTCTCTCTCTCTCTCTCACACACACACACACACGCTCATTACATTCAATGGTGTAAAACAGCAAAATTATAATTGCATAGCAAGTGTGCAAGCACAGCGCAACTATTAACATAAACTGTTTACCCTGTGACCTTTGAACATAAGATAGGAGGTGAGGGAGCCAGACTAAACCATCTTGACTCCATCAGGACTACACCAAGCAAGCTCCAGATTTGTGATCTTCCTACCTCAGCCTCCCCAAATTGCTGGAATCACAGGCTCATGTGACCCTGTCTGGCCTTTAGGTTGGACTGGGAATCGAACCAGGGCCTCCCCGTGTGACCTTACCCTGCATAGCATGAGATCTTAGTAGCTCATGCCACTTTGAGCCTGGAACTCTTGATTTACTCTCCCCCAGCCCCTCACCCAACCAAAAACTGCTACTTCATCCTTAACTTTTATAGGGCACTGCCATTCATGTACTCACCCTAAAAACTAAGATTCACCATTTACACTGTCCTTCTCATCTTCCACAGCCAGTCACCAAATTCCATTGTCTTCTCCCCTTTATTTCTTCTGCCATCATTCATGTTAGAACCACCACTGTTTCTCTTAAATATGAAGTAGCCTGCTATTTTCTTTTCTCTTAAATATGAAGTAGCCTGCTATTTTCTCTGTTCCACTCTTCTCTTTTCTTTTTTGCTAGAGGGCACATGCCCTGGCCAGAGAGAGACAGAGAAAGAGAGTGAGGGGGAACAGTAACACTGCATGCAGTCCCTTCTCCAATTCTCCCTCCTGTCAGGATTTTGGGTTGATGCACAGGAGCCCAGAGTGTTTCTCAAAACTGTAGGTCTGGGACTTAAACCAACAGGAATTTAGCTGCCTTAGCTACCAGGTCACAGAGCCAGCCCCTCTGCTCCACTCTTGCCCCACTACAATCCATTTTCCTCAGGATAGGAATAAGTCAGATCATATCACTCCTTTCCTCCCAAGCTTTCAAACGGCTTCCCATTGTACTTATAATAAAAGCCATTCTTCTCACGCTGGCTTTCAAACTTGACTTGGTTTCTGCCCAACACTCTACCCTCATCTCAGACTATTCTAGCCCTCCCTCATTAGAATTCACCCACCCTGTCCCTGCTCCTCGTACCCGACCCTGCACAAGCAGACCAAGCGCATTCCTCTCTCTGCACTTGTTCTCTTGTTCGGTCCTTATCTGAGTTCCTCTCTCAGGGGCCTTCCCAACCGTCTCAAAAAGGTGCCTCGTTCCTAGTCACTATCGCATCCTTCCATTTTCTTTGTAGTAGCATCTCAAAATATTTAGCTTCATAAGTGGATGTCATTTGTGTTTGTTCACCGCTGTAATTCTGGTCCCTAGAAACCCAAGCGAGTGCCCAAAGCCTAGGGTGGCCAATCGCACGTGGATTCATCACAACTCCAGGACCTGAGGCTTTGCTTTCTCTGAATTATCTACTATCCTGAAAAGCGTTGGGCTTATTTTCCCCCAGTGTTGGGTCCTTAACCGTGTGGTCCGCCCTAATTTTTGAGCAAAGGACTGACTTCGGGCTTTCTCTTGGTTCTCGCTCTTTCAGCCACCCACCGCCCCGGGCAGGAACCCAACTCCTCGCGCACGCGTCCTGCAGCGAAGGCCGCCTCACCGAGGGCTTTGTAGTGCGCATGTGCGGCTGGGTGGCCCGCGGCGGGAAGTGTTGCGCAGGCGCACTTGGCCGATTCGCTAGGTGGGGAGCCCTTGGAGGCGGCGACCCAGGCATCTGGGGCGCCGCGGAAGTCGTACTTCCTTAAACCGTGAGTTTCCGACACGTTGTTCCATGGCGCGGGATCGTAAGGGGTTAGAAACGAATTCTGGATCGTGATTTCGTTTTTGTCAGTGTAGTCCGCTTCTCTGCCCGCTCCGGATCCCTCCGACCCGCGGCGGGAAAGTCGCGCGCCTGCGCACTAAGCACCCTGTTCCTAATCCGGTCAAGGGGAAGGAAGTCCCTTTCCGCGGAGCTCGCGGCCTTCGCTGCTCTTGGCCTCCCGACTACTTCCCATTCATTCCCCTTTCTCTTCATCCGTCCCGCGCTCGTGGCCACTCTCGTGTCGGTTCTGTACACAATTTGGGTGGGGCATTGGATGGGCCTCCTGGCGCTCCCTTTAGTGGTGGAGATTCCTCTAGGGACAAACCGCCCTCCCCGGCTCAGCCCTATCCCCGCCGTCCCCAGCTGGCCTGGTCCCCACTGCCGCCCCCATCCCAGGCGGTCTCACCCCTTCCCGCCGCTGTCTGGGGCTGTCGAAGCTCTCCCACTGGCAAGCTCCCCTTCAGTCTCCTCGTGTTCTTGGAAGGTGAAAGTAAAGCAATTGGAATTCCTTAGAGGTGGTCGCAATTTTCCTTGGGTTTGAAATTGTACACCTGGTGTGTTTTTAAATGTTTGTTCCTTTGGGAGTAGCATTTTTAGTACTTGGTTCACTGAGCGATTTCAACTCAACTTCTCCAGTGTTCTCATTTTACAGCTTCTTTGCTCCTGTCGACATGACCTCTTAGCTGGCATTTTGGCATCCCGGTTTTGTTATGGAAGCGTCTTTAGGGATTCACATGGATGAGCCAAGGTCTTTTTCTCCCCTGCGTGACCGGCTTCAGGCTGATGGCTCTTTAAAAAAGTATGAGCAGACTATTAAGCTTCCAGGTATGTGTCAGTTCCAAAGATGTGCAGGCAACAATTGTGTGTTTCCAATTGCTTAAAAAAAATCGATCCTTGGGTGAGTTGTGTGTTTCTTGAGTAGCATTTTACAAATCGGTAAAGCTTTGTACAATCTAGATTTAGGATTGGGTGGCGTTTCAGGAAGGTCGCAGTCTATTCTTGTCACTTTACAGATGAAGTTCTTGTAGTATAAAAATATTAGCAACTCTCCCTAAGAAAAATTTGTCAGTGGCCAAAACTGGAATTTGTCTTTTACTAAACAAGTTCTTATCTCTGCTCACCATATTACATTAAGCTTGCATTTAGAAGTTGATCCTGGAGAGATCTTTACTTAGTATTCAAAAGCAGAATTCACTAAGAATAAATGAAGTGTTTGTACCAGTAATAATATCTGGCCAGCCCACAGTGGTACGGTGATTAAGGTGGCTAGATCCAGCATAGCCAGCTATGTGGTTCAAGTCCTAGATCTGGCAGCTTGAGAAATGCGCTGGGTTTGTATTATGTGTGCATGCCATAATCCCAAAGGAAGGAGAGTAGGAGGATAAGGAACTTTGTTGCTGTATCCTTTCCCACATCCCATCTCACTTAGCAAGCTAACACTTTCTGACTAAATTAGCAGATTGCATAGTGGTTAAGGTTCTGGACCCCCACATGGCTAATCATGGTTCAAGTCCCACTAACCATGGTTCAAGTCCCAGACGTGGCAGCTTGAAAATCATGTCTGGTATGTCTCCATGTATGCCCCAAATCCCAGGAGAAGAGTGGAGGAAAAGGGATTGTGTGTCCATCTGCCCTGGGGAGGTAATTTCTCACTTTCCCTCTCTCTGTCTCTCTGATGAGTGCATTTACCCTAAAAAAGTTAAGCTTAGAAAGAAAAGAAAGTACCATCATCTCTGTGCTCGTTATGAACTGTTTGCCCATAACTCAAACCTTGGGTTGTGGAGAGGGTCAAACAATATCAGATTTGAATCCCAAATATATACCTTCATTTCTGCTTTAGCACAGTATTGGGACACAGGAAGCATTGAATAAATACTATTAAGTAAAACTGTTTCAGTTAACTGTATTTTCCCCTAAAAGGTAGCTACATATTCTTTTCCATCTTTGCCTCTCCTGGCTTTAGTGCTGATCCAGAAGATACTAGTTTTGACCTTTTGTCTGTGACATGGTAACTTAGCTAAGCTTTCTTTCTTTTTTTTGATAGGTTTTTGCCATAGGGCGTGTGCGCTCGCCAGAGAGAGAGAGAGAGAGACAGAAAGCGAGAAATCACCCCCCAGGGGGAATGGCGATGCCGCAATCCCTTCTCCTCCATTCTCCTCTCGGGATCTTGGGCACGCACGCACACGTGCCCAGCGTGAGTTTTAAGCCACTGGGTCCGGGACGCGAACCGCGGTCGACTATGGGGGAATCCAGCGACATAGCCATTATGTTAACTGCTGGTCCCCATGGTAACTTAGCTTTAACAGAACAGCACTGACTACTATATTGCAAATAGACCATAGCCCAGCAAGACAGAAGCAGGAGTTATAGTTAAGGAGGCTATTGCTATGTTTAAAGCAATAGGTTGGATATGTTATTATCAGAAAACAAAAATGACTTACAATTTTAAAAAAGAAGCCTAGATCCTTGTGTAGGCCCTCATATGGACATTTGAATTAACTTTTAAATAAATTATTTAATTTTATTTATTATCATTATTATTTTTTTAAAGCTGACCAGAGAGAGAAAGGGAAAATGTGAAAACAAGCCATCAGGTCCAGAACTTGAACCATGGTCAGCTGTGTGGGAGTCCAGTGCCTTAACTACCATGCCACCTGCTGGTGCCCTTAAATTAACTTTTTAAGTATATTATGGACTTTTCAGAGTTTTCCTCTGATCCTCAAAGTCTGTACTTGTTTCTGTTCTTAGTAGTAGTTTTCACCTTTTAATGTGAATGTTCTTTTCTGCTCTCCACCTCTAGGAAGTTTTACTGTTTAAAAATATCAAAGGTGTTCTGTAGTGACTGGAAGCCCTAGTATCAACATATTTTAGGGACCAGCAGTTAGCGTAATGGCTATGTTGCTGGACTCCCAGGTAGTCGACCGCGGTTCGCGTCTTGGACCCGGTGGCTTAAAACTCACACCGGGCGCGTGTGCGTGCATACCCAAGATCCCGAGAGGAGAATGGAGGAGAAGGGATTGCGGCGTGGCCATCCCCCCGGGGGGTGATTTCTCGCTTTCTGTCTCTCTGTCTCTCTCTGTCTGGCAAGCGCACGCACTCTATGGCAAAAAACCTCTCCCCCCCCAAAAAAAAAACCCATATTTTGAGTTTTGTAAGCACAGTAGGTACATAATAAATGAGTAATGGTACATAGCACATTAATCTTAGTCATGCACATGGCTTGTACATTACAGCATTTTCTTAATACGTATATTTTCTTTCTGGTGATTTCTAAGTTACCCAGAATCTGTTCTACCAACTGCCAGCTCATGTTTATTCAAAGGAAAGCTCTAAAGTATGGAACTCAAAGGGAAATCATAGAATATTGTAGCTGGAAGATAAAGCTCATCTGACTCAACCTCTTTATTTTATAGGCTGAGAAACTGAGGACTAGTGTGATTTATGACAGGACATAAATCCAGATCTTTAGATTTCAGGCTTTCTTTCTGTCAGTGCTGGTTAATAGCATTTCCTTTCTTTTTTTTTTTTTTTTTTTTTGGAGAGGTTTTTCGCTATAGGGCGCGTGCACTCGCCAGACAGACAGAGAGAGACAGAGAGATAGAAAGCGAGAAATCACCCCCCAGGGGGGATGGTCACGCCGCAATCCCTTCTCCTCCATTCTCCTCTTGGGATCTTGGGCACGCACGCACATGCGCCCAGCGTGAGTTGTAAGCCACCGGGTCCGAGACGCGAACCGCAGTCGACTACGTGGGAATCCAGTGACATAGCCATTACGCTAACTGCTGGTTCCCATATTTCCTATGATCATGGGACTCTTTCTATACTGTCACACATAGCTAGTACCACTGAGAAAAGTAAATTTTTACTTAACTTAGTTATAATTAATTTGAATGCCTTCTTGAAACAGCTCAACTGTTGTCTACTACAAAGTTTTCAGTATTATTAATCACATATACAACAAAATATACAAACACCTGAAAATGTTTAGTAATGAAATGACTATAAATGGGTTCTTGAAATATTTCATTATATCTAAACACCACTGGTTTATAACATACATCATTCTATGTACTCCTCAGAAATGCTACTAATTATACTATGGCAGTGGGGTTTTTGTTGTTGGGTTTTTTTTTTTTGGTTACTGTTTTTGCCATAGTGCTTGTTAACCGTCACCAGAGAAAGACAGTGAGAGAGAAAGTGAGAAATCACACACATCCCCAGCCTTCTGAGGGGAATGGCCATACGACAATCCCTTCTCCATTCTCTTCCTGGGTTTTTAGACATGCACACAAATGTGCCTGGTGTAATTTGCAAGCCCCCAGTTCTGGGACTCAAACTGCAGTCAGCCACATGAGAGACTAGCACCTTAACCACTATGACACCTGCTGGCCCGACAGTGCTTTCTTATCACCTAGAAAATTTTCATTTTATACTTATTAAAAGTGTTCTTTTAGACCTAAATTAAACAAATTATTATACATACATTAAAAGGGAGATTAATATTTCAGGTCTGTCTTTTCTGAATCACTTTTTGTACTTAGACTCATTAATGTCCTATTTTTCCTTCACAATATTGTTCTGTATATGTTAATACAGAATTTCTTTGAAAAATTTATTAAAAAATAAAAGTCATTGTTAATGGCTGTTAAGAAGAGTGCAGTTATGTGGAGCTAATCTACATTTGATTGCATCATTGCCTCCCCCATTCCTACATTATACTCTTAGAGGTTAAATGAATGTTCCTGTGATTTTCTTCAAGTCATTGACACCTCTTCTGTAAGTTTTGATGCTATATGACAACTGTAAGATGCATCCTAATACTGGAGTTGCTAGAATTTGTCTCAGAATTTTAAAAAAGTACTATCAAATTGAACATACCTTTTATTAAAAAGAATTATTTATTTATTCATTTGCTTTTTAATTTGACAAGAGAAAGACGAAGTGAGAAAGCAAGCCACCAGGTCCAGGGCTTGAACCTTGGTTGGCCATGTGGGAGTGTCCAGTGCCTTAACCACCACACCACCTGCTGGTTCCAAACAAACTATTTTAATGCCCATTCTGGTACCTTTCCTGTGGCATTGTGAAATTTGAAGCTAGTTGAAATCGACACTCATTAGGAAAGATTGTAATTGACTGTGGCAACTGAGATTTGCTAGAAAACCAACTTTTCTCCCAAGCCTTGGTTTTGGCTTCTAGAATAAACTCACAACTGATAGTGAGGTAGCTGATCCTGTCTTTGGCTTCATTCTGTTGTTACTTCTAAACTTTTGCTTTTTTTCCTATTGCTGGATACTATAATGTTAGTAATGATTCATTTATTCAACAAATGTTCCAGGCCCGTTTATAACTAGAGCCCGAGTATACCATGGTAAATCATACAAACAGGGAACTCCTGCACGGATGGAGCATGTATTCTAGTGGGAGGAGGCAGAAGGCAAACAAAAAAAAAGGCTAATTTTATAGTAGATAAGTACTCTGAAAAGAATGGGAAGAATGCTAAGTGAGATAGGACATCAGAAGAGACTGACAATTGAGCTAGGTCTTTACGTTATAAGGGAAGAACGTTATAAGGGAAGAACGTGTCAAGCAAAGGAACTAGCAAGAGCAAAGTTTCTAGAGAAATAATAACGATAACTACAACAATAAGAATTACCACTGTCACTTATACTATGCTTGATAATGTGTATAAAGCTTCTTGTGTGTGTGTGTGTGTGTAAAATATCATTTAATCCTCATAGTATCTCAATGGCATGAGTACTTGTTTTTTATTTTTGGACATTTCTTCCATGAGTAAGAGAGAAAGAGAAAGGGACATCCCCAAAGGACCAGAGCCCACCCCCTGATTTTGCCAGTCCCAGATTATGAGTGCATGCCTGACACATTCAGGAAGGTCTCCAGGTGCAAATCTGGAACTTTCCCATGTAGGTTGGCCTTGCAGAGTGTTGTGCTCCTGCTGCATCACTGTGTGGCCCCAGCATGGGTACTGTTATTACCCCTTTTCTATGGATGAAGGTACTAAGGTTTGCTAGATAAGTTTGTGTGCTCAAAAATGTCATTATCAGCTGGTAAGTAGGAGAGCCACATGGAGGCTTAAATATCAAAATTCATGAAGGTTCTGTAGTCCTTTACAAAGGGTAATTTAAGTAAGTTCTTCCCATTTCCCTAGATAGGTTAACAATAGAAAGAACAGTGGACTAGATGGTTGGCTTCTTTTTTTGGTCTCCTGCTCTTAATATGCTTTCTTCCCTTCAAATCTATCCTCCAGTTGTCATTTTTCTGCTAAAACCTTTATGTGGCTTTCACTTGAATTCTCTTTCCCTTCCTCAGCCACATTGTATTTCAGTATACCCTTACTGTTCACCCCACCTCAATCCTCCATATCATCTTCTTTTCTATGACTTTATACAGAGTTCCTTCTTCCTAAAAAGCCATCTTCTTTTGCTACTTAATGCTTTAGAACACAGTTTACCTGTCACCAAGACTTCCTGGACCCTTGAGAAGTGTTCATCCTTCCCAGAAATTCCCTCACATAGTAGTATATTCATTTATCTATTAAAATTATCATTGAATGGGCCAGAAGATGACACACATGAGAAGATCCTGGGTTCATTTTTGGAGACCTTCCTGCGTACACCCAAGTACACATACACCCATGATCTGGGTTGGGATTGAGGTATCTAAACCCTATTGGTCATTCTTTCTCTTTCTCTCTTGCTCATAGAAAAAGTAAATAAATTTTAAAAAGGATTATCATTGTATTAAGTGGTAGCATATAGCCTCTGTTAGATTAAACTCCTAGAGAGTAGTGGCTGCACCAAATTTGTTCATTTTTTCATACAGTAGTCTTCTGCATAGGGGTTATATTCCAAAATTAGTAGATACCTGAAACCATGGACAGTACTGAACCCTATATATACTTTGTTTTTTTCTTTACCTATCTACCTATGGTAAATTTAATTTATAAATTAGATGCAGTAAGATATTAATAACAACAATTACTAGCAGTATACTGTTATAAAAATTATGTGGATGTGGTCTCTCACTCCCAAAATGTCTTACTGTACTACTGGAAATGGAAAAGCAGAAAGCAAAAAGAAACTATCATACGCCCACTGCTGAACATTTCTTAAAACAGTATCTGTTAAATGAGGGGATCTCCAGACATCAGCAATACCTCTGTAACTGGGCAAATGATTTGGCTTTCCTCATTAGAATTTCCTTATCTGTAAAATCAGAATAATAATTCCTGTTCTGCCAATGTCACAATGGTATTATAAAAATTTAAAAAGATAATGCATGTAAAAGTGCTTTGAAATTTTAAACTGTTGCACTGTACAAAGTATTATGGAAAAAAGTAGGTCTAAATCTTATAAAATCTAAAAACTCCTACATAGTTTTCATTTATATCCAGTGGGTTATTAGAGTTTGTATTATTCCCACCCCTTATTTTAACTATGTGTTTTTATAACATCTCATATTTATTAAAATAGCAATTTATTTGTCATCAAGGATAGAGAATACTACTGGTAATTGGGACAGATTTTTTTGAAAAATTTTTTAACATACTGGAGAGCTTTAGTAGACATTCTCCCTGAGGGTATACTGTGAATATTTAATGTATAGAACTTCACCAAGCCTGTAAGATTTTGTGTCTGTGGGAAAGGAGGTAGTTTTCAAGAACATTGCATTGTGTTCTTGTCATGCCATCTAGTGATCACAGCCCAAATCGTTTAGTTATTTTTTAAATTTAGCTTCTTCATTGAGTTAATATTCCATGTAATAACATATTTTATCATATGTTTCAGTGTAGTAGAAATTTGATACGTGTGATTCTGGGACTGTCTTTTTTGTCTATTGGTTCAAGAGGTGTGTGATGGGATTTTAAAGACATTAAAAAGGGACCAGCAGTTAGCATAATGGCTATGTCACTGGACTTCCATGTAGTCTACTGCGGTTCAAGTCCTAGACCCGGTGGCTTAAACTTACGCTGGGCACATGTGCATGCATGCCCAAGATCCTGAGAGGAGAAGGGAGGAGAAGGGATTACGGTGTGGCCATGCCCCCTGGGGGGTGATTTCTCACTTTCTGTCTTTCTGTCTCTGTCTTTCTTTCTGGCGAGTGTACGTACCCTACAGAAAAATAAAAGACTTTTTAAAATGTTTCTATTTGTAATCACTCATGTTTTAGAATTTATTTTATTGACATTTTTAAACTTAAATTGTAAAATATACTCTTGTAACAATACTTAAACATAATTGTAACTATAGAATCTTATTTCCTTGATAGGTGTTAAAAAGGATATTGAGAAGCTTTATGAAGCTGTACCACAGCTTGGTAATTTGTTTAAGATTAAGGACAAAATTGGAGAAGGTAATTGGCAAGTATACTTTATTATCCTTTTAGATTTCTTTTTCCTTCTATTTCTCTTGTATAATTTTTACTTTCATTATTTCATATTGAAAAATATACACTTTTGATATATTAAGACTATAGTCCTATTAGAAATTATGGTAATAGTTTTTTCCCTCGCAAAGAATGAAAGTATAAATAATAAATATTTAACAGTAAAATGAGCATTTCTATTTTAATCTATTATGCCATTAAAGCATTTTTTTCTGACCTGTTTTACAGTCCAGATATTAAGAAATCTAATAAATTGTTTTACAGGCACTTTCAGCTCTGTTTATTTAGCCACAGCACAGTTAAAAGTAGGACCCGAGGAGAAAATTGCTCTGAAACACTTAATTCCAACAAGTCATCCTATAAGAATTGCAGCTGAACTTCAGTGCCTAACAGTGGCTGGGTAGGCAATTTAAAGCTATTTTAATTGAACTATTTGTATATAATTTATAATATTTTAAAGCAGATGCTTAACAGGATGATGAGGTTGTACATGAATTAAACATGGTTTTCAGTCATATGTTTGCAATTTGCCAGCACTCTTCTTTTAACCTTGCATTGATTAGTTAAATTTATATTAATTTTTTTAAGAGTGAATTTCCCTTAAGATTCAGCTTAACTTCTGTTCTTTTACCACTTTTTAATTAATTTTTAAAAATAGGGAGACTCATATTTTACATTTCTCCAACTATTGACAGCCTCATCTCATTTTTTATTTAGAACAACAGAATCATCCGGCATGTCTTTCTCCTTGGTTACTCTCTGCTAGATCATTCCTGCCAACATATGGACACGATCTAGTATCTTATTCCCATGTGCACTGCCCTCCCTCTTCCAGCAGTACAATCATTTCTTTGCTCCTCTTTACAGCCAGTCTTCAAAATAATTATCTGCATACACTGTTTTTACTTCCACACCTCACTTTCACCACACACTCAGTGTGGCTGCTGTCCTCTAGGTTGAACTGAAACCAGTCTAGAGCCAATCATGACTCTAAGCATCATGTAACGTAATTCATTTGTGCCCTTGTCTTTTGGCATCTGTGCTGCCACACCTTCTTGTTTTCTTCCTGCCTCATTTGGCCTTTCATTTTCAGTATTTTTTTTCTTCTACATGATCCCTAATTATTGGAGTTCCTTAGTGCTTGATACTGAGCTTTTTCTCTCTGCCCTTTCTTTTCTAGTATCCTGCTTTACTGCATGGCTTACAGTAATGGTTCCCAAAAGTATTTATGTACCCTCAGACCTTTTATCTTTACTGCAGATTTGTCTATATCCACCTGCCTATTTGACATTTCTACTTGGGTGTCTAATAAATATCTCAAACTTAATATACCTCAGGTTAAATTTTAGTCTACTTTCCTATGCGGAAAAAAAAAAAATCCTGCTATGACAATGTTTTTATCTACCCATCTCCACAAATGGTACCACCAATCTACCTAGTAGCTCAAATCAGAAACCTGGAAGTCATTTTCAGTTTCTCTCTTTCCTATACCATATCTGTCACCAAGTTCTGGCCATTTTGCCTCAGAAATGTATCCAGAAACTCACAAATATCTTTCTTTTTTACTATTACCTCAGTCTAAGTGTAGAATAGTATTATAGCCTACTTCTCTTCTTTCTTAATGCCATTTTCACACAGTAACCATTGTGATTTAAATAAATACATAATATATATATATATATATATATATATGTAATATATTATATTACATATAATATATTCTACCACATGGCCGATCACCATTTGAGTCCTGAACCTGGTGGCTTGAAAACTACACTGGGCATGTATGCGTGCTGGCTATAATCTAAGGAGGGAAATGGAAGAGAGAGGATTGTGGCATGGCCATCCACCCTGACGGGTGATTTCTGTTTCCCTCTCACTTCTCTCACTGTCTCTCTGGCGAGTACATGTGCCCTATGGAAAACACCTACAGAAACCCAGTGTGCTTTAGAAAAAAATAAAACAACTCAACTTAAATGACAGTCTTTCTACCTCCATTTCTGTGCTCCGGTTTTACTAGTTCTTCAAATTTCTCTCAAGATCTTTCTTAACCTCAGGGCCACTTCCCAAACTGCTTACCCGTTAGTCTTCTCTCAGTCTTTGGATGCTGACTTCTTTCTGTTGTAAGCAAGAGTGGCACCATTTCAAAGAAGTCTTCTCTGAACCAAATTAGAGTCTCTTTTTTTAACTGTCATAGCACCTTCTGATTTCTTTCAAGACATTTATTACCAAAGTCTGTCATTGTTTATCACTTTGTTTATCATATGTATTGTCCACTTGATAGTAAACTCCATGAGGACAGAAACTGTGGTAGTTTTATTCACCACTGTATCCCTAATGTGTAACATAGTATCTGGCAAGTAACTACCCACTAAATATATATTGAGTGAATGTATCGGCCTACGTCTTTTTTTCACCCTTCTCTTTATTATAAAAGAGGAGAATGAGGTGGCTTCTTGTATGACATGATTGCACATACATTGTAATCCCCTGAGTAAGATAATTCCTTTTCCCATGCTTGGACTGTTTCCCTCTACCTTTTGTCCTCTAAGGAAAAGTACATGCTAAAAATGTCACTTTGGGGGCCATCAGGTGGTGGTGTGGTTAAGGTGCTGGACTCTGACTTGGCTGACTGCAGTTCAAGTTCCGTCTCTGGCAGTTTGCTTTCTCACTTTCCCTCTCTCTCTTTCTCTGGTCAAATTAATAATAATATAATAATAAATAAATTTAAATAATTATTTTTTAAAAATAGTCTTCATCTGATCTTACAATGCAGTCAGGTAAACTGTCTTTGGGTTCTGCATACATTTTATGCTATTTTCCTTCTGTAACTTCTGTTTTGCCTCCTTCCATTTAAATTGCTCTCTGAAAAATGACCAGTTAATTCCTCATTCTTCTTATTTTAAAAATTGCCAGAGGGTATATTCCCTTGCTAGAGAGCACCCTCCAATGGGGTATGGTGATGCTACAGTCCCTTCTCTGTTTCTCTTTCCTGACAGCGCTTTTAACATGTACATACATGTTACCAGGATGTTTTTAAGCCACTGGGGCTAGGATTTGAACCACAGTTGGCCATGTGGGTTCTGGCTCCCTTAACTACTAGACTAGTAGGCCAGCCTACCAGTTAATTTCTCTTTAACAAACTAAAAACCTTTCCTTGGTCCTTATTCTCTTCGAGCTCTATGTGGCTCACCTGTTCCTTTAAAACTCTTCATTTTGGTGCCCCATCTTTATTTTGCTCTCCAACTCAAAACTTTCCCCAAGGGTCAGTTTTTCTTTTCACTGTATGTGTTTTCATAACTTTGATATCACTTTCTGTAGGTACTCTCACTAGAATTCCCACTTTAGTCTTATATATAGATATCTCTCTCAAAATGCTGAAGTCTTACTTTAAGATGCTTTTCCTGGTTTTTCTATTTTGTTGATATCCACATAGTTTTACTCAGATTCAAAACCACGGAAATCACCTTTACTCTATTTTTCACATCTTTGAAGCAGTGTAGCATAGTGATTAAGAGCACAGATTTGGAGCAGACTGCCTGGATTCAAATCCTGGCTCCTGGACTTATTAGTGTCCTCGGGGAAGTTTCTTTCTTTTTTCTTTTTTTTTTGAGAGATTTTTGCTATAGTGTGCATGTGCTCACTGGAGAGACAGAGATGGAGAGAAGAAGTGAGAAATCTCCCCTCACGGGGCGGGGTGTGTGTGTGCAGATGGCCATGCCATAATCCCTTCTCCTCCATTCTCCCCTCAGGATTTTGGGCACACACGTGCATGGCTAAGTAAATTAAAAAAAAAAAGTAGGTATGAAATTCTTAGTTCAGAATTTGGCATATAGTGAATATTTAATAAATGTCAACAATTACTATTTAAAAAAATTTATTACTATACCAGGACCAACAGATGGCATGGTGGTTAAGACTTGGACACTCCCACATGACTGGCCACGATTCTAGTCCCGGACCTGGTGGCTTGATATTTTCCCTTTCTCTCTCTCATACTCTCTCTCTCTCTCTGATCAAGTTAAAATAAATGAATGAATAAATAAAATAATTTTTAAAAATTATTATTATTACCATCTTATCTGGTAAGTCTTACTTACTCATTCTTTCTCATATTTTTCCTTTCTTATTCTGCCACGTCCAAGTCAAAACTATTATTGTCTCATGTTTGGATTATTATAATAACTTCATAACTGGTGCTATTTTTGTTGTTAAAACTTTCTTATACAAGTCATTTAAATGTATATACCATGTTATGAGAATTTAAAGTCTGTTTTCTAGCGATATGTGTACATTGCTAAAATTTTATTTTAAAAAATTAGCCATAAAGTTTTAGTTCATTTGACCTTTTCTCTAATGTTCCTTGTGCATTTTGCCACTAGGGGGCAAGACAATGTCATGGGAGTTAAATACTGCTTTAGGAAAAATGATCACGTGGTTATTGCTATGCCGTATCTGGAACATGAGTCTTTTTTGGTAGGTTTTACTGTTTCTTGACTTTTTATTAGCTAAATATTTAATTGAAAGCAATTTTATAACCTCATTCATAACTTTATTTTAGGACATTTTGAATTCTCTTTCCTTTCAAGAAGTACGGGAATATATGTTTAATCTCTTCAAAGCTTTGAAACGCATTCATCAATTTGGTATTGTTCACCGTGATGTTAAGCCCAGCAACTTTTTATATAATAGGCACCTGAAAAAGTAAGTATCCAGAATTCTCAGAAAATATTTACTCTTGAGTGAATTTATGCTATGGAATCTATCTTTTAAACATAGAACATAACTGCAGCAGCTATGCACAGATTAAAAATTTTTATTTTGAAAGGGAGATGAAGTGATGGGGAAGATAAAACTTCATTAATAAAATAGTATACATCATTAGATGTACCATGGTTCAGTGGAAATAGCACTTTAGCTAAAAGAGATACAGAAAGAATCTAGTCTTTTTCTTTAAGTTTTTGCTGTAAGGGTATGTGTGCTTGCCAGAGAAAGTGAAATAAAAAGAGAAAGAGAGAGTGAGAAAGCATCCCCCCATAGGGAATGGCCATGCAGCAATCCCTTCTCCTCCATACTCCTCTCAAGATTTTGGGCATGCACACACATGCACCCAGGAAGTTTCTCAAGCCACCAGGTCCAGGACTCAAACATGTAGTCAGCCGTGTGGGATCCAGCTACCTTAACCACCATGTCACTGGCTGGCTTCTAGCCTCTTTTTTTGACCTTACACATGTTTCTTACCTCAGGATTTCATTTTTGTGTCCCAGTAAATGAGGGACTTGGACTGAAAAATAGCCAGTTTCCTGTTATAACACTAAAGTTCTGTTTTTTTTTTGTTTTTTGTTTGTTTGTTTTTAAGAGAGATTTTTGCCACAGGGGGTGTGAGCTCACCGGAGAGACAGAAAGAGATAGACAGAAAGTGAGAAATCACCCCCCGGGGGGATGGCTACACTTCAATCTCTTTTCCTCCATTCTCCTCTCAGGATTTTGAGCACACACGTACACGCGTCTGGCCTGAGTTTGAAGCCACCTGGTCTGGGACTCGAACCGCGGTCAGCCATGTGGGAGTCCAGCAATGTAACCATTACGCCATCTGCTGGTCCCTAAAGTCCTGTTTTTAATGTATATTTTTCATGTTGATTATATACTTTGAGGCATTATATGCTGAAAATAGCTTAATTCCACTGTTTATACAATAGATCATATTGAATGTGGTAAGAAGATTGATACTACAACTTCTTTCTTAGGCTTTTATTCTCCACATTTTCCCCCCATCTTTCTTTAATTAAACCCAGTGTTAAATTATAATTTTAATTTCTTTCTCTTTTAAATTTGTGTAATTAGAAATTATCTGTAGACTGGTGGTTAAGGGAGCCAGATCCCACATGGCCAACTGTAGTTTGAATCCCAGCCTCAGCAGCTTGTAAAACATGCCAGGCATGTGCACATTCATGCCCCAAATTCTAACAGGATGGAGAAATGGAGGAGAAGGAATTGCAATTGACTATGCCCAATTGAGGAGTACTTTTTTTTTTTTTTTTTTTTGGAAAGGTTTTTGCTATAGGGCACATGCGCTCGCCAGAAAGAGAGGGACACAAGAGACAGAAAGCGAGAAATCACCCCCCTGGGGTGGGGGAGGTGGCCACACTGCAATCCCTTCTCCATTCTTCTCTCGGGATCTTGGGCACACACACACACACGCCTGGTGTGAGTTTAAGCCACCAGGTCTGGGATGCGAACTGCGGTCAACTACATGGGAGTTCAGCGACATAGCCATTACGCTAAATGCTGGTCCCGAGGAGTACTTTCTTTCTCCACTTCCTGTCTCCATTTCCCTAGCACAAATGAGCCCTCTAACAATTAAAAAAAAAAAAACAATTTATCTGCTGCGATACCATCTTTGCTACCATCAGTGAACAAAGGATTATATGTAGGCTGTGCATTCCTTTTCTGCCTTGTCAGCACAAGCCATTGGGAGGAGAGCAAAAGTTGATTGATTGTGGGATACAGCTTTTCTTAATTTTCTATCCTAGTTAGCTATTAAATTCTTTGCCTGGAAAACTTATTTTCTTTTTCCTTTTTAAGGAATGCTAAAGAGTCTTAATTGATTCCAAAAAGATTTACAGTTTCTATATGAATATGGTTTAAGAGTATTATAGTGTTACTACACTTTAATTGTTACAGAGAAGTAAATCTACTTATTTTGTTTCTTAGGTACGCCTTGGTAGACTTTGGTTTGGCCCAAGGAACCCATGATACGAAAATAGAGCTTCTCAAATTTGTCCAGTCTGAAACTCAGCAGGAAAGTTGTTCACAAAACAAGTCCCACCTAGTCACGGGAAACAAGATTTCAATGAGTGGCCCAGCACCTAAGGAGCTGGATCAGCAATGTACCACAAAAACTTCTGTTAAAAGACCCTACACAAATGCACAGATTCAGATTAAACAAGGAAAAGATGGAAAGGTTCTACCTCTTATTTCTTAAGTACTAACTCTGTTTTAGAAATGTATGCCTTGGTCCAACAGAGGGAGCTATGATGCTAGGATAGGATTAAAAAATTTACGTTTTTTACTTTTGTTACATGTCAGTTGAGATTTTCTCTAAGAGTTATACTGAATTATTTTAGTATTTCAAAACAAAAATTTACTTTGATGAAATATAGTCTCTTATTAAATGTTTAAAAATTACATTATATGACAAAGATGAAAAGTAACAAATTTTCCCTGCATGTTATAAATATAGATAAGTTAATTCTGTTTAAGAAAACATTAGTTATAGGGGGAAAAAATTCTGAAGTGTCTATCTCCATTTTAGCTGCACAGTAAAACGTAAGATCTATGCAGGTGTTTTTTGAATTTTTTTAGTTATATATATTTGGGAACTATGATAACATTGTATGGATATTAAGAGTTCTGTCTAGACTATGTTCTCCTTTCACAGAAGTGTTTGGTGCCTGAAAATGACTTGGATGCAGCTGTTTTTCTTTCATGTCACTTAACTCTTTCAAAACTATGGCAGAGTACAGCTGGCAGAAAGTGTTACAGATGTAATCCTTATTTTCCTTGTTTTTGTTGGTATTGTAGGAGGGATCTGTAGGCCTTTCTGTCCAGCGCTCTGTTTTTGGAGAAAGAAATTTCAATATACACAGCTCCATTTCACATGAGAGCCCTGCAGTGAAAGTAAGTAATGTAGCTTTATAGTGCAATGGTCAGTGAGTCATACCCTGAAGAGAATTTAGGTAATGAGTAGATTAGCATTTATTAAATAGAGTTGGACTTTGGCAGAAGGTATTACTGCTTTGAGCATTCAGTAAAAACTTTTATTTTTTCCCTGAAATTTTCTGAATTTTTCATCATTTTTGGTTAGCTGTTGTTGCTCTTTCCCTAGAGGAATATTTAGACCATGAAGGCCTTTTCTGTCATTGCTAGAACACATAGTTGATAGTATAGAGATGTTGGTAAAGTTTCCAAATTGTCATCAATGCTAGATGGTTATAAATTGACTTATATCCTGTGACAGCTAGACAGCCTGAGCAACACATTAAAACTTATTTTAGCCAATGTAATTGTGCAGTTTACATCTCTGAAATGGAGTTAGACACTAGAACGTAACTGTTTCATACTTGAGTAACATATTAGGAAAAGTTCTAATAAAAAGTGAGTAAAGTCCAGCAGGTGGCGTAGAGGTTAGGACAGCTGTATTCCACCCAATGACTGATCGTACTGTTCAGATATGGACTCAGTGCCTTGAATATCACAGCAGGCACATGTGTGTGTGTGTGCACCTAAAATCCTGAGAGGAGAATGGAGGAGAGAAAGGACTGGTGTGGCCATCCCCCCGGAGGGTGATTTCTCACTTTCTCTGTCTTTGTCTGTGGCGAGTACATGTACCCTATTTTAGAAACTAAGGAAAAAATATAGAAAAAAAAGAATAAGTCAAATATTTACCAAACTAGGATTAGTCATTTCTAATTTAAGTTTATTTGACAGAAAAACCTTAAACATTTTAATAGACAGCTGTTCGTGTACAATGCAGTAGCACATTCCGCAATTTCAGAATTATACTTCTATTGTTGCTTTTTGCCATGTCTACATTTGTAGATATCGTATTAAATATATCATGTTAAATGTTAGGAAAATACAAACTAGGACTTCTCTTTTACAGCTCGTGAAGCAGTCAAAGACTGTGGATATACTGTCAAGAAAGTTGGCAACAAAAAAGAAGGCCGTTTCCACAAAAGTTACGAACAGTGGTGTGATAAGGAAAACTGGCAGTTCTTGTCCTGCTAATCTGACCTGTGACTGCTATGCAACAGATAAAGTTTGCAGTATTTGCCTCTCAAGGTAATGGGACTGTAAAATCACCAGACAAGATTTGCATTGATTTTGGTGAGCAATTGATTTAATGAGCGAAAGATTTGTGCACTATACGGGCATCAGTGCTGAGTGGTGCCTTGAAGAACAGATGATAACTTTTGTCGTATATTGTTCATCTGAAATGCATATGTTCTTTGGAAAAATGTTTGCTCTTTTAACAAATAACTTGGGGGGGCTGGGAATAGCTTTTTTAGAAGCTTAGAATTACACATTTTACTTACATAATCTTTCTATTTTCCCTCTTTATTCCTGCTGTGTGGGATAACCAGAACCAAATAATATAGCTGCTCTCCTACTCCCACCTTCATAAATTCTTTCCTTTACTTTGCATAAAGCCTTTTCTGATTAATTTAATATATAAGTGGAAAAGTGTATCATAGTTAATTACCCCAAACAAATTAGTATTTAAGTTTATTTTTTTTATTTCTTTCATGAGAGAAAAATACCAATAGAAAGACCCTCAACAAGGTCTTGTCACAGTATGTTCGCTCCGCCCGTTCAGTCAGCCAGGATGATGGGCATGTGCACATTCACCCATTATTCATTTGGACCTGATGTCCAAACCACACTTTTCCATGTGGCCCCAGCATCGTAGAGTAGCGCCCTATTGCCTGTGCCATCAAAGCTGGGCTCAAAAATGGATTTTTATATGAGCTCCTGTTGTATTATTTTTCCACTAAGGTGTTACCATCTACTCTCTCCTTTTAAACATTTATTTTTTGTAGTGGTTTTTGCCTCAGGGCATGTGTGCTCACTGGAGAGAGAGACAGAGATAGAGGGAAAGTGAGAAATCAGCCTCCACGAGGGGATGGCCATGTCGCAGTCCCTTCTTTCTTCATTCTCCTCCCGGGCTCTTGGGCATGCACTCACATGTGCCTGGCATGAGTTTCAAGCCACTGGGTCCAGGACTTGAACTGCAGGTGGTGATGTGGGAATCCAATGATGTAACCACTATACAATCTGCTGGCCCCCATACTTTTAATTTTTTTTTAAATGTCAGAGGGCACATGTATATCCAAGAGGGGATTGAGGGAAAGGGAAAGAAAGAAAGAAAGCACTCTCAAGAGGTTCTGGTCATGCCTCAATCTTTTTTCCTCCAATTCTCCATCCTTTCAGGACCTGGGATTTGTGTGCATGGTTGGCACGATTTTCCAGCCATGAGTCCAGGATCCAAACCCTCATTGGCCATGTCAAATTGACCCTAACCACTGTATTATAGGGTTAACCCCTACTATCTCTTTTTATACTTAGAAATTGTCTTAAAGCCTTTTTGGAGTAAGGACAGGGAACTAGTAGAAGAAGGAAAAACTAGTAGAAGTAAAATCTAGATCATTATTTGCTTTTAATAGCTTATTTATGTAGATAGCAAGGCAGCATTTATTGTAACTAAATTGATAAATATTGTCGTTTTGAACTTAAATAGATCAACTTTAATATAACGTATTCTTATTTATTCATCGTAAGGCGCCAGCAGGTTGCCCCTAGGGCAGGTACACCAGGATTCAGAGCACCAGAGGTCTTGACGAAGTGCCCTAATCAAACTACAGGTATGTTGTACTGGAAATACAGAACCTAATTCAAATGGATTGTCCCAGATATATTTTATTTTATGATCTTTGTCTATTTATAACTAGTATTTGAGCTCTTTAAACTATGCCAGCAGTTCTAGCAGCATAGCATTTTCATTTTTGAGATAATGCTATTCTTTATGAAAATGTCTAATGCCAGCATTGCCTTTTTTTTTTTTTACATTTTTATAGATTTTATTTTGCTTACCTATTTACAAGATGATTTTTTTAAAGAATTATTTTTCTTTAATTTTGTTTATTATTAATATCATTATTATTATTTTTAATTTGACCAGAGAGAGAGGGAAAGTGAGAAGGCAAGCTGCCAGATCCAGAACTTGAACCACGGTGGGCCATATGGGCATCCAGTGTCTTAACCACCATGCCACCCGCCAGCCCCTATTTACAAGATGTTTTTATCAGGAATTTTGTTAACATCAAAATTGGAAGGGAAAAATTGTTTTAAGTAGTTTTTCCAGCATTTCATCTATTTGTGTAATAACCCCAAAACTTTCTGTAATGTAGTTATAATTATGTTTGATTAAAATTATTTTTTGTTTGGACCAGCTGATAACGTAATGGTTATATTGCTGGACTCAAATGGTAGATCGCAGTTCGAGCCCTAAACCCAGCAGCTTGAAACTCACACTGGGCACCTGTGTGCGTGTGTGTGTGCCTAAAATCCCGAGAGGAGAATGGAGAAGGGATTGCAGCATGGCCATCCTCCCTAGGGGGTGATTTCTCGCTTTCTGTCTATCTACCTCTGTCTCTGGTGAGCACATGAGTCCTATAGCAAAAATCTCTCTTTAAAAAATAAAAAAAAAAATTATATATATACACACACACACACATATATTTTTGTTATTATGAAAAATATATAAGAGCAATTAAAAGATTTTGAAAGAGGAAAAAAAGTCTTCTGTAATCTAAAAAGTTATTAGGGAACCAGAAGCCAGGAAACATTTTGTTGAATGAATAGATGAATCTTGGTATTCACTTGGATTATGGGCTTTGAAGAAATGCATTCATTCATCATATGTCTGTTCAGTGCTTGCTAATGATGCACAAATGAATGAGACCATCTGCTCACATGCTGTTCAGGACATACTCTCAAATAATTATAAAATAACATGTTGAGTATGGTGATAAAACTTTATAAAACATATTCAAAGCGTATGTATCCTGATCTGAAGTGATTATGTAAGGAAGTTCAAGGAAGAGATAACCTCTGAGGTGAGAATATAAATTGGGTGAGGAGTTAACTGAAGGATGAGCTAAGGAACTCAAGAAACAGTACAGGCCAGTGGGATGTGATGGCATGTGCCTATAATACTAGCAGTTTGTAGAAGCTGAGGCAGGAGGACTAAGACATAGTGAGACCCTTTCTAAGAAAGAAAGAAAGAGAAAAAGAGAGAAAGAGAGAAGGAAAGAAGGAAGGAAGGAAGGAAGGAGAGAGGAAGAGAGAGAGAGAGAGAGAGAGAGAGAGGGAGGGAGGGAGGGAAAAGAAAGGAAATGAAAGGAAAAGAAAAGCAGCATAGTGTAGTCATGGAAAGCATGAAGGCTTAGTGTTGCTAGAATGTAAAATACAAGTCAAGGAATGGTGAGAAATAAACCTGGAAATAGGTGGGAAGGTCAGATAATGTTTGATCAGCAGCTTGGACTATATACTTTAAATGTTAGAAAGTTATTCAGGGGAAAGAAATGGTAATATTCTAGATGGATCATTGTAGCAGGTGTACAGAGAAGACAGATTTTAGAGAATTGTGGTCCAGATGAGATATTATGAAGGCATGAGTTAGAGCATTGTTAATAGTGAAAAGAAAGGTAAAGGATTAGAAATCAGTGCTTGGTGATTTAATAATCGAATGTAGAATTAGGGCGTGGGGTGGTAATGGGAGAAGGCATCCAGAATATTCTCCAGATTCCTAGCTTGAGGGACTTGCCTGTGTGCCAACCAGTAACCAAGTTAGAGATTAAAGGAGAAGGAACTAGTTTATAGGGAAAGGTAAGATTGGTTTGGGGGGCTTAATTGGTTAAGATATGAGATATCAGGACCAGCAGAAGGCATAGTGGTTATGTCACTGGACTCCCATATAGTTGACCACGGTTCGAGTCCTGAACCCATTGGCTTAAAACTCATGCCAGAGGGAACCAGCAGTTAGCGTAATGGCTATGTCGCTGGACTCCTACGTAGTCGACCGCAGTTCGTGTCCCGGACCCGGTGGCTTAAAACTCACGCCGGGCGCATGTGCGTGCGTGCCCAAGATCCCGAGAGGAGAATGGAGGAGAAGGGATTGCGGCGTGACCATCCCCCCTGGGGGATGATTTCTCGCTTTCTGTCTCTATGTCTCTGTCTGTCTGGCGAGCGCACGCGCCCTATAGCAAAAATCTCTCCAAAAAAAAAAAAAAAACTCATGCCAGGCATGTGTGTGTGTGTATACCCGAAATCCCAAGAGGAGAACGGAGGAGAAGGGATTGCAGCGTGGCCATCCCCCCAGGGGGTGATTTCTTGCTTTCTGTCTTTCTGGAGAACACACACACCCTATACCAAAAATCTCTCTCTAAAAAAAAAAAGATATAGGGTATCTAGGTGGAGATGTTGAGAATAAAAGTTACGTCTGAAGTTTGGCCAAGTTGCTGAACTGACAATATAATTGCGTGTCATCATTATATAAATGGTAGTTGAAGCCATAAAGTGGCTGGGCCAGTTGGGGAGCATGCATATACAAGGGGAGAGGTTTGAACTCTGAGGAGACTCAGCACTTAAGACTTGAAGGAAACATTGAAGGAACAGGCAGAGTTACAGAGAACTAAGAAAGGAAAATGACAGAGTGGTCAAGGAATAGGGCAAATGACTTGATACTAGGAGTACAGCTGTTAAGAAAGAAGCTGTTTCTGAAAGGAAAATAAAAAGAGCTTTGTAATACGAGGCTGAGCTGGTGTTAATCTTAACGGCCAGAATTCTAGAGATTGAAGTTTCTATGGAAGTAGTTGTGGAAGCATTAGGCTTAAGAAGAGTTCCTAATGTTCAATACTTTATACTAAAATGAAACACTTTTCCTGTAGTATGCTGTTATCGACGCTTATCCAGATTTTTCCCCACATAGCTATTTTTGGATTTCTTTTGATTCTGTAAGATGTACATTTAGTGTTTGTAATGATTAACTATCCTTTTATACTTCCCAACATGTTGCTCAAGGAAGAAAACATTGTATTTTGGATCAGGATTCTCAATCCTGGCTATGTGTTAAAATTCCCTGAAGGACTCAAAAAAATACCTCCTTATAGAACTAGTCAGTAGAATCTCTGAAGGACAGAGCCTAAGCATTTGAAATTTTTTGATTTACTTGTTTACTCCATGAGAGAGAGACAGGCTACCCCCAACAAAGTCTTCATGCCATGATCTACCCCTTTCTCAGCCAGCCCAGATCATAGGCACACACATGTGCCCCTAGCATGCTCAGGAAAATCGCACGACTGGAAACCAGGACCTTTCCTGTGTGAGTCTGTTATCACAGCAGTACCATCTGGCACCTACATCTGAAATTTTCAAGGCTCCCAAGATGCTGTGCACCATAAAGGTTGAGAACTGATAATAGATTTAGAATTCATTTTGTAAAATGTGTTTTCTGTTGCAGCAATTGACATGTGGTCTGCAGGTGTCATATTTCTTTCTTTGCTTAGTGGACGCTATCCATTTTATAAAGCAAGTGATGATTTAACTGCTTTGGCCCAAATTATGATAATTCGGGGATCCAGGGAAACAATTCAGGCTGCTAAAACATTTGGTAAGCAGTTTTATATTATGGAACATAACAAATGTCTTTAATTATCTCTGACAACCCTCTTAATAAATTATTACAAAATATTCTTTACAAATAAACAGATTCTGCTCATAAAGTTCTGTAATTTTCAGTAAAATATTTCTCAACTGCTTGAAAATAAATTTTCCTTTCAGAAATTATCATTACTTCTCTCTATATATAACCATTTCACCTTAACCATGCATAAAGTACTATAGTGCTCCGGTATTTAAAGTTCAACTTTGTAACCTTAAACAAAAGAATAAGGAATAAAATCTTAACTGCTTTTAGTTGTGGTTTGACTTTAATTACATAAGTAGTTTTTAATAATTTAATATTTTTATTGTATATTAAGGTACTCTACTTGGTTCCGAGAATGTCCTTAAATTTAGATCTTAGTGTAAACTAACAACTAAACAGTTAATTATGGTACTTTGTAACAAGGACTACAGTGGAGAAGGGACTAGAAATGTGTGTTAATTTTCGGGTTCCTTAGGGTTAGAGTAGTAGAGAAGTGAAATGAAAAGATCATTTTTACTATTAAGGTATTATTGTAAGTATATTGGATGTGGGAAGTAACCTCCCTAGCTGCTCAAGTTCTTCTTCAAGACCAGAATATGCAGTGCACTTCATAGGGCATCTGAGAATTATCTCAGCTATGGCTGGCCAACAACTTCCAATGCCCACTTGTGTTTATTCTTCAAGCACAATTATAGTTAATACTTTCTAAGGAGTGAGTCTGATTTTGTCACCTTGCTAACATAATATGGAACACTCCTCTGGGACAAAGCTCTAGTCAGTCTACTTCAAGAGTAGTTGGACTACTTTGTGACCAGACCCAGGATCAATGGGTGTTTTTCTTTTTTTGGAGAGCTTTTTGCTATAGGGCACGTGCACTCGCCAGAAAGACAGAGAGAGACAGAAAGACAGAAATCACCCCCCCAGCGGGGATGGCCATGCCACAATCCCTTCTCCTCCATTCTCCTCTCGGGATCTTGGGCACACACACACACACACACACACACACGCCCAGCATGAGTTTAAGCCGCCAGGTCCGGGACTCAAACTACAGTCGACTACATGGCAGTCCAGCAACATAGCCATTACACTAACTGCTGGTCCCAGGATCAGTGGGTCTTGATCAGGATTGCATATCAAAATTATCTGAGAAACTTCAAGAAATATATATACCTGCCCCACCTCACCCATTCCTAGAAACTATGATTCAGAAAATATGATAGAAAGGCTCTAAGCTTGTTGGCTTGAAAAAAAGAAAAGAAAAAATGATTTATCAAGAACCAATTCTGGTTAAGAAGCACTATAAAAATGATTGCCCTTTACTTGGGCACCAGAGCCATGATCTAATCCATAAGAAAAACTTGGTGGTTGTAAAGAAAATCACATAATATGGGACCAGCAGATGGCAGAATGGTTACATCGGCTGGACTTGCACATGGCCGACTGGTTTGAGTCCCGAACTTGGCAGCTCGAAACTCATGCTGGGTAGGTGTGTGCATGCCCAAAGTCCCAAGAGGAAAATGGAGGAGAAGAGATTGTGTGTCCTTCCCCCCACCCCCTGGGGATGATTTCTCACCTTTTGTGTGTCTGGCCAGTGCATGCACCCTATGCAAAAATTTCTGTTTTAGATAAAAACGAAAACCACATAATATAAGGGTTTCATAAAATGCTTTTGCAGCAAAGTCAACCCAGACTTGTACCTATTTTGTACCTATTATTAAAAAAAAATGTTATTTGAGGATAATCAGATGAAATAATGCATGACACAAGGGGGAAAGTAAGTCTACTCTTACACAGCTTAAGTTCTAGTGAGAGAAAATAGATATAAACTGTCAGAGATAAATGGTTTTAAGAAAGATCAAAGGAGTGGGGGCCAGCAGGTGGCATAGTGGTTAAGATGCTGGACTCCCACATGGCTGATGCAGTTTTAAGTCCAGAACCCACTGGCTTGAAACTCATGACAGACATGTGTGCATCCAGGCCCAAAAATCCCAAGGGGAGAATGAAGGAGAAGGAATTGTGGCATGTCCATACCCCCAGGGGGTGATTTCTCGCTTTCTGTCTCACTGTCTCTCTAGTGAGCACACATGCCCTATAACAAAAATCTCTCTCAATAAAAAGAAAAATCAAAAGAGAAAGGAAGTGAAGGGGACTCAGTTACTTAGGATAGGTTGGTCAAGAACAGCATTTCTAAGGATGTGACATTTGAATAGAACAGCATTTCTAAGGATGTGACATTTGAACAGAACAGAAATGTTCAGTGAATGTCTTTTGTGCAGACCAGTAAACATTGATTGAGTACCTAATATGTACCAGGCATTTTTAGGTTTGGGGGGGGAGGCAGTTCAGAGATGAACAAGACAGTCCTTATCTTCAGAGAGTTCATAGTCTAGTAGGCAAAACTGATAAACATTTTGTCAATTACAATATAAGTTAGCAAAAGTAATAGAATTCTAACTGGTTTCTAACGAAGTTTTAAATGATCAGTTCTCTCCAGGAGAGTCAGGCCTCCCACAGGGATTCTTGAGCAGAGTAGTGATGTGATCAGGAGTGTCCTGGGCATACAGGGAGGGTGAGGCATCCTAGGCAAGGACAGGAACCTGCAGTCAAAGGTGTGGAAGCTTGAAAGGGTGGGGGCTGGGAGCTACAGCTGGGTAAAGATTACAGAAGGGTAAGATGAAGCTGCAGATGTTGTTAGAGCCAAGGAAGAGCCTGACATAGCTTATTCACTGCTTTTTACTGTCTCCCACTGGATGGCTTGGCCTTCAGCTATGGAGTGCAGACATAAATACACATGTGTTTTTTTTTGTCTCATGCTCTGTGTCTCCATAAAACAAGTGGTTGAACTTGCATGTTTATAATGAGAACCTTCTGATACAGTCAAATGATGTACTAAAATACTTTATTTTCTTTTAGGCAAATCAATATTATGTAGCAAAGAAGTTCCAGCACAAGATTTGAGAAAACTGTGTGAGAGACTCAGGGGTATAGATCCTAACACTCCAAAATTAACGAGTAATACACAAGGGCCTGCTTCTCGAGACCCAGCTTTTTCAGAGAAGACTGACTGTAAAGCTTCCAACTTCGTACAAACATCTCAAGTACAGCACTCAGGGAATCCATTATATGAAGGGGACAGTAATGGCTGTGAGGATCATTTTGATGAGTTTACTACCAATTTAGAAGGCTGGGATGAGGTACCTGATGAAGCTTATGACCTGCTCGATAAACTTCTAGATCTAAATCCAGCTTCAAGAATAACAGCAGAAGAAGCTTTGTTGCATCCATTCTTTAAAGATATGAGCTTATGATTATGGTCCTTTGTTTCATGTTTACTGTTTTGTATTGTGAGGTGGAAAAAAAGAGTTCTTTGTAATAGGCATAAGGTTTTGTTTATAGACCAGGGCATAATGAATAATTTATTTAAAAATGTTAATAGTATTTGTTGTGGTGGAAGGCTCTTAAATATAGATTAAGATTACTTAAAATGCATGAGATACTTTTTTGGACTAACAAACAACATGATCTTTGAGTTAAACCCACTTAAGTAGAATCAGAATTTTAGTTTGCTTAATTTTAGCCTAGTACATAAAGATTCATGATAACAGCTTAAAATTAATGGACGTGATAAAGATTAAAGGGATCAAAAGATTTAGTTTACTGATTACTTAGAGCTGTGAGCTATGTATACTTTTAGAAAACAATCTGCTACTGGTGCTATCACAATTTTATAGGTAAAGAAAATAATTTCCTTTGCTAGAGGTATATATTATACCTTTTATGAACACTAAAACAAATTAATGAGGACATTTTGGTCATGGGGCAATATATCACTTAAAATTGAATTTAATGTATCCATTTTTAAGAGCTATTTTATGCAAGCATTGTTTTGTGTGAATCATCTTTTTTATGTGAACTGCCTTTTCTAAAAGATTTTTCTTGATTTGTCTTTGGTCTCAGCCCCCACCTAACACATTCTCCTTGGAAATTATATGGTGCTTATCCCAAAGTTTCTGGGTGCTTTTATTCAATACTGTTTGTGTTTACAATTGGGAACTTAAAAAATACATACACTGTTTAATAAGGGAAGCTGTAGGACCAAGGTAAAGATAGATAGCCCAAGGTGCTTTTCCTTCTCTCTTTTGATTTTGTATATTTTTATACCATCATAGGTATATATCTAAATATGCCTATAAAAGGAGTAAAACAAGTAATAAAAGAAAAACAATTGAGAATATTATTGGAGTTTTTTTTTTTTTTTTTTTTTTTTTTATCACGGCCCATACCATCTAGATCTCTATATCCTGTTTGGACTAAGTTGGTTCTGCTCAGAGAAGAAAAATTACTGGAACCTTAGGTAGGTTGGGAAGAGCAATAATGAGCAAGGAAGGGAGAAAAGGACCGAAGGTAGAGGTTTATGTGTTCATCACATTCTACGCTTACATGTACATCTCAGTGATAGCAGATCACACTTCCCATGAGAAGTGAGTTGGGAATGGTGGGCGATCTGAGAAATTCCCATATAGTAGTCATAGAATATAGAAGCAGCTTGGAGACAATCGTTTTGTTGTTTTGAGCATTGGTAGCTTAATGTGTCTACCTAATGTATTCGGTAAGTATAACGTGTATATATTTACATATATAGATATAAACCATCACCTTTGATCTCTGCTGTCTTACACTGTAATCTTTGAAAAAAACTTGAATGTTCTTGCATATATGTGTTTAATAAAGGTATCTTTTTACTTTTTTTAATGTCAGACCACTAATTTGAAAAACAATAGCTTTTTCTGAAAAGAATATTGATCACTGGGAGTATTTTCCTTCTGAGATTGAGATCTTAATTTAGCAGAGTGGGTAATAGGTTAACAAATAAGTAATAAATGAAAAATAGAATATTTTTCTATAGAAAAGGTGTTCATTGATTTATAGGGTACTTGTCAAATAAAGCCAACAGTAAACTATCTTCACTAACCAAGATGAAGTTTTTACCTGTTAAACTTTTTCTTTTGAGAGACTTTGCTATTAGGGTACACGCACTCATTGGAGAGAGAAAGAGACAGAAAGTGTGAAATCACCCCCTGGGGGAGGGCCATGCTACAATCCCTTCTCCATTCTCTCAAGATTTTGGGCATGCACACACATGCACTTGGCCTGAGTTTCAAGCTGTCGGGTCAAGGACTCAGACCGTGGTCAACCATGTGGGAGTCCAGTGCCTTAACAGCTACGCCACCTGCCAGCCCCATTTGTTAAGATTTTTGACTCACAAGTTAACATATCTTAGAAAATTAAGGAAAAATTTATTCAATGAGCAAGGGTGGAGAGATTAAGTATAAAATCCAGAGCTGTTTTAATTTTCCATTAATGTCACTTTATGACAGAACTTTGTTCATATTGCAAAGAGGAGTGGTATAGGGAGCTAAGTTTTTTAGATTTTTGCTATAGGGTGCATGTGCTCACTTGAGAGACAGAAAGCAAGAAATCACACACACAACCCCCCCCCCCCCGCCCCCCCAGGGAGATGACCATACTGTAATCCCTTCTCCAGTCTCTTCCTGGGATCTTGGGCAGGAATGCACATGATCCTGGCATGAGTTTCAAGCTGCCAGGTCCAGGACTCGAACCACATTTGGCCATGTGGGAGTCTAGTAATGTAACCATTACATCATCTGCTGTTTCCCAGAAGCTAAGGTTTAAAAATATCTAGTGTTACAAATTAGTTTTCAGGGGATTTCAGTTCCACTGGAGAATGTTGCCTCAGTTTGGGGCAGACATTTACAATGTGCTGGAATCAAAGTAAGGAACTTCCATACATGTATTCTTTGGGTTTTTAAGCCTTCTAAACAGGTTTTGTAATGCCAGATATATTCCTCAAAGATTTTAATCAGACAAAATAGTCATTTTTTTAAAATTATTTAACTTTATTAGTATTATTTTGATAGGCAGAGAAAGAGAGAGGGAAAGTGAGAGAGCAAGCTGCCAGGTCCAAGACTTGAACTGCGTTCGGCCATGTGGGAATCCAGTGCCCTTAACCACCATGCCACCTGCTGGTCCCCAAAATAGTCATTTCTAGGGGAAGATTAATAAGGTAACTGATTAATGCCATATTCTATTATGGAAGTTCCCAGAGTACTCAATTACTTTTCACTGTCAGCTTTTTAAAAATTCTTATTGCTCAGACTCTTGAGATAAAACTGTTAAGGGTCTTTTTCATTTAATAAGCTTTATTAGCTATTTAAAACTATTAATACAGCAAACTACATGTATTGGTTTTTGAAAGGCTGAAGCTCCCTAGCATTTTTAATGAAACTTTTCCTAATATGGAGAGGATTGTGTTGTTTTAATGACCTAAATAATAATGTGGCTCATAAATGGTTATTCCAAAGAAACTTCCAAATCTGGAGGAAAAGTCATCAAGTGATGTTAATATCTTACTCTTTCTGGCATTGGGATTTTAGGGACAGAATGGTATTACATTTGTCAGAGTATTGATTGCATAAAACTTGAAGCCCACAAGACTTGTAGGTTTAGTCATTTCTGTTGTTTATGTAATTTCAGCCCTACACGTCACCAACAAGTTATTTATCTCAAGAAACTGGCCACATTTGACGAGTATTGCTGTCTGCCAGTGTCTGCAGATGTGTTTCCGCCTACAGTCGTGCGTGTTGTCTGTGGTCTGAAGAACACAGACAATTGATAGAAAAGTCAATTCTCTGTTCAGATTTTTTCTTACGTTTTAGAACTGCGGCTGTCTTCTAATTTTGTCAAATGATGTGTCTGAACTATCTTCCTTTCTTGAAAAATGGCCATTATCAACCATGTACTGCCTAAGCAATCAGAAGTAACTGTTGTGTCAGGTTACAGCCAGGTTTTCAACAAAGTGACCACAAAGGTCAGTCTTAAGGCAAGTATTTAGTGAATAATGACATTTTAGATATCTGAAATGAAAAAAGCATGACTTTAGGAAAGAAATTTGCAACTTGGGTGAGGAAATTATAAAAGTTCAGAAAGCAAAAGTAATTGCAGCATAATTTAAGAGCTTAATGTAGCATTTTTTTTCTCAAATTGAAGAAAATGAACTAAAAGAGTAAAATTGTCCTTGATCTCTGTTTTGAATGCTTAAAAAAAATAGCTGGTGGTTAAGGCACCTGGATCCCACATGGTCAACTGCATTCCCAGGCCCAGCAGCTTAAGAAATGGGGCGTGTGCATTCCTGCCCGAAATACTGAAAGGAGAATGGAGAAGGAATTGTGACACGGTCATCTTCCCTGGGTAGTGCTCTCTCTCTCTGTCTCTTTAGTGAGGGTATGTGCAAGTTAAAAAACAAAAATGAAAACGCAGTAGCGCCAGCCCCATAGCACAGTGGTTAAGTACTGTGCATAGGATGTCAGATCCCATGTGGCTGACCAGGGTTCGAACCTAGCCTCAGTAGCTTGAAAAACATACCAGGTGCATATGAATGCCCTAAATCCTGACAAGAGGTAAAAAGGATTGGGGTGTGGCCATGCCCCATTGAAGAGTACTTTCTTATGTGTGAATGTGCGCCCTGGCAATTCAAAATAAAGACTATATATGGACAAACTCAAAAGGGTCAGATAAATAAAAACCGATAAAGTGTACACATAGCTTTTTTCCTTTTCTTTTTTCTGGGGGGGGGGGGGGGGGGGAGACTTGCAGTAGGGCATGTGTCCTTGCTGGAGAGACAGACAGAAAGTGAGAAATCACTCCCAAGGGGGATGGCCACCCTGCAATCCCTTCTCCATTCTCTTCTCAGGATTTTGGGCACACACGCACACACCTCTGGCGTGAGTTTTAAGTCACCAGGTCTAAGACTCAAACCACAGTTGATTATGTGGGAGTATAGCAGCATAACCATTATGCCATCTGCTGGTGTCGACACAGCTTTTATAAAGCAAGAAAGATGACGAGAAAAATATAAAAAGAGTTTAAAATTTATACTTAAGCATTCACCTTATGCAGAATATCCTCTTGAACTTAACATACCAAGCAGGTTCTGTCATGGACTGTACTGGAGTGATTCTCAAGTAATAGATCTAGCACTAGAAAATTTAATCCCAGCCTAGGAAGGAAGATTCTAGATTCATCTCTAGTTCTCTGTTTAGGGAATGCCAGTTTCACTCCAGTAGACAACCAGAAAGATGGATCGAAGGACGGGCTCCCGACACCCTGAAGTCAGAATGGTGACACTGTCAGCCCCTGGGTGAGGAGAGCTAGTCAGAAACAACAAGCATCAGATGACTTCTTCCTAATCAGAAGTTTTGCATATGTTCTTTATTTACATTTAATTGATGGTGTGTTTTTATATGTGTGTTTAATTATGTATTTGCCCTTTGTGTAAATTCCTACTGTAGCATTTATGAAGACTAGCATTTGATCTAGAAATGACTCCAACTAGGACAGGACGAAGAAAGTAAATCAGGAACAGATGTGTGGCTCCTTAGCTTCACGCTGTTATTGTAGCTCTGTATTTAAGAAAGAGGAACTGGAGCTAGGGAATCCAGCACCCCCCAGTGTCTCTGGATGCTCATCTTAATGCTTTCTGACCCAGTAGAAACTGCTTTATTTCTTCTGGCATGTTGCTGATCACCATCTTCCCACACCTACATGCTCTGATTAAAAACAAAACCAGTCGCACTATATTGGGCTGTCAGAAAAGTCATGACGTATTTTTTCTAAGCAAAAATGCGTCATGACTTTTCCGACAACCCAATGTGTATGTTTGAGTAATCTGTAGACAAGTATTAGCAATGCTCCTTTAAAATACACTTCCCCTAGGGTTTGTGAAATAAGTGCGTGGTGTTCTGTGAGTGTACTTTTTCTTTTTTCTTTCTTTATTTCTCTCTTTTTTTTTTTTTTTTTTCAGGTTTTTGCTATAGGATGCATGTGCTTCCCAGAGACAGAGAGTGAGCGAGACAGTAAGACATCATTCCCCAGGAGGGATGGCCAAGCCACAGTCCCTTCTCCTCCATTCTCCTTGGGATATGGGGCATGCACACACACGTGCCCAGAGTCCGGGACTTAAACCATTGTTGGCATGTGGGAGTCCAGCACCTTAACCATCACACTACCTGTTGGCCTGAGTGTACTTTTATTTTTTAAATTTTGCTAGAGGGCATGTACATTCACTGGAAAGAAACAGAGGAGAGAGAGGGGAAGTGAGAAAGCACTTCCCATGGGGGATGGTCATGCAACAAGTCCTTCTCTGTTTCTCCTGTGGGATGTTAGGCATGTATGCGCATACCTGGCATGTTTTTCACCTTCACCACCACACCACTGGCTGGCTGGAGTGTACTTTCTGTCATTTAATTTTTTATTTTAAAACCCAATAGGTAAATGGCCATATCAAAGGTGTACTCTTTATAAAAAGAAAACTATCACTTAATATTTAAAAAATTGAAAAATACCTGCATCTTACATCTGTTGAATATTATGCAGAATCATCTTTCTTGTTTGCACCTATATGACGTGACTAATCTAGTGGCTGATATTTACTGAATTCAGTGCTTATTTGTTAAGTGAATGCATTTAAGTTACACTTAATTAATGAACTTTTTTGACAAAATATTAAGCCCCAAACCTCTCAGGGCCAGATGGTGGTGCCGCAGTTAACGTGACTAGATCCACGTTAGAGTTCTGTGTGTGTCCTGTAGCCGCCCTATGCATGCTGGGTGCACACACACACATGTCTATGATCCCGGCTAAGGGTGTGGGTAGGGTGAAGTCCCTGGTAGGATATCTGTCTCTCTTTCTGAAGAAATACATGGATAAACTTTTCAAAAGAAGCAAATAAGAACCACTCTTAACAATGGTGTCTATTTTCCCAAGTTTTAGACAATTTATTTGATTGCGAGTGACATCAAATGGTAAGGAAAGGGAAAAGCCTCCTTCCTCCTACACAATCTCTTTCCAGTAGCGCACCTCTCTTTATCATAAAAGTGTAATTTAAGTGAAGGTGACGCAGACAGAATGCTGTAGGTTTAGAATAACCCCAAAGGGGTCTTTGGACTTTGCAGCTGTCAGAACTTGGAATGCCTTTCTTTCCAGCCTGTGAGGGCCAAACTATTTCTTCTTACCAGGCCATCAGAAGTTTCACTGTCCCTTTAGTCCAAATGATCATTTCCTTGATTTCCTAAACACGAATTAGGAGCTCCTTGAAGGTGCAGACAGTGCTATATATCCCAACATTCCCTATCAGTGCATTAGAGACTCAGGCACCCAGTCAAAACTTTGGACTAGGAGTCTGATACCATAGGGTATTTCCAAACCCCACCAGAATAATCCCACCCTAAGGATCGCTCCTTACTTCTTAAACATCTAAAGGATTCTATTGTTTGTTTGTTTTTTGCTTGGTGATCTATTCTAAAGCTTCTCAGCTTTTTTATCCCCATCTCATCCATCTCAGTTCTAATTTCCATGGGCTCCAATTTGCTAGTGACCATTTCTACTGCTTTGACCTCAGTTGAGACAGAGAACAGCTGGTGGACATTTTTATCTGCAATAACCCTTCACATCCTGGAAATGGATGAGCAAAAATGTCATAATTCTCTATTAGAGTCATGCTTTTACTTCTGCTGCCTGCCAAGCACCGCAATGATTTTTTTTGAAATTTAGTTTGTTTTAAGGACTTGTAAGTATGAATAAAATACTATGGGAAAGCAAAATGTACACACTGGGCTGCGCTTTGCTAATGTGATTCATCTTCAAACATGTAGGGTCCTATTCATTCTGGATTTCTGAGATTGTTTCAATTCCAAAAACGGTCCATTTCAAAAAATCATCATTCTGAGAATTTCAACATATCTGAATCCAAATTGCATTTTGAAGAAATTCAACTAGGGGGACCAGCAGTTAGCGTAATGGCTATGTTGCTGGACTCCCATGTAGTTGACTACTGTTTGAGTCCTGGACCCGGTGGCTTAAACTACACCAGGCGCGTGTGCATGTGTGCCCAAGATCCTGAGAGGAGAATGGAGGAGAAGGGATTGCGGCGTGGCCATCCCCCCTGAGGGGTGATTTCTCGCTTTCTGTCTCTCTGTCTCTCTCTGTCTTTCTGGTTAGCGCACGCACCCTATAATAAAAACCTCTCCAAAAAAAGAATTTCAACTAGAAATGGCGTGAAATTGAAATTGTTAGAAATACATTCCAGTTTCTTGACTGAAAATACGTCTGTTGTAACACATGTGACAACGAAGCCTATCTCTGGCTTTGGAGACCAGTTACTGAATGAAACAGATTTCCCCAATGTCTTTTTTTTTTTTTTTTTTTGAGAGGTTTTTGCTATAGGGAGCGTGCTCTCACCAGACAGACAGAGAGAGACATAGAGACAGAAAGCGAGAAATCACCCCCCCCGGGGGGATGGCCACGCTGCAGTCCCTTCTCCATTCTCCTCTCGGGATCTTGGGCACACATGCGCCCGGCGTGAGTTTTAAGCCACCGGGTCTGGGACACGAACCACGGTTGACTACGTGGGAGTCCAGCGACATAGCCATTACGCTAACTGCTGGTTCCCTCCCCAATGTCTTCTGAGTACTGAATAGAGCCTTAAGTATTTCCATTGAGGTCTCACATTTAAATATATAGATATAACAACTGGAAAACATTCTAAAGCCTCTTCAATAACCTTTTGTTCATTAAAAAATAAATTGTGGGGGCCAGACTGTGGCACGATAGTCAAACATGCCTCTCTGTGAGGCAGTCCCTCATGGGGTTCCTGGTTCAAGCCTGGGGACCTCCCTGAGTTTGCTGGGCTGGCTGAAGCCTGGGATGAATTGTGGCATCAGGACCTTGTCGGGGATGCACTCTCTCTCTCTCCCTCTCTCTGTTTCTTTCATTTATGGAAGAAATAAATGAAAGAAATGGGAAAAGGGGGAGAGGAATTTAAAAATAAATAAGTAAACCTGACTGGAGGCAGCATACCAAGGCCAGCTCTTCCTTGTACTGTGAGTCCTAGTTTTTTCAACTGCAAAATGGATTTATGCACCTACCTCACTGGAAGACAGAATATGCTCGCTGGCACAACATTGACACAGGCATGTCATTATTTCCCTTCTTTTTTCTTCTGGTTCCTGTACATCTCCCATACAAGGGAGCATTGTCTGAGAATATCCTTACATATTTCTATCTTAACCTTTTTTTAGTACATCAGGGCTTTGAAACCATTGAGTGGGAAATTGCAGTAATCTGGGATGTTGCGAGCCTGACACCATAATACTAGGCTACTTTTCTTCACGTCATATCCTCCGTGACCACTAGATGGCAGGAGTTTCCTTGGCATGTTCTGTGAAGACTTTCCCCAGACCCATTTGAACTGGCCTATCAGTAAGGCTACTGGCATGGTGGTTAAGGATGCTGGACTCCCACTATGGCTGACCACAGTTCGAGTCCCAGACTTGGCAGTTTGCTTTTTCACGTTCTCGCTCTTTCTCTCTGTCCCTCTCTTCAGATTAAAATAAGTAAATAAATAAAGTTAAACAAAGTAGTTCTTTAAAAAAAAAAAAAAAAAACTTACTGCAGTCATTAAATAGGTACCTAAAAAAAAAAAAGTAAGGCTACTAAAAGATAACACACGGAATGGTTCTTACACAATTAAAACAATTTTGCCAGGCAAAGAAGGTGCTAGTGATCATCTTTATTCTGTTTTCCAGCCATGAACTCTGTTCCTTCTCTGGGCTTTTACATATCCTGTTTCCTCTGCCTGCATGTCTCTAAGCCCTGCCTCCTTTACCTGCCTAATTCCTCTTCATCCTTCAGATCTCAGGTCAGGCGTCACTGACATTAAGAAGACTTTCTCGACCTCTCGTTCATAGTTCAGGATGCCACACCCTTCCCCCTGCACAACCCCACTCCTATTCATTGTTCAAAACCCTGCTCAAATGTTGCCCCTAACAGGCCTCCCAGTTTGTTTATTTATCATCTCTTCTTCTGACACCTAGAACTGTGCTTGGAACAAGCAGAGCTCAAAGCCCTGTGGTTTGACCCAGCCTGGGAGCACAGCCGATAGCACACTGGATACATGGCCGACTATGGGCTTGGATCCCGTGTCGCCTTGAGAACATGTGGGTGGACGTGTGCAAGTCCAAGATCCTGACGAGTTAGAGTGCCAGGGAAGTGACTGTGACGTGATGAGACCCTGTTGAGGCTTTTCCTCTCTCTCTCTCTCCCCCACACACCCTGCATGTATGAAATAAACTAAACGAACAACAACTGCCACCCTATGGTCAGGAATGACTGTGTTCCCAATCATTACTGTTGTCACACTGTCAGTACTATATGATCAGTCCCTCCTGTTTGTGTCACCCACTAGATTGTGAGCTCCAAGATAGACTATGTCTGTTACATGCACTGCTGTTATCTCTATCTAGTGCCTGGTCCATAATCAGGCCTCAATAAACATTGGCTGAGAAATGGGCGCAGGGGGCCAAACAGTGACACAGTGCTAACATAGTCCTCTGTGAGGCTGGCCTTTATGGAAAAGTTCTGGGTCCATATCTGCAGACCTCCTTGAATATGCCAACTGCTTGAACATGCCAGGCATATGTATGTCCATGATCCAGGGCTGGTTGAAACTGGGAGTGGATTATGGCATTAAGACCCGATTGGGGTTGCCTGTCTCTCTGTCTCTCTCATGAAATAAATAAATCTTTTTTTTTAAAGAAAAATGAGGGACCAGCAGTTATTGTAATGGCTATGTCACTGGACTCCCACATAGTTGACTGCGGTTTGAGTCCCAGACCCAGTGGCTTAAACTCACGCCACGCCTGGTACGTGTGCACGCATGCCCAAGATCCCGAGAGGAGAACGGAGGAGAAGGGATTGCAGAGTGGCCATCCCCCCCCCACCCCGGGGGGGATGATTTCTCGCTTTCTGTCTCTCTCTGTCTTTCTGGTGAGCACACACACCCTATAGCAAAAACCTCTCCAAAAAAAGAAAAAAAGAAAAGAAAAATGAGCACACATGTAACTATACTATATGCATACAATATGCCTACAGTGAAGCAAAATTTTCTTGTGGTTTTTGAGGAAGTCAGGGAAGCAGAAGAGAAAAAACGGTAGCAGGGACCTATACCAGCCTTCTTTTGCTATAACATCATCTATATCCAGCCAGTGGGCCTTTGATAGCATTTTGCACTTAGTAAGTTTCATGTTGGCCTGACTTTTCAGGGAGTGAATTTAGGATTAATGTCAAACTTTGTAGAGAGTTAAACATGGTTTACAGAGTAAGAGCTTGGGAAGGCCACAGAGGTTTGAGAAGATATTGGGTTGTCAGAAAAGTCATGATATATTTTTCTATGCAAAAATGTGTGATGACTTTTCCGACAACCCAATAGATGTTTGTGTGGAGCCATCTAGTAACCAGACATACAGTGATATGAAAAATATGCAACAGGAGAACTCATGTAGATTTAGATAGTTAGCTATGAGAAACAAAGCTGCAGCATAACTTTTTAGGTTTATTTTTTAAATATTCTTTTTTTGTCTCCAAGCTGGTAGAGCAGTGATTTGAACCACATGGTTTGCCATGAGAAAATTGAATTCCTTAACTTCTAGGCCATGGGGCTGGCTCTGAGGTATAACATTTTTAAAAGGAAAAAGGCTCATATTAAAACATGAGAGGCACTTTGGAAGATGTGCTCTGGGTCTTGAATAGCAAATGATGCTCATATGGGAGGCCTCCTTTGGGAAGGCCCCAGGATAAAGGTGGAGTCTGAATTTAGTCAGAATTAGAGCCAAGAAGGGCCCAGGTCACTTCCATTTTGAAGAATCTGTTTTGTTTTTGTTTTTATAATGAGATGACAAAGCAGGTTTACAAAAATAGTAATTTTTGTGTATTTTCATTGAACAGATTAACACCTTTAACACATGTGTAATTTAAAAATGAATTTATGTATTAGATAAACCTAATAAACCCTCCTTTGGTGATAACTGACACCTATATCTGAGGCCCTGTCCTTAGTGATTATAAGTGCACTCTTGCCTACCCTGAGGCTCTCAACACTGATTATGACTTCAAGAGAGAAGGCCCATTTTTGTGAACTCTCAACCTCTAGATAAAAGGGTTCCAAAGTCTCTGACCGAGGCCCAAAGGAAAACTAAATTCTAGAGCTGGAGCCTATGAATGTACTAAGGGTGGGATGTCTGATAGATCTTTGTCTTTCCAGGAATATATGCTAGGGGCTTCTCTAACCCTAAATTCTCAAGTTGAAGAAAATCCAACAGTGCCCAATGCATAGTAGGCCTACAGAAATATGAACTAACTAGCTTGTTTTTTCCCTCACTCAACTGGTCATCTCTTCATTCCATGCTGTTAAGGTGAGACCAATTCTCACCTTTACTCACTCTCCCCCGCTTGAGCAGTGAAAGCTCTGCTAAACAACTCCAGTGACAAGAGTGCCAAATGACGTAGGGTCTTCCAACGCTCCCTCCCCTCCCCCAACACACACAAACAGACACACACACACATACCCTCCTCCCTCCTTCATTTCATTGCTGCTTGCCTCTTCAGCCTTCCCTTTTTTTACATCCCCTTTGCCCCTGCCTCTTCCTGACTTAGGTAACCACTGGGTAGTCAATGAAGCAGCCATCACTTTCCCCCCACCCCCTTATTAGATCCTAAGCTGATCTCTGACCTTGAAAGGACAGGAGGCGCACCTTGGTGCTCACAATCAGGCAAGGTGGTTTTCATAATCCCAGTGAGATTAAGATGTTTAAATTCTTCTCACTCTCTCACCACCACAGTGTGAGATGGATCCAAATATGTTGCAACAGCATGGCCTTGGGCCTGCAGCTCTTGAGTTATGAAATGTGGCAGCAAACTCTCCTTGTATAGCAATGTTGTCAGCCAGCAACGCTATTCTTAACTCTATCAGCAAAAATTCTAGGGCATGCTCTCCTCACTGTGCTCACAGATGTTTAGAAGTTTCCCCCTGACGGAACAAACATCTGAAAGCTTTGTAGGCGTATAGACGAGACTCCTCCAACCATACCAGACACCATGTGTATACAGTCCACCCAAGTGGGGCTTAGCAGTGGTATATGAGCCCCTGAACCTGATGCTCCCTACTGCACATTTAAGGGGGGCAGATGTTCGAGATGGCAGCTGAGCTGCAGTAGGTGGAGATAGAATGTTGTGTTCCTTTCCATAAGGACTTCTGTATAGTTTTTCTAGCACAAAGTGAAGTCGTAAGAAAGAAATCCTAGGGCTGGCCGCATGGTGTAGAGGTTAAAGGAGCCAGATCCTCTGTAGCCGACTACGCAGTTTGAGACCTGGCCCTGGCGGCTTGAAAAACATCCTAGGGGTGTGTGTGTGTGTGTGTGTGTGCGTGCACGTGCTCCAAATCCTGACAGGGTGGAGAAATGAAAGAGAAGGGATTGCAGCATGACTATTCTCCATTGGGGGGTATTCCGCCCCCCCCATCTCTCTCTCTCATAAGCATACAGACCCTCTGGAACTTTAAAAACAAAAATACAATCCTAGACTGGCTTTTTGGTCTTTACCTGGATATAAATTTACAGTATGGTGGCCATATTGTAAAACCTTATACCACTTTGTACCTCTTTTGGAGCATCATCCTACCTTGCACTGTCATGATTTGCATGCCGATGTCACACGGGAGCAGTTGCTGGTCTTAATTTTCACATTCCAATCTCATCCCTTTCCTACCCAGTGACCAGCATAGCACTTTGCAGAATTAGCATTCAGTGACTGTTCAAGTTGCTTTGCTTTGGAGTTTTTCTTATCTAACCCTCCCACTGTCCAATTTTATTTGAGAAGCTTAGTAGTCAATATATTAGAAAGATGGCTATTGGAGACATGAGTTGGGATGTATGCCCAGGTCTCACTAATTCTGTCTTTCTTTGGGAAACGCCCTAATACACAACAGTGCCCCCCAGTGATTACTCCAGTGTTGTGTCCTGACCCTACGTCCCAAATGCATCTTACCATAGTCAATGGATCCAGGGATATACCTAACAGGTTGGCTCCCTCAAATTGCCACTTCAACTATCCAAAACTTTGAGGGAGTTGAACTGAGTCCTATTAAAGACTGGGATCTTTCTTTTTTTTCCTTTATTTTTCTTAGAGCATGTTCATTCATACGTAAGACAGAGGGAAAAAGAGAGAGAAGAGAGTACCCTCCACAGGATCTGGGCAAGCCACAATGCCTTTCCTCCAGTTCTCCAGCTGACTGGATCCTGGGTATGCCTGGAGTGTTTCAGGCTGAATGGGCCAGGGATTTGAACTACAGTTGCCATGTGGGATTTAGCTTCTCTTGAGAAGCGAACTACTGCTGAGCCACAGATCTGGCCCAAGACTGGGGTCTCAAGGGAAGATTCAAAGACTTAATCTGGGGCTGGCCTTATCCCCACTTTACCTGAGGTCTGGTCCTTCAGCTCCTTCAATTCCGTGAGCTGCCCCAGCATCCTTCTGGGGAATCCCTTTAATACTCAAGTTTACTAAGGCCTGTGTCTGTTGCACAGACTCAGAACCTGCGCCAGTACAATGATTGACAAGGGTACAAACAAAGCCTGCTGGCCTTTGAGGCCTGACACTGCCTTTAGCTTGTTGTGTAATATAGAATGTCACTTACCACACTGAACCTTGCATGCTCATCTTTAAATATGACCAGGGATTCAAGACAATGCTGGGGAGGATACGTTCAAGGATGGATAGAACTGTAAGAGGCAGAAGGGGGAGGAGGCGTTTACTCTGGAATGAGGACGAGCATAGGCTAAAGCAGGGCCTGCTTGGGAAGCAGAAGGAACTCCTAGGGTGCATAGGGTTTCTTGTTTAAAATATAGCTTAGCTGTTATTTAGGTATGCAAACACCACTAGATGAGGAGACAACTGTTACTGAAAAGATTGTTACTCACAGATCCCACGAGAAGGTGCATGTCCCACCACAGGAAGGAGGTCTTGCTGGGAAGCACTAGAGTTCATCAGGAGGCAGAAGGAGCAGGAAACACATGGGCAAGAGCCTCTTTGGTGGCTTCCATGCAAAGGAATGGGCAAGGCCGAGTAAGCCAGTTTAGGATTGGCTAGTTTGAATAATTCTTTGTTAAATGCTCATTTATTTACTTGATCAGGAAGATACAAAGAGAGAAAACAGCCAGCTTCGACAAGGTCTCATGCCACAGCTTGCACCCCTAGCCCCAAGCCTTTCCCAAGCACTCAGGATCACAGGTCCTGTGCAGGCTGACCCAGGAACTGAACTCTAATCTTCCATGTGCCTTCAAAGTTTCCGAGTGCTGTGTTACTACTGTGCCAGCACAGCTGAGCCAATTAGTCTGCGTTTCAGCTAGCTCGGTGACATACCATTTTCTGGTAACTCGCTCTGGGGGACGGGGCTGGGGACTAGTGGCTCTGAATGTAAGGAACTGATAGAGGAGATGTTTGGAGATGTGGGTTCTGGATTGATTGGTTAGCCTTTGACAGGTGAGTTTGAGGGCCGAGTTGTTGACTCTCTAGGAATTAGCCCTGAGAGAGGCAGTTCCTCCGCCAGCAAAGCCCCAGATGTCAGAGCACCAAAATAACAAAAACTAAAAAACATGGTTACCATTGTACACTCCTGCAAGAGAGTAGCAGAACTTAGGGGAGGAAATAAGACTTGTGTCAAGCTCATAAGGGACTTTGGATGTTAAACCAAGGTTCGGGTTTTGTTCTACAGATGATATTCTATCACATCCTAAAGGATTTTGAGCAGGGAAAGATATAAGAGTTGTGTGTATGTTAAGAACTCCACTCCGAGAGACCAGCACTTGGTGTAATAGTTATGTTGCTGGACTCCCACATAGTTGACAGCGATTGGAGTACCTGGCCTGGCAACTTAAAATTACTCAAGCAGAGCGGGTGTGCGTGCGTGTGTACCCAAGATCCCCAGGGGAGAATGGAAAAGGGATTGCGGCATGGCCATTCCCCCTGAGGAGTGATTTCTCGCTTTCTGTCTGTCTGTCTCTGCCTGCCTGGTGAGCACACACGCCCTGTAGCAAAAATCTCTCTTAAAAAAAAAGAAAGAATACCATTCTGGGGATAAGCAGATGGAGTGGTGGTTATGTCACTTGACTCCCATGTAGTTGACCATGGTTCAACTCCCAGACCCAGTGGCTTAAAATTCATGCCAGGCGTGTGTGCATGTATGCCCAAGACTCTGAGAGGAGAGTAGAGGAGAAGGGATTGCAGCATGGCCCTCTCCCCTGGGGGGTTATTTCTCATTTTCTGTCTCTGTCTCTCCAGCGAGCATACATGTCAAATAGCAAAAACCTCTCTTAAAAAAAATACCACTCTCGGGACCAGCAGTTAGCATAATGGCTATGTCGCTGGACTCCCACGTAGTTGACCGCGGTTCGAGTCCCGGACCTGGTGGCTTAAACTCATGCCAGGCATGTGTGCGTGCGTGTCCAAGATCCTGAGAGGAGAATGGAGGAGAAGGGACTGTGGCGTGGCCATCCCCCCTGGGGGGTGATTTCTCGCTTTCTGTCTCTCTGTCTCTCTCTGTCTGGCAAGCGCACGTGCCCTATAGTAAAAACCTCTCAAAAAAAAAATATATATATATACCACTCTGGCATCTTTGGACAGGATGGGGTAAAATTTAAGTGTCAGATTAACAGGATCTACTAACTAACTGGGGTTATAGGAAACTAATGTCAACATTTTAAGCTTTTGTGACCGGAGGACAATATTGCTATCAATATATACAGGTGTCTGAGGAAAAGGTACCTCTAGTAGGAGACTTAAGACATAGTGAACAGAAACGATCCGTTGGATTTCAGAGAGCCCATGTGACTATGTCTAACAGGCAGTTCTCATATATTGTTGGCTCTTCTGATACCTGGCATTGGGTGCTCAGCTCTGCAACTGTTTCAGAAAGACCCTAAAAGATGTGTATCTTATGGCGGCTTCCCAATACCTAGTACAGAGTCCTCATTCCCTTTGGGACATTAATCCTGGCTATTTCTCAGCAGGCCCACCCAACGGGACTTGCAAGCACAAGAAAGGAATCAGTCTGAGTTCTCTGACTGCCCCACAGGGATCTACGGTTGTCGCAAGGTTGCACACCCATGACACAAATAAAAGACTGACTCCATGAACCATGGCTGCTTTGTCTATAAATAAAAGGGCTTTCTGAATGTTCTCTAAGGTCTAGTCTTGTGCTAAAATGTGAATTATTTTTGAGATTTTTTTTTAAGAGAGATTTTTGCTATAGAGCATGTGAACTTGCCAGAGAGACAGAGAAACAATGAGACAGAAAGTGAGAACCATCTCCACCCCGGGAAAGGGATGGCCATGCTTCAATCCCTTGTCCCCCATTTTCCTCTCAGGATTTGTGTACACACACACACACACACACACATATACACACACATGCCGGGCGTGAGTTTCAAGCTGCTGGGTCCAAGACTCAAACCACAAGCAACCACGTGGCAGTCCAGAGATAGATCCATTACGCCATCTGCTGGTCCCTCATTTTTGAGATTTTGTGATATTAGAGAGGTACCTAGTGGATCAGAAAAGTTGCCTACCCCAGTGTTGTTAATATCAGCTTTAGGAACACCTCTTACATCTTGGTTCCTATCAGACCTTATTACCCTAAGAGACAGTCAATTCTAAAGATATGACAGCCTCCCTATTTCTTTCCCCATCCTCTTAACCTCAGCCTCCCTTTATGTCCAAGGAGTGGGCCCCCACTAAGTTGCTCCATCTGTTAGAGTGACTGGAGCTCAATTTATGCTTCAAATACAATAGGCAAACATCAGTCACTGAACCAAGTTACTGCTGTGCCACAACGGTCGAATTAATGTCTATTCTTCATTACAGAAATGGATGATAACTCACTTAAGAAAAGCAGAGTTTAACAGAATGAAAGAACAGTTGTGAAATTCACACAGAGCTGGGATTCAGGTAGTGGAAGTAGGTGAAGGCTGAGTGAGGACCAAGGAGTTAGGTCTTCTCCAACAGGTTATTTTCCATTCTTACCACTGAGCTCAATTCAGAGTTTAGGAGAGAATTTAACTGACTAGAGGAGGGCAGGGTGCTTGTATCGACAGCCTCATGAGGCCTTACATAATCGGGCAGAGGAAATTCCCCCAAAATAACCCAAGTGATCTTACCAGAAAAAAAAAAAGCAAGAGCATGTGCCAAACATCCAAAAACATAACAAGAGTCCACAACAAACTTCTATGTGGAGGACTGCCAGCATCCTGAGCCAGAAATGAGTCTGGGTTGTCCCTCAGGCTGCTGCCTTCTCTGGCCTCCCTCGGCTGGTGTGAGTGCAGCAGGGAGGGACAGGTGGTAGAGTCCACTGGAATGCCATCCATGAATGCCAGCTGGGCTCCTTAGAAGTTTTTGAAGGGTTGAAAAAAGTGCAAACGTGGCTTTCCACCTAACACCCACCCCCACTGCCCTTCCTCCATTGGACCTGGCTGGTTTTTTTTTTTTTTTTTTTTTTTTTGATTGTTGTTGCTTCTGTTGTTCGTGCCTTCCTGTGGGATCATTTCAAATCCCTATTTCCTGACGACCCAACATCCTTCTGCGATCAACTGAAGAGGCTGAAGGCTGCCAAAACCTCAGGTAGCAGCGTGCCCAGCACCATTTTCAGCAACATCCTGTGTTCCTAACTTTCCAGTTGAGCTCCAATGCCAGTTTAGGTTTGTGAAAATTTCCATGGCCTCCTGGTAAGCTGCTCTTCACATATCCTGGCCAATCGGCACAGTTACCTTGACCAGATGATGTTCTGCTTATGCCGGTCCCCGGCCCTCCCTGTGCTCTATGCCCTCACTATTGCAAAGCACTTTTACTGTTGGTTATGAGCTCTGACTTCTGAAGCACTCCAACAACTTTGTTTGGGCAGTGAGGCATATCTTATTAATCCAGAAAGCGTTAGGAACACTGTCACTGTCATACAGTGTAATTGACTGGGTAGAACCAGACTGGCAACCAAGGCTTTGGGTCCATGGTCCCAGCCTTCTTCATTAATCAGGTCACCAAGAGGCTTGTAATACTGCTACAATACACCCAGAGAGCTCACAACTCTACCATTACGACAAAGCCTTTAATTTTCTTTTCTTTCTTTCTTTCTTTCTTTCTTTCTTTCTTTCTTTCTTTCTTTCTTCCTTTCTTCCTTTCTTCCTTTCTTCCTTTCTTCCTTCCTTTCCTTCCTTTCCTTCCTTTCCTTCCTTTCCTTCCTTTCCTTCCTTTCCTTCCTTTCCTTCCTTTCCTTCCTTTTCTTTCCTCCTTCCTTCCTTCCTTCCTTCCTTCCTTCCTTCCTTCCCTCCTCCCTCCCTCCCTCCCTCCCTCCCTCCCTCCCTTCCTCCCTCCGTCCTTCCTTCCTTCCTTCCTTCCTTCCTTCCTTCCTTCCTTCCTTCTTTCTTTCTTTCTTTCTTTCTTTCTTTCTTTCTTCCTCTTCTCTCTTTCTCTCTTTCTCTCTTTCTCTCTTTCTTTCTTTCTTATTTTAGAGTTTTTTGGTATAGGGCGTGTGCGCTCGCCAGAAAAATAGAGGGAGACAGAGAGACAGAAAATGAGAAATCACCTCCCAGGGGGATGGCCACGCCGCGATCCCTTCTCCTCCATTTGCCTCTGGGGATCTTGGACATGCACACACACGTGTGTGGCGTGAGTTTGAGCCACTGGGTCCAGGACTGGAACCGCGACCAACTACATAGCCATTACGCCAACAGCTGGTCCCCAAAGCCTTTACTATTTTATGGAAGTTATTGATTCAGAAGTTTTCCTTAGTAAGCATCCACTATGTTGTAAGGCACTGGGTAAGCACTTTAAATACATTAACTTCAGTACTCACAACTACCTTGGAATTTACTAGTAGCCCCATTTCACAGAGGACAAAACTGAGGCTTAAAAAGGTTAATTTGCAAGACTCCCGAAATACTCAGACAAAAAGTCATTTTAAATCCGAGGTGTGTCCTGGCATGTTGAGGGAAGCTATACTCTAAACTCCATCTTCCAGACTCCTAAAATATTCAGACAAAATAGGATGATCTCTGTCCTCTTTCTGTCTCTATCTCATGTACTCTTGCTCTTTACATTTTTTTTTTAATTTTATTGTTAATTTTAAAACCACTTCTCACCTTGGGCCTTTTCTTTCTCTTGCTAATTTCAGAAGCCATTTTAAATCTGTGTCCTTTTTTCTACCTTTAAAAAATTTATTTTCTCTATTTTTTAGTCCTTTTTGTCTATTTTTTTTCTTTTCCTTTTGCTTTTATTTTTTTTTTTAATCTTACTTTCCCACTCTGCTCTTCACTCTCCACACACTGAGTGCCTAGATAGGCCTAGCTGCACAGTAGCCAAGTATCTGAATACTTTAGAGTCATTGAAATCCTCAATGCTTACTGAACCTCCTGCTTTAAGAAAGAAACTTATTTTTATAAATCTGAATTCATAATCTCTTTCTGTGTATACCATGTCACAAAGCACAGTAGAGGAGTGATTTTTGTCACGGAATGACCGGAAACCACCACAGAGGTATAAGAAACATGAGAAACCAAGAAAATATCTCTCCCCAAAGGGAAAAGAATAACCCCTCATCATCCACAGACAGTACAGTAGAACTCATGGAAATGTCTGATGGAGAATTCAGAATATTTATAGTGACAAAACTAAATGAGATGCAAGAGCTGAGAGACAATGAACTCTAGAGGATGCAGGAGAAGAGAGAACGAGATCCAAGAGGTGAGGAAGTTCTTGCATGATTTGAAAGAGGAAATACACACCATATAAAATAATCAAATGGAGCTGTTAGAGATGAAAGCTATAATACAGGAAATCAAAACCTCCCTTGAAAGTATTAAAAGCAGATTAGACCATGCAAAAGATCGAATCTCGGATGTTGAACGCAAAACCTCTGACCTAGAAAAAACATTAAAAAAAAAAAAAGAGAGAGAAAATAACCCCCAAAAATGAGAATACTATATGAGAAATATTAGATACCATGAAGTACCCAAATATCCGGATAACCAGTATCCCAGAAGGTGAAGAAACTAATAAGGGCATTGATAATCTATTTCATGATATCCTGAAAGAAAACTTTTCAACCCTAGAGAGGCATTCAAATATCCAGACCCAAGAAATACAAAGGACCCCTAATAGAATCAACCCCAGAAGATCTTCTCCAAGGCATACCCTAGCTAGATTGGCAAAATCCACAGACAAAGACAAGACACTAAAATTGGCAAGAGAGAAACGTCAGGTTACTTATAAATGTTATACCATCAACATCAGACCTCTCATCAGATACAATGCGAGCAAGGAAAGAATGGTAAAATATATCCAAAGTATTAAGTGAAAAACAGTTTCAACCAAGAATACTATACCAGGCAAGATTATCCTTCATATGGAAAGAAAGGATAAAAACATTCTCAGATAAACACGACCTGAAAAAATTTGCCAATACCAGAAGCATTCTTCAAAAAGTTCTGAAAGGAGTGCTCTACCAGCACATACAGAAATAAGAGAACAAAAAGCAACCAAGAAAATGACTAATTTAATGCTAGGGACAAGAAATATCAATAACAATGTCGAATGTTAACTTCCAGGATTTAAGTGGAAAGATCGGACCACAGTAACTGCATATTCAACAGAAGAGAGATTGAACACAAGACTGAACTGGTGAAGTAGAATTTTATGACTTCTGAATAAAACATTACTGATTTTTTTTACTATGCTTTGTTTTCCCAATTTAAGGATTTTGCTATCTTTTGAGCTGTTGATAGTTTCAGCAATTTGTGAAAATATTTTTTCTTCCTGTTTGTTTATTTCTTTAAATGGAAACATAAACTTTTCTTCCTTCTTGACCCCTCTGGAAATGGAAAAATATTTGGGAGTATTCTTATTTTGTGGCAGAAGAGTTATTTGCACAAGTTCAATAATACCTGTTACATTGAATCAGAAATTGGAAATATTCATTATTGGACAGGGTTTTGACTGGAATGTCATATCTGAAGATTAACCAGAAAACTATGGAACAAAGGTAGATCTCAAGTAAGCCAACAGAAGCTCTTGGAAAGATGACCTGGCACCATCAACAGTTCTGCCTGGTAGAGAGGATTAGAGAGGCTATATTAAAGAATTAGTACCATGACATAACCTGGATTTTTCCAGTCCAGCATTATAATCAGTAGAGATGGCAAAAGAGCAGCCACAACCAGAGGATTATCTTGAGGAAGACTTTGAAGGAAGAAAAAGAGACTGACCTTTGCTAGCAGATGGTATATCACAGAATACTTGGTGGGCAGGGCTGAGTTGAGAAGGTTTATGTGTGAGTCGTGTGCTTTTCAACAGTTTGAGTAGTTGACATGCAAATAGTTTCTCAAAAATATTTAAAACCATACTGTCTCTGTTATAGAGTCACAAACAAAATTATAATAAATATTTTGAACATTATCTTTAAAATTCAGGTTTTTGAAATTTTGAAAGTTGTTATTAACTGTCAAGAACTATAGAGTATGAGCAAACATTTTTTGATATGTAAAGTAAATGTGGGAAAATGTAAAAATTAATAAACAAATTATTAAAAACAGGTCAATTTGCCTCAAATTCATACAGTTGGTAAGTAGTAGAACCAAGATTCAGACTCAGCAGCCTGACTCCAGAGCCCCTATGTTTTTCCACTGCACTTAAATGTACACCTATCTGCCATGTTTTCTGTCCTCTTTTGACCATCACCACACACACACACACACACACACACACTCACACACACACATGTGCCACTTTCTCCCTAATGACCTTCATGTCTTTTGTTTCACCAGCTTTATTGAAGTATAATTTACACACCATAAAATTCACTGATTATAAGGTACAGTTTGATTTTAAATAAACTTTTTTTTAATGGCCAGAGGGCTCATGCACTTGCCAGAGAGAGACAGAGAGAGGAAAAGTAAGAAAGCACCCACCTCCCTAATGAGGTGTGGTCATACTGCAATCTCTTCTCTTTTTTTTTCCTCTATCCTGTCAGGATTCTTGGCACACACAAACAAATGCCTGGCATGTTTTTCAAGCTGCTAGGGCAAAGATTTGACTAAGGGTCAGCCATGTGGGATCTAGCTCTCTTAACCACTAGGCTATGGGGCTTGGACTTACAATCCAATTTTGGAACATATCTACCACTAAAAGTTTTCCTTCTACCCTTATGCAGTCAATTTCCTTTACCCCCACCAATCTGCTTTCTGTGTTTTCTAGAAATTTCATATAAATGAAATTGTGAAAAACATATTTTGTGTCTTTTTTAAGCATGTTTTTGTAGTCCATCCATGTTGTTGCTTATATCTTTTATTTTTTATTGTATTCATTCCTTTTTATTGTTGAGTAGTAGTCTATTGTATACATATACCATATTTTGTTTATCTATATACTAGTTGATGGGCATTTGGATTATTTCCTGAGTTTTTTTTGTTGTTGTTGTTATTATGAAAAACACAGCTGTTAACATTTGTGTATAAGTCTTTGCATGAGTATATGTCTTCATTTCCCTTAGGTAAATACTTGGGAGTGCTGGGTCAAATGGCAAATACATACATAAATTAAATGTATAATTTTTATACTTCTAATTTCTCCACCTTTGCCAACATTTGATATTGTTGGTCTTTTATTATAGCCATTCTACCGGTAGAGTGTAGTAGTTCATTATAGTTTTAATTTATATTTCCCTATTGACTAACAATGTTGAACATCTTTTCATACCTTCTTATATGTTTATTGAACATTTATTTGTCTGTTTTGGTAAATTTTCTATTCACATCTTATTTATTTAAAAAATTTTGTTTTTGATTTTTTTTTTTTTTTTTTGGAGAGGTTTTTCGCTATAGGGCGCGTGCGCTCGCCAGACAGAGAGAGACATAGAGACAGAAAGCGAGAAATCACCCCCCAGGGGGGATGGTCACGCCGCAATCCCTTCTCCTCCATTCTCCTCTCGGGATCTTGGGCACGCACGCACACGCGCCCGGCGTGAGTTGTAAGCCACCGGGTCCGAGACGCGAACCGCGGTCGACTACGTGGGAGTCCAGCGACATAGCCATTACGCTAACTGCTGGTTCCCTTGTTTTTGATTTTTAAGAGTTCTTTTTATATTCTGGACATATGTTCCTTATCAGATATATAATTTGCAAATATTTTCTCAGTCTGGCTTATCTTCACATTTTCTCAATGGTGTCTTCTTTCTTTGCAAGAAAAACAGTTTTATATTTAATAAATCAAAGAAATTTTAAGGAACTTTGCTTAAAACTTAAATCCAGGAAACAGGTTAGGATTCTGTTCACATAGTAGGTGCATGAACCTATTGATAGCTCAAGACAGGACAAAAATCCTTAAAATCAGAAAACAAAGCCTAGAAGAAAATCAGCAATATTTTAGTCAAAAGTCATAAAATGCTATTTCACCAGTTCAGTCTCATGTACTTAATTGATCTTCTGTTGTGGTTCAATCTTCCTGATTAAATTCTGGGAAATAATATTCAACTCCAGACTTGTCCCTACAATTAAGTTGGCCATTTTCTTAGTTTTTGAACTCTTACTTCTGAGTGTCTGTATTTAGTTTTCCTGGTATAGCACTCCCTTGAGAACTTCTCGGAGATCTAGTCTGGTGTTGGTAAATTCTTCCAGGTTTTGTTTATCTGAGAATGTTCTTGTCTTTTCTTCCCATATGAAGGGTAGTCTTGCTGGGTACAGTATTCTTGGTTGATTTTTTTTTTTTCCCTTAACACTTTGAATATATTTTCCCATTCTCTCCTCGCTGGCATTGTTTCCTATGAGAGGTCTGCTGTTAGCCTGACGGGATATCCTTTGTAGGTAACTTGCCGTTTCTCTCTTGCCAATCTTAATATCTTGTCTTTGTGGTTTTCTTCAATCTGGCTATAATGTGTCTTGGAGAAGATCTTTTGAGGTTGATTCTACTTGGGATCCTTTGTATTTCTTGGGACTGAAACTTTGAGTGCCTCTCTAGGTTTGGAAAGTTTTCTTGCAGGATTTCATGGAATAGATTAGCAATGCCCTTATGAGTCTCTTCACTTTCTGGGATATCAGTTATACAAATGTTTGGATGTTTGATGGTATCTAGTATTTTTCTTATATTATTCTCATTTTGGGGGACAATTTTCTCAGTCTTTGTGGTGAATTTTTCTAGGCCAGAGATTGTTATCTTCTACATCTGAAATTCAATTTTCTGTATGATCTAGTCTGCTTTTAATACTTTCAAAGGGAGATTTTGACTTCACTAGTTCTCAGCAGCAATGGTGGAGTCTTCTTCTGAAGGTCTGACCCTTGCCTCTTCACTTGAGTTTGGTGGCTGGAGGCTGAATTATCGGTAGAAAATCTATTTCTCTTCTTTCCCTGAAACCATCAGTTCTCAGCAGCAATGGTGGAGTCTTCTTTTGAAGGGCTGCCCCTCTCCACTCAAGTTTGGGGACTGGAGGCTGAATTATCAGTAGAAAATCTTCTTTTCTCTTTTTTCCCTGAAGTCACTAGTTCTCAGCAGCAATGGTGGAGTCTTCTTCTCTCAATGGTGTCTTCTAAAAGCCAAAGGTTTTTTTTTATTTTAATGAAATAAAATTTTTCAGTACTTTTATTTTAAGGATCATAGTTTTAGTGTTATGGCAAGAAATCATTTCCTAATCCATGTTCACAAAGACTTTGTCTTATGTTTTCTTCTAGAAATGTTATAGTTTTAGATTTTACATTTAGGTCTATGATTCATTTTTGGTTATTTTTTGCATATGGTTGGTGTGAGGTAAGGATACAATAGTTTTGTTTTTCAGATATCTATCCAATTATTTCGGCATCAATTATTGAAAAAATTATTGAATTGCTTTGTCACTTTTGTCAAAAATCAATTGACCGTAAAGGTAAGGTTTATTTCTGTAGTTTATTCTGTCACTTTTATTTATATTCCTATTTTTTTAAATAATTATTTTATTTACTTTATTTATCTAGTTTAATTTGACCAGAGAGGGACAGAGAGAGAGAGGGAGAAAGTTAGAAAGCAAGCTGCCAGGTCTGGGACTCAAACTGTAGTCAGTCATGTGGAAATCCAGTGTACCTAACCACCACACCACCTGCTGGCCTCTATATGCCTATTTTAAAATAAGTACCACACTGTCTTGATTACTGTAGCTTTATTTTTAAAATCTCTATTTCTTTCTTTTTCAAATTAGTTGATTTCTCTAGATCCTTTACATTTTCATACAAATGTTAGTATCATCTTGTCAAGTCCTACAACAAAAGCCTTCTGAGATTTTGATGTGGATTGAGTTGAGGCTGTAGATCAATTTGGGGTACAATTGCTACCTTAATAATATTTGCTTTCCAATTCATTTGCTACCTTAATAATATTGACTCTCCAATTCATGAATATGCTACATCTCTACGTTAGTTTAGATCTTATTTAAGTTCTCTCAGAAATGTTTTGAGGTTTTCAGTGTATAAATCTTGGACTTCTTTTGTTAAAATTATTTCTAAATATTTTATTCTTTTTTATGCTATTATAAATGGGATTGTTTTATAATTTTGTTTTGGGGTTTTTGTTAATAGCTTATCCCATAATCTTACTAAATTTGCTTATTTTATTTATTTTAGCTTTTACTATAGGGTATGTGCACTCACTGGGGAGAGAGACAGAGAGAAAAAAGTGAAAAAGATGGCCATGTCACAATCCCTTCTCCTCCATTGTCCTCTTGGGATTTAGACATGCACACACAACATGCACGCACACACACACACACAGTGTATTTTTCAAGCCACTAGGTCTAAGACTGGAACTGTGTAATCAGCCATGTGGGATCCAGCCACTTTAACCTCCATGCTATCTGCTGGCCCTAAACTTGCTTATTAATTCTAGTAAATATTTGTAGACTCATTAGACTTTTCTATAAGCAAGATCATGTCATCTACAAATAAGGACAGTTTTACGTCTTCTGATCTGCATGTCTATTTTTTGCCCTATTGTCCTGGCAAGCTAGGATCTCGTGTATAAAGTTGAACTGAAGTGCTGAGAGCAAATGTGTTTGTCTTTTTCTTACCAGGCCTGTTGATGGATCCTAGATGTTCTCCTTTCAAAGGGAATCCTGAGACTTCTTCCAGGAAAGGAGGCAATAAAGACTTTCTCTTTCCTTAGGGTTCCCCTTAGCATCTCTTCCTGCCTTCTTGCCTGAAAGACTTATGACACACAGACACACATATTTCTTTCTCAAATATCCCTCTGGTACAGTCTCATCCTCTCAGCGCCAAAGTTGTAGTACCTCAGAAGTAACACATGTTTATTGGGCCCCCTTTGGGGATTCAGTGAATGAGAATTGAAATCAACTAAGTGCTTGAAATTCTGATGAAAGATCTCCCTGAGCCCTGAAAGGAGCTGAGGATGGGTCTCAGGAGAAGACCCTGACAGCTGAGACCCTCTGGCACACCGTGGAGTCTGGCACTGAGCTCCTCTCTCCATTCCAGCTGCCTGTGCTCTCTTCACCCCCAGCGTCTTCAGAGCACCTGCTAAACTTCAAACAGGCTAATTCCTCTAAAGCTCTCAACCCCGCTCCCCCACGCCCATCTCATAGTCTTTGGTCATGCTGTCCCTTCCCTCCTGGCATGCCTCCGCATTTCCTCTGTTTGTCCATATCCTACCCATGGCTTAGCACTTTAGTTCTTCCTCTTCCACAAACCTTTTCCTGATTATTCCAGCCTCCAAAGACCTCTCTGGCTCTGTACAGCTATCCTCTGAGGCCCATCCAATTTAACCCATGATCACAGCAGATCTGTACTGTATATTCAGCATGAATTTCCCATGACCACTTGACTTTGAGAAACTTCACATTTATTCTCTGACTTTGCCTCACCCACCAACACTGAGGAGAAATCAAGTATCAGTCACTAACATGGACAGCTCCTCCTCACTGAGGTTCCTGTAGTGGCTCCAGAGCAAGTCTTTAGTACACTTTATTACTGATAAGTCATTCACTATCTTTGCCCCCAAACCCACTAGGTAGGCAGTGGTGCTAAATCCAGCCACCATGCTGAGCACAGTACAACCTCCCAGGAAATCCTTGTGGACCAACTGACGAATAGTATACCCTGGGTTTCCTCCTATGACCCCCTCCACACAGGCCAGCTCCCAACTCTCCTTGACACTCAGCAGTACTCTGCGGTGGCCACCTCAGATTAGCTGGCCTTGCCTGACATCATCAAGAAAGTGGGCAGAGCCTGCACTACCAGGAAGGGCAGTGGGAGTGTGGCTTGGAGCATGTCTTCCTCGAGGACTGAAAGGGCAGCAGAACCCTCCTGCGGCTGTTCCTGCCTCCCTGAGGCAGCCCTGGGGCCATAGGAAGCCCATCCATGACTGTAGAACCCATCATTGTCTCACGGTTCATGCTCTTTCTGCCTGGAGAGTGCACGTCTGTTTCACTGCTTAGCCAGCATTTCCACCACAGACGGAGGGCCGTGGATTACAAAAGTCACTTTCTCCAGTCAATTTGAACCATTCTGGCGCAAGTCCCTCATTGTCCTTTGTCAATGAGGCAAAGACTCCGTTGTTCTCCCAGTTTTGTGTCTTTCGGCGAGGCAGCCCTTTCCCTGCCCTTCCTTTCTCTCTCAGAAGCCCCGGTTGTGCCTTTGTCTCGATCCTGCTCTGAAGCGTGTGGAAAATCTGCTTCAGGCGCGGATCCCGAATAGTCAGTCTTTGTTCATTTCCATCTTCCGCCTCTGCACACGTGGGGCCACTCTGACATAGGTGGGAATAGGTCAGGTAGAACTGGAAACAGTTTGCAAATGGTTGGGTGTTATTTTACTGCTGGGCAAGAATAACCAAAGTGATACCCCTGGAAGATCTCCAAAGCCCCAGGCATAATGTGACGTGTCCTAGGAAGACTGTCAAGAGCAGGCCCCGTGCAGGAGGGCAGGATGTGGTCTGGTGGCTGCCCCCCTACTTAGCATCAGAGCTGTCAGAGTGCCCTGGCCTAGCCTAGACAAAAATGGCATTTCTTTGTGATCCGAGGTCTTCTCAGAGAGGCCCCTAGGACGTATTCCGTCCTGCCTAGATACCTCTTTGTCTTTCAGTCCCTCAACTCAGCCACCTCCTGAATTTGCTTCCACTCATCTCCCAAGATTATCTCCTATAGAACACTGTGAAATTTACATGTACCTGGAAGCCTTCTCTTCTAAACTTTTCATCCAGTTTAGTTCTTCAGTTTTTCCCAGCATCCTGGCATTGTTTGATTTCTTTTGCATGTGTTTAATACAGGCTTTGAAATGACCTGAAATCTTATCTCTTAATTTCAGATTCTCTAGAGCCAGAGAATGCCTCTTTCCCCATCATGTACAGTGCCTCGTTCAGTTCTTGGCCCACAGCGTGTGGACCTCCTGCAAAGCCTTGCACAGACCACCCAACTGGACCCCAGGATGTCTGAAGGAAGCACTCAGAAGTGGCTCCTTGGACCAGGAAGAGCTGCTCACCACCCAGAGCCTCCTAACTCAGAGCTGCCAGGTTCCCTGACACTTTATCTGTGTGCAGACCACCAAGCTGTATTCATTGAGGTTAATAGGTCAATGTTCTGCTTGTACTCCCTTAATCCAAAGAAAAGGTTTGATGGAAAAGGCAGGTGGAAATTCTTGAAGTGGAGGTATTTCAGAATAAGTCTTTCTCTGCCCTTGAGGCATGCAGATGACTGGGCCCCAGAGTCTGCAGTTTAAAAATGAATAAACAGAAAAACTTGGTTGATGCTGATGTTCAGTTACCTTTGCAAACCAGTGGTAGATCCTTGTGACTTTCAGTGTGGGAAACAGTATCAGCCTCGTCTGAGAGTTTTAAGAAATGCAGAATCTCATGCCCCACTTAGAACTACTGAATCAGAATCTGCATCTTAGCAAGATCTTCAGGTGATTGGTGTATATACCTGCTCTGTTGATTATTGATCAGGACATGAGTTTAAACTTGGGCAACCTGGACGTACAGTCACCCTTCCTACCAGAGAGATGGTAGGTGGAGGACCAGGGTCAGGTAGAGGGAATGTCTGAGCAACACAGCTCTGGGGTCTTCTGCCTCCCAGCCTGGGCTTTGATTTAGAAATACGGTCTCAAGAGACTGTCTTTCTATCCCAGCTTTCAATGATCTAATAATTGAACCGTTTGTTCATTTGCTGTGTTTGCTATTATTATAACCATTAGTGGTTGTTGGAAATGTTGCAAGTATGTTTGGGAGGGCAGGAAAGTGTAATAAGCTTATGGGGTTGGTTTGAGGGGAGACCTCTGTACACATCACAGTCTTGTGCATTTATTCCATGCTCATCCACCACACCCTACAAAAGCCTCTCCTTCACCACCCCTCCTCCAGTAACCTTAGTTATTATGAATATTTGTCCCTATATTCTGTTTCTGCTTTTTTACTTCTTGTCATTTTGTCTTCTTATTCTGTTTCAGACCCCGAGCTTGCTCTCCAGCCCCCAGTCTGACTCTTCCAGTAAACTCCAAACCTTCTAGATCATTCATTTACACCTTCTGTACATGCTGATAAACACATAAACACTAAGGATTTAAACCCAAGGTGCAATCCCTGGCATGGAAATCCATTATTTACACTTACTCAACCCTCGCTGCACATCAGAGACTGTGGTAAATGCTTCATTTACTAATATCGCTTATTTTTCACAGTCATAACTGTGTAGTTGTTCCCACTTAGTTCGTGGAAGAAGCCAGGGTTCAAAGAGTTAAATAACTTCCCCAGGGTCACAGCTAATTAGTGGTACAGACAGAATTTAGATTTAAGTTTGCCTCAAAAGTCTACCTTACCCAAGACGGTTGCTTCTACCTCAGTGTTGCTTGGTTTCACAATTCACAGCTCTTAACTTTCTCTGTGTAAGTTGTTCTATCTCTTGAGGAAAAAAATGATCTCAAATTGCTCTATAAAGACTGTCTTCTTCATTGTTGTGCCAGGACACTGTACCCTCTAGTGCCAAGTTCAGAGCCTGGCACATGCCACACAATCTACATTTGTGGAAGGAGGGAAGAGTGTTGTTTTGAACCATCTCTCGGGTCCCACGCTCCTATCACAGAGCCTCCTCAGATCTCTGGTACCACAGTCTTCCTGCCCTACAGACTCCCAGCCCTGTGCTGGGGCCTTCCCTGATATACCTCTGCCTCCTGGGGGCAGCCAGCGGGACTAAGAAAACCCTCTCCATTTTATCTGCATATAATACATATGAAATTAAAATAAGCTTTCTACCTAGAAAACACCAAAAGAATTTTATGCTGAAGCTTTATCACCTATACAGATTAACTTATTGAAGAAATTTAAGCCAGTAGATGGTGGAGTAGTTACATTGCTGGACTCTCACATGGCCATCACTGGACTCAAGTGCCAGACCTGGTGGCTTGAAACTCACACCAGGCATGTGTGTGTGCGTGTGCCCAATTCCCAGAGGAGAAGGGATTGCGGTGTGGCCATACTCTCGGGGGGGGGGGGGGGTGTGATTTCTTACTTTCCCTCTCACTGTCTCTGTCTCTCTCTCTCCAGAGAGCACAGGTGCCCTATGACAAAAGGCTCTAAAACAACATTGAAGAAATGTAAGTAGGTGAAGACAGCAGCACACCGTTGGCTGTCCTGGTGTTTTGGATGCCACCTCCCACCCTCTTCCAAATTACATCATGCAGACTCTTTATTGTAGATTCAGTTTTTCACTCTCCTATTCCTCTAAGGGAAATATCACAATATAGGCCACATAGAATGAGTTAGGTTTCTGCAGTGCAGATGAGAATTTGATTCTGTTGTGATTATATTGATTATATTGTGGCATTTCTATTTTCTGTGACCTAGGGAACAAAAAAATGTCCTGGAAACTAAAATGTATAGAGACTGTTTAGAAAAACTAAATTAGAATCCTCCACTTGTGGGACCAGCAGGTGGCGGGGTGGTTAAGTGTGCTGGACTCCCACATGGCCAACCACAGTTCAAGTCCCGGACCTGGCGGCTTGCTCTCTCTCTCTCTCTCTCTCTCTCTGTCTCTCTGGTCAAATTTAAATAAATAAATAAATAAAGTTAAATAAAATAATTCTTAAAAATTTTTTTCTTTAAAGGAAAAAAAAAAGAATTCTTTACTTATTAGGTCTTTCAGAAAGCTTTCTCAGGACTGCAAAATACAGGGCAGGAATTAATCCCATTTAATAGACCAGCAAACAGAGAAAAGGTAAATGATGGAACCAGGCTTATACTAATGGTTCAGGCAGAAATGAGCAGAATACAGACTTTGACATGCTTTATTCTTCCACCACACCACGTAATGTCTCCTGAATTAACATTCTGATCTCCTTTATAATAAAAAAAGATTAGAATAAAATAGGTATAAATCCATGTTTTCTTACCCTACACTCTTTTTTTCACTCTGTAAGTGTTACCATTTTCCAGACGTTTACAATGAGAAGTGTGATGTTAAAATGGAGAGGTGATGGTTAAAATCTTGAATCTGAGAGTCAGGAGAATCTGTCTGTGCTTGAATAAGATAATTAACTTTTGTTTCCTGACTTAAGAGATAGAAATCAGTAATACCTCCCTCACTGGAACTAAAAAATTAAATGAGATGATTTATTAAGGCACTTGGCAAATACCTAGCACATAGTCAGCACTCAGTGATCTAAGCTGTAATTGTTATTACGGGAGTCCTCCAGTTTCCCTAAGGAATTGTCGTTTTGTGGTCAGCAAGGCTCATCTTTGTTTTTTCTATTTTTTTTTTTCTTGACCTATTTATGGCTATAACTTGTAGCTTTAGGATTCAACCACATCCCTTTAGTCTTTACCGTTATTTCGGACATAATATTCAAATAGATTTTAGCTGATTATGTGAAGACAATATTAGGTCATGGAACGGATTTCCTTCTTTTCTTATGATTTCTTGATAACTCGGGTCTGAAATGCGCATGTCTCAGAGTCCAGAGAAATTAGGTCAGATAGAGAAGCCCCACACCCAAGAACTCATATCCCTTATGAAAGACAAAACTTGTTTCTTTTATTTCTACAGCAAAAACTGCATCTAGAGCATCAAGTGATCTGAGACATGTTGCAGTGAAGGGTTTAACGTATACAAATTCCATTAGATCCAAACTATTTATATCCCTGGGATTTTGTCAAGTTTAAAGAAGGAATTCTACAGAAATAGATTTGCTCCCATGTGACCATCTGAGAAAATTTAATTTCAAAAGAGTCAAAATACTGTTGTTGATTGATTGACATTGGATTGCTTTCATGCAGAATGGTAAACATGACCACCTCGTAGTTCTCATTTAGGTACATCCCAAACTTGATCATTCAGTATAATAGCAAATCTGTTTCAAAACAAAACATTTGCTTTTTCACTCCTATTTGGCCTTCTGTTATTCAGTGTTTCAATAAACATTTGTGGAACTCCTACTAGGTCATACACACTGTTCACAGTGCTAGAGATAGCGGTGAATAAAGTGCTCTGTCCCCCACTCAAGTGAAGGGAGATTGCTAATAGTAAACAAACAAAATTCATAAGGAAGAGACATGTTGGATAGTGGGAAGAATTACACCAAGAATTATTGGGTCATTGGGATAGCCATGACACATTTTTGCGTGGAAAAATATGTCTTGACTTTCCCAATGACCTGATAGATTAAATAGCAAGTAACTAGGTGGGCTGTTTTATATCAAGCTCCCAGCAAAGAGTTCTCCAAGGAAGCAACAGTTAAGCAGAGACACATTGACCATTTAAGCAGAAGAGTTTCTCTGGAAGAGAAAAAATTCTAGGTCCAAGGCCCTATGACTTGAACGAACATGATCATCTCCCCCTGCTGTCCTCTGTTCTAATTCACTAAATTGTGAAAATCCGAGGGGTAAGAACTGGATGATTTATCTTTATGATAAGCAACTAATTTCTTCAACTAGCCCATTACCTCCCTCAGTCTTATTAAAACTTTCTAAAATGTGCATCTGAAGTTTCCAGGAGACTTCTATAATCTCTATTTGGTGAATGTAACCACTATACCCAGTTTTTCAAGCAGAAACCTGGGATTCATCAAGGCTTTGGTATTTGATGAAGATAGTTTATGTGGTAGGCTGATAATTTTTTTTTTTTTTTGAGAGGTTTTTGCTATAGGGCGCGTGCGCTCGCCAAACAGAGAGAGACATAGAGACAGAAAGCGAGAAATCACCCCCCAGAGGGGATGGTCACGCTGCAATCCCTTCTCCTCCATTCTCCTCTCGGGATCTTGGGCACGCACGCACACGTGTCCGGCATGAGTTTTAAGCCTCCGGTCAGGGACGCGAACTGCGGTCGACTACGTGGGAGTCCAGCGACATAGCCATTACGCTAACTGCTGGTTCCCGGTAGGCTGATAATTTTTTGACATAGCTTTTTTTTATTCCCCCCTATCTGGAACAAGATAATTAGAAGTGGTCACCTTACCCAACTCAGCCTAGATCACTTCTTCTTTTCCTTTGGTATTAAACTTAGATGTCGCCATCCTTAGAGAGTGTGTGTTAGTTAGGTAAGTGCGGTTTAAATTATGACAAACCCAGTACCGCAGTCCTTCTGGGGCTCTCTGCCAAGTGGTGACTCAGAGATCCACATTCCTTTTGTCTTATATTGCTGCCACCTGGGAGGTCACCCCAGCAGGGAAAGTGAGAACATGAACAATTACATAGCAAATCTTATGGCCAGACCTGAGAGTAACATACATCATTTCTACTCTAGCCTTCTGGCTAGAATCCAATCAGCTGGCCCCAGCCTAATAAAGACTCCCGAGGGTCTCTGGGAAATGTAGTTTTCATGTGTGCTTGGGAAGAGATGAATGACATGAGATTTGATAAATTGAAAGCATTGTCTCTCCTGCAGGGAAGCTTCTTTACTCTGTCGTCCTCCTCTTCAGTTCCCTCTCTGAGTGTAGCATGGTCTGACTTACAGTAGACACTAAATAAATGAATTGTAACCTAAAATCTTACATCTAGTAAAAGAGTGAGCTAGAATAAAAACATCTTGAATTTATTAGCTAATTAATGGACAATGCTTTATTAATCCATGGTATACTCAAGAATTATAAGAAGAAATTAAAATCACTCTGTTAAAAAATAGACTACCTTGAGGACCCCTAGGCAATTCCTTTTAACACGCAACCTTACAGATCTCCTCCCCTCTGTGTCACTCTGGCAATCACTCTGTAGTTGTTTCAAAGGACGAGAAGTTATTCTGAAGGCAGTGTGGCCTGTCGAAGGCATTGACTTTGGCTCCCCTCACCATCACTCTCAGTGTTGCCATAAACCCGTTTTTAAGGCCCTGGAGTTGGCTGCCCTTGAAATGAAATGGGAAAACCTGAGTTTGTGGGCCAGCTTGGTTCCCAGCCCAGTTTCTCAGCCAAACAGAGTGAACAATTCTGTGTTTGTGACACCCTGAGCCTGCAGTAACCTTCTGGGCCAGCCAGGATGCCAGAGGGAGGACACATTCTCTGAAATGACAGTAGAGGAAGAACCAAACCATTGCCCAAGGACTAATGAATAGGCCCCTCTTTTCCCTTGGGACAACCTCGGCAGGGTCCAACGCAGGGCTTAACTCTTTCCTATCTTAAGCTTTATACATAGAGGCTCATCGGTCTTGTCTCTTAGCTAAAAATTAGATTGAAAATAGGCATGGTTCTCAACGCTAACTTAGTTATTGAGTGATCATCTGATTAATGTATTTCTTTACTTCTATACCAGAGGGCAAGGTCTATAACTACTTTATCATTTTATTCCCTAGTAACCCAGTACATGGCAAAGAATATAGCAGGAAATTAGTTATTAGCTATTAGCCTCAGAACTGTGGAGAGCAGTCAGTCTGAATAGCTGCTCTCCAGAAGAACAGCGGTGAGCAAATCTTATCTCAAAGCTCAGGCTTTCATTTTGCTTTGTTTTAGCACCATCCACCCTAAGACCAAGCATTTCCACTTCTCATTATAAGCACAAAATCTAGATCATATGGCTTCTGCTGCTTGTTTTCGACTCAGTGACTCTCAGCTGATTCCCTCCAGCCCTTTTACAAGGCACTAACGCCTTCACAAAGGCAGAACCCTCTGGCTTAATCACTTTCTAAAAGGCCTCCTCCCTGAACGTCACCACAATGGGGATGAAGCTTCAACGCATGAACTTTGGAGGGGACACATACAAACCATAGCAAGGTCTGTGAGAAAATGCTCCTCAGCTTGGCCAATTCTGCCTCTTGCTTAGGTCCTTAATCACAACCCTTAGTACTTTCAGTTCCTATTGACCTTTCCCCAGAATTGCAATCATCAGATTTTATCAGACTATTCAACTCTCTAAACCCAAAAACGTCAATATACTTTCTATTCCCTGGGACCATTTCACTACAGGTCTGGAAACATTTCCTTCTCAACCCCTAAATCACAAAAGGTCCTCATTACTCCTTGTTTCCCGCAAATACAGCTACCCACCCACTTTTTCAGGTTGGAGTCATGGTCTTTAAGGACCCTATTGCCTTCAGGAAGAGGGCTCAGGGCAGTTCTCCGTCCCAGACTGTCCAATACCTTTTTTGGTAGATAAAAGAAGCAGGAGAGGGAGATACAGAAGGAGAAGAAGAATGAGGAAAACACTATAATGGAAATTAAATATCAGCAGATCATTCTACTACACAGCTCTTGACGTATCAACTGCACAGGAAATTTCCCTGCTTTGCTTCAACACAAAGCAGATTTCCTTCTCTAAATTGTACATTCGTACAAATTTAGGCTACAGGGACAGCTGGTGTCATAGCAGTTACACAGACTGGCCAACTGCACTGCTCCAGTCCAGTGTTTGGCTACCTGAAAAACACACTGGTTGCTTGTGTGTGCATCTGCAGAATCCCGAAAGGAGAATGGAGGAAGAGGGGGTGTGGCATGGCCATCCCCCAGGGGGTGCTTTCTCACTGCCTCTCTTTTTCTCTCCCTCTCTTTCTCTTCGGCGAGTGCACATGCCCTATAACAAAGAAACAAACATTTAGGCTACAAATGTACAATCAGGAAGAAAACTATGAGATCATCTTGTAGAGTTGTCTGGCTTCAAGGTGCTGGATTTTTGTTGGACATCACAGTAATCACTGAAATGTTTGTGCAAAATAGTATTTCAGGTAATGAGGCAGGACCCTGGATATACTTGGGGGTCAATTTCTAATTTTTCTTCTCAGAATAAGACCCGGTTTTAGTTTGATGGGACAGGTTCAGTGGTAAAAGGACAATCGTCCACAAACACCAGGGTATGCATGGCCTCAGGGAACGATGGCGAATGGAAGCCCAGTGGCCAGGGTGTCTCTGTGAGGGTAGAGAGGAATCCTGGCTCCTGGTAGATTGGTTCTTGGCTCTGACCTGGGACTCCTTTCAGGGCCTGTTGCATGTTCTCCAGGCCCTACCACTATCTTAAAAATACCAACTAGTGTGGTGGATAAGGGTGTTGGATTCCCACATGGCTGACCATGGTTTGAGTCCTGGACCTGGTGGCTTGGTTTCTCACTTTCTCTATCTCTCTGTCTCTGTCTCTGTGTGGTCAAATTGAAAGATAATAGTAACAAATGGAATTAAATAAATAAATAATTCTTTTAAAAAATTTTTTTAAAAACAACTGGTAGGACCAGCAGATGGCATAATGATTACATTGCTAGACTCCCATGTGGTCAACCGTGGTTTGAGTCCTGCCTCAAACTGGGGCATATGTGGTTGTGTGTCCAAGATCCCAAGAGGAGAATGGAGGAGAAGGGACTGCGGTGTGGCCATCCCCTCAGGGGGTGATTTCTCACCTTCTGCCTCTCTGGCAGGAGCATACACGCCCTATAGCAAAAATCTCTCTCTCTCTCTCTCTCTCTCTCTCTCAAAAATAAAACAAAACAAAACAAAAACCAACCCTTATCTAATCAAAGCATCTGACTGCAGTTATGGGGACAGGTACTGATTCACAGTATTTGAAAGAAGGACAAGTGAACTTCTCCACATAAATGTAAAAAAAATGCTACAAATTACTAATTCAAGAGACAAAGCTTTAGGACCGGCGGAGGTGGAAAATTACCATGTTCTGTGAGGCTGCCGTGAAAGCAAATGAATCAAGCAAAGAAACCAAATGCAGAGCCTTCGGGTGTCACAAACATGGGCCTCTGACTATGCCCCAAACCCTAAGACGTCAGAGCATGAGACACCAGTGAGAGAAAATGGTTGAGATTCACAGACTAAGGGCTGATGAGCAAAACCAGCCTTCCCTTCCCTTGAAATGTGTCTTGTCGCTGAGTCACGCTGGTGAGTTTTTCTCTTGCTTGGCTTCCTTCTATAGCAGTCGTTTCAGAAGTTTAAAAACAAACAAACAAAAAAAACAAAAAACCCTGCCACCTCTTTCCTCTTTTAAGCTCATGTTTTAACAATAGGCAAAGAGCAACTATCTGCCCTGAAGATTTGCAAAGAGAGATTAGACTGTAAAGAAGCCATCACCATCCTTCAGTTGCTTAAACGTGATTGGCTTTGGTTCTGTCCCAGAGTAAGCACTGAGTGTCTGACAAGTGCAAAGCCTTACTAGGCACTGCGGGGGTGGACAAGGACAAGCACGATGCTGCCACTGCCGAGGTGGAGCCTATCCTCACAGGGACCACACATATAGATGAATAACTACAACATGGAACAGAGGAGGGAGCCATACATTCATCCCAAGGGAATCAAGGAAGGCTCTAAAGAAGGAGAGGTTCGAGCTAGATCTTCAAGGATAAGTTGGCGTTATGGGAAAAGCAAAAAAGTGCAAATAAAGAAGGGGAATACGAACAAAGTCATGGATACATAGAAGTGAATGGAATTAAATGAGAGCCAGGGTGTGTGTGTGTGTGTGTGTGTGTGTGTGTGTGTGTGTCTGGGGAGACGGGGTGCGGATGTCAGAATAGCGCTATTAGCTGTGACAGTGGTGTTAGGCAACAGGCAGGTCCTGGGATGGAGAGGCTTGGAATCTCGCTCAGGATCAAGGCTTCCAGCAGAAGCTCATAAATATTGGCCCAACCTGGTGGCCCTGAAACATAATATGAAAGAGTACTGGCTCTCTCCAGGGCCTGGTAGAGGATGAAAGTTATTTCCCTGAAGCCTTATCACTGGTGCCAGAAATTCCCAGCATTCCACTCACTCCTCAGAGACCTTCTGGGAATATTCACATACAGATTCCCCGAAAGGGGTTACCCATTAATGAGCTGAATGCTCCATGTCGCACCTGCAGTCACTAACGTTTCTGGAACTCAAAGACAGGCTCTAGGCCAGCCGTGGGGGCAAAGCTGTAATTCAGTGCTCCAAGACGCTGAGGTCATATGGAAAGGCCCTGGGTTCATGTGCCAAGGCCTCCTAATACATACCAGTCTGCTCACATTTACCTGTGATCCAGACTGGAGGAGGCTGGGGATGGATCATGGTGTGAAAACCTTGTTGGGGTGCCTCTCTCTCTCTCTCTCTCTCTCTTTTTCTCTCTCTCTTTTTCATAGGAGAAATAAATAAACTTAAAAACAAAACAAAAAACAGGCTCTAGAGCTAGGCTTTCTGGGTTCAAAGCCCAGCTCTGCCACTGGAAGTTGAAGAATACAAGACAAGCTACTTAATCTCAGAGGCACCAGCACATGAGGGGCTATCCATACAGATTCCAGAGACAGAGTATAGAGAACGTGGGCACAAATACATTCCCTTTGTATTGGACACTACTCACCCTTGCCATGCCACTTTCTAGTATACTGAACAGTGTTAACCAACAGAAATATAATGTGAGCCACGCATGGTAAACTAATGTTCTATGCTGTCTTGTTGGTAATACAGAAATACCATTCTTGGTCACTTGAGAGAATGGAGTTTATTAGCTCATAACTTAGGATGCTGAGAAGTTTAATAGCATGGTGCCTGCCATCTGCAGCAGGCAGGAGTACGTACAGAGCTGAGTGTGTCTCTGCGTCATTCTCTTTCCTAATAAGCCCACCAGTATTTAGGTGGGGGTACTTAGCCCACCAGTATTTGTCAGAGGGCATGTACTCTCACAGGAGAGCGATGCATGAGGGAGAGAGAGAGAGAAAGTGAGAAAGCACATCCCCATAGAGGAGGTCCCACTGGAATCCCTTCTCCTCTGATTCTCCCTCCTTTCAGGATTTTGGAAACACACACATACATGCCTTGTCTGTTTTTCAAGGCACCAGGTCTGGGACTTGAACTGTGTAGTAGGCCATGTGCGATCCAGGTGCCTTAACCACCATTAAATTAAATTAAATTGGGAACCAGCAGGTGGTGTGGTGGTTAATGTGCTGGACACTCCCACATGGCCGACCAGGGTTCAAGTCCTGAATCTGGTGGCTTGCTTTCTCACTTCCTCTCTCTCTCACTGTCACCCTGTCTCTCTCTGGTCAAACTAAAAAATGAATGAATGAATAAATAAAATAAAATAAATAATTATTTTAAAAAAATTAAATTAAATTAAGTTTCCGCTTAGTACCATCACAACAGCTCATCCAATTTTAACGTGTGAATGTTGGGGGGACACATTTAAACCACAGCTCTTAAGTACATCAAAGAAAGAGTCAATTGAAATTAATCTTACTGATGCACATGGTTATCCAACTTACTCATTAAATGTCATTTTAACACATAATTAATATTTTAAAAGTACTAGGGGGTATTTTTATATCCTTTTTTTGAAAGATTTTTGCTATAGAGTGCATGTGCTCGCCAGAGAGACAAAGAGACAGAAAGTGAGAAATCACCTCCTAGGGGGGATGACTATGCTGCAATCTCTTTTCTTCCATTCTCCTCTCAGGATTTTGGGCATGCATATACATACACACTGGTGTGAGTTTGAAGCCACTGGATCTGGGACTTGAACTGTCAGCCATGTGGGAGTCCAGCGGTGTAACCATTATGCTGCCTGCTGGTCCCAGCACTAAGTCTTTGCATCTGTATTTAAGTATTAAGTATTATACTCTATGGTATATCTAGTTCATGTTAACCATATTTCTTTCTTTCTTTCTTTCTTTCTTTTTTTTTTTTTTTTTTTTTGCCTTAGGGCTTATGGGCTCACTGGAGAGAGACAGAAAGAGACAGTGACAGTGAAAATGAGAAATCACCCTGCAGGTGGTATGGCCATGCCACAATCCCTTTTCCTCCTAGAATTTTGGGCACACACACACACATACACCCAGCGAATTTTTAAACAGCCAGGTCCAGGGTTCAAACTATAGTCAGCCATGTGGGAGCCCAGAACCTTTACCATTATGCCACCTGCTGGCCCCAACTAGCCATGTTTCCAATAGTCATATGTGGCTAATAGCTACCAGGTTGGATAGATGGCCCTAAGACAATGGCCCACATGACTGGACTGCAATGATAGTAATATAATAATAGTAATGGTTATTGGGACCAGCAGTTAGCATAATGGCTATGTCACTGGCCTCCTATATAGCCAACCACGGTTCAAGTCCCAGACCCGGTGGCTTAAACTCATGCTGGGCGCATGTGCGTGCGTGCCCAAGATCCTGAGAGGAGAATGGAGGAGAAGGGATTGCAGCGTGGCCATCCCCCCTGGGGGGTGATTTCTTGCTTTCTATCTCTCTGTCTCTCTCCGTCTTTCTGGTGAGTGCACGCGCCGTATAGCAAAATCTCTCTTAAAAAAAAAAAAAGGTTATCAATAGCTAATTTTTCATGACTAACAGCTAAAAGATTTGGGGTTAATTACTGAACCTGTGCCTCTTTCCTCATCTGTAAAAGAGAAATAATAGTAAAAGCTAACAGATTTTTGCGAACATCAAATTGAGAGATACAGCTGAAACCCCAAATAAGATTATTAGCCCCGTGGGCCTTTGCTTATGTCCTGTCTCCACTACTTGCAAATCCTACTCTTTTTGCATGACATTGTTCAAATATCACCTCCTCTGTGAAGCTTATCCACCTTGCCTCCTAGGGGGGCTCCAGGCTCTGGACTAATTTCTAACCTCGTTTTAGCCTTTCCCTTGCTTTGTCCTTGTTTCCCCATCTGTCTTCCTAGATGAACCTGAAAGGATTATTGTATCGCATTCATTCCACAATACAGATTTTCCACTTTTTAGCATCTCTGAAATCAGAGTACATTTATATTACAATTGGCAGTATATCACTCTTTCTCAGTGAGTTTTTTTAAAAAAGGCAGACACTGGGCCGACCCCTGGTATGGTGGTTAAGTTGGCTGGATTCCAGACAGCCTACTGTGTGGTTTGAATCCTGGGCCTAGCAGCTTGAGAAACACACACACAGGGGTGTGGGTGGGGAGTGGGGTGGGGTTTGGGAGTGGGGGCGTGTGTATGCATGCATGCCCAAAATCCTGAAAGGAGGGAGAAATGGAAGAGAAGGGATTGCAACATGACCATCCCCTATGGGAGTCGCTTTCTTACTCTCTCTTTCCTGCAAGTGCACACACCTTCAGGCAAATTAAAAAGGAGAGAGAAAAACGATTTTTTTTTTTTTTTCTTTTTTGAAGAGGTTTTTGCTATAGGGCGCGTGCGCTCGCCAGACAGACAGAGAGAGACAGAGAGATAGAAAGCAGGAAATCACCCCCCAGGGGGGATGGCCACGCCACAATCCCTTCTCCTCCATTCTCCTCTCGGGATCTTGGGCACGCACGCACACACGCCCGGCGTGAGTTTAAGCCACCGGGTCCGGGACTCGAACCGCGGTCGACTACGTGGGAGTCCAGCGACATAGCCATTACGCTAACTGCTGGTCCCAGAAAAACGATTTTAATATATGACATAGATTTGATAAATTTTACTATTTGCTTTTGTATATCCAGGCACTGGGCTCAGTCAATGCAATAAATGTGTCAAATATACTGACAACACTAGTAAAAGTTTACTGCAATTACTACGCATATAAATTACGTGACTGACTGCCTCTTTTTCCTCCTGGATGGTAACCTCTCCATGGTCAGAGACTGTGGGCTCTTTCATAGCGATAGAAGGGGCATGTTGTGAGAGGCCAAAATGTAATTCCTGAGGAAACTGTGTTCTTGAGTATACGAGGAAAGAAATCCTACCTTCCTCACTTCAGTATGAGTAGGCTTTAAAATTCCCTTCACCAAAGTATCTGATTACTGCACTGGGAAGCAGAGCAGTCCAGTTACAGGGTCGAGCAGAGAAACACGTGCTTGTAGGACCAGGGGAGAGAGAGCATTTCCCCCTAGAAGCTGCATATTTCCTCAGAAACCCCAGAGGACCCCCAAACAGATCACCTTTCAAAGGGCTCATTACAAGGCAAGAAGAACTTTTAAATTCCAAGTATTTCAACAAACTCATTTGTATTTAAAAGTTCTACCACCAAATTGTGCTGTCTTACCCCAAGTTAGAAAATAATAAACAAATGAACAAAAACATGCCAAAAAATTATTCTATCAAGAAAGCCCCAACTATAGCCTAATACCAGTCATTACAGGGTGAAAAAATAGTGCTCAGTCCAAAAACAGGAAAAGAGGTGAGGAAAAAGGGAACTTCTGACTCCTGGTGATCTCCAAGCCAGACCTTATCGGAAAGAAGGAATTTAAAAAGACCCAAGTATAGGGTGTCTGGAATGTACATAGAATTTCTATAACAAATATTGACTTTTAAGTCTTGGAGGTTATCTCAAAGCTGTTGCTTGGAGGTGCCCCTTGGTCTTCCCTTGATGAGTTGTTACCAAGCAACGAAAGGGCTATCGGGGCTTCTACCTAATTAAAAATGCACACAGACACTATCCCACGAACTGCCACGGTCAGGTCCATCTTCAGCAGCCATGCAAACACTTGGATTGAACTAAGGGTGTGTGGTTTCACTCATCCCCCTGCTCGCCCTGCCCCCACCCGGAAAGGCAAATATCATTTTACCAATGTAGTTGAAATAAACTGCTTCCTGTGTTACCAGTGTCTCAAGCAGCCAGGTAGGTCGGGCATGCAGGATCCCAGGACCTGGTCTGGTAGGATTTGGGCTGCAGGGACTCCTGGGAGCACTGATGATCCAGACTCCTCTGACAGCTCCTGCATCCTGAATTAGAAAGGAAAATCAATCACAAATTCTTTAGCTTCCTGTTTTCCCTTCTCTTCCTTTTCTCCTCCAGTTCAATTTAAATGGAACTACTCTGGTTGATGGATCTAAAAGAATCATGAAATACATGTGCTCCCCCACCAGGGCCTTCTTACAGTTACCCCCACCTTTCTCCTTTCTTCTCTTCCTGTATGAGTGTGTCCTTACCCAGCTTCTTTCTGGAAAGGACGCTGGCTGGCTGGCTGAAGTTCTGCGAATTATGGGTGCTGATGGATTGGGCAGCTAAAAGCCACATTGGTATGGGCACCTGCCATTCCTCGTGCTTGGCCCTGAAACCTCAGGATTCCCATAGAGGAAGCACCCACTGTTGCAGAGACACTAACAGCTTCAATGGGCAGGTTCTGCAGGAGGAGTATAAACAGAGGCCTGAGACAGGAGAAAGGGAGCTCTGAACGCTGTCTACAGAGTAGCTACCCGTAGGTAGCGGTGGACACCTCAGACCTGACCCCGGGCAGTCCTCTTTTTCTTAACCAGCTCTCTTGACTAATCACGTTCCCCTTAGTTCAACTGAAACAAAGCTGGGATTTCTTTTTCCCTCTCACTAATAATTTTATTGAAACCAAGGAGGAAACCAAAGAGGGACAATAAGAAATACAGAAGTAGAAGAGTTTATAGGCACATGGTTCTTATCTGAGAGGGCTTCCTGAGGAATCAGTTTCCTTTTCCCCACCTGGATCTTCCGTTAAAAAGGCCCCAATCCTTGGCGTACAGTGAGAGACTTTTCCGAAGTAGATGGCCACCTTCTTCTGGAGATATTTCTCTCCTTTCTGCTCTGTCTCTAGGCCGAGGTCCTGAGACTAACTTAGGAACATAGTCAATGTTAATCCTGTATGTCTTTTTAGAAGCCTGTTGTGGGTCGCGCCCGCCATCGCCGCCCGCCGCGCAGGAGCGGAATGCTGAGCCGCGGCCGGCCCACGGGGAGCTGCAGTACCTGGGCCAGATCCGGCCCGCGGGGAGCTGCAGTACCTGGGCCAGATCCGGGCGGGGAGCTGCAGTACCTGGGCCAGATCCGGCCCGCGGGGAGCTGCAGTACCTGGGCCAGATCCGGCCGGCGGGGAGCTGCAGTACCTGGGCCAGGTGGAGCACATCTTGCGCTGCGGCGCGCGGAAGGAGGACCCACGGGCACCAGCACCCGGTCCGTGTTCGGCCTGCAGGCGCGCTACAGCCTGCGAGATGAATTTCCTCTGCTGACAACCAAACGTGTATTCTGGAAGGGAGTTTTGGAGGAGCTGCTTTGGTTTATCAAGGGATCCACAAACGCTAAGGAACTATCTTCTAAGGGAGTGAAAATCTGGGATGCCAATGGATCTCGAGACTTTTTGGACAGCCTGGGATTCTCCATCAGAGAAGAAGGCGACTTGGGTCCTGTTTATGGCTTCCAGTGGAGACATTTTGGGGCAGAATACAAAAATATGGATTCAGATTATTCTGGGCAAGGAGTAGACCAACTGCAAAAAGTGATTGACACCATCAAAGTCAATCCTAATGACAGAAGACTCATCATGGGTGCTTGGAATCCAAAAGATCTCCCTGCGATGGCGCTGCCTCCATGCCATGCGCTCTGCCAGTTCTGCGTGGTGGACAGCGAGCTGTCCTGCCAGCTCTACCAGAGGTCGGGAGACATGGGCCTGGGCATGCCCTTCAACATTGCCAGCTATGCCCTGCTCACGTATATGATTGCACACATCACGGGCCTTAAGCCAGGTGACTTTGTACATACTTTGGGAGACGCACATATTTACCTGAATCATGTTGAGCCGCTGAAAATTCAGCTTCAGAGAGAACCAAGACCTTTTCCGAAGCTCAAAATTCTTCGAAAAGTTGAGAAAATTGATGATTTCAAAGCTGAAGACTTTCAGATCGAAGGATACAATCCACATCCGACTATTAAAATGGAAATGGCTCTTTAGAGTACTTTCAGCGGAGTTGTGTGAAGGATACTGTCAGTCTGTAGGGACTGGGCTGGATGCCCAGGTGAAAGGTCTTTTTGCTCTGAAGAAAAGAACTAGGTCAAAAATCTTCAGTGACCTGTTAGTTATTAGCCATTAACTTTTTTTCCTTTTTAAATTCACTAACTTTTGAGAATGTCTCCACTGGCAAATATATCGGTGCCAGTTCTTCTAGTAATAAAAAGCCTTGAGTTTGGTTAACTTTCTGAGGGTGTATGAAAATGCTGAGATTATCAATAAAGTGAGGAGAGTGAGATTTTATATACTTTTAACAAAAACATGTACACACGTTTCAATCTTACATCTTTATGAAGGTACGTAAATTCCAAGAGTTACATAAGCTATTCTCACAATTTGAGCAGGCTGAAGAACATCAGTCATAATGTTTATATAGTGTGGTTACGCACAATTAAAGTTATATTTGTTTTATACATTGCTATAATTAAAAAAAAGAAACCTATTGTGCACATAAATTGAGGAACATACAACAAAATAACTGACTTGTAATCCTGAAACATGTAAGTCATGAAAGTCAAAGAAAGAGAGAACTATGTCAAAACAACAGAGACTATATGGATGGGACACCTGCAATACATGGTTCTAAACTGGATACTTTTTCTTTCAAGGACGTTATAGTGAAGGTTGAATGAAGTCTAAGGATTAAAGGTAGTATTGTACTAATTTCCATAAAACTAATTTCCTTGTTTTGATTGTATTGTCATTATGTGGATGAACATCATTGTTTATGGGAAATACACACTCAAGCATCTACTGGTGATAAGACATCATGTCAGCAAATTACTCTCAGATGCAGGAGGGGAAAAAAATTCCTTGTACTAACATTGCAATTTTAAGTTTGCTAAAACAAAAAACAGGACTAGCCAGTGGCATGGTGATTAAGGCAGCTGGATACACATGGCCAACCGCACAGTTCCAGCCCTGGACCTGGTGGCTTAAAAAACATGCCAGGCATATCTGCATGTTTGCCCAAATCCCAAGAGGAGAATGAAGGAGAAAGGATTGTGGCATACAAACCCTCCCTCAATCTCTCTCTCTCTCTGGGGAATGCATGTACTGTATAGCTTAAATCAAAAAGCAAAAATAGGGCCAGCAAATGATGTAGTGGTTAAGGTGCTGGACTCCCACGTGGCTGACCATGGTTTCAGTCCCGGTCCCAGCAGATTGAAACACCGGGTGCGTGTCTGTGAGTGCCCAAGATCGTGAATGGAAGAGAAGGGATTACGGCATGGCCATCCCCCCAGGGGGTGATTTATCACTTTTGTCTCTGTCTCTCTCGCAAGCACACACATCCTACAGCAAAAATCTCTCAAAACAAAACAAAACACTACTCTATATTGAGCAATCCCATTTTCAGGAATCTAATTCAGACACATATTGTTGAAAAAACAGAATGTCATTACTTCTACCAACGAAGATGAAACAACTCAAATACCCATCAAGGGACTGGTTGAATAAACTATCATACAGACACACTCTAAAAAGGAATAAGATGTATCTGTATATATCACCATAGATTGATTTCCAGGATATAAAAAGCAAAGTGAAGGAAAGGAATTGTGTGTGGTATGTGTATAGCATTTTAAAAACAAGCTATAGAAGAATAAAATGTAAAATTGAAAATAAATGATTACCCATAAGAGATAGATAGAGGAAATAGGATGAAAGAGATATGAAACTTTTTTAAAAAGGCTTGGCAGATTTGACTTGTAAGCATGTAACTATTTTTACATAACTACCAATCACATTTAGAAAAGTAACCCCAGCTCAGTGATAATGCAACTCTCCAGAGAAACTGGATCCCCAAGGCAACCAGCCTGGCTTGGTCAACTGGAAACGCATCAAGCACGTAGTGCCCAGGATCTGACAGGCTGGGAGGAAAGGGCCCACAGTGGGACCAGACCCAGCGGAGAGTGGTCCCCTCTCTCTCTTTCCTTTGCTTTCTTTTCCCTTTTTCTCTTTCTCTTTCTCTCCCTCTGACACACACACACATACACACACACACACACGTGCACATATACACTCTATCATGAATAAAAAAGAAAAAAAAGTAATTCTGGAAAATAAAATGAAACAAATGATCCAAAGTGTGAATATAGTTTATTTAACCACACAAGGAACTATTATATGGGACTTCAATTCAACTGCAAGTCCTGAGGACCATATACTGTAGAGTCAATCAGAACTATAAAAACAGAAACCACTTAAATTCTTTTCAGGAATCATATTGGAGAAAATGTTGGTAGATTTTCTTGGGGGGTGGATGTGTGAGTGACCGAACAAATGTTTAATTATGTGATAATCTATCATTCCCAATGTCTGAAAACTAGGATTCTCAACTTTGAGGGAAAGGAGATGTTGGATTGAAGATGTTAAGCAAAATCTCTGAAGTGCTGAATTTGGATTGACAGTAGCAATATGAACTCATGATATACGTTATCTTAAGAGATAAATGTATTTCTTAGCTCAGTCTACTAGAAGGGGCTAAAAGCAATGATCAATTCCCTAAGCATAGAGCACCCCCAGTGCCCAGATTGAACTCCAGAAATATAATCTCCCACTAAAAGGAACAAGAGCTCCTTGGAGAACTGAATGATTCCACATTTAGAGCTGGAAATGTACAAAATGTTCCCAGAACATCTTGTCATGTGAGATAGCAAGAAAGTTATCAAAGATGACTAGAATTGCATCAAAGGACTAAAGAGCCAATTTTAAGAGACTCCCATTGGCCAAAGATGAGGCAATCTGAGCATCAATAATAATAATAACAGCGATAGATTAAAATGTGTCACATGTTTAAATCATGAGTTCACAATGATTCAATAACAATTGGTCCCTCTTGAAGGAGGTTGGTGGATCAATTTTTCTTGATGATTCATAAATAAAAGGAAAAAAAGTGTTTATCCTTCTCTTCCTAGGTGAATGATTGCACTGCATAACCAGTAGTAAATGAGAAAAAGTTTCTCTTCTTTTTGTAGAAGTATTACAGCTGAAAATGAAGAAGTCATGGTAGAATTAGAACATCATTATCACCATTTTGGAATTTCTAATGAATTAATGGAGCTAGGATCATAAGTAGCTGCTGGTATCATAAAAAGGGAGAAGCCAAATATTGGATACTTCCAAAGAAAGACTATACCACTATCTATGAAGTGATCTTACCAGAAATATAAAAAAAATCAAACCTGAAGCTTACCAAGTCCAAGACCCAATATGCCACATTACAGAAAATACAGAAGACAAAGGAACACAAAATAACACCACAGAGGACGCAGTGAGAAAACTCTAGATTGTGAAAAACTGCATGACCGACAATCCTATTACTCCAAGAGAAAAAAGACAGGTAGATGATTAGCTAGATAGATGATAGATACATACATACATAGATGTTAGACAGATGATTAGCTAGCTGGCTAGAGAGATAGATAACAGATAGGGATATGGAGGATAACTTAGAGATCATAAGAAACGTAATGAGATACAGCAACCAGTCACAGGATGTGGGCCTTATTTAGATCTCTGATCAAATAAGGAAACTTTTTAAAAATATGTGACAGTGATGAGGCAATTTAAAAACTGAATGCTGACTAGATAGTTGATGATTTTAAGGATTTATTATTATATTCTTAGATGTGATCATGGTATTGTGCCTATGGTTTTTTTTTTTTTTTTAACATAGAGTCCTCTTAAAGATTCATACAGAACTGTTTATAGATGAAATTTTACAGTGTCTGGAATTTCCTTCAAAATAATGCAGACAGGGACCAGCAGTTAGCATAATGGCTACGTCGCTGGACTCCCACATAGTCGACCGCGGTTCGCGTCCCGGACCCGGTGGCTTAAAACTCACGCCGGGCGCATGTGCATGCATGCCCAAGATCTCGAGAGGAAAATGGAGGGGAAAGGATTGTGGCGTGGCCATCCCCCTGGGGGGGTGATTTCTCACTTTCTGTCTCTCTGTCCCTCTCTGTCTGTCTGGCAAGCGCACTCGCCCTATAGCGAAAACCTCTCCAAAATAAATAAATAAATAAATAATGCAGACAGGGTGGAGGAAGTCAGTGGGGGTATACAGAAAACAATATTGGCTGTGAGTTCATGACTACTGATGCTTAGTGGTAAGTGCCTTTTGAGATGCTTGAGATCTTCTTGTATATTCTGTCTACCCTGTACATGCTTGGAATGTTCATAATAAAAAGTTAAAAGATAACACGTGTGATGTACCAGGGCCTAGGCTGGCAGTGACACACCTAGGCTGTGATTTGGTATCATTACAAAAACACTGAACTTTTCCTTCATGACTTACATGTGGGAAGGGAGAAGAATTTGGTGGCAACGCCCGTAACTCTCCCCTAGCTCGATGATATGAATATGCAGTTTCCTTTGCCAGACTGGAAATTGAGAGCAGAATGCAACCCTGTCTAAACAAGCTCCTCCGTGGAGCTCACTGAAGGCCGGAACCATTACTCAGGGTCCAGCTGCACAACATTCTCATCCACCCAGAAACACATGCACATATCTAGAGAGCAAAATAGGGCCACATGTGGATTTTAACAAAGAGCAGTCAGACAAAAGCCTCGCAGACATGCCTGACCTCTCCCTTGGCCCCTGGGCCTTCCATGGAAATGTGAACTTTCCTTTGACACTCACATGACACCCTCTGGCCCTTAACAACAGACCTATAGAGAATGGGCAGTGCCCTTTGGCTGCCTCAAGGGCAGGGGGCCCAGTGCTGTAAATTGCTGGCATTCATGCCACAATCTCCTCTTATTTCTGGGCTCCACCCAATTTGCACTTTAGCTTAGTGGGGCTTGAGGGTAGAAACATAAATTCAGCTGGACACTACTCTGCCCAATGTGGTGACCTTTATGGTACATGCCTGGGATGTTTTCCCAAGGAATCCAAGAAAAATGGCTTCATCAGAGACATGTGGTAGCATGGAAGTGTTGCCAGAGGACTGGGCCTGGACACAGGTCTCCCTGGCTTGCTCTTGACTTGTATTTGTCTTGAAATGGGGAAGTTTTTCCTTGCGGATCCCAGATGGCTCTCTGCTCATTCACCCCTTTATTTAAACACTTACTGACCCTCAGCATTCGTCGCTCTAAAAGACAGAAGAAAAAGACAGTCTTGGCCCTGAAACTCCCTCAGTCAGGTAGGGGAGAAAGACATGCTCACAAATAACTTCCATTTAGGGCAGGATGTAACCAGACCAAGAATGAGATGTTCAGAAGAAGAGACAGTTTCCAATTGCAGGTGAAGTTTGAAGTAGGCCTTAAAAGATTAATCAAATTTCCAATTTTGATAGTCCTGAGATGGTGATGGGGATGGCGGGGAGGGGTGCGAGGAGAACAGAGAAGGACTCCAGGTAAAGGAATGGTCTTGAGCAAGTTCATACAAATCAGATTTTGTAAGGTCTTCTACAAGTACAACAAGTAAAACCATCAATGCTGGGGATGTCCCAAAATGCAAGAAGGGCCAGCGAACCTCAGGAGCAAGTATGGCCTATTTTGTTTCCTTGTTGCTATTGACTAGTTTTTCAGAATGCTGGTGATCTCCACAATGATAGAAAGAAAGTCAATGTAGCTACCCATTGCTTGATCACTCATGGCACAGACTAACCAATCCTGAAAGAAGAATTTGAGAATTGAAACAGAATGATGTAGGATACAGACCCACCTAACTATACCAAAAGAAGCTATTTGCTAACCTCTTTAGTTTCTTTTCAATATCATGTGGGATAAAATGTCTCACTGTTCTAGCTAGGTGGCATGATGGTTGAGGTGGTTGGATCCCACATGACCAACTATGCAGCTAGTTCTGGACCTGGTGACTTGAGAAACACACTAGGCACATGTGCATGCATGTCCAAAGTCCCAAGAGGAGGGAGAGCTGGAGAAGAGATTGCAGTGTGACCATCTCCCCTAAGGGGTGCTTACTCACTTTCTTTCTCCCTCTCTTTCTCCCCCTTCTCTCTCTCTCTCCCCTGTGAGTGTGTATGTCCAATAGCAAATTAGAAGACTGAACATCTCACTAACTTCTGGTAAACAATGGAAGATTCACATGATTTGTTTTCTTATGAAGCTCAGCACTACTAACATTTTGGACTGGGTAATTTTTTTCTGTGGGGGCTGTCCTGTGATTGTAGGATATTGCAACTTCTCTGGCCTTTACCCACTAGATGCTATTAGCATCTACCTCCCCTCCCTGAGTTGTAAAAAAATCAAAAACTTCTCTAGATGTTTTCAAATATTCTGCAAAGTGGACAAAATTGCCCTAGTTGACGACCACTAAACTATATTTAAAAGTCAAAAATGATACCGAAAGCTCACATTTATTAGCTGTAGGCTCTATATTGAGTGTTTTCATACAAAACCATTAAATCTTCACATTCCCCAACGAAGTGTAAGTACAATTATTATTCACATTTGACAGGTGAAGAAATTATTCACAGTTGATAAAAAGGTTTAGCAACTTATCCCAACTCACATTCGTTGTGATAGCAGATTCAGGATCCGACCCATGCACTCCAACGTGGGCTCCCACTCTCTTAGCCACCTTGCTGTATCACGCTATACCCTACCCCCAGGTCTCCCATTTGGAGGTATAAACCAGATGGTGTGGGCACCAATAACGGCCCTGCCAGTAGTCCCAATATAAAGTCTTCTGAAAACCAGACTCTGCAGATCCCTGGGATGGAGCACACATTGCCCAGGGCCGCTACGGGAGCTCTCCTCACTGCTATATGATTCTTACTGTCCTCCCTGGCATTCCTTTGAGGATCAAGTGTCTCCTCTGTATGCTACATCAACAACGTCTTTTCTGGAACATCCTTTCTGCTAATGCCCCTGACCATACCCCTCTGGTTATCATCACATTAGACCTCTATTTGATGGAGTACTTGGCACCCTTTGGCTTCAACATGGAGGCAGAGGAAATTAACTCAGGAGGAATTTAACTGCCTTTTAGGTCCAGGATATGAAGATTGGTTACAGAGTCTTTATGCTTGTCTTACCAACATCAGTGTCCCCTCCGCTTAGTAACTGTACTTACTGATTGTCATTCAGATATCCACATTACTCCAGTGCAGCCTTGATTTTACGCAATACGTCGGTGAATATCCTGAAAATGTTCACAAATCTGTATTTAGATCCTGGTTCTACTATTACAAATTAATTGCCTGTATGAGCTCTGATTTCCTAACCTGTATCACAGTATAAAGAAAAAAATCTATCATGCAGAATTATTGTACAGATAGAAAGTATTATATTCTGCTAAGTGATATTATTTTGTGATTTTACTCTTATTATCATTCATTAAACCCTTCACAAGGATTTGTTTCTCAGATTGCTTCTTAGTGTTATGGACAAAGTTGCAAATGCAATTTTGAGAACACTTTGCTGGAGAGGAAGCTGGGAAAAGATGCACAACACAACCGCTAGGGGGCAACCTGGAGACCGTGGTATCAAAATGTGAGAGGTACTGAAAAGGTGCCTGGAGTTTCCTGCGTCAACATTTCTGAAGACTTGGTGCCATGATCGTATCATACGTATTTTACCTTTAAGACTGACTTCCTTGGGTCCCTTATATCATGTTGTATGTACTCCACTGACAAAATGTCCTGAAATCTTGTTTCCTATATGCTCAACACCCACGAGCCCACAGGAGAATGACACTCAGCTCTCGGATGGGCCCATTCATTGCCTCTTTTTCTTTTTCTTTTTTTTTTCTCTTTTTCTTCTTCTTCTCCTTCTCCTCCTTCTTCTTTTATTCCTTCCTTCATTCCTTTCTTTCTATCTATTTTTCCTTCTTTTTTCCTAAACGGTGCATGTGCTCAACAGAGACAGAAAGACACACACAGAGAAAGGATAAAACATGTCCTCCCCCAATAAGGAATGGTCACACAACAGTCCCTTCATTTCTCCCGCTGTTGGGAATTTGGGCACACATGAACAAGTGCCAGTGTGTTTCTCGAGTTCACTGGGTCTGGGACTTGCATTGCATGGTTAGCCATGTGGAATCCAGCTGCCTTCCCCACCATGCTTACAGACTTAACCCACACTGTGTATTTCAATTCTAGTGTATTAATTTAGTTTCTGATAAATGAACTTCAGTGGGTTTGTCTTCAGTGGGGTATGAGCCAGGCCAGTGTAAAGTAGTCCCTGAGCTGAACCTCCCATTGCCCTATGCCAATTTCTGAAATACTGTTTCATTGATTTTGTACCATTCTGCATCCATCAGACACCAAAATGTCTAACTCATTCCTGGCTATCTTCTTCTTAAAGTCTACAAAAACTAGTGGGTACTGTTATCCAAATCAAACAAATAACAACATCTATCACTTAGGGGGCACCTCCTGTATACATCTGAATTCTTATACTGCCCTTGCAAGATTCTTATACCCCATTATACTCTTGAGAAAGGAAATAGAAACTCAAAGACATTAAGTGACCTGTCCAAGCTGGCCCATCTAGTAAGTGGTTAGACTGGAATTTAAAGTTAGAACTGTTTTTTTTTTAATTTTATTTATCATTATTATTATTTTTTAATTTGCTGCAGGGCACACGTGCTCGTCAGAGAAAGGGAAAGGGAAAGTGAGAAAGCAAGCTGTCTGGTTCAAGACTCGAACTGTGGTGGGCCATGTGAGAATCCAGAGCCTCAACCACCACGCCACTTGCTGGCCCAAACTGTCTTACTTCTTTTCAATACAAAGTTGCCTCTATTTCTTTTTTTAAAAGATTTTTTCCCATGGGGTGCATACGCTCGTTGGAGATGAGAGAGACAGAGAGGAAAAACAGTGAGAGGGCAAGTGAGAAATCCCCACCCTGTGGGGGATGGCCATGCCACAATCCTTTCTCCTCTCTTCTTTTCCTGAAATTTTGAGCATACATGCACATGTGTCCAGCGTGATTTTCAGGCTTCCAGATCCAGGACTCAGACCACAGTTGGCTATGTAAAGTCCAGCGCCTTAACCACCTTGCCATCTGCTGATCTGACCTCCTTCTTCTCTTACCCCCTTGGAGAAAGTGTGTGTGTGTGTGTGTGTGTGTGTGTGTTGTGTGTTTCAGGGTGTCCCCAGGGCCTAGGATGGCTGGCAGGATTTTCTTTCACTTCATTTAATGCCGGTGGAGCTAAGCAATGACTGAATGAACAAAGTCAGAGAGTAGGAAATAAGAATAGACTACTCAGAACGGAGAGAGGAAGGAAGGAGGGAAGGAGGGAAGGAGGGAAGCCGCTAAAGGATACTGCTACCTCGTGGTAGTGGCATGGTGACTCAGACGGGTATTTCCAGTGGGCTTGTCGTAAAGAGAAGCCCTTCCTGGGAGATCAGTCGTGGGGTGGGTGGAGACCATGCCTGTTGGCGGAGCTCCATCACTATCACTCACAAGGCCTGTGCCCGCTCAGGAGGGTGTTGACCGTTTTCACTTCAGAGGGAGGGGTGTTTCCTGCTCACATGGAAGGACATGTGTGAGGAGTATTTGACAAGGAATGCATTACAGACTCAGGGAAGCAGCTGCATGCCCCACAAGAAGAGTCACTCCAAAGAGCCGTGGAGAAAATAGGACCAAGATGCTGTCTCAGACACTCACAGGAGGCTGCCTGAGATGGCGAGATGGTCTCTGAGTCCCCAGTCCTGAACCACACTCGGAGTGCCCAAAGCCCTGCATCACAAAGGCTCTATTTAGAAAGTAGAGAAGTTTTACAATCAGCACATTTCTGTAAACACGTTGATTTAATTCCAATTTTACAGTTCAGCTACTCCCTGTAACACACAGTCCATAAAGCATTTACAATGTTGTTCAGAATGTATCTACTATTTACATTCCCTGCCCACCAAGCAGGTAAAATGGATCTAGGAACTTGGCCAGAGTCCTGGGGAAATAGCTAGGATTAAACAGAAACCACAAAAATGACAGCAATAACAAGAACACTGAATGGAATATGAAAAGAACGGGGAGCTCCAAATGGAAGTCTCTCAAGTGAAGAGGATCTGGTCACATGTGGGCAAACCCAGGACATGGGAGACTCCTGAAGTGACCTGATGGATATTCGGCACCAGCTCACAGCCTGTTTTATGTGAATTTGCTTTGCCAACTCTCCATCAAAAAACCTCTTCCTTGAGTTACTCACGGTGGTACATACATGTCCATTGTCTCAGATCATCCACATTTCTCCAGTGATAACCTGAGCTCTGGGACCTTTCCCTCAACATGGCCCTTGGTCACTGCTTGAACTCCATTGCTATGGAGACTACGCTCAACATGGTTTCATAGCTCAGCCACTCAGCTGCTCAGAGCGGGTTACACAGAAAGCCCAGAGCTGGTAGAATCTCTTGGCTGGTCCTGGAGTGAGTTCACCCCTCCTAGGGGGCTATGGTTTGAATATGTCTCCCAAAAGTTCATATTTTGAAAACTTAATCCTTCTATCCTCATGACTGGATCAGGAGGTGGGGTTCATATGTCTTGTCACTGACTGGCCCTAGTATTATCCATATTTTTAATCATTGCAAATCAAGATTTGGCTATACTCATAGTTTCACATGTAGTAGGAATTAGTTCAGTTCACTTGACAAACATTTAAATGATTTTGGAGTCAGACATCTGGGGCTGGGTTTGCAAGCTAGTTACCCCACTTAACTAGCCATGTTATTCTGAGGCAAAGAATTATGATCTGAGCCTTGGTTAACAAATAGCAACCGGAGAATTCAGTGAGACATTTTAAGGTAAAATACCTGGAACAATTTCTAGTGCATAGTAAGAATTCAATAAGAGGAAGCTATTATTAATTAGATAAAGCCTGTCCTCGCAGGGCTCTTCAAACCTGGTGAGGGGGGACAGAGTCGACTAGGAAATACCAGGAAAAAGTTTCCAAAATGCGAAGATTTGCTGAGCAGACAACTTTCTAAAAAGTCCTTGTTCCTTTCGAGTCAACAGGAGGCAGAGGATGGCCTCACATTCCTCTGATCCTGGCTGGGTTGAGGCCCCATAACGCCCAGCGTCAGCCCTTGGAGAACCATTTCTGAGCACAGAAGAGACACTGACCCCCAGGACCTGGAGCCAAGGGCAGCTAACTGGCCCTGTCTTGGTTTTTCCTTCCCCCTGGACATGTCAGCCCTCCCCATTGCCACCTCTTCTCCCGCCTAAGAATCCTCGCAAAGAGAACTTCACTCTCCTCCTCTCGGGGTCACACTTGGTTTCCTGACATGCTGGTATGTCCCTAATTAAGAAGTTTCAGTTCCTTCTCTGGCCTGGGGTTTCCAATAACAAAGGCAATGGCATCCAAAGGACACTTTGTGATCCAGGTCTCCCTGCTAGATTGGGGTCCTTCCAAGTGAGCCTAATGTATTGCCATCTGGCCTGGAGACACTGAGTTCAAACGGGGTTGTTTGGGGACTGGGCTGATTGCATGGCATACTCTGGTCTGAGGGGCAGCTGGAAGTTTTGCAGGTGTAGATTCCATCCCTCGTAAAAGCACGGGCTGTGTGTCCCTGCTGGACAAGGCTGCTCAGCTCATTGGTCTAATTCAATGGATCCTGAAATGGGTCTTTCTTCTATTAATTAGATCACAGTAACCTGAGTAGTTGAAGGATCAAATCTAAGCAGATGAGATATGCTTCCTGCCTGAGACTTGCCCCTATGGGCAGCCAGGCCACCTCTAGAGGTTGGCAGAACTTAGTACATTGCTCAGTATGTGGTTCAGTGAGAGATCCATTTTTAGGGTCTCAAAGCAATGGATGACTCATGTCTCCAAGGATTTCAGAATTAAAGAATAATAGCAGCAACAACAAAAATCTGTAAATGTTAAATGCTGTATGCTAGTAAATAGTTTCTCGTAAGTTTATTTAAAACAGAAAATATTCTGGGGCCAGCTGGTGGTTAAGCAGTTGGATCCCACATGGCAGACAGTGCAGTTGGAGTCCCGGACCCTGCAACTTTAAAACATACCAGGTGGGGGCTGGCAGGTGGTGTGGTGGTTAAGGGCACTGGACTCCCACATGGCCAACCACAATTCGAGTCTCGGACCTGGCTGCTTGCTTGCTTTCCCACTTTCTCTCTCTCACTTTCAAATTAAAATAAATAAATTAAATTAAATAAAAGCATTCTTTGGAAAAAAAAAAGTTTTTTAAAAAAACCATACCAGGTATATGTGCATGTGTGCCCAAAATTCTGGAAGGAGAAATCGAGAAGAGGTGTGGTATGACCATTCCCAATGGGGTGGGATGTCTTATTTTTCTATTCCCCTCTCCCTTCCCCCAAAGCACCTATGCTCTCTAGCAAATTTTTTTTAAAAAAGTTCTAAAGCAATTAACCCAAAATTCATTAACATTTGACCCAGAATATGTTTTTGTTCATATATAAATGCGGGTATGCTTGCTCTTCTAAGAATTCACAGCTCTGAACAAAGTAAGATACTCCAGGGAGGAGCTCAAAAGGATGAGCTTTGCCCACTGCGATTTTCCTGCTTAACAACTACACAGTGCTCAGTCCTGGGCCTGCTTTCCTTTCCACTTGGAGGGAATTGTTCCAACTCCAACTCCAGCCTGGAACTCTCTTAAGCTTTTAAATTTATATACTCAATGCTTTGACATTTCTATTTAAATGATTAAAGACCTCTCAGACTTTACTCACAACAGAACCCTCTGTTCTATCACCTTCACAACTGTTCTTCTCCCACCCTTCACTAGCTCAGGAAGTGACATTATCGACCCAAGTACTCAAACCAAAGCCATAGGAGTCACCCCTGATCCCTGTTTCTCCTGCTCTATATCCCATCCATTGCCAATTTCTATCGGTTCCTCCTCAGAATACACCCTGAGTCTCATCTAAGTTATGTCTGTTGAGTGGATTCATGCATGAAGCCTTAGACCTCTCACCGGTTAGATGGGTAGCCCTGCTATTTTACTCTTGATTTCTGTTTGAGTTATCAAACTATTAGGAAGAGACTCATGTTTTCCAGGGATAATCCTGCCCAGAAGAAGTGGATGGTCCTTTCTACGCTGGTGGTTCTGATAAAAAATTTAAGATGCCATACATTCCATTCACCAGAATAATCCTTGGTCCATCTACCAGTTCAGTATGACAAAATTCCTAGGTTAGGAAAATGATTTCCCATTTCCAGTAGCATTTCTTTTTTTCTTTTTGCCTTTCTGATGCCAACTGTTTAAAAATAACAGTGAAGCTTTAAGACAATAATATAGGAATATCATGTTTACATAAAAACAAAAGCCACAGCCTAACTCTTTTGAGAATAATTTTTTTCTTATTTTTCAAATGACAAAGATGATCTCAAAATAAACTGGGCAATTGCTAACTCCCTTAGCACCATTAAATAAATTCCTCTTCTGTGAAGTATCAGGAACTGTTTATTTCTCTGTGCCCTCAAAGGCAATCTGGATTTTCAGTTAGCCATCACAGAGATGGGCTGAAATGGGAGCTGTAGTCACTGGTAGATTAATTTATAATTTTTTCCAAATATTTTTAACACACTCTTCTAGTTATGCAATCGGCCTTAAAAAGTGGATCTTAAAATCTTGGAGTCTATAACACTTTGGGTTAGTTTATATAAATGTGTGTGTGTGTGTGTGTGTGTGTGCGCGCACGTGTGTGTGTGTGTGTGTGTGTGGTATGTGGTGTGGTGTGAGTGTGTTTATTCTTGCCCAGGATTGCTTAGCGATCTGCTGCTGCTCTGTGTGGACCCGTGGGCCCCAAACAATACTACAGAAACACAGATAGCGCTGCTCCAAGGCGGTGGTCTTTCATATACATTCCTGGGAAATGTAATCCTTGTGGTTTCCAATCTCATTCCTTTTGGAACACAGATATGAAAGAATTTTACTTTGCAAAGAACACATGCTCTTTGGTTTACATTAAGATTAATTTGAAATGTGTAAAGAAAATTGAACCATTTGGGATCAATATTCACTAAATCTAAACCTCTGTTATAGTGTGTCGGACAATAATTAGTGCTTAAATTCTAACTTAATTGTGAAAGGCTTTCTTCTGTTTACATTTCTGAAATTAAGCAGGCCATCACCTCCTTAGTGGTCCTTCTTGAAGAAGAAACACAGCTGGCTCCAAGTTAGTTTTTGTCCCCACCCCCTACTTCCTCACCTTTTTTTCTTCTTAGATTAAAAAAAAAAAAAAAGTCCTACTGCCAGCCCAGCTGCTAGGCAAATATGAATTCTTATTGACAACTAAATTGGACAAATAAAGAATTGCAATTTATTTGATTCAGAATTTGTAAGAGTAGACTGGGGCTCATAGAGTGACTGGTAGTTTAAATTTACTGCATTAGTAACAGAAAATACCTCCTGGTTGTTTTTCTGTGAGTTACATAAAAAGCTACCAATTACTAGCTGACATCTTAAAAAACAGTAGCAATCAATTCATATTCCATGTATTTGATTAGACGGCTCGTGGCTAACCAAGGCTACCTACAAAAACACTATATAAAATACTATATAAAAGCAGGTCTTGCATGGCCTGGTGGTTAAGGCAGGCTCTGGTTCAAGTCCTGCACTCAGCAGCTGGGTGCCTGCCCAAACTCCTGAGAGGAGGAACGGAGGAGAAAGGATCGCATGTTACCAAGCCCCATGGAAGGGGGTACTTTCTCCTGTCTGTCTCTTAGTCTCACTATCTCTCTTGGCAAGTGCGTGTGCCCTCTAGCCAGAAGAAAGTTGGTCTCTTACACACATAGACCATCATTTGATATGTTGATGGGGCCGAATCTTAGATTAGGTGGGCTTCCTTTGGTTAAGTACCTATTCAAGGGTAAGCAGGTGGCATGGAGGTTAAGGTGTCTGAATCCCTCATGTCTGGTTGCATGGTTTGAGTCCTAGACCCCATTAGCTTAAAAAACACTCTGGGCACGTGTGCATGCATGCTCGAAATCCTGAGAGGAGAACGGAGAAGGGATTGTGGTATAATCATCCCCACCACCCCCCCACATACACTCACACACCCGGGAGTGATTTCTCACTTTCCTTCTATCTCTCTCCAGCAAGTGCACATACCCTGTAGAAAAAAAAAAGACCCTATTCAACTTCTTGGATAACTGAGAAGGGTAATTCTAACTCAATAGAGAATTTAATTTCCCGTGGCAATGTGCTAAGTATGGAGATAATTTCCTAAAAGGAAGGACCAGTTTGAAAAAAGAAAAAACAAACAGAATTTGGAAGCAACTTTGAGTGGTGGTTAATAGAACAGGATGCAGCTGTGGTCAGATACAGCAAAGGGAGAGAAAAAAGGCCATCTGCAATTACAGGTATAAATTAAACTTCTGTGGTTAGGTGGCTTTTCGGGGCTGTGACTCTGAGTTTATATGACTCACTGTCATGTATACAGAAGGAGTTGATGAAAGCACAAGCTGAAAATAATAAAGCTGAAACTTCAAGGTTCTGATGTGTTCGGATTTGTTTCAGAATTTCCCCCAGCATATCATAAATCCAGACTCCTTTTCTTTTCTTCTCTTTCCTTTCCTTTTCTTTCTTCTAGTTTATTCCCTGTATTCATGATAGAGCTTGCACACACATGAGAGAGACAGAGGGAGAGAGATGAGCATCTTCCATGGGGTCTGATGACACCACGGTCTTCTTGCTCCAGTCCCCCAGCCTGTCAAATCGTGGGCATATAGCACATATTTCAGGAGCGTTTCAGTCCAGCCAGGCCTGGGATATGAACTGTGGAACTTCTCTTGAGTAGCAAATTACCACTGTATCACAGAGCCACCCCTCTCTCCTCTTTACTAAATCTTCAATATTTTTATACTCAACATTACTCATAGAGGTGCAGTAAAGCTTAGGGGTTCTATTGAGGAAAGCTGTGGAGTACATTCATTAAAATCAGAAAGCTGGGCCAGCTGGTGGAGTGGTGTTTATAGCAGCTAGATCTTACATTGCCAACCCCATGGTTAGAGGCCCAGGCCCAGGAGGCTTGAGAAACACACTTGGGCACATGTATAGCCATGCCCAAGCCTTCCCAGGAAGGAGAGATGGAGCAAAAGGGATTGGAACATGATCATTACCCATAGGGGTGCTTTCTCATGTCCCCTCTCTCTACCTCTCTTTGGAGAATGCATGCAGTCTCTAGCATGTTTGAAAACCAATGTGTATCCCTTTCCCACTTGTATAACCTCTGGCTTTCAATTTCCTCATTACTAAAACAGGGACGATAACTCTGCACCTAACTCACAGAATTAAATGAGCTGCTGCTTTTTGCCGCATACATAAAAGAAGTCCATGAATGACAGACAGATGTGCTTGGAGGTTGTCTTGCACCCCCTCTTCAATTCTTCACTTAACAGCCATAGAACTGGGTGAGAACACTCCTAGAGAAGATATAGACAAAGAGCCCAAACAAACCCAGAAGGGGAGCATGTCACTGTCCCACCCTCCCATTACAGAGAGAAGCCAAGTCCCTTCATGAGCACAGTCTCGATGTCCTCCCACTCCACCTCCTGTGCTTTCTCTGCCCTGGCTCCACTTTTCTTTTGCTGTTTCTCAAACATGCCACGCACCCTGTCTGTCTTGGGGCCCTTGCACCTGTTATTCTCTTCACCTGGAACATTTTTCTTCGGGTCTCTTCTCAAACGCCTTTCAAGAAAGGCCTTCCCTTGCCACCTTAGCTAAAAATAGCAGCCCTGTTCTGCATCCTCCTACTCTTTTTTTTTTTTTTTTTCCATGATACTGACTGCTATCTCGTATTAATGTATTTATTTATTTGTCTCCCTCTCTAGAATGTAAACTTCATTAGGGTAGTGTCTACCTTTATTTATCACTGTATTTCCAAAGCCTGGAACCAGGGCTGCCACAGAGTAGGTGTTCAGTAAATACTTATGAACTAAATGAGTGAAAATCAGATAAGGCAAATTCTCTTTGATCACTATAAGCTTTGGTGTACAACCAAATCACATGGGAAGCCCATTTCTAGGCCCATTTCCAGAAATTCTTATTTATTAGACCAGAGATAGGGTTTAAGGATCTGCATTTTTAACAAGCATCTCAGGTGATTCTGAAGACCAAATTTTCAAAAATACTGTGGGAGACACCAATGAAAACAAACCATATTGTAAGTATCCTTTATTTTTATTTTTATTTTTATTTTTTGGAGAGGTTTTTGCTATAGGGCGCGTGCACTCGACAGACAGACAGACAGACAGAGAGACAGGAAAGCGAGAAATCACCCCCCAGGGGGGATGGCCACACCACAATCCCTTCTCCATTCTCCTCTTGGGATCTTGGGCACGCACGCACACGCGCCTGGCATGAGTTTTAAGCCACCAGGTCCGGGATGCGAACCGTGGTCGACTACATGGGAGTTCAGCGACATAGCCAGTACACTAACTGCTGGTCCCAGTATCCTTTATTTTTAATGCAGTAGGGTACATGGTAAGGCAGAATTTGACATTTCTTTTAGCAAAAACTTTCTGTTTAAAAGTGGCCAAGCAGAGTTCCATTTAAGAAGAGACAATAAATTCCTTTGGGGGCTAGCCCCATAGTGCAGTGGTTAAGTGCAGTGCTTTGGGAGCCAGATCCCACACAACTGGTTGTGGTTTAAATCTCAGCCCTGGCAGCTTGGGCTACGTGCATGTGTCCAAAATGCTGACATAATGAAGAAGTAGAGAAAAAAGGATTGTGACATGAACTATGCCCATTGGGGGAATGCTCTCTCCTCTCTCTCTCTCTCTCTCTCTTGCCTCAAGCTCATATGCCTTCTGGTAATTAAAGAAAAAAACTGTTTTAGAATACATCTTTGTTCTGAGAAGAATCACTTGAGTGGTCCTTCTTGGGTACCACCTAGTTTCTTAGTTTCTTTTTTTTTTTTTTTTTTTTTTTTTTTTTTTGCTATTTCGCCAGACAGACAGAGAGAGAGAGAGACAGAGAGATAGAAAGCAGGAAATCACCCCCCAGGGGGGATTTTTCCTATATCTTCTTTTAAACTCGGCGGTCAAGAACACTAGCATTGCTAACCTGGGGCCAAGAAGGGGGAAGGGAAACAAACATTTAGAAGTTTGACCAAGGCCACCTTCCCATACCAGAGTTATACAAAGCTTCCTCTTACTGGAGCTCTTCCGAGGGTAGAGAAGATCCGAACCAAAATCCCCTTTTGGGAGAGGATGCCATGGGTTCTAAGGGTGAATGCACAGGTTGGGCCCTAGAACCCGTTCTAGAGCTTGAACTACCACAGCTGGTAGGTACGTATCAAGAAGGAAGACTTGATCTGAAGGCTCAGACTAAACCCAGCTCCACTATCCTCCCCAAAACACCTGGAATTAAGAGACTTTTTGGGAACAACTAAGCATCGAAAATAGTGAGTTATAATTTTGGTAGCCTGAATCATGACCCCCTCAGCTAAGTATAACCCTAAGGAGCGTAGTCCTTCCTTGTGGAGAGCAGCCAATCTGAGAAAACATAGTGTGACCCTATGCAGAAAGGCTTCTGTGAGCTTCATTAGCAATGGCTATGAGAGCATTTCCATACAAAAATGCTATTTGTCGGTTATCTTCCTGTCTTGGCAATACCCAGTACCCAATACTGCAGGACAGTGTGAGGCTAAAGGAAGCTACATGTGTTTAGCAAATTTTGCCCCAAAAGGATCAGAAAAATTACATGGCATCAGTCGTTTTTGCATTTTTAAACAATTTACATCTTAAAACAATTGGCTTTATATATTTTCCCCCATATATGTGTGTGTGTGTGTGTGTGTGTGTGTGTGTGTAGCAATAGTTGTTTTATAAGAGGCATTAGCATTTTCAAAGGCCAATGGTTTTAACAAAATTTGTCTTGTCTCTTGATTAGAGACAGGTCCCGGCACTTCCTTAAAACCGCTGTTACACTTCCTTAACCACTGTTACCCCGTGTGGAAATTCCTATAAGTATTGTTTGCTTTCTATTTGTGGGGAACACTCCAGCAAATATTGGTCAGTTCACCTATAAGAGGGTTAGAAGGAGGACCTGCATCTCTAGAACTCATACAAACCCCTCAACCCTTTTGGGCCTTGGTGAGAGGGGTTTGTATGACACAAAGTAAACTGTTTCTAGTCTGCATGTCTAGTTTGTTTAGTATGGAAATGAGAAACGCTCTTCTCTGTGCAGGCTTTCTCTAGTACATTCCTGCCAGGTGATGGGAATATTGCCGTTTATTTGCTTATGCCCCATAGTATTGTAAACAAATGATGAAAATGTAAAAAATCTAACTACAAAATCATCCTTGCCATCCTAGAATCAAGTCACTGAAGTCAATAGCAGCCTTGTCTGTGTGTTGGTGTGTCTTTTCCAAGTGAGCTGCGGCAGTTTCTGAATGTCACCACTTCCCTCTGCATTTTAATCTCCTGCATTATCCACGTCTTGGCTGTGTGTGGGGTGAGTGTTAACAAGAAGGAAAAGCTGGTAAACCCGATACCCAGGTACTTTACCCCCTTATTCCTTCTTTCCACCCAGACAGTAGGTGTATGTAAACACACAGGCATTCACACATACCACAGACAATGGAGAGCCCTGTGTTAAAACGGAGGTCAGATAGAGTGGTTCTTACGGGTTTTCTTATCAAGACCCCATTGACTGCATTTGATGGGACAGGAAACTGGAGCTCACAGAACATCTTTGACTAACAGTCAATAACAGGGTGAAAAGTCACAGAAATGAGACTTGCACCCAAAGTCCTCAATCAAGGTTCATTTCCCTTTGTGTGTGTGTGTGTGTGTGTGTGTGTGTGTGTGTGTTTTAAGAATTATTTTATTTCGGGAACCAGCAGTTAGCGTAATGGCTATGTCGCTGGACTCCCACGTAGTCGACCGCAGTTCGAGTCCCGGACCCGGTGGCTTAAACTCACGCCGGGCGCGTGTGCGTGCGTGCCCAAGATCCCGAGAGGAGAATGGAGGAGAAGGGATTGCGGCGTGGCCATCCCCCCTGGGGGGTGATTTCCTGCTTTCTGTCTCTCTGTCTCTGTCTGTCTGGTGAGCACACGCGCCTTAGAGCAAAAACCTCTCCAAAAAAAGAAAAAAAAAAGAATTATTTTATTTCATCTTATTTATTATTACTGTTGAGCGATTTTTGCTATAAGGAGCGTGTGCTTACAGGTTAGACAGAGAGAGACAGATAGAGAGAAAGTGAGAAATCACTCCCCCAGAGGATAGTCATGCCATAATCCCTTCTCCTCCATTCTCTTCTTGGGATTTTGGGCACACGTGCACATGCCAGCAATGAGTTTCAAGTCACTGGCTCCAGAACTCGCACTGTAGTCAAACATGTAGGAGTTCAGTACCTTAACCACTATGCTACCTTGTTATTTTTTTTTCAGGGTGACCAAAGAGAGACAGAGAGAGAGAGAGAGAGAGAAACTGAGAAAGCAAGCCACCAGGTCTAGGACTTGAACTGTGGTGGTCATGTGGGAGACCAGCACCTTAACCACCATGCCATTTGCTGGCCCATTTCCCTTTCTGTTTTAATAGTATCCTTCATTGAAGACTTACTGTGTAAAGTGTTTTGTGCTAAGCACTGTGCATAGTGCTCTTTTTGCATTAATGCATTTCACTCCCAAATCCAATAATGTACATATTATCATTTCTACCTTACAGATGGGAAAATCAAGTCAGGGCTCTGAGGCTTAGTAACGACCCCAAATTTACTAAATGGCAAGAAGAACTGGAATTTGAATCCATATCTTCTGTACTGTTAGCCATCACATAATACTGGCTGTAAACCAGCTTCTTCAAGACAAGGTATTATCATAGAAGAAACACTGGGTTTGAAGTAAGAAAGCTATGCTCAAGTGCCAGCTCTGCCTCTGACTGTGAACATGTAATGTGAGCCTTTTGCTTTCCTATCTGTTTTCCCTGTCTATTAAATCTCATCAAGATTATTGAGGGAGTCACGTAGGTTAATGCAGAGAAGAGCATTTCGCAAACCAAGGCGTGCTCTAAAAGACATAAGAGCTGTCATTGATGCCTGTAGTCCCATGGTACTATTACACCAAGTCACTTTCCTTCTGTTTGGATTGTAATAAGTTCAACAGATAAAGGCCTGTGTTAAGAGTTTGTGAGTGTCGTGGCTGAATTTCACATTAAAGGGAAGAGTCCCAAAGGTTGTGAACCTGAGGTCAAGCTGTGTGTGTTAAAGGGTGCAGTGTCTAAGACTGTGTATCATACAGCCCAGAGCAATGTCTGCAAGGAAGGCACTGTACCTTTCCAGGAAGAGGAGAAATTAGACTCTCAGTGCCTCTCTAACTTTATAGAGCAGTAATTCTTTCTGAACAGCACACCCCACTGTTTATAGTCTTTGAAGAGCGTGATCGTATAATGCCAAAATGTCGGCACAACTGAAGATATTCTGGCCATGGTAAGAAGGCATAGACATAGAAATTATAGCTGCCATTTGGTTTATGATTATGAGTTTTGCTCTTTAGTCAACAAATTCTCACAATCTTCTGCCCCAGACATCCACAAAAATTAACCTTTTTTATTTATAATTCTGAGTGAATGTAGGAGCAAAGGTTAAAATTCTAACATCCAATGAAAAATACATCTAAACACAAAACCTTAAACTGTAAAACTCCTAGCAGAAACTGTATGGGGAAAACTTCAGGATATTAGTTTGGGCAATGATTTCATGGATATGACACTGAAAGCACAGGCAACAAAGTAAAAATAAATTAGTGGGCCTACATCAAACTGATAAGTTTCTGCACAGCAATGGGAATAATCAAAAGAGTTAAAAAGCAACCTGAGGAATATATTCACAAACCATATATCTGGCAAGAAGTTAATCTACAAAATATTGGGTCATTTGAAAAGTCAGGACACATTTTTGCATAGAAAAATACATCACGACTTTTCTGATGACCCAGTATATAAGGAACTCAAACAACTCAATAACAAGGAAATTAATAATCTGATTAAAAATGGGCTGAGAATGTGAGTAGACATCTCTCTGAAAAAAAAAGACATACTAATGGCCCGTAGGTATGTGAAAAAATGGTCATTAGCACTTAGCAGTCAGGAATGCAAATCAAAGCCACCATGAGAAATCACCTCACACTTGTCAGAGTGGCTATTATCAAAACAGTAAAAGACACGTGTGGGTGAGGATGTGGAGAAAGGAGAACTCTCGTACACCTTGGCTGGGAATGCAAAATAGTGAGGCTGCTATGGAAAACGGTATGGAAGTTCATCAGGAAATTTAAGATAGAACTGCTATATGACCCAGAAATCTCACTTCTGGGCATATAACCAAAATAATTAAAATGAAGTTCTCAAAGAGATATTAACACTCTCATTTTCATTGCAGGACTAATCACAATAGGAAACACATCACAATCAGAAAACAAATAAACGTCCGTGGATAAAGAAAATGTGGTATACATATGCAATGGGATAATATCCATCACATCTACACACACTCACACACACACACACACACACACACACACACACAGGTGTATATATACACACATGTATATACGTATATTTGTGTGTGTATATATATATATATATATATACACACACACACACACCTGTAGGTATATATGTATTTTTTAATTTGCTAACGGGCAGATATGTGTGATTGCCAGAGGGAGAGACAAAGATAGTGAGAGAGAATGTGAGAAATCACCCCCTAGGAGAGATGGCCATGCCATAATCCCCTCTCCTCCATTCTCCTCTCAGGATTTTGGGCACACATGCCATGCATCCAGTGTGATTTTTAAGCCACCCGGTCTAGGTGGTCGCAGTCTGCCATGTAGGGTCTAGCCACCTTTCCCACCATACCACTGGCTGGCCTCCTATTCATACTTTAAAGAGAAGAAATTCTGCACTGTGTGATGATATTGATGGGCCTTGAGGACATTGTGTGGAATGAAATAAGCCAGATACAAAAAGACACACTCTACTGATTCTACTTACATGAAGTGTCTAAACTAGTCTAATTCATTAAATCAGAGACTGGAGTGGTGGTTTTAATGGGAGGGGAAATGGAGAGTGGATTGATCGATAAGCATAAAGTTTCAGTTAAGTAAAAGGCATAAGCTCCAGAGATCTGCTATACTACATTGTACCTATAGTAAACAATAATGTATGACACATTTAAAATCTGTTAAGAAGGATCAGTCTCATAGTGAAATGATTAAGGGAGCCAGATCCCACATGGCTGACTGCAGTTCAAATCCCAGCCCTGGTGGCTTGAAAAACTAGCCAGGCATGTGTGTATTCATTCCTGAAATCCCAACAGGATGGAGAAATGGAGGGGTTGCTTTGTCCCCTCTTTGTGTCCTCCTCTATCTCTCTCTTTCTCTGGTGAGTACACATGACCACTAGAATTAAAAAAAAAAATTAGAAGAAAATATTGTTAACAGAATAGATCTCATGGTAAATAATTTTTAAAAAATTTCCAGATTCAATTTTGATTAGGAGTTAGCTTGTAATCTAAGTGCCAGAGGCCTTCATAGAGTTAAGCCTTGTCTGTCCTTGTGAGAATTGGCAGCACCTTCAGTAATTATCTGCCCCTAGGGATTTAATAGAGAGCACTAAACAGATACAAGAAAATAGGAGATTGAGTCAATAAACCAAATCATGGAAGTTGCAAAGTCCCACTCTTTCATCATTAGATAGATTAGATAGAGGCAGAGAATGCTTTCAGAATTCCCCATGACTCTTTTTTTTTTTTTTTTTTTTTTTTTTGAGAGGTTTTTCGCCACAGGGCGCGTGCGCTCGCCAGACAGACAGAGACATAGAGACAGAAAGCGAGAAATCACCCCCCAGGGGGGATGGTCACGCCGCAATCCCTTCTCCTCCATTCTCCTCTCGGGATCTTGGGCACGCACGCACACGCGCCCGGCGTGAGTTGTAAGCCACCGGTCCGAGTCGCGAACCGCGGTCGACTACGTGGGAGTCCAGCGACATAGCCATTACGCTAACTGCTGGTTCCCCCCATGACTCTTTTTTATCGTGCTATTTTGTTCTGGAATATTTGTATATGAAGACCTTTTTATTGTTTTTCTTTTCTTTAAATTCTTTATTTATGATAGAATACGTGTCCATGCACGTGGAGGGAGGGATCTGGTCACACCGTGATCCCTCTCCTCCAGTTCTCCAGCCCGTCAGATCCTGGACACTTGTGTGTGTGCCTGGCATGTCTTATGCTGATCAAACTGGGGATTCAGACTGTGTTGCCACATGGGAGCCAGCCTCTCTTGAACAGCACCTTACTGCTGTACCCAGAGCGATTTCTGTCTATGAGGAACTTTTGTAAAGGTAATACAAAGAAAAAGAGAGAGCGAAAAAAATCTAAGTGTAAAATATATCTGTAATTTGTTATGTCAGTTCTCTGACACCCTGCAGAAGGGACAATTTGAGATCAAATTTATATTTGGAGAAATCGAAAGCCTGTTATTGAGGTACATATAAACGAAGGCATAAATACTGCCAAATTATCAAGAGAATCCTTACATTTTACTTTTCGCATGAGGCAAAGAAGCTTTGTCTGGAACTTGAGTTTGAGATCCTAAGTTGGGGGTTGGGTAAGTAAACCTTTCTCTGTGGTCTGTAGCCCATGCTGCTCCTGAGGCCTAGGCCAGAACTTTGAGTCTTGGGTGAACCAGTAAGATTTGATGTCCTAGGCCCTCCCATTAGTTGCCTTGACATTCCCAGGTACTCTTCACAAGGGGTGTACATAAGAAAGGCTGAATGGATTCACTCAGCCAGTCTGGAAATGCACAGGCTACTGACTTAATGTTATGTTTATTATTGAAAGTGCTCTCTAGGATACCACTCTGGTTAGTCTTCATGAGAAATAAAAACAAAATAAGTTCTAATCAGTAGAGAATCACTATTCAGACTTATTGACTAACTTACAGTGTAATGTTATAGTATTGGGGGAAATTCTATTGTCTTAAAAGTATTTTGTCAAAACAATGGGTGAAGTTTTTAAAATAGTATAATGGAAAAGATGGATAGCTGGTCTCTATGTTGATCTGAAAGCTCTGTTAGGTCTGTTTGCATGCTTTTGACAGCAAATGCTGGCAATACCAACTCAAACTGACTTAAACAATAAGGAAATTTGTTCTTTTGCTTTAACAGGACATATAAAGGCAGGTGGGCTCCAGATATGTTATGTCAGGGCTGTGTTCCATTTCTCACTATTCTCTTTACCTTGTCCAACCCCTACCTAAACTCAACTCTCAAAAGCAGGATGGCTGACACTTGGTAAGCGTCTTATCCAAACATGACAACGCTGATAGAAAGAAGAATCAGCCTCTTCTTGCTCTTCTTTCTTAAGAGCAAGGAAATCCTTCCTCAAACTCTTCCCATCCCTAGCAAGTATCCCACTTTTCGCTGGGGATGGGGAGATGTCAGAATTAGGTCATATGCCTCTCCCTAAACTAATCACAATTGGCTTAAACAAAACTTGCTCTTGGAGCTGAACATGGAACCCAATGCCTGAATCATTATCAGGGAGAAACAAATAACCGAACAGAATCAGGTTTCTACCAGGAACCAAAGAGGAGAATGGAGAGGTGAATCTCGAGTTAGCAACCAACCCAGTCTGCTACAGAAACCCTGGTCCTCTTGGTGCTTGAGGCTGAGTACAACATGACCACATGTTTTATCCTCCTGAGACAGCATTACTCACAGTTTACTCTGCAGGGTTTTCTATCGAATTTTTATGTGAAGCATCATTTTTCTCTGATTTTGTACTGCAATTTTGTTTCTTTTTTCCTTAACAGAGACCACAATGGAAATCCTACTATGAAAACACTCGAGTGCTATCAAAGGACCAGGCCATATAAGGTGCTAGGGACCTTTTTATTTTAAATAAGAAACAAAACTATTTATACTTTTACAAGGAGTCTGCCCTATTTTAGTAAATATTTGGCAAAGCTTCTTGATTAAAAGAGCAAACTGACCCTGTTCTGCAGGGTTGTTTTGCCATAACTGAAATCGTTCATTAATTTTCTGAAAATAGAAGCAGCAAGTGTGTTCTTTTGCACTGTGGCTAAAGGAGTGCTTACTTGTGACTTGTTTTAAGCTGTATTTACTTGGGCATAATGGGTCAGGTGTCTTTTAAACTTTGGTTCTAATCAGACATTCTGAGTCACAGTCACCCAATGGAACAATTAAAAAATAATAGTTTGTGGATGAAGCGAAAGGTGCATTAATCTGGCCCTAGAGACCATGGAGTATTTGACAATACATTTCAAACTGGATCTCAGAGGTCCCGGATTTGGACAGGAGCCCTGACTGTTTTGAGAAACAGCAATTCCCTTTGTTATTCAACAAGGCTCATTCTGAGAGAAGCTTGCTGAGTACCACGTGTTTCTGATTTGTTGCCAGTTAACTCATTCTGTGGTGCAGAGTTTGCAGGCCAACCACCTTCTCTTCTTTAAAAAGTATCCTCTTGCTAGTTGAATTGAAAGATGTGGTACAGTTGCAAGAAGCGATTTTAAATTATTCTCAGAAACAGACGCCGGACAGTGTATTGGAAGTTACCCCAGGGCACCACACAGCAAATTGAGCTGAGGCTACCTGCAGACTGGGTGTAGGATTTGGATGCAGGGCTTACCATCCATCTGTCCCACTCACTACAAAATATGTCTCTGTACAATCTCTATCTCCCACCCGTGGTCCAGGCTGACAGCTTCTGGTTCTAAATCAAAGCTCCTCAGAAGAAAAGCTATCAATAGGCCCAGCCTGGGGTGCAGTCGGTAGAAAACTGGACTGCAATGCTGGAAGCCACATGGTTGACAGAGTTTGAATCCCTGGCTTGGAAACACACCAGACATGTGCCTGTGCATCCAAGATTCTGAGGAACTGGAGGGCTGGCAGGGAAGAAGATCTTGGTATGAGGAGACTCTGTCAAGGATGCTTCTTTCCTCTCTCACTTTCTTTGTGTGCATGGACATGGGCTATCATGAACAGAATCAACTTTAAAGAAAAGCCATTAATAGATATCAAGGAAAGGATTTAGAAAGCTGTAAACTGCCTTAAAGATCACTTAGTTCAAACTAATTTCTTAAATGAATAACCAAAAGAGGTAAAATAATGAGTCCAATGTCATATAGTTAGTGTTTCATTTATTCCCTCTTTTCCTTATTGCTACCTAATTAGTGCAGGAACTCCAAAATACAAATTTCAGTATGGGTAACTCAAATAGAGCCTAGAACATGCTATTTTTTTTTTCTGGTGTTCTACCAGAAAACAATTGAAGAAAGAAAAACAAGGTCCCCACCTCATTGATCCACTGAGATTAAATACCTTCACTCACTCAGCTACGCTTGGCATGTGCCCAGCACTCAATAAAGGTATCCATTGCTGCTGTTATCCTCTCCTGACTGTTGCCAGGAGACAGAGTGGCTCAGTGGAAAGAGCTCCAAACCAGGAGAAGTTAAGAGGTTTCTAGTTCCAGCCATGTGGCCTTCAGTTAGTCACTCCCTCTCGCAAATCCTCAATTTCTTCTGCCTTCCTCAGTGAGGATTTTATGTATGCGAGAGTGTTTTGTCAGCAATAAAACGCTACATCAGAAGTTCTCAAATGGTAATGTGCACACAAATCACCTGGGAGTCTTGTTAAAATGCAAATGGTTTCCAGAAATGAGGTGTGGAGCGTAAGGTTGGGCATTTCTAACAAGCTCCCAGGTGATTTCAATGAAACTGGTCCAGGGCCTCCCGGCTAGTTCCACACCCTGTAGGCAGCATTCTGATCACAGGCAGACAGAAACCGCCAAGATCCTCAGATCGTCTTCTTGACTCCAGATAAGTGAATCACTGCTCCTAAAGCTTCTGCAGAAGTGGGTCCAAAAGTGGATCCCCTGGTACCTAGTTTCAAGGACTTGCCTGTCAAGTTTAGCCTTTGGTTCTCAGCAACCTCTTTCTTTGCAAATCTGGTGACTGCCATGTCAGCGTTCTGAAGCCCCGCCCCCCAAGAGAGGTTCGAATTCCTCCGCAGTTAACGCCTTCAGATTGCAGTTGGCCCAGGTTGCTGTTGGGAGATCAGGCGTGATACCAGAAAAAAAGTGAATGATAAATTCCACTCTCAGGCTGGAAGCCAAATTACATTTAAAACGGTTTCCACTCTTCAAGAGTGGATGTGGCATGAGTGAAAGTGGAGACGACAGCGAAATCTAGCACAGCAGCCAGGGAAACTATGAATAACAGGAAAGAGACTTGAAAGTAATGTGTTTGTATGCTAAGAAAACTGTAGAAAGGTTAACTGACCAACAAAGTTGAGAGGACTTGGAGGCTCTAATTCAGAGTGACGGGTTGGGACTGCTCCTGACACGAGTGGCTGAGCACTGTGCACAGGGATCCAGATCCCACAGAGCCAACCAGAGTCTGAATCCCACCCCAGCAACCTCTCACTGGGCATGCGCACATGCACCCAGGATCCTGACAGGAAGAAAATGGATTGCAATGTGAACAGCCCCATTTAAGAGGGGTTTTCTCTCTTGCTCTGGTGTGTGCACGTACTCTCTGGCATTAAAAAAAAAAAAAGTAATGGGTGATTGGGTGTCTGAAACTCCACTTTGGGTACAGTCAAGAAATAGAAGAGAGTGGCATTTGAGAATATTTTCTTTCCTTTTTAAAAATTTTTGTTCTAAGGTGTGTGTGTGCTCACTGGCGGCGGGGAGGAGGACTGAGGAAACACTCCCTAGAGGGGATGGTCATGTTGCCATCCCTTCTTTATTCTCCTCTTGAAAGTTTGGGCACATATGGAAATTTGCCCAGTATACTTTTCCAGCCGGCAGATCCAAGACTAGAACTGTATAGTCAGCCATGTGGGATCCAGCTACCTTAATCATCATGCTACCAGTTGTGCCAAGAGTCATGTCTTTATTTAGGAACTAGGGTCCAGAGATGGTGATAAGTAGATGATGTTGAGGTTTAGTACCAGCTGCTAGGTGATTCCTTCCTTCTGAAGCAGTCTAGGGTCATCAAAGGGAATGAAGGGAGGGTGTCTGGGCAGACACATGAGAACCAAAGAACAAAGACCACCAGGTAACTCCTGCTTTTGCTTCAAGATTCAGTTCACCTGACACCTGCCCACCCTCACCACCCTGGGCCCCCCCACACCACCCCATTCTGTGCCCAACAACTGGTCCTCTGAGGACAGGCACTGTGTCTGCCTTCTCAGTAGCCTCAGCATCACAGACCCGATCCCCATAAACGTTTGCTTATGCTGTGTCTCCAGGATGAGAAAGAAGGACAGAGAAGAGCAACGGGGGGAGAAAGAAAAGGAAACCACCGAGGAGGAAAGAAAAGAGATCGAGAGCACCTTTGGAAAGCCAACATTTCGCAGTTTCAAGAACGTTTTTCCAAAATGTTTCAAAGCCAGGTCCTAGTAAAAGGCACTACTTTACAGTTTAGCTTGACTGCACATGTGTAGTAAAACTAAATGATGTCTGAGTCTGACTAAAATTTAACCCTCTCCAAGGCATCAGATAAGGCCATCTGGGTTTAAATATGGGGAGGAAACTGGCTGGCTGGTTTCTAGCGGTGGTTCTCACATCTAGGTGAAAGACGAGGCAGGCAGAGTACATGCCAGAGCAGGTGCTGTCCCTGCTCCCTAACCAAGAGGGACTGATTCCTCAGTTGGCCTTCTCTACAGGAGAGAATGGGAGCCACTGGGCCCAGGTCTAGCTGACGCTGCATTCCCATAGCCTGCCACAAGGCGACTGTGTTATTTCAGCCATGCTTCGTTGGACAGCAAATATGTGGGCTGCTTTGTAGGGATCCGGGAGGTTGCAGAGTCTTCAAATTCACAGCCGAGCCACCCCCGCACGAGAGTTAATCACTCAAACCAGGCCATGTTTGTGTGCTGGCTGTGGAAGCGGTTCCCAGTTCCCTGGCACATGTAGTTATGAGGGTAACTACAAAGAAGTAAAAGTTCTGGAGAGACTTACTTTTCTGATAACCCTAGGGGCTACTTCTGCCCCAAACTTCTTGCCGCAATGACAGCTGTAAAGCAGTTGCACACGGAGTTTCCCTCTCACACATACCACCACCATGAGCAGTGGAGAGAGGGCATCTCTGTTCTCACTGTCCATAAGACCAGAAAACCAAGTGTTAAATGCCACCATTCTGGCAGGAACATAAGATGTGACTTTGGGTCCAAATTGTAACCCTTGGGCTGGCGTTTCTTCTCTAATAAAACTCAAACGTTGCTTACAGTCTATTCCGTGTACCGACTTCCTGCATGAATCTGTAGTGCTTTTAAACCCTTTTGAAAATACAGTTTATGTGTGAGGTGGCTTGGTAAAGCTGACTCTACCACTAAGCCTAAAAGCCAAGTCTCCCAGGATTCCCTTTACTCTATAGTTCTCCAAGAGAGATTTGGAAGATGGAGTCAAAGCAGCAGCCATTTTTCTGTTCAGAAGATGGGTTTAAGCACCAGGTCCCTTGGCAGCTCTTGTGTGTTGTTAGGTATGTACTGGCCCACTTTGCCAGCATGGGGCTCCAAATCCTACCTAATATCCTCCTTTGTTTCCTCCAGGTCCTGGGTCAGGTCTGTTTGCACCTCAGGTCAAGGGCACTAGTTTTTCCTGCAAGTCACCTACATCCTCGAGGCTGGAGACGGGATGGATGCAGGTACCAGTGGTCCTTGGCTTACAGTTTATCTCCTATTACAAATCTAGGGATCCTCCCCCACACACCTTCAGTGATTTCAGTCCCAACTCCAGATGCAGAAGCAACTGACTTCATTGGATTCCACAATTGCTGAAGCTCTAATCTACATTAAAAAAAAAAAAAAATCTCCGGTGTTACCTATAATGATTCTGACTTTCTGATTGAACCCTGGCTGAAATAGTGTCTAGAGCCATTTCACTGTTACAGACTTGGAAGGATTCATGTGAGTAAGGGTAGCTAATAATGTCCAACCCAAATTTTAGTCATTAATTTGTTGACTACTTTCTCTCCATCCCCCTTTATGAAAGAAAGGAGGAGAAAGGGAGAGGTAGAGGGAAAGGAAGAGAGACAGAGATAGGTATTGTGATAGGGTCTTGCTGTGTTACCATCCTCTAGCCTCAGCCTTCCAATGAACCAGAATCACAGGCATATGCAACCGTGAATGCCATGTTCAGGCTGGCTAGGGAACAAAACCTGGGCCTCTCATGTATCTTCCAGCCTCCCAGGTGATGGCGCTATCTGTGTATCTCCATGGCTGGGCCTGCAATCTGCTTTGCAGTGGAGACATTCATAGAGTGTTGTTGGAGCCAACAGGTAGTGTGGAGGTTAAGGTGCTGGATCACACATGGCTGACTGTGTGGTTCAAGCCCTGACCAAGGCTTTAAAAATCATGCTGGGCTCATGTGCGTGCATACCCTAAATCCTGAAAGGAGATTGGAGGACAAGGGATTGCGATGTGGCCATGCCCAAGGCACACCTGATGTGTTCAGGCCAACTTGGGGTCCAAACTTTGGGCTTCCCACACAGCTCTAGTATTACACAGTGGTGTCCACAACCTGCATCTCCATGGCTGGGCCTTCACCTGCACCATTAAAAAGATTTTGTTTTATTCTAAGAGAGTATGTGCACATGTGCACACACATGCAAGAGAGAGAATAGGGTATGATCACACTGTAATCCTTTTTCCTCCATTTATCCATCCCACTAGGACTTGGGGCATGCACATATATTTACCCAGACATTCCCCAAGCCACCAGGGCCAAGGTTTGAACTGTATTCAGTCATGTGTATTCTGTTCCCTTAACCACTATGCTATGGAGTTGGCCCCACCTACCCCGTTCTAAAGAGCATCTCTCTTTGACCCTGCTACCCTTCAAACTATCACTATATCTCTTTTCCATTAAATTTTTTAAAAAGGAAACTATTGCCTTCACATTCTCACTATGTCTTTTCATGTTTGAGACTTTTGAAGTCTACTTTTTTTTTCCTTTCCTTTTTAGGTTTTTGCCATACTCATTGGAGAGAGACAAAGAAAGACAGTGAGAAGGAAAGTGAGAAATAACCCCCCAGAAGATTTGGCCACGTTGCAATCCCTTCTCCTCCATTTTTGTCCTGGGACTTGGGGCACACATCCACATGCTTCAGTCAATATTTTCAGTCACTGGGTCTGGGATTTAAACCACAGTTGGCCATGTGGGAGTCCAGCACCTTAACCACCACACCACCTGTTCACCCCTCAAAGTGGATGTTAAGCTCCATCTTCTATGCCGGAAGTTCTCAGCCTTGGCTGCACTAGGAACCCCTTGGGGCCCAGGACCCAACTCCAGATGTTTTGAGGTAGTTGGCCTAGGCCAGAGGAATCTGCTTGTTCTCATATATTTGCAAATCCAATTATCTTAATGGAAGAAGGGGACAACTTACCAAAGTTTAAAGCAATTTATGAAAGCTGAAAGGAAAAGATGGACATACTTGCCTATTTAAAAGTGTTAAAGTTTTCAGATGAATAAATTATTTTGCTATTAAATGAATAAACAATATTTACATATTAATATGTTAGTAAAAATAAGCTTTTCATTCATTGCTAATGACTGAGTAACTAGGTATAATTTCTTGCAAAACAATTTAACAAACTATGCAGGGGCATAAAAATGTACTTATTTGAGCCAGCCAGTGGCTTAGTGGTGAAGGTGGCTGGATCCCACATCGCCAACTACACGGTTTGAGTCCCAGACCAGATGACTTGAAAAACACTCAGGGCGCGTGTGTATGTGTGTACAAAATCCCTAGAGGAGAAGGGACTGATGTGTGGCTATCCCCCTGGGGGTTACTTTCTTACTTTCTCTCTCTCTCTGTCCTCCAGTGAACACACACATTCTATAGTAAACTTACCAAAAAAAAGGTACACATTAAGGGTCTTCCAAGTTTATGAAAAATGTATATTATGAAACAATTATGAATGAATTTAAAACAAATTTTACACCAAAATAAGCTTGTACTTTAATTCCACTTTTTATGAACTTTTTGAAGTACTCTCATACTATTTATGTGAGTCTTTATTCCTTCTTCTGGAATTCTATCCTAAGAAGTAATTCAAATGCCGAAATAAATACAAGTCCTCAAGATATTCACTGCACCATTATTCACAACAGTTTAAAACTATAAACAACCTAAATAACCAAAAGAGGAATGATGAAAGTATTCTCAGTGCTGGAACCAGCAGTGGCATAATGGCTATGTCACTGGTTCCCATGTAGTCGACAACGGTTTGAGTCCCAGACCCGGTGGCTTAAACTCACGCCCGGTGCGTGTGCATACATGTCCAAGACCCCAAGAGGAGAATGGAGGAGAAGGGATTGCGGCGTGGCCATCCCCCCTGGGGGGTGATTTTTCCTTTTCTGTCTCTTTGTCTCTCTATGTCTTTCTGGCAAGTGCATGCGCCCTGTAGCAAAAACCTCTCCCCCCCAAAAAAAGGTATTCTTGGTGCATTAAGTGGTTGGAAACTTGTGGTAGAAATGAAAGGATAATTACGAAGACTATAACGTTAAAAAATGATGTAATATAATTATAGAGGAAAAAACAGAACATATAGTCATAAATAAGAGAAAATTGGTAGACACTGTATAAATCTACTCTGATTTGAACTCATGGAGTTTCTTTTCAAAGTGACAATTTAATCATAAATTCTGAGTATTGCCTTGGATAGTTCAGCAAATAGGCTTAAGCTCTTAAAAGAAAAAGAAAAAAAAAAAAAAAAAAAAAAAAAAAACCACTCTATTCTTTCAGGCCTCTATAAATGTTTAGTTTTGGCTTTAGTTGACAATTTCGAAAACAAGATGAGCAAGCTAGTTTTGTCCTGACAGCATTGTGTTCCCCTACCCTCGACTCTAGTAAACAGCTCCAGATGATAACACGGTTCCCTTCAGTCTCATCCCTTTTTAGGGAAGCTGCTCTCATTTCCCCAGCTGGAGGATTTATGGGGGCCATTTGACTTTGTGTTCTCATTTCAAGTTTCATCAGCAGCATCATTTCTCCAATGAATTGTTTTTCTCTTGTGGCTAAAGGAAAAAATACTCAGACTGGCAGTTACAGACTGATTCTCGAAAACAATCCTAAGGGACATTATTCTTGAATTCCCTGGTATATACATTAATGATAATTGTGTTTTGGGGTCCCTATTTGGTCTTAGGGGTAGAAGAAAAATTTAAATGAAGCTATGAAGCTATCTTTGGATGATAGAAATACATTACATAGAGAAACAAAACGTGTAAGTGATTGGAAATACAAAGCAGATGGCTTCTAAGTTTTTGTTTTATTCTACATTTTTGTCATAGGGCATGCGCACTCACCAGAAAGAGGTAGAGAGAGAGAGAGACAGAGAAATCACCCCTCCAGGGGGGATGACCACACTGTAATCCCTTTCCTTCCACTCTCCTCTCGGTATTTTGGGCATGCACGCGCGCACACACACACACACACACACACACACACACATACACACGGCTGGCATGTTTTTCAGCTGCCAGGTCTGGGACTCGAATCACAGAGTTGGCCATGTGGGGTTTAGTGCCTTAACCACCATCCCACCTGCTAGCCTAGCTTCTGAGATTTTTTTAGAACTCCAGAAAGGTAGAGGAGAAGCTTGTAGCACAATGTACACTGGATACCTTAGACTTCTGAAAGGCTCTTATGGAGGTGTTTTTCCTAGGTGGACTTTAGCCAGCCATGGTTGGCATTTATCACCCCCTTCCACCCGGGCTGAGTGTGAATCTTCTTGTATGCACAGTCTTGTTCTACGCTGGTGTATCATGTAGAGCAAATAAAGGGTGCAGAGCTTCCGGAATAGAGGCCAGATGGTGTCACAGTGAAATACAGCCCTGGCTGCACTGCCGGGACTTCATCCAGATCAAGATGACTACTGTATCCTGTTGGGAAAACACTTTATTCCCTAAGGGAAAATAAAAAGACCACCAGCTCCCCTCACTCTCATCTCTGCTCTCTGTCAAGGATATTTTATAAGCCTGCCTTTGCAAACAGATTTAAGCACACTTTTACTAAACTGATTGAAAATATCTTACTAGTTGATGCTCAAAAAGCACCGATTTCTATTTTCTATTTTATTTATAAAAGGCCAGCCTTGCCTGCAGCTTGATTCTTTTTAAGCTTGCCGTACTTTCCTTTGGAAGCCTAAGCTTTGGGTAAAAGGCATCTTCATTCCCCATAACCCCAAATCCAGTGTGAGTTCAACAACATCCTGTTTTAAAAACTAAGCCTTTGTTTATTCTGTGATCTAGGGATTTTCACCTGTTGTTTCCTCATAAGACTCAAGGGTAGGTATGTGTACTATGGACTATACTTCATCAAAGTACTATACAGCACTACAGAGAGCAAAAGCACCTGCTTGTCATGCGTTTTGGTGGTCTTTTGTACAAAGACAAAGACAACGCGATGCGTTTATGCTGCACAGATAGAATTTGAGATCAGTTGGTCAGAGTGATGTGCAGTGCTTTGCTTTCCACATCAAATGGCATAAACGTTTTCATGAAATTCACAGTACACTCTACCTGCAGCCATAGATGGCAGATGTGGTGTGTGTGGAGGAGAGGGGCCTCGGGAAGGACGTTTGGAGGAGGGATACAGAGGCAGAGCATTTACGGGATGGGGAGGTGTGGTGTAATCTGTTGAAGATATTTTGATCAACGGAACTGGGGAGAATTGTTCACATATTGAAATGTTCACTTCATAAGCTAAACAATGTCATTGAATGTACATAAAAATAAATAAATTAATTAACAAAAAATAAATAAGATTACAAAAAAAGAAACCACCTTTTTACACACAGCTCCTTCCCATCCTCCCACTCGGGAGACAGAAAGCAGTGGATTGGCCCGTGAAGCCGCCCTCACAGCTCTGAGCCAATTAGGACAAATGGCTGACACACTTAGGCGTCAGTTTTCATGGTGAAGGCAGAGGTCATTGGAGATGCCAGAAGAGAAGGCAGTCAATCGTGATTTATTTATTTATTTATTGACTATAGGGCATGTGTGCTTGCCAGAGACAAACAGAGAAGGACAAGGAAATTGATAAAGCATCCCCCAGGGGATATCCACGCTGCAATCCCTTCTCCTCCATTCTCCTCTTGGCATTTTGGGTACACACACATGCACGTGGCATGTTTTTCACGCTGCTGGATCCAGAACTCAAACTGTACAGTCTGCTTGTGGGATCCAGCTGCCTGAACCTCCATGCTGTCTGCTGGCTCCCTCAACCGTGACCACTCTACTCAGTATTTACCCTTCACCTTTTGGACCGCTTAACTGCCCTGGGCTGAAGATCAGTTTTGACTCTGTGTTTGCATTTATAATACAGTGAAGGGACTGGCCAGGGTAACTCCCCGAGAAACATCAATGATGCGAGACTGGTCACACAGAAGGAAGCTGAGGCAGTGATTTGCAAAGATCTAATATAAAACTTGCACTCATTCAGGTTTCCAAAGCCTGGGTGTGCTCTTTTTTTCTGAGTTGAAGGTAACTTTTTAGAATGCATGAACCTGGTTGTGTGGGTGGATTGCAACAGGATCTACTTTGAGCACAATTCTAAGAATCCAGACTCTGTGAAGTGCTTCCTGGTTGTGCTCAAAAACCTACTGCATGATTTGGGAAAGTTGCCTTATTTCTCTGTGTCCTACTTCACACAGTGGGGAAAGGAAATTAGGACAACATCAAAGGCTTAAGACAATAAAGGGTTCAAGATTTTAAAGAAATCGAGTAACTAAAAATACATGATTAGAGAAAAGTGAAATAAGTGATTTAGGCTTTACTTGGAAAATACAATATATTTATGAAAAAAAAACCAGCCAATGTTTCCTTTACTTCTTGAAGAGCTTATCTTCCGTATAGCTGTAAAAGAAGTTTCTAAAACTCCTATCAAATCATTGCTTCCCTGCCTCATGTCTTTCAGTGGTTTCCTTTTTTTTTTTTTTTTTTTTTTTTTTTTTTTTGAGAGGTTTTTGTTATTGGGTGCGTGCGCTCGCCAGACAGACAGAGAGAGTCAGAGAGACAGAAAGCGAGAAATCACCCACCGGGGTGGGGGGCGGGGGATGGCCATGCTGCAATCCCTTCTCCTCCATTCTCCTCTCAGGATCTTGGGGACGCATGCACACACGCCCAGCATGAACTTAAGCCACCGTGTCCGGGACTCGAACTGCAGTTGACTACATGAGAGTCCGGCAACGTAGCCATTACGCTAACTGCTGTTCCCCCTCACTGTTTTTCTATTGCCTACAGAATATAGTTTTGATTCCTGGGCTCTACAGCTAAGGGTCTATGGGATTCAGTGCACCTAACACTCTGGTGTCAACTCTCACCTCTGAATCAATGCACTCTCCATGCAGGGCTCCCAAAGGTGCGCTCAGAAGGCTGGAAGGGGCTCCACTGTCATGGTCACAGTGGAGATGAATCAGAAGACATCCACCCAAGGACAACTACCTAGGAAGCCAGAAGAGTGTCCCTGCCACTCTGTATGACCTTTCTATCAAAAGTCAGGGTTTCTCCATTGACTTGCACGTTTGCTTTCTTAAAACTTTTATTCATTTATTTAGCTTAACTTTATTATTATTATTATTATTATTTTAATTTAACCAGAGAGAGACAGAAATAGAGAGTGAGAAAGCAAGCCACCAGGTCCAAGAATTGAATCACAGTTGGCCATGTGGGAGTCCAATGCCTTAACCACCACGCCACCTGCCAGCCCCATCACTTATTTGTTTTTTATTGCTCCTCCTTGTCCTTCCACTTTCACTATGTGCACTCTGATTTTGCACATCAGCTGTCAGCAAATTTTGCTAAGAGTTCAAGTCCCAGCAGTCACAAAGGGCAGACTCCTCATTACAGAGCCTGAGGAACATAAAAACAGATGAAAAGCTATTGAGATGTTACAGAGATCTTAGCCAGGCTAAAGGTAGATTGCCAAGGGGAACCTGCACCACCCACATCTTCTAGTGTTTGCTTCTGGAGTAGGGGTGGCCTTGCTCACTTTCCTCAGGGCTCCTACCAAACCAGCCATACTGGTTTTGTCCTTTAATTTTTACATTCTTCCTGAACAACTCAGCTACCTGATTGTCAATGACCTCCAATTCCCCTGGATAAGGGTGAGAGCATTTTTTAGGTCAACAGCAGCGTATCTATGTCACCCTCAGATCAGGAGAACTAGTGGATCAAGAAACCAAATGAGGGAACCAGCAGTTAGCGTAATGGCTATGTCGCTGGACTTCCACGTAGTCGACCGCGGTTCGAGTCCCGGACCCGGTGGCTTAAAACTCATGCCGGCGCGTGTGCATGTGCGTGCATGCCCAAGATCCCGAGAGGAGAATGGAGGAGAAGGGATTGTGGCATGATCCCCCCTGGGAGGTGATTTCTCGCTTTCTATCTCTCTGTCTCTGTCTGGCGAGCGCACGCGCTCTATAGCAAAAACCTCTCCAAAAAAAAAAAAAAAAAAAAGAAAAGAAAGAAAGAAACCAAATGAGTACAGCAGTCTTACCCTGGGTAGGAACTGAGCCAGCCAGGAAACTGTCATCATCTCATCTCTTGGAGGTAGAAGCTGAAAACTGAGAAAAGTTCAGTCACTTGCTTGAGGTCATAGCTAGAAAGGGATGGAGCTGGGATTCCAACTCAGCCCAACCCAGGGTGAGTCCAAAGGCTGTTCTCTGCCATTACACTAATCATTATATTGTGCTTACTATGGCCAAATACTTCTCTCTTTTTTCATTTGCTACAGAGTATGTGTGCTCACTGGAGAGAGACACAAGAGAAGGGGAAAATGAAAAAGTATTACCCCTCCAACTGCCATATGGCCATTCCACAATCTCTACTCCTTCATTCTCCTCTTGGGGCTTTGGGTATCCACACATGCACCCAGTCTGTTTCTCAAGGCACCAAGTCTAGGACTTGAACCACACAGTTGGCCTTGTGGGATCTGGATGCTTTAAACACCATGCCACCATGGGCTAAGTACTCTTTTAAGCACTTTGTTTATAACAACTCATTTAAATCTCACAACATCTCTAGGAGGGAGGGACTGTTATCTCTATCTTATTGAGGAAAAACTCAGGTCCTAAGAGTTTAAACACTTTGCCTAATGTCACACAGCTAGTAGGTGGCATAGACAGGATTGAGGCTGGCAACCTGGATCCAGAATCTCTTCTCCTCATTCCTTTGAGTCACAGCCCCCCCAAGTCCCAGTCGCCTAAGGTGTTGGCACAACCAACACTCCTGGAGCACCTCTCTTGAGCAAGCACAGGGCAAGTGCATTGCAACGGGAGCACAAAGGAGGTCCAGGTCCTTGAATTCAAGGAGCTTGCAAAGTCTAGCAGGTCAAAGGAGGCACAAGGCCTTTACAAAGGCATGCTGTGGGTCATGTCTACCCCGCATCTCCAGGTTTACTTATAGAAACCATAACACTGTTTCTTTTCAGAAATCTTTACAATGTACAGACCTCCATGCTGTCAGGGGAGGCTGAGAAATAGCAAAAGCCTGTCTTTGGCTTTATCTCCTTAGATAGAGGAGAAATCCACAGTTATGTGGGATCTAAGGAAAGCCAAGCTTTTGACACTGTCCAGCTCTGCCTGCAGAGAAAGACAGCTGCCCGCGTAGAGGGTGACCATCCAAGAGTTTCTCAGCAGCGAACAGGAAAGCCAAGGACCCCCAGGCTGGGCCTGAATCTTCCACAGGCAGATTGACTGATGCCCAGACAAAGGCATCGGTCAATCTATTTAGTCACTTGAGGCAAAGTTAGGACTGAGGCAAGCCCTGGGAGCGCTGTTTTCCCAGGGGTTCTCATGGGTAGCCCTGGTTCATAGTGCAAGCGCAGCTAAGAACACTGACCTTGGTGTCAGTGTGGGGATCTTTCTGGGAGGCCTGGGGCAACTTACTGAACCCTCTAAGCCAATGTTCCCTTGCCTATAAAATAGAGATAGTAACAGGGAACCAGCAGTTAGCGTAATGGCTATGTCACTGGACTCCCACGTAGTTGACCGCGGTTCGCGTCCCGGACCCAGTGGCTTAAAACTCACGCAGGGCGCGTGTGCGTGCATGCCCAAGATCCCGAGAGGAGAATGGAGGAGAAGGGATTGCGGCGTGACCATCCCCCCAAGGGGGTGATTTCTCGCTTTCTGTCTCTGTCTCTCTCTGTCTGTCTGGCGAGCGCACGCGCCCTATAGCGAAAAACCTCTCCAAAAAAAAAAAAAAAAAAATAGAGATAGTAACAGGCCCTACCTCATTGGGCTATCGTGAGGGTTAAATACAATTATGCATGATATAGGGTCTGGCACAAAACAAGTGCCCACAAATGTTAGGTATTATTAAAATTCTAAAACTCAAGTCAGCTATTACTCCTTTCTGTATCCTTTGGCCCCTTTCCTATACAGGGGCTTGTACAGTAAAAATGACAATTAGACATTGATAGGTGGATGATAGGTAACTAGGTAGATAATCTGCTATGGCACACTGAACAGTATATGTCTGTCTCCTCAACTAGACCATTAACTTTCTTTTTCTTTCTTTACTTTTTTATTTTTAGTATATTATAGGGTTCATGCACTCACCCAACAGAGACAGAAAGGGAAAGTGATCTCTCTAGAAGGGATGGCCACATCACAATTCCTCCATCCGCCTCTCAGGATTTTGGGCACATATGTACATGCACCTGGCATGTTCTTCAAGCTGTCAGGTCAGAGATTTGAACCACAAAGGGATCCAGCCTCCTTAACCTCCATGCCACCACCCACTGGCCCCTAGACCATGAACTCTCATCTGAGGGCTTGGGCCCTATCTACGTATACCCAGCACAATGTCAGAAGCACTGTCAGTATTGACTAGAGTAACTGATTATCCTGTTCTGCCTTAGCGACCTGGCAGGCCTCCCTATACTACCCTCCCACAGGTTGTACTGGAGGCCTTAACAGCGCTGTCTGCTGCTCCAGGGAACAGTCTCCCCAGAGACCATCTTTGTTACCACAGGGGCCTTCATCCAGCAGTGAGGTCCAGGTAAGGGAACAAACAGGAACGCGAGCCCTTGGCCAAGTGTCCAGACAGACAGACCAGGTCAGCAGATGTGCAGATTCTTTCTTCCTGTCCTTTGAACAACTCAGTCTGCAAGTTCTCCCTATTGCAACAGCTTTCCAAATTAGCCCCTTACCTTTATTTATTTTTTTTCTCTTCCAATTTCTCTTGAACACAGTGCTTCTCAAAGTTTAATATGCATATAAATCAGCTACATAGAGCTCTTGTCTACATAGAAATGCAGATTTCCATTTGGTTAGACTGGGATGAGGCTACGTGCAGGATTTCACAAACTCCTGGGGGATGCAGGTGCTGCTGGTTCCCGATCAGCACTTGAGTAGCCAGTGAGGCTGGGCACCACTGCCAGGATAAGCTCCTAGTAAGGATCTGTGACCACATCACTTTAGTGGCTCTGAACAGACCATTCATCAGAAGAGATGTAAAGAATAGCACATGAACAGGGCTGACTGTCCAGTGTAGCTGTTAAGCCTTGTCTTTAGGGAGCTGGATCCCATGTAGCTGATTACAATTGGAATTCCAGCCCAGCAGGCACATGTGTGTGCATGTCCCAAATCCTGACAAGGAGGAGAAATAGAGGGAAAGGGTTGCAACGTAACCACACTCCATGGGGGATACTTTCCTCCTCAACCCTACGTCTGCTGAACACACATGTCCTCTGGCAATTTTTTTTTTAAATTAAAAAAAAAGTCAAATCAACACATGAAAGGATGGTCACCATCATTTAGTCATTAAGGAAATGCAAGTTAAAGCCACAATGAGACCCCACTACGAAACTGTTAGAATGGCTAAAATAAAGAAATACAATACCAAGTACTGGCGAGGATATAGAATAACTGGACCTTTCATACACTGGTGGTAGAAACGCAAATAGAATAGATACTTTGGAAAAACAGTCTGTCAGTTTGCTTCTAAAAATAATGTTAGACATACAGTTGTAAACACTCATTTGACCCAGCAATCTTCCTCTTATTTTCTTAGGTATTTACTTATGTGAACTGAAAACTTGAGTTCACAAAAACCTGCATGTGAATGTTGATAGGGGGTTTATTTATAATCGCTAACTAGAAATAACCCAAATGTCCTTCAATTGGTGAATGTATAAAGAATATATTTATCTGCACAATGGAAGTCTACTGAGCGAAAAAGAGACAAACCACTGGACACACCAAAACAGATAAATCTCAAATATGTTATTCTTTATTTTTTTTTGGGTAAAGTTTTTTGCTATAGGGCACGTGCGCTTGCCAGACAGACAGAGAGAGACAGAGAGATAGAAAGTGAGAAATCACCCCCCAGGGGGGATGGCCACACTGCAATCCCTTCTCCTCCTTTCTCCTCTCGGGATCTTGGGCACGCACGCACATGCACCTGGCGTGAGCTTAAGCCACCGGGTCCAGGACTCGAACCGCGGTCTATTACATGGGATTCCAATGACATAGCCATTACGCTAACTGCTGGTCCCTCAAATATGTTATTCTAAATGAGAGAAAATAGACTCAAGAAGCTACTTTCTATATAATTTTATTTATAGAACATTCCGGAAAAGCCAACACTAAATAGGTAGACAACAACTCAGTGGTTCGATGGGCTAGTGTAGAGGGGAGATTTGACCACAAAGATCATAAAGAAACTTTGCGGCACTGTGGAAACATCCTACAGCTTGATTGTGGTGGTGTTTACATGACCATATCCATTTGTGAAAACATATAGAATGTTTAAAAGGATGAATTTTACTGCATATAATTTACACCGCAAAAACAACGATTACGGCAAAGCCACCAACCAAAGAACCCTTTAGTGGTTCTCATTTGCTCGAGAAATTAAAGTCCAAATATCTTAGCCAGACCCTCTTTCTACCCATTTCTACTATTCACTTTTTTTTCTGAAGGCCAGCTGAACATTACTGTCCCTCAGACATGCCCTGGGTTTTCTTTTGTCAGTTTATGCTGTCTAATTTTTAAATGCCCTCTTTTCTAGCCCTGCCAGTCAAAATATTGCCACCTGCAAAGGCCCAGAATGACTGCCTCCTCCTCCCTCACCCCCTTCTGTGGTCATCACCATCTAGAAGGGCTGATCTCCCTGGAGCTTTCGGCTTCTCATCTTTCCCAGATTTCTTCCTGGGCTCTGCATTTACCATGGTCATTGGTACTTCTGTATCCCTAGTAGCTTTTTCTTCTTCTAGAATAAACTAGAATGGTCATTTCTCCCTCTTTGCCTCCTGCACACACACACACACACATGCACACACTGTTACCTCCTGGAGATCTGTACATGGTCAGATCCAGCTAGTATGTTGCTTTACATGGCAACTTTTCTGAGTGAGGCATCTCTGCTGTATAGCCTCAGGTCTTTGGGGGTTTTGTTAGTTTATTTTTATCTCTTTTTTGTTTCTTCCCTTCTTTCTTTTCTTTTCTTTTCTTTTCTTTTCTTTTCTTTTCTTCTTTTCTTTTCTTTCTTTCTCTCTTTTTCTTCCTTTCTTCTTTCTTTCTTCTTTCATTAGCAGTAAAGACAGAGAGAGAGCGCACACCCCGACAGGGTCCTGAGACCACAATCCACCCCGCTTCAGCCAGCCCCCAGATCGTGGGCAACATGTACCTGGCATCCTCAGGGAGTTCTCTGGGCTTGAACCAGAAACTTGCCACATGGGCTTGCCTCACAGTGTCACATTTTACTGCTACACCCCTGTTGGGCCCTTCTCTGCTCTTTGTTGATGGCTGGGTGACAGCCTGACCAGCTATGCTGTATTTATTTGACCATCTTGATACTAGTCTCCTGCCTTCCATATTAGGCTGTCAGTTCTTTTTCTTTTTTTCTTTTCTTTCTTTCTTTTTTTATTATTTATTTATTTATTTATTTATTTATTTTGAGAGGTTTTTGCTATAGGGCATGTGTGCTCACTGGAAAAACAGAGAGAGACAGAGAGACAGAAAACGAGAAATCACCCCCCAGGGGGGATAGCCACGCCACAATCCCTTCTCCTCCATTTTCCTCTCGGTATCTTGGGCACGCACCACATACGCCCAGTGTGAGTTTAAGCCACCAGGTCCGGGACTTGAACCGTGGTCAACTACATGGGAGTCCAGTGACATAGCCATTACACTAACTGCTGGTTAGTGTAGGCTGTCAGTTCTTAAGGAGAAGAGTTGTGTCTCGTTCATCATTTAATCCCAGGGCTTTTTAAAAGAAAATACGTATATGTATATATATATGTATGTGTGGTTGTATGTGTGTGTGTGTGTATGTATTATTTTTATTTTTATTTATTTATTTTTTTTTTAGTGAGACTTTTTTTGCTATAGGGTGCATGTACTTGCAGGAGAGACACAAGAGACAGAATGTGAGAAATCACCCCCTAGGGGAGATGGCCATGCTGCAAACCCTTCTCCTCTGTTCTCCTCTCAGGATTTTGGACACACATGCACACACACCCAGTGTGAGTTTTAAACCACCAGGTCAAGGACTTAAACCGTGGTCGACTATGTGGGAGTCCAGTGATCTAACCATTATGCCATCTGCTGGTCCCCAAATAGGCAGATATTAAAAACACAGAACGAATGGATGAATCTTTCCATGATATTCCTTGGCTCCTATGTTGACCAAAAATGGCACCATGGAAAGACAAACCTGCAACCCTGACCCTTTCTCTCAGTGAGGAACTTGGTTGGAAGGTTTTTTGGACATAGGTAATTAACTTAACAAACCCCATGTGTGCTCAAGAGTTGCTGCAGCCATTAAAGGCCCTGCCTGGCATGCAGCTTGTGCTTAGGACACTTCCAGACCCCCCATTCCCCACACAGGCGAGGAGAGGCCGGCCTGCTGACAGGAGGAGCTGTGGTGGTCACCTGCTGGAAGTGATCGATGCTGCTGTCCTCACCTGCTTGTTAACATGAGGGCTCTTCACGTCCCCACCCTTGCTGCCTGCCTTCGGGGGAGACACCCTCCTTGGCAGGTCCATCCTCCCAGCATGGCCTTGCCCAGGGCCTTTCACCGGCATGTCAGCCCTCACCACTCTTTCCACAGCCTGGAGCGCTGACAGTAGGGCAGTGGGAAAGTGCACGGGTGGATCCTGGGAGCTGATATTGATGTGATAGCCGGGGGTCCCAGCCAAGAACTCCAAACTTTTGACTAAGTCCCTGGTATGAAGATAAGTCCTGAGGGAGATATACACAGACACCTATACACAAACATACATATACAAGTGCACACATGTACACACAAACACACACAGACATCAACACACACAAACACAGACACAAACATAGACACATAGACACACACAAATGCACACATAGGTGCACACGAACACAGATATACAGATATGCAAACACACAAACATGCACAACGCAGACATAACTACATACACAGGCACATACACAGAGAAATATATATGCATATATAGAAACACACAAACGTGATACAAAGACACACACAGACAGAAACATACACAAACATATACCTATACACACACATAAAATATAAATGCACATACAAATATAAACACAAACACATGAAGAAACAAACACAATGCATACACACATACATATACATAAATGCATACACAAATGCATATAAGTAGTCTTCAAGAAGTTCATAAAAATGCATATTATGAAAAAAAACTAGGGTCAGACCATGGCCTGGGTTGTTACTTGAACTGGATCCCACATGGCCAACTCTGCGGTTTGAGTCCTGGACCCGGCAGCTTGAAACACATGCTAGGCATGTACGCGTATGTGTGCCCAAAATCTTGACAGATGGAAGAGAAGGGATTTTGTTGTGGTTATCCCTCATGTGGCGGGTTTTCTTGCTTTCTCTCTCCAGTGACCCCACGTGCACTCTGGCAAACTAAATAAATAATAGAAAAAAATTATACATTGATTTCAAAAATTATTTGTACCAAAATAAACTTTGTGCTTATTCGATTTTTCTACAAACCTTCTGAGATTCCCTTGTTTGCACACACAAACAAGCACACATGCACATATGTACGTCAGAGGATCAAACTTCTGATTCAGCCTGTGACTATAAGCTTCCTCTTTTTGAAAGAAGCCAAGTTTGTACAGGCTGTTGGCAGGCCTGAAGCCTTAGTGAAGATCTGGCTAAGGGTGGCCAGTACCTTCGTCCAAGCCCTCTAGACTTTACCACTTTTGGGAAAAAGGAAGAGAAATCCAAGAAAAGGAGAAGACTGTTTGCCATTCAGAGTCTCTGGCAACACAGCCCTACTCAGCCTGGCTCAGTCCATGGTGCAGGGATCTCATCCTTGTGAAGCGGAGGTGAGGAGGGACCTCAAGGCTCCTCTGAGGGTCTAACGGTGGTGACATGGAAAAACGGATTTAAGCCTACAACATGTACGTAAGCATCCTGCCGGAACTAGCTACATAATTTGTAGGGCCCAGTGTAAAACAAAAATGTGGAGCTCCTTGTTCAAAAAGCAGGAAAAAGGTGCCTTTAAAAGTATTAAAATACAAAGGTTTTTTTTCCATTTAATATATGTTTAATTGTCTATCTTGATTAGCCATAGATGTGTTTTATTTGCTATTTAATATTGTCCTGAGTATAGAAAAATAAACATTTTAAGCTGTTAACAAGGTGCTGACCTCCAGCATAATGGTTAAGCACAGTGCACTGGGAGCTGGATCCCACATGGCTGAGCAAGCCTTGGGTCCTGGCCCCAATAGCTTGAAAAACATGGCAGGTTCATGTGTGTGTGCCCCAAATCCCGACAAAAATGGAGGAGAAGTATCCAGCAGGATCACACCCCATCAGAGTGTGCCTTTTTTCTCTTTCTCTCTGGCAAGTGACATATCCTCTGGGGTAGCGGGGGAGCTATTAGCATTAATTTTATCATTTATCTCTTTATTATATGATACTTATTTTAAGTGCAAATATAAGAGCATTTAATTTATTCAGTATGAAATCACTAAAATGATATAGTTAGTATTTTATAACTTGAATATGCCTATGTATTTTATTCTTACCAAAACAGTGGAGACATTGCACAAAATTAATGTAATTGTTTTCATTTCACATCTTGCTATGCACATATTCTAACAACACTATCTTCAGCTTACTAATGATTAAGGAAGGACTGCAAGGAAGAACTATAGTTGAGGGGACCAAGGGTGAAAAAAGGAACTATGATTGGCTTCCCTTTTCCATTACTTTGATGTTATTATTTTTTCAGCTAAAGTGGCTGGTTAATACAGGCACATGAATAAAAATATGTTTGGGCTCCATGGTTTCTTTCTTTCTTCTTCTTCTTTTTTTTTTTGGAGAGGTTTTTGCTATAGGGCACATGCGCTCACCAGAAAGACAGAGAGAGACAGAGAGACAGAAAGTGAGAAATCACCCCCCCAGGGGGGATAGTCACACTACAATCCCTTCTCCTCCATTCTCCTCTCGGGATCTTGGGCACGCACGCACACGTGCCTGGTGTGAGTTTAAGCCACCGGGTCAGGGACTTGAATCACTCAATTACATGGGAGTCCAGCGACATAGCCATTACGCCAACTGCTAGTCCCAAGGGTTCCATGATTTGTTAAAATGTCATTGCTTTCCTTCTTCATTTGAAACAAGTTCTGGTTTCCATGGAAAGCATGGCCTGTTGATGTTGTCAGAGGCCCTAGTGCCTTGATCTTAAACTTCCCAGCCTCTAGCACTCTGAGAAAGAAATTTCTGCTGTTTATAAGTTAGTCAACCTAAGGGATTTTGTTATGGCAGTTTGGATGACCTAAGACATGTGTTGTGTCAGGAGAAGAAACAACTTAGGGTAAGGAGGAACGTGCCAGTGCACAAGCTCGCACACACACAGTTAGGGCAGCGTAATTTGAATTGCAATGCCCTTGACAGAGGGGCCCGTCACACTTTCATAAAGTCATTTTTCTCTCTTCCCATGCCCTGGTGGGCACTATGGACATTATGTAGGACAAGCACTTCATCCTCAGGTACTCTCTTTCACAATCTGGTTAACCTTTTGGTGCCAGAGTCCTCACTAAGCTTCATTATCTCTAGCTTTGGTGACTCTTTCACTTGAACATCTAGAAGTCATTGTCAGGTTATTAACTGGCTTACATTCAGTATTACTGTGTCCCAGGAGATATAACAGCTATCACGACAACTTATTCACTACTTCGCATCTTTCCCCATCACCCTGAAGTGTCAGCTCTGTGGAGCACACGGCCCTCATCTGTCATGTTCTGTGCTGTCATCTCAGTGCACATGGTAAGCACTCAGTAAGTACCAGGTGTCAGGCCAGCAGGTAGCATGGTGGTTAAGGTGCTGGACTCCCACATGGTGGACTGTGGTTCAAATCCTGGACCTGGTGGCTTGCTTTTTCACCTTCTCTCTCTCTTCTTCTTCTTCTCTCTCTCTATGGTGAGTGCATGTGTACTGTAGTAAACTAATAATAATGAATAAAGTTAAATAAATAATTCTCTTTTAAAAAATAAGCATCAGGTGGACAAATGAATGAATAAATGAGTAATGAATGTTTTTGTTGCTTTTGCTGCTCTTACTTAGCACCTGCACTGCTCGTGTGCCCTCTGTACAGTCAAAAGTCAAATCCCATTACGACACCCTATAGGTCAAAACCCCTCAGAGACCACGACAGCCAAGAGACATTGGGCTTCATGCTTAGTCTCCTTGGGAATGCAAAAGAGGGGCTTTTTATTATGGCCACTGTGCAAGCAATGGGTCAGAGGCGCTTTTGGCTGATGTGAGAGATGCCTGGGACCCCATGAACACAGCCTGCAGGAACCCCTCATGCCCCCTCAGTGCCAAGGCAAAGGAGGTAACTTGCCACACAACCCTTGCCACAGCTTCCACGCTCTGCGCTGTCACCTTGGGACTCCTCGTGCCCCTCCAGCTCGTCATTGAGGTTCATTCAGTTAAGGTGTTCTGGTGGATGTAGACAGGACCCTCTGCATCTAGGGTACTAGGGTAAGCCACCAGCAGGGCATAAGCTCAATGACGGTGCCAGCAGCTGTCAAGCTGGTGGGGCCTGCTTGTCCCTGAATCTGGACCAGTCCCAGGTCAGCTGAGCAGCACCACAGAAGCAGGGACAGTGTGGGTCAAGAATGTGAGTTATGCTGCCCTGATGAACAACTTGTGTTATTTTACTTTATCAGCTGATTAGAGGGCTGAGCAGCTCAAGGATGTGAAGGAAAGGTTACAGCCATGGCCCTGGCAATCCTTGCACCGTGCTCCCTGTGCTCGGCCCACGTCACTACCACTTGATTGCATGCACAATTTGCGTATGTTGGTGGAAGGTTCAGGGTCTTACATTGTGAGTTTCCAAAATATATCATTTATAGTGTTCTTTTTCAAAAAACAATCACAATTTTTAAGCTAAAACTAATGCATAATCACTGCAAGAAAATAGAAAAACACAAAAAAGAAAATTACATAAATATTGGTATTTATCAGATCAGTATAATATACACACACATATATCTACACAGTTTTGTGTGTGGGGGGGGAGGAGGTGTTTAAAATTCAGGTCACATATCAAATACGTTACCCTGATCTTTCTCCTTAGCAAATATTTCTCTATATCAGCTTGATTTGTAGTGGAGTGCTACCACCACATACAGATGGTTATAAGTTACTTACACTGTATTAATATTTTAAAAATGTAGTAAACGTATATTGTGAGTCAAAGGTAGGGACATACATAAGAAAGATGCACAGCTTCTTAAAAGCTGGGTGTTTCTTTCCGAAGTCGTGTCCCCTACTGTGCCCACATGAGGACCTGCAGAGTGTCTATGTGGTGATAACACTGAAAATCACCCAGTTGCCACAGTCTTGCTGGCTCTCAGCATCTGCTCTTCATGTGAGAAAGTACCAACAGGAATGTCTGTTAACATCAATTTGTTCTCTGACCAGGGAGCCTTCCCACGTCTAAGTAATAATTCTTCTTTTTACATTTTTTTCTTTATTCATGATAGAGCACGTGCACACATGAGAGAAAGATGAACATCCTCCATAAGGCCTGGTCTTGCTGCGAGCTCTTTTCTCCAGTCCTCCGGCTCAGTGGAGTGAGGCCACTTGCTCACATGCCCAGTAGGCTTGCAGGATAACCAGGCAGGATACTTGAACCTCAGTTACCATGTGGTACCATGCGTGGGTGTTCCCTTGAACAGTGCGTTATCGCTGCACCACAGAGACGGCCCTCTAAGGAACACTCTTGTTTTCAGTTCATACAGGCTGTTCTCAGCTGAATCTGGAAGCTTCTTGCTCAAGATGTCTATGGCTGAGTCATTGAGTAGACTTTTGACTCAGCTTCAGAAGACATCAGGGCTAAATCACCACATGAGCAGAGGTCATTTCATATTTATGGTCTATGTCACCTGTGGGAAGAACAGAACCCTGCTACACAGCTTAAAGGTCCAGAGCTCAGTTGTATCAGAGCACAAGGGTCTGAGACCAGGAAGGATCCTTGAACTGAGAATTAACTATGTGCACACACCAACAGTCTCCTGTGGGTCGGCTGTACAGATACCATTCAATAACCGAATCCCATGTATGCCATCTACCCTTCTTCTCTCTACTTTGGTTACTAAGTCAAAAATTGTCTAAAGGCAGAGAGGGACCAAGGAGACCATGAGCCACTAAGAAGTCTTCACAGAATGTGACAAGGTCACTACATTCTGGTTCAAAATGAGGGAGTAGAATGCAGCTTCCATAGCAAACCTCAGGATGGAAGTGAAAGCTGGGGTGGAAAGGCCTAGAACTTGCATCTAGCCCACAGGTGACAGAGCCCCTAAATATGAAACGCCCTTTCCTCGGGCGGTGGGGGGGGGGAGGCGATTTAGCACTGAGGTATCTTCTGAAGCCCTGAGTCACTCAACTCCGGGAATTATGGGTGTGGAGCAGACTGGAAATTCACTGGATCCTTTGCAATGTAACTGGGACCCACCCTAAGCATCTGGGGGACCTGGAAGAGACCCATGTCATCTGGAACAGGCCCCAGTTCCAGGGAAATGGCAGAGAAGCTTTGCTTTCTGGGACTGCTCAGATGCTGAGCCCATAAGAGACTCTGAGAGCCGTTAAATAGATACTTCAATATTCCAGCACCACCTTGGATTGGCCCCACTGTCTGGCTCTGCCAAAGAGCAAAATAATCAAGATGGACTGTTGATTAAAAGTTATAGGAGGTCATTGTTTTAGGCTACGTTCCTGAATAAGGCCCCAACAGCAACAGAATAGACCAAACTGTCACTCATGCTAAAATTCAACATCACCAAACTGAAAAGAAACTGATTATCTGACCTTCTCAGACATCAGGAGGAGAGATAACAGCCACATTTCTCAAACTGGCCAGTTTTGGGTATGATAATCAATTTCTCTCGGCTTTAAACCTTACACAAAAGAAGTTCACCCTGAGGTGAACTAATCAACTGTTTTCCTATTTTTGTCTTCCTGTCCCGTCTTACAAGGAAACTAACTTTGAAATGAACCAACAGTTTTTGGTTCATTTCTGCTTGCTTCTCTGTCTACAAAGCCATATCAAGCTTGTTTGCTCAGCTCATTGGAGCACTTACTCTATTTTGTGGAATAAAATATTGCTTAATTCTAGAATTGTAAATAAAGTAAATTAATATCTTTACACTGGGTTGTTGTAATTCTGTCTTCTGACAGAATGAATGAGCACATAAACAAATCACTCATATCCCTCCTTCCTCTGTAAAAACTGAAGGTTGGCAGCAGCCATCTGTCAGGGCTGGGATGACCTGAGGGGACTGAGGAAGAGGCAAAAATACCCAGGGAGTCTTGAGTCTTCCACACAGTCAGGAGAGATATCCTTCAATCAGCATTCCAAACCAGGATCCAAGAGACGCCTGAGCTCCACCCTCCCATAGGAGGGTGGAGAAGTCTCACCTCTGATCCTCAGTCTCCCCCTCTCTAATATGGGAAGACTAGTCACAGCCTCCATACTTCATCTGTAAGGTAGTACAGCCTTACCCGGGCCATCTCTGCTGACTGCTGGTGATGGGCCTTTCCCAATAGAATTGTGTCTCTGGAACTTGATTTGATCCATCCAAAATCATATACTGAAAAACCATGTTAAATCAAAATCCCATTTTAGTATTCATGTGCTGGAGGTTAGGAAGAACTCAAGATGGAAAGCATTAGGAGTGGTAACAGGAAGAAAAGGAGGGAGCTGCCACAGGAACAGACCATAAGGTACTGAGAGATGTGGCATTGCAGTAAGAAGGGCAAGTATTTTAGATAAAATATCCAAGAGGTTCTTCTTCTTCTTTTTTAATTTGTCATAGGGTGCGTGCTGGAGAGAGACAGAGAGAGAAAGAGGGAAAATGAGAGAGCGCCCCACCGCTTCCCCCGTCCTCAGTGAGGATGGCCACATCACAATCCCTTGTCCTCCATTCTCCTCTTGGGATTTTGGACACATGTGCACACACACCTGGCATGTTTCTCAAACTGCCAGGTCCAGGACCCGACACGTGAAAGTCAGCCTTGTGGGATCCAGCTGCCTTAACTTCATGCTACTGGCTGTCCAATGCAAAAGGTTCTTGATAGAAAAAGTTTGCTGCTGTGGTTGACCATACTGTAAGTCTTTCATTAATTTATTCACTTACTTATAAGTATATTTATTATGCAGACCCCACTACTCTTGCAAGTGGTAAGTTCAAAGGGGAAGATATGCCATGGTCTTAAAACCCTGACATTAGAGAGAGTGTAGCCTGGTGGGTGAGACAGTACACCAAGATGCCAAGCTGTCTGGGCCTAAACCTGCCATTTATAGGCTCTGCAATGCTGGGAAGTTACTGATCTGTCTGGGCATCAGTTTCCTCATTTAGGAAATAGGGCTAGTGATAGGCATGCTTTCACCAGCTATTGTGGGGAGTGAATGATTAATCCATAAATCAGTCTTCATTGAGTACAGAGCCTGCCAGACAGGAGTGCCCACTACATATTAGCAATTATTAGTTCCTAGAAAGGGAACTTCTGAAGAACACATCTGGCATCATCACTCAGCTTTAGCAGATCATTCCAAGCCTCAGAAAGTCATACTTAACATTTTACTTTTCTCCAACATACATAATGACCTCATCTGCTCCACTTTTAAAATTTGTCATTTTGGGCCAGTCGGTGGCATGATAGTTAAAGTGGCTGGATCCTACATGGCTGACTTCGCAGTTCAAGTCCTGGACCCGGTGGTATGAAAAACACACTGGGCATACATGCCCAAAATCCTGAGAGGAGAATGAACAATAAGGAATTGTGGTGTGGCCATCCCCTCTGGAGTGGGAGGAGGGATTTCTCACTTCCTCCCCCACTCTAGTGAATGCACATGCCCTATAGCAAATACGAAATAATAAATTCTTTTTAAATGTCATTTTCAGTCCCCATTTTACCTGCACAGATCTCTAATTCTTAGCATTCTGGCCTTAAAATGTGTACCAAACACCAAACAATTTCTTCTGGTGTAGGCAGAAAGGAAAGACTCCCAAATCTGACCCTTCCACAATCTGTTAGTAGGCTAGAGTCTAAGTGGATTAGAGTAGGAAGTGTTGCATTCCTGTTGTATTTGGGGAAGGTGCACCACAGGATGAGGGGGTGCCTGTTACAGGATTTCAGCATGGCTCAGAAGTCACTCAACTGCCCTAGCACATTTTCCCCCTGCATCCCCCACACCCACCCCAGCTTTGCAAATAAGCTGGAGTGGTTCCCTACCTCGTCATCATTACACATTACAGGATACCGCCACCACCAACCCCACACACCTAGGACGCCCACAGTCTTTCCAAGGACTACAATCTTGTCACCAGACTGGGGAGCATCTGTCTTGAATCTGAAGAGGCAGAACAAACAGCCTCGGTTTCAGGGTCCCACCCACTCTGTGTGCTGTTAGTGACCACAGCCGTGGAAACGGCCTGGGGAGACGCACAGCTCAAGCAGCCCCGGAGCTCATCAGGCTAAGCTCCTCTGAAAGGCATCTGCCAGTGTGGACGGAGCAAAGAGGAAGGGGTGGTTGGGGCCCAACAAAATTCCTTCCTCCAGAGCTCTTCCAGAGGCAGGTGAAGTCTGCCTGTGCCGGGCTCTCCTCCCACCATCCCAGCCACCCATCCCCTCCTGGGGGACCACTTCTCCTCTCACAGTGCAGACATGAAAATGGAAGGAAACAGAGGTAATGGAAAGCAGTTTGACTCCCTCCAGAGCCCAAGTCAATATTCCACCGTGAGCATCAAGGGAACCGAACTGGTGTTCCCCTGGCTTGATGGGACTGGTCAGCAGCAACTAAGGTATCCCAGCCTTCCAGCCTTGTGGTCTGTGATCAATGCAGCACACTGTAGAGACATGCAGGTAGACTCTGCACAGAGCCAACCCCCCTCTGATGATGGTATCCCAGACCCAGGCTGAACACAAAGGACATGACTGAGTAAGAAGGGAGCTGAGTGCTTGACAGAAGCCCGGTATCATTAACTGGGCTCCCATCTGGATTTGACAGGTGTCAGGACACTTTACACGTGGAGTTTAACTTTGATGTGTGCTTAGGTGTGTCCCCACCTTGAACAATCTGGCCCACAGCAAAATCAAGTAAAGCTTCCTATTTTATTTTATTTTATATTTTATTCAAGGAACATATACACTAACCAGAGAAAGACAAAGGGAGAAAGAGTGGGAGAGAAGGAAGCACCTGCCATTGGGAACGGTGAGGTAGGAGATAAACTTGAGACATATCATTAGGGTGTAAGGCCCAAGATGGAGACACAGAAAGCTTTACCCAAGATGAAGTGACAGTGGCTAAACTTCACAAACAAAAAGGTGGCTGCATGAGGACTCAAAACAATTATAGCTAAGGGCAACAGTTTATTTACTAACTACATTCTAACGAGAAGTACGGAGCAACATGGTCTGCTGACCCCACAAAGAATGGGGTAATAAATCACCCAGACTATGGGTAACTATTTTCTGAAGCCCACTTCCTTATTGGAGAGCCAGCCCATTGGTAAAAATTCCTCACCTCAACTCCTCTTCAGCAACCCATTTCTGGGACCCCTGCCCTCTTGGGAGTTCTGTTCTTCCTTCTCTCTCTTTTTCAAAAAACTCTGCTTTACTACTCCTTCAGTAGTCCACACCTTTAACTCGTCATGAACATGAGACAAGAACCTGGACATCCTGCAGTCCTGAATTAGGCATTGGTATTGCACCCCAATATCTTGCATCAATGGTCATGCAACAATCTCTTCCTCCTTCCTTTAAGGATTTGGGCAAGCAAGCACATATGCCCAGCATGTTTCTCAAGCTGCTGGTCTGGGATGCACATTGCTCTGTTGGCCATATGGGATTCAGTTGCCTTAACTGTCAGCTCATAGAGCTGTCCTTCTTCCCTTACTTTAAAAACTCACATACAAATTAAGACCTTGTCTGCTCACTATTGCATTTTAGAATATTATTAGGTCATAGAGAAAGTCAAGATGTGTTTTTCTATGCAAAAATGCATCATGACTTTCCAGATGATCCAACAGAATAAAAAATAATAACAGCCACTTACTGAGGGCTTAGTATGTGTAAGATAATATTCTAGCCATTTTACATATATTATCTCACTTATTCCTCGTGAAAACTCTAGGAATTCTTTACTAATCCCAATTTTCAGATGACAAAATTGAAGATTAGAGAAGGTAAGTGACTTGCCCATTTATGTAGTATATGGTAGAGAGAGGATTTCATTTGTTTGTTTTTAAATTTTGCCGGAAAGCGCGTACACTCATGGGGTGCGGGGAAAGGGGAGAGAGAAAGTGAGAAAGCACCATGCATGGGAATGGTCACACTGCAATCTCTTCTCTTCTATTTCCCTCTCCTGTTAGGATTCTGGGCACCCAGACACACATGCCCAGCAGCATGTTTCTGAAGCTGCTGGCTCCAGGACTTGAACCATGTGGTTGGACATGTGGGATCAGGCTGCCTTAACCACCATGTCACAGGCTGGTCTGAGATAGAATTATAAACTAGATCTGGCTTATTCCCAAACTCATGCTATCTCTCCCTCAAACCCGCTCCTGTGTTGTACAATGGCCTTTTATTATGGTTCAGATAAGGACTGAATTCTAGAGAAACGGTGAAAGGGCCCAGATTCCTAAGCTCCTGATTCAGTAAAGGGCTGATCTCTAGTTGCTTTACAGAAAACAGAAGTAGGGAGATCCAACCTGAGTCTAAAATCTGCCCTTACAGATACCAGGAGCCTCTGGCTGATGTGGATGTAACCACAGGTTTACTTCAGACCAGAATTTAAACTCTCATCCACTCTACCAGTTTGGAGCCACTTGCTGCCCAGTGTCCCACAAGACTAGTCTTCCCAGTGTCCCACAAGACTAGTCTTCCCAAGGTGTGTGGCATTGTTTAGAATGTGCCACTCATATGAGTGTAGATTTTCCCTTCAAAACACAGAGAATACCATGATTTTTTAAAGAAAATGTGGCAGATATTTCTGAGGTGATTTTGATGCAGTCTCAGGCATCAGGTTCTTCTGCTTTGGATATCTTGACTGAATTGAGAGAAAAGGATAGATATTTTTATACTATTTTTCATAAATTAACATAAAAAATTGCTGGTTTTTAAAAATAGATCAATGTAGTGGAACATCAGTGACTCCATAACGGTTCAATATTATGCAAAGCTTGTTGGCTGAATCAATCACTCATCAATCACTCATCAATTAACTCAGCCAATTAACTGAGGAAACAAACACATGAAGCAATTGTAGAACTAAATTATGTGGTGACAGCAGTTAAAAGCAAAATTTATGTGTGTTGTCTTGCGTAGTCTTCACATCTGCCCCACTGTGGGGATCTGTGTCGCCTCCACATTACGGAGGTCATCGAGAAAAGTAGCACGCCAGGTGGCTGGCAATGTCCTTCTAAATACCTCAAGTCTTCCAAAGCAGCCCAGGGTAGTTCTCAATAGCTCTTAACAGTCCCAGAGGGACTTACATGGGCAGAAGAAGGGAAAGTAGTTGTGGACGGTGGGAGCATTGTGAGCACAGGCCCAGATTCAACTCAGCACTACGTAGGACAGAGAGGAAATGGCTCAATGGAGTGGAGAGAACATTTAGGAGGGTCTGGATGACCAGGCTAAGGATAGAGAGTGGGATCAATTGTGACTGATCTTAAAAAGTGGGCAGAAGGCCAATCATGATGGCACAGTGGTAATGCAAAGCTCTGTGATGCTGAAGCCCCTTGGGAGGCTACCAAGTCCCATCCCCAGGCCTCCCTGTGCGCACCAAGTGCACATGCTGCTGGCTGGCTGAGGCTGGGAGTGGATCACAACCTGAGAACCCCGTCAGGGGTCACTGACTTTCTCTCACACCTCGAAGAAAAAATAAATGAACTTTAAAAAATAGGCAGAGGAGTTCGCCTATTTTTAATAATGATTTTTAAAATCATCTTTCCAGAGCCAGCAGGTGGCATGATGGATGGTTAAGGCACTGGATTCCACATGGCCAACTCCATGGCTCAAGTTCCAGACCCAGTGGCTTGAAAACCACGTTGAGCACATGTGCGTGTTTGCCCAAAATCCCAAGAGGAGAATGGAAGAGAAGGGAACGTGGCATGGCCGTTTCCTCTGGGGAGGGGTATTTTTCACTTTCTCTCTCTCTGTCTCTCTCCAGTGAGAACATGTACCCTACTGCAAAAATCTAAAATAATAATAATAATAATAATTCCTAGAGCTGGAAGGAACCAAAAGCAATGATCTATCCTAGCCCATGGATTTCAGATGGGCAGATGGGAAAGATATTACCTTCCTAATTGTACAAAATAAATAGCTGAAACTCAGAGAGTTGGTTAGAGGCAGAGGGTAAGCTAGAATTATGATGTCTTGCTTTCTTATCTGCTGCTTGTTGTACCTCACCACACTGGACTAGATTTATCCTTCAGATTTAAAAATTACCGTTTTGCTTAACATGCTATCTTATTTATAGGCTGTTACTATTTTAAACTATTTCATATTTCTCAAGTGGCAACAAGGAATCATAAGTTCTTAAGGAGAATTTCTTGGCAGTGACATAATAAAAGTGTTGTGGAAAGATTAGGCTGTCAAAAGCATTAGAAATAGATCAGGAAAGAGGGACATTGGAGTCAGGAAAGGGATAAATCAGTGAGGCCTCAGAGATTCAGTGAACTTGGAGCCCTGAGAGAGGGGATGATGCCACACATCACAAATGATGCCAGGTTAATGGGTCCTGTGACAGAACTAGGGAGCACCAAAATGGAAGCTCGCTCTAGATGGACAAAGATGTTGAGTTGGAAGGAGGGGGCTGATTTTTAGGAGGCAGTTGGAGATATAAGGCTAGATATCAGGGTGGGGTTGATATTAGAAATGGAGATTTAGAAGTCATTCACGCTGAAGTGAACACGAAAACTGCAAGATGGATGAATTTATCAAGGACCATAGTCTCGTGAGATAACTCAAGGGCTATGGCAGAGGTAGCTAATGGTACTTGGAAATCCATTTCCCTGACCATAGAACACAGTCAGGCAGGAAACAGGCTATCTAGCCCTGAACTGTGTTACCCGCTCCCTTTGCATCTCTTGGGTTGTTGGAAAAGTCATGACATATTTTTCTAGGTTTTTCTATGCAAAATGAGTTAACTTTCCCAATGACTCAATAGAAGTGACATCGCTGGTTGTCTCTATAGAGAATAAACAGAAAGGATGTGTGTCACTTCCAGTCAAGATCTTAAAGCAGATGTGCTTTCTTCCTTATCTTTTTTCCCTTTGGCTGGCTGGACACAGGTAACTATGAGGTCCTACAGCCTAGTGGGATCTTGGAACCATCGAATGGAAGAAGCCTGGGTCCCAGGATAGAGGAAATCTACCTGCCAACAGGAAAATCTACTGTGGGTTAATATATGAGTATGAAATAGACTTTCTCTGTGATTGAGCTATTATTATTTTGGGATGTATTTGTTACTAAAGATTGGCCTACAGAAGGGCTTTTAAGCAATGCCAAGTTGAAGGTGAAAGGCAGAGCAAAGGGTTAGAGAAGCAGAACGTTCAGCTAAAGAAAGAGGGGTGATTAGAGAAATAGAATTAACTCCAGAAGGGCAGTATTACAGAAAGCAAGAGAGGATCAGCTCCAAGTAGAAAAGAAGCAATCAACGGTGTTAAAGGCTCACAAATGGGGAAACAGGATTAATAATGAGGAGGGAAAAAACATTAGACCTAGCTTTAATAAGATTGTCCACAACCTTCCAGAAATAAAGTGCAGATTTGGGCCCACATTTCAAAGACTCAAGGCCACATGCCAGCATTGTCTTTCTTTCCACTTGTTTTGCTGTTGGCCTTTTCTCTCCTGGCTCTGGAGGAGCCTGAACTTCAGAACATCCCCAAAGGACTATGCATCATAGTCCAAAACCAATGGAAAAGTGACGTGAGCCCTGCCATTATGTAATGTAGTGGAAGATCCCCATCAGTTGGCCTGCTTTGCCGCAACCAAATCTTGACACATCTGAGACTACAGAGTCCAACTGGACAAACAGAGGAGGCACTTCGGTGGTAGGAGGAAAGAAAAAACTGTCCGTCCTTGAACCAGACACTACGGAGGCCCCGCTGGGAAGCAGCAGGTGTTCCTCCTGCCTGTGTTGCAACAAGTCACAGCACCTGCATGTTGGGGAAGGGCCAGCAAAGGGGTTGGAGCCAGTTCAGAGCAGAAGCAAAGCCAGGCCAGCCTCCAAGCCCGCTTTCTGTATTTGGGGAAGCCTTCAAGAAAAGAAGCTAAACTGTGCAGTCTGTTTTCCTCTGCCTTATTTAGTTATATTAGTTTCAGTGAAGTAGAAAAGCAAAATAAAACAAATCCCCACTAAGATTGAAAGAGGTCTTGCTGCTCACTATAAGGTCAGACTGAACTTTGGAATCAGAACAGGGTTAAAATCTTGACTCACCCGCATGATGTCATGAGCGGCTGGAGGCTGGTCGGAAGGGGCTCTATATAATTTCCAAACCACCCCAAATGCAAAATAAACATTGCATTATATATGTCAGCAATGTAAAATGTAAATAAAGGCAGTTTTAGAAAATATTCTGGGGCTAGCAGGTAGTATGAAGGCTAGAGTGGCTGGATCCCACATGGATGATGGTTTGGTTTGAGTCCTAGACCTGGTGGCTTGAAAATCACACTGGGAACATGTATGTGGATGTCCAAAATCCTGAGAGGAAATGGAGGAGAAGAGATTGGCATGGTCATTTCCCTAGAGGGTGATTTCTCACTTTCCATAACTTGCTCTCTTTCTCTCTGTCCCTCTTTTGCAAGTATATATGCATGCCTATAGCAAAAAGAGAAAGATAAAGAAAATGCTCTGCAAATGTAGCTTCATAATAAGTCTTCAGGTACTCATTTCAACCCATTTGTTGTCCCTAAGTGCCTCTTAAATCAAAACTCAGATCCTCCGCTGGCTCCATGAACGACTGTCTTCTCATTCTTGGCCAGTGGTCTAGCCGCTCTTAGTCCAGGTTCTGTGTCTAGATCACAGCCTCACAGAGTGGTGGTGAAGAAGACAACGTGATGACATTTAAACCAGCTGTTAATTTTCACTTTCCACTCGTCCTGACAGAAGTTTGGTCATGGTTGACTCTATAGCAACCTTTATTGCTGTGAGAGTTGGGAATTACAGAGCACAGGACAAAGTGATCTGGCTGTACGTGGGTACAGAATCTAGTATTCAGAGCAGCTGTGTTCACAAAGTTCTGTGCTTTCCTTGCAGGAGATGATGGGTCAGTCACCTGACCTAGAAAGTAGAAATTCCCAAGGCAGAACTCCAAAACCAGGATCTTTAAATCATGGACCACAGGGTCATCCGATTTCCCATCCTATATCATAATTTCCCCACAGCTTCCTTGGTGGGTAATCAGCCAGGAACTTCACGACCCTTTCTAGAACAAGAGAGTTCACTGCCTTCCTTAGGACGCACTCCATTGCCAATCAACTCTGTTAAGCTAAATGCACCTTTTGTAATTTCCCCCAAGGGAACTGTGGTCTGCTCTCTGGGGCAACCAGAATAAATATGAGAGGATTTCAAAAAGTTTGTTAGAAATGGAACTAAAGTGAAAATTTATTTCAGTGTAAAAATTTGAAATTTATACATAAATTTTTCTTTTAAAAATTTCATTTTTATTTTCTTATTTTTTTATACTCAATCACTGTACCTCTTTACAGCATATAAAATGAATTTTCCACTGAAAGGGATGACCATATACATTATCATCAGCCGATAATTTTCCATTTTTGCGTTCACTAAATGTTTTACTTCTTTTAAAAAGTATTTATTTATTTGATTAATTATTATTATTACTTGTTTGTTATAGGGCATATGTGCTCACCAAAGAGACAGGGAGAGAGAAAGAGGAAAAGTGAAAAAGCAAGCCACCAGGTCCAGGACTTGGATGGTGTAGGCCATGTGGGAGTCCAACACCTTTTCTTTTCTTGTTTATTTATTTTACAAGCATTCACTGAGCATCATCACAGCATATAAAATGTGATTTCCCATCCAGAATACACTGCAGAGTGGCTAAATCATACATGTTATCATTGACAAATAATTTTCCATTTCTTGCTTCACATATATGTATATATATTTTTCCCCCTATTTCTTTTCTTTCTTTTTTTTTTGAGAGGTTTTTGTTATAGGGCACCTGCGCTCAACAGAAAGACAGAGACAGAGAGATAGAAAGTGAGAAATCACCCTCAGGGGGGATGGCCACACTGCAATCCCTTCTCCTCCATCCTCCTCTTGGGATCTTGGGCACACACGCACACGTGCCGGTGTGAGTTCAAGCCACCGGGTCCGGGACTTGAACCATGGCCAGCTACATGGGAGTTCAGCCACATAGCCATTATGCTAATTGTGGTCCCTTTCCCCTATTTCTCACCCCCTGCCATTTCCCATCCTCCTCCCACACTGTCTCTGGTGTCTATAGTTGCTTTCCACTCCTTCCCCCACCCATTTATTAATTCACAAAATATTAATTAATTAATTAATCTATTTTTAATAGCAAGTTCAGCTGATATATATATATATATATACACACACACATATATATATATATATACACACATATATATATATATATATATATATATATATATATATCTGTGAATACATGTCTGACTTTAGGCATGAAGCTCTGAGTAGAATGAATATACTATGAAGTAGCACCTAGCTGATGCTGTATAGTTTACTGTGGTCATTAAATAGATATTTTTTAATTTCAAGAAAAGCAATTTTAGCTTTAATAAATCAAAATTAAAAAGATGCTAAGAGAGCTTTGCTTAAAACTTAAAGTCAGGAAACAGATTAGGATTCTGTTCAAATAGTAGGTGCATGAACAAGAGGTAGCGTAAGACAAGACAAAAATCCTTAAATCTGGAAAACAAAGCATAGAAGAAAATCAGTAATGTTTTAGTCAAAAGTCATAAGATTCTATTTCACCAGTTCAGTCTCATGTACTTTATTTTCCATGTGGTCTGATCTTCCATTTAAACTCTGGAAGATAACATTCAACTCCAGATTTGTCCCTACCATTAAGCTAGCTATTTTCTTAGTTGTTTTTGAACTCTTATTTCTGTGTGTCTGTATTTAATTTTCCTGACATAGCACTTCCTTTAGAACTTCTTGGAGAGCTGGAATGGTGCTGGTTTATTCTTTCAGGTTTTCTTTATCTGAGAATGTTCTTGTCTTTTCTTCCCATATGAGGGATAATCTTGCTGGGTACAGTATTCTTGGTTGAAATTGTTTTTCCCTTAATACTTTGAATACATTTCCCCATTTTTCCCTTGCTTGCATTGTTTCTAATGAGAGGTCTGCTGTTAGCATTATGGGATATCCTTTGTAGGTAACTTGCTGTTTCTCTCTTGCCAATCTCAGTTATCTTGTCTTTGTCTGTGGTTTTGGTCAATCTGGCTATAATGTGTCTTGACCTTAACCAGCACACCACCTACTGGCCCCTAGTATTTTCATAACACACACTTTCCTCGAACTTTTTGAAGACTCAGTATGTAATCCCTTTTCCTCATGAACACCTTTTGACTCTTTTATCAGTTATCAGATCTCCCCCATTGCTTATCCAAATCATCTTTTTCAAAGTTAACTACTTCACTCTTTCCACAGAATATTCAGACTTTTAGCATTTTGTTTGCCCACTTTTGAATTTGCTCTTATTCATCAAAGAATCATTAGGAATTTGAATAAAATAGAGGTCAGAAGTGGACCCAAAGTGCCTTGCGGCTTTAACCAGGGAGATGCAGTGAGAACAATCCCCACTTTGATCTAGTTATATCTGTTAAAATAGCCTTTATTTCTTTCTTTTTCTTTCTTTCTTTTTCCTTTTTTCTCTCTTTCTTTTTTTTTCTTTCTTGATCTTTCTTCTCTCTCTTTCCTTCTCTTCTTCTTTGTCTTCCTTTTGCAACCAGGTACATTATTGGGTCATATCCAGTTTGGGTCAACTAAAACTACTGATTTTCATTTTTTAATTTTAAACAAGGCCTAGTGAATTGCCCTTGTAGAAATTTGCCTAAATGTTTTCTAAAATACCTATGAAGCAACAAAATGAGAAAAACTTCAACTACCACCAAAAGCTAAGACAACAGAACCTATTTAGCAAAATCTGTAAGGAATTGATACCTAAAATGAGAAAAAGCTGGGTAGGGAAAAACAATGAGCTATTAGCCTGGTCTTTTCCTTAACAACAGAGGCTCCATGGCCATTGAAAAGAAGATAAAAGAAGTCGTGTTCCTCCTGACTGCTCTACTACCATACTTAGAAACCCGGGGTCTCCATTACAGACCTGGTAGGTACTTCTTTATCATCTTTATATTACACTTTGAGTGGATATAAATATTTTTCACCATCTTCGTCTTTCAACATCTTCTAGGAAGTATGTAAGACCGAGGGTGTTGGATTCTTCTGTTAGGAATAATTACCAAAAGAAAAAAATGCTACAGCTGGAGAGAGACAGAGGAAGCACCCTGGTAGCCATGTACAGTGAGATAAGTATCATATAACCAGACAGTAAGGTAGGAATTCGGCACAGCAGATAGGAATGCTAGCTAAAAGTTCAGAAGTGGGCAGGGACCCATTCTCATCAACTTGCTCTCCAGCTGTAGAGCTAAGAAGATTCAGTCATTACCCAAGTGCCCAATCAATAGAACCAAATAAAATCTACACACCCTGTCTGTGGGTAGTTTGAGATGAGCCCTTTCTCTTCTCATTGGAAGATGAATAATCATAAAAAGAAAAAACTGGCATCAGGAACACAAATAACAATTACTCAGAAGATGAGATGAAGAACGTTCTTCTAAAAATGACCTCCTGCAGGAGAAGCAGAAAACATTTTTAGAAAACTGTATAATGGTCTCAGAAAGATGCAAGAAGATGTAATTTCTATGCAAGAGGTGCAGAAAGAGAAAAGGATGGGGTGCAAAGACAATCAAGAAAGGTGAACAGCAATGAGAAATCAGTGAGGTAAGAATATTAACAAAATAGTAACTAAAAATACAAGCTTCTTGATAAACAGTAGAAAGTATAGATTGGAATAAGTATGGAGTAGCATTAGCCTTGTGGAGAAGTAAGTTATTATTCTGGAAATTGCTTGAGATATTCTTCTATAATGAAGAGGAAAAGAATGAGAAATTAAAATGATGGGTGAGAAGACAGTAGAAAAAGAGGACAGAAAACATGATGCAGCCTAATCCATATAAAAGGAACAAGAACAAGAGAAACTGAGATGAATCAAAGACAAAATTAAAAGTTGTGTTTTGTGCTGAAAAAGATTGTAGTTTGCAAACTGACTCACTACATTCTATGTAAAATTAAAGAAAACAACTGATACCTAGATGCATCATCAGTACATCTTTAAATTAAAAATAAAAAAGAAGAAAAAAGAAAATAACCTTTCAGGCTAAAAAGTAATAATAATTTACTGGGACCAGCAGATGGCATAGTGGTCACATCACTGGACTCCCACATGGTCAACTGTGGTTTGAGTTCTGGACCCAGTGGCTTGAACTCATGCTGGGTGAGTGTGGATTCATGCCCAAGATCCCGAGAGGAGAAGGGATTGCGGTGTGGCCATCCCTCTTCGGGAGTGATTTCTCACTTTCTGTCTCTCTTTGTCTTTCTGGCAAGCACACACTCCCTATAGTAAAAATCTCTCCTTAAAAAAAAAAAAAGTAATAATAATTAATTTACAAAGAAGGAAAGAGTAGTCTAATCGCTGACTTTTCTGCAATGATTCTTACCAGAAAACAATGTAGATGTATCTACAAATTTTGATGGAAAATTGTGATTCTGAATTTTCCATCTAACCATGTTTGTCATTGACTAATAAAGGCAACAGAAAGACATGCTCTGAAAAGCAAGAACTTGGAAAATATATTGGTCCATGATGTCATCTTAAAGATATTATTGGAATATCTACACTGACCAACTAGCAAAAGAATCAAAATTAACAACCCACACATGCACACACATATACATGCATGCAAAGAAGCAGAACTTCCTTTACATATTCTGGACTTCAGTAGACTGCGTGTGTTGAATGGGACATTAGGTAGCTCAGAGACCAAGTTTAGCCCTATGAGAGACATTGTTGGTCATATTCCAACATCTTTCCTCCTTTTTCCTTTCGAACACCACCCAATTTTGTTCATATCCATCTCCTTACATAGCCATGTGCTTCGAAAGAGCCAGCCTTGTAAATACCTTAGAAGACATGAGGAAACAAAAACACATAGTAGGAGACAAGCTCATCTTGTCTTGTCATTGCCATGTCTGGGAACTGCTGCAGTCCTCACAGCCATGAAGGGAAATTGACTGAGGACCACAGCAATACATCTAAGATGGCAAAGCCAGAAGAAGAAAAGAACCTGGGTCCTCGCTGACATTGTGGATGAGCAAAATGAACCAAACTTGAGCCAGTAGTGTGATACTGCATGTATTATTGAATATAAAAGAGTCTAAATGTCCAGTCGCTTACAGCCCAAAGTGCACACAATCCTGTAGTGCTCATTAACTATTCCTCTACTTCTCCACTCCTCTCCCAGATCCAAGACATGATTCTTGAGCGGAGTAATTTAACCTCCAGTTCATATGGAATCTCTTGCCTTATTTGATGATCACTTATAACAATTACTGGTGTTGTTCTTGTCTAGATTTTTCTAACAATGGCTAAGCTTATTTCATACTGAAAACCCTGTGCCAAGAAAATTAATAAACAAAAGATCTTTTCTCTCCACAAAAGCAGTATTGCATAAAATGACATAATGAATGTTTTCATTGCTAAAAAACTTGAGAAATGGTTTTTGTGCATTTTTAAGCCTCATGTTAAATGACCTAACTAATTGGATTATTTTTAAACAATGAACGATAATAAATCATTCAGGGACAGACATTATATATCACTAAATGCCTCTCCCTAAGTTATATAACCTGAAAATATTCTTGAATAAATGACACCTTAAAAATCAGCATATATTGGGGCCAGCAAGTGGTGTGGAGGTTAAGACAACCTGATCCCATATGGCTGATTATACCGTTTAAGTCCCTAAATGGTGGCTTGAAAATCACACAGGGTGCATGTGCATGCATACCCCAAATCCTGAGAGGATAATGGAGGAGAAGAGATTTATGCAAAGCCATTGCCCCTCACGGGGGGTGATTTCTCTCTCTCTCTTTCTCTCTTGCAAGCACACATGCCTTATAGCAAAACAAAACCAAAAAATTAGAATATATTATTGTCTCCATTATGTATAATAAATGCATACAAAAAAAACAAAATAAACTGAGTTGCTTATGGTGATTCTTTCTTTTATTTTATTTTTTATTTGCTATAGGGCATATGCGCTCACCAGAGAGAGAGAGAGAGAGTGAGCATCCTGCAGGGAGAATGACCATGCCACTATATCTTTGCTTCCATTCTCCTCTCAGGATTTTGGGCATGCACACATATATGCTATGTTTTGTTTTGTTTTTGAGAGGTTTTTGCTATAGGGCACATGCACTCACCAGAAACACAGAGAGACAGAGAGACAGAAAGTGAGAAATCACCCCCCCAGGGGGATGGCCACGCCGCAATCCCTTCTCTTCCATTCTCCTCTCGAGATCTTGGGCACACACCCACACACGCCCAACGTGAGTTTAAGCCACTGGGTCCGGGACTTGAACCACGGTCAATTATATGGGAGTCCAGCGACATAGCCATTACCTAACTGCTGGTCCCACCTAGTGTGTTTCTTAAGCCACCAGGTCTAGGACTTGAACATAGTTGACCAGTTGGGATCCAGCTGCCTCAATCACCACTCTACCAGCTGGCCTTGTGGTGATTCTTCCTGCATGGTGGGTTATGCTTGCATATTATTTTTTTCCTACTAATTTATAGACACTCATATTCATTTTTGTCTGTCTCTTCCTTGCTTTGTGAGTGCACAGTCTTTCTCAACCCAAGGAGTACGTGATACCAACCTTACTTTCCTAAAAGGAGCAAGGTGGGCCATTTCTCCTCTCAGCTCTTAAGAACAAGTATACTTTCTTTCCCAGTTCAGATCTCCCTGAATTCGATTTATAACTTCTATTTCTAGCAAGAGCTCTCACACAGAGGCTGTAGAGTTGGCGCCCCTCCCTTGGCACCCTTGGTAGATTAAGATGGTCTCAACCTCGTCCACAGAAGTTTGTCCTGCCAGAGGCACCAGGTTCTGCCTATTTCACCTCGGAGGCAGTTTCCTTGAATCACTAGTTCTTGACACTCCCCTTTGGAGCCCTTTTCCTGGCTTCTTTCCTGGATTACTTACTTCTTTCATCCTGAGTAGAAACCCTTTATTCTTTGTGGTAAATTGAAGGGCAAAGGGGTAGTTCTCCAAGCCTTTCATCCTTATCCAAGTGGGAGAGTACCTTGCCTTTGCAGCACTCAATTGTGTGACCCCTCAGGCAAGGCTGGCCAGCACACAGACCTGTAGGTCAACCTGACAGTTCTTAGATCAACATGGTCCCCAGGAAACTGCCATGGCAAACTGCCTATTTGTTCTGCCCGTTCACTGTCAAGACCTCTTAGGAAACTTCTTTTCATTTCCTCCTGGTGCATTTGTACCTGGAGGGCACACTGAATTGGCTTTAGTCTCCTCTAATCCTCCACAGGATGCTGAGCACTCTTTGATTCCAAACTGGCAAGGCCACTGCACTTGGGCAGGTTCTGACTGAAACACATACAAATAATCATTTGTTCAACGATGCCTATTTTGATGTGGAGAAAAAACTGACTCAAGCCAACTCAAGAAAAGGGATATCAATTCCTTTTTTTTTTTTAAATTTTTTGTAATAGGGAGTGTACACTATAAGGAGAGATACGGAGAGAGAAAATTAGAAATCATTCCCCGGGGTGATGGTCACACCACAGTCCCTTCTCTTGCATTTTCCTCCAGAGATTTTGGCCACACACAGGCATCTGGTGTGATCTTCAAGCCACTGGTCTGGGACTTGAACCTTGGAGTCGGGTATGTGGAATCCAGCTGCCTTAACTTCCACACCACCTGCTGGTCTGGGAAATCAATTTTTAAAGATAAACATGAGGCAAAAAGGGATCAGGAATGGCAAAGGAATTTAAGAACAAGAATCACAGCATGGCTGAACCCCATGGAAAAAAGAAACAGAAATAGGAAAAGCAAGAGGGCCAGAGGCCACGCTCTGGGCATCTGCCGCTCTCCCGGAATGACTGCTCCTTTCTCTCTCCAAGTTGACCAGCTTCCTCTGTTTACTCCTACTGCCAGGTCCCTTGTGACTTTGGGATACCTATGGCTTATGAGCACTGAGGACACTCCCTAGTGGCAACTTTTGGTATAAATACTTGACCTTTGTCCTCATTGTTCATTGGCTTAGTTTTATAATAGCTATTATTAAAAAATAAATATTTTCGGGCCAGAGGGGACACAGTGATGAAATGTGATGTTCTGTGAGGCAGAGCCACATGGGAGGATTAGCAGTTAGCACCTGGAGATCTCCCAGTATGGGACACCAGGCATCCATGTGCTCACGATCCAGGCTGGCTAAAGCTAGGAATGGACCACAGCTTTGAGATTCCATCAGGGGTGCTGTGTCTCCATCTGTATCTCACTCAGGAAATAAATAAATCAAATAAATACATAAATAAAACATTTTAAGATATTTTAATTACAGAATTTTCAACACATAACAGAAAAATAAAATAATGAAATCCCATGCACTAATCATCTAGCTTCCAATAACCAACATTTTGTTTCTAAGCTTGTTTAATTCTCCTTTTTTTAGCCTTTCCATCTGGCGGCAGCCATCAGGTTAGCCAAGATGGGTGCATACAAGTACATTCAGGACCTATGGAGGAAGAAGCAGTACAATGTGATATGCTTTCTTCTGAGGGTCAGCTGCTGGTGGTACCACCAGCTCTCTGAGCTCCACAGGCCTCCCTGCCCCACCCGGCTGGATAAAGCGCACAGACTGGGATCCAGGGCTAAGCAAGGTTATGTCATATATAGGATGTGTGTGCATTGTGGAGGCCGCCAATGCCCAGTCCCTAAGGATATAACCTATGGCAAGCCTGTTCATCATGGTGTTAACCAGCTAAAGTTTGCTCAAAGCCTCCTGTCTGTGGCAGAGGAGTGAGCTGGACACCACTGTGGAGCTCTTGGAGTCCTGAATTCTTACTGGGTGGGTAGATTGGGAAGATTCCACATATAAATTCTTTGAGGTTATCCTTACTGATCTATTCCAAAATGCTGTCAGAAGAAACCCTGACACTCGTGGATTACCAAACCAGTTCACAGCACAGGAAGATGCATGGGCTGACATCTGCAGATCGCAAGAGTCATGGGCTTGGAAAGGGCCACAAGTTCCACCATAGTGGTGGTGGTTGTCGCCTTGCAGCTTGGAGAAGGCGCAATACTCTCCAGCTCTACTGTGACCACTAATCTACGAAACGTTTGTAAAATTCATACCTACTAAACAATTTAGAACCAAAAAAAAGAAAAGAAAATAAAAATTCTCCTTTTTTTGAGAACAAATCTCAGAAATCCTTTTATTTCACATCTACGTAGTTCTACTAAATTTTCATATGTTAAAATCATTAGATCCTTCCCAATAGAAGAAATCTGATCGACCTAACTCACCATTTTGAGCCTAGCCATACAAGTGGTTACTGGACTGTTCATGTTTTGGGTGTCTTTGGGTCATGTGACCAATCCAGAGTAATCAGGAGTGGCTGAGGGACCAACTCTGTAGTGCAGAAGTTAAGTTCTGCTCAGAGGAAGCTGAATTGCACATGGCCCACCAGGGTTTGAGTCCCAGCCTCATTAGCTTCATGTTGGGTGCATGTGTACATGCCCAGGATCCTGACCACCTAGAGAACTGGAGGAAAAGAAATCTTTTGCAGTGTGATCGGCCCTAGTGGAAGGTGCTTTCTCTTTCTTGTGTGCTCACCCACTCTCTGGCTAAAAAATTATTTAATAAATTTTAAAAAGAAAGAAAAGAAAAGAAAGTGACCAGGGAGAACTGTGGTCATTAACACAAAATAACTCTGATGGTACTGCTTCTCTACAGGCCAAGAATAGAACGGTTTTCTGTAGGAGCAATCAGGCCTGGTTAAATTATCCCTGGATCAGGGAGTTACCCACCAAGGCTGGGATTAAGGAGGCACTTGCTTCCGGCACAGTTTGGGGGGAGGGGCAACCAAAACACTCAGTAATCAAGATAAAGAATATATATATATTTTTTTTGGAGAGGTTTTTGCTGTAGGGCGCGAGCGCTCGCCAGACAGACAGAGAGAGACATAGAGACAGAAAGCGAGAAATCACCCCCCAGGGGGGATGGTCATGCCGCAATCCCTTCTTCTCCATTCTCCTCTCGGGATCTTGGGCACGCACACACACGCGCCCGGCGTGAGTTTTAAGCCACCAGGTCTGGGACGCGAACCGCGGTCGACTACTACGTGGGAGTTCAGCGATATAGCCATTACGCTAACTGCTGGTTCCGATAAAGAATATTTTAAAGCAATGTTTTGAAGGGTCAAAATTACCTTTAGAAAATTCACAATGAGCAAAATGTTAAGAACAGGATCTGCCCTCAAGGGTAATAAACTTGCTAAACATTGAATGATTGTCTTATACTCAGGTACTTTACATTCATTAGAGCAATTACTCCTCTTAACGACCCCCTGAGGAAGGTAGATTAAGTAGTTTTATTGAAATTCTTAGTATCAAATTATACTTTCAATCTATTTTTTAATAAAAAAGCAGTTATTGGTAAAATTAAATATAAAGCATTAGAAACACAGGCAGGACACATACGAAAAAGTAACCATAGTTTGTTTTCAAAATGTCTTCTTTAATTTTCCTTTTTCCCCGGTATGCCCAGTTCAATGACCTAACTTGCTTAGAAAAACAAGCCTTTTTCCAAGAGAAACAACATTTAAATCAAAGAAAATCCTTACAACAACAGTGTTTTTCAATGTGATTGTTTTAAGACTCATATTTCCAACAGGCTGAATTTTTGGAAATTTGGATTGGGGTGCATCAATCACCCAGGGGACTGATCCTTTAGGGGAGTTTTACAGCTGCATTTGGGAAGTTGCTGAGAGAGAGTACTTTGCCTCTGAACTGTGATAACTCTCTAACAGAAAGGAAGTTTTCATTATTGTTATTTACACTGCAATCTAGTGACAGGCGGCTAATCTTAATCATTCACTTATTTAACCACTGCTCCTTGAGTGTTACATGCTTTAAAGCACCATATTGGGGACACAACTATGAAGTAAGACAACCCAGTCTCAGCCTTCATGGGACTGATATTTCATTTTAAATTTTTTTTTTTTTTTTTTTTTTTTTTTTTTTTTGCTATAAGGTGTGTGCTCTTACGGGAAAGAGACACAGAGAGAGACAGAGCAAGAAAGCATCCCCCAGGAGTAATGCTATACCACAGTCCCTTCTCCTCCATTCTCCTTTTGGGGTGTTGAGTGCGCATACATGCTCAGCACGTTTTTCAAGCTACCAGGTCCAGAACTCAAACCACACAATCGGCCATATGGGGTCTAGCTGCCTTAAGCACGATGCCACTGACAGGTCCATTTTTAATATTTTGATAGAGCTCAGCATGTCATGTCTGATCTAAAAGAAATCATATTTAAAAGAAATAGATCATGTTAATTTGTGTAAGGAAAATGAAAAACACATTCAACCTCAACTAGATGTAGTCTAAATGCACTAGAATATGCCCAACTCAGTAATAATCATAATGCTTAGACTCATATTACCATTCTCCTAAATATTCTAGTACATTGCCAAATAATGGCTTATTAATTTCCCAGTGAAACATTCAATAACTAACAAGTTTGCTTGTGCCACATGGTTTGTGAGAAGTCAGAAGTCCCATGGTTTTTTTTTTTTCTCTTTCTTCTAAACTGCCTTTCAGAAAACAATTCAAGAAAATAATAACAAGTTAGTGAACTCTGCCCTTAGGATTTTATCAGGGAAATGAATAAGGGCGGTTCATTTCATGACAATTTTAACCTCCTTTGCAAATTATCCCAGCCCATAAAACATTTCCCCGTGCTATCAGATGACTCCCATCTGCACTGTGCACTGAGACGTGCCTTTTCTCACGGTAATGCTCTATCTAAGACTCCAACGGTGCAGTTCCAATTCATAGAGATGTTCTCCCTGGTATTCCAGGGCTCAGGTCTGCACCAGTTCTTAGAAGCTGGAGCTAACACTGCTGAAGCAAACTTCCATTAAGAGCATACTGCTTCTTGGGCCAGCACATGGCATGGTGGTTAAGACAGCTGGATCCCACGTAGCTACCTCCACAGTTTAAGTCCCAGAACTGGGCAGTCTGAAAAACATGCAAGGTACATGCCCATGTGTACTCAAAATCCCGAGAGGAGAATGGCCAGGGGTGATATCTCACTTTCTGTCTCTCTCTAGCAAGCCCACAAGCCCTACAGCCAAAAAAGAACAAAAACAAAACAAATAAACAAACAAAAACAAAGTTCAACACGAGAATAGAAGATAACTTCCAGGGACCAGCAGGTGGCGTGGTGGTTAAGGTGCTGGACACTCCCACATGGCCGACCAGGGTTCGAGTCCTGAATCTGGTGGCTTGCTTTCTCGCTTTCTCTCTCTCACTCTCAATGTCTGTCTCCTTCTGGTCAAATTAAAAAATAAATGAATGAATAAATAAAATAAAATAAAATAATTATAAAAAAAAAAAAAAAAAAAAAAAAAAAGATAACTTCCAGGGCCTGACAGTGGTAAAATACAAGTGTGAGGAAGACCCACGTGAGAAGGTCCCAGGTTTTAATCCAGAGACCTCCCTGAGGATGCTGGGCACATGTGTGTTCATGATTCAGACTGGTTGAGGCTGGGGGTGAATAATAGCATTAAAACACCTTGGGGTGCTGTTTCTCTGCCTTTCTTATTCAGGGCATAAATTTAAAAAAAGAATATAAATAATTTTATATATGCTTTGCTAAAGCTGTACGTGCCTACATTCTTAGCTCTCCCTGTATTCAGAACCTTGTTACCTTCTTTTGATCATTGTGCAGAATGTTTTTGCTTTCTTCTTCACTATTGTTTTATTTTTATTTTTATGTTTTGCTATAAGGTGCGTCAGAGACAGAGAGAGATAAAGAGACAGAAAGTGAGAAATCACTCCCAGAGGGGGATGGTCATTCCACAATCCCTTCTCCTCCATTCTCTTCTTGGGATTTTGGGCATGCATGTACACACACACCAGGCATATATATTTTTTTTACTTATTATCATCATAATCTTGTTTATATTACATTGAATCGCATATAACTTTACAGTGTATTACATTGCTTTTTCAAAAGGGAATGCCATGCATGTCAGTCAATACAGAGACATTAAAATCCCCACTTCATCATTCAATATCTTTTCATTGTTTTTCCCGATCATTATTATTATTATTCCAATTATTTTTTTTTAACCAGTCAATCACTATTTCTCATTTTGCTTGTAAAAAGACTTTACCCATCATGAAATACTTCTCAGACCAATCCAGCTGAGAATACTATACACGTCATCATCAACAGGTACACCAGGCATATTTTTCAAGCTACAAGGTTCAGAACTCGAACCACACAGTCAGCCATGAGAGATCCTTAACCACCATGCTACCTGTCTGGCCTCACTATTGTTCTTTAAGTACTTATTGTGTGTATATTTTTACTAATAAAGAGTGCATATAAAAATTTAGGAGACATAAAATAAAAAAGTTTCAGTATCCAGAAATAATATTACTCTGAGATACTACTATTATTTTAGGTTTTGGCCATAGGGCACATATGTTTGCTGGAGAGAGACAGAAAGAGACAGATAGCGGGACAGTGAGAAATCACCCCTCAGGGACATGTCTGTGCCACAGTCCTTTCTCCTCCAGTCCCCTCTCAGGACTTTAGACATGCATACACGCATGCCCCATATATTTCTCAAGCCTCCAGGTCCAGGACTCAAACTGTGCAGTTAGCCATGCGGGATCCAGTCACCTTAACCACCACACAGCTGGCTGGCCCAGAAAATAAATATTCTTCTACAACATCATTTTCAGCAGCACATGGTAGGACAGAGTTACATTTGGTCTTGTTTTTTATTACTTGAACCTAAGAAATCACCACCTCTCTATTTTCCAATGCCTCCGTTTGCTGCATGAAACTGTAGTATTTTTCTTTATACAATGAGAAAGACTTTTGAAAAGATTATGACTTCCCAAAGCATGTATTACTTAAATTAAAGAATCCTTAGGGACCAGGTCTTGGCCTTAAAACCATCCTTCATTTTAGGGAAAGAGGAATAAATCTCCTTTGTCTTTTAAGCCATTTTTTTCCTGTTTTAAGTCCCTTCTGGAAGTTTCCCAAATTGAGAACTGGAAATGAGGAACCAAACGGCACAGGACTATTTGTAATTGTTGGAAGCAGCAACCTGTACTTGCTGTGCAGGTGGGCATTTCAGCCAGGCCATGGCATGAGGCAGAGGGTTCTTCTCCCTCAGCCTCAAGAATGTGGCCTGGCACTGAATACTAGATGGGCTGAATTTTCAGAGCGTGGGCTGGGCTGAGCCTGCTGAGCCAGGAGGATACCCCACTCTCAGCCCAGGCAGAGGAAGCTGTCACTGGGCTCCTTCCAGCAGGGCTGCTGGGAAACAAGTGTGATCATGACCAAGGACAGCACGAACAATGGCGTTCTCAGTAACGACGCAATGCTCCTTCCACAGAGCCCCTCTCCAGCCACCCTCGGGCTTAGGCCTGCATGAAGTGATTACCATTAGGCATCCAGCTTCCTGCTCCAGGCTGATGGTACAATCCCAGCAAAGAAAGCTGAATTTCCTCACTGTGGTTTGATTGAAACGTACAAGAAACAGGACTGGAGTCCAGAACTGGACTTTTTCTCTGTACAGATGAAAAGATCTCTAAGGACTCATTAGATAGCAGCACCTTCCCGACACAGTCATTCAAGGCCGTGTAGGCCAGGAACTTCACAAAATCCTGAGAAGATTATTCAGGTCATGGGAAGAAGACTCACCATTCAAAACTGTGAATAGGACCAGCCCAGTGGTCTAGGGGTTAAAAAGACCGCCTCCCACATGCTGGCCCCTTGAATCTTGGCCCAGGGGCTTGAAAAACACACTGGGCATGTGTATGTGTGTGTCCAAAATCCAGGAAAGATGGAGAGATGATAAAGAAGGGAGCGTCGCGCAACCATACTCCATTGGTGGATACTTTCTCCCTTGCTCTGGCTTGCACAATCACCCTCTGGCAATTTGAAAAACAAACAAAACAAAACAAAAACAGAAAGCTCCAAACCTTCCAGAAAGTCTCAGTCCCCTTGGTAGATATATCTGGTTTTTCTCTGGAAAACCTCTAAACTTCCACAAGGCAAATGGCTTAGATGGCCCTTACAGCACCTCAGAGGGACCACAGTTGCCTTTTTCAGATGGAGGCCACCAACGTGCCTGCTTGCATGAGGTCACCCTGCCCAAGGCGTCTTGCAGGGCGGCTCCTCTGACTGCACAGTCACCATCCTTCCCTGGAAAGTGCCCACTGCCCTGAACATGTTCCCACCTCAGTCACATCCCGGATGATGCTCTCCTCAAAGTACAGCCAGGGTCCTGGCATAGGACCGAGGTCCTGTGGAAGCCACAGCAGCTACAGTGACCGGAGGAGTCACGAGCACATGTGTCATGATCTCAGAGATTTGCCCTCAGGCAGGCTGACTAAACATCATAAAAATTAACTAAATCATTTAAATCAACTGTTGGGGTGTTTACCCAGAGCAGACACTGATACCCCTCAGGCTCCCAGGGCAGCAACCAGCTCATCTGAGTCAGTACAAGATGGGTCCCAGTGGACTCGGTGCAAAGAGGGAGGCACAGGTCTGGCCTGCTCTTCCCAGCTGAGTCAGAGCGAACTCTAAAGGAGGCAGAGTTGTGACCCCAGACTGACTCCCCTTCTCCCAGGAGTGGGGAGGCTCACTCCCCTTAGGAGCTCACCCTCCTGTAAGAGAGGATAGAGCAGAGCCTCATGGGAATGACACATCGCAGGGCTGGAGGCAGGGGACAGCAGCTTTTAATCCCCATTTCCACTTTGAGCAAATGTACTTTTCTTCCTCCTCCTCCTCTCCCTCTCCTTTCCTTTCCTCTTTTGACATTTAATCTGGGAAGTAGGAGTCAACAACACTCAGTTACCCAATAGGCAAACTAGAATGTGCTTAAGATTCAAGAAGGCTGGAACACTCCAAAAATCGTTTGGAAAATATCTCCCATCATGTACATATTATCATATACACAGATGCGTGTGTCAGAACAAACACACATTTGTTTAACCTGTTGACACTTCCTTTGTGGTTTAGTTTCATTTTTCTTTTGAATTATTTGGGAGTCTCTAAAAACAAAACACCATTATCTTTTCATCTTTTCTGAGCTTAGAGCATTGAAATCCTGGGACAATAGTGGTGAGTTTTGAGAAACCGTGGTTGGGCTAGTATGAGTGGAAGGGAGACAAGCTTTAACTGTAATGGCTTGTCTAATAACTATTATAATATTAGGGATTATGGATGGATATTGAATGGTATCAGCTACTTGGGGAGGCAGTGGAGCAGAGAAGATTAAAAGACTTTGTGGTCACACAGGCTGGGTTCAACCTTAGGATCAGTTTAGTCATTCATAAAATGTGACCCTGTGGGACTGAACATGCTAACATGAATAAGCGACTCAATACATACGAGAATTCAGTAAATGGTAAATATTATTTTGCATCATAAGTTTTAAAGCAATTTTGCTTCTTTTATTGACACAATGTGATAAATTATGACTTTTCTTATAAGTAAATTAGTAGAATGGCTTGTATTTTTTTAAAGAATTTTTAAAATTTAACTTTATGTATTTATTCACTTATTTTATTTTATTTATTTATTTTTTTTTTTTTGGAGAGGTTTTTGCTATAGGGCGCGTGCACTCGCCAGACAGACAGAGAGAGACAGAGAGATAGAAAGCGAGAAATCACCCCCCAGGGGGGATGACCACGCCTCAATCCCTTCTCCTCCATTCTCCTCCCGGGATCTTGGGCATGCACGCACACGCGCCCAGCATGAGTTTAAGCCACTGGGTCTGGGACGCAAACCGCGGTCGACTACGTGGGAGTCCAGCGACATAGCCATTACGCTAACTGCTGGTCCCCTATTCACTTATTTTATTTTAATTTGACCAGAGAGGGACAGAGGGAGAGAGAGAGAAGGAGTGAGAAAGCAAGCTGCCAGGGCCAGGACTTGAACTGCAGTCAGCCATATGGGAGTCCAGAGCCCCTAACCACTACGCCACCTGCCAGCCCCAGAATGGCTTGTATTAATACCTCTGTTCTGTTGTTTTGTTTGTTTGTTTGATTTTTAATATAGAAAATCCTTTTAGTAAGAGCTAGTAGGAGCCAGCAGGTGGCATAGTGGCTAAGGTGCCAGACTCCCACATGGCCAACAGCGCTTTCAGTCCTGGACCAGACAGCTTGAAAAATCATGCCAGGCCCGTGTGTGCACATGTCCAAAGTCCCGAGGGAATGGACAAAGGACTGCGCCATGGCCATCCAACCTGGGGGTTAATTTCTCACTTCCCTTCTCTCTGTCTCTTTCTCCAGCTAAAACACACATCCCATGGCAAAAACCTTAAAAAATAATAATAATTTTAAAAAGGACTGATACGGGACCAGCAGTTGGCGTAATGGCTATGTTGTTGGACTCTCATGTAGTCCGGGACCCGGTGACTTAAACGCACGCCAGTCATGTGTACATGCATGCCCAAGATCCCAAGAGGAGAATGGAGAAGAAGGGATTGCAGCATGGCCATCCCCCCCGGGGGGTGATTTCTCACTTTCTGTCTTTCTGTCTCTCTGTCTTTCTGGTGAGTGTATGCGCCCTATAGCAAAAATCTCTCAGAAAAAAAAAAGAGAGGGGCCTGAGAAATAAGCCAACTATTAGATTAGGACTTTAGACCTCAATATGAGCGTAATTTATTAGTTTGCTCTGTTGGTGAAATTATTCTTCTTATCATGGAAGCCAATTAAATTGATATTTTGATTTTACCTAGTTAAAAAAGAAAAAAAGATTTAGGACGAATGGAAATGTTTTCCTTACCTAACCTCGAATCATCAATTTAAGCTGACTTAGTCCCAAAGGAGAAGGGATGGGAATGGAGGATAGCTGACCCAAGGTGAAAGAGGGATAGGAAACTGGGGGAAGGGTTTCTGCCTTGGAAAAGACCAAAACAAGAGCTTCCAAGGAAGTAAAGATTCACACAGGAAAGGCCTGGAAACTCAACAGCTCAGTGGAGGGCTCCCCACGGTCCCAGTCCCCTGATGGTGACTGATAACCCCCATTGTATCCAGGCCTAGTGCTTCCGGGCAGGAAACCCCAGCCCCTGTGCCAGGGATAAGGGGGCCTGAGAGCAGGCCCCGTAGGGGCATCTCACTGCCACTTCCTACCCTCCTGAGGAGGGTCGGGTTCAGGTTCCCTTTCCCAGGACCTCAGAGGTCAGGGCCAGTGCAGGCTGGTATGGAATCAGCCTTTTTGTGGAGGTCAGACCCTAAAAGTAGGCCTAGAGAGTGGGGATGAGGTTGTGCCTGAGGGGAGACTGTGCGGAGGGTAAGAATAAGGAAGGAGGGAGGAGAAAATAAGAATTTGAAGGACCCTAAGGAGGTTTATGTTTGGGGGACATAGTGAAGTTCAGGGTCAGGAGAGAAGTGATTTGAGTATTAGGGTAGAAAGAATTCTCTCTTTCCTATATTTTAAGTATTTTTTACTGATTTTTAATTTTATATTTTGGCTAGTCTGGTTAATAATTTAGCTAATAAGAATAAGATAAATTCAAATTTTTACAAACCCTGTTTACTTCTGAGATGGTGTTGCTAAACCTTGGGGGGCTCAGCTGAGTCTCCTCCTATGGTCCTGTGGGCAAATCCTAGCGACACACTTGGACTAGATGAGTCCCAAAACACAGGGCATTAAAATATCTCACCTAGGTTTGCATCTGTACATTTTACAGATTGGGTGAGAGGGTCAACCAGTGGCCTAGTAGTTAAGGCAGCTAGATCCCAGATGGCCAACTGCACAGTTCAAATCCCAGATCCAGGGGCTTGAAAAACATGCTTGAAGAATAAATGGACATTGCTCTGTAGTCAGAATAGTTAGCAGGTGGATAAGTTTGGAAAATATGAGGGCCCACGTCGTCATGACCAGCAATGAGTAGCCCAACAGTGGGAATCAGCAGTTAGCGTAATGGCTATGTCACTGGACTCCCACGTAGTCGACCACGGTTCGCGTCCCAGACCCGGTGGCTTAAAACTCACGCCGGGCGCGTGTGCGTGCGTGCCCAAGATCCCAAGAGGAGAATGGAGGAGAAGGGATTGTGGCCTACTAAAAACAAATCTGGAATCCCAACACTCCTGGAGCATAAAATGACCTAACAGTGTAGCATCCGCAGTCAGCCCCGCAGCTGAGATACCAATATGGTTGTCAACATGGAGAACTTGTTTCCATGCGCTGCAAGCTCTGACTGCACCCTCTTCAATGCCACCAGCACTGCATGGGTCTTTATTTCAGACCAGCTGTGGGGAACCTTGTTCCACAGCTTCCGTAGCATATTCAATTTGATGAACCCTCCCCGAGGGCTCCAAACAGTGACACCATTGTCACACTGGTTTCAAAACACAGTTCAGCACCCATCTGGTTGCTGCCTCCTGTAAACCTGAGATTCAAGGAGTGCTGCTGAAACTGGCACTCAGCGATCCACCCATACGAATTTAAAAAAAAAAATGATGAGAGAGAGAATTTGAGAGGGTTATTTTTGTTTATTCATGATAGAGTGCATGCCCAGGCATATAAGAACGAGAGGGCAAGAGGAGCATCTCCACAGGGTCTGGTCCCAGTGTAACTCCCTTCTCATCTTCCAGTCCATCTTGTATACCCACACATATGCCCAGCATGTTTCATGCTGACCGGGTTGGGGATTTGAACCGCAGTAGCTATATGGGATCTAGCCTCTCTTGGGCAGTACATGACCACTGCACACTGAGTCAACCCAATGAGAGAATTTTCAGTGATAATAAAAATAATAATGATGGCAATAATAATAATCACATAGAGTACCTACTATGTCTCAAGCACTGTCCTGAATACTTTAGATATAGTGACTTGTTTAATTCTCTTCACAGCTCTTTGAGGTAAGAAGTGTTAAAAAAAAAAAAAAAATAGGAGGCGTTCTGGATTAAACTCTGATCCTAGGCCCCAGTAGGCCAGACTATATATTAAAATGGAGTCACAAGAAATAAGAAAGAATTAACAGTCTGCTTTCCCTAAAGATGAGGATAATGAACTCTGTTTAATCCTTACACAAAAGAAGTCATCTGATATTAACTAACCTGTTATTTTCCTATTATTTTGTTTTCTTTTCCCTTATAAGGAAATTAACTTTGAAATGATCCATACCTTTTTGGTTTTTGTTTGTTTGTTTTTAAATTTTGTGCTGGGAATGATCACACTGTAATACCTTCTCCTCCATGTCTCTCTCCTGTTGAGATTTTGGGCACACAAGCATACACATCTAGCATATTTTTCAAGCTGGTGAGTTCTGGGACTCAAATTGCACTGTAAGTCATGTGCGGTCCAGTTGCTTTAATCACCATGCCAGTGACTGGCTCAACCAACTTCCTCTGCTCAGTTCATTCAATGTTTATTCTTTTCTGTCTTATTTTATTTTCTTTTTATTAATTTATTTTATACATTCACTCACTGTACATCATTACAGCTTGTAAAATGAATTTATCCAACATGAATACACTTCATACCTATTCAGTTGAAGATATCATACATGTTATCATCGACAGATAATCTTCCATTTGTGTCTCTGTGTCTTGCCTATTTTTCTACTTGATTCCTTTCCTTTCACTTCCCCTTCTCTTACCCTCTTCCCATACTTCCATATCCTCTAATGTTTTAGTTTTCACCAAAGAGTGCAGATGGTTGTTGTATATTAAGTGGGACATACAATGTCTCTCATAGCCTGGCTTGCTTCATTCAACAGTAAATCTTCCATGTTTGCATCCACTTTCTATCAAATGCCAGGGTCTTATTTTTTCTTTGTTTGTTTTCGTTTTTTTTTTTAATGGCTGAGTAGTATTCCACAGCATATATGTGCCACACTTTCTCAATCTGTTCGTGGACATTTGGATTGGTTCCATGTCTTATCAATTGTGAATAATGCCTCAATAAACATAGATGGGCAAACACTTCTCTGACTGAACGTTTGCCTGTCTATTGGGTAGATAGCCAGGAGTAGAATCACTGGATCATATGGTAGTTCTATTTGTATATCTTTGAGGAACCTTCATATCATTCTCCACAGTGGTGGTACTAATTTACATTCCCAACAACAGTGTAGAAGAGTTCTCTTTTCACTATGGCCTAGCCAGCACTTATTATTATTTTTTATAATCTTAGCCATTCTGATTGGGGTTAGATGGTATCTCATTGTGGTTTTTATTTGAATCTCCCTTATGATGAGGGATGTTGAGCATTTTTTTCATGTGCTTTTTCACTGTTTGTATGTCTTAGAGAGTTGTTTGTTCAGCTAATTTCCCCATCTTTTGATTGGGTTGATCATCTTTTCTTTTTGGATAAGCCACTTGAGTTCCCTGTTTATTTTGGTTATCAGGCCCTTATAAGAGGCATAGTTAACAAAAATATTCTCCCATTTCAAGAGTTGTTGAGTCACACTAATTACTTTGTCTTTTGCTGGGCAGAAACTTTTTAATCTGATGTAACCCCACTTATCTATTCTTGGGATTATTGCCTGTGTTTTGGGGGTCTCATTTAAGAAGTCTTTGCCTACCCTGATGTTTCCCAGAGTTTCCCCAAATCCTTATTTTATTGGGGTCTTTAATCCCTGGGCGGGGGACCAGTCCTGGTCCATGGCCTGTTAGGAACTGAGTTGCACAGCAGGAGATCAGTGGCGGTCAAGTGAGCAAAGTTTCATCTGTATTTACAACAGTTCTGCATCCCCACAATTCTAATTTGGCTTTCTAGTTGCAGGAGAACAAGCTCAGAGCTCCCACTGATTCTACCTCATGGTTAGTTGTATGATTATTCATCATATATTACAATCTAATAGTATTATAGTAGAAATAAAGTGCACAGTAAATATAATGCACTTGCATCATCCCCAAAACACCCCACCACCACCACCACACTGGTCCATGGAAACATTGTGTTCCATGAACCTGATCCCTACTGCCAAAAAGTTTGGGGACTGCTGCTCTTATGGAATGAACTGTTGCGTAATTCTAGAAATGCAAATGAAGGCACTGAGATTTTTAAACTAAATTATTGTAATTTGACAGAAGTAATATAATTTTACATATGGAGAAACTGAATCACAGAGAAGTGATTTAATCAAGATCAGACAGTAAGTGGTAGCACTGAGACTTGTACACTAAGTCTGGCTCCCCTGTCCATGTTCTGTAATTTTTTTTTTCTTTTTTTGAAGAGGTTTTTGCTATAGGGCACGGGCGCTCACCAGACAGAGAGAGACAGAGAGACAGAAAGTGAGAACTCACCCCCCAGGGGGGATGGTCACGCCGCAATCTCTTTCTCCTCCATTTTCCTCTTGGGATCTTGGGCATGCACGCACATGTGCCCGTTGTGAGTTTAAGCCACCGAGTCCAAGCCTTGAACTGCGGTCGTCTACATGGGAGTCCAGCGATATAGCCATTACCCTAACTGCTGGTCCCGGCACTGTCCATGTTCTTACCAGCAACACTGCATTGTCTTTGATTACGTCGCAACTTCATATCTTAGTTTTTAAATGTGGATCAAAATTTGGCTATAATTGCTTTTGAAAATCACATTGTCTTTTTTTCTGATTATAAACTGTATATAGTTATTGTAGAAAATTTGGAAAAAAATCACAAAGAAGACAATTAAAACCACCCATACTCTTGCCACATTGAAATAACTCCTTTTTTTTTCAATTTGCCATAGGGTGCATGTGCTACCAGAGAGAGAGAGAGAGGGAAAATGAGAAAGCATCCTTCAGGGCAAATAGCCATGCCTCAATCTCTTCTCCTCCATTCTCCTCTTGGGATTTGGGGCACGCACGTACACGTACTCAAAGTGTTTTCAATCCACTGGGTCTGAGGCTTGAATTGCAGTAGCTATGTGAGATACAGCCACTGAAACCACCGTGCCATGGGCCAGCCCTGTAACTAGCTATTACTAACATGTTAACGTCTTTCCTTCCAGATCTTTTTCTATACATAAATACGTGTTCATTCTTGGGATTATCTGCATACTATTTTGTAAACGACTTTTTCCTCTGGAAAACACACAGAGAAAAAAAGAAGTTTAGGGCAGTTTATGAATTTGAGTTCCCTTAAAATTCCCAAGAGGCCTGAGGCTGAGGCCTTTGTTAAGCCTATGCCCATGTCCACAGTTAAAGGCAAACCGATGTGGAAAATGGTTACAGATTTACATGTGACTCATCCTTTCTTCATTGTTATGTTCTAGGAAATCATGAAATAAGAAATAACATATAGCTAATTAGTTGTCTATGTTATTTATTTATTAGTTATTTATTTTTATTGATAGAGGGTGTATGAGCCTTCCAAGCGGATAGAGAGAGAGGAAACCCCCCCATGTGACCTGGTGATGCTGTAATCCTTTTCCCTCTATTTCTCCCTCCCATCAGAATTCTGGTATGCATGCCCACACACCTGGCTTGTTTTTCAAGCCACCAGGGCCAGGATTCCAATTATAGTTGGTCACGTGTGATCTGGCTCCATACACAGTGCTTACCCACTGCACTACTAGGCCTAGCCCATCTATGTTATCTAAAAACGGGTCAATGGAGTGTCCAACAAGTGGCATAGTGGTTAGGCACTGAGCTCCCACATGGCTGATTGCAGTTCAAGTCCCAGACCTGGTGGCTTGAAAAATCACTCCAGGCACATGTGCATGTGTGCCCAATATCCCAAGAGGAGAATGGAAAAGAGATAGTGGCATGGCCATCCACCCTGGAAGGTGATGTCTCTCTTTATCTCTCTCCCTGACAAGAACATGTGCCCTGTGACAAAAGCCTTTAAAAAGAGAGAAAAAGATAAAATAAAAATAAGTAAATAAAAAAATATACCAATGTAAAATTCTTTTTTTTTTTTTTTTTTTTTTGGAGAGGTTTTCGCTATAGGGCGCAGGTGCTCACCAGACAGATAGAGAGAGACATAGAGACAGAAAGCGAGAAATCACCCCCCAGGGGGGATGGTCACGCCGCAATCCCTTCTCCTCCGTTCTCCTCTTGGGATCTTGGGCATGCATGCACACGCGCCCGGCGTGAGTTTTAAGCCTCCGGGTCCGGGACGCGAACCGCGGTCGACTACGTGGGAGTCCAGCAACATAGCCATTAGGCTAACTGCTTTTTCCCTCAATGTAAAATTCTTGACAGACAACTTGTAGCTTCCTTTCTCTTGTCCTATATAAACCAACTTTCTTTGCAGCCATTTTAGTGTACACTTTAGAGGCAACTAGAATCTGTGTTACCTGAGTGTCATCCTCAAGCCTTGGCTCAAATAAGTTTCTTTCTTTTCACTTACTATGAATTAAACATCTATTTTTTTTTTTTTAAGAGGGAGATTTTTGCTATAGGGCATGTGCACTCACCAGAAAGACAGAGCAAGACAAAGAGGCAGGAAGTGAGAAATACTCCCTAGGGTGGATGTCCACACCTCTATTCTTCCCCTCCATTCTCCTTGCGGAATTTTGGGCTGGTGTGAGTTTTAAGCCGCTGGGTCCAGGACTCGAACCACAGTTGACTACATGGGAGTCCAGTGACGTAAACATTATGTCATCTGCTGGTCTTGACATCCTTTTAGGTTGACAATATCAAGCACGTGATTTTGGAACCAGCAGTTAATGGCTGGTTCCAAAATGTAAAATTTTGGAAAAAAAAATAGATGTTTAATTCATAGTAAGTGAAAAGAAAGAAACTTATTTGAGCCAAGGCTTGAGGATGACACTCAGGTAACACAGATTCTAGTTGCCTCTAAAGTGTACACTAAAATGGCTGCAAAGAAAGTTGGTTTATATAGGACAAGAGAAAGGAAGCTACAAGTTGTCTGTCAAGAATTTTACATTGAGGGAAATGGCTATGTAATGGCTATGTCGCTGGATTCCCATGTAGTCAACCACGGTTCGCGTCCCGGACCAGGTGTCTTAAAACTCACACCAGGCATGTTTGCGTGCGTGCCCAAGATCCCAAGAGGAGAATGGAGGAGAAGGGATTGCGGCGTGGCCATCCCCCCTGGGGGGGTGATTTCTCGCTTTCTGTCGCTCTGTCTCTCTCTGTCTGTCTGGCAAGCGCACGCACCCTATAGCAAAAAACCTCTCCAAAAAAAAAAGGAATGTGTTTTTATGTCCTGTAGCATTTTTAAACAACTTGATTTTTAATGGTTAGTAAGTATACCATCATATGCATTTCTGTCCCTTCCATTACACATTCAGTAATTACCTTCTTTCAGTCTTAAAAAATTGCCCTGTGGCCCAGTTGTGGTGTCACACTAGCAGTGCAAACCTCTGAGGTGCCAGAAGCCATATGGAAACTCAGTGTTCAGTTTCCCAGTACCTTTACACATAGGGAAGGGGACCCGCAGGCCTGCAGAACACATAGCTATCTGACTCCGACCCAAGCTGAGGCAGCATGGAGTAGTTGTTCATTCAATTGACTAGTATTTCTTGAGAATCTGCTATTTCAGGAACAGAGGATACAATCTCCAGAGCAGTCATGGAGCTCATATATATAGACATTGAGAGCCCGGGATCCTGGGGTCAGATTGCTTGTTGTTCCAAGAAGTCTTCCTTATGACTTTGGGCCAGTAATGTTACCACTCTGAACCTCGGTCTCTTCATCAATGAAGTAAGCATAATAGACGCTACCTTATGGCTTAAGAGGATTGGATGGGAAAACAGTGTAAAGATTCCATACAATGTCTGGTATGTAGTAAGTGCTTTACCAATTTTTATTAGCTTTAACTGTCCTTTTACTGTTATTATTGAAGATCTGTCCATCTGAAGCCATCCCTCAGTAATTCTAAACCTCTCTGTCATCTACACTGAAAATGATCCTACTCGCCTCTTTCCAGTAGATTAATCGAGGCAACTGTGTGATCTATTATCACTTTAGTGGTGCACACTGTTAAGGAAATAGGAAACTCTGTTAAATAAAAATACAGAGTTCAGGAGTTGGCCTTCCAAATGGTAGTGAACAGTTGATTAATCTTGAAATTTAGAATGGACAAAACACAATTGCTTAAGTTTACTCCGGACAAAAAGATTTCCTTGGCGAAGGAAAAATTCTGTCCCCTGCCTCGTGTTCCTCTGAGTTCCGTTTACGTTTTGAAACTCTAAACCCTCTAGTTACTCTCCTACAAATTACATGTGACCCACACAATCACCCTGTCGCTGATTCTAAGCAGGGAGAAACACAAAACATTTCATTCCTGTCAGGGTATTTCCAATCTTGTTCTTGGTCAGGAGCTTCATGAGAATCATGCATTCAAAGCAAAGAGGCACCAGAGCCAATGTGGAAATGGATATTCCACCTTTTCCCCCTCCCTCCCTGCAAAACAAAGTTAGTAGCCTGTTCGCTCTCTTTTATTCTCATTCCTTGAAAGTGGTACAGCACTAATCTTTTTTTGACTGTAACTTGTGTTATTTAAACAGCAAACTGTAGCAGATTACTACCCTAGCTTAAATGGAGATTTACAAGGTGCTAGTGGAGGAATGCAAAAAACATAGCATGAAATCACAAAAGGCCTCAATTAACTTAAACTCCCCTCAGCTCTTTATTCCCTTTTTAAGAAATGCTGCAAATTATTAGAAAATGAAAGTGGCCTTATAACACAATTGTGTGTTCATAACTCCTGTACACACAATTGGGCAGGAAATATGGCTTTGGGGTGGTGGCGGGTGGGTAATCAAATTTAGAGGTAACTGAAGAAACAGCACAATCTGACAGGTAGGTGGAGGATCAAACTGGATTTTCTGTCCTCTCATCAGTGAGCTGATTTGCCATTTCTTGGTGCCTTTTTTTTTTTTTTTTTTTTTTTTTTTTGTAAAATGAGTCATACTAATAGGTCATCGCTAAAGTCCTGTACAAGGTTCTATGGAATATTTTTTGAAACATGTTTTTTTTTACATCTATTAGATTCATTGAGATACCTGGTAAATGTATTTATTAATAATATGGGATGGAATGGGCAAAGAACATAAACTGAAAAAATACAAATAATTTCAAAGGTCAGCTTTCCTAATATTCACAATTTGCATGAGAGAGAGGAAGTGCCCCGGCCCCCCACAAGGCCTGGTCATGCCAGAACTCTTTTTCCATCCCATCAGAACCCTAGGCACATGTGTGCACACCAGCATGAAGCCGGCAGGCAGGGATTCTAACTCTGTTTGGCCACATGAGACCCGGCTTCCTCTGCACAGTGCCTAACTGCTGTGCCTCGGGCAGCCCAGTTTTCCACTTATCCAAATAATAAATCTTTTTCAAAAACAGTTCACACAAAAGAGGTTTAGAAATAGTCATGTGGAGAGTTGAAATAATCCTGACTGTTTGGAAGGTCATGGCGATACAGCTAAATCTCTGTCAACCTGAAAAGAAGGCTGAGACATAAAAAGTGAAATGAAAGTGGTTTATTTGAGCCAGGGCTTAGGAGATCAATCACCCCAAGGAGCGGAATTCTAGTGTCCCAGACATGTGCTCATCAAAATGGCAAACAAGAAAGCTAGTTTATGTAACAAAAGAAAAAGGTCAGAAGAGAGGAGTTTACAGGTTGAGAGTTTACATTTGTTCATTCAAAATAATGCAGATAACTGATGGGATTATTTATTTGTTTTTTTTCTTTTAGTAGAGGTTTTTGCTTTAGGGCATGTGTGCTCCCCAAAGAGAGAGAGACAGAGACAGAGACAGTGAGAAGGAAAGTGAGAAATCAGCCCTGGGGGGATGACCATACCATAATCCCTTCTCCTTCATTCTCTCCCTGGGACCTTGGGCATGTACACATATGCACTGGGTGTGATTTTCAAGCCACCAGGTCTGGGATTCAAAGCATGGTCAGCCATGTGGGAGTCCAGCAATGTAACTGTGAAGCCATCAGCTAGCCCCTAGACCTTATTCTTTACATCACAAACTCAAGAACACTGGGAAGAAGAAAGGGTGGGGTCTTGTAGCAAAATCTATACTCTTTCTGCAGCATCACAGCTTGTTTAAACTAAAACATGCCTTTTTGGACAATAACACTGACGGGTGTGTGAGTGCAATAAAAGCCTGTTTTATGTTTTACTGAGGCCTTCAAGATTTACATGGACCTCATATTTCATAGACTGCTCTGGACTGCTTTTCTTCTACATCTCTACGTCCAGCAGAGTCTAAGCTGCTGGGGATCTGATGTTTGCGCACGCTCCTCCTGTTGTCTCTTGTGGTGGGCTCCATTGGTTTTGTCTGCCTGTTGTTTGGGCCTTTCCTAACATTGTCTCTGCTCCTCGGGCTGCCTCAGCCCTGACCACTTGTTTTTGGATGCTGGCCAACTCCGGGCCAATCCAGTGGAATTCAGTCCAAAAATTTCTGTCAGAATTATCAAGAGTGAGACTGCTCTCTGCTTGCTCTAAGGAAACACAGGCCAGGAGCTGGAGTGAGGAGTGGATGGTGTTCTGTGCTGGACTGGGCAGGGTTAAGAAGCCTTGGCCAGGTGCAACGAAAGAAGGAGATGCTGGACTGAGACAGTAGAAAGTGCAAGGGCCTTTAGGAAAAGGAACGTGGGCTCAGGGCTTGGTGTGGATTCACAAGCTCTTTCAGGAAGGAGAGGCGAGCGTACATTGGGCATAGAGGTCGGGTGGAGGCAGAGTGTGCCGGAAAAGCATGGGGGAGGCTGTCATCTAGCTTTTCCACAGACGATCTGAATCAGTCATATTTACCCTATGGCTTTTCATTTCCTGATAGTCCATGGCAGATAGTGTCAAAAAACAGAGTTAATTTTAATAACTTTCACATGACTTACATAAAGTTGGAAGCACTCATTGCATGTTCCATGGTGTTATTAATATGTTTTCAGACGTCTGGTTAAACACAACAGATTGAACACATGTGTTTATCCCAGATGTCTTGTGAAAATATTAATGAGTAGAGAGGAAAAAATAGGTATCAACTCACAATGCCAAAGAATATGGGAGAAGAGGCAAGAGCAGATGGGAAAGACCAGTATGGTTTTGGACTATGAAAGTCAGATGAAAGCGCTAGAGAGCTGTAAGGTTTCTTAAGCTCAGGTCCCTGTGAGACCAACCCTGAGACGGAGATCTGACGTTGTAAATCCACGAGCAGAGCTCATGGGATCTGCACCTGGAGAGGAAGGAAAGAAACAAGACCAGGCAGGGAGAAGTAGAACTGCAATGGAGTCATAGCACTTTCAGCTGGCCTTCGTCTTTCCCATGTCTTTACGCTTTCCTTTTTTTTTTTTTTGTTTTGTTTTGTTTTACTTTTACCATAGAATGCATGCACTTGCTGGAGAAAGACAGAGAGAAACAGAGAGAGAGAAAGTAAGAAATCACCTCCTCCTCCACCCCCTCACCCCAGCTGACACCACAATCCCGTCTCTTCCATTCTCCTCTCAAGATTTTGGGCATACACACACATGCACCTGGCATGATTTTTAAGCTGCTGGGTCTGAGACTTGAACCATAATTACCCATGTACCTGCCACATGGAGTCCTCCATACCACCTGCTGGCCCTTCATTTTCCTTTTATTGACTTCCTTTGCTAATTTGTGTGCACCCTCCGACAGACCAGCCCCAGGTTGCTGGGAGAGGTCATGACCATGGCAAGGGGGTGGAGAGGAGGTGGTTTCTCACTTTCCCCCTCTCTGTTTCTCTGTGCATCTACCTTCATCACCCTTAACATGCTGGGGGCCACTGCCTGTGACTTTCTAGTATTGCTCACAGTGCTTGACAGATACTGAATAGTGAGTGTGAAATAAATGAATAAAGAAATGGATCAATGGGTGAATGCTTTGAACAGGCTCTCCTTGGGGGTCAGCTATTCAAGGAATAAAATCTCAGTGATGGGGAGCAAAGAAGGGTCTGAGTTGAATGAGTTTTTCCATACAGCCCTCACCCAACCTTGATGAACCAGAGTCCAAATATACTAGAGCTATGTCTTAGGCCAGTCACTTGCTATTAATCCTCGTTGGCAGAAACAGAAGAAAAGATGCCAAGGTATCTATTTTTGAGAATTAACCCAGAAAAGGAAGTAAAAGAAAGCCAAATACAAAAATTTGCAAAAAAAGAACTTCCTTATAATATTGACCAGTACTACCACCTAACACTAATATCTTAGGGACTTTTAAAAGATCTGTATATAGTATCTGTATAAAGGTCTTATGAGTTAAAAGCTTAATAATGTGTGTGTGTGTGTGTGTGTGTGTGTGTGTGTGCTATAGGGCTTGTGCACTCCAGAGAGACAGAGAAGGAGAGAGAGAAAGTGAGAAATCACCCCGCAGGGAGGATGGCCACACCACAATCCCCTTCCATTATCCTCTTGGGATTTGGGGCACATATGTCTGGTGTGAGTTTTAAGCCGTCAGGTCCAGGACTCCAGTTGCAGTCAACCACCACAGTGCCTTAACCACCACACCACCTGCTGCCTTGCTTATTCACATTTTATAGAAGAGGACATTGAAACATAGATGACTTGTGCAAGGCCATTCAGCTAGGAAGCGACAGTGCCAGGATTTAAATCCAGGCAGTCTGATCTAGTGTCCATGTTCTTTACTATAAGGCAAAATCTCCATCTCCTTTCATTATGTGATCTTGCCAGCTCACCACCTACCCCAAATTGCTAAAAAGAAACTCGTCCTTTGGGATCGAACATCAATACTCCTGCCTTGGCGGGATCTTAGCTGTATTCAGTCTCATAGCCCCGGTGTGAAAAAAGTTAGATGAGGAAGAGAGCCGGGAGGGAGAAGGGCCCAGTGGTTCCGATGGTGCTTTTAGTACCTCTTTTAAACAGAAGACTTCTGAAAAATTATTTGCATAGAGAAAAGGGGGAAAAGAATGTCTAGAGGGCAGGGTTGGCTGACTGAGCCTAGCAGAAGAGCTGTCTCCTCTGGGCCAGATTGCTGGGACTTGGTGGTCTGCGCTCGGATGATGGGATTTTGGCTTATGGGCCCAGGAAGAAAGGGCCAATAGGCATCGGGACCAAGTCAGAGCCAGTGACTCACCCCACAGGAGGCCCCAAGGGTCAAGAACACATCATAAGATGCTGAGACACGTCTCAAACACTTGCCAGCTGAGTCCATCTGGAACATGACTCCTGAGCATGAAAGAGAGGGGAGACAAGAGGAGGAGCCCTGAGAGTGTGGGTCAGTGAGAGCTGACTCAGAGCTGACTTCCAAGGAAAACCTGGGATGCCGGCTGTCTCAGACCAGCCCCAGGTTGCTGGGAGAGGTCATGACCATGGTGAGGCCAAACCTGGAGACCAGCTTCCCAGGCAGGGAAGATAGGGCAGCTCCCTCGTGACCAGCTTCCCCCAGGCCCTCCCCTCAGGTCCTATCCATTTCAGGACTACATGTTTTCTCAGAAAGGTTCACCCCAAAAAGTGGGAGGGAATAGGAATCCCTGGGGCAGTCTCAGTGCTGTTTGTCTGAATCTTTTCAAAAGAAAGAAGTTTGTAAACTAGGCCATAAAATCATTCCCACTTGACTAAGCAGAATTTCAACACTTATGGCAATTGCATTTATAATGTGGGATTCTCTGTTCCATACCTCTCTCTCCTACTGGTGAATTTCACCAGTGTAGGGATCACATTAGTCTTCCTATTGGTGTCTAGGAGAGTGCCCGACACGTGGTCGTGCTGGGTGGCAATTGTGCATGGACACGGGTCTAACTCTAGCCCTCAGGTAGAGATTGGTATGAACAAAACCTCTACCCACTCTTCTTTGCAGAACCAGCCTGCAAACACTCCTGCTCCCCTCCTCCATTCACCAGGGCCTCTTTATTATTATTATTATTAATATTATTATTATTATTTTGCATTTGCAGAACCAGCGATTAAAACTCCCCCAGGAAAGTACTCAGAGCCAGAGCCCAGGTCATGTGGCCCAGGCCCCAGTTACTGCTCAGGTGTCAGGGGCTGGGAGGAGGGTAGGCGCTGGCCTGGGAAGGCAAGGTCTCCCAGAACCATGTGGGGACTGGATTACTCAGATGAAGAATTTGAGAAGTTGGGGAATCAGTTCAGCTTTTGAGGGGAAATGTCAGTAATGAGGGGGAAAGACAACTGGGACGCAGGCGAGCTCCTTGGCTACGGGGAAGTGTACTGGCTCTGAGTCAAACTGGCTTCCTTCCAGCTTTTTATTTCTGGTGTTTTGTGGTTAAATAAAAAAAGCTTATAAACTTAACTCCAGTTTAGAAAAAAGTACAACTATTTTAAATATTGATCCTGGATAATCCCTTCAAACCTGGCAGGGAGACCACCCAACATGACAGGGTGGGGCGAGGGGAGACCCAGTAGGTAGGATCCAGCAAAGTACTGGGACCAGCCTAACCTGGGGCAGCACCCCTTCCCCACTCTCGGCCTGTCAACTCACCTGCCTCCCATGGGATTTTAAGGACCAAGGGGCAAAAAGTCCACTCGCAAGAATGTATCCTTGAGCTGTGACTCCTAACCTTTCCAGACTCTTCACATCCCAACTTTTGCTTTTGACTTTGGTGATTACTCCTCTCTTGGCAGAAATAACATTTAAGTATTTATTTTTTTAAGTGAAAATGAATTAAAAATAATTTTATTGGAGTAATGAAAACATGACAAATACCAATTAGGGGGATTAGCAATGCATAGAACTGACCGTTCAAGTTGGAAAAACAAAGGCCCAATGAACACCTGAATAGATGTTTGGCCCCAGTAGTTGTTAAATGCAATAAAAACAGTGAGGTACTATTTAGTGTCTTTCAAATTATAGAGGATTAAAAGAAATAATGTTATTTACCATATTTTTTTCCCTTGGTTTCTTTGCCGGGGAGGGGTTTTCATAGGGCACATGTGCTCACCAGAAAGAGAAAGAGAGAGACAGAAAGAGGGAAAGTGAGAAATACCCTTGAGGGAGGGGGGTGGCCATGCCACAATCCCTTTTCCTTCATTCTCCTCTTGAGATTTTGGGCACACACACACGTGCCCAGCGTGATTTTCAAGCCACTGGTTCCAGGACTCAAATCATGATGGATCATGTGGGAATCCAGCTTTTTAACCACCACACCACCTTCTGGCCAGTTCTTTACCAATTTTAACTATTGGAAAACCCAAGAGCCAACTGAAAGACCTATAAGAACCGAGACCTCATCGAATGACTGGTCACAAAATTCTTATGTAAAAAGTATACATAGACAATTTCTTGTTATATTAATTTTCAATGAAAAATTTTGTCAGAGAGCTCATTCAGAGAGAGACAGAGAGACAAAGAGATAAAAAGTGGGAAATCAATACCTCCAAAGGGACATGGTTATATTGCAATCACTTCTCTTATTCTCCCTCCTTTTAGGATTTTGGGCATGGATGCATATGTTCCTAGCATATTTCCCAAGACATTAGGTCTAGCACTTGAATCACAGGTCAGCCATGTGGTATTCAGTCACCTTAACCAGTAGGCCACAGGCTGGCCCAATTCTTTTTTTTTTTTTATTTTTTTTTAAGGATTACTTTATTTAACTTTATCCATTTCTTTATTTTCACTTGACCAAAGAGGGGGAGGGAGAGAGAGAGAAAGTGAAAAAACAAGTCACCAGGTCTGGGACTCTGGGACATGACCGTAGTCGGCCATGTGGGAGTCCAGCGCCTTTAACCACCATGCCACCTGGCGGCCCCAGCCTGATTCTCTTTTTTTTTTTCTTTTTTTTTTTTTGAGAGTTTTTTCGCTATAGGGCGCGTGCGCTCGCCAGACAGAGAGAGAGAGAGAGACATAGAGACAGAAAGCGAGAAATCACCCCCCAGGGGGGATGGTCACGCCACAATCCCTTCTCCTCCATTCTCCTCTTGGGATCTTGGACACGCACGCACATGTGCCCGGCGTGAGTTTTAAGCCACCGGGTCCAGGACGCGAACCGCGGTCAACTACGTGGGAGTCCAGTGACATAGCCATTATGCTAACTGCTTGTTCCCCTCCAGCCTGATTCTTTTCATGGTTATTATGATTATTATTTTAGGTTTTTTTTTTTTTTTTTTTTTTTTTTTTTTTTTTTTTTTTTTTTTTTTTGCTGTAGGGTATATGTCTCTCTCCAATGAGAGAGACACAGAGAGAGGGAAAGTGAGAAATTATATGGCTGTCCCCAGGGGCAATGGCCATGCTGCAATCCTTTATATTCTATTTTCCTCTCTGGATTTTGGGTATATGCACCCAGGTTGTCTTTCAAGCAACCAGGTCTGGGACTTGAACTGCAAAGTCAGTCATGTGAGATCCAGTGCCTTAACCACCACACCACTGCTGACCCTGGCCCAATTCTTGGTATTTTAAATCTAGTCATTGTTGCTACTGTGAGTGGGATCCTTTCTCCATTATACTTTGTAGATGTTTATTGTGGCTATTTGGAAAGAAATATATGTATGCAGGACTTCACAAAGTTCATAGAAAAGTAGAATTAAAGTTCAAGTTCATACACATAATACACATTTTCATAATATACATTTTCCATGAACTTTTAAAAGACCCCCCATATCAAAAAAAATTAAATATGTTGATAAACACTATAAACCAAATTAAAAGGAAAATAACAAACAAACAACTATATACGTTAGTAATTTTCTTAATGATAAGGAAAACTTATCTCTGACATTAATTTTTGCTATGGAACATTGATTAACATTTATTCTAAACAAGCATTTTGGGAGAAAATGACAATAAGCTGTGATTCAAATTTTATTTCTCAGTAGCAGGTAACTCCATGGGCTTTTTCTTCATTTCCTCAAAAACTACCAAGATCTTGGTTAATAATCCCCTCTCCTCCTCCCAGAACAGCCCTTCTTCAAGAGACAGACAGCTCCATGGCTCCTGCGATCTAGCCATTTTGGGAGAAAGGAAGATGTCCCACTGATCACTGGGCTTCCAGCATACAAAACCCGCATGTTTGAACTTCCAAGTTTGGGAAGAAACCGACCATCCACCAGATGACTAGAAATCACTGCAGGACCACAAGAAATATGGGGAAGCAGGAAAATACCTCTCCCACAAGGGAAACGGATAGCTTCTCTTCATCCACACACAGTTCAATGGAAATCATGGAAATGTCTAATAAAGAATTCAGAACATTCATAGTGGCAAAGCTAACAGAGATGGAAGAGAAGAGAGACAAGGAACTGCTGAAGAGGAAGGAGAAAGGAGTTGAAGAGTTCCAGGAGGTGAGGAAATTCATGCAAGATCTAAAAGAGGAATTTCACACTTTACAAAAGAATCAGATGGAACTGTTAGAGATGAAGGCTATTATACAAGAAGTCAAAATCTCCCTTGAAAGTATTAAAAGCAGACTAGATCAGACAGAAAATAGAATCTCTAATGTAGAAGAGAAAATGGCTGGCCTAGAAAAATCCACCACAAAGACTGAGAAAATGGCCCAAAAATTTGAGAATAATATGCGAGAAGTACTAGATACAATTAAACGTCCAAACATCCAGATAATAGGCATCCCAGAGGGTGAAGAGACTCATAAGGGCATTGATAATCTATTCCATGAAATCCTGCAAGAAAACTTTCCAAACCTGGAGAGGCACTCAAAGATTCAGTCCCAAGAAATACAGAGGACCCCAAATAGAATCAACCCAAGAAGATCTTCTCCAAGACACATTATAGCCAGATTGACCAAAACCACAGACAAAGACAAGATACTAAGACTGGCAAGAGAAAAAAAGACAAGTTACCTACAAAGGGTATCCCATCAGACTAACGGCAGACCTCTCATCGGAAACAATGCAAGCAAGGAGAGAATGGGAAAATACATTCAAAATATTAAGGGAAAAGCAATTTCAACCGAGAATTCTGTACCCAGCAAGGTTATCGTTCCTTTGGGAAGAAAAGACACGAACTTTCCCAGATAAACAAAACCTGAAAGAATTTACCAGCACCAGACCAGATCTCCAAGAAGTTCTTAAGGGAGTGCTATATCAGTAAAATTAAATGCAGACACACAGAAATAAGAGTTCAAAAACTAAGAAAATGGACAACTTAATTGTAGGGACAATGTTTGGAGATGAATATTATATCCCAGAATTCAATCTGGAAGATCGAACCTTAACAGAAGAAAGATTAAGTACATGAGACTGAACAGATGAAACAACATTCTGTGACTTGACTGAATTATTGCTGCTTTTCTCCTAAGCTTTGTTTTCTGGTTTTAAAGGATTTTTGTCCTGTCTTGAGCTGTTGATAGGCGCATGTACCTACTATTTGAACAGAATACTAACCTGTTTCTAGGCTTTAAGTTTCAAGGAAATATCATTACCAGTTCAAAACTACTCTTCTTGAAATTACCTGCTGAAAGTAGTTGGATTACTTATGATATTGTGTGGTCAACAAAATGTTGGGAAAAAGGAATGGAAGACAACTGTGTATAGCAGAGATAGTGTAATAAGAGAGTGGGAAAGGGCAGAGGGTCAAACATGGGGTAAAAAGCATATATATATACGTATACATATGTATGAAAGTAGAAATGGAATATTATTGATGATAACATGCTTGATTAAGCCACTATGCAGTTTATTCTAGATGGGAAACCACATTTAGTACGTTGTGATGATGCTCAGGGAATGAATGTTAAGTAATTAAAAAAAAAAAGTTGCAGGAGAAAAAAAAAACGGTAAAACTGTTCGTATCAATTTTTTAAAAAATGCATATTTGATGATTGCAGTAAGCTATATAGCCCCAGCTGGGTACTACTTTATAATATGTTCATTCTACTCACTGGGGTTTATGCCTAAAGTCAGACTTGGGTTCATGTACAGGTATATATCAGCTGTGCTAGCTATTGGATATATTTAGACTAATTAAGTTCATTAGCAAATCAATTAAATGGGGGGGGGAAGGCATAGAAAGCAACCATGGATACCAGAGACAATATGGGAGGAGGGTGGGACATGACAGAGGGTGAGGGATAAGGAATCAAGGATGGCAAAACAAAAAACAAAGTATACAAGACATAAGAATTGGAAAATTATTTGCTGAAAACATGTATGTTGATGTGCTTGATTGAGCCAATACACAGTATATTTTGGATGGAAAATTCATCTGTATGCTGTAATGATGTATAGTGAATTAATGTAAAAAATAAATAAATTTAAAGAGAAAAAAAAATGATCTGAGGGGACAGGAAAAAAAAAAAGAAAAAAAAAAAAAAAACTACCAAGATCTTTTGTCCAGGCATCTTTCACACTTATTGTTGTCTTTGCTTAGAAATGGAATATTTCCTTTTTACTCCATTACCCATGCTTCAGACCTGAACATAAATAGGCCTACTTTAATCTGATCAAGATTTTCCTTACTCTTTATCCCACTACCGTATGTATTTCCTCTAGAGTGTTTGTCAAAACCATGCCTTGTATGATGAAAGTGTTTATTTGTGACTGAGCCTCCTCAAATAGACAAGAGAGGGAGAACATACGGGCACTCGGGGAGAGGCCCACCTTGTTCACGGGAGTAAAGCAGTATATATGTTGCAACAGCTGGCACAGACAGCGATGCTTGTGCAGGAAGAATGAGCAACCTCTCAACGACGTGTTGGAAATGTGAAAGAAAATGAAACACAGGCCCTGTTCTGAAGCTGATGTTCTAGGATTTGCTTTCTTTCTTTTTTGGAGAGGTTTTTGCTATAGGGCGCGTGCACTTGCCAGAAAGACAGAGAGAGACAGAGAGACAGAAAGCAAGAAATCACCCCCCAGGGGGGATGGCCACACCACAATCCCTTCTCCTCCATTCTCCTCTCAGGATCTTGGGCACACACGCACACGTGCCCAGCATGAGTTTAAGCCACCGGGTCTGGGACTCAAACTGCCATCAGCTACATGAGAGTCCAGTGACATAGCCATTATGCTAACTGCTGGTCTCAGGATTTGCTTTCTTATAAGAATGGATGGATAAATGAATGAAAATGATTGGATAAGCCTTTCATGATAGTAGTGAGTAGGAATTGCTAACCTGGTTTTTGTCTCTTCCAAGGACCAGAAATTTGACACAAATTAAGGATCCTTCTCTAATTTAAACTTTATCTAACTGAAATCAAGTATCTTGAATCCAACCAACTTTCTCTAACTTCAACACTACAACAGTCAATACCTACAAGCCCAGCCTCAAAGCACTAGAGAACAGAGAAACATGGATGAGATCAGCCCCTATCAGGGACTAGGACAACTGAAGATTTTCTGCTCAGACTTCACTCTCCTGACCCTAAGATCTAGCCAAGTAGAGTGCCCTCTGTATTCTCTCTTTCTCCATCTCTCTTTCTTTAATTTAATTTTAAGACTTCATCTTAGCTCTCTGACTCTTTTATCTTGCTAATCCCCACCTACTCCCTCTCCCTCATAGGACAGGCCAATCACAAGTCATCTACATTTGAGCTCTGAGTGGCCCCTTTCGCATGGCACACTTGTGACTGAGCCTCCTCAAATAGGCACTTGTGCGCCATGCGGTTTTCCTTTTTTGCTTAAAATTTTTTCCTTTTTTATTGCTTTTTTCTTTGTTTTCTATTCATTTTCCTTTTTCTTTCACCTTTCTCACTTTTCTGCTCAGCTTCCACACGCTGTGTTTCTAAACAGATCTAGGTACACAGTAGCCAAATATCTGAAGACTTTTAGGATCAGAGTAATCCTCAATTCCCACAGAAACTGCTATACAAAGGGAGAAAAACAATACTGCAGAGAGACTGTAGATCACCTCCCCCTGCATGCCCCTAAACACTCAGATTTAATTCCAAAAATTAGAAAAAAAATGTATAATCCAAACCACCACAGAGGCATAAGAAATATGTGAAGCCAAGAAAATATCTCTCTTCCAAGGGAAAAGAATAACCTTTCATCCTCCACAGACAATACAATGGAACTTGTCGAAATGTCAGATAAAGAATTTAGAATATTCATAGTGACAAAGCTAACAGAGATGCAAGAGAAGGTAGACAACGAACTCCAGAATATGCAGGAGAAAAGAGACAATGAGTTCCAGAAGGTAAGAAAGTTCTTGCAAGATCTGAACAAGGGAATATACACCATGAAAAAGAATCAAAGGGAATTGTTAGAGCTGAAGGCAGTAATACAGGAAATCAAAACCTCCCTTGAAAGTACTAAAAGCAGATGAGATCATGCAGAAGATCAGATCTCAGATGTAGAAGACAGAACCTCTGACCTAGAAAAATTCACCAAAAAAGACTGAGAAAATACCCCCCCCAAAATGAGAATAATATACAAGTAATACTAGATACCACTAAACACCCAAATCAGTATCCCAAAAGGTGAAGAAACTAATAATGGCATTGATAATCTATTCCACGAAATCCTAGAAGAAAACATTTCAAACCTAAAGAGGCACTCGAATATACAAACCCCCAAAATACAAAGGGCCCCACGTAGAATCAACTCAAGAAGATCTTCTCCAAAGCACATCATAGCCAGATTGACCAAAATCACAGACGGAGACAAGATACTAAAGTTGGCAAGAGGGAAACCCCAAGTTACTTTCAAAGGATATCCCATAAGCTAACATCAGACCTCTCATTGGAAATGACACAAGCAAGGAAAGAATGGGAAAATATATTCAAAGTGTTAAAAGAAAAATAATTTCAATCAAGAATACTACACCCAGCCAGATTATCCTTCATATGGGAAGAAAAGACAAAAAACATTCTCAGATAAACAAAACCTGAAAGAATTTACCAACACCAAACCAACTTTCCAAGAAGTTCTGAAGGGAATGCTATACCAGGACAACTAAAGTCAGACCCACAGAAATAAAAGTACAAAAAACAACCAAGAGAATGGCCAACTTAATGGTAGGGACAAGTCTGAAAAGGCAAATAATAATGTTTTATGTTAACTTCCAGAATTTAAAGAGAAAGATCAGACCACAGTAACACTGCAAATTCAACAAAAGAGAGATGAATTACATGAGGCTGAACTGGTAAAATAGAATTGTATGACTTCTGACTAAAACATTACTGATTTTCTTTTATGTACTGTTTTCCAGATTTAAGGATTTGTGTCTTAAACTGTTGAACAGAATCCTAACCTTTTTCCAGGCTTTAAGTCTTAAGCAAATTTCTCTTAACACTTTTTGATTTTGATCTATTAAAAATAAAACTGTTTTTCTTAAAATTAAAAAATGCATTAAAATACCAATTTAATGACTGCAGTAAGCTATATAGCCCCAGCCAGATGCTATTTTATAGTATGTTCATTCTACTCACTGAGATTTATGCCTAAAATCAGACATGTGTTCATAGATATGTATATATCGGCTACACTTGTTATTGAAAGTATTTATATTAATATTAATTAAGGCCTTTTGTGAATCAATGAAATGTGGGGGAAAAAAGGCATAGAAAGCAGCGGTAGACACCAGAGACAGTGTGGGAGGAGGGTGGGAAGTGGAGAGAATGAAGAGTAGGGAATCGGGGGAGGGGGGTGGGGAAGAAGCAAAATATATAAGAAGCAAGAAATGGAAAATTATTTATTGATGATAACATGTATAGTAACATCCTTGATTGAGCCAATATACAGTGTATTCTGGATGGAAAAAACTCATTTTGTATACTATAATGATGGACAATGACTGTAAATAAATAAATTTAAAATTAAAAATGACAATTTAAGAATTAAAAAAAGAAACATTGATGTATAGTTTAACAAAGAAATTACTGAAAAGAAATTTCATTGGTTCTTCACAGTGAGTCTGATTTATTATTTATTTTTAATTGATTTTTTCTTTATTCATGATAGAGCACATACGCATGTCTGAGAAAGGGAGAGTAGTACTCTCCACAGGGTGTGGTCACACTACAGTCTCCTTCCTCTGGTCCTTTGGCTCATCAGGATCTTGGGCACATGAGCCCAGTGTATTTTCAGTCTGACTGAGCCAGAGATTGAAACCATGGTCACCATGTGGCTTCTAGCACTGCAGCCCAGTGCGCCAAGAGGCTGGGCTAACTGAGTCCAATTCATAACCCCTACAAGACTTTTCATATTCTCTCTTCTCCCTTAATTCCCTCCCACAAGAACCTAGGCCAATTTAGAGTCTCTCGACCAACTCTCCCATCCCCTTCTCCCAACAACACCATTTCTAACTCTACCTTCAACACCTCCCCCCGTCCTTTCCTACTCCCCAGCTATTAGGACTTAGTTCCTTTCTAAAGCCTTTCTTTCCTCCCTACTCCAATCTGGGTCTGTATCTTTAGAATTTCTGAGCCTAATTATCTTTACCAAAGTCCAGGAAAAATCTGACTACAACATTCTCTTGAGAAGATAAGCATGGGGATAGCACAACAGTGGTCTGGAAATTCCTAAAGTATCTCTGGTGGCCTAGGGTGGGAGAACAAGAGGTACCTCCCTATCCCTCATCAATAAAATTCCTCCATCCCCATCCTCTTCTCTGATCATTCCCTTCATGGTTTATTCTTTCTGAACCCTAGCTGTGTCTTGGCACTCACCTGTTTCTGGGGTTGTTAACCCTGCCATAGCCCCAGACAAGAGAGCACTGTTTCTTCTTATTATTATTGTTATTATTGTTAACATTCATTTATTTGTTTATCATAATTTTCAAGCCACCCTGTCCAGAACTTGAACCACAGTTGGCCAGGTGGGAATCCAGCATCTTAATCACATGCCACCTGCTGGCTCCTGTTTCTTATTATTTTCTAATTCTAGGGCCAGCTAGGGACATGGTGGCTGAGGCATGAGATCCCACTGGGCCAACTGTGTATTTCTAGTCCTAGACCTGGTGGCTTGAAAAACACGTCAGGCATGTGTATGTGCATGCATAAAATCCTGAGAGGAGACTGGAACAGAAGGGATTTTGGCGTAGCCATTTCCTCTCAGAAGTTGCTTCCTAGTCCATCCTTCAGTGAGTGCATGTCCCCTATAGCAAATAAATAACAGCTACAACAAATACCCAAACTTCCAGCTCTGAGGTTTATATCAGATGATATACCAGCTAACTCTTGTTACAGCGTGGTCCCTCTCCCTCATTCCTTATAGATTTCTTTCTTTCTTTTTTTCCCTTTCTCATTATTACTGTGATAGACCATGGCTTTCTGTCCCCTCAATCTTTAGATGTTGGAATGTTCTGGGGCTCATTGTCTTTGACTCCTTCTCTATCTACACTTAATCCCCAGGTGATGCCATCCGATCACATGGGTGGTCTACACATCCCTAGAATAATAATTTCCACACTTTTATCTCTTGCCTGTACTTTTCCACCGAACATGAAACACATATACTCAATAACCTATCCACATTTCTATTTGAATATCTAACAGACATCTCAGCTGAACAGCAGAACTCTATTTTCTCCACAAACATGCTTTCCTTACTATTCTCTCCCTCTCAGTAAATAATACCCTATTCTTCTAATTGTCCAGTCCCCAAATTTTAGATTCATCCTTAATTCTACTACTTCTCTCATACCCTACATTCAACCTGTCAGAAAATCTGGTTATTCCAGAATCCATCTTCTCACCACTTCCACCACTACCTCCCCACTCCAAGCCACAGTCCCATTGTGCCTGGATTAGAGCCACAGCCCCTGTAGCAGGAACTCAGCCTCCTTCTCTCCAGCATATTAAATATTGCTTTGGTAAACAGGACGTCTTCTGGACCCTCCTGAAAACAGAACTGTTGGGCTTTTTGATCTTCACAATGTAGCTATTTTGCATACCTCATATGCTGAGCCTTTTAGTCCCTTCTTACACCATTTGCCACAGAAATTTTTATGTTTCTTCTTCACTTATTTTAGACCATTGGTTTATCTGAGCAACAGTAACATTATTTCCCAGGGTCCTTGCCAGGGTGTTAAATCCTGCATCATAGGAGAAGGCCCCCGTAACAATAAACTCTAAGAGACTCAGAGGTGGCCCCCATGATCCTGCCTTCTAGTCACCAGCCAGTGACATGGTGGTTGAGGTAGCTGGATCCCACACGGCCAACTATGTAGTTCAAGTCCCAGACCTGGTGGCTAAAAAAAAAAAGGGGGGGGGGGATGTATATGTGTACTTCCCCAAAATCCTGAAAGGAAAAATGGAGAAGGAATTGTAGTGTGGCTGTCCACTATGGGGGTTTGCTTTCTCACTTTCTCTTTCTCTCTTTCCATCTCTCTCCAGCTAATGCATATGCCCTCTAGGAAAAAAAAAAAAAAAAAAAAGAAAGAAAGCAAGTTTAGAAGTGGATCCTTCCCGGGAACCAGCAGTTAGCGTAATGGCTATGTCGTTGGACTCCCACGTAGTCCACGGCGGTTCGCGTCCCAGACCCGGTGGCTTAAAACTCACGTTGGGCGCGTGTGCATGCGTGCCCAAGATCCCAAGAGGAGAATGGAGGAGAAGGGATTGCGGTGTGACCATCCCCCCGGGGGGTGATTTCTCGCTTTCTGTCTCTATGTCTCTCTCTGTCTGTCTGGCGAGCGCACGCGCCCTATAGCAAAAACCTCTCAAAAAAAAAAAAAAAAAAAAAGTGGATCCTTCCCTAGTCAATCATTCAGATAAGATCTCAGCCCAGGGTAACACCTTGACTGCAGCTTTGTCAAGGACCCAGTAAAGCTGTGCTAGAACATCTGACCTACAGAAACTGAAAATCCACAGAAAACAAATGTGTATCATTTTAAGCCACTAAGTTTGTGGTAGTACTATGATATAACAGTGACTAATTCTTACACCTTCGCTTACTCAACCTCCTTGTACCAAGCCCCTGCCCTGATTTAGCTCTCCTAGGATCCAGTCCCATACACGTGGTCCAAGGTTCTACACTGGCCAGGTCCAGCAGCTCCTTTCTTCCCCCAGTTAAGATGTATTTATTGGGACTTAACCCTAGTTATTGGTTTTAATGATTGAATGTTACATTTTGCCAAATGAGTACTTCACTTACCACTAGTGATGGGGTCTTCAAAGTCAACCCACCAGTTCTTGTCTGCTTTTTGTTTGTTTGTTTGTTTGTTTGGCAGAGAGTATGTGTGCTTACCAGAGAAAGACAGATAGAGAGAAAGTATCCTCATGGGGCATGGTCAGATTGCAATCCCTTCTCCATTTCTCCACCCTGTCACACTTGCACACATGTCTGACATGTTTTTCAAGTCACCATGGCTCGGATTTGAACCATGCAGTTAACCATGTGGGATTTGGCTTCTTAACCACCAGGCCATAAGGCCAACCATAGAGTCTGCTTTCTAAGACTACTTCCCATACCAACTGTCATAGCCCAGGTACACTGAGAAATAGAATGCCAGACTCTGAAGTTTGTAGGTAAGGGTTTTATTGGGGCACATTCTTGGGACGAACATCTGCATGGAGTGAGGGAAGCAGGGTTGAACAGAGGGAGAAGTTGGCCTTCAGTGTGGTTGCCACAAAGCTCTCAGCTACTCCCACAGATTGCGTAACATTCAGAGGCCCTTCCGAGAGGTTCTATATTGAGGCAAGGGGGCTGGGACTTTGTACTCATTTGCAACCCATTTATTGAATACAGGCTGCTCTCAGGGATTGGTCATGACCTTGGGTGAGATCTTCACCAGGACAATTCCCCAAGAGGAGGTCAACCAGGAACAGTCACCAACACTCTCAAGTGACTGGAGGATGGGTACCCGGAGCTAAGGCACATCGCAGCAACCCCCATTTTCTCCCTCATGTATCCATCCTATCTCACATTTCTTCAGTCAACTCACATAATACAACCTCCCTCACCTTTAAGAGGACCTGTTAATGGACCTGTGAAGTCACGCTTGTGGGTTCCCCAGGAGTTGGCCTCAGCCTAATGCTCACCATTCCAGAGATGTGTTTGAAGTGTCCGGATGTGTCCCCACAATCAGTGCAGGAAATTCAGAGGAAGAAAATACTCGAAAAGAAATAATCCCCTCCTCCTTTTCCTCAGTAGGCTGTACACTGCCAGGCCAGCATGTCATCTCATTTAACCATCATAACTATGAGCTGGAAATGATTCTCTTTGCTTTACAAATGAAAAGCCTGTGGGTCAGAGACAATCACAGCATGGACACCAGCCTCTCTGAGGTAACTGCTCCATCTCAGTCTTTTTTTGCTATCTCTTTCTCTTCTTGATCCTACATATTGAAACACCTCACTAGGCAGCTGCATCCTGTTCTATTGCTTAAATACTATCTTTATATTGATGACTCTAAATTTGTATCTTGAACCCAGACTCTTCCCCAAAAACTCTCAGCCCAAATATTCGTTTTCCTTCATAGCATCTCCTCTTGCATGTCCAGAAATGAACTTGATAGTTCAAAATAGAATTATTGATTTTCATTGCCAAATTTCACCATTCCTATTCCTACCACCTCAGTTTCCATTCCTACCAAAAATGGTACTGCCATTCATCCAGATGTTCAGGCCAAAAACTTGGCATTGTATCTCATTTTGCTTTTTCTCCAAGTACTTATATCTAATCCAAGAGCATAGACTATCAGATTTTTCTGAGAAATATATTCAAAATCTAGTCCTTTCTTGGCACCAGCAGATGGCATAATGGCTATGTTGCTGGATTCCCACATAATTGACTGCGGTTCGAGTCCTGGACCCAGCAACATAAAACTCATGCTGGGTGTGTGTGTGTGTGTGTGTGTGTGTATGCATGCCAGAGATCCCAAGAGGAAAATGGAGAAGTGATTGTGGCATGGCCTTGGGGGAAGGAGGACAATGATTTCTAGCTTTCTGTCTCTCTGTCTCTCCAGCAAGTGCACATACTCCGTAGCTAAAAATCTCTCTAAAAAAAAAAAAAAAATCTGGCCTTTCTCACCAACTCTGCTGCTACTATCCGGGCCTGCACCCCCATCATCTTTCATCAGTGTTATTGCAAGAGCCACTTCATTGTTCTTCTCACCTTAATCTCTTCTCTCCACAACAGCCAGAGTGATACTTCCAAAATGTAAAAGCATGTCTGTCTATGGCTTAACATTTTCCAGTGGCTTCCTATGTCATCCATCAAGAAGTCCAAAGTTCATGCCACGACCTACAGGACTACCTAGTCTGATAGTCCCCAGCCCCTTCATCCTCATCTCGTACTACTCACCCTGTCTTTATTTCACTCTAGCCATCTTGGCCTCCTTGGCAGTCCTCAGTGCCCAAAGGATGTGCTCCCATCCCAGGTCTTTGTAGTCCTTGTTTCCTCATCGATGTTGATTCCTCCATCTTCTGCTTTCTTTCAGTCTCTGCTCCAATGTACTCTCTTCGGATCTCCCTCACCATGTCAAAAAGGCATTTCCTACCAGGTTCACCTAAAACAGACGCCACCTCACCCTCTAATTCTCTAGCACACTCGCCCTGCCCTATTTTTCTGCTTATTATCTGTTTGACAGTCTCCTCCCTCAAGGCTCATGAAGGCAGGTCTGCTGTTCTCTGATGTGTCTCTTACATCGCGTGCAGTGAGCACTCAATAAGCGCCAAATGAGCGGATTGCTGTAGCAAAGACAAGACTTGTCAGGTTTCTTTCCAGGTTTTCAGGTAGTATTGGGTGAAAATCCAGGGAGCAGATAACAGCAGAAACTTGTATACTGGTTGCCTTTATTTTTCAGACTAGAGATTTCCCATCCTAGGTTTGTCATTCTCTTAACATCTAATTCAAAAACATAATTCTAGGGCAAGGTAGTGGTGTGGTGGTTAAGGCGGCTGGATGCCATATGGCCGACTGTGCAATTTAAGTCCTGGACCTGGCGACTTGAAAAACACACCAAGTGTGTATGCATGAATGCTCATGATCTTGAAAGGAAAGACGGAGGAGAGGAGATTGCAGTATGCCCGTGCCCCATGGAGATGGGGTGCTTTCTCCCTTTCCCTCTCTATCTGTCTCTCTCCAGCAAGTGCATACACTCCTAGCAAATTAAAAAAAGAAACAAAAAACTAAAACCTCATGGCTTCTACCCAGACCAATAAGGTTTATGACATAGCACAACCAAACCCCTTCTTTCTTATCCACTTCCCAAACACATATCCACATCCACACCCCCACTTAGCCGTAGCAAACAAATTCCTCACAGAACACATTAAGCCAACCAAATATATAAAAATTTATATTTACAAAAAGATTAGGAGGTGTTTAGTCATTTCACAAAAAAATCCTTTGCTTTGGAAAAGAATTTACCACAAGAATTCTTACAAATAACTAGTTCACCAAATCAATTTAAAATAGCACTTGGCTTCAAGCATCTCCCCTAGAAGAAAAGAAATGCTATGTTTCTCAAATACCCATACGTTCCAGGCACTGGGCCTGTACAATTTGCTACTGGGTTGTCAGAAAAGCTGTGATGTATTTTTTCTATGTCTTTCTATGTAAAAATGCATCATGACTTTTTCGATGACCTAATATTACCTTATTTAATCCTGATGCTCTGTAACTCAGTGAGTTACATCAAGGAATCTTTCTAGTTATCCTGTCAATTTAGCTGTATCTTTTGAGTTTCTTTGAACTTCACAAACCATCATATTCTTTCCAAGGAAAAATGTGAAAATATATAGCACTTTGAAGTCACTTAGCTTTGGGGCAAATCAATTTTTTAAAATTATTTATTTAATTTTATTATTATTTTTAAATTTGCTATAGGGCATATGCTTGAGAGAGAGAGAGAGAAAGAGAGAGAAAAAGTGAAAAAGCAAGCAGCCAGGTCCAGGACCCAAACTATGATCAGCCCTGTGGGAGTCCAGCACCTCAGTCATGATGCCACCCACTAGTGAGATTTTTATACACCACAGAAGAACCCAAGGAGGCAACTTCCATTTCTAGCCATGGAGGACTAAATGGCATAGACTAGTCTTCCTGTTATAAACAACTATGAACTGGAAAAAAAGAAATGTAAAGCAATTTTCAAACTTTAGGCAAGATTGCAATTCCTGAGAAAAGGAGAGGAATGGGGCCAGCAGGTGGCATAGTGGTTAAGGCTCTGGACTCCCACATTGCCAGTCTCAGTTTGAGTCCCAGACCTAGTGGTTTGAAAATCACTCCAGGCACATGTATATCCATGCCCAAACCCCAGGAGAAGAGTGGAGGGGAAAGGATTGTGGCATCACCAGCCCCCTACAGGGTGATTTCTCACTTTCTTTCTCACTGCCTCTTTTTGTCTCTTTTTTCTCTGGTGAGTGCATACACCCTGTGGCAAAAAAAAAAAAAAAAAAAAAAAAAAAAAAAAAAAAAAAAAAAAAAAAACTTTAAAAAAAGAAAAGGAGAGGGAGATGAACCCCTCAGTTGCCCTGGATTTATTTCCCAGGGCAAATAAATAAAGTGAATAAAATGAAAGTAGCACTCAAACAAGAATGGCCCTCTGGTTGAGCGAAGGTGACAGAGATAAGAGTTCAGGGCTACTGAGATGGGCAAGGCATTGGAGAAGAGGGAGTTTTAAACTCTAGACATCTACTTAGGGCTCCTATGAGTCTTTAGATAAATATAGATATTTTAAATTTAATTAAAAAATGATCAGAGGGCACCTGTGCTTACCAGAGAGAGAGAAATATTGAGACAGAGAGACAGAGAAAGCACCTCCCAATGGAGCATGGTCATGATGAAATCCTTTTTTTTTTTTTTTTCGGAGAGGTTTTTGCTATAGGGCATGTGCGCTCGCCAGACAGAGAGAGACAGAGAGATAGAAAGCGAGAAGTCACCCCCCAGGGGGGATGGCCACGCCGCAATCCCTTCTCCTCCATTCTCCGCCCGCACGCACACGTGCCCGGCGTGAGTTTGAGCCACCGGGTCCGGGACGCGAACCACGGTTGACTACGTGGGAGTCCAGCGACATAGCCATTACACTAACTGCTGGTCCCATGATGAAATCCTTTTACCTCCATATCTTCATCCCATCAAGATTTTGTATATGCACATATACACAGGTGCAGCATATTTTCAAGCCACTGAGACTGGGATTCGAACTGCAGTCAGCCACGTGGGATCTCCTCCTTATGCACAGCATTTAACCACCATGCCCTTTAACTCAATATTAAATGGTATTTATGTGAGACAAGACTCCATGAGCCTGGGCAAAGAACAATGATCACGGGGAATAAACAGCCACTGGAGTGCTGTAAGCTAAAAAACTGGAAACTCACATAGGTCTAGGAAATATTAAAGTTCTGGTTAACCAGATGGAGGGATTTCATTGACTACTACAGACAGTCACTAGAGACTCCAGGAAGGATACCTTATAAAAATAAAGCTAATCTAACCTTATAGTAAAGGTTATTCCCACAAGGTTTAAAAACAGTGTTGGAAAAGACCAAGTTGATTCACAAGTAAATTAACTGCCTGTCAATGCTCCATTAAAGAAGACAACAAAATCCAAAATTTAACGATGTAGCATTGATGATTTCCAGCATCCAATCAAAGATTGTTAGAAGAAGCAGAAAAATGTGACCTATAGTGAGGAGAAGTAATACTCAGTAGGAACTGATATTCCCAATGTTTTCCTTATAACATGGTATAATATTTGCCTTCAGGAGTAAGAACTCTGGTTGAATAAAAAGGTAAATAATTCTGGTTATTTTAAATCATTATTTTTTCTTTTTTTCTGTGTTTCTATGTTTTTTAAAACGAAAAAATTTTTGGTTATTTTGTTTAACAGAAAAGTGCATGACACTTTTTAGAGGGATTTGTGTACAAATTTTTTTTTTTTTTTTTTTTAAAGACACTTAGAAGGGACCAGCAGGTGGTGTAGTGGTTACGGCACTGGATTCTTTAAACGGTTGATTGCAATTCAAGTCCTGGACCTGGTGGCTTGAAAATCACACCTGGTGCATGTGTGTGTATGCATTTCCAAAATCCCAGGAAGAGAATAGAAGAGAAAAGGCAGTGTGGCCACCCCCTCTGGAGGGTGAGTTCTCACTTTCCCTCTCACTGTCTCTCTCTGGCAAGTGCACATGTCCTATAGCAAAAAACTTTTTTTTTTTAAAAAAAAAAAAAGGAACTTAAATGTGTGTTTTCTCTCTTTGAAAATAATTTCTCAAAGGTCAGTCAGTGATGTCGTGGTTAAGGTGGCTGGGTCCCGCACGGCCAACTGTGTGGTTCGAGTCTCAGGTGCAGTGATCTGAAAAATATGACAGGCATGTGCATGTATGCCCAAAATCCTGAAAGGAGAAGTGGAGAAGAGATTGTAGTATATCCATCACCCATGGGTGTACCTTCTTACTCCTCCCACCTCTGTCTCTCTCCAGCAAGCACATGCACCCTGTAGCAAATTTTAAAAAGAAAAGAGCTTCCTGAATCACATGAATAATTAACAACTTCACAGAATTATCACACTTTAAGGGGCCATGGAGACCACTTAATCCCCCACTTGAGAGAAGAGAAAGCCCAAGACTGGGGACTAGCAGTTGGCGTAATTGTTACATTGCTGGACTCCCATGTAGTTGACCATGGTTTGAGTCCTGGACCCAGCAGCTTCAAACTCATGCCAGGCGCATGTGCATACATGCCCAAAATCCCAAGAGGTGTAGGAGAAGGGATTGTGGCATGGCCACTCCCCGGGGGGGATGATTTCTCACTTTCTGTCTCTCTCCGTCTCTCCAGTGAGCACATGCATCCTATAGCAAAAACAAATAAACGAACAAACAAACAAGTCCAGTGACTTGTAATTACTGAACTAGATTAGTTTCCCAAGCCTATGTTTTTCTTTTTTTGTTTTTCTTTTTTTTTTTTTGTCTTTTTTGAGAGGTTTTTGCTATAGGGCGTGTGCGCTCGCCAGACAGAGACAGAGAGACAGAAAGCGAGAAATCACCCCCCAGGGGGGATGGCCATGCCGCAATCCCTTCTACTCCATTCTCCTCTTGGGATCTTGGGCACGCATGCACACGCACCTGGCGTGAGTTTAAGCCACCGGGTCTGGCACGCGAACCACAGTCGACTACATGGGAGTCCAGTGACATAGCCATTACGCTAACTGCTGGTCCCCAAGCCTATGCTTTTTCCATACTGCTTAGAGAGTCTTTTGTTAGATTTTAAATGCTACAATATTTATTATATATCTCCTATGGGGGCCACTATTCTATGCATTGTACAGAGAGCCATGAACAAGTGAGATAAGTCCTCTCTCTCTTTCATGGAGATCAAATTCATGGAAAAGACATGCATAATTAAGAAAACAAATGAATAAGAATTCAAGATTGGGAGAAGTACTCAGAAGAAAATAAAAGCAGAAAAATGGGATAGAGAATGACTGGAGGTGAGAGAGATACCTAACTTGGTTTGTGATAAGTGAAGTCTTCTCTAATAAGGTGACAACTGCCCTGAAGTCTGAATGATGATAGCGAGCCAGCTGTAAAACAATCTAGAGGGATGGGATAGCTGGTAGTGCAGCAGTAACACAATGCTCGGTGGTGCTGGTTGCACGTGGGTAAGTCCTGGGTTCATGCCCCAAGGCCTCCCTATGCATTTCTGGCATATATGTGTATGCATGCCTGCCCATAATCTGCACTGGCACAGGCTGGGGTGAATTACAGTGTGAAGGTGTATTGAGGGTCTCTTTCTCTCTCTGCATCTCTTTTTCTCTATATATATCATGGAGAAAATAAACTTAAGGGCCAGTTGGTGGCATAGAGGCTAAGGTGTCTGGATCCCACATGGCCAACTGCACAGTTCAAGTCCTAGATCCTACAGCCTGAAAATCACAGGGACCAGCAGATGGCATAATAGTTACATCACTGGACTCTCACAAGGTCGACCATGGTTCAAATCTCGGACCTGGCAGCTTAAAACTCGCACCAGGCACATATGCGTATGTGCCCAAAATTCCAAGAGGAGAACAAAGGAGAAGGGATTGTGGCGTGGCCATACCCCTGGGGAGTGATTTCTCACTTTATGTCTCTCTGTCTCTTTTTGTCTCTCCGGCAAGCACATGCACCCTAATAGTAAAAATCTCTCTTAAAAAAAAGAAAGGAAAATCAGACTGGGTGTGTGCCCATGTGTGTCAAAATCCCAAGAGGAGAAGAGAGAAGGGATTGTAGCATCATTCTCTAGGGTGTGATTTCTCACTCCCCCCATCTCTTTCTGGAGAGCACACATGCCCCCCCCAAATTCAAACAAACAAAAGAAAAAGATAAGAAAGAAAGAAAAAGAAATAATTTTTTTTTTTAAATCTGGAAGAAAATAATTTCAGGAAGAAGTATAGCAAACACAAAGGCCCTGAGGAGGAATAAATCTGACATAACCATGGTAATAGGGAGTGAAAAGGGGAATAGTGATAAAGAATCAGGGTTTGCAGGCTTGCATTCTGGACTTACTATTAATTTACTATACTGTTAAGTCAAAGTGACCCCGAAGGCCCTACCAAGCTGATACATGCAGAGACTCAAGAAAATAATGTCTGAGGCATAGTATAATGAGAAGAGAATGAACTTTGAAATAAATCAGCTGGATTCATTAGATTCCACATGTATAAACTATGTGTTTTGGAGCAATTTCTTTGGAGGCTTATGAGAGTCAACTTATTGATTGATTAAAAAGGATGTAATGCTAACTAGCTCAGAATAACCAGAAAGATAGCTGAGATTTGTAATAAAACCTGGCGCAGTGGTTGGCACATATCAGCAACTCAAAAAACATGTTATTTTCAATCTTCTTCTTCTTTTTTTCTTTTCAAGAGAGATTTTTGCTGTATGGTGGCATGTGCTTGCCAGTAAGACAGAGAGAGACAGAGAGACAGAAAGTAAGAAATCCCCCCCCCCCCCCCAGTGGGGATGGCCATTGCCACAGTTCATTCTACTCCATTCTCTTCTCGGGATTTTGGGTACACATGCACACATGTCCAGTGTGAGTTTCAAGCCACCAGGTCCAGGACTGAACAGCAGTCAACTACATGGGAGTCCAGGGACATAACCATTACGCTATCTGCTGATCCCTCAATCTTCTTTCTATGGACTATGACAGGTAACACTCACAGTAAAGGCATATGAAAATGCCCAAGGAGAGGATGTAAGGGTTCATTAATCACATGAGCTATATGACATGCTTACTATGTGCCAGCCATCGTTCTAAGCACTGTGGCTAGAGTGATGTGCAAGATAGTCTCTGTTTCTTTGGGCGCTTAGATTCTCATATGAAGAGACTTACAATGAAGAAACTAAAATAAGAAAAACTATCAGTGAAGAGAAAGGCTACACAAAGAATTAAACCCAAGTGCTGTGAGGGGGGCAAAACTGGGTGTCTGCTATAGACTATAGATGGGGTGGTCAGGGAGAGGCTTTCTGCTGTAATGCTTACACTTAGAGCTGAATAATGAAGAGGAGCCAGCTCTGTGATCGAGGAGGGACAACATTCCAGGAGCAATGTTCCAGGCAGAGGTTCTGCAAGTGTGAAGGCCTTAAGCCACAAAGACATCACAGAACACCAAGGCTGGGACACAACAGGGGCCAGATTGTTGTAGGAGCTAAGGTCAAAGATGAGGAGGTTTTAGACCTTTAGGGTTTTACATGCCAAAATAATCACAGAGAAAGGGCATATCTTCCTACGACACAAAGAATTCCTGGAAATTGAGAAGTTAAAGGACAGTTACCCGATACAAAAAAAAAATGGGCAAAGGACGGAACAGGCAGCTCACAGAGAAGAACAATCTTTATGCATATAGTAACATACGCAACTTCATTCATCATAAAAAAAGGACATTAAAATTACATGAGATATTGTCTTAGTGCAGAATATCACAGATTGGCAATTTGTATGGTTTATAGTTCTGGAGACTGAAGAAAGACGGAGGAGTTGCATCGGCTGTGGGCCTTTTGGCTGAATTATAATATGATAGAAAACATTACATAGTGAGGAAATATGCACAGGTGACAGAAAAAGAGCCATTCTCCCTTGAAAATTAACCCTTGATAACTCCCTCGGTAGCAGCATTAATCCATGGGTGGAGCTCTCATGGCCTAATCATCTATTAAAGGTTCCACCTCGCAACGTTGTTAAAATGGCATTTAAATTTGAACATGAATTTTAGAGGGGGACATTCAAATGATATACACTATTTAAGACTTACTAAAGGGGCCAGCAGGTGGTGTGGTGGTTAGGATGGCTGGATTCACACACAGCCAGCTGTGGTTCAAGTCCCAGACCCAGTGGCTTGAAAATTAGACTGGGCACATGTGTGTGCTTGCATGTCCAAGATCCCAAGAGAAATGTGGTGAAGGGATTGCAGAATGGCTATCCTCCGGGGGTGGGGGGGTAATTTCTTACTTTTCCTCTTTCTGTATTTTCCTGTCCCTTTCCTCTCTGGTGAGTGCATGCACCATATGGCAAAACAAAACAAACAAATAAGAAAAGACTTATTAAAAAGTATACTTTAAAAATATTATTTGAATTTTTGAATCATATAAGGTATATTTTTAATAGCATCTTTTTGCACTGCTGGAGAGACAGAGAGAGAAAGAGAGAGAGAAAATGAGAAAGCTCCCTTCACAGAGGATGGTCACATTGTGATCTCTTCTCCTCCATTTCTCCCTCCTTCCAGGATGATGGGCATGCACACACACTTGGTGTGTTTTTCAACCTACTGGGTCTAGGACTTTAACTGTGAGGTTGGCAGGGTAGGATCCAGCCACCTTAACCACCACACTACTGACTGGCCCACAAATTGTATTTTTATTTAAAGCTTTAAAAATAAAAAAGTTAAAGACAGAAATAAATAAATGAAAAAATCCTGTAAATTGAGCTAAGAACAAATGAAGGCCTTGAGAAGTTGGAATTGATTTTAAGTGTGATGGGAAGTCATTACAGTTTTTCTTTTCTTTTGTTTCTTTTTTTCTTTCCTTTTCTTTTAATTGCCAGCAGGCATGTGCACTAGTCAAAGAGAAGAGAGAGAAAGAGAGAGAGAGAGAGAGACAAGGAGAGAGGAAGAGGGAGAAAGCACCCCAATGGGATGTAGGTCATGCTGCAATCCTTTCTCCATTTCTCCACCCACAAGCACACAGGAGCGGCAAGGGCTGGGATCTGGATGCTTTAACCCCAAGGCTATGGAGCTGGCCCCATTGTAGAGTTATAAATAGGGGATTGACAAGATCTGACTTACTCTAAACAGAACTCTCTAGCAGCCAAATGAAGAGCCAATTGTAGTGAGCCAAGGAGGACACAGGGAGTCTGTACGTGTGCTGGTTTCCATCCGATGTAAATGAGGATGACTTGGACTAGGCTGGTGGTCGTGCAGATGGAAAGAAGCAGAATATGCTTTGGAAGTCAAGTCAAAAAGGCTTGTGGACTGGCTGTGAAGGGTGAAAGAAAGTAAGTTTTGTGCCTTGAGCCTGGGGTGGATGACGGTGCGACCAGAACCCAGAATGTCGTCATGTAATTCACGGCTGGGTGGTTCCTAAGGTTTCATGGCAGAGGCTGCACAGCCCAGAGCTGTGAAGGACTAAGCTCTGAAGGGGTGGTGAGAAGGCACTGCAGATGGACAGGAGGGGATGGAGCAGGCAGGGCCTGGCCAGAAGGCACGGGGAGGGCTCTGCCCTGCGTGGTTGTTGGGTCTCTCTCCAAACAGTTGCTTCAGATTTTCTCCACTGAGGCTCAGTCCCACAGACATGAAGTAAGTTGAAACCAAATCCTCCTTTTCTTATTATATGCTTCTTTCAACTGCTTCCTACACTTCCTGTGACTGTTTCCTTGCAGTCACCGAAGAGTTTCTGTCACACGCGTTGGCATTCTGAGAAATACACTAAAAGGGAAAAACGAACCAGTCAAAATGTGGACTGGCTGGCTGGGTTAAAGATTTGTCACTTTTTCCGGTGTGGAACGATAATTGAATTACCTTCTCTCAGATCACTCATTGTAAAGGAATGGCAACTCACAGCAGATTCCCCGGTCCAGGATGGATGCGCCTACAGACGCCTCATCTTCTCAGGCTGATGGGTGGGTTAGGAAGTTATTTTCCCCTCTTCTTTCTACCTGAGAAAAAGACTTGATAACTAGATTCTTCAATGGAAAGTCTTTTTTCAGAGCTTAATCTTGAAAAAGTGGTGCTCCAGAGCGTGAGCTTCTGATGAAGAGTCTCGAAGCTCTGGTTTCCACTTTTGCAGTAGGTTGTTATTATCTGTGTGGTGTTTAAAGAACAACAACCCAGGTTTCTCCCTTCCTATCTTTCCCCTCCACTAAGGAGAATACATCCATGTGGCTTTTCCCTTTTAAAATTCAGCATCATTTCAACACTCTTGTCAAGCACATAATGTTCTTTGCGGGAACTATGTCATAGGCAGTTTATGAGCTGGGACAAGTAAAAGAACAGCAAAAGTTGCTCCACCCAAATCACTACAAAGACTTTCAGCTTTAGGGGTTTGGTTTTTTGTTTTGTTTTTTTGTTGTTGTTGTGTTTTTGTTTTTTGTTTTTTGTTTTTTTTTCCACCAGAAGGTGTGTGTGCTCACTGGAGAGAGAGAGAGAGAGATTCAAATAGAAACGGAGAAGAAAAATGAGAAAGCTCTTCCCATGGGTGATGGTCATACTGCAATTCCTTCTCCTCTGTTTTTCCTATGGGGATTTTGGCATGCATCCAGTGTGTTTTTTAGGCTATCATTCTGAGACTTGAATTGTGCAGTTGGCCATGTGGAATCCAGCTACCTTAAGTCTCCACTGCCAATTGGCCCAAGTGACTAGTTTTTCATTTTAATTTTTTTGAGCATAGAATTTTTTTTGTATAATAAATTGGGATCAGGGATATAAGGGCAAATAAGACATTGTTGCTATTTCTAAAAGGTCAAAGTCTCTCTACTTTCTCCAAGAAAACTGTAAAGGAAATACACTGTAAGTAAGGCACCCATCATGTGCTAAATGCCCCAAACCTGCCTACCTTCTAATTCATGTATATTTCCCACTTATAACTTTTCTGTTCACTTAACCTTTAAGACTTAGAGGTTTATTTGTGTACTGTGTGTGTTTCTGATATTAACACATTGTGCAAATATAAAGTTGGTGCAAAAACAATTATAGTTTTGGACTATGAATTTTATATCATAACTAGGCTCAAACACAACTTTATTAATAAAAACATGAACCATTACAATCAACACATTTTTGCCAACAAGAAACAAGCCTATTTATTCCTATAGCATAAAAATCTGTGCTTCAGGATTCAAAGAACTCTTTTAAAGTATCCTCTGCACCCTGCTGGCCATGGAAATGCCTCCCTGCAAAAAGCTGTCGAGAGGCTCAAAGAAGTGGTAGTTGGTTGGCAAGAAATCAGGTGAACATGGCGGGTAAGGCAAAACTTCACAGCACAATTCGTTCAACTTTTGAAGCGTTTGTTCTGCGACATGCAGTTGGACATTGTCATGAAGAAGAATTGGGCTTTTACTGTTGACCAATGCCGGCTGCAGGCATGCAACTTTTGGTGCATCTCATCGATCTGCCAAGCATCCTTCTCAGATGTAATAGTTTTGCTAAAATTCAGAAAGCTGCAGTGGATCAGACGCCACCAGTGACCACGACTCTTCTCTTATGCACGTTTGGCTTTGGAAAGTGCCCAGGAGCCCCCTCTCAATCCAGCTACTGAGCTGGTCATTGCCAATTGAATAAAACCCATTTTTTATGGCACATCACAATCTAATCCTGGAGCCTGACTGCCCTTCTTCTGCTCTTAGGCACCAGGACTCTAGCCTCTCAGACTGAGGATTAAGCCATTAGCTTCCTTTGTTGGCCACCGCCGTTGGCCGCCGAGCCAAGGTGGCGCTGCTGGCTGCATAGGGAGGCGTGTACAAACAATTCTTTCTACAGCCAATCAGGACTTGCCTTGCACGGGTGAAGGAAATTGCAGGTGGGGCCGCCAGGAGGACCCTATATATATGGGGAGAAAGAAGAAGTAGGGAGGGGAAGAAGCTAGCTGGTAAAGAGGAAACCTGTGAATAAAGACTGCGGGAGGAAGAATCGGGTGTTGTGCCGTCTCTGCAGCAGAGACGGCGCCGACAAGTGGTGGCCCGTACAGGGACAAAAACAAAGGAAGCTGAAACCTGTGAATAAGACTGCAGAAGGTTCAGAACCTCTGAGTCTGCAGGGCAGCTAGCTGGTACCGGGCCGGTCCCGGAAAGAAGACCTCGGCAAAGAGGCGGAAACCTGCGGATAAAGACTACGTGAGGAAGGACCGGGTGCAGAAGGTTCAGAACCTCCGAGTCTGCAGGGCAGCTAGCTGGTACCGGGTGGGTCCCGGAAAGAAGACCTCCGCAAAGAGGCGGAAACCTGCGGATAAAGACTGTGTGAGGAAGGACCGGGTGCAGAAGGTTCAGAACCTCCGAGTCTGCAGGGCAGCTAGCTGGTACCAGGCGGGTCCCGGAAAGAAGACCTCGGCAAAGAGGCGGAAACCTGCGGATAAAGACTGCGTGAGGAAGGACCAGGTGCAGAAGGTTCAGAACCTCCGAGTCTGCAGGGCAGCTAGCTGGTACCGGGCGAGGGTCCCGGAAGGAAGACCTCGGCAAAGAGGCGGAAAAGGCTAAGAAGAAATTTTAAAGAAAGCTAGGAAATTTATAGGACTAAGAAACTTAGTAGGCTAAGAAATTTAAAGGACTAAGAAGAAACTTAGAAGGCTAAGAAATTTATTTTAAGGTTAGAAGACCTCGGCAAAAAGGCATCGGCCTTCTCCTAACAAAAACAAAAGGGGGGAACTGTTGGCCGCCGCTGTTGGCCGCCGAGCCAAGATGGCGCTGCTGGCTGCATAGGGAGGCGTGTACAAACAATTCTTTCGACAGCCAATCAGGACTTGCCTTGCACGGGTGAAGGAACTTGCGGGTGGGGCCGCCGGGAGGACCCTATATATACGGGGAGAAAGAAGAAGTAGGGAGGGGAAGAAGCTAGCTGGTAAAGAGGAAACCTGTGAATAAAGACTGGGGGAAGAAGAATCGGGTGTCGTGCCGTCTCTGCAGAAGAAAAGGGGCGCCGACATTCCTTGATTCTGGGGCCTTCAGACAGACCAAGCTGCACTGTCAGTGTTCTTGGTTCTCCAGTTTGCAGATGGCCTATCACAGGACTTCTCAGATTCCATAATCAAAAAACCTCAGATGTGCTCCACATTGATATTACTGCTTTGAAAGACGTATAGACTATGGAAAAGTTAGACAAAAAACCAATTTGAGTGATTTTCTTGTTCAAGTTCAAGATAGGTCATGAAATGGTGGGATGGCTTGCAGCATCAACAGAGCATTGGCCCAGGAGCTACTGAGGAGTACAGTGCAGCGTGGTTCAGGGCACTTTGCAAGGGAGAGTTCTGAGATGAGGAGAGTAGTGGCTGGCATGGAAGGTTGACAACGGGTAATTGAGAGCAATCATGGAAGCTGGTTCTCTTAAAACTATATGAGAAGTTGCCGAAGCAAATCAGAAAGATGAAGCTCAATGAGGGGGTGCCTCACTAGCTGACCAAAGATTGAAAAACAAAAACAAGGGGCCAGCAGGTGGTGTGGTGGTTCGGGTGCTGGACTCCGACATGGCTGACCATGGTTTCACTCCCAGACCTGGTAGCTTGCTTTCTCACTTTCTCTCTCTCTCTCTCTCTCTCTCTCTCTCTCTCTCTCTCTTCTCTCTCTCTCTCTCTCTCTGGTGAGTGCAGATGCCCTACAGCAAATTAAAAAGAGTAATAATAAATTAAAAATTAAAAAAAAGTCTTTTTGAAGTGTAATCTCCTCTTGTTCTACGCCGCCACACCAACTGGTTAATCTTTTTTGAAAAAATTACTTATTTTATATTATTTATTCATTCATTTATTTTAATTTGACCAGGAAGAGACAGAGAGAGAAAGAAGGAAACTGGGAAAGCAAGCCACCAGGTTGGGGACTTGAACCATAGTTGGCTACATGGGATTATCCAGTGCCTTAGCCACCACACCACCTGCTGGTCCCCCCAAGTGGTAAATTTAAAAAAGAAAATCCCACATGTACAAAATTCTCTAAGGGGCACATGATTCTATGTATGCCTATTAGATCAGGCTCAATTACACTGTTCAAATATTCTTTGTTTGGGACCAGAAAGATGGTGTAATGCTTATGTTGCTGGATTCACATGTAGTTGACTGTGGCTCAAGTCCCAGACCCACCAGCTTCAAATTCATGCTGGGCACCTATGCGTGTGTGCCCAAAATCCCACGAGGAAAGTGAAGGAGAAGGGATTGCAGTGTGGTCATCCCTCCTGGGGAGTGACTTCTCACTTTTTGTCTCTCTCTAGTGAGCACATACGCCCTATAGCAAAACTCTCTCTCTAAAAACAAAACAAAATAAAAAAACTCCTTCGTATCCAAAGCTTTTTATTGTTGTTTTCATACCAGCAGGCATGTGCACACACATGAATGTGAAAGAGAAAACAGCCAGCCCCCAATGGGGCCTGGTCACATGACAATTCTTTTGCCTCTAATTCTCTACCCTGTCAGAATCCTGGACACACGTGCCCAGTGTGACTCAAATCCTGGTCAGATGTGCGATTCAACTTCCTCTGCACAGTGGTACTACAGGGCCAAAATCTTTTTTTTTGACTTATCAATTTCTGAGAGTGATATATTAAAATCTCTTACTGTCATGATGAAGATTTTTAGTTCCTTTTTGTGATTCTGTTATCTTTTTTTTGTTTCTTTTTTGCTTTTAAACATTAGACTGCATGGTCATATAGATAAGATAGATAGATATCACCTGCAGCAGAGTATCTTGGCAAAATGCTGAAAATAACACTTCTGAAAGTCCATCACTAGCGAATTGGCCAAATTCACTATATAAACTATGTAGCCATCAAAAAGCATGAATTTGGGACCAGCAGATGGCATATTTATGCCACTGGACTCCCATGTAGTTGACCGCAGTTGGAGTCCCGGGTCTTAAACTCACACTGGGCGCATGTGTGTGCATGCCCAAAATCCTGAGAGGAGAATGGAGGAGAAGGGATTGTGGTGTGGCCATTCTCCCCTGGGGGGTGATTTCTTGCTTTCTATCTGTCTCTCTCTGTCTCTCCCGCGAGCGCATGTACCCTATAGCAAAAATCTTTCCAAAAGAAAAGAAAGCATGAATTTGATTTCTATGAACCTACAGGGAGTTCCATATTAAATAAGAAAGGCAAGTTGTAGAGTATGTGTATTGTTCTCCCACTTTTAGAAAACAAAACCAAAAATCTCTCTGTGAATCATTTTAGTATGGTTGAGTTCTAAAAAAGACTAACAGTTCCTCCAGGCACGTGACTGGAGAGGATGGGATAAATAGTATGAACAAGTATCTTGGTTTTATTTTACTTCCTTCAATAACCAGGTTTTACTTTGGCAATATTAAGGCTAGTAAGAAAGTGATGATGCTGGCAGGTGGCATGGTGGTTAAGCACGATGAACTCCCACATGGCCGACTGAAGTTCAAGTCCTGGACCTGGCAGCTTGCTTTCTCACTTCTTCTCTCTTTCACTCTGTCCATCTCTGGTCAAATGAAAATTGATACATTAATAAAGTTAAATAAAAGAATTAAAAAAAAAGAAAGTGATGATGATCAACACTCATCTTAGGAGGCCTGAACATATGCCAAATGAAAAAAAGCAAGTTGCAAATATTACAGCCAATATTATAATCCAATCTTATTTATTCTAGTGACATGTGCATATTACATGAATGTAAGGGAATGGCTGGTTCCACATACACAAATTCAGTGTTCTATCTAGTGGGAGAATTATGGAGGCTTTTTCACTACTACATATGTCTATATTGCTTGCATTCATCTTGTAACCCAAATTGTGTAAGCAAGAAAAATGTTCTTTTTGAAAGTTATAGAATGTAACTATAAGGCAGCTATGGACTCTCCCACCAAAAACAGCACCCCAGACATAGCCACACAAAACCTCACATATGAATCCAGGCAGCTCACGAAGTCTCTGCAGCCCACTTATGGGTTACCAAGGTTTCTGATCCAGTAGATACAAAGAAATTTCATGACAGTAAAATGAGTTGAACTATCAATCTCTTCCTGAGAAGAGCTGGCCCAGAGGGCATCTTGGTACCAAAAAGGCTGAACTCTCCTCTGTAGTAAGGACTCCAACATCCTTCCTTCCTTTTTTTTTAAAGAGAAGGTTTTGTTATAAGGTGTGTGCGTCCACCGGAGAGACAGAAAAGGAAGACATCACAGGGGAGATGGCCACTCTGCAATCCCTTCTCTTCCAGTCTCCTCTCGGATTTTGGCCACACACACACACACACACACACACGCATCTGGCCTGAGTTTTAAGCCGCCAGGTCCAGGACTCAAACCACAGTCGACTATGGAGGAGTCCAGCGACGTATCCATTACACCACCTGCTGGTCCCCCAACATCCTTTCTTAAGCAAAATGCAGCTTAAACCTTCTACACTGCTCCTGCTATGTGGGCACCTACCTGTGTGTGAGAGATGAGCTGCTGGCCTTGAAACCAAACCATTAAAGCCATTAACTCTCAAAAGGGGAAAAGATAGAGCTGTGAGGTGTGATTTAAAAAAGAACATTCAGATGTTATCATTTAATCTTTCATAGTGAGAGCAACTGTTTCATAATACAAATTGTCTAGTAGGGAGTGTGCCAAATGGAACTGAGCTCTAGAGAGGTAAGAGCAGTAGCTGGGAAGGCAGGCCGATTGTTCTCTTTTGAACCATGTTTCAGTAATTTGAACTTTATCCTGAAGGCCAACGGAGGAATTTAAGACTTCAATCCTGGAAGCAACATGATTTGAGTCTTTTTAGGATTACTTTGGGGAAAGAATGGGAGAGAACAATACAGAAGTCAGCACTCTGGTTAGGAGCTGTTGCAGGACTTCAGTTCAAGGAATAATGGTTCTTGGGCAGAGGGTAGCAGCAGTGAGGGTAGGAATATGTCAGTGGTTTGGGGAAAGAAATTCCTGAGGTAGCAGGATACTTGCCCTTATTAATTTGGGGGTGAGGAAGCCAAAGTGGATCCAAGCTAGGTTCCCAGGTTTCTGGCTTGGCAACAGGAAGAAATATATTGAAATATAAAATGCTGGAAGCCATACTGGGGCATGTGGAGGGGATGAAAATAAGAGATCCTAAATACATGATATTTTTCTTTCCACGAACACAGATGATTGACAGAAGGCCCAGGAATGGATTCCAGGGTTGACGCCCACTTCCCAGTCTCCTGCCGTGCTTTTCAGAGGAGCATGACAGCGCTGGCTGCACTCCCACTCTGGCCCATCCACTCCCCTCTACTAGAAAGCCTGTCCCCTTTGCTGTCCTTCTCCCTCACTCACACTACAGGGACAGGAGTACGCTTAGCAAAAGTTGCCGTGAGAACGGTGATACCGGCCTGAGGGTAGAATTGAATGATGACCAGACAAGATGCATACTAATAATCGATATATATCTTTTTATTATGCACAGATAAAGAACTTAAAACTGTGGTTATCAAAGCTATACATCTAAGCATATTCACGAAATTGCTGACACACTGAACAAAGAAAAGAATACAACAGGGGTGTTCAAACTGGCCACAGGGATTTTCAGGGCACTCTTTTTACCCTTCTAGATGATGAAAAACAGCAACAAAATCAGGCTCATTCAGGAAAAACCAGAAGAGAGGAGTATTGTATTTAGAAACTGATAATAGTCCTTTATAGAAAAACATCTGTCAGTTTCATGAACAACCCCCAGAGAAAACAAACAGGAAAATAATTTCATACACGACTCACCCAACAAAATGTGCTCTGTTAACGCAACCAGCAGTACAACCATCATCCAAACCATGAGGTAGTTACAGAACAAAAAGACTGGCACGCGTGCGCGTGCCCCACGCACACTCACAGTCATGCCCGCTAAGAACACACAGAAACGGACTTACAATCTTATTACAAGAAAGGGAAAAGACCATTTTTGTTGTTGTTATTTAGAAAATGCTATAGAAACAGCTTAGAAGAAATATCTGACTTTTAAAAATGCAGAGTAACAGCTGGTAAATACACATGGTGAAAAGCTGTAAGATATTACACAATCTGCCTTGGAGTTTAGCACATTTTAACAATGGTTTTAGCCTCAAACAAACAAAACAAAATGGCCTCTGTGAATTAAGTGTGTAGCCTGCAGAAATAACAAAACACTTTGCAGATAGACAAGTTCAATGGGAATATAATAGGTTTAAAGACACTTGCAGAATGTATTATAAAAGTAGAGCTTGTATTTTGTGTTAAAACTGTGATGTGTGAAGCAATCAGAAATGCTGTAACAAGAAGTTAGGGAGGAAAAAACCCTATTTTTGAATGTTTATTTAACGACATTCACTCTCCAATATGGAATCAGGTTTCATCAACCCGGATTTCTTGACCTAAATAATACTTCTGACAATGAGATCCAAACAAATAAATGGTGATTTTCTTTCTCTCTCTCTCTCTCTCTCTTTTAAAAATCTTTTGGTTTGCATCTATAAATTTGTAAATTAAATTATTTATAAAATCACTGGCAATGTAGCATCTCTCAAAAATATACATTTCAATATATTACAGAAGGTTTTAAGCCTGTCCATCTAAGACATGGATCTTTTAATACCTCCTAATTTTCTTTTTAATAAGATGGAAAGGATTTATAAAAAGCAAAGAACTGATCAAAAGAATTCACAGTAACTGAAATTAAACATTTCATATGGAGTAACTTAAATTTATCTAAAACACTTAAATATATCTTTATACACAAATTTTTGTAGTAAAATATAGCTATAAGTGACTTAAAGACTCTAGTCTTCTCTGAAGACATCTTTAAATTTTTTTTATACATAGAATATGCTAAAACAATACATTCTGCTGAAGGTTAGGCAAAGCGCATTATTTTCAAACACAGGTAGCGTAATCTAGGTCCTCCACTCAGATACCCTCATGTTAAAAAAGAATCAACAAAAGAAAAAAAATTCTTCATTCATATGTGGAAGTGTGACATTTTTTTCAATATATCGATGCAGACAGCCTGGAAATCTCAGCCCTCAAGTAACCTGTTTTGGTTAAAATGATCCCGATTGAACAGCTACATCTATCAAACCAATCAGATTATCACTCAGTGATTCAGTAAGAACGACTGCTGATCTCCACCTAATTGTACACCATGTAGACACAGCCCGAAGGTTCTGACTTCCATCATTTCCTCATTAAAATTCCATTTACAGTGAACCAGGCGCAACTCCCTTATTTAAGGGCAGTGAGATTTGATTATTAATATTTTGGGATAGAGGCGGACTTGTTCTACTTCTAAATTTCCAAATCAGTTGGGAGGAATTTGGGGAAAAGAATACTATTTAATTTGCGATGAAGCTGTCTTCAGCAGGAAGAGATATGCCATGGAAATTTCCCTCTGGCATTCTTTCTCAACATAAGGTATCACTGAGCTTATTTTAGCTGCAAAGTGGCATCATATTCTTCCATCTAATCAAATTCATCTCAAATCCTTTTTGGGTTTGGGATTCATTTAAGGCAAAGGAACTGTCTTGGCAGAATTGGTGACACTATTCAGATAACCAACTGGAATCCAACAGGGTCTGCCATGCGTTTGCATCTCACAAGAGCTTGCTCTTTAGCCTATTGGAAAGGTTGACATGTTTGGAGTGGAAACACTCCTTCTACCAAGGATAACTAAAGAATAAATCCCAACTCTGGAAAGCATAGGATACTTTCAGAGGGAGATGAACTTTCTCTTCTCTGAGAAAATGAGTGTGCCAGATGACGTATGTTCTTGTACTTGCACACGTATACACATTTATCACTGTGCAAATTCTTCCTCTACATTACAAATGAGTTCTGCCCCAATTGATACAGTCATTTAACAGAACAAAATATCCAAAATGGGCAAAAACCTGTAGCTCCTGATTTTGGCCATTCTCAATTTCTATATGCCTGTAAGAAATGCAAACTTTGCATTAAGACATTTTCGCAGTCGGTGTGTAGGAGTGTGGGAGAAACAGGAAGCCGACAAGTAATCAGCATTGGCTTTGGCCCAGGGTACAAGAAAGGAATGTCATTTTGGTGTGTGTCAGGAGGCAGTCCCCAAGCACGGCGCCCACCTAGGGACACATCATACCCCACAGGGTGTGCCTCAAGGCCAGAAGTACGCATCCAGACCAAGGTGCAAATTAGACATGGAGGAACCTTAGAAAGCTTGGAGCCTCTCTTGTGTTTCATATCTTGGTTCAGATATAAAATAATCTTTGGCCACATCTCCTCACTGGTTCTAACGGCTGTTATCCTTTTACCTACTCCATGAGTTTGAGTAAAACTCAGGGCCCCAAAATTTGGATGTTCTCACGTGGATAAAGCAGCATTTTAAAAACTGGCATGTGTTTCACATTGAAAACCCCCAGCCTGTGAGGGGCTGGTGGAGAAGGCCACCGTTTTAGCTTTCTCACATTCAGTCTAGCGTGTTACAGAGGTCCCAGGGTCACGTTTACAGGAGCCCCAGGTGGGGGTAAATAGAACAGGTGATCTTTATACTGAAATTCACTTTCGCTTTACACGGGAACCACCAGCCAGCCTTCCGAGAGGACGTGCGACTCCGGCGGGGCAGGCTAGGCTGTGCTGCTACTGGAGCAGGGGGTGCTCTGCGTGCTGCCGATGCTGTGGGCTGCGCTGCTGTTTTCCGAGGCGGGAGGGGAGGTGGGCACTTGTTGTCTTCCGGCTGTCTCCCCTGCAGTAAAAAAAAGGGGGGGGGGCGCAAGGAAAGATCTGTTACATAGGTGCACTCCTGAAACACACCCCGCCCCTTGCCAGTCGACCTGATATTTTCCTCAGCTACAGGCAGAAGCAATTGGGTCCTTACGCCATAAGTTTTTTTCCCTTTGTTGTTCTTTGTGCATGGGGGTGAAGAAGATGGTTTTTCAATGGCTTAACAGGCAGTTATAGTAGCTAAGACCTCTGACAGTTGATGACAAATCCCCTAGATCTTTTTTTTTAAGAGAGATTTTTGCTATAGGGTGTATGCACTCACTGGAGAGACAGCAAGAAATCACCGCCTAGAGAGATGGCCACACTGCAATCCCTTCTACTCCACCCCTCTCTCGGGGTCTTGGGGACGCACGCACACGTGCCCAGTACGAGGTTTAAGCCAGCAGGTCCAGAACTCGAACCACAGTCAACTACATGGGAGTCCAGCGATGTAACCATTACGCCATCTACTGGTCCCCAAGCCCCCTGGATTTTAAGCCTACAATCTTTGAAGAAATCACCAACCTCTGGTCTACAGGAGCCAACTGACCAGCACCTGTATTCAGGAACCACTGTCTACCTTCTCTGATAAAGATACTGTAGGAGTTAGTGGGCGAGCTCTTCAAACTGTAATAGAAGAACCTTGGTATTTAGGGGCATTTTCCTGAATGCAGTTGTTAGAAACTGCAGTGGTGGCCCCGCCTGGTGATATAGCTGGTAGTGAACTGAACTTGGAGTGCTGGAGGCCACATGGCCAATTGTGAGTTTGGTTCCCCAAGTAGGCCTGAAAACACAACTGATGTGTTGTGTGCCTAAGACCCTGACAGGGTGGAGGGCCAGGGGAAGGGAATTACACATGATGAGCTCATCAAGAGACCTCCCCCACCACATACACAAAACTCTCTCATGAGCACATGACCCTTATCATGAAGGAACTTAGAAAGAAAGAAAGAAAGAAAGAAAGAAAGAAAGAAAGAAAGAAAGAAAGAAAGAAAGAAAGAAAGAAAGAAAGAAAAAGAACAGATAGCCACCTATAGCCTAGTGATCAAGGGAGCCAGATCACACAGGGTCAACCATGGTTCAAGTCACAGCCCTGGAGGCTTTAAATACATGCCGGGCATGTGTGTGTGCATGCCCCAAATCCCAATAGGATGGAAGAATTCAGGAGAGATTGTGGCGTGACCACACTCCACTCCCCATGGGGGGTGCTTTCTCTCTCTCTCTCTCTCCTCTCTCTGGTGAGCACATGTACCTTCTATCAATTAATAAAAGCAAAGGAAAGAAAAGGAGAAGAAAAGGAAGAAAAGCAGTCGTGAAGTCTAGATTTTGCTCTAGCTACAGGAGAGAGCCCTGTGTGCCAAGCACACGAACAGAGACATGGGACGGGAGGAGGCTGCTATGGGAAAAAACCTTTCAGGGAAGGGTTTAGCTGTTGGCATATGGGGACTGTGGCTGCCAGTGGACACCCCCTTCCACGCTGAGGTTCACTGTGGAGTGCAGCGTGAGTATCTCCTAACACATTCAGCATCCCGCTTTTCATTACACACCCCACTGCATGTTAGCTAAACCTACTCTCTGTGCCAAATGTGCAGGGCTCTGGAGAGGGAGGAGACCTTGGGTCACACACATGGTTTGCATTTAACAGAGAAAAGGCCTAGAGTTAGTCTTCTCTTCAGCAAAACTGGCCTTAGTGCAACCCTCGAAAAATGGCTCTAGGTAGGGAAAAGTGATCTGGGCTCTCCAATGAAAAACCCTGCCTTTTCAAGAAAAGTCAGAGCATACACTTCATAACCTTCTTGTAAGCAGCTTCCCCCTCCAGTGTGGGAAGCCCCAGAGGGCCAGGTCTGTTTATGAACGAGCCTCCTCTTTCCTGTCATGCTGAAATACACATCTATTAGCCGGAGATAAGCAACCCTCCCTCCCGGCTGCTTCATTAAAACAAAACACACAGCGAAGGGTCTGCCCTCCAAGTGTAGAAACTTGAGCCCCTTACGTCCATTCCCTTTTGGGGCCCCTCAAAAATCTTTGCCAGAAAAACAGCTCTGCAAATGTAGAACTGCCTCATACTCTGGGTCTGCTTACAGCTTTCCCTGTCCCCCATTTTCCCAACCACACAGCCACATACCCGTTTGCATCAACCTCAGAGCATTGACATGTTTGCTGTCTATTTGGCCCCGGTTGTGCTTCCTCTGATTATCTGTTCTTCTGGGACTTGTGGAATGAAGAGGGGCCAGGGGTCAATGTTCCTGAGAAGCAGGGAAACACTGTAATTTCACTGTTCTTCTTGGGAAATCTATATTCTGGACCCTTCCCAGCATTGCCACCTACCTTCCATGTGTATATGCTAACTGAGGGTGGGTCCATATGTCTCAATGGTAGTAATTTTCTGCCAAAACTTTACTCCCCCCAGAGTGGGAGCTTTATTTCTAGAAAGGAATCAAATCTCTTCACTTTTTTTATGGAAGTATGCATGCCCACATGTACACAACACACACACACACACACACACACACACACAGAGTACTACAGAGACCCAAACAACTCTAGACATACTTTAAGAATTAGGCAGCCACAGCCAGGCACTGTGGCTATGCCTGTAATACCAGCTACGTGAAGCTAAAACAGAGAATCATAACTTCAAAGCCAGCCTGGGGAACATAGCAAGGCCCTATCTAAAAAAAAAAAAAAAAATATATATATATATATATATATATATATATAGCCCTTGACAACCTACATATTGATCTATATCCAGTGATCAATTAGAAGAAATAATGTGGCCTTGCTTCATCTAGTGACAGCAAACAAGTCTGTCTCCTCCAGAAGCTGACATATGCTTGATTATTCATACTCAGGACAAGCGCCAGAATGATGCCCTGCCCAGGAAGTCTGAATATTTGCTTTCCGATTTCTATTTGCCAAATATAATTTGTTGCCATGTCAGTTTATTTTAGTCAGTGCCCATCAAACAGGCCTTCCAACTTCCAGAGTTTTGGAAACTCTAGTCTTGCTAATACAAAGCACTGTTCAAAATAGTGCCCCAAACCAAACAGAACAAACTCCTACACTCAAGATTGCAGGAGGCGCTTTGCTAAGTGGACACAGCAAGGTAACCTAACACTCTGTTGATGGTGACCCCACGATGTACTGAGAAAAAAGGAAAATCTGTCAGGGAACCTGTGGGGCCAGTTAGTGGTGCAGCCATAAAATTGTGACACTCTGTGAAAGCAATCCCTCATGGGATGGTTCCCAATTCAAATCCGGAGATCTTCCTGAGATACGCTGGGCACACACTTGCCCATGACCTGGGGCTGACTGAGGTTGGGGGAGCACGGGGGTGTCAGGATCCGGTTGCAGGTGATTTCTCTGTCTCTTTTGCTCATGGAAGGAATGAATAAATAAGCTTAAAAAAAAGTCTCTTCTTTAGACTATCCCTTCCACCTCTATGGTTCCTTTCTCAATAAAATCAAGTGTTAAAAACTTTTACCTTTTAACAAAATTCAGAAAAAGGTGGGTTTTTTTTTTTTTTTTTTTTTTTTTTTTTTTTTGGTTATCAGATGGAAGCGACACAATGAAAAAGGATAATGTGCAAATGTTTCTGCTTATAAAGTCAACAGCATCCTTCTGGGTTTTCTGAGATGGGTCCTTCAGCTTTCTGCTCTCCATCATAATGACCTCTGATTACCTGGACACCACATTTCTCTAAAATAGTCCTTGGGTGATGACTATAACCAGGCCACTTCCAGAGGAGATGGGCAGGTGGGACCTTGTGGCTAAGCAATATAGACCCAGTTAACAAATGAAAGAAGTTCAAGGAAGGGTCCTTGTTCATAACTAAGAAACTTGGCCCACAGAGGAAATATATACAGTCTTCATGTTTTAGTTCTAAAATTTCAAAACCACATTCAAGGGGGTCAGCAGGTAGAGTGGTGGTTAAGGCACTGACTCCCTCATGGGTGACCACAGTGCAAGTCCCAGACCTAGCGGTCTGCTTTCTCACTTTCCCTCTCTCTCTAGTGAGCACACATGCCCTATAGCAAATCAAAAGAATAGCAATAATAATAAAATTAAAGAAAACAAAAACAAAGAAAAAAAAACATTTGAGGAAAGAAAGATTTGAAGAGGAGAGAGAGTGAGTAGAAAGAAGAGAAATTCGGTGCTTGGAGTAATCTAAAGAGGAGCAGGTATGCTGAAGAAAGAACACCAAGGATGAATTCCACCCCTCTCACATATTAGCCTGTGGCTGACCCTAGATATTGCCTGGCATGCTTTAAAGAATAGAAAAACACTCTTCTGAAGTTCTTTTTCTTCAGCACAGCACATGGTGTCTTTGGAACTGATTTTTTGCCATCTCTTTGGCCCTTGACTTTAAAACTAGATTCTATCCTCTAAGTCTTTCACCATGGCAGGGCCTTCCTGGGGAAGGAACTATCTAAGAAAGAAATGAAAAATATGGAAAAATTCTATGGGGATATAATTGCAACAGAAGAGTTGCAGAAAGGTGAGAGGAATCTCAATTATTCAGCCCAAAGGAGACATTTGCAAATACTGCCCTTGGGGATTCTTACCAAGAGGGACAGATAGCTGTTATTTATCTTCCTTTTGGACAAAGCATGAGAAAATGAGTTTAAATGGCAAGGATAGGGATTTAGGTCAGGGAGAAAAGAACTTGCGGATTCTGAGGACTGATCAGTTAGCAGGGGAATGTGTGGAATCTTTTTCAGGAAACATTTAAGCATAGAATTGAAAACCATGCACCTGGGGGTAGTTCAGATGTCATATTACTCCCTGCTGAGAAGAAAACAAAGATATTTTCCTCACGGCCTATATGTTGGTCGCAATTTGTACTGATTAATTTCTCAGTTTCTTGATAGAATTAATGTACTGAACTCACAAGCTCACTCCTGTAAAGAAAGTAAACTAGGCTACTTTCAGTTTGGAGAAGTCTTCAATTTTTATCATTTTCAAAACATTCCTCACCATTCTCCAAGTTGAAAGACTATTCGTTTGCAGGCAAATGTCTCCAGAAGGGTGGGTCAGATGTTAAGTTATGGAGAAAAGTAGTCATATTCCAAGCAAAAATTAAAGTCCTACCTACTGCCTTCTTTTTATCAGTACATCCCTGTGGAATGCCAAGCTGTTTCCACTCATACTTGGTTTTTCCCCTTTTTTTTTTTTTTTTTTTTTACAGAGAGATTTTTGCTATAGGGCACGTGCGCTCATCAGAGAGACAGAAAGCAAGAAATCACCCCCCATGGGGGATGGCCACACCACAATCCCTTCTCCTCCATTCTTCTCTCAGGATTTGGGGAATTCGCGCACATGTGTTCGGCCTGAGTTTTAAGCCGCCGGGTCCAGGACTTGAACTGCAGTTGACTAAGTGGGAGTCCAGTGACATAACCATTACGCCATCTGCTGGTCCCTGCACTTTGGTTTTCTGTGGGTATTTTATTTGAACTTGCCTTGTGGTCCTGAACAGGACACACTCAAACTCTGGTAATAATTAAGAAGAAAAGGAGGAGGGAAAGGGAAGACAGTGTGGAAGAGGCAGGCCGTCCTCCACATGTATCTTCACAGCCCTTGGATGAGGGCTACAGTCAGAAACTGCACCTCAAGTTCTAGCTACTTAACTATCAGTCTTGTCACCTGATGAGGTACAGTGACTGTGTTTCCCTTTAGCAAACATAAAGAGGATCGCTACTTCACAGGACTATCAGGAGCAAAAGTGCTTAAACGAGAAATGTGTATGAAAAGCTTTTTGAACTCCTAAGTCTGTAAGAATGTTAGATATTTAAGGCTGCTTAGATGTGTAAGCAGAAGAAAAATTTCAGAGTGGATGGAACGGTTTTGCAATAAAATGCTGAGGTTATGAATTAGGCATTCCTGGCCCAGCCCCTCAGGCTTCTATTCAGTAACCCTCAGCTGAACACACCAGGTGCTCTTCGAGCAGAAGTCAAGCTCACATCCAAAAGTCCGCCAAAGTCCGCTGAGAGTTTTTAATTAGAAGCATCTCTAGAGCTTTCTGTTTTCAGAGGTCTGAGGTTTGTTTAAGAGCCCGTGTCTAGCCCGGATGAAAAGGGAAACAGCAAGAAGATAAACTCAGGTGTGATTAAAGTAGAGGCAAGTGACTAAATCCCAGGATTAGAAAAATGCAGCTGGAAGAGATAGACACCCTGGTGAGGCTGTAAAGAAGGCAGGATCCATTCTCCCTTTACTCAAATGCCTGTACCATTACCTTAAATAGTTAAATATAGAGGCTTAACACGAATACCTCTGGGCTACCCTTTAGCTCAGGGTTAAGTGCTGTGCATGGGCAGCCACATCCCAAAAGGCCACTACGGCTGGAATCCCAGCCTCTGCGCACCCCAAATCTTGACAGAATGAACAAATGAAGGGCAAAGGACTGCAGTGAGACCACGCCCCACTGATGGGTGCTTTCTCTTTCCACTCTTCGAGTACACACATGCCCTCTGCCAATTAGAAAAAGGTTTAAAATTTCCATTAAATATTAACAACAACAACAACACAAACACCTTCAGCTTTCCTGGTGCCTATCAGTGTATCTTTCTTTCTTTTTACCCACCCTCAGTCACTGGAAGGATTTCACGAGAAACTTAATTCTTGGGCTAGTCCATGGTTTGATGGTTCCATGAACTGGATCCCATGCTGACAACTGCATGGTTCACGTCCCAGACCTGGCAGCTTGAGAAACACACCAGGTACATGAGCGTGCATGCCCAAAATCCCAAAAGGAGGAGAGATAGAGGAAAAGGGATTGTGGTGTGCCCAACCCCCGTGAGAGTGTTTTCTCATTTTCCTTCTCTTTCTCTCTCTGTCCCTCTTTGGCAAGGGCATGCACCCTCTGGCAAAAATTAAAAAACAAAAACAAAATTTACTTCTTAAAATTAAAAAGAGCTCCAAAAAATATTCATCAAATGATTGAAAGAATGAAAAAATGAGCAAACAAATCAAACAAAACTACTTAGCAGATACTAAGTAGAGGCAAAAAAGTATAAACAAAATATATGTTAGTCATTCAGTTTACTATCTGATAAGTAAAAAGGAAGGTGAAAGTATTATAGCTACAGCCCCTTCAGTTTATAATAGCAGACTAGGAAGAGAAGAGTGGACTCTGAACCAAGAAAGCAGGGTGCCAAGGCCGACTGCTCTGACTACATAACTCTGAGCTAGTAACATTATTCTCTGTGCCTCAGTTTCTCTATATAGTAAACAAGAGATGCTGATGCAGATCATAATGTTGCAAGGACCACCTTTAAGAAACTGATTTTAAAAAACGGCAAGGGCAAGGCATAAATATGGTGGTTTAAATACACACACTAACGAGCATTCTCTCTCCAAATCTCATAAAAAAGATAGTAAATGGATTTGTTAAAGGCGTAAACTCACAAGAAAGAAGATAAGCAGAAATGAAGATGACAACAATAAAGTATTAGAAGCTGGTTAGGACATATGTGAATGGTAACTGACTTAGACTCGAGGGAGCTGAGATCTCAGCCGACAGTGGGAAAAGGTGAGAAACCACCAATTTATGTCACAGAGCCCTCAACAACTCAGGAAATGGTGGCATCAGGCACGTCTGGGAGATGGGATATGGGGCTCTATGTAGAGGGGTTGACTAAACTTCTGTGTACAGGGCAGTAAGATTTCTCTAAATGTCCTTCCTCACTCTGCGAAGTTAGAACCCTGCCCTTCCTCCTCCACAAGGAAGATATAAAGTTTCCTCTGAAGAAAAGGGTTCTAAGAATAACCAACATCAGGTCTAACTGAAGGCAAAAGAACCACACTCAAAAAGAGGGATTAAATGAGCATCTGCATGTTTTTGGCTCACGTGGACATGTGCTCAGCCTGACAGCTGCTCAAGATGGCCTTGTCTCATCCAGCAACTGAACAAGTCTGTCTCCTCCAGACTCGGACATGTACTCATTCACACTCAGGACAAGTGCCAGGACTATGCTCTGCCCAGGAAGTCTGAGTATTTGTTTTGCAATCTCTATTTGCCCAATACAATTTGTTGCCATGTCAGTTTATTTTCATCAGAGCACATTAAAAAGGTCCTTCAACAGTCAGACCTACACCTTCCTGCTAGGAAGCAGGAAAACCTACTTAAGAGAAAACCTGATCAACTAAAGAGGAAAGATAGTGATATCAGGACATGATACCATATTGATCAGTCAGATGGTCCAGTGAGATCACTCTAAAGAAGTTCATAATCAATATGTTCCACTCATGGGCTCAGAACTTCTACATTCTTAAATAATCCTATATTGATATTCTTGGATAGGTAGGATATTGTACCCACGAGACAAGAACAGATTATCTTTTTAAAAAGAAAAGAAATCACAGGGAATAAAAGCTCTTGGAATTAAATAAGTCAAAGGCAGTATTAAAAACTCAATATGTAGGGACCAGCAGTTAGCGTAATGGCTATGTCGCTGAACTCCCATGTAGTCGACCGCAGTTTGCGTCTCGGACTCGGTGGCTTAAACTCATGCCGGGTGCGTGTGCGTGCACGTGCATACCCAAGATCCCCAGAGGAGAATGGAGGAGAAGGGATTGCGGCGTGGCCATCCGCTCTGGGGGGGTGATTTCTCGCTTTCTATCTCTCTGTCTCTCTCTGTCTTTCTGGTGAGCGCACACACCCTATAGCAAAAATAAATAAAAAATAAAAAAAAATTCTCAAAAAAACCCACCTCAGTATATAATCAAAAAATAATTACACATTACTTAATATGCAATTAAAAGACAAATATGAAAAAAATCTTCCAGAAAATAAAGCAAAAAGATGAAAAACAAAAAAGAGAAAAATTAGAGGACTAGTCAAGAGGTTCGACCTTTGAATAAAATGATTTCTAGAAATGAGAGAACACAGAAAATAATTCTAAAAAAAAAAATAGGTCAGTATTGAAGGACATGAGTTTCTGGATTAAAAGGACCCAATTACTTGGGACCAGCAGTTAGCGTAATGGCTATGTCGCTGGACTCCCACGTAGTCGACCGCGGTTCGAGTCCCAGACCCGGCGGCTTAAACTCACGCCGGGCGCGTGTGCGTGCGTGCCCAAGATCCCGAGAGGAGAATGGAGGAGAAGGGATTGTGGCGTGGCCATCCCCCCTGGGGGGTGATTTCCTGCTTTCTATCTCTCTGTCTCTCTCTCTCTGTCTGGCGAGCGCATGCGCCCTATAGCAAAAACCTCTCCAAAAAAAAAAAAAGGCCCAATTACTGTGGAGCATAATGTATGAAAATACACCTAAATCAAAGGCTGTCACTGTGATATTTCTTCCAGAAAGAAAAGAGCAGGCCATATACAAGGGGGATCAGAAATCCGAATACTTTGAACTTTGCAATAGCAATCCTCAGAGCTAGAAGGCAATGGGAAGCACTTAGAAAATTCTAAAGGAAAAATATTTATTACTTAATAAACATTTTATATTTTGCAAAACTATCTAGCAAGTATTTCTATAAAGCGCGGATATTTTCAGACACACAAGGTGTGAAAAAGTTACCTCTCATATACCCTAATCCAGGGCGGAGGAAGGCATGGGATCCATGACACCGGACATCTACAACTCGAAAGAAGTGAGGGAATCCTCAGAATGGTGATAAAGAAATCGCAGTGTCTGGGACCAGCAGTTAGTGTAATGGCTATGTCGCTGGACTCCCACGTAGTCGACCGCGGTTCGAGTCCCGGACCCGGCGGCTTAAACTCACGCCGGGCGCGTGTGCTTGCATGCCCAAGATCCCGAGAGGAGAATGGAGGAGAAGGGATTGTGGCGTGGCCATCCCCCCTGGGGGGTGATTTCCTGCTTTCTATCTCTCTGTCTCTCTCTGTCTGTCTGGCGAGCGCACGCGCCCTATAGCAAAAACCTCTCCAAAAAAAGAAAGAAAAAAAAAAAAAAAAGAAATCGCAGTGTCAGACAAAGAGGGTGACCTGTTCAGAAGGGTCCAGGAAAATTCACTGAAGAAAATAAATCAGTAATTCCTGGATGGATAAAGAGATGCTTGAGACAACTGGCAAAGAGGTGGAAGATAAATAGAAAATGAAACTAATGGGGGGGGGCACAATGATTAATTCTAGAAAAAATTAATTCTAGAAAAAATTCTAGGCAGTTATAATAATGTAGGCAGTAAATACTGATCTAATTAAAATGTCACTTTAATTCTATTGGGGGATGGAAAGAGAAGGGGGGTGAGCAGGAAATGAATGCACAGCTGGAACATAGGGGTGAAAGAGCAAGAAGTCCTCATGTTTCGTAGTAGGAAGTCAATAGAAAAGGTCTAAAACTGGAAAGTCAAGAAATAGCAATATCCTCATGTTATTTAGAAATATGGATTAACTCAGGACCAGCAGTTGGCGTAATGGCTATGTTGCTGGACTCCCATGTAGTCGACCACAGTTCGAGTTCCAGATCCGGTGGCTTCAACTCATGCTGGGCACATGTGCATGCATGCCTAAGACCTCAAGCAGAAAATGGAAGGGAAGGGATTGTGGCGTGGCCATCCCCCCTGATGGGGTGATTTCTCACTTTCTGTCTCTCTCTGTCTTTCTGGCAAGTGCATGTGCCCTATAGCAAAAACCTTTCAAGAAAAAGGAAAAAGAAAAGAAAAGAAATATGGATTAACTGAAAAGAATCAGCTAAGAGTCAAAAATAGTGCTCTAGGAAGTAAGAAGATGGGGTGGATATGGAGAGGCCTGCTTTTTTCATTATCAAGTCTTTTTAAAAAGTTTATTTATTTCTTCCTTGAGTGAAAGGGACACAGAGAAAGGAAGAGACCACCCCTCCAACAGGGTCCTGATCTAGCCCCACCCACAGCTGGTCCTGGACTGTGGATCTGGACACAGGCATGACCGGTGTACTCAGGGAGGTCTCTGGACTTGAACTGGGAACCTTGGGGGATTGTCTCACATAGCATCATGTTTCACTGCTGCACCATTGTCTGACTCCCACAGCGTGCTTTACAGAACTATTTCAGCCTTTCAACTATGAGCATGAGCTGTTTTGCTAAAGCTAAAAAGTTTTTCTAAAAAAAAAAAATAAAAGCTTTTGTCCTTGTCCTCAAGAAAATGACAGATACAGGGCTGGCTGTCGTATGGCGTTTGAGACAGCTGGATCCCGTGGGCCAACTGTGCAGTTCCAGTCCTTAGAAAACAGGCCAGGTGCTTGTGCACGTGTGCCCAAAATCCAGAAAGAAGAGAGAGATGGAAGAGATGGGATTGTAGTGTGACCGTTGCCCATGGTGGGGCTTTCTCACCACCACCACCTCTGGCCCCCATCTCTCTTACACAAGTGCACATGCCCTATGGCAAATTTAAATAAATAAAAGAGAATGACAGATACAATTTTGCATCTGACTTTAGGGACCTTCATAACTAGCGGCTACAGATCCCTGACCAAGTAAGGCTCCCCAAGAGCATGACGAGAGTATGGTGCCAAGCTAGTACCTTATCCATTCTCAGCCACCCCTCCTCTCTGTACCACCTTAGGAGAGAATGTACATTTTAGGAATGGAGTTTTCCAAACAGAATTAATATAGCCTTAAGGAAGTATCTCTTATTGTGCCCAGACTTGTCATATGATAAAGTGGGAAGCCAGCCCTTTTAGACTAGCACACATTCCAGGTATGTAAATAGCCGCAATTCAAATACGTGACTTGGTTTTATGCTCTGTGCTGCAGATGGAACGGAAAGCTTAATCGAAAGGAAAGTCATCCAAATTAAGGATTGTTTTTGACATAGAGGCGTAGGCTGTCTGAACCCCCAAATATACCATATAAGGTCTGAGTTCCACAGCTCAGATTACCGTGGGGATGGAGTGGACTGAGTCAGTGCTTGCATCCCACCTCCCCCCACTGGCCACTGCATGATGATCTTCCCTCTGACTCGGAACTCGTTGCTTGCTGACTCAGGTACAAAACTGACTGGGTTTTCAACAAGAAACTACCACTGGGTCCTGAAGTGACCCTTCTTTGTGCTTGATGATACCAGCATTCCTTATGAACGGTCTGTAAAATGACCCAGCAGCTATAGCTTTTAATACAAAGTACCTTTGAAGCTATCACATAAATGATGCTCATAGATTTTTTAGTCCAAACAACAGTATCTATAAACTTGTTAGCTTCTGAATCAGCATAGTTTTGCTGGAAAGCATTATAGGAAGAGTTGTTTTGTTTTGTTTTCATCTACTTATAACCTTATTTCTACATTAACAATACTTAAAATCTACTCCTGAAGTCTCTGGTTGGGAGAAGTAATCAGTAACAACAACTCGCTGATTCCAACAGCTGCAATACGTGCTGTATAACCAAACGTCGCTTTTGATTGGGTCTGTGTGCTTGGCTGTGGACAAGAGCCTAGGGCTAGCAGGGGATTTCAGTGAGGTATGTTCCAACTGGGAGTGCCATCTGATTGCCCCTTCTTCTTGGACCTGGTTTCTTGACTCAAGACTATCTTTGAGGGCTTGAGGGTTCAGTTCTAGGACCAAGGCCAGTGGCTGAGCAGCCCATTAAAATCCTCAGGGGCACACAGTCTCCTTGGAGTACTTTCAAGTTCATTTCCAACAGACAACACAGGCCGCCAATAGAACTCTGCAGCCATGAAGGAGACTGGAAAAAGTTGCAAAGAACTGCTAGTTCGAGATCTGAACATGTCAGTATTTCTGTGATAAAATTATTTACACCAAAATGTTACTCAAAATGTAAGTCATCCCTTCTCATATTTGGGCAGTGACTACGAAGGAAGCGATACACGGGCAATCCCTTTGTCCCTCCTCCGTTGTACATACACGCCCTGTTGGGCTGACATTCTGCACTGGGGTCAGAACAGGTTCTATGTTTAGGTCAGTATTTTTCAAACTTGGCATTCGTGGGGAGGGAGGGGACACATCAGAAATTGTTTTGGGGGAGTGGGAAAACATAGCTTGAAAACAAGGTACTTAATGTTACTATATTGCATTCTTTATGATTCATGCAAATATATTTTGGAAATTTAAAAACTTTATAGAAAGATATGAAAAGTTTATGTTTATGAAAGGAGACATGGCATCCGTTAAAAAAAAGGTCAAAACATTCTGGTTTAAGTTATTGATCAGGGATTCTGGTGGACAGTGCTCAACACCTTGGCAGAGGTGGTAATAAAATCATGGCTTCCTTTTTCACTTCCTGCCCATTTCCAACCAGCTTTGGAGGAATGGTTTATATGTCCAGTCTGTCCACATTAACTATCTTTAACATGAACTTTAATGACAAAGGCTTAGTAGAAGCTAAATGTTACCAATGTCACCACTGCAATGAACATAAATAGTTTAAACACCCCTTTATTACCTCAGATGAAAGCAATTTATAAATGGGTGATGGGTCTTCAAAAAGTTCATAGACTGTGTGTACTATAAAAAAACTATGCAAGGATTTTTTTTTTTAATTTGCACCAAAATAAATACTTTAATCTCATTTTTCCACACACAAAAAAAAATGTTTAAGAGTGATTTTTGCTATAGGGCACATGCACTCGTCAGATAGAGAGAGACACAGAGACAAAAAGCGAGAAATAACCCCTCAGAGGGGATGGCCATGCCAGACCCTTCCCCGTTCTCCTGTTGTGATCTTGGGCATGCATACACACATGCCTGGCATGAGTTTTAAACTGCTGGGTCCAGGACTCAAACTGTGGTCAAGTCTGTGGGAGTCGAGCGATGCAACCATGATGTTATCTGCTGGTCCCTTTCCACAAAATTTTAAAGTCCCCTTGTCTTTTTGCAAAACCCAACTTATGCTAAATGTGAAAATGGTGGGAATGAAATTTCTCTCTCAATCATTATTACATCCATTCATTCATCCGATGAAACACTGAGTGATTGCCATGTGGCAGGCATGCAGGAGGGGCACCAACCAGTAGTCGACAGTCGCACTAACCTGTGTGAGAATAGATGTACCACAAGGCTCCCGTCAGGAGTGCTCCGATCACAAACGCTGCGAATGCAATGCCCATCACGGTTAGGGTGTCCAGACCATGGAAAACAGCTATTAAAGAGGAAAACCGATATAACTTTAAGTGAGTTTGCATCATATGCTGCAGCTCTATGTTTGATTCACAAGCAGTATCATACAGGCTAAGCAACGACTAATCAAATCTGAGAATGTAATGGGGATTTCAACAAACTACACTGTATCTTATCACTTGCAAATTTCTTCTTAAAGGAAAAATGAAATGAACAGGTTTCTAAGACAGTCCTAGTTTGCGATTTATTTCGAGCAACAAACTAACTAAAAATCAAATTTATAAACTCTGTTAAGTCTTAAGTCTATGGTCTCTTATTTGGATGGAAGCTGGCTTGAAAATTCACAACTTAAGATGTTGTAGGAAATGAGGTGAACTTCCATTACCAAATCCAACTCACTGCTCTTATTCATTGAACACCTCCAACAGTGAGACACTGCACAGAAAACACACACTTAAAATTTTCAAATATACTTCTGTGAACATTTTCAGGTATAAAAGATAACAGGAAAAGAAAAACAAAGAACAAGAATAAACTGTTCTTGTGGATTGGTCACTTCACTGTCCTTTGTGTATTAAACCCACAATCTTAACAACTACGTATTGTGTCATTTAAAACAACCTACTTATTTTTTTTTAACACTTTTTCAACCATGATCTTTCTATGAGGGGAATGGAAATACTTCTCAGTGGGGAGTAATGTCAGTTTTCTGGTCAGCAAAACATATAAATAGAACCAATTGTTCCTCCATTTGGCAAAGATTTTCATATTTGAAATTAATTCCAGGCTGCAGAAATAGAACATTTCCTTTCATTTAAGAGAACGACCTTCTTTGAGTCACTTAAAAGACTTAAAATCAGTTTCCAAGGGAGAGAGGTAAAATATCTCAGGCCTCTGTTTTTTTAAATATAAATGGAACGTATAGGAACCCCTCACTACTTCAATGCAGTTTCTACTTTCTGTTCTCGTTGGAAGTAGCTCCAGCTAATCTCTATATAAATTAAATCTCTCTGCCTTTTGATTCACTTCAGTGTAGAAGATTCAGTTGTAGACAAATACGGCCCTTCAGCAGCCCCAGCACACCCAAGGGCTTGGGAAAGTATGTCATAGTGGAAAAGAATTCAGAAGGACCCACACTGTCAAGTTCTGGTCCCCACTCTTCTAGGCCTCTGCCCTTTATTATTATTACTTTTACTGCTAGAGGATGCACATGCTTGGCAAAGACAGACAGAGGAAGAGAAGAAAGCACCCCCTCCCATGGGGAATGGAGCCATCTTTTGGGATCTGGGGCACTGCACACAGGCACACACACGTGCCAGCGTGTTTCTCAAGGCCCTGGTTTGGGCACTCAGACTGTCGTGTGGGATCTGGCTGCCCTGGCCTATGCCCTTTAATATGTTCCTTTAACGTCTGAAAAATGAGGATAACACTGCATTACCTGCTGAAGGCAGGGGGTAAACAAGGCAAGTTTGTGAAAAGGGTAAGGATCTCCTAGAAGGACTAGGAACTGGGAATAGCCCTCTAGAAGTTAAGACAGACCAAGTCATTGACATAACTATAGTTGAATCTAGTCCACATGGATCTTTCTTTCTGAGCTCATGGTATTGTTCAATAAGTATGTTAATATAATCCACTGAAGAGAATGCTTTATGAAGGGCTTGGAACAAGGAATTCCCCAGAGTGACTAGTACATGTGTGTGATGGGGTCAGCTATAGAGGCTAATCCTGGGAGTCTCCGGGAAGCACAGATCCTCCTTATAAGGAACATCATCTAGAACATCATCTAGCCGTCTCCTCCTGTACAAATGATGAAACTGGCCTAGACAGTTTCCAACTTATCATTCTCTAGTAACTGGTGCATTCTTTTTCTTAGATTCCCTCCCCCTGGCTCCCCCAAGTGTTAGACTAGAGATTATCTTGAAGATGTGGCAACTAGTTACGTTAGCACTCCTTGTCTGAGCATGTAACTATTACTCATGACACTTAAAGCAAACCACTGCTGGGCCAGCTAGTGGCACGGTAGATCCCATGTAGCCGATGGAGCAGTTCAAGTCTCAGATCTTGAAAACCATGCCAGGCCTGTGTGCATATACGCCCAAAATCCCAAAAAGAAAGGAGAATTGGAGAAAAAGGAATTGTGGTGGGACCATCCCCCATGGGAGGTTGCTTTCTCACTTGCTCTCTCTCTCCAACGTACATGCCCTATGACAAATGAAAAAAAAAAAAAGAAAGAAAAGAAAAAGAAAACCACTCCCACAGTTGTGTGCTAATACTTTCAGATCACAACAGATACCAGCTGCACATAATTTACTTATCTCTCTAAAACTAAGTTACTACCTCTCTATTCAGGCCACACATGCCAATGGATCAACAAATTAGTATTTTAAAATGGAAAAGGTAGAGGGGGGAGAAAAGAGGAGGATGAAGGGAAAGGGGAAAGTATAAGAAAAGAAGGGGAGGGAACCAGCAGTTAGCGTAATGGCTATGTCGCTGGACTCCCACGTAGTCGACTGTGGTTCGCGTCTCGGACCCGGTGGCTTACAACTCACGCCGGGTGCGTGTGCATGCGTGCCCAAGATCCCGAGAGGAGAATGGAGGAGAAGGGATTGCGGCGTGACCATCCCCCCTGGGGGGTGATTTCTCGCTTTCTGTCTCTATGTCTCTCTCTGTCTGTCTGGCGAGCGCACGCGCCCTATAGCGAAAAACCTCTCCAAAAAAAAAAAAAGAAAAGAAGGGGAAATAGGAAGGGAGAATAAGAGCAAAGGTCTCTCTATCAAAACTCAAAGCTTGGCAAAAGTTCGCTAACCAAATCATTCTTCCAAAAGCCCAGGAGGCATTATTTTGAAATAGTTGCATAAAGACTTACGTGGAGGAACTGGATTTGATTCCTTAATGTTTGGCCCTTTTTCTGAAACAAAAACATAAATTATAATGCATTCCATAGAGAAATCAAGATTTAAGCAAAGGGTCATCAAAATCTCAGCAGAAGCAAACACTTTTCTATTTGTTAACAAGTACTTTGTGAAACCTCTATCAGTGAGCCTCTTTAGATATCAAAACTGTAACATGGGTTACCCAGGAATGTTAAGCATTATACTTTGCTAAATTTAAATAATTCTTGAATTTAAAGAAAGTTTTTAGGCAAACACTGAAATTTTGGGAATTTGAGTCGGCCAACTCATAAGTGTATACATGTATTCCTACTTACAAAAGGATCCAATACCCATAAATATTACACTGCTCCAGTGTGTTCCTCCTATTATTCAACCTCAAAATATTATTTTAATGTATTCTTTTTTAAATCTTGCTACAAGGTGCATGCACTCACTCAGAGACAGAGACACACACACAGAGAGAGAGGGGGGAAGTGAGAAATCACCCCTGAAAAGGGATGGCCATGCCACCATTCCTTCTCCTCCATTCTCCTCTCAGGATCTTGGGCACGCACACACACATGCCCAGCCTATTTTCCAAGCCACCAGGTCTAGGACTCGACCTCACAGTCAGTCATATGGGATCCAGTTGCTTTAATCACCGTGCCACCTGGCCAGCCCTCTCTTCTATCCTTAATGTGATTGTCCTATAGTTCAGATCCTCTTCACCATTCATCTGTGCTATTACAGAGGTCTCCTTTCCTCCACCACTACCCTCCCCCTAAATAATACCTCCTCCACATTTGCCCCAGAGTGAAATTTCTAGAGCCCAGAGTGCATCATATTATTGCCTAAATTTAGCCACCTAATGACTCCCCTTTGTTTCTATGGAAAAAAATCCAAACTCTTAAGCAGGGCACACAAAGTCCTCCCTCTCTCCTCTACCCAGCCTCTCCGGCCTCCTTTCCTAATGTGGTCTTTCAACTATGCTGGCTCCTTATACTTAGTATTGAAGTCCCGAAATTCTCCACACTGCTCCCTGGTGTCATGTTTTGCAAGCCATTCCCTGGAACACCCCTCTCCCAAGGCCTGCTTTACTGGTAAGTTCACGGGGCGGCCTCCCCTGACTCTCCCAGGGCTCCATCTCCACCCAGGGAGGCTGGTCTCTTCCACCTTTGCTCATCCCTCCCTCGCCTGTTCCCTTTGCGCAGCAGCGTATCATCACTTTCTCCTGACCCGAGAGCAAGGTCTAGCTCTTACTCATCTGTACATTCTCAGGGCTCAGACTAGCATAGAGCAGGCCTTCCAGAAATGTTTGACAAAGGATGATTAAAATGTGGCTATAGCTTTTGAAAATGGAGACAACAGAAGAAACTAGGCATACAAGACTATTAAATGTCTGTGTGTTCTGACCTATCTGTCATGCTTTGGGGTTCATGCAGTGCTACGTAGCCAAGATCTCACTTGAGGTTCACACCAGCACTGTCGGGGAGGCAGAAAAAGGATTTTTAATTACTATTTTACAAATGAGCACCCTGGGACTCTGATATCATGTAACTAGCCCAAGGTCACAGCTGGGACGCATCAGAGCAGGGGTTGAATCAGAATTCCGAGTAGGCCGAATGATCAGTGAGTGTTGCTCTGTCCTTAGTTGGGGACTCACTGATTAAGAAATTACTCATGCACAGCTACTCTTTATCCTCAACAGTGAGAAGGGTGCAGGCCAGGGGTTCTTCATATAGCCTGTGGGCCAGGAATGGATTTTACATTTTAAAATGATTTTTTAACATATCAAAAGAAAATACTATTTCCTGACATGTGAAAATGATGTGAAATTCAACTTTACTCCATAAGTGAAATTTTACACGAACACAGCCATTTTCATTCACATTTACATATTGTCTGTGGGTGCTTTCCTGCTGCAACGGTGGCATTAAAAAGTTGGAGCAGGGATTGACAGGGCCACGAGCTGAAACTCTTCACTATCTGGCCCTTTATAGAAAAGAATGTGCTGAGCCCAGGCACAGACTCGATCCTTGTGTTTTAGTTTAAACATGACATGTGTGTAGCACCTCTCTTTTCACTTCGATTTTCATTCAATAAAGAAGGAATATACATACACCTTGGGCCAGCAGGTGGCATGGTGGTGGAGGCACTACTAGATCCCACATGACTGACTGCCTGACTGCTCAGTTCAAGTCCTAGACCTATCAGCTTGAAAAACACACAGGGTGCATGTGCATGAGTGCCCAAAATCCCAACAGGAGAACGAAGGGACTGCAGAGTTGCCATCTCCCCAGGGAAAGACTTCTTTCTATCCCTCTCTCCCCATTGAGCGCATACACCCTATAGTTAAAAAAAAAAAAAGAATAAAAGGAATATGTATCTTATATTCGAGTAAAAAAAAAGAAGTATTTATGAAAATTTGATCAAAACAAGAATTCACATTGATGTTTATAAAAATGAAGAAGCTGCACAGGGTGAAAAGAGACAGGATTGTAAATTCTCAAGATTAATCGTCTCAGCTGGGTTGATAACATTCTTGCAGCATGACCTATGAGTGGTCCAGCTCCAGGAGAAGGAATGGTATTGGATGAGTCAGAGCTATGACAATTGCATGGTGCCCCCTGGAGTTGTGCAACATGGTGGCCCTGGGATAACGGCATATGCAAAAGCTATACTTAAATAAAATTACTAAGAAAATACAAATGATGGTGTGTTTTTAGAAATGTCTCATTCAATAGACTGAACACAAACTAGCTATACTAACTATAAAAGAGACTCCCAGGAGTTTGGGCCCATAGGCCCTGTTGGCAGCAATAATAATGATGACACCTTACATTTGCACGTTTGTCCAGTGCTTAACATATGACAGAAAGCCTTCACTTCTATTATCTCTTCTCTAAACTCCCAAAAACCTGATGAGGTCGGAGTATCTAACCACAGAATTCTCCTTCTCTCAAGAAGTAGTAGTTTGACTCACTGAGTAAATCCAAAATACATTTAAAGCCTCTATAGTACGCATCATGTAAGAAATACATACACTTCTGGGAAGAGTTCCAACCAATCATCTGTGGTTAAACTTTGTCACTCAGAACCCCCAAGTGGTTTAAAAATAATGATTCTCCCCTAAAGAGACCTCACATGTAAGAATTTAGGTTTTACAGCAAGGCTTGTGTGATGGATGGCACTGTTTTAAAATTCTTAATGTACTTAAGTTATGATCTAACCCTCCACCCTCACCCCAAATGGGGCCTTTTCACAGAGCTAAACAGAAACAGCTGTTGCCTCACCCCTACACACACACACACACACACACACACACACACACCACAGTCCTTCACGATTTCTACGCATAAACAATTACAAGCACAGACCTGAGGTTAAAGGACTTATCGTTTTTGTTTTTTTCCTGCTTCAAAGTCCCCAATAACCCCTGAGTATAACTAAAATAGTTTGATCTCCACCAGAACCCTATAATCAAGTTGGCAAACTGAAAGGAAAAGAGTGGACACTACAATATTTACTTATGGTTGAAGGATAAGATTGTAAGAAAGGAATCCTAGCTATTGCTGTAAAGAGAATTTGAACAATAAAGATTTCTTTACAGAAAGGAAAAAATACAATCAACATTCTGGATTAAACTTTTTCATATACCCTGAGCAAATTTTGGTCTACCTCTAGAACCAAAAATTCTGTCCTCAGATTGCGAGGCATGTTTTTCATAAACGGGATGTTTCCGGGGTTATGCATGAGTAACTGACCACAGCTTTTGGAATCCGGTTTTCAATTTAGTTCTCCTAAACACCACAGGACTGCGCAGGCCCACAGGGAAATAAGGCGTCAAACTGGTACCCACATCTGCTGGTATTTGGCAAAGAGGCGAGGATGGGACGAGGAAGTCTCCTCTGGGAGACCCAGAAGACCTCTGCGCTTGCTTCATTTCCAAACGGGTTTTACGAACTTGACTTGACTGTAACTAACCCTTCTCTAGTTCTTTCAATGTTTGTAACATTCGCAGTTACCAGGTCACTTATCAGCATCTCACCACTAGACCAGTGGTGCTCACCCCAGGAGGGGAGTTGGGGAAGTTTTTGCTTTCAGGAGACATTTAGAAATGTCTGGAGTCTTGTGAGGGGGGAATGTGGCCATTGACAGTGGGTAGAGACCAGAGATGCTGCTAAACATTCTACAATGCACAAGCAGCCCCACCCCCAAAACAAAGAGTAATTCAGCCCAAAACGTTGAGAACGCTGAGAGAAGAAACTGTTCTACATTGTAAAAGCCTTAAAGACAGGATAATTTGTGTCCACCACATGCTTAGCATATAGCAGGTACTCAATAAACATTACTGGAATAAATAAGCATAATTATATATCATATATATCTTATTTTATAGGGTACTTCCCTCAGCAACCCAAACTTCACACTGCTTTCAGAGTGCTCTTACTAAATGACCTAATCACTAGCATCCTACTTTAGATCTTTTTGATGGTTCTTAACATTTTAGAGCTCATACTGCAATATTTATGAATTAACAAATTTGCAGGTTTCCTTCAAAACAATCTAGTGTGCTGTAGTACGTGATAAAGTAAGATTCTCCATTAATTGATATTTGTTGAAACGAGATGGTGGGTTCATGGGAGTTTATTCTACTATCTTATTTTTGTATATAGTTTGTACATAGGAAATGTTCTAACATAAAAAGTTTTTTAAATGTGAAGCATTTTAGAAATGGAATTAAAATAAAATCCCCATGATATCCTTGTCCTTTAATGGATAGGTATTGACTGCCTCAATCTGTCAATTAGGCATTTCTACCATCTTCCTACCTGACTCCTGTCATCTCTACTTTAGCCTGAGGACAAAACCCAGCTGGTTTTTCAGAGTATTTTTGTTCAGGAAAAATCATATGTGTTCCAAAAAAGTAATGCCTCTCTTGGATTAACTTCCAACTGATGTTTGCAAAATCTACCCCCCTTCCCAAAAAACACTCTAGTTTGGCTGAGAGGTTGAGAGAAAGGAGAGGAAATTAACATTTACATGCAGGTGTTTTTATTTTTAAAAGTCATGTGGTGGAAATGGGGAGGAAATTTAGTCTTTCAAACACTTGCTAAGAATTAAGTATTATATATAAATCTTGGCAAATGTGGGAGGGATACTGCTTCTATGTTCACACGTCTTTGCGTACGGTCTCTAAGTTTCAGAGAAATGGTTACTCCTCCTTTCATCATTTTTTAAAAAATCACTGATGTGGTGTAACCAATTTTATTGCATAAGACTAAGTGTACTCAAATGCTGTAAAAAGTGGTCACGGTGTCCAAAACAAACAGTCTATACTTCAAAATATTTCAGAAAATATGGTAGGATGGCACCACCTCAAATATTTTAATTGTTTTGCCATAAACCATAATGTGCATAAACTATCCATGTTTTCTGGGCTGTTTTTAGTGAGTTACAATCCAGAAACTTCTCCTGAATTTGAATACTCACTTAAATGGTTTAGGTTTATATGTTCCCAACATCTTAACCCTTTGGGGTTCAGATGTTTTTCTAAAACTCAAAATTCTTTCTCTTCCTTTCAGATCAAAATTACATTCAATATATTTTGAATACCGATGTGATCCAGTATGAAGAAAGGAAAGAGAAAGGAGTGGGAGAGGGGGATGCAGAGATAGATGCCTGTGTTACTTGGAGCTTTCATTAAAAACTATAGTTGGGCCAATCAGCTGCTGTGGGGATTAAGCTGGATGCTACACAGCCGACTGTGAGGTTCGAGTCTCAGAACCAGTGGCTTAGAAAGGTGGGTGTGTATGTGTGCGAAAAATCAAGAGGAGAATGGAGAAGGGATTGCAGCATGACCGTCCTCCCAGAGGGGAGGGGAATTTCTCACTTACCCCCACATCTCTCTACAGGAGTGCATGAGCTCCATCCGTATACATATATATGTATGTGTGTGTGTATATACATATATATACATACATATATATATATGTGTGTGTGTGTGTGTGTGTGTGTGTGTGTGTATATATATATATGTATATATGTAAAAAACTATAATCAGTCTCCATTGGTATAAAGTTTAGCAGCACAAGCTCTAGAACCAAAGTGCCTAGATTTGAATCCCAGGTCTACTATTTACTGCTACATTATTAATACCTAATTATTATCTGGCATGAGAAAGAGCAAGTTGCTGTCTTCAATTACTACCAGGATTACCTCTCTCTGAATAGGTAAGAGTAACAGATGGAGTCCCAGAGAGCTGTGCTATTGTTAAGCCACTTTCATATATTATACAGGGCCAGCTGTTGCCCAGCTGTGATTACCTGCAACCCAATTAATTTATTCTTATTTTTCCCCTGAACCCAATAAAAAGGAACAATTTGAACAATCCATTTATACAAAGACTGTGTCTGTTATCATTTTCAAATGTTGAAAACCAATCGATGAAGGTAAAAACAACAAAAACACTGCTCAGGAACTAATAAGCATCAGATCAGCACATTTCACACCAACTTTTAGGATGGTCGAGAAATGAATTAAAAATATTTTGCTTCTTCAAATGGCATAGTTGAGTGTTATATCTGAGAGGGCCTCTTTGGAAGTCATCCAGTCCAGATAAAGAAAATGAAACCCAGAGAGGTGAGGGAGTTCTCCACGGTAAGGGCCCACCGCCAGTTAGAGAAAGCAGAGAGCAATGCCCTAGGCTCCCAGCTCCGTGAAGTGCCCTTCCTCCCTACATTATCCAGTCTTCCCCAGGTGAGCATGTTCTTAGGAAGAGGACAGATACCAACACCAGCTGTGACCGTAGGAATGGCACCACTACTTTTACAAAGGTCATTCAAACAAATAAGAAACTGCAAGTCCCCACAGAGCCGCCCCTGTTGCCTAGCCTCTCCAAATCCCATCTCCACAATGCTCAGATCAGACCAGCTGCTCCAAGCCCTAGATTGGCTATCAACAGCACTTGGCAGGTCCCCCAGATAATGCCCACCTACTGGAGAAAGGCTGCTCACTGGTTTGTCAAGGTCTTGGTGGTCCCCACTCCTCTCTGACCCTCAGGGTAGTAGGGGAAACCTGCAGCTCTGGCTGTGAAATATCTACCGTTAGAGGCTTGGATTCCACTTTCACTTTCCCAACCTTTTCTCAGTGTGACATCGTAGATGGCAAAACTTCTGGATAGTGATAGGCTGTTCCCAGGCAGTGGCAACTCCTAACTGCCCACACATCCCATATGGTATTTCGTTCACCCTTCAGAGGCCGACAGCTGCCTGGTGAGTCCTTGCTTCGGCATGTCCCTTGGAGATGTGATATGGGCCCCTGTCAGATGTTCTCCATGATCCCTGGGACCCTGTAGCCACCCTGAATCCATCTCCTTAGGGCCCAGCTCTCCTTCTTGGCTGGTGTGGCTGCTTGGTCTATGCTGGGTCTGGCTCTGACCCACCTGCCCTCTGCACCTTTAGGAAGAGGCACCCTTGGCTTCAAGCAACAAATGTGATTGTGTAAGATTCTGAAAACTGAACTATAAAATGCATTCAGGCAGTGGTTCTCAATCTGCTCTCTTTCTGGAACACCTAAAATGGACAATGTTCACAAATGTAGCACCCCCTCAAAGGCAGCTGCCACTCTGACAAAGCACTACAATGGCGTGCAGCCAGCACAACCATTACCTATAGATCACAGACAGGTGAGCAATGGAGGTAACCCTTTCTCACATATTCAAGTAAGCATATTTGAATGCAAGGGAGAGTGGCATTATAACAGGGGCAACCTTGCCTCTGACTGGATTTTTGAAAAAGAATATCATTTGGAATGTATCACTTACCACTCAGTCACAAGGGCAAAAGGGGAACCAGTTAAAGGAAAGGCTCCTTGAGCAAAAAATCATCTTCTGAAGTTACTAACTGGCCTTTAATGTACCTTGTGAATAAAACTAGATTTTGATTTATAGTACTGGATCTTCTTAAGAAGCAGACCCTTCCCCAGACCCTTTGTCTCTCAAACGTACCTTTAGTTTCTACTTTGTGGTGAATCACAGCAAGGGGCTTGGTAAAGGTCTTCTTATTCTGCATGAGAGCCCAGATCATCGAGGCGTCCAGCGAGGTGCAGGCTTCATCGGGAGGCACGCACTGCAGGGAAGCAGAGCAAGCAGAGGTAGGGTCACTCAGCAGCACCTTCCCCAGCTCAGCCTGCACAGCCAGTCGTGCTGCGGCCCTTTTCACGCAGCTCACATCTGTTTTCCCCAGAGTATAAAGTTTGGGTGTTTTTTTTTGTTTTTTTTTTTATTTTTATTTTTTTATTATTATTATTTTTTTTTTTTGAGAGGTTTTTGCTATAGGGCGCGTGCGCTCGCCAGACAGAGAGACATAGAGACAGAAAGCAAGAATCACCCCCCAGGGGGGATGGTCACGCCACAATCCCTTCTCCTCCATTCTCCTCTCGGGATCTTGGGCATGCACGCACACGTGCCCGGCGTGAGTTTTAAGCCACTGGGTACGGGACGTGAACCGCGGTCGACTACGTGGGAGTCCAGTGACAGAGCCATTACGCTAACTGCTGGTTCCCAAGTTTGGGTGTTTTTAGATGAAAATAATAATCTAGGAGACCGTTTATTGATAGCTGCACTTAAAGATGTAAAATTGTGGGGCCAGCAGGTGGTGTGGTGGTTAAAGTGGTGGAATCCCACAGAGCTGACCACAGTTCAAGTCCTGGACCTGGCAGTTTAAAAATCATGTTGGGTGTGTGTGCATACATGCACAAAATCCTAAGAGAAGAATGGAAGATAAGGGATTGCGGCATGGCCATCCCCCTAGTGGGTGACTTCTCACTTTCCCTCTCTGTCGTTCTCTGGCGAGTACACACACCCTATGGCAAAAACCAACAACAACCAAAAAGAAGTAAATACTGCTGGATGGCTTATAAATATTGTCCTCCCCTCCCTTCCTCCCACAAAATAACTAGAGGTTTTAGTGTTATTTAGTTTGAAAAGTAGAGAAACTATACGAGTAATGTTGGCCCCTTGCCAAGCTGGCTTCATATAAATTGTTCGTGTTTGTGATTTGTGATTGTGGGAAACTTCATGTACTGCATGATAAAGGCAACAGATTTTACATTTGTTGTCCAAAAAGATAATCATGCTGTCAAGTTTCATTTTTGTTTTTTAATCCTTATATGGGCTCATGCAAAATTAAACTTTCCAGGGCCATCTGCTTTTAATGTTCCAAAATGCAGGTCCTGGGGAGTCATGTCCAGGTGTGGAGGGCAAGGGGCTCAGCCACTTCTGACTACGTTAAGGCCTCACACTTAAAATAAGCACCCCTGGGCTCACGCTCACGATACCTGTTTTCAAAACAATGTGACCACACTCCAGTTCCTTTCCAAGAACTTTGGGGGGGGGGGGTTCCCTGTCTATGCTCATCAACAGATGAAATTCTAATGCAAACAACACCCATTTTCTTTTGTTTTAAGAAGAAATACATCAATTTTTGAAAAAGCCTATTGCAAGACATCCCAAGAAGCTCATTGAGTTCTAGCTCCTCCAATCACGAAATAGCAGACACTAAGATTTATCTTCATTGGTGCTCTGAGCAACACATGTCAGACACATACTGTGAGAAGACCATCCCCATCTTTACCAAGAGAAAGAGAAAAGGCTTTACAGTAGTGCTCTTATAGAGAAGCAATGGATTTTTTTGTAGTGGGATATGATTATTGAAAAGATTTGCATTTTACTTTCCTATTTTACTTTACTCTAACTTTACTATTAATTCTTCGATTAAATAAGAGACTATAATTCTATGTCTAACTCAGCAGTGACCCTGGGCAAGACACTTAATGCTCTGGGCCTCAGTTTCATCAGCAAAAGGCAGGGTTGAACCCAACAATCACTGAGCCCTGTTCTGAGAGGATTCTTTGGCTCTCACTGTTGTCATAGAAAGCTCTTAGAAATATCGAAGTATTACCTAGAAACAGCAAACAGCAAGACAGTGGTAACAGGTCATCTATCCAAGTCTCTGCTATATAAATGGTGGACTGCTGTTACGTCTGCTGTCCGAATAGCTCCTCTAGCCAGGAGGGAAGCCAGGTGTTATTAATTTAATTTTATAGATGAGGAAATGAAGGTCCTGAGGGTTAAGAGACTTGCTTGGGAGTAAATGGCAATTTGAGGTTTAGGGTCATATCCCATCATGTCATATACTCTGAGACTTAGAATTCTCCTTAGAATGTTCTAGAAGAAAATATTAAGATAATTTTCACAGATTAACATACTGTGAAGCTGGATTGTTCCGGGCCAGGTTTGGAGAGAGCTAACAGACAAAGCCACCAGCAAAGATCCCTGCTCACTCCCAGGTCTCCCCTCTTAGATTCCTAATTCCTAAAATGTATCCTTCTGCCCACAGGAAGCAGCTGGGTCCCCCCGGCAAGCAATCAGTTCCCCAGGGTTCTCTGCCACTGTCCAATAAGTCCCAACCTTGATGGCTACTGGGAGGTAAATGCCCACAAGGCCAAGACACCCTATTTCTCAAAGCAAATGAATAGATACAGTCTAAATCACCTTACTGGGGGAAGGGAGAGACTTTGAAAGTTCAAAGGAAAAATGGAATTAAAAAATCAGTTTATTTTGGTACAAAACATTTTTGAAATCCATGCAGTTTTATTTTTTTTTTCCCGAGAGGTTTTCGCTATAGGGCGCGTGCGCTCGCCAGACAGACAGAGAGACATAGAGACAGAAAGCGAGAAATCACCCCCCAGGGGGCATGGTCATGCCACAATCCCTTCTCCTCCATTCTCTTCTCGGGATCTTGGGCATGCACGCACACGTGCCCGGCATGAGTTCTAAGCCACCGGGTCCGGGACATGAACCGCGGTCGACTATGTGGGAGTCCAGCGACATAGCCATTACGCTAACTGCTGGTTCCCAGTTTTTTTTTTTTTTTTTTAATAATATGTATTTTCTATAAACTTTTCTTTTTCTTTTTCTTTTTCTTTTTCTTTTTTTTTTTTTTTAAATTTTGCCAGAGGGTGTATGTGCTTGCCAGAGAGAAAGAGAGAGGCAGAAAGAGTGAGAAAACACTCTCTATGGAGGATGGTCATGCCACCATCCTTTTTCCTTCATTTCTCCTCCTTTTGGGATTTTGGGCACTCATACACACATACACACACACACACACACACAGGGTATGTTTCTCAAGTCACCAAGTTTAGTACTCAAACTGCATGATCAGCCATGTGGGATCCAGCCATCCAACCACCAGGTCACAGGCTGGGCCCCTTCCATGAACTTTTTAAAGACCCTAAATATGTGCTTCCTAATCATGATCAATAGAATTAGATTTGCTATATTTTCATATGTAAACAAAATTATCTTTGGCATTATGAAATGAATGCCCAGGGAAATATAATGTGCAAGGGATTCAGATCAATGATAATCTATCCAATAATTATTTCTCCTCCTACCTCTACACCTCTCTCTTACAACCTGTGTATTACATGGGAGCATTTCACCCATCTTGCATTAACAATATGGCTCGATTTGTAGCCTTCTAGACACCGATTGATATGTGACTTCAAAAGAATTAGAAACCAGTCTGTCCTGTATGGGAGATACCTAAGGAATATGTGCACATATATAATTCTACGTAATTATGGCAGGTCGAAAAACAAAACTACAGCGAAGGTACCATTTTTACATTAGACCAAAGTAGTGAAATACCATAATTCATTGCAGATCCTCCCCCCAGGAGCCACTCCAGCAAGGTCTAATGGCTCTGATTTCTGTTATGACCACAGAATGTACTGGTTCCATATGGGAGTGACATGAGGCAAACATGACGAACTGATATGAAATTGAGAAAAATTAAAATATTTGTTAGTTTCCCTTCAAAGCCCTCCAGAGATAAGTCAACCTTATAATCCACACAGCAAAGGTCAAAAAACAATGGCAATACAAGCCTCAGTGGGACCTGGAAAAATCAGTCCTCAAACTGAACTTGTCCTTCCAGCTCGCTGTACTTTTGGCACCACGCACTATCTGAACAGCGAGAGAAAGCCAGGCTTCTCCCTCAACGGAAAACAGTTTTGATTTATCACTTATAAGGTACTACTAAGTAGCACACATGGAAAAAAAAAATCATGCTGTCAGGATTTATTTTCCTCAGCTCCATAAAACTCACAGTTCCCTGCTAACGCTAAGTTTATTACGTTGATCGGGCAGTTCCAAAACCAAAACCCTCAACCTGCAATAACTTGGGATTCAAATTCTCTGGTAGGTTACCACCTCATCTAAAAATGCCAAAATACCAGCTCAAATGGATGAAGGCCCACTAACCTTAGGCAGCTTCTGGGGGTCCTTTTCTTTCTTGGTGCACAATGTGAGCTCACACTGGAGAAAGAGCAGTGAGGTGTTGAAGACGGGCTTAAAGACAAAGCTGAATCGCTTCTTGTCCATCTCTGCCTGAGGGATAGGAAAGCGCACTCTTCTGGGACTGTAGAATTTCACAGATTCATCCTTAGGGCAAATGTTCTCAATGATGGTGTAATCAGACAGTCTATCAGGGTTCGAATATGGAGAGATAAAGCACGTTTGGATAGCGAACCCCAGTTCTTGGTCTGCCTTAGTAACAGACACCTACAAAAACAAAACAAAACAAAACCCAGAAAGGTCAATTCAGAAATCAGTTAGCATCTGACTTTTAGTTTAGGTATCAGGACAATATGTACATAGCCCTTTGGATAAGATATTTGCTTTATTTTCATAACATATTTATAGAGTTCTTTTCTTCCCCCCTCCCCTTAATTTGCTAGCAGGTGCGTGCACTTGCTGGAAAGAGACAGAGAAAGAAAGGGAGGAAAAGCAAGAAAGCACTACCATGGGTGGTCACACCGCAATCCCTTCTCCTCCATTTCTCCTTTTGGGATTTCGGGAATGCAGGCACACATGCCCAGTGGTTTTCAAGTCACCAGGTTGGAACTCAAACTGCACAGCTGGCCATGTGAGATCCAGCTCCATAACTACCACACTACCAGCTGGCCCTAACCTTCTTTCTAATTATAAATATAGGCTCGTTGGAGAAAGAAATATTTTCCATTTAACCTGGAAATGGCAGGTAACAGTCAATTATTTAGTTCAAATGCCAACCTGGAAGATTCAAATACAAAATGAATAAGTTTCTTCAACTTTCTATAAATCCTCTGATAGATAAAAATAAAGCACACCATGCACCTTAAGACTAAATTTTCCCCAAATAAATAAAATACCAACAGGCAAAGCCCTTAACATCAAAATAGCGTACTTGTAAGCCAAGTTCTTTTTAAAAAGTGCTCATAAAATAAAGAGTGCAGAGCAGAATCTATTTAACCTAAGCAGGGAAGACTGAGTTTCTAAACTGCAATAAGTCACAGTGAATTAAACATTGCAGTAAAGTGATAGATTCATCTTAAGTCCTGCTTCATCTACAAGCAGGCAAAGCTGGCCTCTGGTGCTAGGCCTCAAGGATAGTGCAGTCTGGTGGCCATCAAGGACCTGGCAAAGTGGCCCAGCTACTCAGGTCCAAACCAGCCTTGTCAAAAACTCTCCCCTCACTCTTTCAGCACAGAGACAGTTTAAGGGAAATCTAATCTGGAAACATTTCCGACTCATTTACACTTCCCTCTTACAAAATATTTGTATGAGCTATATCCAAATCTTGTTAAGGTTCTTTTCTTTAGAAACAGGAAATAGTATATAGCCAAGTGTAAACAGAATTGAAACCGCAACTATCCTGAACTCAGCTAAAATCCCTGGACCTGCCTGGATTCTCCACTTGGTGACTCCATATGAAACACTGTGTGAGTCACCCCTCCCCTCGATCCCTCGCTCCCTGACTAAACTTAGGATGAAAATAAACTTCGACACTGTAGAAATAAAGCTAGTCCTTACCCAGAGGCCAAAAAGCCCAAGACTCCTTTCAAGAGACTTGGAGATATAAACAAACTTTCCATTTTGAGAAACCCAGGGGAACCCCCTAACATCGAATGGGGCTCTAAACCCACAGCACTGTTGTGAAAGAGCTCCACGTGGTCCGCTACGGGACACTCAACAATGAACATGATGAACACCAGGAAGGTACTAATGAGGATGACTCTGAGAAGGTCACCTTGTGGTGACAGTCTGTAAATATGAACACTTTCTCATTTTTGCAATATTTCTGAAAAACAGGATAGTCTATCTTAGAAAAATGGAAAATTACATATATTCTACTGGGTCAATGGAAAAATCATGGCATATTTTTTCATGTTTTCCTATGCAAAAATGTGTCATGACTTTTCCAACAATGCATTATTATAATACAACATCTTTACCTTGAACTCCGAACCCATGATGCAAAAATGTATAACTTAAAGAAAATGTATAATGGTAAAATGTCCAGAGTATCCTAAAAGTTGTCTCGGAGGAAAAAAAATAATAAAGTGTGTGTGTGTGTGTGTGTGTGTATCTTTTACTCTAAACTGGACCAGAAATGAGTTAGAAGAATTATGTGCTCTACAGTAAGACAAGTCTAAGGAAATTTGATGCTCTGTTGGTCACATGCTGTGATGATGTATGAAAAGATATAAATGGGACAACAAGAATGAAAAACAAACAAAAAAAAACCCTACTAATAACTTATTTCAAGTAAACCAACAGTGTGGGAATGGAAGACTCAGTTTCCTCCCCAGTAGAATAAAGATAGCTATACCTATAAGACACTGTTACTGTGAGAAATAGTAACGGAGAAGTTACACGGAAATGACAAAGTTCCAAGACAGTCAGTAAATGTAATTTCTTATTAAAAGTGTAATTCTAGACTTGAATGTCTTTGGTTATAAACATTTATTTTAATTGCCAGGGAGTACATGTGTTTGCCAGAGAGGGAGGGAGAAGGTACCTCCAAATGGAATGTGATCACACCACAATTCCTTCTCCTCTATTCTTCCTTCCAGAATTTTGAACATTCACACACATGTACCCAATGTGTTTTTGAAGCTGCCAGGGCCAAGACTTGAGCCACATGGTTGACCATGTGGGATCCAGCTTCCTTAACTGCTAAGTTATGGGGCCAGCTCAATATTTTTGTTTTATTTTTTAATTCCCTTAAGCAAATGGACTAAAAGAAAAAATGCCGTTATGTGAGCAATGACCACCCAGAGATGACCAAAGAACAGGTGGCAAAACTGATAATGTCTTGGATTAAAAGGGAGGGAATAGAAAGTCTAGAGGGAATAGAAGATTCTGGAAGGGGATAAGAAAATGGTTAGGAGAAGAAACCGGGAAGTGGTTCTTAAAACCAATTTAATGACTTATTAAGTTTTACTTAATCCAAGTAAAAATTGTTCCTATCAGCAGTAGAGTCCAAACTAGGAAATAACAATTAAGCATGTCTGCTATCCTATTTAGCAAAACATTTATAGATTCTCTCTCATATTTTATGTAGCTTAAAATAACTTTAAAAATAAATAAGTTTATAAATTTCACCCTCTTTTCAAATTCTCCTCAATATACTTGATAATTTTAATGGTAGCAAAAAAGATTTAGTCCACTTTTTTTATCACTTAACAATGCCTTTTTCATAGCTACCAAATTTAACTACTAAAAATACATGTGATATATGAAAAGGTATAAATGGGAAAACTAGAACAGAGAAAAAAACCTACTAATAACTTATTTCAAGTAAGCCAATATTGTGGGAATGGGGAGAAAAAAAAAATCCAAACTAAGACCACTGATTAGCATAAATCAGCAAAGCCAGGCCCATATTTGGAAAAGAACGAACTTCACTTAAGTAGTGTCCCGAAAATCCATTGAGCAATAGGCAGTTGCTGACCAAATACATATGTAAATTGTGCATCCAGAGAGGCAGGAGGATTAGGAAAGATCTATGGGGTCATCAGAAAAGTTATGATGTATTTTTCTATATTTTTCTGTGCAAAAATGCATCATGACTTTTCCAACGACCAAATATAATTAGCAACAGAATACAGAAAAGTGATACATATTCCCCAGTCAGAAAAAAAAGATGTGCCCAAAGACAGAGAACTCTCAGAACAGGGAGTCAAAAAAGAGATGAGGCGGAATCTCTCTGATCAAGGAAAACACCAACTACAGCCAGCAGGCTTTGCCCTAGAGTCAGTCTAGATGTGAGAATTATTTGTCTATCCAAAACAGAAATATGTGCACTGAAGTCATTTCTTTTTTTTTTTTTTTTTTTTTTTTTTTTTTTTTTTTTTTTTTGGAGAGGTTTTTTGCTATAGGGCGCGTGCGCTCGCCAGACAGACAGAGAGAGACAGAGAGACAGAAAGCGAGAAATCACCCCCCAGGGGGGATGGTCACGCCGCAATCCCTTCTCCTCCATTCTCCTCTCGGGATCTTGGGCACGCACGCACACGCGCCCGGCGTGAGTTGTAAGCCACCGGGTCCGAGACGCGAACCGCGGTCGACTACGTGGGAGTCCAGCGACATAGCCATTACGCTAACTGCTGGTTCCCAAGTCATTTCTAACATATGGATAACATATCCTATTTCAACTCCTTAAGCTTTTCACCCCTCACCCAGGGAAGCTTAGCACCAAGACCAGCTTATCAGATGATGACTCCCTGCCAGACGAGCAGACAAGATGCCCAATTGAAACATGAACGGTTGTGCCCAGAGCACAAAAAATAGTAGGCATCCTAGTATCATAAAGAGAGTTATCTTTTCTAGAATCCAATCTGAACCTGGATATTTGCACTGATAAGTGGTTGTATTTTCTTTCTTTCTTTAAAAAATAATTGTCAGAGGGCGTGTGTGCTTACCAGAGAGAAATAGAGAAACAGAGAGAGAGGGTGGAAGCACCCCCTAATGGGGTATGGTCACACCAAATCTCTTCTCTTCCATTTCTCCAACGTTCTGGGATTTAGGGCACACATGTATACATGCCCAGCATGTTTTTCAAGCCACCGAGGCTATGATTTAAACCACTGTCAGCCATGTGGGATTCAGCTCCCTTAAATGACTAGGCCATGGGGCCAGCCCAAGTGTTCTTCTTTCGAATAGCATTTCGAGGATAAATGATAGTGGCAACCAGAGGGTAACAGTGTGGGCTCAGGAGCCACATGACCTGAGTAGGAACTCTGAAACAACTCTACTGGCTATTATCTGTGTAACCTCGGACAATTTTGTGCCTTAATTTTCTCATCTTAGTCCATTCTCATGGGATCGCTCTAAAGAGTTAAATTAAAGGACCAGAAGTTGGCATAATGGCTATGTGGCTCAACTCCCATGTAGTTGACCGTGGTTCAAGTCCCGGACCTGTTGGCTTAAACTCACACCAGGCGCATGTGCATGCGTGCCCAAGATCCTGAGAGGAGAATGGAGGAGAAGGTATTGTGGCGTGGCCATCCCCCCTGGGGGGTGATTTCTCGCTTTCTGTCTCTCTGTCTCTGCCTTTCTGGCAAGTGCATGCACCCTATAGCAAAAAACCTCTCCACACACACACAAAAAAGAGTTAAATTAATGGCTGTAATATTTATAACTGTGTGTAGAACATAAATCTGTAGTAATGTTAATTGTTGCTATTTCACTATTACTACTACCTAATATTTTGTAGTCATTCCATATTTAGGCTATGCATGATTATTACTGTTATACAGAAAATGATTGTTATACATTTATAGAATTTAGATAGTGTTCTACATTTCACTCAAAGTGAATGCAATTTAGAGGACATAATTTGAGGTGGTTTTACATATTCAATGGTTAACTCTGACATTGCAATTACTAAATTACTCTTCCAAAAATGTAAGTACAAAGAAAGTACAAGACTTTATTAGAACTTATATGGTATAGCCAATTTTTTCAAGCATTCATCTACAAAATACTCTCTCCAATTAGCATAATGTATTAAATCCTGAAATCTGCTTTGGTCAAAAATCAATCTGGATGTATTTTCTGAACCAATTGCTCACCCACAGCTGGTCAATGGCTGCTGGGGGAGGGGAGAAACAGGAAGAGGGCTTATATAAGGTGCTATAGCTAATGTCAGAAGAACAACTCAGCACTAACCTGAAAGCCCAAGACCAATGTGCAGGTCTTACCTCAACATAAACGTGTCCATTCTCTGCCACAGAAAAGACCCCTTGGGAGGGCACCAGGAAGAGGTCAGTGTTGTACAGTTCCATGTTGAAGGTGATGTTCCCATTGGGCTGGTCCTGGAATCTACTGGGACTCCTCACCTGCTTCAGGCTACAATTAAACTGGGGAAAAAAAAAAATCTCAAATGGATCAAAATAAATCAGTCTTATGAAGGATGAAGGCTCTATACTTCTATGAACTTTGATCTTTATCATTTAATCGTATTTTCTGATAGTCCCTAATAAAAGCCACCCACATAGAAAACATTCTCCAGAATCCCCTACTAAAAACAGACACATACCACCACAATTTCAGATTGGCCAAAGAAGGAAGCATCTCCTTCATCTATATCTCCTGGAAATCCATTATCACCAGACTCCAAATCTTCATAACCATCTGGCCAACCACTGCTATCCCCAGGGGGTGGGACCTGTATCACAATCTAAAAGGCAAAGAAAGCACAGCTAATGTTATAAAAACACCAAGCATTCAGTTCTCCCTAATAGGAACATCCATGTAATAACTCAGACATAAATTTTAAAAATTAACTTTAAAACATAAAAGCTCCAAGTTTTAGGATTTTATCTTCAAACCGATAAAGCATGAGAAGCCCAATGCAAGTTCAAGTTAAGATCCAAACTAAAGTTTGTATTTTCACTTGTGAGAAATACAGATGTATTTTGTTTTTGTGTTTAATCTGCCAGAGGTCGCATGCGTTCACAGGAGACAAACACACATACACACACACACACACACACACACACACACAGAAAGAGAAGGAAAGTAAGGAAGCACTTCTCATAGGGGACAGTATGCCACAATCCCTTCTCCCTCCTTCCGGGGTTTTGGGGGTGTGTACACCTGGGCCCAGGGTGTTTCTCAAGCTGCCCCAGTCTAAGACTTGAACCATGCAGTGGTCCATATAGGATTCAGCTGCCTTAACCTAACCAAGCCACAGGCTGGTCCTGTATTTTGTAACTATATTGAATAACTGCAAATTATTTCAAGCGGTGAGTAAACACTAGACTGAAGTGGAGTTGACTGAGGTGGTCAATAGGCTTGCCTATTGAGAGAGAAATCGCCTCCCTGGGATTGGCCAACACCACAATCCTTTTGCCATTCTCCTCATGGGATTTTAGGTACCCACACACACATGGTGCCAGCATGTTTTCCAAGCCACTGGGTCCAGGACTCAAACCACAATTAGCCATGTGGAATCCAGCTGCCTTAACCACTATGCTACTGGCTGGCCCATCTGAACTCTATCTTTAATGCCCCTTTTCCCTAATATCTTTCTGTATGGTATATGGATGCAGAAAAGAACAACTTGCTTTACCCCAGGACAATCTACCTTAATATTGGTTGACATTATTATTCCTAGGTTAATTCTAAATAAGATGCAAAAAGTCCCCAAGGACCATGACTCCATTAATAAAATCCTAATTTCTTCTACTTGACATAATTGGCTTTTAAACATGATGCAAAACAAAAACGTAGAGTAAATCTAAAAATTACTGTAAGTAATTATAACTGGTACTAAGAACTGAAATAGTCACTGAATAGAGTAGAATGGAAAGAGAGTGAAGAAAAACCATCTCTGTCTTCTTTACAAGGTCTTCAAAAAGAAGTACTGATACAATTGAAGTACCTAGGCTATTTCTTATCTTGAATCTCATCATAAAGAAAATAAAAAATATATGAGAAAGAAGAGACTTTGAGGGATCCTGAAATGTCTTTTTCTCGTGTAGCAGCCAATATTCTTTGTTTGTTTGTTTAACAGATGGATTACCATAGTCTCGTATTGCTATTGACTTGGATACCATTTTAAAGTGGCAAAAATCAAGTACAGCAGTAATATATGTCATTCGTTGTATCTGGAGGAACTATGTGGTTGTAAGAAGGTTAGTGCTGTAACTAACAGGAAATCAAGGTTAATACATTAATTATTCATGTAACAAATGGAGATTAGCTGGGTCAGCTGGAAAGACTAATGGGTGGAAGGGTCGGAAGCTGATCCAGTCTTGGCTCTGCACTACCCAGTCCCTAAATCTAAGTAAGATTTTTGTTGTTGTTGTGGTTTTTTTTGTTGTTGTTTTGTTTTGTTTTTAAGCTCCCTAGAGTTCAATTTCCTCACCTGTGAAAGGAGGAAGTTGGATGAGATCATCTTAGGGTTCTTTCCAGCTCTAAGATTCTCTGAGGAATAATAAACTTGGGCTCACAGGAGTGTCTCTCCCCATATGAACCACACTGACCAGAACGCCTGATCATCAGCCTCCTTGGAGTGGGTCAAGTGTATCCGTCAAACGGCAACGGAAAGAACTAACAGCTACAGCCCATCCTGTCCCATGTCAAAGCTGGGGGTAGGTGCTAAGAACATTCAGACACACACTATGTCAAAGGTGGAGCTCCGAGCTTTATTTTTACTGTCAAAAGTACAACCCAAGTGCTGGCCCTGTGGCCTAGAGGTTAAGGGAGCTGGAACCCATGTGGCTGATGGTGGTTCAAGTCCCAACCCTGGTGACTGGAAAAACACCCTGGGGTCATGTGTTTGTGTGCCCCAAACCATGATAGGATGGGGAAATGGAGAAGGGATGGCAACGTGACCATGCACCATTGGGGAGTACGTTCTCCCTTTCCCCTTCTTCTTCTGTCTCTGGCCAGCATACATGTCCCCTGGCAGTACTACTACTACTACTACTACTACTAATCTTTCTAAAAAGTACAATCTGAATTTTCAAATTAGTACTTTAAATTCCTTTTGGGATTGCATGCTTCAAATTCGTTTAATGTGCACTGCCTCAGAACGAGCAGTTAGCGTAATGGCTATGTCGCTGGACTCCCATGTAGTTGACTGTGGTTTGAGTCCCGGACCCAGTGGCTTAAACTCACGCCAGGCGTATGTATGTGTGTGCCCCAGATCCCAAGAGGAGAATGGAGGAGAAGGGATTGTGGCGTGGCCATCCCCCCAGGGGGTGATGTCTTGCTTTCTGTCTCTCTGTCTCTCTCTGCCTTTCTGGTGAGCGCACATGCCCTATAGCAAAAAACTCTCAAAAAAGTGTAAAAAAAATTAATATGTACTGCCTCTGGGCTGGCCCTGTGGCCCAGTGGTTACAGGAGCTGGATCCCACATGGCTGACTATGGTCTGAGTCCCCATCTCAGCACCTTGAAAAATATGACAGGTGTGTGGCTTGCCCATCCCAAATCTTGGCAGGATGGAGAAATGGAGGAAGAAGGATTACAGTGTGACCATACCCTACTGAGGAGTGCTTTCTCTCTGGGGGGAAGATTGTTTTTACTCTCTCCTCTCTGTCACGAAGAGAACAGGTTTAATTAGAAGAGTAAAGATTTAGGTGAACTGAAAAGAATAATTTTGGAATGTGAAAGTAGCTATTGTAATGGGTTATCACTGGGGGAAGTCTGTGGGATCTTTTTCTAGTTTACTTGTAAAGTAAGCAATTGTCTTCGACTTAAGGTCTTTCTTAGAGGTGGAGACTTATTGGGACCAGCAGATGGTGTAATGGTTACGTCACTGGACTCCCATGTAGTTGACCATGGTTTGAGTCCCGCATTCGGTTACTTAAAACTCATGCCGGGCACGTGTGCATGCATGTCAAGATCCCGAGAGGAGAATGGAAGAGAAGAGATTATGGCATGGCCATCCCCCCTGGGGAGTGATTTCTGGCTTTCTGTCTCTCTCTGTCTGTCCAGAGAGCGCACGAGTCTTAGAGCAAAAATCTCTAAAAAACAGTGGAGACTAAATAATAATGTCTTAAAGGCCCTTTTCAGATTTTAAGTTCTCTTTCTGAATCTTTATTCATAAGGATGGGAGACGTCCTTCTGGAAAGGGATCAAAGGAGGCCACAGGGACCGTGTGTCTGGTTAGCTCGGTTGTGCAGAGGTGCTCACTCACAGCCCAAGACTTGCACTGTGTCCCCAGCTGGGCCAGGCCAGCCCGGTCATAGACAGAGGTCATAATCACCTCGCCAGTAAACCCTCTGCCATCAAGAGATGGAAGGAGGGGGCGGGTGAGATCACCATAGCTTCAGCTGAGAAAACAGGGCCTTCCAAATCCCAAAGGTTCGTGAATAAAGCACATAAAACCAAAGACTTCAGTGTCCCAATACAGCCCGTTTCACTGAGAATTGCCACTCAGCTTTGTGCAGCCTGGGGTATACACCCCTCTTTATTTTCATAGAAATGCTAAAACTTATTTTAAGAGAACACCTAGCAAGACTTTGGCAAAGGGCAAGGCGTTGTTCTGGAGGACACTCACCGAGTTGTAGTAAACCACGGCATCCGGGGTGGACCACCGGTACCGAGTGCCACAGCCGTTCAGGGGAGACTCCAAAACAAAGTGGGTGCCATTCATCTTGGCTTTGCAGGAAGGATCCAACAAGGTGAGCTCTATCCCCGAGTAGCCGCTGGCCTGAAACCACACACAGCAAACATGATGGGGGGCCTGTGGGCAGCTCTGCTGCACACCATTAACACATGCTGCCTGATCTTCCTAGTGTGGGCTGCGGGAGGCCTGCAGCACGCCTCCTCCCCCACTTACCTCTTCCCAGCTGACCACCCCTCAAACCATTCACGGAGTATGTTTGTTGGCCTTGGAAATTCAATAGCAAAATATTGACACACAAGGATCTGGAACCCCTCTCTCACTGAGAACAACAGGAACCAGGGGAGGACCACAGCCAAGGGGAAGTAGGCCCATCCAACTGAGAAAACAGTGTCAAGTTCCCAGAGTTCAACAGTGAAAGAGCTGGAGGTAAATAATAACACAGACAGGAGCAAGATAGGCAAGGAGGTGGCCTTTTCTTCTCCCCTTTAAGAGAATGCACTGACCTGGAAGGAATCTTTTTCTACAGCCACGATCATCTTTTCATTGTTGCATTTGACGGACAGAGCCACATCCATGCTCCCTTGCACCTCTTCTGGCTCTCTGGGACTAGGAAACAGCTGTAGGCTGGGGACGACAGAGTCTTTTGGCTGAGGGACCCTATCTTCTCCCCCTTCCTTCCGGCCTCTCCTGGAGATATCAGGGAAAGGAAAGAGGAGACCTCCATTTCGGCCTCCTCCTCCCCGGATGGGCGGGTTCACTAGGGAAGGCAGGATGCCAGGGTCCAGCAGGATCCGTAGCTCAGGAGGGATGGTATGTTCCTCTTCATCTCTCATCTCCTCTGAGGGTGACAGAAGACAGCAAAACATCAATGTCTGATAATAGGCCACAATCACTATCGTTAGAGGCAGAACAGGAGAACTGGTACACAACAGGCAGGTGTAAAATGACATTTTCACAAGGCATGCATAAAAGCAATCCTGAGTCTGCCAGCCTGAATTTTACTGGTGTTCTAAGTAGCTGAGTGGCTTCGGGTAAGTGGCTTAATTCTCTGGGCCTCAGCTTCCCAATTTTAAAAACTAAGGGGTTGGATTATGCCAGTAGTTCTCAACGTTGATGATGCATTAAAATCACTTTGGGACCTTAATAATAATAATTAAAAAAGAAAATCCTTACACCTAGGATGTACTTCAAGCCAATTAAAACTCGGACTCTCTAGGGTAACACTCAATTATTAATATGTTTTAAGCTCCCCAATGCTTGCCATGTGCAGCCAAGGTTAAGATCCAGTGCGGTAGATGCTTTCTACGGCCCTCTGTGATACAAAGGTCTGTGATGCCATTAAGTTATATGGGGCAATATTATTCCATTCAAATTCCAGTGAACTACTTCCCTCAAATCTAGAGATTCTTTCAAATAGTTTCTCGAAAGACTTCTTGAAACAATGTTAGTATTTTTACATTATTTTGCTACTTCCTTTTTGACTGCTAAATTGTTAACAGGTATGTGGGCACCTTGGCCTTTTGGAACATAGTCCCTAAAGAGAAAAGAGAGAGCTGCTTAGGCACACTTATTCCTTCAAAGAGAAAGATTTAGTTTCATAAAAGTCAGTATTTGGTATTTTGCCATTTTTTTCAACAATTTAAAGAAAGATATACCTTCCCCACTATTCTCCATATCCACTATCTGCAGCCAACAGATATATGCTTGAGGCCTAATCTATGTCGGTGAAAGTTGGAAGTGACGACAACCAGTGGACATGAACTCTCCCTCAATACCATTCATTTGAAAAGGACACTACTGCTGCACAAGGTCAAAGAAGCCATAGTTTGAATGTTGCTTTGTTTGTTTAATTGCCAGAGCACAAAGAGAGAGAGAGAGAGAGAGGAGAGAGCCCCTAATGGTTTGGTCATGCTGAATCCCTTCTCCATTTCTCTATCTAGTTGGGACTTTGGGCATGCATTCAGATGCACCTGATGTGTTTCTCAAGCCTCTGAGGCCAGGACTCAAAATGCAGGCTATGGTGCTCAGCTCTGGAGGGCTTTAAATTTGTACTTTAACAAAAACCTTCACAAGTGTCCCTATGGCCTAGTGGTTAAGGGAGCCAGAACCCACTTGGGTGACCACAGTTTGAATCTCTGCCCCAGTGGCCCGAGAAACACACAAGGTGCATGTGCATGTGTACCCCAAATCCTGACAGGATAGAGTAACTAAGAAGGAACTACAATGTGAACACGCCCATTATGAAGTGCTTTCTCTTTCTCTCTCTCTCTCTCTCTCCCTCTTGCAAATACACCAATCCCTTAGCAATTAAAAATAAACAAATAGGGGGACCAGCAGTTGGCGTAATGGCTATGTCGCTGGACTCCCATCTAGCCGATCGCGGTTCGAGTCCCGAACCCAGTGGCTTAAACTCACGCCGGGCGTATGTGCATGCATGCCCAAGATCCCAAGAGGAGAATGGAGGAGAAGGGATTGCGGCATGGCCATTCCCCCTGGGGGGTGATTTCTCGTTTTCTGTCTCTCTCTGTCTTTCTGGCAAGCGCACGCGCCCTATAAAAAAAAAAAAAAAAAAAAAAAAAAAAAAATAGGGGCCAGCAGATGGCGAAATGGTTACATCGCTGGACTCCTTCATGGACAGCCATGGTTCGAATCCTAGACCTAGAGGCTTACAACTTATGCCAGGCATGTATGCATGCATTTCTAAAATCCTGAGAGGAGAAGGGATTGTGACGTGGCAATCCCCCCTGGGGGGTGATTTCTCAGTTTCTGTCTCTGTCTTTCCAGTGAAAACACATACTCTATAGCAAAAATATCTCTTTAAAACAAAAAACAAATAAACAAACAAAAATCCTGAAAAACCTTCACAGAAATCCAGTGTGGTAGGTACTATTATTTTCTCTCTACTACTGAAGAAGAACCTGAGGCTCTGGAGTTAATCGACTTCTCCCTGAACACTAAATACATGGCAGAGTTGAGACTTAAATCTGAACTCCTAAATTAATGCTATTGGCATTACACTGAGTATAGTGCCACAGGGTGAGGAACAGGTCAGGGGATCAGAAAATTTGGGGTTTGAAGTCATGCTAATTGTGAGATCCTAGAAATCTTCGAGAACTTGTTGAGCCTCTGCCTTCTGCTCCCTCAAACTGGGGTCATAACTCCTCCCCCTTCCTAGGTAAGGAAGCCCAAATGCAAGCCCTCATTACTACCTTCTTATACGGTACTGCCGCTGCCTCTGACGACGACTTCTTTCCTGCAGTTCTCACCTCTCTATATTCTCAGCCATTCAGTGGTCATTAGGTGCCTTTGAGATAAGTTAAGCTAATTTATTCCTAATGTAATCCCAGTAAAGGTGATCTGTAAGAAAGTTCTCTGACATGCCATCAACTTAATGTAGCTGAAAATCTATATTAAAGATAGATAGTTCCCCCCAAATAATCTAGTTTAAGTCTAGATTATTTTAAGCTTCATTTAAAAAGCAGTCAAATGAACTACTGAAATGCACAACAGGAAAACAGCGCCGTGTGAGCTGAAACCAGAGACCCTCACTGGAAAGCGTCGTTTGGGGAACAGTTCTTACACGGCGAAAATCCGTACTTACCATTGTTTTCAAGCCGAAGATGAAATCTGTTAGCCACAGGAGCCCGTGTGTATGACGTCACAGGACCATAGCCATTATCCAAAGCCCACTTCACCAGATTCTCCTGGTGTGAAGGAATGTCCTCTCTTATTGCCTTGGTCATTGTCATGGATCTTTCACTCTCTTTCCCAAAGCCAATACTATTAGGAGCCTGAAGGGAATAGCAGATTTTCACCCATGAGCCCATAGTTAAACAATACCTTGAATAACAATAAATACTTTACATAATTACACCTCTGAAAAAAAATGTGTATGAGAAAATTTATTTATTCTTTTGATCTCGATTTCATTGGGCTATAAACACTGAGGGGAAACTTCGTAGATCTATTCATGCTGTTGGATCATACCATTTGGGTTACTTATCTTGATAAGAAATAATCCAATGACAGCTGAGTAGCTACATATTAAGTACACCCAGTCTGTTACTATAGAATAGGCTAATATTTAAGGTATCAGCACACACATACCAAATGTATATATAAAACTTTAGCTTGTTTTTATTTAAAATATAAGTATATAGATATGTATTTGTTATATTGCCAAAAGGTGCCCATGCTTCCTCTTCCTGGATTTAAATAAAAGACATCCCAATCTAGTTACTTCAGGGTGGACATGATCACTGCTTATAATCTATAAAATGCCACAGGATGAAACAATCAGAGTTTATATTTCAGCGAGAATCCATGAGGAATTTAGTAATCCTGTTATTATGCTCACTTGAAAATTTTATTAATTAAATATGCTTACATTTTATGTTCTAAAACTTAAAACTGGTTAAGATTACTGTCCCTCTAAATATTAATATTTTGTCCAATAATACAGGTTGGTCATAAAATGAGTTCTCACTAGGTAATCATTTACAAAATTAAAATGAAAGAAATGTTTTTAGAAAAGGATATAAATGAGCTGTGAGTTACCAGGATTGGAAGGTAAATTTCCCCATCACCTGCTGACTCCTGTAGGAGGAGTCTTGTCAGAGGGTGAGGAAGCTCAGTGTTGCAAGGGGGACCCCAAAGGGAAGCACCTCCTTTTTAACCACTACTCCAAAGGGCTGGAAAGCTCTTCCGGCATGCAGATTATGCCATTTTCATGCTGTATAAAAATCACTTTAATTTCCATGCCCAGTGATTTTCTCCTGAATACAGGCAGCATTTTTTCCTAAATTCCTCATTTGTTTCCCTTTCGGTTTGCCCCTAACATGACAAAATATTAATCCTTTCCCACTGTAAAACCATAAAAGATTCACAGGCTCTAAGTTCTCTTGGCCTCTTTGGTTGTGGGATATTGGCTGAGAACAAATATATTTCAATTCAGAGCTTAAAGGATCTCACCCAGTATATTTTTCTATTACCCAAACTACTTATCTGTGGGAAAACTGCCAGACTGACCATGACAACCACTGAACACCAAGGAAGCAGAACTCCAAGCTCTGCAGCCATTTACAAACGCAGATTCATAGACTGAGAGCATTTTAGTTCTTACTCTGATTCAGAGAGCTCCTTTGGGGAAGGAAAGTCAAGGGAGCGAGGGGGAGGAAGAAAACTAAATGAGGTAAAGAAAGATCCAATTTGTCTTTAAAGTTTATTATTCGTTTAGTCAACAGCAATTTCTTAGACACAGTTTCTTCCAGCCTTTAAGAGCACTGTGTCGTTTGGATTGGTCAGAATCACAACACTGGCCTACACGACACTGCTCGGCCTCATCTGCCCTAGTCTTTCATGCTGTTGGACAGCTGAGATAATATCGTATTTCCAGAATACTACCATCATAACTGCCACCTGTCCTTCTGCACCAACGTGGAGTGATCTGTTTACACCTTTCCACACTAAATCTAGGAGCTGTCAGTACATCTCATATCGATTACGCCTTGGTACTTAAAAGCCTAGACATCTATCTACACATTTGTGAAGCACCAAGGCTTGGGACGACAAGGGCGGGCAAGCTGCTTCCTGGCACTGAGCAAATTCTTCACCCTATTTTTCTGGGAGTCCCCAGGCTTTTACCAATCTCAGTGGAGCTACTTCAAACAGTGATGTTAAAGATCTCCAAAGACCATCACCATTTTCCCAGCCACCTCTTCATAGAAGGTGATGAGCTACACAGAGTCTAAGGCTCTCTGCACCAGCTTCCCATCAGAATCAATGGTGTAGGGAAGCTTTGGGGAAGGGAATGTCCAGAGACGCTGTGAGTAGTCCTTGGGATCTGAAAAATGCCTTTTTCTAACAGCAAGTTGGCTATCTATCACCAACACTGAAGTCCTGAGACCACATGAAACGGTGTAAGAACGAGCCTCTTCCAAGTGTCCTCCACCTAGTCTATGTTTTGGAGGACCTTCCTGCCATAAAAATGGCCTGAGGCCAGAGCCAGAGTGGGATATGGCACTGTGATCACTCCAGTGTCCCTGTCCGTGCCCAGAGTACAACCCTTTGCATCTCTTTTGACCATTTTGTCATTTGGACGGTACATCCTGCCCTTGCCCCACCCTGACACACATGTGCAAGCCATCCATGTCTAATGGTGCTCTTCTTTAAATTCGTCCCATAAAGTTCCTTACAATTCCTGAGAAAACATGTTTTCTTTGTTTTTCCCTTTGTTTAGAGATGTGCCCTTATTGTTTCTACCGACACACTCTTGATGAGTGTGCTTATGGAAGGAAGATGAATCGCTTTGTAAGTCAGGCATTGTGCTAGTTTTACATATGTTATTTAATTCTCCTTCCAGGCATTACTATTTCTTCATTAGGGAAGAAGAAGCGAAGTGAAGAAGCACATGTAGCTGAGACCTTGCCATGTGCAGGCAGCATGCCCAGGCCTGGACATGAAATATCATGTGGAGCCCTCTCAAGTACTTGTGGAATGAACAAACTCAGCTAAACCTCACAATACAACTTGAGGTGAATACTTTCATCACATCCATTTCACAGATGAGCAAACAGATGTAGTGTTGAATTAGAATGCCCAATATCTACAGTCTAAATCTAGGCCTGCCTGGCACAAAGTCAAAATTCTTTCCACTCCACCAGGCTGTCGCTAACGAAAATGCTAGAAACAAGGTCTCTGCTCTATAAATCATCTTTCCCTTGCTAAGCACTTTTCTACCTTTGTATTAGCAGGTAAGTTTCCCCTGCAGCAGTCAGAATTCACATCCGAGACAGGGAGTTAGAAAGTCACAGAGCATGAAACCGATTGGGAGAATAAAAAAGAACATCATGAAACATTACCTAATTGTTTAGTAATGTTTTTATGCATTGTCCAAAATTGGCCTGGAACAGGAGTACAGCCAAGGAGAGAAATATAAACAGATCTTGCAGTGGGATGAGCAATCTCATTTCTAGCCTTTCTGATTCATATGAGAGATGGGGACATCCACCGTGAACTCCAGGACTGCCATGGACCAGGCACACGTACTCAGAGAGAAAGAGCCATTGAGGGGTCAGGGCCGAAAGACTATTTACACAAGAACTCCAGCAGGGAATTAAAATGGACCGTATGTTTTTGCCTTTCAAAGCATGATTCCCTTTCCTGTTTTTGTTATTCTGAAATTAAAAACATTTGGTAGGTGTGCCAGGCAACAAAGACAGCAGACACCCCAGGTCACCAACACCCCTCAAGCCATGCCAGGGAAGGCAATCAAAACATCCCTTCTGACTTCAAAAAATCATGGCTGGGCTTTGTGCTTGACACCAAATTAATGCATCACTGTTACACATGGTGGCTTATTGGAATAATCTCAATGTATAAATGAAAAAGAAACCCACAAGAACCAGAACCAATTACTTTAATGGTAAGCTGTGCATGCTGGTGGCTTTGCCTCTGCCTCTGGTGAGTGCTTCGACACGGTGCTGCCTAGGGAGGAGGAGGCATTGGTTTCTGTTGATCCCCCTGGAGGGTGCCACAAATGAACACAGCAATACCCATCCTGAAGGCAGCTCTCTCCCAAAATATTAAAAACATAAACTCCATTCCAAGTGATTCAATATCAGTACTGAAGGAGAACTTGACCAATTTAAAAAAAAAGGGGCATGGGGACAGCAGTTAGCATAATGGCTATGTCGCTGGACTCCCACGTAGTCGACCGTGGTTTGAGTCCCGGACCCGGTGGCTTAAAACTCACGCCGGGCGCATGTGCATGTGTGCCCAAGATCCCGAGAGGAGAATGGAGAAGGGATTGCGGCATGGCCATCCCCACTGGGGGTGATTTCTCGCTTTCTGTCTCTCTGTCTCTCTCTGTCTGTCTAGTGAGCACACGCGCCCTATAGCTAAAACCTCTTAAAAAAAAAAAAGGCATAAAAATTTGAGCCTCAGCCAGCAGGTGATGTGAAGGTTAAGGTGCTGGATCTTACATGGTCAACTGCATGGTTTGAGTCTGACTCAGTGACTTGGAAATCATGTCAGGTGCGTGCCCAAGATCCCAAAAGGAGAGTGGAGAAAGTATTGTGGTGTGGCCATCCACCCAGAAGGTGATTTCTCATTTTCTCTCTCTGTCTTTCTCTGGCAAGCATGTGCACCCTGTAACAAAAACTTGAAAAAAAATTTTTTTGAACCTGTAAAAGAAATGCTAAAGAGGTCATTATTTTCTTAAAAAAAAAAAAAATGGGGCGAGGGATCTTTCTTTAACTTTCCATAAAATTCACTCTGTTACTCTGTCACATTGCCCCTAAATATGTGTGAGATAATATTTATTTGGACCAAATTTCAACATTCAACTGTACAGGAAACTAGCTGCTGTTTGCCTTTCAAGCCAACCAGCTAAGCCTCTCAGGTGTATTTCTTTCACGAAACAGAATGCTGAAGGAACACGCTGGGGTACACTTTTTCAGTATCATCCCACTAACCTCAGAGTTATTATGACTCTTCTACTAGGGTTCCCCCTTAGAAGTTAGAGCAAAAAAGACATACTAATACAATGTATTTATCGCAGAAAGAAAAGTCTACTGTGGAAGCTGGGGTCAGCCTCATTTTCCATACCCTCCCTAAGTACCAAGCCATGCCTTTGGGACTATGACACTGAAGCCTCCAAAGAACTCTCAACCTTGAAAAGCTTAATTGTGTTTCTTATTTTCCACTTACTACGACTGGAGAGCACATTAACATTCATCAGGAATTTCACAAAGGAGGCAATAGGGTTGAGAGGTTAAAGGACTTGCCCAAGGTCACAATATGTAAATGAAAGAGCCAGGACTGGAACTAGGGTTTATCTTGATCCCACAGACCAAGTTTTAACCACCAAACCAACCACCCATGTCAGAAAAAGGTGAAAATGGTCAATTTTGCAAAGCGAAAAATAATCGAGAGAGTTTAGAGGTCCAAAGAGGCGGCAACTTTACAAAAATAACACATATAACCACAGCTTCAATTATTCCCATTCATCGAAACAAAGAAATGCTCAACCAACTTACAACAACTTTCAGATTTCCCTTAACGTCAAAAGATTTGATCACCCAGTTGACAGACTTCTTGCACTTTAAGATCAGGATGAGATTTTTGACCACCTCAGGATCCTCTTGGGCAGGTCTTATGTCAATTATTATATCCACCTGGAAAGCACTGTGAATGGAAAACAAAGGCAAAATTAGGACCAGAATACCAGAAAGTTGCAACTATCTCCCCTCTTCCAAGTCTTCATGTTTCCAGTGTCTGGCCAGTTGATTAGTAAGCTGGAGTCAATCCCAGGCAAATGACATGTGCAAAACAGATTGTTATTGCACACATAACAAAATGGTTTTACATAACAATAGAAACATAGCCTTGCTGATAATTAGCCTCTGAAGTTTTTCTCTTCTTGGTGGTGGGGGTGGGGAGGGTCATTAATGAAGCCACTGTTTGAAATGAACCTGGACAAACTGGTGGAGTTCAAGTTATAAGGAGAACTGCTGCTGCTTTTGTTTTTGCTATAGGGTACATGCGCTCACCAGAGAGAGAAAGAGAGACAAGGGAAAGTGAGAAATTACCCCCAGAGGGGATGGCCACACCATGGTCCCTTTCCCCCCTCCTCTTGGGCTTTTGACCACACACACACACACACACACACACACACACACACTCCCAGCACATTTTCTCAACCTCCAGGTCCAGGACTTGACCTCAGTCAGCCATGTGGGATCCAGCTGCCTCAACCACCACACCACCTGGCTAGCTTGAACTGCTGCTTTTTTCAAGCTTTCAACATCTTCAATGTGTAAATTTTCAGCTTGTTATATGCCCAAATTCTTTAGAAACTAGAAGTGAAGGGCTGTCTGATAGGTAGGAGATGGCAGGTAGAAGGGAGGCACGGTGGTTAAAAAAAATCAGCAAACTCCAGAATAAAATAAGAGACAAAAGGCTAGAGAATCTCTTGACTTAGATAAAGTTTGTTTAAGTCATTAACAATTGCTGCAGAATCATATCTGCATTTACTTTCCCCAACTTCTGGATATACAGTTATTAAAAGAAAGAAAACAGATGGTCAACCAAGTGATTACTGGAAAATAGATGAACACAGTCCAAACTTCTAAGAATTCAGTATAAAAGATTTTTTTACTAAACAGTAACATCTCTGTCATTCTGAATTTAAGGGAAAAGTATTTCCATCTTGGTTTTACACACTCGTAAAGCATAAAACGAACAGTATACGCAAATGAAGCCTTAGGCAAAATACCTAAGCCCGTTTGCCAGGTTTGCTTCTATTCCCATTCCCTTCTAATTTTCCACAAAATTCTTCATGTGGGACAGAGTGGAATGCTACCAACTGATCTGCAGTTGCTTCACTTTTGAAACCAAAACTCAATTTGAATTTTAACTTGGAAATCCTCCTACAATACAAATTTAAAATGTGAAGTACCTAGTTCATATGAAATGCTGACAAAAGTGTGAGAAGGATGAGAAGGACCTATGTTTCCTCCTTTTTCTTTCTTTATAAAAATGTCATTATTCTTGACAGGGAGGATCAAATTGCCAGTCCTGGGGTAGGAAGCCGAGAGACAGAACAAGCACACAAGAGAGAGGCACCTTGTATCTAATGGCTCTGTTGTATGTCACCATATGAAGGGCTACCTCCACGATGCACGCACGCACACACACACACATGCACACACACACAAATATACACAGGGTTGTAAGCCAAGTGGTTCTGAGTGCATGAGAGCTTTGAGGATATTACGAATGGAACTTTATTAAAAATAAAATCCCACGAAAGTGATCATTATGTTAATAGGGCACATCTTATAATTTTCTTAACAGGAATAACCTCAGTCAAAGGAGATAAGGCTGGAGCAAGCATGACTATAACCAATACTAATACTCAGAACTCATGTGGAACAGATGGGATCTAGAGACAGATGCGGAATATAAAATTTACCACTGGTGTCTTCACTCCCTTTTCGACGCTTCTGTGAACCCCACCCAAAGCATGAATGGCTCCTTTCCTCTGCACCTGTCTCTGCCTCGAGTCAAGGAGGATCTTTACTTCCATCTCTTCTAAGCTCAGAGAACACATGCACACACGCGCATGCACACACACACGCACACGAGCACTGGCTTACCTATAGGGGTTGGAGTTGGGGGAGAGTAACTCAATGATGTGTACTTCCTTATCCTGGGGCTGGCTGGTCATCACACAGCCGTCTGCTGCTTTGGGCTGAAGGTACTCAGCGAGGTAATTGAGGGAGAGAAAATTCTTCCCTATGTTGCACGTGGGAGGAAACACTTGATCTGAAAATAAAGAAGCACTGGTAATCTGTGAAAACACTGAGCAACATGTAACCAGACTCAAAGGACGGAGACTGGAGCAGAGCACTGGGACCTACAGGACCACAGGGGGGCCTCAGTCTGGAAACCCCTCAACCGCTGGCCTCAAACGCCTCCCAGTAGGGTCAGCAGTGCCCTCTTGTTGACCAACTCGAGTGGCCTCTTTCTGTCTAAACCCCCCGTTTCTCTGTGATACTTCTGTTCCATTTCCACTGATCGATCTTTCAGTCTCTTTCACTGGCTCCTTCTCCTCTGTTCATCCTTTAAAAACCAGTGACTCTCAGTCAGAACCCACCAGTTTGGGCCCCTTCTCAGAGGATCTTATTCAGAGCATCTGGTGAGTCTAGGCAGCTTTCTATTCTGAAGTACCCCATAGCCGACCCCGATAGAAAACAGAGCTAAGAACCTCACTCCTCCCTCAGTCCTCTTGTCTCGTGTTGTTTTCTCGATGATTTCAGTCATTCCCATAGCTCCCCCTTGTACCTAGATCATGACTCCTGCATCTGGGATGCAGACTTACACTGGCATTTGTCTACAAGGCACCTCCACCATACTCTACGTTGAATCTGTCATGTACTCTATGCCCAAATACACTCCTCCTTGGGTATTTGTTATTTCCCCTCACCCACTTTTTTTTTCTTTTACATTTTACCAGAGTGCATGTGAATTTGCTGCAGAGAGAGACAGAGGGAAAGAGAAAAAGGGCAAGCAAAAAAGCATGCACCACGGGCGATGGTTACAATGCAATCCCCTCTCTTCCATTTCTCCTTTTGGGATTTGAGCACTCATGTATATGCATCTGGCATGTGTGTCACGCTGCTGGGTCCAGGACTCAAACAGCACAGTCAGTCGTGTGCAATCCAGCTGCCCTAACCATTATGCTACGCACTCGGTATTTGTTATTTCGGTTACCAGGAAAACCATCCACCTAATTAATTCTCTGGCCTACCATGTAGAATTAACCACTGCCTTACATTTTTACTTCCCACAGCATTTTAGACTCTGCAGATTAAGGGCAGAAGTCTGGGGGAGAGAGCAAGAGCACACTCTCCCTCTTTCTCACAGTCCCAGCACGGGTGATGTATGTTCATATGGTGCTCTACGGTTTGCAAGGTGCGTTCACGAACATCATCTCATGGTGCCAAGGGTTGCTCACCACCTCCACCGAGAAAGTGATGCAAGCACCAAGCGTCTGAAGACACTCCCTCAACAGCACATGCCGTTTACACAGCACTGTGGTTGATGGGATTTCCATCCAGTGTTTAAATGTTTAAACAGAACTCGAAAGAAACTGCTGGCAGGATGACAGCTGGGACCAATATCAAGGAAGTTCTAGGTGTAGCAGGGTTTTTGCAGAAGGGGTAATTAATCAGAGACCTGGCACTGCACGGAAACAGACTTCTGCCTTTTTCATTTCAAGGATAGGATGCCAGGGTTTAGATCCACATGAAAGTCTCACTCCAGAGTAAGGAATCAGCCCAGGAGGTCCCAAAATTGAGTTGATACTGCAATCTGCCCACCTCCAACTGCTGCAACCTCCCTTATGCTAACGTCTGCTGCATACACTGTGGCATCATAACTCCAGCCACTCGGGTACCTCCAGCCACACCCCTAGAACTGAAGAGACCAGAGCAGTCCCCACGGCCCTGCTTGTAGGCTCATTGCAACAGCATGCTGGCCCTGCATTATTCATTCTTCTCTAAAACCCCCTCAGGGAGAACAGCCCAAGGCTCCACCGACTCCAGCCGCTAGGAGCAGGCTCCCTCCACATCTGCTGAGGATTGTGCCGAAGGAGTAAATGAGATCTGCACACCCTGCAGCTGCAGCCCTGCGGATGCCTTGCTCAGGTCATGGGACGGAAAATGATACTGGCATGTTGGGGCTGAAATGTAATTAAGACAGAGAAGGTGTGTGCATAGGTCAGGGACAGGCTGGTCTCAAACTCTGGAGACCGACCCTCCTCGAATGTGCCTACATAATCCACCAGTGCTGTTAAGCCACTAAGAACGGTTTAATTGCCCAAAAGTTGCTGTTACTAAGGGCTCCAGTCCCAGATGCCATTGTCCCTAACTGAATAAGCTAATCACTTGTTGTGTATGCGGGTTTTTTCCCCCTCAAATGACTTTCCGCATGCATGCCTGGCATCAAAACTTGCACCAAGTGCCAAGTAGAAAGGAAACCACAGAGGGGAATCCCCTGGTAGAAACCTGGCCAGTTTGGGGGTAAAGAAAAGTCACACACTTATTTGTATTTTAAAGAAAAGATTGACAAATGACTTTGAGACCCAGAACAATATACTAGAGCTGGAATGACCCTGGAAGATAACACAAATGCCTTTGTTTCTTACTACGGAAATGAACACTGTGGCGGTAAATCAGTGTTGCCTGAAGAGTCATAGTCAGGGACCAGCAGTTAGCACAATGGCTATGTCGCTGGACTCCCACATAGTCGACCGCGGTTCGAGTCACAGACCTGGTGGCTTAAACCTCACGCCAGGCACGTGTGTATGTGTGTCCAAGATCCTGAGAGAATGGAGGAGGAGGGATTGTGATGTGGCCATTCCCCCTGGGGGGTGATTTCTTGCTTTCTGTCTGTCTCTCTGGCAAGCACATGCACCCTATAGCAAAAATCTCTCTCACAAAAAAAGAATACTGCTTCAAAAATGCAAACCACTGGCCAGGGCCTAGAACCTTTATCAAAAGAGATGTTTCACTCTGTCTCAATGGGACTCAACCCCTATTATTAGCTACCTGACAACCATGAGAGCCTGGTGACAAAATTTTGGAGGCCAACCTTCATCTCAAACCCTTCCTCTATAACCCAGCTAAACAAGTATTTCTATCCAGGTGGCCCACTTTAATTTTTAGGTTATGTTTATTTGCCTAGGACTTAAAGTACACCATCAGGCAACAAGCATGAGGATCAAGTCAGGAAACCTTCTCTGACACTTGCTAGTTATACGGATTTGAGAAAATTTGCTAACCCTCCACTAAGCCCGCTGTAAAATGGTGGAAAATAATGTCTTCCTCCTGCATTTGCTGTGGGGTTATGCAGGTGCATGTGAGAGCCCCTGACTGGCTTCTGTGCAGGTCTACCTTGCTGCATCTGTCTGTCAATGTGCTTTAAAACAGCCCAGATCCAAAAAGAGTTGGGATCAAGCATTTAATAACCCACCCTCGGCCAGCCATGGTGGCACAGTGATAATACAATGTTCTGAGACTGAAGTCATATGAGAAGGTCCCAGGTTTGCATCCCAAGGTCTCCCTGTACACACCAGGTATTCCTGATCTAGGCTGGCTGAGGCTGAGGGTAGATCACAGTGTCAATACCTGGTTGGTGCTCTCTGTCTGTCTGTCTGTCTATCTGTCTCTCATGGAAGAAATAAATAAACTTAACAACAACAACTGCTACCCCCCACCACACACCCCACCCTGCCCTGCCACACTATCTGTGGAGAAGGTGAATTCAAAAGAAAGCAGCTCAATGCTAAAGACCTGAAAGGTCAAGTTCACATAATTGCTAGCCAACACCAAGGACCCATTCACGAGAGTTGTTATTTCCTAGAAACTTACAGGGGTTGGTGGGGGGAAGGTTCCAAATATACTCAACTAAAAATAATGATGAAAAACGTTTTTGTTATTTTCTTTTTCAGTAATAGGCTTTCAAAATTGAGTCACTGGATATTTTTATCCCTCCACAAGGAAAGGGAATTAAAATGGGCAATCTCCTATCAAGGCCATTCAGTTCCTTTCTCCGATATTTGTCCTTGTAACAGTCATTCATATAAAAATATACTTGAACTACCATTGTCCAAAATTAAACTGATGTCTCAACCCCGCAAAGTGACGCTGGCTTCAGTGTGTGTGGAATAACAGGTAAGAAGATGCCCTACCTGTGGGCATGTCCTGCCACCTGCCTCATTACTTATCACCTCCTTCCCCCCCTCAGCTTCTTACCCTCCACTTAAGTCTTCTGACTTCTGTGCACGGAGGTCCTCTAAATTCTACATGGCAACCGCCCTCCGCTCTCCCCATCAACTGTACTCATTTCTGGCTTGGCCATTTGCAGCCTGTTTCTTCAGAAGAAAAAAAAGGAGAGGACATGCAAAAGAGCAGGCCCAAATGATCCCTCAAGTCCTGCCAGTGCCAACATTCTGTAATTCTAGGATTCCATGCCCTAACCATCTGGTCTCAGAAAAGAAAACCTTGTCATAAATCAGTCATTAACTAAAGCCACATAAAATTTACCTTCCCCCACTTTAATATAAATGTTTCTTGCTATCTTGAGTTCGGTGAATGAAGTAACTGCTCCATACTCATTTCGGGCCCAATTTAACAGATGTTCATTTCCATGAGGGAAGTTCCTTTCTTGTGTTTCTGCTGTCAAGGAGAAGTTTCCGGATGAAAATTGGACCTCAGAACCCTTAGACACCTAGAGGAAATAGAATTGCATATTTAAGGTTACCAGGAGCTGAATCATAATTAGAGAAAGCACTTATCAGATAACTTATGAGTATTCGTCATTCAAACATCTTCCCTTCAATACACAGGCAGGTTAGTTTTCTTTTCAGCGACTGATTCAAGAAATAATCTCAAACCTAGTTCTTCCAGATTACAGCAAAACTACCAATGCAGGATGTCTCTTTGAACTTTGAAAGAACCTTGTGACAAGAGTTTCTACTGTACATTATGAGTAGTCAAAAGAATTATCATTGCCATTTTCCAAATATCTGAACTGAAGGCCAGCCTTCCAAGTAACGTGTTTCAAGTCAGTGGGAAGCTTGGGAAGGCTTATGGGCTTCAGGATCAGGCCAAGTGACCCCAAAGTCCTGTTAGCAACTGAACATAACTTCCAGGTCCTCCACAGTTGCAGTATCTGCTGACAGAGTCCCTACAACAGGACACAGCAAAAGTGCTTTTCGATTTATATTCTCCTGAATGCTGAGATTAAAAAGGAACAGCTAGGGGTTGCCAGTCTTCCACTGCATGACTCTATTTCTTAGCAGTGAGATGAATGTGTACAAAAGTTTATTTTGTAAGACCCCCAAATTCCTATAGATAATGAAGTCAAGAGGCTGTTAAACTGATCCTAATAAAACTTTCAGGATGATTTATACAAGAGCCACATTCTTGTGGGATATATTTAAATCATTGCTTAACTAGCATATCATAGTACGTATGTAATTAACGCAAAGAGGAAAATCACCCTCTCATTCTTGTGCTATAATTGAATTTAGTTGCTAGTGAAAATAAGCATGCCATCTTCATCGGCTACTACTGTGGTTTTGAAGTGGTTTGCCCCCTCCAAAATTTATGTTGAAATGTGGTCCCAGTGCAATTCATTGAGAGATAGTAAGGTCTTTAAGAGGTATTGGGGGACTGGCCTTGTAGTGTAGCAGTTAAGGAAGCCAGATCCCACGTGGCCAACCCCAATGGCTTGAAAAACATGTCAGGTGAATGTGCATGAGTGTCCAAAATCCTGATCAGAGGGAGAAAAGGAGGAATAAGGTCTGTGGTGTGACCATACCTGACTGGGGGCTACTCTCTTTTACTCTCAACAGTGCGTGCATCTTCTTGCAAGTAAATAATAATAATAATAATAATAATAGAGGTATTTGCACAGATCCTCTGCCCTCCTGAAAGGATTAATGCTGTCTTAGTAGGAGTAAGTCAGTTCTTTTGAGAAGGAGCTAATTATTGTGAAAGACTGTTGATATAAAAGTGAGCTTGGTGTCCTTGGCTCTCTTTGGCTTCCTCTCTGGCCATGGGATCCCCATTTTCCCAACACATTGTAAAGCAGCCTGAGGCCTTCACCAGATGTGGCCTCCCAATCTTGGGCTTTGGAGCCTCTGGAACTGTGAGCTAACTAACCCTCTGTTTTATATAAATTACCCAGTCGATGATGGTATTCTGTTGTAGCTACCAAAAATGGATTATGACAGCTGGCACTTATAAAATAACTGATTTTATCACTGTTAAAGTGAAATCTAAAAATGTAGGTAAAATGGCTCACAAATCCCAAAGTCATAGAATCATAAATGTCTTAAATTGAATTTCACATGAACTATTTATTGTTTAACAAAAAGCAAGTCATTTCTGAAGGCGTTACCAAGAGCCAGACTAAAAAGTAAATCAAGGGCAGGTATTTTGATAATGGTTGTTATTGCTTACAGAAGCATTTTCAACTTTAACACACATACAAAATAGTACTTATATAGCTATGATGCTAGGCATTAATATTTTATTTTATTTTATTTTATTTTATTTTATTTTATTTTTTCAAGAGTGGCAAAGAAGTACTTCACTTCATTAATTCTATGTCATACATTGCACAGTCTCCATCTTGGCCTAAAACTAGAATCACTTGAAGAACTTGTAAATATCTTAATCCTCTGGCTATGTTCAGACCAACTGGAATCTTTGGAGTGAGGCCGAGACAGCAGACTTTCTTTTCTCTCTCTCTCTCTCTCTCTCTTTCTTTCTTTTTCTTTTTGGTCAGAGGTCTGAGCACTCCCCAGAGAGAGACAGAGAGACACACAGTGAGAAAGCACCTCCCATAGAGAATGGTCACACCTTCTCTATCTCTCTTTCCTTTCAGGATTTTTGGGCACACACACTTATGTCAGAGTGTTTCACAAGCCACTGGTCCAGGACTCAAACTGCACAGTTGGTCATGTGGGATCCAGCTGCCTTAACCACCAGGATGTGGGCTGGTCTGGCATCAGACTTATTTATTTATTTAGAGAGATTTTTGCTATAGGGTGTGTGTGCTTGTTAGAGAGACAGAAAACAAGATATCACCCCCCAAGAGGGGATGGGCATGCTGAAATCTCTCCTCCTCCATTCTCTTCTCGGGATTTTGGGCACACACACACACACACACACACACACGTGCCTGGCATAAATTTTAAGCTGCCAGGTCCAGAACTCAAACCACAGTCAACTACATGGGAGTCCAGCAATGTAAGCATTATGCCATCTGCTGGTCCCAGGCAACAGACATTTTTTCTTTTTGTTTTTTGGAGAGGTTTTTACTATAGGATACATGTGCTTGCCAGAGAGACAGAAAGCAAGAAATCACCCCCCAAGGGGAATGGCCACGCCGCAATCCCTTCTCCTCCATTCTCCTCTTGGAATCTTGGACACACAAGCACACATGCCCAGCATGAGTTGAAGCCACCACATCTGAGACTCGAACCGCAGTCAACTACATGGGAGTCCAGGACACAGCCATTACGCCAATCCCTGGACCCAGCATTAGACTTTTTTAAAAGCTCCCTGCATGTTTCCAACAGTCAGCCACATTTGAGAACCCCTGTCTTAATGGGGACTGAGTGATTCATAGTTTGAAAAGCATTGAAAAGCATATGACAGGCCCAATGTGGGCACCTTACACCTTCCTTTACACTAGTGGTTCTTAACCAGGGGTGATTCTGTCCCCCGGGAAATCATCCGCAACGTCTAGAAACATTTCTCATCATTATACCCAGGAGAGAGATGCTACTAACATTTACTGAGGAGAGTCCAGGGATGCTGCTAAATAACACAATGCACAGGACTGCCTCCACAATAAAAAATTATCCAAAACATCAACAGCACAGAGACCAAGAACTCCTGCTCTACACTTTAGATTGACCGAATGTTACCACCACTCAAAGATCTACTGGATCCCCAGTTTGAATTCCCAAATTGACAGATCTTCCTATGTTAGAACTCAGGCTACTTAATTAATATGGGCCTGTGTGCTTTGTATTGACTTGGGAAGCCCAGAACTAATCATTAACCCAGTGCACGTAACTACAACCACTCATAATAGTCACCATTTGTTGTACACCTACTGTGTATCAGAACCATGCAGTGCTTTTGAATGTAGTAAAGATTATTTCTAAATGTCCTGATGCCGGTTGTAAGCAAAATCAGTGTGGAGCATTTAGTTTTGACCTTGTTTCGATGCCGTCTGCATGAGAAATATCTGCTGAGCCATTTTCCTGCCAACAACAGCCATGCCCACCTACGTGTACACTCCCCTGAGACTCAGCTACTCATCAACACTGAGCCTCAAACCTATGTATCTGGTTTTCTGACCACAGCCCTGTAGCATTATCTTCTTTTCACTAAAAAAGCATTCCTATCAAGCCTTCACACACACAGACACACACACAAATCCACAACAGTTCAAAGGCCTTTGTCCCACTGCCAACACAGTTCTGAAGGTTTAGGTATATAACCCTAACAGATCTTGTGTTCTCACTTATGTTTTGGTCATAAAATATAACCCTGGGTTTTAAATATCTTATACATAGTATATACTGTTTCAGAGTGGAAGGTGGGCTATATCAGACACTGGTGCATTCCAGATGCAAGAAAGCAAGCAGTGTAAATAAGAAATCAGGGGCATCTTGGCAATGTATCCTGTAGTCATAAAATGAATACGGTGCTATAGCTGATTCTATGTACACATACAAAGAAGGAGCGATTCCTGCTAGTCCCTCCATGTACCATCCGTCCTGGGGTCCGTCTTCTCCTGGGCTAGCAGCAGTATGGCTCATACACTCAGGGCTGAGGAATTTGGGAACAGAGTTCACTGCCACTCCTCAGGCACATTCCAACAAGAAGAAAGCAAAGCTGCCAGAGCCAATGAGGTGTCCCTGACTGCAGGTCAGTGGAAAGTTTTTGCTTTAGCAAGGGGTTAGTCAGCACTGTTTCCCTGACTGCCAGCTCACCTGGCTCTGATAAATCTAGAGCTGACAAAGGCCTCCCTGCCTATTGCCCCTTCCCCCCAAGTTTTAGATGGTTAAGACCAGAACATGAAACTTCTGACTCCTGGTCATGGCTGGTCTCTGCTTGAAACCCTGTAGAAGAAAGACTGCACGAGCTTCCCAAACAGATTTCTGTTCCTTTTTTCCAACTGTAAGATTCGCTTTCTATCTACTAGTCTGAGCTGTCTTTATCAGCCCAAAGAATTTCTTCCTTTTTCCTCCATGAGACAGCCTTCAAAAGCTTGAAGGTGTCGCCTAAACTTGATCACATGTTCACTTCTGCGGGGCAGCATCCCCAGCTTCCTCAATTTCTTTCCAGACAGCAGAGTGGTCAGATATTACTTGTGTAGTCTCTAAATCATGGTGCCAGAACAAGATTCAAGATCTCTAGGTACTGTATGACTAACATACTGTGATGGTTAATTTCATGTGTCCATTTGACTGGGCTCTGAGGTGCCCAGATATCTGGTCAAACACTATTTTGTGTATTTCTGGATGAGGTTAACATTTCAGTCAGTAAAGGGAGAAAAGCAGATTATACTCCTGAATGTATGTAGGCTCACTGAATCAGTTGAAGGCCTGATAGAACAAAAGGGTGACCTTCCTTCCAAGTAAGAGAGAATTCTTCTGTCTCAAGGCCTTAGAACTGAGACATCAGTGCTTCCTGGTTATACAGCAGCCTACTGGCTTTCAGATTGAATGGGACACTGGCTCTCCATGTTGTGGACCTGTCAGTTTGCATAACTTTGTAAGCTGATTTTTTTTATAGCTATACAATACAGGAGGAGGAGCATTTACAGTTGAGATGCTACAAAGGTAAGGAAGAGTAAGAGCAAGGGAACCAGTACAGCTAGCCAGAGGGATGGGGGGAGACAGGGAGAAGAAAAGGTCCCAGAAGAGCAGTAGACCCAACAGGACCTTGTAGATAATTAAAAGGACTGTGGTGTTTAGTCTGGGAGATGAGTCACTATGGGACATCTACCAAATCTATTTATAGATGGATAGATGATAGATAGTTTTTTTTTTTTTTTTAAGAGAGATTTTTGCTATTTTTGTGCTTTCCGGAGAGATAGAGACAGAGAAAATGAGAAATCACCCCCACCCCCCCACCCCGGGTGGGGGAATGGCCATGCCACAATCCTTTCTCCTCCATTCTCCTCTCGGGATTTTAGGCACAGACGGACATGCACCCGGCGTGAGTTTAAGCAGCCAGGTCCAGGACTCAAACCACAGTAGACCATGTGGGAGTCCAGCCCCTTAACCACTATGCCACCTGCTGCCCCTCCAAATATTTTTAATAGGGTCACTCTGTCTGCTACAGCAAGTCTAAACTGAATAGGGACAAGGAGCATGAGCTCATTAGTAGACTTCTGGAATAGTCCACGTGAGAAATAGTGGTGACTCACACCAAGAGGTGATGGTGGAGATGATGGCACCTTAATTCCCAGGTCTTCATTTTCTCAGGTGGAGGCCCTTCATCCTACCCTTATATCAATAATTCTTATAATAAATAGGGAGGTCTTATCATTATTCTCGAGTCTTCAGAGAACATGTCAAAATGCTTATTCTATTATCGGTAAATAACTAAACTTCATAGGTGTGCTTTTTACACTTTCACTTAAATCTCCAACAAGATGAAGAAGAGCTTAAGGTCTGTGTACACACCCATGCTAACCTGAGCACATTAATAGCACTTTGGGGGGGGGGGGGGGGGGGCGGGTCCCAGGTTGTTCAGCCAAATACAAAGCAACTTCATGAACTATTCTTAACTTCGTAAATACATTGGACTAGAATCTGCCCAAAGCCCTGCTGAAGTAAAGACACGGCTTTTCTATGTCATCCTTCTACTCTACCAGTCAACACTGCAGACCCTGTCTTAATCTTTATGATGTGGAACTTGTTACAGTCTGGCTTGGATTAAAGTTTGTGAAAGAACACGGGGTATAAAGAGAATAGCAAAATAAATAAAAAAATAATAACAAATAAAAGGAAAATACTTTTCTAACATGAGAAAGGGTTGTAATTACAATTGCAAGGAAGATAACTACGTGAGTACATAGGAAAAAACACTATTTCCTCTACACTCACACCCTCAGTTCACTTCTGTAGACATATATCTTTCCCACACCAACCAATTCTCCCCCTTACTACCTATCGTTGAACCTGGAGATAGTGTCAGAACCCACAGGTTAAGGTTAGTCCCACAGAACTCAGGAACTTTTCTTACATTTACCCATTTATTTATGTAAAGGATACAACTTAGGAACACTCAAATGGATCAAAAGTGTAGGGCAAAGTATGGAGAAGGCGAGCAGAGCTTCCATGTCTTTCCCGGGAGTACCTCGCTCCCAATACCTCCATATGGTCACCAACCCAGGCTCTCTAAACCCTACGCCATAGTTCAGGGGGGTTTAAGGAGGTTTCACCATGTAAGTATGGTTGATTGCGTTACTGGTTATTGGTAACTGAGTCAATCTCCAGCCCTTCTCATCACATGGTTGGATGCTCACTCCAGTAGGCCAAGGCTATCCAGGAGCCCCCAGTCATCAGTCACCTCATTAGCATAAAGAAGCCATTCGTAATCACTTCAGAGTCGAACAGTTTCAGGAGCAGTGTGACAGGAAACAGAGGCAGAAACTAAATACACACTTCTTTTTATGTCACAATGAACGAATGTAGAATTGCTAAATATATATACATGTATACGCTCCCTGGTAGGCAATATACAGCAAGGATTTTTTTTTTTTTTTTGAGAAGTTTTTGCTATAGGACGTGTGCACTCACCAGAAAGTCAGAGAGAGACAGAGACAGAAAGTGAGAAATCACCCCCCAGGGGGGATGGCCACACTGCAATCCCTTCTCCTCCATTCTCCTCTCAGGATCCTGGGGATGCACACACAAGCGCCCGGCGTGAGTTTAAGCCACCGGGTCTGACACTCGAACCTCAGTCAACTATAAGAGAGTCTAACGACATAGCCATTAAGCCAACTGCTGGTCCCACAGAAAGGATTTTATACTGAGTGAAATGGTAGAAAATTTCCCAGGCCATTTATTGGCCTTGCCTCATTACAATCCCATTTCTGGTTCTTATGTCTCAATCAAACACCTATAACACCTACCCTCCCAGCCATCAATCCCGTTCCCTCCCTCCTTCCTCCACACTGTCACCTGGGCAATCTTTCTCAAAAGTAAACACATAACAATGTGGAATAGCATCTGAGCATCTCAGTGTGGGTGGGGGCATGTCCCCATTTTACATCACCTTCCCGTGGGCCTAGGAAGCTCTCCAAGTTGCAGAATGTGTCTTGCTATACGCTTTGTTCATTTCCTTAGTGCTTGGAGATGGCCCACACTCCTGGGTCTTTTTCCTCCTGCTCCTCTGCCTAGACCACCTGGTGAACTGCTCTTTGTCTCCCCACAAGCGTCACCTTCTCCGTGAAGCCTCCCAGGAGTTGCTCACAGGTACCTACTACACGCCTCCAGTCCATCCCCCCTCTCACATGACCTGTAACCATTATCAGCACACCTGTCACCCTCACTTGAGGGCCAAGGAGGCACCGCGTTCATTCAGAATCTCTTGCTTGGCACAAAGCAGAGATGTAATAACCGCTTGCTGCAGGTAGGCTTAATGTTGTCACTTACAGGAAAGGACATTTTTTTTTTCATTCCTGTAACCCAAACTCCTTGCTTCCCTCCTACCCAGGAAATGAGCTGTTGGCCAGGCTTTAAAGCCAATGATTTGGTGTTTCACCTAATAACTCCACCTAAAAACCAATTATTAAAGGCTATGTAGTAGTTCCATGTCTCCTGCCACAATCCACTGAACTTTCCTCCTGTTTGCTAATTAAAACCCACTCCTCTGACATTCCCTGACATGACCAATGTCTTCCTGTGGGAATGAATAGAGCACTGAGCTCCAAAGATCTTGATTCTTAGTAAGGGTCTGTTGAAGGGGCAACCATGCAGTACCTGACTGCCTATCAGATCCAGGGATGCTCAGACACACATAGAGCAGCCTCCTCAATGCTCTTCCCTGCTTGAACCACACATGACACTTGTGTTTTAAATTCTGGTTATGCTACCAGACTTTTTTAAAGAGCAGAACATTACTCTATCTGCCAGTGCTAGGAGTTTTATTACAAGAACTTACGGCAAGGCAACGAGAGCCAAGTTTGTTATTTTTTCTGGATCCAATTCAACAACCTTGTCCAAAAGTACATGAAAAAAGCCAAAGAGGCAACCAGCCCTTTTGTTTCCACACCTGTGTTTAAGCTTTAACTCTTTAATTCCTAAGCAGATCCACAGAAGCCTTAAGGCTGATCTTCCAAACACACGCAAAGTGCGCAAGGCCTAGCTAGCGAGTACAGACACCATTTTCCTGGAACTGAGCTTCTTCGTTTTAGCACTTATCTCAGCACATCAGCTGACTCAGAGGCCTGGCAGACTGCATCACAGCCTCTCTCGGGGCCTCCCCTACACTGGCTTCATCTTCAGTGGGAAGGGAGAGTGCAGTTTTGCTGTGGATGATGCCAGAACACTGCGAGGCCTCAGCGACTCCTAACCCCATCGTCCTGCCTCCTTGATCCTAACCCCATGAAGAATGCTCCCAGAAAAATGGTTCTGATGAAAACTCAGGTCACGTTAGACTGTGGGTGCTAATTAAGTCTCATCATAAGTTTGACCTCATCTCCAAGCCTCCTTAAATGTTACTTTCTCGATGGCACCCATTTAAAATGACAACCCAACCACCCAGGCCCCACTAGAGTGGATGAATCCAGAGTCCTTCAAGTGTTCTTTAGATTTTATTTCCATAGTACTTGTCACCACCTAAAACACCATATAACATACTCATTTATGCTTACTGCCCATCTCCTCCCACTGGAGTGTAAGCTTCGTCTGGTTTGCCCATGGGTATATCCCAAGCACTGGAATAGTGCCAGGTACAACAAAGACACTCAGTAAGTACTAGTTTAATGAAGAGAATGAATCTTTTTTTTTTTTTGGAGAGGTTTTTGCTATAGGGTGCATGCACTCGCCAGACAGAGAGAGACAGAAAGACAGAAAGCAAGAAATCACCCCCCCAGGGGGGATGGCTACGCCACAATCCATTCTTCTCCATTCTCCTCTAGGGATCTTGGGCACGCACGCACACGCGCCCGGCGTGAGTTTTAAGCCACCGGGTCCAGGACGCAAACCGCGGTCGACTATGTGGGAGTCCAGCGACATAGCCATTACGCTAACTGCTGGTCCCAAGAAGATGAATCTTGAAGTCCAAGTAATTGGCAGTGCCTGCCTACAGTTCTGTTCTGAGAAGGATTCTGAGGTCATATTCAGAGTAGTGGAGAAACGGGAACAAGTGCCATGATCAATAACGTGTCTGCCAGGGGCGGAGGGAAGCCCGTCCTTGTTCTAGCTTATGCTGCCCAGTACAGACGCAGCTGGCCACATGTCACCATTCAGTACCTGACATGTTGCTGGTTAAGTGGATCTGTGTGGTAAATAAATGCAAAATATGCACCAGAGTTAAAAATTTTACAAGGAAAAAGTAAAATATCTTGCTAATTTTCGATTGACCAGTATGTTTAAATGATATTATTTTGGATATACAGGCTGCACATCCCCAATTTAAAAAATCCAAAATATGAAAGGCTCCAAAAGCTGAAACTTTTTGAGTGCCACCATGACACAACAAGTAGAAAATGTCACACCTGACCTCATGGATCAGGTCACAGTCAGAAGGTTGGCATACAAAAATAATGTATAAAGTCATCTTCAGGCTATGTGTACAAGGCGTATATAGAACATAAGGAAATTTTATGCTTAGACTTGGATCCTATCCCCGAGATAGCTCATTATGCATATGTAAATATTCTGAAACCTAAAATCAGTCTGGTCACAAGCATTTCAGATAAGGGATAGTCAACCTGTACTGGGTTAAATATGATGTAATTAATTTTACTGATTCCTTTTACTTTTTTAAATGCACTAACAGAAGACAAATTACATACGTGGTTTTCATTCTATTTCTATTAGACAGAAGTGTTCTAGCTTCTCCTCCAATATGATTCTAACAAAGAAATATGTGTACGAACTGATAATGTCCATCCATCCACCTGCTTCTTGATCGGGTCTCAGAACATAAATCAATATTAAGAAGACATCTCAAATCTAGTGCCTCCCAAAGTGTGATCCTTAGACCAGTGTATCATAGACAGAAATACGCTAAAATATAGATTCCAGGGAGGTGGGGTGGAAACATGGGGTCTAGAAAACTGCAGCGTAGTACCCCCCACCACCACCACCACAATTCTGATTCATACTTGAATAGTATTACTCCAGTTTGAATGGGATTGCTTAGAGAACAAGCAAGAATCCCCTCCTCTACATTGGGGGGAAAAAAAAGCCAAGAGAGGGAAAGAAAAGCCAAGTCGTGGATGGAGTCATCTTCTTACACATCTAAAAAGAAAGACACAGGCCCTGTGAAATAAGAGAAGCCATAGCTCCCCAATGACAAAGAAAAGCCTGCTGAGATCTCAGAGGAGAATCTGTTCCAGAAATCACACACAGACACGTGCATACACACACACACACACACACACACACCCTATAGCTCAGCTGTGGTACATATGAAGCTTGATTCAGCTGGGCGAGTGCCTGCTCTTCGGGTTACAGGCCCAACCGCACATTTCCATGACTGCGGCACAAGTGGAAGCTCTATACTTACACAAAGAGCTCTTCCTCTTCTGTCCCGCCCTACTCCCAACTTTCACTATTTCTCTTCCCTTTTTCTGACTAATGTACAAACAGATCTCTTTTTGGAGTCACCTGCTTAAGAAAATAGAACAAAACACAGAAAATGAAGAAAAGAAAAACTCATTACTATTTCAGAAACACCTGTCTTGCAAAGAATTTGCTAGCTCTGTTTCAGAGGTGGTGAGAAATATCATGAAGGAGAATAGGATTTATCTAGAATCTAGATTTATGTTTAAGCAGGATCTACAGATTAGCCTTAGAACTCGTACCGCCTCCACACAGAAAGGCATTAAGGAGATTGTGCTTTGATGAATTTTGTGCACATGAGGTCTAGCAAAGACAAACTTACTGGAACAGTGTTGAAATATTTACCTCCCAGATGAGGACTGAACCTTACATTCTGAAAGAGGAAAATAACACGTTCTCCCTATCCAATTCCTGGGAGGACTGTACTTGCCTATTTCCTCCCAAACCACGTGATATGAAATGTGATCTGAAACATGTTTTCTATTAACATATATCATGACTCAATGCTTTTTTTAAAAAAAAAAAAGGTTTATTTTGCAGAAATAATAACTTCCATGCCCATGAACCTACACTTATAATTTGCAAAGCTACATATTCATGAACCATGTGATTAGGGCATCTGCCAATCGTGCATTCAAGAAACACAAATCCATGTAACCATTTTAAAATTTTTGGGTGTTTTTATTTTGTATGCAAAACCACATGACTTCTCTCCCAAGAAGATGACATAAAACATACTCGATTATTTTTTTTTCTCAAGACATTCATGATGATCTTCCTGTTTTTACTTTGCATTTTTACTGGAATATAAAGAAGTAAAGGATTGAAATTGCCCTGTATTCTTAATGCCCTACATGTTGATACACGTCCCAGAAGAAGCCCCGAGACACTGCTCTTGACTGTAAACATGCACAAACTTGAACATGAGCCAGCACAAAAGTAATACTCTAACACCCAAGGAAAGGTTACAAGAGCGACAATATATCTGAGTCTGCACACACACACAAAGAGAAGCATAACATCTCACTCCACCTGAAAAATTAACTCAGGCCCTACAAATTAATGAAGCATGAGCTGCTTTATAATACAATTTTCCAAAGTACAATTCCAGGCCACACAAGGATCCTCCTTAACCTTGCAAAATAATCTCCCCAGACTCCTAAATTTATCCTTCTTCATCTTCCAGTGTTAGCATGATGTTAGAGAAGCTTGCTCCCAAATTTGAAGTGCATTTACGATCTAAAAAGTGCTTTTCAGGGAAAATAAAAGATTGACATCATTTTTACTTGCCATATTCCCCAATCTAGTTTTGCCCTCCAAAGGGGCTTCTGAGGAACCCCTCACCAGGGGAGGACTCTTTCTTTTCTTTCTTCCTTTCTTTCTTTCTTCCTCCCTCTCTCTCTCTCTTTTCTAAGTTACATCCAATCTGTCAAGTGAGGTTCAAGGGCACAAACTAAATTTTATGAACACCTGGCTCCAAACAGGTTCCTGGAATTCTCTCTAGAGTTCTTTATCAAGGCTAACAATCTTAGTTCCATTTTACAGACAAGGAAATTAAGGCTCCAAAGGGCTGAAGGATCTTCCTAAGGCACAGAGCTGGTAGACAGCAAGGTTAAAAACTGAACTTTTCTCACTGTAGAGCTCTCTTTTTCACTACTCCAGTAGTCAGCGACCGAGCTAAGAAGTCAGTAGTGTAGAGTAGATAGGACTCTCTCCTGGCCCACGAGAAAAAAAAAAACGCCGGGGCCAGCCTGCGGTATGGTGGTTAAGGCGGCTGGATCCCACATGGCCAACCATGTGGTTTGAGTCCTAGACCCAGTGGCTTGAAACACATGCAGAGCACGTGTGTATGCATGCCTAAAATCCCGAAAGGAGGAAGAGATGGAGGAAAAGAGAACACAGCGTGACCATGCCCCATGGGGAGTGCTTTCTTACTTCCTCTCTCTCTCTCTCTCTCTCTCTCTCTCTCTCTCTCTCTCTCTCTCACTTTCATGCATATATGTGCCCTCTGGTTAGATTTCTCAAGAGTATATGTGGAAGGTAATAATCATAAAGGCTGATACCAAACACTTACTAAGTGCAGTTATACATGTCCTGAATCCTCACAGCTGACAGGTGGAGAAACTGGGACTCTGAGCACTTAGGTAAAGCATAATAAAGCCAAGCAGGGGGCTACTGTCCTCCTCTGCCTCCTGCAGAGACTCTTCCCAGTGGGTTGTTTCCTTCTCTGCCCCCACCTTCCCCCTCCCTCTGCCCCCAGCAACCTGAGTAGCTGTGCTGGTCCAAGTGGGAGAAGAAGGGAACAGAAGGGGCAGACAGAAATTGGAATGACTATTCCAGAAATAAGATAAGTACTTGGCTGGCAGGCAAGGTATAGTAAACAGCAATAATGAATTGCCCAAGCATCTTCAAATGGGTGAAGAAAGACTATGGTGATAGAGCAAAGCAAGAATATCAGGCTGGGGAACCAGCAGTTAGAGTAATGGCTATGTCGCTGGACTCCCACGTAGTCGACCGCGGTTCACGTCTCGGACCCGGTGGCTTACAACTCACGCCGGGCGCGTGTGCGTGCGTGCCCAAGATCCCGAGAGGAGAATGGAGGAGAAGGGATTGCGGCGTGACCATCCCCCCTGGGGGGGTGATTTTCTCGCTTTCTGTCTCTATGTCTCTCTCTGTCTGTCTGGCGAGCGCACGCGCCCTATAGCGAAAAAACCTCTCCCCCAAAAAAAAAAAAAAAAAAAAAAAAAAAGAATATCAGGCTGCACAAAATTTAAGATGACTTCTGCGATGGTCAGTTTTATATGTCAATTTGGCTAGACTACAGTCCCCCGCTATACAATCTAACATTTCTACATATCCCTGAGAAGGTGTATTTTGTAGATGTGATCCAAGTCCATAAGGATGTGGCTCTAAGGAAGGGAGATCATCCTAGATAATCTGAATGGGCCTGACTCCTTAGTTGAGAGCAGAGGTGAGGCTTCCCTGAGGACAAAGAAATTTTACCTGCTTACAGCAGCTCCAGCTCATGCCAAGGGTACCAGCTGCCCTCCTGAAGGCCTCCTTACGGATCTTACCTTGCCTCGCCTGTCTCTACAATGGCATACGCCAACTCCTTGCAGTAACTCTCTTCCAATCTATCCCCTACTCTCTGAATAAACTCCGACTGATGCAGCTTCTGTGAATGGCTGACACAAACCCCAGGAGAAATGGACTTGTGTTGTCTGGCCCTATAAGAGACCTAAGAACAGTTTGGGGAAAAAAAGGATCTAAAGGACATTTCCTTGGAAGTGGGGCCACTAGCCCAGAACAACTGGTTGGAGTTCCCTTTGATGTTCCTAAAATGAGCTCTCAAGCAAAGATGGAGCCCTCATTTACAGGCCACAGTTTTGTTTGTTTGTTTGTTTTGTTTTGTTTTTTTATTGGAGAGGTTTTTGCTATAGGGCGCGTGCGCTTGCCAGAAAGTCAGAGAGAGACAGAGAGACAGAAAGTAAGAAATCAACCTCCAGGGGGGATGGCCACGCTGCAATTCCTTCTCCTCCATTCTCTTCTCGGGATCTTGGGCACGCATGCACACGTGCTGGCATGAGTTTAAGCCACTGGGTCCGGGACTCGAACCACGGTTGGCTACATGGGAGTTCAGCGACATAGCCATTACACTAACTGCTGGTCCCCAGGCCACATTTCTTGTGCTCACCCTCGTTTTTCAGTCTACATTTAGCAGTCACTGAAGAAGGTGGTCAAGGTAGTCTCCTTTACCAAACCCAACAAGGGTGAACTGAACACATTTAGAGCCTAAGATACGATCCCCAGAGGGCTCAGGACAGACGCAGATATTAAGCAAGGCATCCTGGTGGAGCTGATCCAGAGATGGTGCAACTAAGAGCCAGAGGGACAATGTTCTTGGGAAAGGGGTCAAGACAGTTTTAAAAATTCTTAGCAAAGTGAAATTCTGGCATAATCTAGATCCCAATTCTGAAACAAGACATTCATAGCTCACTTTGCTGAAATGACCTTTGATCTGATTTGGCTCTGAGGGTTCAATTCTGAAACCTGGCTCTTGGGACAATCATTAGTGGCTCCAGAGTCATGGATGACATCACAGCCATACCTCTGAGTCAGGTAGAATGACTGACCCTAATGATGTCCACCTTTCCTATCCTGGAAAATACTATTATTACTATTAACATTCACTGAGCACTTACTACGTGCCAGACACCATTCTAAGCACTTCACACAGGTTATAGCCAGCACTCACTAGCTGAACAACCATGTACATGTTAAGTGAACTTCTTGGTCTTGGTTTCCTCATCTTAAACTGAAGGCAGTAAGAGGGCCAGCAGGTGGTGTGGTGGTCAGAATGGCTGGATCTCACTATACAATTCAAGTCCCAGTCTTAGAAAACATGCCAGGCACATGTGTGTGCATGCACAAAATTCCAAGAGAAGATTGGAGGAAAAGGTATTACGGCATGGTCTCCTCTCCTGGGGGTGCTTTTGTTTTTCCCCTTCTCCTTTCTCTGTCTCTCTCAGGTGTGTTCACTCACCCTAAGGCACATTAAAAAAAAGAAGACATTAAGAGTGCCTACTTCACAGGCTTGTGAAGGTTGAACAAGGTAATCTATGTGAGTGGTCAGAAGAGTACCTAGCACATGACAATATAACCTAAGTGTCTGTTAACTCTACACACGTATATGCATCACTCACAACAGGCCACAGGCCTGTCTGACAGATCTTGAGGCTGACAGGTTACGATTCATTCCTTACTGTGAAGGTACCATAGTACTTCCTTTTTTTTTTTTTTTTTTTTGGAGAGGTTTTTGCTATAAGGCACCTGCGCTCGCCAGACAGACAGAGAGAGACAGAGAGACAGAAAGCAGAAAAATCACCCCCCAGGGGGGATAGCCATGCCGCAACCCCTTCTCCTTCATTCTCCTCTCAGGTTCTTGGGCACTCACACACACGTGCCCGGCATGAGTTTAAGCCACCGGGTCCGGGACTTGAACCGCGGTCGACTATGTGGGAGTCCAGCGACATAGCCATTACGCTATCTGCTGGTCCCAAGGTACCATAGTACTTCTGTCCGAACTGCCAGAAAAGGGTATAAGATCCTTGTTTACAAATGTCAGCACAGTTGTGCCCAGATAGCACCTCTGAACATTACCCTGCAGCCTGAATCACCCCAAAATGACTAAATCCCAAGAATGGGCTCTCCATAATAAAGACTGACGGACTAGTGATCCAGTGGGCAGTGCCCGCTGTGGGCTTTTGCCAAAGGGCACGTAGGTTAAGTCCTTGATTTCCAGGTACATACTGTGCCCAGGTCCACACAAGGTAGAAGCAGACCAAAGATGACTCTTTGGCAAATTGCATTAAGAGTACACAAGACTCCAGGCACCCAGGGATGGGTGTTAGAAACCAAGGACAGAAGCAAATGTTGGGCTACAAATTCTACCATGGATTTAAAAATAAGAAAGTCCAACGGAATTCCTGCCTCCCCTGTACAAGTCAGAGGTAGCTTCAAAGTCGGAGTTAGATGATGGGGATTTAAGGTGCAGGGATCATTCATCTCAAGTAAACCCAGTGACCCCCGTCTGGGAAGGTGTTGGACCATCCTGCCATCACTGTCTGAGAGGCAGAGTGTAGGCCACCCCCGGGGAGCCCTTGCCAAGGGCATCGCTGTCGTTGTGAGAGGACCAAGGGCAGCCTTGCGCTCTCACGTCAGCCTCCCTTAGTCTCCCGGGAAACAGATTGTTTTACCCCCTCCAATGACATGAAAACAAAATATTCTGCAACCTCCCTTAACAAAACACACTCGCTCTCCTTACCAAACAACTCTCTGGAGGATGTCCACCATGTCAACCAAGGGCACGAGAGATTAACATTTGATACAATTGCCCATCGCTGGCTAAGGGCAGATGCATCGGGTTACAAGATCAGCCTTAGGCAATAAAGCCTTAAAGGACGTCATGGGACACTACAAGAAGAAACACCAACCTTCCCTCGTCAGTGAAAGTAAGTTTATTTAACATCAATTTGTTGAATAAAAGCAAAGCCTTCACAGGGCTGGGACCCATGCGTGCACACAGACATGACCCAACAAGTCCTGCTGAAGCCAGGTAAAGTCTACACTTGTATGAACCCTCCCGGACAGGATGTCTTGCTCAGAAAAATACACCCAGGCAAGGGAATCTTTCAAAAATCTTTTTGGACCAGGTTTACCAGCTGAAACTGGACTCTTTCCAATGTTCTAATGACCACAATGACATTTAGGAAGAGCTCTCACCACAAAGGGCCCAGAAACCCGTTCTTAGGAAATATGGTATTTGAGTGACCCTAGTTCAGGAGAGGATCAAGCCCCTTATAATTACGACTCTTACGGACAAGCCACAAAACCAACAGATAGCAGCCTCTGGAATAGAAGTGCAAAGTACACAACCACTTGGACTGTCCCACAGGACACAATGAGTCACTCCACAAGAGACAGTTTTAAAAAGACGAAGAACCACCACCAATCTTGAAACATTATGCAAAAGAGAATTATTTGGGGAGAGACCTCAGTGGAAAACCTACAGTGGTATCTGATACATTGGGAAGACACTTCTGATGGAGCAGGAATTTGTGTTTCTGTCTGCAACCCTGACTGATTCTGTCACACGCTGCTCCTCAGAGTCAATCTCACAGAGGAAGCTGCCTTAATTGTACTCAGAGTAAGAAAGCTGCTGTTTTCTCCAACTGCCAGGACCTAACAATGGTACTTATTACATGAAACTGCAGTTCCCAGCCTTCTAACCAGCTTCCCCTATGATGAGAAGCTCCCTGAGAGCAGGCCATTCACTCTCTTCCTCCCTGCACACCCTAAAGCCAGCGCAGCTCCCCAGGACCCAGCAGATCAGACCAACAAACAAGTAGCTACACAAACCATCATACTAGCTATGCTGATTTTGTTATTTTCTAAACATAGAGTGCGGAAAGTGGACTGCCAAAGAAGGGAGTGGAAGAAATTAGAAAATTACTTCCAGATTTTTTTTTTAAATTTGCTATACGGCACATGTGCTCGTCCAAGAGAGAGACACAGAGAGAGGGAGAGAGAGAGAAGGAAAGTGATTAAGCATTGGGGGATGGCCACTCTGTAACCCTTTCTCCTCCATTCTCCTTTTGAGATTTGGGGCAGGTATGAACTCGTGCCCAGTGTGTTTTCCAAGCCACTGGATCTGGAACTACAACTAGAGTCAGCCATGTGCGATTCAGTTGCCTTAAACCACCCTACTACCTGCTGGTCCTGCTCCCATATTTTTAAATGCAGCACAATAGAATACAGGAAATTTCTTTGAAACGTTACTTCTCCAGCGCCAGCTGGTAGCATGGTGGTTAAAACGGCTAGATCCTATATGGCCCATACTGCAGTTCGAGTCCTCGACCTGGTGGCTTAGAAAACAGGCACAGGTGTATGCAGCCAGAATCCCAAGAGGAGAACAGAAATGAAGGGAATGCAGTGTGGCCATCCTCCCAGGGGGGTGGATTTCTCACTTTCCCCCTTTCTGTGTCTGTCTCTGGTGAGCACACACACCCTACAGCAAAAAAAAAAAAAAAAAAAAAAAAAAAAGTTTCTTCCTCTATAAGCAAACTTGAATGTCTGTGAGATATTCTTAGGGCATTTTTGGACACTACAAGGCTCAGTTACGCATTACTTGGCTTCGTGAAAGGGTAACCACTGGCCATGCGCTGTAGGACAGGCCGTGCATGTCCCTTCCTAGTGTAGCACTAAGCACACATCTGGGGCTATTTAACCACTGATTGGAAATTTAGCCTTCTGATTTCCAGTTAAATACGAGGCACAGGAAAACAAATAGCACTTGTTTTTCACTGAGCCTTGTCAGTCATCCAAACTGCAGGGCAGACCAGAGAACTGCCTGAGGTTTGGTGGCAGAGGCCCAAAATATTTGCACTTTTTTTTTTTTTTTTTTTTCTGCCTCCAGTTCAAGTAAAAGGAATAAACCAGATTTTGGCAACCCTAGTTCCTTTACCTACCCCGCCCCCTTCATGGAAATGCAAAACTGGTTTTTAAATATTAAGCATGTTTCTGGTATTAATTTACATTTTTCATTAAGATTAAGTTTTGATTTGTTTTTAATCCAAAGCCAATAGTATAAAGTTTGGTTTCTCTCCTTTATTCCAATTGCCCTGCCTTGATATTTACTTGGATTTGCTGAAGAGGCACTGTCCAGACTGCCATTTTCTGTTTCCAATTAAATTGGGATATAAAATCTAGCAGTTGAATTATCAAAGAATCCAAGGGTTTAAAAGCTGGGAGGAACATTACAGATCGGCCAGTGCAAGCTCTTTATTTTAGAGGCCTGAGAAGTTAGTGTGATTTTGTCCAATGATGCATAACTAGTTAGTAGCAGACCTAAGACTAGTACTCAGGCCTCCTGACAGAGAGGTCAATGGGTTAACTAGAAATTTAAAAACTGAGCTACCTGTGAGTAGAGTTGCCAAATAAAATACTGGACACCTAGTTAAATTTGAACTTCAGGGAAACAACGAACAACGTTTTAGTATAAGTATGTCCTGAATATTGCACGAGCATATTAAACAATAATTTGTTGTTTATCTGACATTGAACATTAACTTACTGAACTTATTGCTAGTCATCCGAAATTCAACTTTAACTTGGTGTCTCGTATTTTTATTTATCAGCTCTTGCAATTGTGCCTTGGAGACCCATATCCCCTTTCCCATCCCCTACTCAAACATGTACACATTTGGGTCAGCTGGATCCCACATGGTCAGTGCACAATTCAAGTGCTGACCCAGCAACTTGAAAAACATGGCAGGCCTATGTGTTTGCATTCCCAAAATCCTGGGAGGAGAATGGAGGAGAAGGGATTGGGGTGCGGCCATCCCCCCACCCCTGCCGGGATTGCTTTCTCATGTTCCTCTCGCTCTCTCTTGCTTTCTTTGTCTCTCTGCAGTGAGTACATGAGCCCTTTAGCAAATTGAAATCACACACACACACACACACACACACACACATTCATTCATTTCTTCTTTGAGTTTAATGATAAATGGCTGGGGGGAAAAATTATGACACAGTAATCCCAGGAGTGAATGAGGCTGGAAGAAGCTGCTTATTTTTTGAGTTTTTTCTTTTTTCTTTCTTTCTTTCTTTCTTTCTTTCTTTCTTTCTTTTTTCTTTCTTTCTTTTTTTTTTTTTTTTTTTTTTAATGAGCATACCAAACAATTGTGCCTAACACACATAGGCTGGCTACCGTGGCCTCTGCAGTAGGCAGCCTATGTTATCAGAAACCAGGCATTCGGATTTCATCTTGCAAATTGTTGTTTGTTCCACGGTCCCAGGTCTTTAGACCTTGCGGGAGAGAATGCTTAGGTCTGGAAAGCATATATAACAAGATTTTTAAAAATTAAATCAGGGCATGAAGTAAAGTTAAAAGATACCATTTAACATTTATCTCGAGTCCACTGATTTTACAGCATTGCTTTTAAAGCATGCTGCAACAAGTTTTCCTCTGCTTTTCCCCCTTTCTCACTTTCTTTCCTTTCTTTTATATCAACAGATTTCACAGATCTCAGAACATTTTTATCACTCTCCAAAGAAACTCTATACCATCAATAATCATTTACCATTCCCTCCCCCCACCATCAGTCCCTGGCAATTAATAATCTACTCTCTAGCTCCACGGATTTGCCTGTACTGGTCTTTTATATAAACAGAATCATATGATATATGGCCTTTAGTGCCCATCTTCTTTCACTCTGTATAAAGTTTTAAAGGTTCATCCAAAACTGCCAGAGGATACATGCACTCATGAAGGAGATATAAGAGCGAGAACCCTCAAATGGGGTGTGGCCACCCCACAATCTCTCCTCCTCCATTTCTCCATCTTATCAGGATTTGGGGCAAGCATGTGCAAATGCCTGGCATGTTTTTCTAGCCACCAGAGCCAGGATTTGAACAGTTGGCCATGTGAGAGCCAGCTCCCTTAATCACTAGGCTATGGGGTGGCCTTCATTCTTTCTTTTCATGGCCAAATAACATTCCATTGTATGGATGTAGTTTCTCTTCTTCCCATTCATCAGTTGACAGACATTTGGATTGTTCTCACTTTCTGGACACTATGAATAATGTTGCTTTAATATTTGTGGACAAGTTTTTGTGGATATGTGTTTTGCCCAATTGTTTTCCAAAGAACTGTTTTTACATTTCCACCGGCAATGAGTTCTAATTTCTATATCCTTGACACGTGTACACGTTACTATCTGTCTTTTTTTTATTATAGCCATCCTAGTGAGTGTGAAGTGGCAAATCACTGTGGATCTCACTAGCATTTCCCTAATGACTAATGATATTGAGTACATTTTCACGTGCTTTTTGGCCATTGGTGTCCTTTCTTTGGAGAAATGTCTATTCAAGTTGTAGCATGTTTTTAAAGACAGTTTAATCTGTGACTTTTCCCAAACTCAGGTGGAAGGTCCAGACATCTACCACCCAGATGAGTTGCTCTACTTCTTCCTTCAATATGGAAATTACTGCATAAATAAGAAGCTCATATGATCCTTCTAAAATATCTTTATTCGTAGTTTCAACATGATACACTGAGAGGGTAAGATTGTTTTTATTTCTGACTGCACTGAGGGACAACCCTAACCGACTCAATGCCCTCTGGGTCATACACACACCCTGCGAAAGGAAAACTATAAGGCTATGAGGATGTCCCCACCTGTATTCATGGATGTGAGTCACACTCAAAGATCCATTATTTGAAACAGCCTGAAACAATCATTCTTCATCCCACGCCATTTCCTAGCTAATCAGAGCAACCAGATTAAAAAAAAAAAAAAAAGAAAAGAAAAAGAAAAAAAGAAAAAAACTATACTTGCAAAGAAAAGTAAATCCCACTATCTCCCTGCCTGACACACTCCTTCTTGTGTGTGCTATGGAATCACAAGATGGATTGGAACGATTGGCAGAAAGAGATAAGATAACTTTCTGTACAGTATTAAAGTATAATGTTCTTAGACACCAATGTAGGTGGCTGAGATGTTCTAAGTAACCCAAGGCCTTCCTAACTCATTACAGTTTTTTCATTGTTGTTGTTTTCTTAAATATTTGGGCAGTTATAACAATGCAGACATGTCAATTTCAATTAAAAGGTCACCCTATCACATGAAATTTTCTCACCATCCTACTCTAAAAAAAGGCAATTGCTGGGCTGGCCCCATGGCCTGCTGACTATGAGAGCCAGATCCCACATGGCCAACTGCGCAGTTCAACTATTCACTCTGGTGACTTGAAAACCATGCTGGGTACATGTGCGGGTGTGTCCAAAATCCCCTAAAGGATGGCAAAATGGAGAAGAAAAATGGTAGCATGACAAAGCTTCATTGCAATGTTCTTTTTCCCTCTCCCTCTCCCTGTTTCTCTGACTCTCTGTGGAGGGTACATGTGCCCTCTGACAAATTTCTTTTTTAAAAAAAGATAAAGAAGGAACTGTTAAAGTATTATAACTGAAGGCCAGCAGGTGGCATGGTGGTTAAGGTGTTGGATTCCCACATAGTTGAGTGTGGTTCCAGTACCAGATCTGGCAGCTGGAAAATCACACTGGGTGCATGTGCATGTGTGCCCAAAATCCTATGAGGAGAATGGAGAAGGGACTATAGCATGGCTGTACTCCTGGAAGGTGATTTCTCACTTTCCCTTTCCCTGGCAAGCATACATGTCCATGGCAAAAACTAATAAATAAATAAATAAATAAATAAATAATTTTTTAAAATATATTTTAACTGGGGGCCAGCAGGTGATACAGTGGTTAAGGCCCTAGACTCCCACAAGGTTGACCATCGTTGAGTCCCAGACCCAACGGCTTGAAACCCACACTGGGCACATGTGTGTGCCTAAATCCTGAGAGGAGAATGGAGGAGAAGAGATTGTGGTGTAGACATCCACTCCTTAGGGGTGATTTCTTGCTTTCTGTCTCTGTCTCTCCAGCAAGCATATGCTCTCTATAGCAAAAAATCTCTCAAAAAAAATATGTTGTAACTCTACATCGAAAGTTCAGGTCGTGCAAATCCTTCAGTACCATATCAGAGAAGAGGCGACAACATACACATCTTGGGCTGAGAGTCAAGAGACCCTCCTCTCTCCTCAGCTCCTCCAAGCTCTTCGGGTGACCTTGGAGAAGACAGTGATGGCAATGGCTAAGCTTCAGCTTCTTAAGATTCCACAGGTCTTCAGAAATGTTTGATAAAACACTTCATTGTAAAATAATTTAGTCATCTTATCTCCAAACTTTAACGCTTAACTATGAGACGTGGATAAACAGAACACACCTCTGGTTTTTTACCCACTACCACTCCCTCTGCAGCAAATCCTTGTGAAGAGGATTGAAGAGACACTGAAATTCAATTTGGGTCACAGACAGGAGGGGAAGAGCACGCCTAGGGAGGGTGCCCAGCTTGGGAGAGAGCATGCATCACTCATTGCCTACTGATCCGAGAACGTGAATGAACAACAGATGTGCCGCTATCTCTTCCAGGCCATGAAGAAACGTGCAGATGGAGAAAACCATCTCCCCTAAAGGAAGCCTGCTGGGCAACAAAGCAGAGTTCGAGTGTCCGAGAGGTTGAATCTTTGACCATGTTGGTCATTTTACTTTCGGCACCTGATCTGCAATCTCTTTACAGGAGGTGAGCTCCAAACAGGGTCAATGTTACATTGTTTACTAAAGCTTTCTTCTTTTTTCATTGTCAGTGTGTTTTACACTGAGGGCCAAGAAGTAGTTCTTAGAGATCTTAAACGATATTAAAGTGAATACATAACAATTAGGAATAAGGTACTTTCTTGTAAAACCCAGAGGGACATACCAAAGAAGAAATTCAGAAGTGACATGTACAACTAAGACACATGTGGCCCACACTTTTCATCTGGCCCTATAGCTCAGAGAAACAGAAACTCTGTTCAATCTGAAATCAGTGAGATATTTTATAATTACAAACGTAACTTCGACATCCTTCCCAAGTGCTCTCTCTTTAGTATGATTCATAATAATAACAGCAGCAATGGCAAGTACTACCTGTAAGTTCACCATTACCAGGCACTGTACTAAATATTACATGAGTCTAGATAGCAACCTCATGACGCAGGGCCACTATCATTGCCATATCACAACTGAGAGGAGTCAGGCTTAACTTTCCCAATGTTACTGTTTGAATTCAAATCAGGATAGGCAAAGCCTTGCTCATTATCTCTCCATAAACTGCCCCTCATGATAGCCACTAGCCTTATGTAGTTACCGAGCACCACAAATGTGGCTAAGTGTGATTGAGGAACTGAATATTTTATTTTGCATAAAATATATGCATTCGCTGGAGAGAGACAGTGAGAGGGAAAATGAAAAATCAGCCTGGGGGTTAGGGGACAGTGAAGGCCACATCACAATCCCTTCTCCATTCTTCTGCTGGGATTTTGGGCACTCACACACACAGGCCCAGCACCATTTTCAAGCCTCCAGGTCCAGGATTCAAATTATGGTAGACTTTGTGGGAATCTAGTATCTCAACCACCATGCCACCTGCTGGCCCCAGAAATGAAATTTTAATATTAATTAATTTAAATAGCCTTACGGCTAGATTCCACAGCACTGGACAGTACCACTGGACAGTATGAGGGTAGCTGTGCACATAACTCTCTGGCCATAGTCAATAGTCTCACTCTCACAAGTAACGTTAATTACAGGAGGTTGACCATGGTTATGAGTGTAAGGAGAACCAATGTGGCATCAGAGCTTAGAGAGCAGGTCCCATCTGGAATTGAATTCCAGTTTTGCCAATAACTAGCCATGTGGTTTAGACCACTACATAACCTCTCTATGCCCTACTGCCTCATCTATAAGAAGATAGAAATACACCATCGTCATGGGTGATTGTGTGAATTTAATGAGAGAAAGAACTGGAGCACTTAGTGCAATACCTGGAATATACTAACTGCTGAAAAAAGATACTAGGAATAATAATAATAACAACTAAGTAATTATTGATTCTTTCCCTTTTCATTGTAGAAAAGGTTACAGTTTAAGGGATGAGTAACCACCAGCTCATAAAAGTACATTCTGAGTTTTAAAATGTTGTTTTGAAATCAATTCAAATTCACTACAAAGATGTGAGTGCAATATAAAGGATTCTAGTATACCCTTTAACTAGATGTGTCCGTTCTGTCATCTTGCCACATTTGCTTTATTATTCTGTCCATACATGCATATTTTTTCACCAACTATATCTTTTGCCCTTTAACACTTAAGAATGTTGTCCTGCCTAAGGATAGTCTCTTATATAACAGCAGTACCACTGTCAAACTCAAAAAAATTATTATATCAACACAACATTTTGATCCATCAGCTCAATTCTGATTTTTTCCACTGTCCCCATAATGCCTTTTATAGCAACTGACCCCCCCCACCCATCCAATAGAGTCGAGTTCAAGATCACATGTGTCTTTTTAGTATCCTTAAATCTAAAATGGTTTCCCAGTCTTTCATTGGTTGTTTTTTGTTTTGTCTTATTTTGTTTTGTTTTGTTTGTGATAGGGCACATGAACTCACCAGAGAGACACAAAGAGACACACAGAGAAAGGAAAGGTGAGAATTCACTCCCCAGGGGAGATGTCTACATCACAATCCGTTCTCCCTCGTTTTCCTTTCAGTGTTCTGGGCATGCACGCACATACACCTTGTATAACTGTCAAGCCACCAGGTCCAGGACGTGAACTGCGGTCAGCCATGTGAGAATCCAGCACCTTAACCACCACACTACCAGCTGGCCCCTTGCCTGGCATTTCTGAAGAGTGCAGGCCAGTTTTTCAGAATGTCCCTTGACTTGGTTTTGTCCAGTGCTACCTCGTGGTTAGATCCAGGCTATCTGCCTTTCTGCCTGGGACACTACCTAAGTGACACTGTGTCCCTTCTCATTTACCAGCACACAACTCCATCTGCCCCACAGGTCAATTTAGATCACTTGATTAAAATGTCGTTGGCTGTCTCTACTGGATGTAGCTACTATTTTTCCTTTGTAATTAATGAGTAATTTGTAGAAAAGGTTTTTTGACAATGTCTAAATATACCGTTTCTCAAGCTCCCTCCCCTTTGTTAAGATTTAGCATCTGTTGGTGATTCTCGCCTGATCAGCTTTTACCATGAGGTTGCGAAATGATAAGCATTTCTAACTCCATAATTGTTTCCATATTTAAATTCACAGTCCACTATAAAGGATAGCTTTCTCTGTTCCCCTTTTCACTCATTTATTAATTTATTCATTGACTCTATTGCGAGTAGGATTCTTACTTTATTCAAAGGGTGCCTTCGAGTATTAAAAAGACTCTTCAAATAGAGGTGACAAAAAAATAAAAAACTACAGATCTGCATTCAGAGTCCTTATGTGGGCATAGTTTACTCATCAGGCAAGAGGAAAACTATAAACTAAGGACTCTATTTGTTGTGGCTGTCTGTGGGCAAGAACAGTTCAAAAGCCGAGAGCTCTCCAGTGAGGATGTTAGCACGCAGCTCCTGCGATAGACAACGTGAGTTATCACTACCAAGCCGCAGTGCTGCTCATCATCAGACATGATATCATACCCTAAAAATCCCAACCAAACAACCCATCCATTTCTCCACAACTAGCAAACTTGAATGTTCTGGCAAACGCAAAAGGACATGATTTACAAATACTAGGTAATATTTGGATCTTTGCACGAGAACGGAGTTCCAGCTTTTTTTAATAGAATACAAATGATTTCATTTTGGAGCACATTGTGTCACTTTCTCAACAAACAGATACTTGTATCAGAAATGAGGCCCATGTTATATACAGAAAGAATGGGTTTGTGTGCAATTATGGTGTGGCCAGAGACCACACACCCAGTGGCTATTTACAATATTTACACTGCTCCTGCAGCCACAGGGGGTTGTCTCTGAGCTGAAATCCAAACTCAGGCCACACAGAGTACGACTGCAGGTCCTGCTCAAACCTGCAAACTAGACCTGACTGTCCGCACACGAACACATTGAGGAGGTGTTTGCTTTCTGTCAGTGCTTAACTATGTCATCCACATATCGCTAGGCATTTAACTCTCTTTGAACTATGGTATTATTTCAAAGAAAATAAGTCTCTTCAAAAAGATTTGCATAGTTTTAGGATTACTATGTCCTGTGATAAGGATAAGTTGGGGGGGGGGGTTTAAATACTTACCAAGAAAAGTCTGGAGACCCCAGTGGCAAGTCTGTCTGTCTTCAGACGCCAGACCAGGGGCTGTGGGGAGTTGAGCAGGAACACAACAGGTTTATGGTGAATGTGAACTGAAGAGATGGGATTCAGGTGCAGAGTGATCTAGAAGGCAACAGAAAGAGAGAAATCTTTATTTATCTATGTATGTATGTATGTGTGTATTTTAATTTGACCAGAGAGGGACAGAGTGAGAGAGTGAGAGAGAGAGAGAGAAAGCAAGCTGCCAGGTTTGGGACTCGAACCCTGGTCAGCCACGTGGGAGTCCAGTGTCCTTAACCATTATGCCACCTGCTGGCCCCACAAAGAGAGAAATCTTGATTTAACACTGGCTTTCCATGAAAATCTCTCTCAGAGGAGCACCCAGAATACTTTTTCACAATTCACCATTAAAGAAACAAGCTATAGCTGGTTCAGATTCCAGAAATAACATATATTAAGTTAAACTAGATGATATTGCCAATATTCGACTACTTTTTACTCCAAAATATCTATTTGATATGGTTCAACCACACTGCTCTCAATTAAAACATGATTCAGCTCCCAATAACAGAATAGAAATAAACAGAAAACCTTTTTTTTTTTTTTTTTTTTCATATTGACAAAGGCAGAATGAGCGCTACCTTCCCATAGGACTGCTTTATCATTTAAGTCAAATGACTAAGCTGAAACTGGAGAACAGAATTCCCTGAGGGTGGGCTATCTATCTTTTGGATCTCCAGAGAAAAGAGTTCTTCTCATCCAGGTAAGCGCCAACCTCTGTAAAGTTAAGTGAGTTCTGCCAAAGAAAAGTGCTGAAAGCTAAGAGAAAGGGCCGGCCAAGAGGAGCTGCCAGTGCTTTCATCATCCCAGCTATTAGCTTAAAGGGGTTTTCCAAAGAAACAAAGCACAGAGAACACACAGAATAAAAACTGATCATATGTAACCCTTATCAAAAAAAAAAAAAAAAAAACACAACTCTGTGTGCACATGGGGTAGGGAGTTATAAGCTTAGATAGGAAAACTGGCCAGTTTTGATCTGCTAGATCAAGGACAATTGGAGGTTACCACTGTCATCATTGACACAGTCAAAAAGCACCTGTAAGCAGAGCTGGAAAAAGTGGACTCAGCAAGTCCTTTGAGAGCACATAAGCCAAGGTCAGTCAACAAGAAATAGGAAATCAAAGGGTACATAAAGAAATACTAACTGGATGCTTTCACATAAACCTGGCTCACATTGGTTTTCCATACAGAAGAGTGAAGCAAGACCCAAGAATCGCATATTTGGGAAGGGTGAGTTGACTAAAGATCACCCTAAAGTATAAAAGGAGGCAAAAGACAAAAAAGGACTTTGACTGGAAAGATACCAAACTGATTGATGCACTAGGAATAAGAGTACATCTGAGCCATAATTCTTATGAGGATGAAATGGTAGAGAGCTATGTTCTGGGTCTATATGATCATCAAGAATACAGCACTAATAATGACCACTTTACGTCTTCCCAATGACTGCTGGCCCACTTCGATCTCAACATGTCACTACTTTTTTTTGGAGAGACTGACTAGGATCAACAGCACTTATTACAACATACTCTCAAGTTAAGAGATAAATAAGGCACTAAACTTTACTTCTCATTCAAAATCCATACCTTAGCACACGGTAGACATGTAGTAAATGCCAACAGAATGTTTTAATTCTCTACTTTTCAATGCTACAGAAGTATTTTATTCTATGAATAATTTGCACTTCCATCTATAATAACATCTTGTTCATCAACTATTGACAGTTCATAGCTTAATTCCCAAAACAGACTGTAGGCAAAGATATGTCTTACATTTAATACTGCACTTAACAATATCATAAGGAATAAAATATATTGACTTATCAAAGAAAATCATTAATTCATTTGTTACTGAAAGGTAAAATAAAGGCTGAGAATATTAATAGGTTCAAAGAGATTTAGCTAGCTAATTTGCAGAAAAAAATATAAGAACATGAGCAATATTCTGTCATGAGCTATTTCTGCATATAACTATGATCATTTTTTTTTTATCTGACATGAGCATAGAGCTAAATCAATGTACAGTAAATGTCAAATAAATGAACAGTGATGTAAACTACAGCTACGGCAAAATAGAAGATGTGCTTCTTTGTTGTACAAACTCTTCCTCACTTCACACTTTGGAGATGCTGCCTATATCTTTCAACAGTAATAAACAGATTGATAGCCGCTGAAAACAAGACAGGCTACAGAAACAGAGTAGCAACAACAATTCGAACTGTAAATGTTAACTGAACTGAGAGATGCACGTTTCAGAGAGCACATACCAAGATGAGTGAAGAAAGGAGAGACACACTCATTGCTTGCTCAAGAGTACCTGAAAATGACAAGCAATAACACTGACTTTCACTCATGGCATATGCCAGGAAGGGGCTTTTTTCGTTATTTATTCATCTCAAAACTCTTTATTGAGCACCATGATAGCACAAAGAACAGTAATGTCTAATAGCAATGTAGAGGGTATATCAATTCTGTTTCTAATTATTTTATTTGCAACTCTCACGCATACTCTTCTTACGGTAAGCATACATACAATAATTTTGGTCAAAATCCTGGGGCTATATGGTGGTGCAGGGGTAAAACCTGACCATCTGCGAGGCTGCCCCACATGGGAAGGTTTCACGTTTGTATCCGGAGACATCCCTGAGGCATGCACGTGCCCATGTTCCAAGGCTGGCTGAGCCTGGGGGTGGACTGTGTCTTCAGGACCCTGTTGGGGGTGCTGTCTCTCTCTCTCTCTCTCTCTCTCTCTCTCTCTCTGAAGAAATAAACTTCAGGAAAAAAGTATACTACAAAATACTAATAAATATATCTCTTAAATGAACAAGATTTTTTTTTAAGCTTATGAAATAAGATGAAAAAAATGTATGAGACAGATACTGGTGTTCGGGTCCAAAATTTTCCAGATGGTCAGAAGTGTCGAGGCCTGGCTCACACAATCAAGGAAAGATTTCTAGGAGCCTCAGCTCTCTGAGCTTTCCTGGAAACGGCTCCCTCTTCAATATGTGGCAGTGTCTGGCCAACACGAATCTCCGACTCTGGCACAGGGGTCTAGGCAAAGCCCCAAAAGCCATTTGGCAAAGAAGAATTCACACTACGATTGGGAAATTAAAAGAAAAATACTCAATTCTTTTGTAAAAGATCATTGGCAGGGACAAAGAGTCCCACACGTACCCACTCACCTAATCCCTCAGCAACCTCCCACTTCTCTACCTCCTCCACTTGAGTAAACCTTGCAAAAGGGAAGACAGAGGACAACCAAACAAAGGAATGAAGGTATAAAAGCTCTGAGAAATGTGAGAAGAACATAACCAGAATATCTCAAAGAATTCCTAACTCCTAAAGAGTTGCCCAATTTCCTTCAGGGTGAAAAAAAAAAAAAAAAAAAGAAAAACTATATGAAAAAATCTTCTTCAGGATCAATTCTAGCTCAGGATAGAATAAAGTTCCAAAAAGAACATACTGGTGAAGTTTTCCATGGATAGAGTGTCAGTGATCATTGTCTAAATGATCAAAGACCAGAGCTGGGGCAGACAACAGTGAAGAAATGCTCCACAGAGAAATGATACAAATAGTAACCAAGGTCAGTCAGGTGGCAAGGTGGGTAAGGCGGCTGGATCCTAAATGGCCAACTGCATGGTTCAAGTCCCAGACATACTGGCTTGAGAAACACAACAGGTACATGTTGCCTATGTGCCCAAATCCCAAGAGGAGACTAGAGAAGAAAGGATTATGGTATGGCCATCCCCCTGGGAGGTGCTTCCTCACTTTCCCCATCTCTCACCCTGTCTCTGGTGAAACAAATGTGCCTTACAGCAAATTTTAACATCATAATAATATAAAATAAATAAAACAAGTGGTATCCAACAATTTCCAACTTAGAAATCCAAATAGTAGTTTAAATAGTTGACCCTCAATCCTACATCAAATTTATACATAAAAATATAGGTAATACTGACCAAGTCCCACTAGAAGGTAGTTTTTCTCTCTGTTTCACCCCGCTCCCATCTAACTTACCCACACATCCTCTGGCATTAAAAATAAACAAACAAACAAACAAAGAACAACAAAATAACTCCAACTAATTGAACTAGAAATTAACCTCTGGTCTTAAGACATCATCCTCTCAAGGGAAGAACTTAATAGATGACAACTGAGATCTAAAATACTTTCATATGTAATTTCTGGGCTTCACTGACCTCTTAAAATCATACTTTGACCACATACTAGTCCATGAAGACTAGTTCAGAATTCTTGTTCTAATCACATTTGTCTCAAACTGGGTTGAAAGTTCAGTCTTCTGATGGTGTGAGAAGATGCAAGAAAGTTTGCTCTGTCACATTCCATATATAGATACTATCCCTCATATATCCATGAACTCTTTCCTAAATAAGGAAAGCTAATTAGTCTAATCTATTCAACACCATCTATTTATAATAGGCCTTTTGAGTTCTCTGTGCATTTCAACAAACATGTTACATGTAATTTTATAAAGAAATTTGAACCAAATCTTTTCAGAGTGCTTTTTGGGGGGATCTGGACACAATTTTTAACCAACATCAAAGCTAACTTTAAGGAGCAAAAAGCCTCTAAGTGGAAAGACAGCTTTCCTATTTTCCATTTAAGAAGTATGCCCTTGTCTGTATTACTGCCAAAAAGTAAGGACAATTTTTGCTGAACCTTGCTATGGTGAAGACTTCTCAGTTCTCAAAGATTATCTTTGATATGCAAAAACTCTATATTGTCTCAAGTTCTGTAAATCACAATATGAAAATGAATTATGTACTTACAGGAAGGGAAAAGACCTATTCTCTTCACAGAAAGATACCATATGAAAATTCTCTTGAATTTCACAGGATTCACAGTACAGATGCAAAACATTTCTACCACAAAGGTTTCAAAAGACTTCTTCTTAGTTAGACCTTCTACTCCTTGGTTTTATTAAAACAAACAAAACCAAAGTGGGCAAAACAACTGATATGACAATCTAACAACTGTCTGATTCGGCTAACATGTCCATGAAGTGCCATTTCAACATTTCTGATTCCTAGAATCAACCCCGTGCACCCACAAACCAATGAAGTCATCCAAAACACTACCAGAGAGGCTCCTGTTATCTAAAACCAAACCAAATAATGTTCTGAAATGGATGATTCAAAAATCAGTTTACACTAAAACAGATAAGAAAGGAACTCCCACAGCGCGCCTATAACCAAGACCCATGAAATCACACCCTGGTCTGTGTATAGCCATCATCTGGCTCCTCTTCAGAGGTAAGCAGACATCACTTGGCAACAGTGTTGGTAGTGACTGAAAACATCCTGAATCTCGGTCTCCCAGCGCCAGTACTTTACAGAGATGAACAGTGAGGCACAAGCCTATTTCAGGACACTAGGGTCCTAGAGCTGAACTTGAATTTCACTTACATCTGGGCAATAGGACTTGTAGGAACTCCAATCTGATGTCAGATAGAACCCAAAATGTGCCATGGTTGCTGAGAGCAAGGAAAGTGTTTTGTTAACTGCTGCTGCAGTGGTTTAAGCATATTGCAGGCCAAGGAACCCCTACAGAGGACATTTATTTGCCATTGCTTATCTTTCACCATCTGGGAATTGATATAAAAAGATTCCCTTAAAATATTCTTGGAGGGATGAATTTGAAGCTTTTTCAGATTTGCTTATGTTTTGATGTTTATATTTCTCTGAATTTCTAGAGGAACATCAATTAGTTGGTGCTGAATTCAAGGAATCTCGACCTTGTAGTGTCCCAGTCCCCATCCTGGGAGTCAATGAACCAATGTCCTTGGTCTAGAGAAGCGCTGAGGTCAGAGATGTCACACCTCTAAGGCAAATGAGATCAAAGTCTTTTCCAGTGGTTTGTCTTAAAATCACTCAATGTGCTGAAAGAAGCAGTCTCTCAATTCCAAAACTAACTCCCCCACCCCCAATAAGGACATGATTCAGGATTTCCTGGGAGCCTCTGAAGATAATCTAATATAACCACAAAAGAAGGAGAAAAAAAACTAGAATGAAAGTCTAAAATTTGAGGCAGAAATAAGCCTGCCCTCTCTGCTCCATATTTTGAATGCTCTGGAAAAATACTAGGAACTAAATTTGGGTTGGGGGTGGAGGGACACGAGCTCATATAAACAGAAGAATATTTATGAAACTACAGTTCATGACCCTCTAAAGGGGTCCTGGGAGCATTGCAAGGGGTTTGCAGAGACCCTGGCCCTGCCTTCCCAGAGTAGCGCACAGCTCAGCTACAGGGAAGAGATGGGGGAAGTGGAGACCCTGGGTATGGGCATGCTCTGGGGTATGAATGATTCTGGGGCCCCCGGCAGGCCAGTGTGGATGGCAAGGCCAAGGACACTGACAAGTATTTTTCTATTATCCTTCAGTATCAAGCACAGACAACGTGACTATCACATTGTCCATGACACCAATACGCTATAGCCCTTCAAGATTCTGGCCTGGAGCATGCTACAACCATGTTTCTGGATGGACGCATGCATCCAGCTCACAATGTGACCTCCAATGACATCTATCCCCATGCCTCAGGCAGAGGAGGAGCTCAGTTCTGCTCCCACAGGTGCATTTCTACCTGCCCACCTTCCCACAGTGCTAAATGCTCGTGGCGCTGTCAAGTCCTCAAGGCATTCTTCAAGGGCAGAAACTGAGGCACAGTCACTCGTGCATCCTTGACTCTAGTACATCTACTAAGAAGTCTGCTATTCTAAATGGATATAAGAAAGCCTCGATACAAATTACTAATGAAATGACTCAAATAATGATTACAGATTCAAAATGCCCTGTTTTTTTGGCCTAGAAGGGGAAGGAGAGCACATGTAGTAAAGAGAACCTTAATTTCACTGTAGGGGTTCAACTTGAACTTTAAAACAGTCAAGAAAAACAAACAAATTCCAACTACCAAAACGAATGAGAGGGCTGGCCTAAAATGTCTGTCAGGAAAGGATTCCAGGCCATAGCCAGGCTTTGTGGGAATAAACACAGATTGTCATCCTCTGCTGTGTGGATAGGATAGGACAGGACAACACTTATGCAGTGTATGGGACCCTACAACGCAAAAAAAGAAAAGAGATAACATTTGCTGTCTGTAATAGTTATGCAAACAAAAATATGTAAGATGTGGAAAAAAAAAAAAAACTTTTGGAGCATGTTTTCCTTCTCAGGGACAGACAACAAAGATTAAAAAAAAATCTTGACTATGTTCCACTATCTTTTAGAGACACAGACTCTGAAATGGTTTTCATTCAGGTAATGAAGTGTGATCAGTGAACATTTTTAAATCTAGGCAAATTGAAGGAATTCAATATTTGCACATTGATTAAAGAGAGAAAGTTTGCTTTCATCTTTTCTTATATTTCCTGCACACTTAATAAACAGAACCACTGCAATCACTTTACTATTTTTTATTTCTTGTCCTTTATTCCTAATAGAGTGCATGTGTACTCAAAAGAGAGTGAGAATGAGAGAGAGAGATGGGTGAGCACCTTGTACAGGCTAGGTCATGCCATCATTGCCTTTCTCCAGTCCTCCGGGCCCTTGAATCTCGGATAGTCATACTCAGGCCCAGTGTGTTGTGCTGACGAGGCAAGGGATTTGAACCACCATCACCATGTAGGATTCAGCTTCTATTGAGCAGTGCACCCCTGCTGAGCCACAGACCTGGCCTGGCCCTACGATTATTTCTAACACTAAAATATAATCAGAACTCAATCTGAGTACTACAAAATTAATTTCCATTCAACTTCTACTATTTATGAGCTCGAAATTGTTTTTGCTACTCACCTGTTCAATAAACCGGTTTTTTGGTATGTATACATCTTTTTTTTAAGAATTATTTTATTGGGAACCAACAGTTAGCATAATGGCTATGTCGCTGGACTCCCACATAGTCGACCGCGGTTCATGTCCGGACCCGGTGGCTTAAAATTCACGCCGGGCGCGTGTGCGTGCGTGCCCAAGATCCCGAGAGGAGAATGGAGGAGAAGGGATTGAGGTGTGACCATCCCCCCTGGGGGGTGATTTCTCGCTTTCTGTCTCTATGTCTCTCTCTGTCTGTCTGGCGAGCGCATGTGCCCTATAGCGAAAATCTCTCCAAAAAGAAAAAGAAAAAAAATTATTATTTTATTTAACCTTATTTATTTTAATTTGACAAGAGAGGGAGAGAATGAGAGAGAGAGAGAGGGAAAGTGAGAAAGCAAGCAGCCAAGTCCAGGACTTGAACCATGATTGGCCATGTGGGAGTCCAGTGCCCTTAACCACCATGCCACCTTCCTGCCCCAGTACATGTATATATATGTAGAGCAATAGAATGTTAAAATTACCTCGTATTACTACTGTGGTGAATAGAACTGCATGACAAAGAGAAACATTGGAATGACTATTAGAAACTGGTTTACAGAATAGCCATAGTGAGAATCTATATTAGAATGATCTGTGTACTGAAGTAATTATTTCCATCTGTCAACTGCAATCACAAATCTCAAAAATGATTTCTAAGATCATCTAAAAGTTAGTAAATCTGTTATAGCAAAATAAAAAAAACACACAAACAAACAAACCATAAAAACCACATGCATGCAAAATGCAACGGTGTTCAGAGCGTGGTTTGAGTCTCCCAGCAGGAAAGGATGTCATCTGGATTGCCCTAAGCTAAAGTACAACCTCAGAAAGTTTATTAGCTTGAAGCTGGTAAGATATTTTGGATGAGAGTATAGTATTCCCTTTCAAGCATAAAAGAGAAATCCAGAGAGGAGTAATTACTAAGTTATGGACATTCAAAAACACTAAGGTTGAATTATTTTTGCTGTTAGTAAGAACAGTGGTGACAGCAGTAATGATAAACATCATCATTGTCTTCTAAGAAAAAACACCAGGCAGATCCATGGATCCTTCTATTGGGTTGAGACTTGCTGTTCTCATCAGAAGGAAGAGCTTTCCTTTTTTTTTTTTTTTTTTTTTTTTTTTTTAAGAGAGATTTTTGCTATAGGGCACATGCACTTGTCAGAGAGACAGAGAGAGAAAGAAAGTGAGAAATCACCCCGCCCCAGGGGGATAGCCATGCTGCAATTCCTTCTACTCCATTCTCCTCTTAGAATTTTGGGCACGCTCTCACACGTGCCTGAAGTGAGTTTTAAGCTGCCTTATCTGGGACTCAAACCATGGTCAACTACATGGGAGTCCGGCGACATAACAATTACACCATCTGCTGGTCCCAAGAAAATGCTTTTCATCATTATCTAATTATTTTTATTTTAAAGATAAAGAAGTAGGTGGTCAGAGATAAATTATATATCTAAAGTGTTACATATATCTCCATATCAGAAAGTAGCAGTGCTGGAAGTAGAATGAACGTCTCTCACTGTCTCTCTCTCTCCCCCTTCCATCCCCCCCTTAATCGTGGTGAAGAGGAGAATGGGAAACTCCTCTGCGTCCCATTCCCAGGAATAAGAGGCAGGAACTATTTTACTGCTGGAAGAAAGATAAGGAAGAAAGGAAGGAGATTGGGTGGAAGGAAGATGAGAGGAAACTAGCACAAGCTGAGAGGCCAGTGAAAGGGGTCAACGGAGACGGGTCAACAAATACTTTTACGAACAGCGATGTCTATGGAGCCAGCTGAGGCAGCTAGACCTGCTTTGATGTAAATCCTCCTTCGTTTTCTGTACAAAAGCTCTAGTAATGCTCACTGTCGTCATAAATGAACGCACTCTGCAACCCAAAAGGTGGGGGTGGTGTTTCAAATTCAAGTGCATCAAGTGTGTCACAGACACACCTCACACGTACAATTACAAACCTGGGACGTGGAGAAGACTACAAGAACATAAGGCTCTGGCAAAATGCAGAAATATATTCTCCTGTTTTTCTACAAAACATGGAATTAGCAGAGGTGCAAACCAATCTATTCCTTAAGCTCCAGGGACTCCTAGATAATATGCGGATTAGACTAAATTATTCTCTAAGGAAACTAAATTCTGGTTAGGGTAGGAAAACCTTGAGAATTCTGTAAAGTCTGGTTTCCTTTGAAAGTTGTAACAAAAACAACTCCTGAAGTTCACAGTACCGGCCCCCTGCGGATATTCTGGTCTTCCAGCCAGGTTATAATTTTAAAGAAATGTTTTTAGAGGGACTTGACTTTCAATGTTACATGGCTTGGTATGAGAGAAGAAGCAGTACAGAAGTCAAAGATGTGAGGACATGTCTTCAATCTATACAGGAAGGACTTTTCCTGAAAAAGCATTCTTTTTTTTTAAATTGACATACAGTTGTACATATTTATAAGATACAATGTGATTTCTTCAGTACAAGAATACAATGTATGTGGGCCAGGCAATGGCATGGTGGTTAAAGCACAGGACCCCGGCAAGGCCAACCATGCTTCGAGTCCTGACCAGGCAGCTTAAGAAACACGCCAAGAAAGTGTGTATGCATGCCCAAAATCCAGAGAAGAATGGAGAAGGGATTGCACATGGCCATCTCTCCCCTGCCTCACCCTGGGGAGAGTGATTTCTCACTTTCCCTCTCTCACTGTCTCTCTCTGTCTCTCTGTGGTGAGTGCACACCCACTATGGCAAAAACCTGGAGGAAAAAAAAAAAAAGAATGCAATGTGTAATGATCAAAACAGGGTAATTAACATATTCATCACCTCCAACATTTGTTATTACTTGTTATTACTTTATGTTGGGAACACTCAAAATCCTATTTTTTAGCTAATCTGAGCTATACAGAAAATTTTTAATGACTGCAAACATGCATCGTGACTTTTCCAACAATTCAATACAATCATCTTACTGTACTATTTAACACAGAACTTGCTCCTCTTGTCTATAATTTTGTATTCATTTATCAATATCTTTCTATCCCCTTCTTCCTAGTTTCTAATAATCACTATTCTACTCTCTATTTCTTTGAGATTATCGTTTTTAGTTTCCACATATGAGTGAGAATATGTAATTTTTTTCCCCTTGAGCCTGACTTACTTTACTTAACATAATATTCTCCAGGGTAGCCAAGGCTACTTCAAATGACAGGATTACATTCTTTTCAGTGGCTTAACAATATTCCATCGTGGGGCCAGCAGGTGGTGTAGTGGTTGTATCCCCACGTGGCCAACCATACTTTGAGTCCTGGACCCACAGCTTGAAGATCACACAGGGCAGGTGCAGATATGCCCAAAATCCTGAGAAAAGAATAGAGGAGATGGGACTGCTGTATGGTCATTCCCCCAAGGGATGATTTCTTGCTTTCTGTTTGTCTCTGTCTCTCCAGCAAGCACATGCACCCTATAGCAAAAATCTCTCTCTCAAAAAAAAAAAAAATATTATTACACTGTGTGTGTGTGTGTGTGTGTGTGTGTGTACATACCACATTTTCTTTTTTCTTTTTTTGGAGAGGTTTTTGCCATAGGGCGTGTGCGCTCACCACAAAGACAGAGAGAGACAGAGAAACAGAAAGCGAGAAATCACCCCCCAGGGGGGATGGCCATGCTACAATCCCTTCTCCTCCATTCTCCTCTCGGGATCTTGGGCACACACGCACACGTGCCTGGCATGAGTTTAAGTCACCGGGTCCGAGACTCAAACTGCTGTAGACTACATGGGAGCCCAGCGACATAGCCATTATGCTAACTGCTGGTCCCTTATATCACATTTTCTTTATCTAATTGTCTGTTGGACACTTAAGATGGTTCCATATCTTGGTTACTGTGAACAGAGCTACAATAAACACAGTAGCGCAGACATCTCTCTGACATACTGATTTCCTTTCCTTTCGACATATGCACAGTAGTAGAACTAATGGATCGCAAGGTAGTTCTGTTTTCTGATTTTTAATAGAAGCCTCCATGTTGTTTTTCATAATGGCTATACTAATTTACATTTTCTTAAAGAGTTCCTCTTTCTCTTCATCCTTTCCAGCACTTTTTAGTCTTCTTTACTAATAAATAACCATTCTAACAGTGGTGATTTGCATCTCCCTAAAGATAAGTAACGTTGAGCACTTTTTCTTGCGTTTCTTGGTCATCTGTCTTCTTTTGAGAAATATCTACTCAGGTTATTTGCCCATTTAAAATTTTTTATTCTGCTCAATTTTTTGAGTTCCTTGTATATTTTGGTTACTAATCATTATACTTTGTGAACATTTCCTCCCATTTTTTAAGTTGTCTTTTTACTCTGTTGTTTCCTTTGCTGTGCAAAAGCTTTTTAGTTTGATATAATCTCATTTGTCTATTTCTGCTTTTATTGTCTGTTTTTTGTTTGTTTGTTTATCAAAACTCTTTGCCTAGACCAATGTCATGAAGCATTTCCCTTATATTTTCTTCTAGTAGTTTCACAGTTTCCAGTCTCACACTTAAGTATAATACATTTCGAGTTGACTTTAAAAAAACAACAACGAAAAAGTTTTTGCTATAAGGAGAAAGCATTCAACAGAAAGACAGTGAGAGGGAAAAAGAGAAATCACTTCCCGGGGTGAGGGGGATGGCCATGCCCAAATCCTGTCTCTCTCATTCTCCTCCTGAGATTTTGGGCATGCATGCATATGCACGCAGTATGACTTTCAAGACGCCAGGTCCAGGACATGAATCATGATTACTGAGTGGAAATCCTTAACTACCATGCTACATGCTGGCCTTGATTGACTTCTTTAAATAATGAGAGATAGGGGTCTAGTTTCACTCTTACGCACATGGATGGATATCTACTTTTCCCAGCAACATTTATTGGGGAGATTGTCTTTTCCCCAATGGACATTCTTGGCACCTTTGTCAAAAGTCAGTTAACTGTATACACGCAAACTTATTTTTAAGTTCTCTATTCTGTGTCTATTTTTATGACAGTACCATGCTATTTTTTTTTTTTTTTTTTTTCTATATATTTTGAAACCTAGTAGTATGATGCCGCCAGTTTCATTATTTTGACTCGGGATTGCTTTGACTATTTGTGGTCTTTTGTGGTTCCAAATGAATTTTATGATAGTTACTGTTGGTATCTTAATAGGTATTGCATCGAATCTGCAGATCACTTTCAGAAGCATTGATATTTTAAACACATTGACTCTTCCAGTCTATGAACATGAAATGTCTTTCAATTCTCATGTCTCCTTCGATTTCTTTCATCATTGTTTTGTGATTTTCATTGTAGAGATTTTTCACCTTCTTGGTTAATTTTATTCTTAGGTATTTTATTTTCTCTGTAACTATTACACATAGGATTGCGACTTTGACTTTTCAGCTCGTTCATTACTGGTGTAAAAAAACACTGCTAATTTTTGTATGTTGATTTTGTATCCTGAAACTACTGAATTTGTATATGAAGGAAAATACTTTCTTTGGCCAAATATTCCACTTTTTTTTTTTTTTTTTTTTTTGAGGCATGGTATTCTAAATGCTTTTAATTCAGGCAATAAACAGTGTCAGAACAGCCTGATATACAACAAAGCAAACACAGTTTCCAGCATTCACAATACCATTCAGTTTTTTGCCTGTTTTTCTCCATACAATCAGTTTGCATTGAGCCCTAAAATGAGTTTTCAGAGTGAGACTCAAAATCACAGAAAGCAGAAGAGAAGGTGCCAAAATATGCATACAGAATTTGGCATGCTGTAGTTGATAAGTGTCTAAGATGAAATAGTATCTTCCTAAAGCCAGTATTCAAGAGTTTAATTTCTTATTTTCTTAAGGCAGTGTTAGTCCTGCTAGTCCAACTGGAAAGGAGTAAAACTACAATAAAGAGTAGGACACGCGGTAACCAAATTTTCTGTAGTTACTCTACACCCTTTAAGCACTTATTAATGACCTGAAGGAAAAAGGATAAAATAAAAAGTAAAAGAAAGAAAATAAACAAAAGATGCAAATTGCAGGAAGTCTGAACGAGGTTCTTATGGAGATTTATTTATAGTAAATCACAATTGAGGTTCAAGGCAGGGACAAAGAACGGATTTTACCTCAGAATGAAATAAGTGTTAATCCCAACACAAAACCATTTCATTTTCAAGTTACATAACTAATATTTGGCCAGTCATTCGTTTCCAAGCAATAAAGATACCATACACTTGTCAAAGCCCACAATATATACATAGGAAATTTAAACCCTGATAAGTTCATTCATAGTACTGGAAATCTGTGATTAAAACAGAGCAACAGAAAAAAATTTACAAGGAGAAGATATCAATTACCTCCCCAGTGAATAATTAAAATTGTGTTTACTCTATGTGACACTGGGAAACGAGAGTATGCCTTAACATATGGAAATTCTCTGTCTTAACTTTTATTTTTATAGTCTCATTTTTGTTGTTGTTGTTTTATTTGTTTGTTTTGTTTTGTTTTTGCTTTGTTTGCCACAGAGTGCGTCAGCTGATGGTGGGGGCATGGGGTTGAAAAAGTGAGAAAAGTGAAAAATCACCACTCAGGGGAGATGGCCACACTGCAATCCCTTCTTCTCCATTCTCCCTTCAGGATTTTGGGCACAAATGCACACATGCCTGGTGTGTCTTTTGAGCTGCTGGATCTGGGACTCAAATTGCATAGCTGGCCAGAAGAGATCCAGCCGCCTTTAACCACTATGTCACCTGCTGGCCCAGAGTCTTACTTTTTATACTTAAAATCAGCTACTAATCTTTGGATTTTGTCCAGTGCATTGAACATAAAAGGCTCTCAAATATTTGACTGGGTTGTTAAACGAGAGCTGGAGCACCTTTGTTTAAAGAGCTTGAAAATATCACGAAGGCTTGGTTTCTCAAGCAAATGGAGAAGATCCAAGCTGCTCTGTCATAATACATCTCTAAAGAATTTTCTAATTCTGATAGAAGTCTGGAAGGTCCTAAAGATGTCAAGATCATACTGTCTAAGCCCTATTTTATCATTCAGTGAAGTTCCAGATGCTTATTAAATCAACAGCCGCTAGTCTGCTACTTCTCATATTCAGCAAAACTAATACAGTCTATAATTCTGCCTCCTACCTATACTCTGAAATTATCACTCATAAGCATTAATTAGAGCCAAAATTAGAAAAACAGAAGCAAGGTCAAAGGGTACATTATACAATGTTCAGGCCTTGATTATAAATTCAAATATTGCAAAGCTACCAGGATCTTGTAAAAGTAACTGAAATTCTCTGCTTTCTGTGACGTTCAGGCAGAGAAAAAGAAATTTCATTCACAATGGAATGTTAATCAGCTATAAAAAGGAATGAAGTAGTGATACATATTACAACATGGATGAACTTGAAAACATGTGAACTAGGGACCAACAGATGGTATAATGGCTATGTCACTGGACTCCCATGGAGTCCACCGTGGTTTAAGTCCCAGACTCGGTGGCTTAAACTCACACCGGGCGTGTATGCGGGCATGCCCAAGATCCCGCGAAGGGAATGGAGGAGAAGGGATTGCGGCATGGCCATCCTCCCTGGGGGGTGATTTCTCGCTTTCTGTCTCTCTGTCTCTCTCTGCCTTTTTGAGAGCGCACACGCCCTATAGCAAAAACCTCTCAAAACAAAACAAAACAAAAAAAAAACAACCAAACTAAAAAAAACATGTGAACTGAAAAAGTCAAACACAAAAAGTCACATATTATATGAATACAAAAGCTCACAACTGGAAAATTCACAGAGAGAGAAAGCAGCTCAGAAGTTGCAGGGGCTGGGGAGAGATGAATGGTACGGAGTTTCTCATTTGAAAAATGAAAACATTCTGGAACTAGGGCTTGGTAATGGCTGTATAGCATTGTGAATATACGAACATCACTGAACTACAAACTTCAAATGAGCTAACATGGTGGTGTTAGGGTTCTCCAGAGAAACAGAATCATCTCATATATAGATAGGTAAGAGGGAATTTATCACGGGCATTGACTCACAAGATTATGGAGGCTGAGAGATCCCTCCTCAGGCTCTCTGCAGGCTGGAGAGCCAGGGTAGCCAGTTTCTCTGCCTGAGAACAAGGAATGCTGCTGGTATAATTCTCAGTCCGTGGCTGAAGCCCTGAGAACCAAGTGTTCTGATGTCCCAGGGCAGGAGAAGATGGTTGTCCCAGTTACAGAAAAGAAAGCAAAGTCATCTTTCCGCTGCCTTTTTTTATATCTGGGCCTCCAATGGATTGGATGGTGCCTGCCTACACTGGGTGAAGGTGAGTACATCTCTGTCCATTGATTCAAATGCTAATCTTCCTGGATTCTGAAATAATGCTCCATCAGTTATCTGGATATCCCCTAACTCAGTCAAAGATGACACCTAAAATCAATGATCACAATGGTAAATTTTATGTTACGTGCATTTTACCACACACACACACAAACACGATTTGAATTTTCACACAGGATGGAAGAGATCAAGTCTTGAGTTTAAAATCTCACCTGAATTTATTTTAGAAGGCTAAAAGGTCACATTAATCTGCAGGACTTCAGGATCAAGACCGTCCAAGTTAAGCCACATGCTGAGCTAGCTTCAGAAAAAAAAAAAAAAATTGTATTTCCTTTGCACTCTGTTGCGTTTATCCAAATAGTATTAGTTACATGCCTATTGGGTAATTGGAAAAGTCATGACGTATTTTTCCTGTTTTTCTATGCAAAAATGCATCATGATTTTTCCAGCTACCCAATATCATATACCAGGTACCAAGTCAAATACCGGCAACAGAAAGATGAGTGAGATGCAGCCAGTCACTCCCCAATCTGCACACAGTCCAGAGAGAAGACAGATAACATGGAGAGGTGCCCATGACAGACGTGTTCAAGGTATATGGGGAGAGAAGACACTGTCAACGAGCAGCCTGTGCAGGGAAGGTCTCCCAGACAGGACAAATGGAATCCAAACTTCTGTTAGGAAACAGGCAAAGTGACGTGTCACCATGAGAAGCTTTTTTGTTTCTCCCACTTCTTCCGAATTTTCTGAACTACTTGTAGTAACTGGATGACCACTTATCAGAGTTATCTTTGAAAACAAATTCATGAACCAAATAGAAGCTGAACAAGATGACCTTAACTAAGACCCCTTCTAACCTGGACGCCACTAGAACCCTGGAGTCTATTGATTCCATGACTTCAATAATGAAGACTTTTTAAAATTTTATGAACCTCAGGACCAGCAGATGGCATAATGGTTACACCACTGGACTCCCACGTAGTCAGCTGCAGCTTAAGTCCTGGACCCGGCAGCTGAAAACCCATGCCGGGCCATGCGAGTGTATGCCCAGAATCCCGAGAAGAGAATGGAGGAGAAGGGACTGCGGTGTGGCCATCCTCCCTGGGAGGGCGGGGGGTGATTTCTCACTTTCTGTCTCTCTCTCTGTCTCTCCACTGAGCACACACACCCTATAGCAAAAAACTCTCTTTAAATTGAAAAAAAAAAAAAAAAACCCTTTATATCTCTCTTTATCTGTTCCCTACTTTGTTTCTTCTCTGAAATGTCTTAAATTTGTTTGTTTTTCATGAATTATTTATTTATTTAATTCCATTTGTTATTATATTTTTTTAATTTGACCAGAGAGAGACAGAGAGAGACAGAGAGAGAGAGAAAGGGAAAAGGAGAAAGCAAGCCGCCACATCTAGGACTTGACCTGCCTTGGCCATGTGGGTTTCCAGCACCCTCAAACCACCACGCCACCTGCCAGCCCCTTAAATTTGGTTTTTAAAACCAATGTACTTGGTAAGTACTACCATAAAATCATTTCTCTTTCTTTTTCCCTAGGTTATTTATTTCTTTCATGAGCAAGAGATAAGACAGAGAGACAGCACCCAACAGGGTCTCAACACGGTGACCTTCTCCCAGCTTCAGCCAGACCCAGATCATGGGCACACGTGCACCCACAGAACTCAGGGAGGTCTTTGGGGATGAACCCAGAACATTCCAATAGCGTTAGCCTCATAGTGTCACATTTTAACACTGCTCCACAGTCCAGCCCCAAGTCTTTTCTGTTTAATGAAAGAGAGAACAGTGCTCCCCCTAAGGCCCCCACCCCCACAATCCACCCTCGTCTCATGTGGCCCAGATCACATATGCACACAACCTGCGTGCCTAGAGGGCCTGGTGTGAACCCAGGAGCTTTCCCACGGGGATGCAGTTGCATGACCCACACCACCACCTGTCCCTTTCAGGTACGTCTTTTGAAAGTGTTTCTCAACAGTAATTACTTCTCAAAAGGAAACAACAAAAATCTATTAGAAAAGTGATGACAGTTCTTGAGTTTTCATGAAGAGTTTGGGTAGGTTCAGGGTAGGTTCAGGTCACATCTGTCCATGTTTGGTAATATGTGACTTTGTGGAGCCTGTTTCTTGCTCAGAGGTCCAGATTCCAAATTTAGAACTAACTTTGAACAAGCCATTAGTCCTCATAAAATAGTAAATTAAATCAAATCTCTCCTAACCTTAAAGGAGATCAGTCACACAGAATTGTTAATAAGGTTAGATAACTTGTGTTTATTATCATTATTTATGAACTCGAGGTGTAAGAAAAATTGTATTATACGCTCCAGGAAAGATGGTTACACTTTCACACCATGGCAGATGAACAATATTCTAAAAGATGCTTGTTTAGAAAAATCTAATAAGGTCAAAGTTACCTACACAATCTAGTCATCAGTTTCCAAATCCTGAAGCAAACAAACTTTCTAACCAGAGTAATTAACAGGTAGCAAACCTATATGATGTTTGTCTTCTCTTCTATTCAATATCCATCGACTTTAGAAGGTTCTTATTCAGCACAGAGAAATAAAGTACGGCTGATAGGCAAAATGGATTTTGTCCCTCTGAGGACAGTGGGTGATTAGATGTTTAACTGGGGATGTGTGGTGGGGGATGTGTCTTCCATTAGCCTCAAGGTCCTGAAAGAATGCCTTAGCATCTCACAGACTGACTGACAATATTTTACTGCTTCAGATGGGATCCATCAAGTGATATGTAGCTGTCAAGTAGGATGATGATTCAGAGTATGAACACGGACACCAGACTCCCTGTGATCGACTCCAGCTCCGTTAGTTCCTTAGCTGTGTGACCTTAAGCAGGTTGGCTTAACCTCTCTGTGCCACTGCTTCATGATCTAAAAAAATAGAAAAATTGTAATGATCTTTCTGAGTTGTTATGAGGAATAGATAAGTTAATAGGGGTAAAGCACTCATAATCTACTTGTCCAATAGATTAAAATGATATGTTTGCTACACCCTTCGCCTATCTCCTACAAAGATCAATCTCTTGGGCCTTATCAAATCCTTTCTCTTCTTCTGAGTGTTCTCCACCCACTACCCTGGAACTACTCATATTAGAGCTGTTTATCAGTGGGCATCCTGTGGCTTGGAAATGTTGAAATGCACACTCAGCAAATTAGACTTCTCAGTTCTTAGAGAGGAATAGAGGAATATATTAACAGGCTTCATTATGGATTTATATTTTCACATGGGATCAATTTTGTTCACCACATGGGAAAAATTCCATGCTCTTTAAAAAGACTACATGTCGTCAGAGTTCCCAGAGGAAGCTCCTGGTCTACTTCCTGCTGACCCTACCCTTTCCACACTCAGCACCTGATGCCTTGCATTAAGTTAACTTCACACATAGAAGAGCTCTCTGTCCTGGGCCGGGACTTGTCTTTCTGTCATCTCGGAGCCTTGTCCAATGTCTGGCACTGAGAGGAGACCATGTCATATCTGATGATGAATGAATGACCAACAAACACACTTTAAGGCATACTTTAATCTCTTTGGGGATCTACATTTTCTTCCAATTTGGCCAGCATCTCCTATAACCCAATCTTTTGGGTCACTCTGCTTTACTTTCTAAATTACAGGCGGTTGGACCTGGTGGTTGAGAACAGTGACCCCAAGCCAGATTCTTAGCTCTCTCCATCCACCGGCCTTGAACATGGCATAACTCTAAGGGCATCTGTTTCATCAGATTTACATTTTTAATGTGAGGATAATAATTGAACCTATCCCATCAGATGTCAAAAAATTAACTATTTGCATAAAGCACTCAGAACAGTGCCGGGCCGGGCACATAGTATCCTTTCAGTATAAGCTATTATTTCTCTTACCCTCTAAAACCATGGCTATTTTTCCCCATTCTCTCAGTTCCTACAGAAAGAAGATCCTGTCTCCACTGTCCTCCACTGAAGTTTAAAGTCAAAACAACTTCCTCATAGTCCTCCAAACACAAACTGCTGCATCTCTGGCCTCAGCTCACATCCTCTTCCCAACCCATCTCTCTGGCCCACACAGACTCCGTTAAGCTCCCCCTCACCAGCTCCGTCCCTCTTCCCTTCCTGCAACTCCAAAAACTTCCTTCGTCGCTCCTACTCATATCATTATCATGACCAACTGCATCTCCATGGCTCACTTAATTCCGGCTTCAGCCAACTTGGAGATACTTCAAAGGCCCCATATGATTTGGGAGAAGAATAAGAGAGTTGTTTATTTTTAAATACAACATCTCCTGGATGAGAAGCCCCACTTTCACGTATTTGTTTATCCTGACACAAACTGACTGCCCTCGGGCTTGCTCCAAGCTCAATGAAGACCTCCACCAGATACAACACCAAAAAGGTTGAGACAGCTGCAAAGGTTTCTGTTTCCCCGGAGATGGAAGTTTCATGGAAGGCTAGGAATCACCACAGCAACCAGACTACAAAAACAGTCCATGGGCTTCAGCCTCATAGCTCTGGTAAAGCAATTTGTCCTCTGTGAAGGAGCCGGGGCACAGAAGTTGAAAATGGATCAAAGTAAACACTGCTCCTCAGGCGCCATCTTGTTGTGCTGATTTCAAGGCATCAAGTCCTGCATCAAAGTTCTTGTTCTGAAAGATGCATGTCAAGTGCCAAGGATTTGCTGGGCTGAGCGGTCTGCTCTGGTGTGAAGGTCTAGAGAGAAATTCATAGCACATTTTCCAAAACAACCATTTCAAATTTGCTGAGAGTAGAGCAGGATAAAAATGTATGCCATTATATCAAGTTACCCTCCCATGCTAAAACAGCTGTTGATCCCAACTATGGATTTAAAAATGGAAAAACAAAGAGCGGGTGATTTTTCTGAAAAAAAAAATCTTAACAAGACTTTGTCCCACACTTATCTTACATGGACTAATTCCTATAAATTTAAGAAAAAAATTCTCCACAACCTATTACACACTGAGAGAAAATGACTTGTTTTAGAGTCTCTGAACAAAAGGCTGTACCCTGAATCTGCTATCCTAAATCAATACTATAGTTTTTTGTTTTGTTTTTTTTGTTTTTTGCAAAGGTTTTTGCTATAGGGCACGTGCACACGCTATAAAGACAGAGAGACAGAAACAGAAAGTGAAAAATCACCCCCCGGGGGGATGGCCATGCTGCAATCTCTTCTCCTCCATTCTTCTCTAGGGATCTTGAGCATGCACACACACGCGCCCAGTGTGAGTTTAAGCCACTGGGTCCAGGACTCAAACCATAGTCGACTACGTGGGAGTCCAGCAATGTAACCATTATGCCACCCACCGGTCCCTCAGTACTATAGTTTTAATAGCAAATAAGAAACTTTAATATATTAGTTCTACACCACATAAAAGTAGTGACTCAGAAACAGGAATTTCTTTATGGATTTATTAAAATCCTGCATTTTTTTTTAAGAGAGATTTTTGCTAATAGGGTATATGCGCTCGCCAGAAAGACAGAGAAAGATAGAAAGCTAGAAATCACTCCCTGAGGAGATGGCCATGCCACAGTTCCATCTCCTCCTTCTCCTCTTGGGATCTTGGACAGGTACCTACACGTGCCCAGTGTGAGGTTTAAGCCACCGGATCCAGAATTCAAACTGCAGTTGACTATATGTGAGTCCAGCGATGTAACCATTATACCATCTGCTGGTCCCAAAAGCCCTGAATTTTTATTAGATGATTAATGTTTAGTATTAAGTATGCTAGCTATACCTTGAGAAAAAAATATACAATTTTTTTGAGAGGTTTTTGCTATAGGGCACGTGCGCTCACCAGACAGAGACAGACAGAGAGACAGAAAGCGAGAAATCAGCCCCCAGGGGGGATGGCCACACTGCAGTCCCTTCTCCTCCATTCTCCTCTTGGGATCTTGGGCACGCATGCACATGCGCCCGGTGTGTTTTAAGCCACCAGGTCTGGGATACGAACCGCAGTCGACTACATGAGAGTCCAGCGGCATAGCCATTACGCTAACTGCTGGTCCCACAATTGTTTTGTTGTTGTTTTTTGTTTTGTTTTGTTTTGTTTTTTTTTTTAAGAACTCAAAATGTCCCACCTCAGTAGCCTTGAAATATCCTCAGAAGTTAGGTTAGAAACACACAATTCCTTTGGCGGCTGCTCCCTGGCACAGCGGTAATGCATTGCTCAAGAGAAGCCTGACCCCAAAGGTGAATGCAGTTTGAATCCATAAACGTGCTGAGCTTGCACACAATGCTCGAGATCCTTCAGCCCAAGAACAGGAGGAAGGGAACTACGGCACGACCAGACTGTAGACGGCGCTTCTCTGTCCCTTACTCACTCATTCTCACATGTGCACAAGTGCTCTCTTATGAATAAAGAAAAGAAAAAGAAATAAATATAATTTTCATTACCAAGAACGTATTTGAAAAAATCCTCAGAACCCCAAGTACATTAGCAGTCCATGACGCATTTATACAATACATTTAATGGCAGTGAAAAATCTGTAACTCAGACTACCCTGAACAAGAACATCCAGAAATTCCACTGGAATTCGGTGTAAACACAATCATCACACTTCTCTTCTGTAGGACATATCCTTTATACAATGCTCCTTCCTGAATCTCTTGTACAGAAGGGTTCTACCCACACAATTTCTGGAGTTTCAGCAAGATGTGAAATGAATTAGCCGGGGGTCTGTTACCCACAGAATTTCTTGTTCCATAGGTCCCAATGGGCCAGCAGTGTGCAATATTTAAGGAAGTAATTAGTAATGTCTAACACCTAAATGCTTCACAGACAGAAATGAATGGCTTTGCTTAGAGATTTGTTCAGTCTTTCCTAAGTTCTCACGGTTTTTATCTCCAGGTTAACAAGCATAAGGTTTCTAAGCTAACAGGGAAAAGAGGTTCTGATTTTACATGGTCTGTACATTTATTCATTCCAGATACTGAATGTCTACTATGTATAAGGCATTTTGCTAAGGCGGTCTTTCTCAAACTGTGGCAACAACTAAGAACTATTTTTAATTTCATTAATTTTTCCCATACACAGTAGAGACAGAGAGAGAGACAGAAAAAGAGACAGCAGGGTCTTGATGCCACCATCCACTCCCAGCCTCAGCCAGCCCTGGATCACAGGCACATGTGCACCCAGCACACTCAGGGAGGCCTCTGGACACAAACCCGAAAGCTATCCCTGTGGGTCAGCCTCACAGAGCACTGCACCCTACTGCTACATCACCATCCAGCCCCGAAAACATTTTTTTAAATACAGTTTGGGTGTTTATTTGTAGGGGGTTAAAAACACAATTTCATGTTTAGGATGTTGAGAATGAGGCTGAGGTAGTTGATTGTTTTCCTTAAGTGAGTAGATGTAAAGAAAAACGTTAGACAGTGATAGAGGTCTTGTATGAATACTGTTAAGAGCTGTCAAGGCAGCATACATAAACTGGCATTGGGGAAGGACTACCAAGTCAAGAGCTTCAAATGTGAATTAGTCACAGAACTTGCCCTCCGTGATGTTCATAGTTGCAGGGAGGCAAAAAGACACACAGATGTAAGCACATGGCGGGGGGCAGGCGGGCATGTTGACTGGGCCCTCGGGGTGAAGAGGGCAGGGAGCAGAACTGAGGGGACACAAGGAGGAAGGAAGGACTTCAAAAGAACTGTCAAAATGTTGAAGGAAACATGAGTAGGTTTGAGAAAGACTTCATTTTCATTTAGATGGAGCTGAGAAAATTCAAAAAAAGAGAAAGTGGAAAGGCAGACTAGGGCAGATCACCATGAGCCTTCGAAAGCAAGCTCAGCTAATCAGTGAAGGTAACCAAAATAGTACGGGTGCAGTTTGCTCTCAGAGATGCGGACCGTCCCTTGCTTTCTGATAAATAATGGGTACATTACCTTTTAGCATATTGTGTCACTTAATCGTATTAATGCATTCATTTATTAACTGTACTTCAATTGCCCCGCTTGATCCAAAGAATATGTATCATTAGTACGATGGGATTTCAAACTGTTCATGGAAAAGTGGGATTATGATAAAAACACAGGTTTATTTAGATGCAAAACAAATTTGAAATCCATGTAGTTTTTTCATACATGCATTTTTCACAAACATTTTGAAGACCCCTTTACAGCTCTGTAAAACTTTAAAACTTCATTTTACAATCTCATTCCAAGTCTTCTTTTAGCGTCCCTTTCTGTTTTTTCTGTTCCTTGTTTTTTATTTTTTATTTTTTCATTTTTATCAGTGTTCCTTTAAGATTGTTACCGAATTACTAAGACTATCTCCCCGAGAAAACTTTAGTCTTCTACTCCAAATCTAGGCTTGAGCAATCATTACCAGGCCCTGTCCTCACGTCACGGGCCCTCAATGAACACTTGTTGAGGGAGCCGAATGGTGGCACAGCAGGAACACGCTTTGCTCTGTGAAGCCGACCCACATGGGCTGGTTCCAGGTTCACAACCAGGAACCTCCTACAGTATACCAGGCACACACACATCCGTGATCTTGGGGCAAACTGAGGCTGAGGGCGGACTGTGGTGTAATCAAACCCTGGTGGAGGGGCTTCTCTCATCTTTCTCTCTAGCTCATAGAAGAAATAAATCGGTAAACTTGGGGGAAAATAAAAACAACCTTGTTGAGTTTAGGGTATGTTTAACTAAACAATAAAGGAATCAGGTAACTACTGTAGCCGCCAGCTTTGAGCATCTTCACAAGGAACAAGCAACTCATGGGGCTGGTCATTCTAGTCCTGGTTATATTATTTTATGCGAAAATTCGTTAACCCCTACCTGCAGCTCTCCACTGTGTGGGCGATGAACTGGATTAAGCCTCGTACTCATCCGTCTCCATTACCATCCCTAAAGCGAAAACAGGTGACATTCTCCACCCTAGAAATGTCATCCTAAGATGCCCTCCTAAATCTTGGCAAGACCTAATAATAAATTGCAGGCTTTTCCAGGACACACCTGAAACAATTTGAGGTTAAAAATCTCATAATGGGCCAGCAGGTGGCAGAATGGTTGAGGCGCTAGACTCCCACATGGTCAGCTGCAGTTCAAGTCCCAGACCTGGTGGCTAGAGACTCAGGCTGGGCGCATGTCCGTGCGTGCCCAAAATTCTGAGAGGAGAATAAAGGAGTAGGGATGGTGGAGTGGTCATCCCCTTGCCGGGTAAGGGGTTCGTTTTTCACTTTCTGTCTCTCTCTGACTCTCTGGTGAGAGTACATACCCTATAGCAAAAATATCTCAAAAAACAAACAACAAGAAAACCTCTCTCATATTATTCTTTTCAAAGAAGGAAGAAAATAAACTTGGGGCCAGCAGGTGGCATAGTGGTTGGAGTGCTGGACTCTCACATGGTTGACCACAGTTCAAGTCCTGGACCTGGTGGCTAGAGCACGCTGGGCTCATGTGCATACATGTCCGAAATCCTGAGAGGAGAATGAAGGAAAAGGGATGGTGGCATGGTCATTGTTGGGGGGAGGGGGAGGGTTACTGTCTTGTTTTCTGTCTCTCTGGTGACAGAAAGGTGTACATCCCCTATAGCAAAATCTTCAAAAAAAATTTTTCTCTCATTATATTATTTTCTTAAAGAAGAAAGTAAGTAAACTTGGGCCCAGCAAGTGGTGTGGTGGTTAAGGTGCTGGGTACCACATGGCCAACTCCATTGTTCAAGTCTTGGACCCAGTAGCTTAAAAATCACACCAGGCCCCTGTACATGCATACCCATAATTCCAAGGGGGAAATGGAGGAGAATAAGATTGTGGCATGGCCATCTCTCTTGGGGGGTGATTTCTCACTATCCCTCTCTCTGTCTTTCTCTGGCAAGTGAATGGGCTCTGCTTAAAAAAAAAAAAAAAAAAAAAAAAAAAAAAAAAAAAAAAGTCAACTGTTACTAAGCAAACTTTGGAATCAAAATATGATTATCTGATCTCCAGATTTTATTGTTTGCCCTCATAGAGAAAAACTTCATTATCCTTGCCTGAGAAACAAGAGAAAATTAATTTTCATAAACCACAAACTGGTGTGTCCCCATCTGGTACTCCTCCTACGGTGAGATTTCTGACAAGAGCATTCACTCAAAAAAGTTTTACTGAAGTACCCTACGTGGAGTTCCGGTTTTCCCATAAACAAGAGGCTAGATTAAGTCTCTGTGGCCCCCTATTGTTCTAAGGCCTATGAATCTCCCAACAATTGAAGAAATCATTAACAGCCTTCAAGACAGATCCCTTGAAGTAGATGTGGCTGACAAGAAAGAATAGGCTCGGGACCAGCAGTTAGCGTAATGGCTATGTTGCTGGACTCCCACGTAGTCAACCACGGTTCGAGTCCCGGACCTGGTGGCTTAAACTCATGCCGGGCGCGTGTGCGTGCGTGCCCAAGATCCCAAGAGGAGAATGGAGGAGAAGGGATTGCGGCGTGCCCATCCCCCCTGGGGGGTGATTTCCTGCTTTCTGTCTCTCTGTCTCTCTCTTTCTGTCTGGCGAGCGCATGCGCCCTATAGCAAAAACCTCTCCAAAAAAAAGAAAAGAAAAAGAAAGAATAGGCTGATGAGACTGAATCTTCAGTTTCGCAAATTTGGTTGCACCAAATGATCTGTGTTCTCAATGAAAAGAAATGATTGCTAAAAGTTATCTAGCTTACTAAAATGAATAAAAGAGAACAAAGCAGAAGATCTTGCCTTTAAAAAGTTAAAATATCCAGAAATAAAAGTTTACCTAGTATTTCAGACCCGTATAGACAAGTTTTAAAGAGTGTCTTTCCTCTCCCCTTTTAAACTTTAACTCTGGGTCAGTGTGTGCCTTCTAGTCTTTTATGTTTGGCAGAAGCAAAACAAAGCATGAACCGCTCAAGAGCTAATCCTTAGGGTATTCCTGATTTGCAGTGTCCTTTAAATAGGGCATGTTGACAAGGTAACAGACGTATTATTTAGTTTTGTTCATTTCATTTAGATAAACTTTTCAATGACAGAGCTATGAGCTATATGATTTATATTGAATTTCAGGAAGACTGGCAGTTTTTTTTTATCTTACATTGAAATATGTTTCCTATAAATTAAAATATGATTTAAAAAACAGAAGAGGAAATGCAAACATTACCACAACATCAGGTTCTAAAGACATCTTTTGAATGGGATAAGTACGTTGTAATAAGGACAATGGCAGCTCTTGGCTACACCACAAATCAATAGCCTAAGAACAAGTCTTGGTCATCACCATCAACTCATCTGGTGACTGGCTGACAACGTGCTAATTGGGCACCGTTAGGCACACCATGCAAGGTTATGAAGTTCTCTCATTTTCCTCTCCACTATTAACTTTTTTTCTTAAAGATTCATTTTATTTTATTTATTGTTATTATACATTTTTTAATTTGCTTTAGGGCACATTTGCTCACCAGAGAGAGAGAGACACAGAGGGCGAAAGTGAGATAGCAAGCCACCAGGTCCAGGACTCAAACCCTGGTCGACCACGTAGAAGTCCAGCACCCCAATCGCATGCCACCTTCTGACCCCCTGTTTCTTTCTTTCTTTTTTCTTTCTCTCTTTATTTCTCTCTCTCTCTCTCTCTCTCTCTCTCTCTCTCTCTCTGTTTCTTTTGAAATATTCCATTGGTTGATCCAGGAGCAAAGGAACAGGGAAAAAGAGTGAAATTAGAAAAAGTGAGTAGACTTCGTTACTATCAGAACACCGATAAAAGTCTGAAAGCAACAAGAGAATAAAACTCAAAATTTGTATATAACAAAATAATTTACTTTTAGTGATGGAGGGAACTTTTAGACATTCTACTCCCGATGTTTGATACATGTAAGGAAACTAAAGCCCAAAGAGGCAATGGCATGCCCAAGTGCCACAACTGGTTACAGCGGCACTGAGACTAGAACCCAGATACCAATCTGGTAGCCAGGTGTCTGCTTCTCCTGCCAGTGGAACTATTCACATCTCTCCTTCTATGACCAAGTCTGTCATTGGAAAGAGGGGTTCCCCGAGTCTTCAGAATTCAAAACCAGCTCTTTTAACCACTGGATAAGAAGGCAGAAGAGGCCAGCCATGGTAGCACAGCAAGAATGCAATGCTCCACAATGCTGAGCCACATGGGAAGGTTGACATCCTGATGCCTCCTTGTACTCGCTGGGTTCACGTGTGCCCAAGATCCTCACTGGCTGACACAAGAGGGAGACTGTGGCAGAAGGACTCTGTTGGGGTGCCTCTGCCTTTCTGTGCCTCTCATGGAAAAGATAAATACAGAAACGTAAGAAATACCAGCCAACAAATTCTCTCCTTGCAGCACACCACACATTCTGACCTCCAGTTGACAATCCCCCTGCCCAGCACTCTCCTCCAGCCACCCTGGCCTTACTATCCTCCAATGAGCTGCTTCCAAGCTTAGGGCCTTGACATCAGCAAATCCTTCCTCTGGTCTCCCCAGATGTCTGCATGACTGGCTCCTTTTCACCATGCCTGTCTCTGATCAAGTGCACCTCCTCAAAGAAGCTCTTCCTAACAACCTGAACCACCCCCTCTTCTGTCACCCAAATATTGGGTGCCCTGTTCAAAACCATATAGGAGTTGACAAGAAGGTCTGAGGCTTTGCCTTACCTGTCACTGTATTTCCGATCCTGGAACGGTGCCTGCACACGGCAAACACACTTTTAAGAATGACTAAACGTATGAATGTATGAAGGACAAAGCAAAGGTAAATCAACACATGGGATGGCTCTATGACTTGGTGCTGGCAAGTCTTTCCATGTATATTTCCACAAAATTGAAGAGGAAAGAAGACAGAAGCCTACTGGCTTCTATTCAAAGCCTATCTCCTAGGCACTTCTGATGAAAGGTCATTGCCAGTAAAACAAAAATAACCAACTTTCAGCCCACTCAAGATGTACGAGAATTCAAGATCAAGTCAGAAAATATCTCAAAGTTCACCTGATTCTGCCAGCAGGAGCCCTGCAGTGCTGAAGTTTGGGGCATGTAAAAGATACATTGTTTTTTACTGAAACGTTTTTCCAAGATTCCTTTCCAAATTCAACTGCACGGTCTTTTTTCCCTAAAGGGCAAAACACCAACCTGTTTCCAAGCTATTTAGTAATATTTTGGCACAGATAATCCAGCAAAGAGAGTTGTTTGTATAGAACAGAGCTATGGTTAATAACAGGGCGCCCCAACCTGCCCCTCTTTCTAAGCTCTAAACCTATAGATGACAACCCAGCTATTCACATTTAATTCTTGCCAGATGGCTGTTTTATTGCCGCCCAAAGACTTACCTCCAACGTGAATAAGTCAACAACACCGGGAGCAATATTTAAGCCCACATTTAAGAAAAGCGAAGGGGTGGAAATTGTGTAAAAGGGAGCAGGAGTAAGGGGGTGGGGAGAACTCTCTGTCCACACTATCTTTGCTACCTTTGGCAAATCCTCAAGGGTTAGAGGTATCAGGACCTCTGGTTCCCGGTGCCATGCCTGACAAATAACAGGTGCATAGTAAATAATGACTGAGTGATCGAATGAACATCTACATGTTGGGAAAGCTCTCCCGACTTGTGACCACTCACCCTGCACTCAACTCCATCTCTAGGAGGCGCACTGTGAATTCAAGCTCAGGCTGTACCGATTACTTTCTAGTTCATGACCTCGGAGAGAATATTTACCATGTCTAGCCTCAATTCCCACTCATGTCTAACAGCTAACAGCATCCCCCCCTACAGGGTTCTTGGACAGACTGAAGAAAACACCGGGTTTTGTCATTCTGTGGAAAGCAGCTTCCCAGTGTTTGACTTTGGCTCTGATCAGCGTGGTACCATTACCTCCCTGGACTTTAAAGTAGGGTGACAAACTGATGACAGCTGCATACATGTCCCTCAGACCACCTGGCAGCCTACTAAAGAACTAATGTTTTTTTGCCATTTGTCAGCCTTTCCTTCAACTTTGGGATTTGAAATCATAGAAGGCCAGGCCCAAAAGACAGAGCAAGGGTAGAACAGACGCAATCTTTAGCACATCTGGCACTTCTTCGGTTGATTCCACTCAGGTACCTCTAACCTGGACAGGCTTAGGTCTGCTCTCTAAATTTCACTGCAGTTTTGAGGATTTCTGAAGTCCAACAGAGAAAGGTCCCCATAACACCACATTCATTCCACACCTGACCCAACCCCAAATCCGCTCTGCAGAGTCCTCAAATCTCCGTATGGAAACTCAGTGGCCTGTGCTCACCTGTTCTACCCTGGTGGATGGATGCCTTCTGGAGGAGGAACATGGGAGAGCTAGGCTGATAAACTGTTTCCAAGGCATCTGAAGTCACCAGAGTATGAAGTACAGCTAGAGGCTGTCCCCATCTGCTGCTGGGATGTTAGGGGCAAACATTTACCCTCAGAAGCTACCTAAATTATCAGAAAGGACTAGGACAGTACTGAAGATTATAAGGATAATGATTGGGGAAAACATAGAAAAGATATTGAATGTTAAAGTGGGGAGATTAATGTCTCTGTACTGACTGACATGCATGGCATTCCCTTTTGAAAAAGCAATGTAATACACTGTAAAGTTATATGTAATTCAATGTAATATAAAGAAGAATATGATGATAATAAAAAAAAATATAAAAAAAAAGAAATAGCTCACTAAATACTACTATTAAAAAAAAAAAAAAAAAGAATTCATCCAGCTTTGAAGACGTGCAGGAACAGAACTGAGCACCCGTCCTCCAGGCAGAAGCACCAGCAGGCAAGGCCATCAGACAAGCCTTCACAGCTGCCAGGGTACTTGCTGTCCTCGACACAGTTCACAGTCCTCAACTCGGCTCTATTTTATTTACCAGTCTTGGAAAATTCTCCCCCAGGCCTTAGCCAAACCACATCCCTATTTCAAACCTCTCCAAATTCTCACCTCCAAAAAGCAGTGCCAGGCTAGCACACCTGGCTCCAATTACTCCAGTGGTGCGCCTCCCCCAACCCCAGCCGAGCCCCACATCCTTCCAACATGCCTGATTACTTAGCACTTACGTGTTTATCTCAGCCCAGCTGTAGCTGGTTAAGTCTATTTGCTTAAGTTTCTCTCTGTGTGTGTGTGTATGTGTGTGTGTACACGCACACGCGTGCAGGGTAATGACATATTTCTATGTCCCATTCCTTTCTGTGCACAGGTGTTGCTCTTTCTCTGTCCCTGGGACACACAGCAGATCATGAGCTCCCAGGGCTGCTTCCTTTCTCACTCCCACAATGCTTTGCACGGTCCACAGTCTGTGAAGACTGTTGCTGCTCACTGTCCAACAGCCTGGTTCTAATTTTCATGCAGAGGGACCTTCGTACAGCAAACTGAAATGATTAGTTCCTCTGCTCGTCTGTATTTCAATAAATAAAAGAAAGAGAGGTGTTTGTGTGTGTGTGTGTTCTGTCCTGATGATGCACTAGAGCTTTTTGGAAAACCATGGAATTTCTGCAGCGTAAAGCGCTAGGAGCTGAGCAATGAAACTAGAAAGCATTTTCCCCAAAAATTTAGAAGTCTGATTTGTCTCCAGATTTGTAAATCCTACTTAATTCGGGTTTAAAACACATAAGAAGACATAGATACCCTCAGGACTCATTTCAGCTATGAAGCATTAGAGTTTCTTTAGGAATATTTTCTCCTTTAACAATTCCTCAAACACTTTCAATTCTAATTTTCAATTAATATTTTTTACTAAATGCAAATTATGCTTCTTCTATTTGTTTTTTTACTTGGAGGCCTGAACTAACTGCACAACGAAACATATCCTTGGGCCAGTCCTGAGGTCATTAAGTACCGTGCTTGGAGAGCCAATGCCGCAAGGCCAACTGCTGTTTGAGCCTTGACCCTGAGGCTTGAAAACCAGCTGGGCATGTATGCCTGCTTCTCTAAAATCCCGATGGGATAAAGAAATGAAGGAAAAGGATTGCTGTGTAGCCCTGCCACATTGGAGCGTGTTTCTCACTCTCTTTTTCAAGTGTATATGCCCTCTGGCAATTTAAAAAGAAATATATCCTTCTTTCTCAAGAGAGACTCAAAAACATGACAGCAATGAAAGAAACATTAAAGTTCCATCTGGGCCAGCAGGTGGTGTGGTGGTGAAGGTGCTGGCTGACATGGCTGACCATACAGTCTGGTCTCAGACCAGGCAGCTTGAGAATCAGGCAGAGTGCAGGAGCACGTGCGTGTGTGTGCACACACATGCACGCGCCCATGTACCCAAAACCCGGAGAGGAGAAGGGATGAAAATGTGGCCATTCTCCTCCCCCAGCCCAGGGAAGGGGGATTTCTCACTTTTCCTCTGTCTCTGTCGAGTGCAGTGCCCAGCAGCAAAACAGCTCAATCTTCCCAGCCTCTTGATATTGACACAAAAGAAACTGGGAGCAGCATGGGTCTATATACTTGCTCACATTTAAATTGAAAAGATCATGGTAGATGGAGAACCAAGTCCTGGATGAAGACCCACCATCCGGTGCTGCTTTCTGCATATTGACACTAGGTTTAAGAAACATTACTTGGAAGGTCAGCCAGTAGCATGGTATTGAAGGCAGCTGGATCCCACAGGCTGACTGTGTGGTTCAAGTCCTGGGCCTGGCGGCTTGAAATGCACACTGGGCACACGTCCATGTCCAAAATCCCAAAAGTAGGGAAAGATGGAGAAGAAGGAATTGCGGCACAGCCATCTCCCACAGGGGTGGCTTTCTCACTTCCCTTTCTACCCTCTTTGTCTCTCTAGTGAGCACACATGCCTCTCTAACAGATTTTTAAAAAAGAAGAAAAGTTACTTGGGATAGACAGCAATACAGCAGTAAAACAGCACTCCACAAAGCAGTCTCACATGGGAAGCTTCCCAATTCATGTCTGAAGACCTCCCTGAGAACACCAGGCACATGTATAACCCTGATCTGGGCATGGCCGAGGGCCGTGGGGGTGGACTACAGCATTAAGACACTGTTGGAGGCTTTCTCTGTGTCTCTCACTCATGGAAGAAATAAATCAATAAATCTTTAAAGAGAGAATCATTACCTAATGCCTAAGCCATATACATCAATAACCAGATTTTCCAGAAAATAAAACTAATATGAGAAATTCCAAGTACAAAATTTCTAGAATTAGTTGCTAAAGTAAAACTATTACACCAACGTAGCTACTTGTTCACTTGAGCATTTATGTCACAAATATTATATTAAGTGTTTACTATGTGGTGGGCGCTGTTCTAATTATTGCAGGTATCAGGGAACAAAACAGAAGCTCTATCCTCATGGATATTCTAGTGGAAGTGAGAGAAAAAATAAACATGTTTAAATATAAATGGGCAGTGAGGCCAGCAGATGGCATAGTGGTTCCATCACTGGACTTCCACATGGCTGACCGCAGTTCAAGCCCCAGACCTGGTGATTTGAAAATCACCCTGGGTGTAAGTGCATGTGTACCCATTCCCCCTGGGGGGCAATTTCTCACTTTCCCTCTCACCATCTCTCTCTCTCTCTCTCTCTCTCTCAAGCTAACCACAGAGCAGGTGAAAATAAAGGGGAGAATGAGCCAGGAATCAACTGAGGGAAGCGCTCCTTCTGGGCAAGATTGAGAGCTGGGCAGCATCGCGAAGAGCTGCCGCACAGTGCGACGGTGAGTGGTGCGAGTGGGCGCAAGCTCTTTCAGGGCTGTGGTAGGGAGTGGGGAGTTTATTCCTCAGTGTAATGAGAACCACTGCAGGAACCTGAGCTGGTGAATGTCGTGTCTTGATGGCCGTGTTTAAATGACTATGCAGAGAAGCGATCTTACTAGCTAATAACGAAAGTGATTATGTTCCAGGCACTGTCCTAAGCACCTGTCGCCTCTGAATTATTGAATGATCACAGCAACACTATGAAGTAAATACTATTTTCATTCACATGTAAGGAAAATGGGGCACAGAGAAGTTAATTTGTCCAGAGTCACACAGCTCATACAGTGGAACAGGGCTTCCAACACAGACACTCTGACCCAGACCCTACACTCTTTAGAGGGGTGGCTTAAGGAGCCACTCCATCTCAAGTAAAAATGTGAGGGTGTGATGTCTGCCTCAGACCATAGGTTGTGGTCAAGGTGGTCAGATTCAAAATACATTCTTGTGGTAGAACTGACGGACTGGCTATGACATCTGAGAAAACACAGGAAGTCATGGATGAGGCCAAGGTTTTTGGCCTCAGCTACTGGGTGGCAGTGTCCTTTACAGAGCTGGGGAACACAAGGAGTGAACAAATTGGGGACAGAAAGGCTACATGAAACACAAGCTACTGAGAGACAGAAGTGTATTTGTTTCCTGTGGCTGCTGTAACAAACTGCCAAAATCTCGGTGGCTTAAAATAACAGAAACTTTACTCCCTTACAGCTCTGGGCCCAGAAGCCCAAAATCAGTATTGCTGGGCCAAAATCCAGGTGTTAGCAGAGCCAGACTCCCTGCAGAGACTCTAGGAGAGAGCCGGGCCTCGCCTCTTCCAGCTTCTCACAGCTGCTGATAGACTGTAGTTTGGCTTCTGGCCCCCTCCTCTATAGCTCTGCCTCCGTGGTCACTGTCTTCTCCTCCCATGTCATCAAATCTCCCTCTCACGATACACGCAATTTTGCCTTTGGGGCCACCTGGACAACCCAGGATAATCTCTGCATCATGAGATTCTTAATTTAATCATATCGGCAATAATTTTTTTCTACATAAGGTAACCTTCACGTGTTTTGGGGATTAGAATAAGGACATATGTTGGGGGCCGTTATTGAGCCTATAGAGTCAGGAATACCACAAATGAGAACAATAGAAATGCAGGTGTGGGAAAAGCTAGCAAAATTCTTCCCTCTTTTACATGAGAAGTTGATCTTCTGTTAACTCTCTTAATTCTATAACCCTGCTAATCTGATAAGACAATATGCCAACTATAATACAAGCAACCTGTTTATTGGACTGGACAAAAATTAAAATACCTTGTAGAAAGCAGTTTTTAGAAGCTTTCCTGAGCGCAGTGACTCTGGTCACTGTGTATAACTGTGAACACCCTGGAAATTACTCCAATACAGCATCGCTGTCTACTGTCTCCTGGAAGGGTATGAAGATTTTTTTAAAAGGAATTATTTTCTTTATATTTATATATTTATTTTAATTTGACCAGAGGGGGACAGACTGAGAGAGAGAGAGAGAAGGAAAGTGAGAAAGCAAGTTACCAGGTCTGGGACTCAAACCGTGGTTGGCCATGTGGGAGTCCAGTGCCCTTAACCACCATGCCACCTGCCAGTCCTTTCAGTTTTTAAATGTAATTTCTTATTTGCATTTAACTTTTGTACATCTTTGTGGGGTACAAGATGGATTTTTTTCCTCTTTTTTTTTTTTTTTTTTTTTTTTTTTTTTATGGAGAGGTTTTCGCTATAGGACGCGTGCGCTCGCCAGAAATACAGAGAGAGACAGAGAGACAGAAAGTGAGAAATCACCCCCCAGGGTGGATGGTCATGCCGCAATCCCTTCTCCTCCATTCTCCTCTCAGGATCTTGGGCACGCACGCACACGCACCCGGCATGAGTTTTAAGCCACTGGGTCCGGGACACGAACCGCGGTTGACTACGTGGGAGTCCAGCAACATAGCCACTATGCTAACTGCTGGCCCCACAAGATGGATTTTTAAAGCATGAAGCAGAATGTGATATTCAAGTCAAGGACAATGCCATATTCACCATGATAACAGAGAACACATTATGATGTGTACCATTAACTTTTGCTCTACTCACTTTTCTTTCTTACTTTTTGAGAGAGACATAAAGGATTGGTAATGTCTATTTGTTCACTCAGTTGGGTATGCCACTCCACAACGCATCTGCCCCATCTACCTACATTCTGTGTCGGTTAAGTACTTCTTCCCTGAGCCCCTCCTATCCCTACCCCCTTATGAGGCTTTTAAACGCGGGCAGTATGTGACCTATGCACACGCACCTACACACACACAAATGCAGATCTCCTCTCTCAGCACTGACGCCATCAAATGGGAAGCTCTGGGTGGCTACACTAACTGATGTGTCACCCAAAGAGGAATGCTGTGCTTCCCTGCTGTGGACTGCGGTCTTTATCCAGTATCCTTCTGAGCAGGCCGAAGCCACCTAGAAGAGCCTGTGACAGTCTCTGGGGTCTGAATGTTGATTTGAACCCAAGCAGATACCCTGCGTGTGTTTGCCGCCACATGTAACAAGAACATCATTTCAGCTCATTATTTCCATTTCTTCCTCCACCAAACCCTTTACCACAGTCACCAGCAGGGAAAAGGAGTACAGCATTTATTTCATCTGTCCACCCTCTGTGGTCTCATTCATAAGCTGCAAAATGGCTAAAAGGGGCAATGAGAAAGGAAAACCTGGAAAACAAAAATTAATAAATTCACAAAAAGTGATTTAACAGCTCCCTCAGGGAGAAGTGAGCGATGCCTATAGGCGAGTATGACACGCTGCCTGCACTGTGCCTTCCAGAGCTCGCTCCTGCAGGATTAAATGCAAAATCCTCAACCCACATCTTTGCTGGAAATGTGCAAGTGGGCTCATTACTCAGAGCCAAGATAAAGGATAAATCTTTATGAGTACCGTAAGTATGAGTCATAAAAAATAGGAAACACATGTAGGATGTATACGCAGTAATAGCATCAAGCCAGGAAAGTGTTTAGGAAACGTATATAAGAACACATGGCAAAACAGAGCTGAAAAGTGCCCTTCTCCTTTACTAAACATAATTAAAAAAACAAACAAACAAACAAACAAACTTATGGCCAGTCACGGGTCCATTATCACTCTGGTTGCTGATAAACACAAGTCATTTCCCTATCTTGAGAAAAGCTAGGCTTTTTTCTTTTTCTTTTTTTAAAATGCAAATGGGAGGCAAACTGAATCGAGAAAAAGTCACTTGGAATAGGCTTTGAAAGCTTTTATGATTTGGGAAATTTGAATGGCTTCCAACTAAAACACTGGGAATTAGATCTTAACAGCATTAAAAATGAACAAGAAAGATTCTTTCTGAAAAAATACTTGTTCGCAATGATAATATTACCATTTCATTTAGATCTGCACTATCTTAACAAGCAGTGGTGATAAGGGGAAAAAAAGAGTAGAACCTCCATAAGTAGAAACTTTATGAAAGCAGGAAACAAAAGCAAGCCTGACACACACACTAACAACCTACAGGGAGCAGTGAAGGGCCGACATTACGCCTGGCCCGGATCTGGGCTCCACAGAAAGAAGTCCTGGCAGGGCGGAAGCAAAGCCCCTGATCAATTCACCAGATGAAAATCCGGGGGGTTCAGAATATAAAGAAGGGTAACCAGCCCCAACAAGTGCTCTGTGGCCGGATGAGGAGGCACAATGTGTCGTCACTGGAAACTACGCTCTCCAGTCGCCTATGATTTTGGAAGCCCCCAAATTTAAGACTCAGCATGGTAAGTAAAGGAGACGATCTGAAGGTTCACATTCCTCATACCAAAGCATTGGGGCCTGACAGACCCTTGTCTCCCCCAGACTTCAGTCTTCTCTTTCACCTTCAGAAACTTCTGGTTCCCACGGAAAGTACTGCTTCCACCTAGTCTACTTGATGGTAAAGGAAAGAGGAGAGGGTGTTTATCGACACTTTGACGACGCCTCAGTGGCCTACTGAACTGCAGTACTGGAGGTGACGTGGCTGACCATCCACAGGTTCTGACCCCAGTGACCCGAAAACATGCCAGGTGGGCCCAAGATCCCGGCAAGCTGGACGGCTGGGGTTAGGAGATTGTGGCATGACAAAAACCTGATGAGGGTGCCCCTTCCTGTCACTACCTCTCACGGGCCTACACACACTCTCACTCATGAATTAAATAAATAAACTTTAAAATTATTTTTTAAAGGAGCTACTCTGAGGCAGAAATCTCAACATAACTTCCACCTTACAAAAGAATTCAACTGCAGGTCATTAGAAGGCCCTGAGAGCACGGCTAGAGCTGAGAAGTGTGATACATCATCCTCTCTCTTCCTTTCGCTTTGCAGTCCTGTGAGCAGCTGCTGTATCTCTTTGCCTCTCTTCCCAGGGTACCTGGGGGTGTACTCATAGCCCTGGGAGTGAGGCAACACTTACAGAGGGCTCACCTCCTAAGAAAATATCATTGCAGCCTGGAGCATTTAAGTCAGTGAACAAGTTGGCAAGAACCTGGTGCGAGGCACAGGGATCCTACAACCACAACACCAACCTACTATAGCAAATTCAAGAAGAATCAGATAAGTCTACACACATGTCAAGAATAAAAATGAAACACTAATGCATACAATGTGATCTCTGGGCCCCAAGCAAGACCCTGGATCCAAAGGCTGGCTTTGTCCTTGGCTCACAGACTAGGTAGCTAAATTAGTCTCTGTTTTCAAAAAAGGCCAAATCATACCTGCAATTTGTCCTCCTTCCTCCAAGAGATGTAAAAATTCTAGATTCAGCTGAAGAACTCTGTGATGCAGGTAAAAAAAAAAATGCTATAGATACTAGACTAGCAGATGGTATGGTGATTAAGGTGCTGGATTCCACATGGTGCACTACGTGGTTTGAGTCCCAGACCCAGCATCTTGAAAAGCACGCTGGGTACATGTGTCTGTGTGTCCAAAATCTAGAGAGGAGAATGGAGGAGAAGAGATTGTAGTGTGGTCATCTCTCTTTGGAGGGTGCTTCTCACTTTCCTTCTTTCTGTCTCTCTCTAGAAAGCACATTCTCCCTATAGCAAATTAAAAATAAAAAATTAAATAAAAATCTTAAAGGTGGTGGCTATCTAGAGTAAGTGGGTCTTGATATTTTAGCCTTTCAGAAAAGGCCGAGGAACTCAGGGATAGGACTATTTTATTTAGCCAGAAGTCCAGATGAGGTGCCCAGAGGGCTGGAAAGGAAAGCACGGATCACACAACTGCCATGGAAGCCAAAGCGGCAGGTCTTCCAAACACAGATGCAGATTCCTGTGTCTTTAAGCCCAGGCCTTCCTAAATGGACTGCTTCTGCTGGACACCAGGCTCTAAATAAACAGACTCCTCTGGCCGACACACAACTTCCTGTAGGGTTCTGGTGGGTAAAGCTCGAAAAGGCTGCCAAATCCAATGACCAGCAACTTTTGAGCTGACTTAGAAAACAAGCTACAAAGACTTGAGTCCAGAGTAAACAAAGGAAAAAGCCACATTAAACAGGGAACAAATTACTATACAGGCAGGGATATTTTAAGTACTCACTGAGCAAGAAAACAAAATCAAGTTATAAGGTCTTTAATATGACGGGGTAGAGTAAAAAGCCCTCTTTCAATTGGAGGAATCAAAGTTAATTAATTCCAGCAATATTAAGAACTGGCTAGGAGTCACCCCTACATCATGAGGACAGATCACTCTCGATGGCCTAACTTCAAACCTTGCTCAGATCAAATGAGCTACCCAAGGGAGCAGCATGAAGTCCAAAACCATTTATAGCTTTTATTCAGCTGAGGGAAAGGACTAACTAGTTTACTAGCAGAAGACTAAAACTCCTAAGAGTAAAGAAGAATAACAAAGATCTAGAAATGCGCTGGGAAAAGACTAAAACAGAGATTTGCAGAGTTTAAATTGTAAGATGAACTAAACAGAAATTTAGGCCCAGCCTGGTGGCATTAGTGACAGGAAACTGAACTGCAGAGCTGGAAGCAACATCGCTGACTGCAGGTTCGGATCCCCAGGTCGGCCTAAAAACAAGCCGGGTGCAAGTACATATGTGTGCCGAGGATCCTGACAAGCTGAAGATCCTAAGAAAGGAGGCTGCCGCAGGACAAAACATGGTTGAGGGTGCCTCTCTCTCTTGTGCACGCGCTGTCTCTCTCTCTCTCTCTCATGCATTCGTGTGTTCTCTAGCATGAATAACATTAAAAAAAAAAAAAAAAAACCTTTATTTCAAAAAGATTTAATTAGGAAAAATAAATCAAAGCAGTAAAACAGAGTGGAGGACACCTGCTCAATGCTGTTGGTTTAGAGGGACCTGGGGACCAAACTGATATGACGCAATCAAGTAAATATGCACTGCGGAAAGACAAAAGGCTGGACTTCTCGATATGACAAGGAGTGAGAGAGTCAAGAAATTCGAGTAGAACGAGAAATGAAGATGTGGGGCAACGGATTCCACTGAGAAGTCTGAGTGAGGTCCAGGAATCTGCTCTCTTAAGCACTTCTGAGGGATTGGGTCACCACACGCACACTTGGAGGAGCACTGATCCACAGGATTAGGTCCAAATTCTTTGTCATGTGACCTCCTGGCCTCATTTTCCACTCTGGGCCCCAGCCCACCTCCACCATTGTCCCCATCCTCTATCCAAAGCTTGGCAAGTTTTTTCTGCAAAGGGCCACATTGATAAATATGTAAGGCCCTGTCAGGCACGTGGGTCTCTGTCACAGTACTCAATTCTGCCACTGCAGTGAGAGAGCAGCCGCAAACACACGGACGCTTCCAAAGTTCGCGGAAAGTAGAATTAAAGTACTCGGGTTTTCTGGGGTTTTTTTGTCTTTTTTTGGGGGGGGCTGGAGTGCAAAAAGTTTTTGAAATCTGCCTTAGTCCATTAACGTGCGCCCAACAGAAATACCTGAAAGGGGGTGATTTATAAAGAATAGAGGTTTATTTGGCTCATTATTCCAGCAGCTAGAAAGTTCAAATGTGCAGAGTAGCCTCCAGTGATGCGCTACAACTGACAGAACCAGAGAGGAACACCCACTTGCCAAGAAAAAGGAAACAGAATTCCTCACTTCCTGCTTGTCCCTGCCATGCCCCCAGCTGATCTGATGGTGACCTCCCATTAGGCTCACCTCTTAGAGATCTCACCACCCCACAAAGTCATTCCACTGATGTCCAAGCTTTCCGAACATGAACCTCCTGGCTACGAATCGTTGTCCAAACCACAGAAAAATCCATGCATAGTTTTCTCATCATGAGCAATTTTTTCCCCATGAATTTCTTGAAAACCACTTGATGGAACCAGCAGATGGCATAATGGTTATGTCGCTGGACTCCCACATAGTTGACTTCAGTTCAAGTCGAGGACCCGGTGGCTTAAAACTCACCTGCTGTGTGCGTGCGTGCCCAAAATCCCGGGAGAGGAATGGAGGAAAAGGGATTGTAGCTTAGTTCCCCTCTGGGGAACGATTTCTCGCTTTCTGTCTCTCTGGCTAGCGCACATGCCTTATAGCAAAAATCTCTCTCTTAAAAAAAAAAAGAAGAAGAAGAAGAAGAAAAGAAAAAAAAAACACTTATTTACAAACACATGGGTGTGGCTTTGCCTCAGTAAAACTTTGTTTACAAAATGTGGTAAAACCATAGAACGAAATACTACTCAGTAACAAAAAGAAATGAAATAACTGATATATAATATAGATGAACCTCAAATGCTAAGTAAAATAAAACACAGAAGATTACATAGTGCATGATTTCATTATAGGTTGAACATCCCGCATCTAAAATGCTTGGGACCAGAAATGTTTGGGATTTCAGAATGTTTTCAGTTTTTGGAATATCTGCATATACATAATGAGGTATCGTGGGGTTGTGACCCAAGTCTAAACATAAATCATTTATGTTTCATATATACCTTATACTCAGCCCGAAGGAACTGTATACAGTAGTTTTATATTTGCGCCATTTGACGATGACCCGCCTATAAGGTCAGGTGTGGAATCATATCATATCATTGCTCAAAAGGTTTCAAATTTTGGATTTTGAGTTTCCAAATTAGGGATGTTCAATCTGTACACAAATGTTCAGAGCAGGGTAATCTAGAAAGAAAGTAGGTTAGTGTTGTCTCGGGCTGGTGGCAGGGGAGCGCAGGGAAAGGGGGAGCTACTCTTAATGGGTACAAAGTTTCTTTCGGAGTGATAAAAATGTTCTAAAATTAGACTATGGTACTGGTCGCAGGCCCCTATAAATATACTAAAAACCACTGACTTGTAGACTTTAAAAGGGTGAAATTTATGTTGTGCAAATTGTATGTCAATAAATCTTTTTTTTAAAAGCAAAGCCAGGCAGCGGCATGATTTGGTCCAAAGGCCACAGTCTGCCACCCCTAGATTTGTGTAGTACCGGCCACAACGTATACCACAACGTATACATGGAAGAACATTCCTCCATATCTGGTTACTATCCTTCCCTCTGTACATATTGAGGCCTACCCAGAAACATCTATTTGACTTGTAAGCTTTTCCTCAAATGCTCTTTCTTCTGGGAATCCTTCTCTCATTTCTAGATAAAATTACCACTCCCTTCATCAGGCTTCTGTGAAATTTTGTTAATATATTAGTCATATTATTTGTCATGTTTCATTAAATTTACTCTTCTCCTCAACCCCAATAGTTGAAGATGTAAAGATGAATAAGATTCTAGCAGAGTGTCTATCTAGCACACAGTTGTTTCTTAATAAATGACTCATTAACAAATCTTTTAAATAAATGAATGAATTATGAGAGTATTATTTTATGAAGTGGTTCATAAGCTAGATGGAAAAAATCCAGGAATAAAGTTAAAAATGACAGTCCCGGAAGACTGCAGTATAAGTGGAGAATAACAAAGAAATTTAAGAAAAATTGAAGAGGAAAAAAAAAAAGAGTATGCAGCAGATGATGTAATGGTTACCGTTGCTGAACTCCCAGTCAACCGCAGTTTGAATCCCAAACCCAGTGGCTTAAAACTCACACCAGGCACATGTGCGTGCATCCCCAAAATTCCAAGAGGAGAATGGTGTGACCATCCCCTGTGGGGGGGTGATTTTTTGTTTTCTGTTTCTCTGTCTCTCTCCAACAAGAGCACATGCCCTATAGCAAAAATCTCTCTAAAGAAAAGAAAAGAAAAGAAAAGAAAAGAAAAGAAAAGAATGAGTGAAAAGAAGAAAAGATAAAATATAACTTGGTGATTGGGGCCAGACAGTGAACCAGTAACAACTGGACTCAGGTGGGAAAGGTCCTGGTTTCATGTCCTGGGATCTCCCTGAGCTAGCCCCATGCCAGGAGGCTGAGAAAGGGGAGATCACCCGTGAGCAAGCGTGCCTGTCTTGCTCTGTGTCTGCGTCTGTCTCCCTCTAAAGAAATGAATAAATAAACTTAAAAAAAAAAAAAAAAAAGACAAACTTAGTGACTGACCAAATACAGGATGCACAGGGATAGGTAAATGGCTCAAAAGCTCCAAGTCAAATGGCATCAGTGACCTTGGCAAACAGGTGAAATTCAGCACTAGGGTAAGGAAAACGAAGTGTAGGAAGTTTCTCCAATTCAATTTTAGAGAACATAAAAGCCATGATTAGCTACCACTTGACAGTTTCCTGTGCATCAGGCATATACGCCAGCCCTAAGCGCCACAGAGACATCTCTCGATTCTCAGTGAGCCTTTGAAGAACTGGTACTGTGTCTCCATTTTACAGATGAGGAAACCGAAGCTTGGAGAATTATGCAACTCACCCAGAGTCACACACTTCAGAAGCAACAGAGATGAGATAAACCTGTATCTGACACCACAGAGAGCTATGCTGGCCACCACTCCTCCAGGCCCCGGGGAACTTGAGGTAGAGCCCAGAGGCGAGGTATGTTAGAGACCTGACTGAAGTGCCCGGCAGAAGCCAGAGAGCATCTGGGAATCATTGGCAAGGCGGTGACAACCAGACTCCAAAGGACAGATGAGCCACCTCATGGAGAGTAGAGAAGGAAACAGGGAGGACCGTGCTTTAGTCAGGAATCCATGAGAAGGAAGAAAGAGCATCTGGGGAAAAAAAGAAAAATAGGAAGGTAGAAGGAGAACATGCTAGAACCAAGAGAGAAGCCAGGAAAAATACACTGGAGGTGGCAAAAAGCTGGGGCGGGGGCATCAGGGTGAGGAAACGCAATGTGGAAGGAGGAGCCGAGCGACAGCAACGGGGTCCCCGAGAACCAGTTCAATCCTTCCACAAAGTTATGAGTATTTAAATCAGAGACATTAACAGCAAATGTTCTTATATCCTCAAACAACATGGCAAGATAGCAGATAGGCAATGGAAACAAGTGCTCATTGGCCAACGGGCTAGTCTGCACACACACCAGCTGGACAGGGCTCGTCAGCACATCTGGGTCCCAACTTGGTAGACCTGCTCCTTACTTTGTTCTATTGCTATTTTCTTTACTCTCCACAAAGTTCTAAGAGCAAAAAGTCACATTTTCAAATGTGAAGGGTGCGCTTATAAAAACATTTTCCAACAACATTTTCAGGAAATTATACAATTAAAAAAAAAAAAGTCAAGAGCAGTTTCCATGGCAACAACAGGACAGGTCAGGGTTGTAACCCTAACCTCCATAAAGACAAAACACCATACTGGTTGGAAAATGCTGCTGAAAAAAATTTCGAAAGGGGTCAGGGCAGTCTCTTCTCCATCCTGGAGAAGAGGCAATACTAAGAAAGGTTTTTTTCAATCTGTCAGCTTCTAGCCAGCCCAGAACAGAACCCGGGATGACCTCATCCTCAAATGGCAAAGTCCACCAGGCTACCCCCAGAGGGGCGGGGGCCGTGCTCTCCAAGGGCAGTCTTGCAGCATCTAGAGACTACTGTGATAAATGATGTCAGCAATGGGGCCAGCCAGAGTCGTGGTGGGAATGTTGTAACGTCTTAACTTAGATCGTGGCTTGGTTTGTTTTCTAAAGTCGGGTATTTACTATTATATCTCTGATTTCTGCTTTTATTCTTCCTAACATTCCAAGACTGGGTTTTTGGAGAGTTCTACTTTGAGAGTTAGCTGTAGTTTCAGATTGAACACCTTGCCCCACATTGTTAAAGTCATCTTTGATGTCTGGCTTGCATTGTCCTCTGTTGGGACAGCCAGTGGTCTTAGTGCCTTGCTGTCCCAGACCCTGCACCCCATCCAGGCCTGGACTGGCAACTCCACACGAATGGTGTCATCCCTTTAACTGCATTGAGTCTCTTCAAGGGCAGGGGCAGTTACTCTTAAATGGTGTGTGTGTTCTATGCATTTAGGTCCTCGGATCTTTCATGAGAGACAAATTCAGTTTCCTTTGAAGGTCACAAAATAATTTCTACAGCAACACTCAAATGAATGAGGTAGGAACTAAGGGAAGGAGTAGGGGAGAGGAAGAGAGAGAGATTGACAATGGTTCTTGAGAAATCCCATACATCCGTTGTACATCTGTGACAAAATGGCCAGTTCAGAGGTAATCTTACCTGTCAGGTTGGGGTGATTTCCAGAATGACTTCACTTTATATTTTTATTTTTATTTTTTCAAGAATTATTTATTTATTTTATTCCATTTGTTATTATCATTTCCCTACTTGACCAAAGAGAGAGAGAAAGAGAAAGTGAGAACGCAAGCTGTCAGGCCTGGGACTTGAACTGCACTCGGCCACGTGGGAATCCAGCACCTTTAACCACTACACCATCTGCCGGCCCCACAACTTTGTTTTAAACAAACCACCAGCCAGTGCTTATATGCAAAAGGTATTTGTTTCGAAAGGAAATTTTGCCCATATACAGTGTCTGTGTGAGGGGTTTGCTCTGACACTTGCTTAGTACATGTGTAAGACAGCTCCAGCATGGAGAGCCCTGGGTTTGTTTTTTCTCCTCTTCTGCAAAGAACTTCTCATGTGCATTGAGAAGTCACGCATGAAGAACAACACAGAAAAAAATGCCCCCGATAAAGAAGGCAGTTTGCTGGAGTTCATTTAATGCCTTTCCTCTTACATAGGAGGGTGTTTCAAGAAGTTTGTGGGAAAATGGAATTAAAGTAGGAGATTATTTGGGGGTAACAAATTTTGAAGTCCATGTAGTTTTTTTCAGAACATGCATTTTTCATGCACTTGCATGAAAATTTCAGCCCTACAACTGACGATCACTGATGTTTGGTCCAATGCTTTTAAGAAAGGAATAAAAGAAACACCGCCACACACTGATTAGCCTTAATACTGTCCCCAGAGCCACAGGAAGGGAACAGAATGGAACTCGAAGGACTGGGAAGAGCGAGCACAAGCCTACACACAAAACCCAAACTGCCGCCGATACCTGCCGGCCCATCTAACAGACAGAGCCGACTCATCCCGGTTAGCAGGCTGTAGCCTGGAACACGGAAAAACTAAGTAAAAGGGAAGCCAGCTCAAAGCGTGGAGAAGCTCGAGCTGTAAAATCCAGCAAAGACAGCTCAGAGACCCACCATCTGGTTGTATTACCTCCTAAGCCCAAGCAAGAATCCTTTTCTCTCCTTTTTTCTTTTTTTTTGGAGCGGTTTTTGCTATAGGGCACGTGTGCTCACCAGAAAGAGAGAGAGAGACAGAGAGATAGAAAGCAAGAAATCATCCCCCGGGGGAATGACCACGCCGCAATCCCTTCTCCTCCATTCTCCTGTCGGGATCTTGGGCACGCACGCACACGCACCGGTGTGAGTTTAAGCCACCAGGTCCGGGACTCGAACCATGGTCGACTACATGGGAGTCCAGCGACATAGCCATTATGCTAACTGCTGGTCCCTCCCCTCTTCTATAAGAGTAGCAACCACTTAAAAGGTCTCCCTTTCAAATGACGATGATGACCAGCAGCAGTAATACAAGTCTGGCAGGTGGCTGGCCACAATAAGCCTATAGTCTCCACCACTATGCTTGCTGTTCTTGTTGGGGACTGAGGCACGCCGAACAGTTAGCATGCTAGACATGTTTACTTTCATTTTTTCCAACTGTGGTCTTTCCTGCCCCCAGAAAGAACCAAGAAAGGAACAGCTTTATGCCAGAGTTCTCAGAGAAGGTACAATGGGGCCATGCGTGTGATTAACCATACATCCCATTTGGCTGTGCCCCTAAAGAAGCCTGCAGCCAAATTTCAAACTCAATCATACCAACCACATTAACCCATGTAGTCAAGAAACTATACTCTTCGGGACCAGCAGATGGCATAATGGTTACGTCACTGAACTCCCACGTAGTTGACCGCAATTCGAATCCTGGACCTGGTGGCTTAAAACACACTGGGCACGTGTAAGTGCATGTTCAAAATCCCTAGAGGAAAAGGGACTGTGGTGTGACCACTCCCACTGGGGGGTTATTTCTTGCTTTCTGTCTCTGTCTCTCTGGCGAGCGCACACACACCCTATAGCAAAAATCTCTCCCCCCATCCCCACCCCCAGCCAAAAAAAAGAAACTATACTCTTCTTTTTTCTGTGGTCCTCATTTTGTATTTCTGTTTACATTGTTAGCGTATCTACTGCTGGAAGCCCATCCCAAGCCCTCTTCTGGATTTGAGGCAAAAACATAAAAGCATAGAGGGTTCTGCACTCTCTGACGGGAAAGTTAGTATTTGAACTTAGGTCCTTTCTCCACCCCTGCAGCCAGGCACTGGCATACCCATTAACAGTCTGTCCTTTAATATCAAAACAAATACATAAATTTAAACACCCCTATCTTCTATACACATAGGTTAACGGCTAACAAGCGGTTTACACTCTGCAGCTTTTCATAAGAAGCAAGCAATTAAATAGGTTGGAAATAGAAAAGCACAGCACCACAGAAAAGCAGGTCACAAGTAAAAATTAGATGATAGGAAACGAAATGGTTGCCATTCCAGCAACTAATGAAAGTATGTCACTGTAAACAAGCCTCTGGCAGTGCCATAACCCTTCCTAGGAATCAGGAAACACCCAGAGTGATCCAACTCAGGAGGCAGACCAGGGAATGTATTTACTTCAAAGTTCAGGGCACTAGCTGCATTTCACAGTGATAAAAACGATGGCATAGGTCTCCACTTATTCTAAAAGACAAAATCTGATTTCTCAGGGCTGTTTACCTTCTTCTGCCCTCCCCTGTCGCCACAGAGTCTTCTTCCAGTTTCCTGTTCGCTTCCAAGGCTGTTGTTTCCAAAACCAATGATTACAAATGAGAGGTGTGGTCGCAAATGAAAAATGCAACTATAGGTCTACGCTGTCCTCACAAGAACCCAGCAGGCAGGGCAATGGCCAAGCAGGGCTTTGGGACAGAGGGCTTTTCATACACTGTGGAACATGTGGAGTTCTGATACAGATTCTCTGCCTGCCTGTAAAACTTTGATCCAACTTAAGCATAACTGTTTCCCCAAATCTTGTCAACCTGTTGTGGCTATTACTTCCAGATGTAGGTTCTGTCACCTTCTCTACATAGGAAAATAAGAAACTTGGCTCCAGCTGAAGAAACTTCAGGCACTCGGGAGGTAGGAAGTGAGTAAAATGTTAGAGTAGGGGTAATGTATAAAAAATCTTAATCCTGACCCTGTACCAGAAACAAGCCAAGGATGTCATTTAAGGATGACACCATGAAATGCAATTACTGTGGTCCCTCACCAGAGGCATGGCCAATTATGGCTTAGAACCAGCATGGTAACTCTTTTGCAAAGCTGTAAGGAATGGCATTATCATGTCATTGTGAAAAATATTTACTTTTACTACCTGTAGAGGCTACAAAGTGTCTGCTTCCGGCCCTCCCAGTAATACCTCCAAAACAGAACAGCTGTAATTTTTAGCAAAGCCCATTTCATGGTACAAAACTCAAGTTGTCTATTGAAAATAACAAAAAGAGTTGGGTGAGTTTAGAATGGAGGAGGGAGCAATCTGGGCAAAAAAAAAAGTGAACTGAATCAAAGTAAACCATATGGACTAACTAGAAAGTTGGCAAGTCAAATGTTAAAGATGTATCGATTTATAGATAGATTTATCTACCTAGATATGTATGTATCTACTTACATACATACACAGGTAAGGCGTATAGATACATAGATACTATATTTATCTACATAGATAAATATCTTTATTGAGATACAATTCCCATATCATGAAATTTAAATTCAATCCAATGCTTTTTAGTATATTCACAAGGTTGTGAAACCATCATCATGACTTAATTTGAGAACATTTTTGTTGTCCCCTATCCCTTACAAAAAGAAAACCTGTAATTATTTCCTTCTACACCCTCTAACCCTGAGCAATTACTAATCTGCTTTCTGTTTCTATACGTTTGTGTATTCTAGATAGCTCATATAAATGGAATCATGCAGTATGCGGTCTTTGTGTCTTGTCTTCTTTCACTTAGCATGATGCCTTCAAGGTCCATCCATGTTGTAGCGCATATCAGTACATCATTCTTGTTTACTTCCACTGTATGGAGGTCCTACATTGGACTTATCCATTCATCAGATGATGGACATTCGTGTTTGTTTCCATGTTTAGACTATTATGAATAATGCTGTCATGAATATTCATGGGTAAATTTTTGTGTGTACATAGGTTTTCATTTCTCTTGGGCATATACCAAGAAGTTTAACTGCCGAGGTTCAAAAGAGGTTTTTTAATTTTAATTTTTTTATAAGAGTGAGAGACATAGACTCTGGGGGACAATAGGCACCTGAATAGCATCTCACACCACAACCCACCTAACCCTACCTCCCAGCCAGACAGGACCATGGGTGTGTACAGACAGAAAAGAGGACTGAGTCTGTGATTGTCCATACAGATCCAGCATGACTAGAGCAGCACCTTATCTCTGTGCCACTGAGCTAGCCTTGATGAAATGACTTTTTTTCAAAGAGAGATTTTTGCTATAAGGCACATGGGCTCACCAGAGAGACAAAAAGCAAGAAATCACGCCCTACACATACACACATACCCTAGGGAGGATGGCCACACCACAATCCCTTCTCCATTCTCCTCTTGGGATTTTAGGCATGCATGTACATGCACCCAATGTGAGTTTTAAGCCACCAGGTCCTGGACTTGAATTGTGGTTGACTACATGGGAGTCCAGTGACGTAACCACTATGCCATCTGTTGGTCCATCAAATGATGTTTTAAAAACTATTTGCACAGCCCTAGAATGTATCTACATAGTCATGTATGAAGAGGGTGAAATACTGAATACTTCCCCACCTTGTCTTCCCAACCAGTGGAACTTTCTCTCTCTCGTCTGGTCTAGTGTCCTGAAGTCATCCTCCACACCTACTCTACAGACACAATAAACTTTGAGGTCTACGTTATGAAGAACTCGGTGAAATTTTCAAAGCTCGGTTATCCCAACATCTCATTTATAAACAGGACTGAACTACAACCACCTAATTCTTAAAAGTCCCCACAGAAGTAAATAGTACAATTTCCCTCAGTTACCTATTCTCAGAAATACAAAGGGTCTTCAAAATGTTCACGAAAAGTATATATTATGCAAATACTATGCATAGATTTTAACTTTTTTGGTAAAATAAACTCATACTTGAATTTTATTTTTCCACAGACTTTTGGAAGTCCTCCCATCTTATGGTTTAGATGATGGTTTGTCCCCTAAAGGTTCATGTTTTTGTGAATTTGGAGGTCCCCCAAAATTCCATGTGCTGGGACTTGATTGCACTATAGAGGTATTAAGTGAAACTTTAATTCCTTCACGGTGTCCCAGGGTGGGGGCTTTGGGTGTGAAAATGACATTAGGGTGGGACACCCTAGGATGGACTTCTAGTGCGTATAGAAGCAGAGGAATGAGACACAGAAACTTAAGACAGCTGCTGTGCTCAAGACCCTGCCTTCCACCATGCTGTAGGCCAGCCTTCCACCTTTGAACCTTCCAGTCACCAGAATCATGAGTCAAAATAAATCTCTGTTGGGGCCAGCAGGTGGTGTGATGGTTAAGATGATGGCCAACTATGGTTCAAGTCCCAGACCTGGCAGCTTGAAATTGATGCTGGGTGTGTGTGGGCATGCATGCCTCAAATCTCAGGCAGAGAATGAAAGAGAAGGGATTACAGGGTGGCTAACCCACTTAGGGGGTGATTTCTCACCCCATCTTGGGTATTTCTGTTAGTAATTCAATAGCAGACTAAAACACCTCATCTTTCTAAATCACTAGCCAAAAATCATATACACACTACACAAATATTGAAAGAAAATAATGTTCGGGTTTTTAACAAGTTGGAGACTAACCTCTATAGGCCCTCTGTTTTTCTCCCACATTGAGCATACCGGGTCCCTTGATCTCAGTTAATTTTATATATCCTCAGTACTGCCATGACCTAAGATGAATTGCATTTTGATCCAACATATTTAATACCAGTTTGGAGGGTTCTACTGTTGTTCTTTGAGGTATTTTTCTTTTGTTTCGGTAGTCTTGTTTGAATCCATTTTCAGAGTCAACAACAGTACTGCACAATTTAACATCAAGAATTTTCTGAGGTTGCTGCTTCTGTAATAGCTTGGACTTTCTTTTCCTTCTCAGTTCCTCTGAGAGAAGCATATATAAAATGAGTAATTATCGCTGCTAAAGAATCGCTAGAGTCAGCAACGCTTCATAGCAACTGCATTTCCTCCTCTCCTCCTTGCCCTCCCACCACCAACTCTCCCCCATAAGTTAAGAATTAAAGATGCATTACTGGAATAAAGAAATCTGACCTGAAATATGTGTTGCAGCAACAATGGCAAGTAACCAAGACTATTAACAATAATTTCCAATGTAGCTGGAAAGGTTAGATGATCTGTCTTTGAAATGAGCTAACTCTGCACACTTTCACAAGATTAAAATCAGTTTGCTTTTCCTTCTGGACGCTTAGTGCCTCTCCTATTCCTACTGTCTCAAAAAGGTGTGGCAGTTGAACACATAAACAAGTGGTTCTGGAAATTAACTTTCTGGACCAGAATACCAGCTCAAAAATGAAATTCTGTTCTGCCTCAGTTTTCCTATACTTCACTGTGATCATGTATTATTGTGGTTTCTTCTTTCCTGGAAAGGTGATACCGGAGTGATAACATTTCTGACACACAGAAACTTAAAAACAGAAAGAATGACAACCATGTGCTATCTTGTGGGGAAATCTATCCTTTTAAAGGAAACAGGGTGCCCATTCACCCACAAGCTAGGCCATTTGGGAGCTACAAGAAAGAGGAGGTCATTTCTCTCTGAAAGTAATGACATTGAGGAAGTGATTTCTGCACCTATCTCATCACCTGTAAAATAATTGTAAGACTTCGTGGGGCGAGTGGATGAGTGTTTCAATCGATGCTGAGCCCAGAGAAATACTGAGTAACAGTAATACTGAGCACTGCCTGTGTTCAGACAAGAGTGTATTATCAATGTCACCATCACCATCATAGCCAATCTTCAAGGACTGCCTAGAGGGCGGTAAGAGCTACCACCAGGGGTTTTCATGCAAGTGCAAAGTAACTCTACCTACCTAGAGTTCCCATTTCCCCTGACCCATCTTGCAGGACCAATAGGTTCCTGACAATCAAATGAAGCGAGCATGGGAAGAAATAGAAACAGCATTTTATAATTACAAAGAAATGGCACCTTATTTTTATCCCACAATCATATTTAAAAGATGAAATCCACACAAACATTCTTTCCAATATAAAGCATCAGGAAAGGGGAAGAGTCAAGGAATCTCTAGAGAGAGAAGTCCTAAAATCATCCAATCCAGTTAGCAATCCAGGATTTGGAATCCTGCTCCTCTCTGTGTTCATATACGAGCATCCCTGTTGAGCCCCAGAAGAAAAGAAAAGGACTCATTGTTCAGAAAACCATCTTTGCAGATTCCAAGGTACAGTGGGTTGAGAGCTGACACCTGCACCTACCTCTCTCTGTGGCTGGCTGGGTGCCTGGTCCATGGCACGGAGGTTCAGGACATGCACCTCCTGTGGCAGCCCGGTCGTGCCTCTGCTGGCACACCCCGACAAGACAGTGAAGCTCTCCATCAAGGCCTGGACAGGATGGGAGGCATTGACAGGTGACAGTTCACACTGCACATTGGGTTCTGGACCTGCCAAGGGAATCACAAATATGAACCACTTAGACACAGCAATTAATTCTGCCTCAAAGAGGGAGTTTTTAATGATCAAGTCACTGCCAACCTACCAGTGGAACCTTTCCAAGTGAGCTGATTCCAAAACTACATGGGGAAAAAAAAAAAAAAAAAAAAAAAAAAAAAAAAAAACTGCCTATTCTTCTGAGGTTCCAATCTCTTAGATTTCTTTTGGATGTGTTTGATGTGTTCTTGATTCTTTTTCCTAAAGAATTATTTATTTAATTTTATTTATTCATTCATTTATTTTCATTTGACCAAAGAAAGACAGACACACAAAGAAAAGGAAAGTGAGAAAGCAAGTCATCAGATCCGGGACTTGAACTGTGGTCGGCCATGTTGGAGTGTCCAGCACCTTACATACCACCTGCCGATCCAATGTGTATTTGATTTTTTTTTAATTCCCTTGCAGACTCACAAGTCACAAATGTATTCCTCTGGATGGAGGACATCTTCCGTTTGACTATTGAGTTTAATTCTTTCTTCCTCCCTTGGGAGAAAATCAGAGCTAGAATAAATGCTTTGAAGTCCCATAATATTATGCACAAATAATATTAATAAACTAAAATTGTACCTTCCCCAAAACTATAAGGTAAAGTCCCTACCTTTTTAGAGTTTTGTTAGGAAATGCAAACTTAAGAACAAATATAAAAATATAAAGCAAGATGTAGTGAGTTGAGGCAGTCTGAAGTTTGGATTAGAGGTCAGAAAAAATCCTTTCAAAAGAGGTATGATACAAGCCAAGCCCCCAGCTAGAAAAGGTAAAGCCTGATTATACTTGGTTCCTGCTTCCTCATTCTCTCTTCCTGTAATTAATCAAGGCTTAAGTTCTAAATCACTCATTCCTTTCCATCTCTACTTCTTTACGGACCCTAGGCAATTAGAACTCTTCCTGAGAGAAGCTTCAGGTCTCAAGTTCTTCATCCTTAAAAACATGGCCCACTGGGACCAGCAAGTGGCACAGTGGTTGTGGCGCTGGACTCCCACATGGCCAAGCCATGGTTTGAGTCCTGGACCCAGAGACTTGAAACTCACGCCAGGTGAATGTGCGTGTATGCCCAAAATCCCGAGAAGAGAATGGAGGAGAAGGGACTGTGGCATGGCCATCTTCCCTGGGGAGTTATCTCTCACTTTCTCTCTCTGGATCTCCAATAAGCGCACGTGCCCCATAGCAAAAATCTCGCTAAAAATAAAAAAGCATAGTCCACCTAACCTGGGTGCTCAGCTGTGTGGCTGCCCCAAATTCAGATGCCCGCCCTTCCTATCTCTGCAGGCATTCCCTGTCTCTTGAAAACTACTGGCCTGAACTCTTTATCATGGTACAAAAGGCCTTCTTCATCTACTCCATTCCTATCTCTCATCCCTCCCACTCTAGCTATGCCAGTTGGCTTAAACACCTCCAAACATACCACATGTTTCTTGACTCCATGTTTTTTATTCAAGCTTGTCTTCTCTACCCAAATTCCTCTTCCACTCTAATTCCATCCCCACAAAAAATATCCCAAGCAGAAGGACATCTTCTTTCAATGTTCTCCCCCAATTTCTTGCCCAGCTCCAGTGTTCCGTTTATCACATGGTAACCACTGGTGTATACATGTCTTTGCCAGCCAAACGTGACCTCTCTAGGGCTGTGGGTGACTCTTCTTTGTATCCTAAGCACCCAGCTACAGTGCTGAGCATACAAGAGAAGCTCAAAAAAAAAAAAAAAAAAACACATTGAGTTGGTAGAGCTTCAGTAGTGCATGAGGAGGATGCTGCTGTGCAGTGGCTGGGGCCACATGGGAGGCCCAGGCTTGGTTCCCAGGCCAAACTCAGGCCTGTGGTCCTGGCTGACTGGGAGACGGGAGCAGAAGAATCACAAGTGGCAAGACCTTATCAGAAAGACCTATCTCCTTCCCTCCTCATATTCTCATTAAAAAAAAAAAAAAAAAAAAAAAAAAAAAAAAAAAAAAAAAAAAAAAAAAAAAAAAATTCATGGGGCCAGCAGTTAGCGTAATGGCTATGTTGCTGAACTCCCATGTAGTCGACGGCGGTTCAAATCCCGGACCCAGTGGCTTAAACTCATGCCAAGCGCGTGTGCGTGCGTGCCCAAGATCCCAAGAAGAGAATGGAGGAGAAAGGATTGCGGCGTGGCCATCCCCCCCTGGGGGATGATTTCTCGCTTTCTGTCTCTCTCTGTCTACCTGGCAAGCGCACATGCCCTATAGCAAAAAAATAAAAAATAAAAAAGCATGACGTGAAATAAATGAATCACTGAGTTCTAAAAACTTGCCCCCTCTCTGATCAGTGAGTAGGATACCATTCTGGGGACTTGGATTTGTCTGTAAAAACCTAATTTAGGAGACAGTTTGCTATAGTGATGTGAGGTACAACTTCACCAAGTTTCAGCCTCATTCCACTCACCTGGGTGATTAGAGACATCGAGGAGGAAGGAGGAACCAAGATACGTAATCCTCACACCCCTCTGAGAGCATGGTGCTACAGTTCTCGCTGGACAGCTGAGGAGACCGGCACTTGAACATACACAGCCTGAACTTGAACCTACAGCCTTAACATGGAACCCAGATGCATTCCACTTGGATCTTCCTGACTTCTAAGTAATAAGGGTGCTTTCCAGGACTGCGGCCCCAATACAAAGGCAAATGTAGTTCAGAACCAGCCAGGTCTGTACCCCACCGCTGTAGCGTAAGCAGACACCCAGCCCAGTAGGCCAGGCCTATTTCAGGGCGCCCAGAATTTATCTAGGCTGATAAGAGCTATCTGGTCTGAAATGAAGTATGGACCTTCTCAAATAATCACTGCCACTCTCTGCGTGGCTGGATTGTACCCAGCTGAGTGCTGAGAAAGCACGAGGTGGTGAAGGGAGATGTCACCGCAGCAATGGCAGGGGCACTGGATGCACGCTCCCTGAGGCCTCGGTGCAGGGAGACAGCACGAGGAGCTGCTCGCCCTCCCGCCCTCGCAGCAGTAGAATAACTGGTGTCCTTTGCACCCCAGAGGTCCAGAGAAAGTCTCCTCCTACTCAATTCTGGGGACACAGACAGGCTATAGCTACTCAGAAGCCATACGGAACTGGTTTCAGAACCTCCTCCCACGAATTTGTGGTAATCACAAATTAAGCAAAACTACAAATGCTTTTCAGTTCTGTGTACGTGTGTGCAAAGCTCTGACAGGACTAAAGTTCAACCCAAAACACATCCGCGAAAGGCTCCATCTGCTTGATTTGCCCTCCTCTTAACGATGCCACTGTCACGCACAGGGTGTTCTTAGTCACCACACAGCTCATCTCCACACTGGAGCAGGAGCAAAACTCAGAGAATCCGAGGTAAGATCTCACCCAAGGAGGGAAGGAAGCAGAGCGGAGAAGCCCTCGGTGCTGAGGAGGAGCTCGCCTTGCCTTAAGAGCCCAAGTTCAGAGTCCAGGACAGGGCAGACCCCCTCTTTATGGGCTGCAATTCTAGTCATGGGTTATATAAATCAGTCCAAGGTCAAAGATAAAAGAAAGCAATGCACAGGGCAGGCTCTGGTCAAATGAGGGAACAGCATCTCTTTACAGAGGCTCAGCAGGGTGGATGTTTTACTTTTATTTATTTATTTATTTTTCATTTGACCACAGAGAGAGGGGGAAAGTGAGAAAGCAAGCCACCAGGTCCAGGACTCGAATCACGCTTGGCCATGTGGGAGTCCAGCATCCCAACCACCACGCCAGCCCCAGGGTCAATGTTTAATTACAGTGTTCCTGACACACTGGTGCAGTGTTTGGTTACTGGATTTTTTTTGCCACGTTTGAAAAAGAAAAGAGGTACAACATTTGATTAAGGTATCCTTATGTCCCCCCCCAAAAAAAAAAAATCAGGAATTATCTACCACTACCCCCAAAGGTATGTAAGAAATGGTGTTTGCCAGAGTTCAACAATGTAGGGCCAGCTCTATGGCCTGGTGGTTAATGCAGGTGGATCCCACACGGCCAGCCATGTGATTCTAGTCCCAGACCTGGCAGATTGAGAAACATACCCAAAATCCCAAAGGGAGGAAAAGATGGAGGAGAAGGGATTGTGGAGTGACCGTGCCTCGTGGCAGGGAGGGGTCAGCTTTCTCCTCTACATCGCCTAGACTCTGGTAAGCACATGAGCCCTCTAGCAAAACAAACAAACAAACAAACAAAAACACACACACACAAAAAAAAACCCAGAAAGTTCAACAATGTCAGTGTGTCTAGTGAAAGTAATAAGAGAAATTGCTCCCATTTTTAAAGTGCTGACTGTGCCCTGGGTAATGCTAGATGCTGTATATCTTTCCAACATAGTGTAAGGAGGTGGAGTTATCCCCATTTTAAAGAAAAGGAAAATGGGCTAGCCCTGGAAACTAGTGATTAAGGGAGTTGGATCCCACATGGCTGATCAAGGTTTAAATTCCAACCCTGGCGGTTTAAAAAATACGCTGAGTATGTGTGTCTGTGCCCAAGGTCTCGACAGGATACAGACATGAAAGAGAAGGAATTGTGGCGTGACACTGGAGGGCGCTTTCTCCTCTCCCTCTCTTTCTGTCTGTCTCTGGTAGGCACACATGCCCTCTAGCAATTAAAAAAGAAAGAGAGAGAGAAGAAAGAACGAAAGAGAGAGAGAGAGAGAGAGGGAGAAAGGAGGAAGAGAGAGGAAGGAAGGAGGGAGGGAGGAAGAAAGAAAAGAAGGAAGAGAGAGACAGAAAGAAAGAAGGAAGGAGGAGAGAGAGAAAGAAAGAGAGAGAGAGACAGTGGGAGGGAAAGTGAGAAATCACCCCCTCAGGAAGGGTGGTGATGGCCATGCCACAATCCCTACTGCTCCATTCTCCTCCCAGGACCTTGGGTACACACGCACATGTGCCCAGCTTGAGTTTCAAGCCACCAGGTCCAGGACTCAAACCACAATTGGCCATGTAGGAGTTCAGCTATGTAACCGCTATGCCATCTGTAGGCCCCATGAGAGGGCCTTTTCTAAGAGTATAGACGAAGGAAAGGCTAGAGAGAGAGGATTTTCCTTTGGGGAAAAAAAAGACCCTTTCAAAAACATAAGAAAGAAGTAACGTGGGCCAGTCTGTGGCATGGTGGTTAAGGTGACTGGATCTCACAAAGCCACCTAAATGGTTCAAGTCCCAGATCCACCAGCTCAAGTAACACCACTGGCTGTCTGCCCAAAATCTCTAGAGAAGGGAGAAGAGGGAATGAAGTGTAACCATGCCATATGGAGGGTGCTTTCTCTCTCTCCAGTGAACACACTTGCCCTCCAACAAATTAAAGAGACAGAGAGAGGTAATGTGATTTTATTTATTTATATTTATTTATTTATGGAGAGATTTTTGCTATTGGGCACTCGTACTCACTAGAGAGACAGAAATGTGTCCCAGTAATGTGATTTTTATGAAGTTTCCCTTTAAACAGCTTTGAAAGCGACTATCCTGCGAGGTCCACCATCCTACTTACCTAGAGGCCTTCTTGGGGCACTTTATCCTCCACTGACTTTCTCAAAAATGTCCATGGGTTCAACAACCAACTCTAAGAAAAGAACTCCCAAATTCTTAGGTCCAGCTCAGACTTTGCTTTCTTTTCTTTTTCTTTTTACTTTCCTTTTTTTTTTTTTAATGACAGGGTCTCCTTTTGCCTCAATTCTACCACCTCAGACTCCCAAGTAGCTGGGACTGCAGGCATGCCCAGGAGGCGCTCCACCATCATTGAGGAAATTGGAAACTTATCATTTTCTCGATTATTATTGGAGAAGAGGAAAAACCATGAAGCGATGTGTGCTCAGCAGATTTTGTACCTGTGATGACCGTCTGCCCTAAAGCTTCTCCTTTCAGAGTTTCTCCTTTCATTCTCTACCTAAGAGTGGAAGCTTCAGTCTTGGATGGGGGTGGGGGGTGGGACCAACCACAAAATGAAGATGGCATTTTTGGTAGCTAAGAACCAAGTCCCAGCTGGGGCTTCCCCACCTCAACTGTCACAGAAAGCAGGAAACACAAACCTGTTTTTGTCCTCTCTTCCTGAACATTCTTCTGCCTAGGCCCTCTGTCTCTCCAGGTGGCACGGCAATCCCCTATCCCCCCACGGTCCCCACACCCCCAGTTCATCTTGCCACATCCTGGACCAGGCCCAAGTCTTCCTGACTGTGTCCCTCAGCCACAGCCGGCCCCGAACCCATGCCCCATCCTCTCACCTCAGCCTCACGGTGGTCACTTCGGCAAACTGCCCACACAAAGCCAGGCTCAGCTCCTCAGGAAAGCTCCACCTGGGGCCAGCACGAGCCAGCCCACAGGCTGCACCGCACACGCCTGAGGTAACAGGGTGCCTCTGACTCCCCCTGACCACCATGGGGCCCCCACGCAGCACCCCCACCCGGCCACAAAGGCTCAGAAACCAGGAAAGCGTGTTCTGAAACGGCGTCTGACTCATCTATTCGCTCTTGTGGTGACCCCTGAGCTCTGGGGCTGCTAGCACAGGCCCTCGACAACAGCCTCGGAGGCTGGGAGTTGCTCTTGTGGTTATGGCTGGAAACCCACAGCCCTTCTCTTCCCTTTGCAATCTCCTCCCCAAACACGCTCTGGGAGCTACTTTACCACCGTCAGGATCAGGAGGGCAGGGGCGGCGAGAAAGAGACACTGGCTGAAAGCGATGACACCCATCAACACACACGCCTGTTCACTTGGCACTACCCTCCACAGTCAAAGGCAGCAGATACGCTATCGCCGCCTCCCAGACACTCTGTAACGTGGGCAGAACAAACACCTCTAGCCCCACTGTGAGTAAACTGCTGCACGCCACAGGTGCGTGCTCCTTGGCAACAACGCACACACAGCCGCTCCAGAGACGCTCCTCCCCAGCGACTCCCTAGGCGGGGACTTCTGTTTATGCTGGGCACCTCACACGTGCCCTGTCCAGGACTCTTCAGAGGTGATTCCCAAAGAAATCTAGCCTTTGGCTGGTCTCGAAGCGTGGGCTGAGTTTATTCTCTTCAGTGGATGTCCTCACAGTCTTACTAGGTGTTGTGTTTTGCTGGAGATACCCTTCTGCTCTGGAGCCAAAGTCAAGCTCTGTTCACCCCCATCCGCCACGTGGACAGAGACAGAGCCCAGGCCCTCATTTGCCCACACAAGCTACTTCTATCACTAAAAAAATGTACTGATCCGAAGGCAGCAGACTCGAGTAACCTGTGGCCAGAAACTCGGCAGGTGACCCAGACCAAGCCAGACCAAGGCCACACTGACAGCCACCACCAACCTGCGTCCTTCACAAAGCAGGCCCTCCACTGGGATTGGTCAGCCCTGGGCCCATCGGACCCTGGGCTCCCCCTTGTGTGGTAAACCTAGGTTAATTCTTCATGTGTATAGTCAGTTATCATGGGCCCACTCTGGGTCACATTTGTACCAGATTGTTCCTAATCCTCATAACAACACTGTGAAGACAGTGTTTAAACTTCCACTCTATAGAGTGGTGGGAACTAGGGCTCAGAGAGGTTAAATAATTTATCAAGTATTATCCCCTTCCATCCCACCCCCAGTAAATGCCAACAGGGGACTTGAGTGTGGGTCACTCAGACTTCAGGTCCAGAGTCTCACCACCTGCTCTGGCCGTGCACATTCCAGGCCTCCACCTCAGGACTGGATGAGCAGGCTCGCAAGCCAAATACAAATATTCATTTACCCTGCAAAAATAAATAAAACTACTTGGTTCACGCTAGTAACCTCTGGGTGACTTAAAAGGTTTCATAAACTTAATGAGAAAGCACAAGCTCCTTTCTCATTTTACCAAATGTCCTCTTCATCATTTTCATTCACACTTGCTTATCTGGACACGTGGGAAAGGTTCTTCAGATCTGGCTGTAACATCAACATCTAAATTCCAAGTTACACTTAAAGAAAAAAATGCAATGGGCTCACCCTTTCATTATGTCCTTTAGAAGCAACACAGCATTCCAATCTCAGTAAAGAACCCCCACATCCATGTTGGCTGCAGGCCAGCCCCCAAAACTTGACAGAATGCAGACAAAGCATTTAGGAACAGATGCATTTGCTGCACACATTCTTAAATTTAATCTATCCCCAAAGAAATGATTCACATTACACCACATGCAACACAGAGTTAAATATTGGAGGGGAGAGGTATTGTTCAAGAAAAGGCATGTAAGTAATTTTCACATTGAATAATTGTGATCCTCAAGCATTCTAAATACCAATGCATACCAAGTTGACACAAACATCTGGTACCTATTCCACATCATTTCCAGCACTCCGATTCCCCATATCACCCAGGGTACTAATGAGGAGTGTGTGTTCAGCTGTAATAAAACTGGTAAAGATGCAGAGGGAATTAAGGAGTAACATTATAGCCTGGGACCAAGACATCGCAGTGGGGAGATTTTATTCCAACAACACCATTGGCTAATAAGGGTTTCTGTTATTGTCCCACAGGGAATTCTGCAATGTTGTCAGCTGCAAAGAGGAACAAACTCCCACAGATTGTGGGGCTGGGCACTGCAGGATCTGTTCTGCCCTTGAGCTGAAAATCCCCTCTACCCTCCACGGGATGCAAGAATCTGTAAGAAAGGGCACCCGGGAAGAGTTCTCAGCCCAATAGCCCAGTCTGGCTTTCATTGAGCTTTAGGAGAGAGAATGTTACAAGCACCAGGATCTGCCGCAAAAACAGAGCTTGTAGAAAATACACCTGGAAGGCCCCAGCTCAAGAGTGCTGGCTTCCCGGGGTGTACACAGCATATGCTCGTGTGTGTACATCTCGAATTACAACCCAAAGGATCTACAGCCCCTGAGGGATGGAGCTAAGGAATGTACCCCCACCAAACTCCCACGGGGGCCCTGCAGCCACATCCCCCACCTGTGTTTTTCAACAATAAAACCTGCCTTCAGGCTGAAGCTTCTCCCTGGTAGGAAACAGAAGAGTTCTAAAACCTGTTAACAGTAATATCTGGAGGGGGCGGAGGGGGACAGATTTTTCTATAGCACAACTTTTTAGGCATATCTTATCATAGCTTCTTTCATCCTCCAAGCCAGTATCTAAAGCCAAACCTACCTCTTGACAAATCAACCCTTTTCCAAGAAGTCAACCACTAACTTACCGGGCTAAAAGCCAGCACGTATCTGTATATTGTTGTGTTGGAATCATGGTGAAGCCACTTGGAGGTACTGCCTTTGTTCGAATTGTGTTTTAAATGTTCAAAAGGAAACAAAGGGCAGAGATTCTTAAAGAATCTAAAAGTCTCAGCGTCAGCATGTGCCAATCTACAAAGGGCGTTCACTCTTCTCTGTGAGAGACATTGCATGACCCGTAAGTGCCGGCAGAGGGGACTGAGGCTTATTCCTGAGGGGTGGTGTTTTGTTTTGTATTTTTATGACCTGAAGAAAAGAGGAAGCAGAGAGGACGTGACCCAGTGGTCACTACCAGACAAAGCAAGAGGGGTCTTTGCATTAGACAAGCACCCACATACGGGACCAGGAGATGGGGAAGCTGGTACTTGTGACTTAGTACTTGTTTGACCTTGTTTTTAAATTCCACAGAAGCTCTCTTTTACTCTATGTTCAGCTCATAGATTAAATGAGGCACTCACTATACATTAAAACACTTTACAAATTTCAAATACGATTATAGACATAAAGTCCCGGGGGGGGAGGGGGAGCAGAAGAAATAAATGAATGAAAATATTTTCTCCAGTTGAAAAATGTTTTCTTTGTGGGCTTTTAGAATGATTCATAAACTATCCAAGATAAGATGTTCTCATTCTACTCCCTAGCCATTACTCCCCCAAAATTATTTCTAAGAATCGCACTGAGAAGTTTTAAAATAAAACCACGCATGATATTACAGGAAAAATCCTGTTCTCTGAGCAAATTCTGGAAGTACAGCCTGGAAGGTGGGAACAGGTCATGTATCTGCCCCCAGGGCATTCCAGCAATCGAGAAGGAGAGTAATCTGGCACCATCTTGACCAATTTTCTTCTCGTTCACCTTCCCTCTTCAAGATAGTGCACCTGTTCCTGTTCCTCTGACAACGTCTGAGGAGGCTGGACTAGAAGGGGACACTGGCTACAGTGTTCATGTATGGGGGATTAGCATTTATGGGACGTAACTGCCTAAGTGGCTCCGTAAAGAGACCAAGAACGAATCTGAAGGTTTGGAGGAAGGGAAAAACATCTTTTTAGAATCTTTTTTTCCTCCTGCCCTGTGAGTTTGGCAGACAAAATAACTGAAAAAATAATTAAAAGTAAAATATAATAACACTCTTTCATTAAGATGAAAATGCTTAACTGACCTAGATACAAAGTATCAAATTCAACTTAGCCACAGAATAAAACTGTAACTGAATTCCTAGTAAGGTAGTAACATCTTCCAGCAAAGTGAAACTTCCCAGCCTAGAAAGCTGCCTCTTCTTAACCCCAAAGGCTGCCATCACCAAATCTGTTCATCTCTCAGACCTCGACTTACCCCCAAGGTCATCACTAAACTAATTTTTTTAAACCTAATCAGGCATGAAAGGAAAAGATGGGAGAAAGAGAGGTCAGTTTGTGCGCAGCAGCAAGGGGGAATAGCAGGAGCTGCCAGGAGCGTGCTCTGGGATTGGTGAGTGAGGGTTGGTGGGCGGGGTCTGGAGCAGAGAGAAAGTGGCAAGACGAGAAGCTGTGAGTGGGGAATGGCCAGGAAGGACGGAAGGGGAAAACCGCAACTGCTGGGGAGTTGAATCATAGCCTGTAACCACTGGTCCTGATTACAGATAGGAGACGAAAGATTTAAAAAAGAAAATCTACCGGTTGGCCATGCAAAATATTGCTAATTACAGCCATGTGTACAAACTGGCCATGAACTAAAACACATTTACTTGAAAGATTTTATACTGATTTATAATCAGGGCACGCAACCATTGGTTGGGAAAGAAATGAGGGAAGTGCTTAACATGAATGCCAAATGGCCCAGCTTAATGTATACGTCCAATCCAATTACAAGACTAACTATATTCCTTCCTGTTCAGGCTAGCTAGCTCACTGTTCAGGTGCTTCTGGTAAAAAAGACACCAAGAGCTGACGTCATATAGAAATCAGTGAACGCCTGGTCACTAGCACTTGCTCCTTTCACAGCAAAGCTAAAAGGCTCTAGAGAAGGTGTGGAGCTGGTATTTCCAGAGTGTGTGGCAGTTACAGGCCAAACAACCAGGCGTTACTCAGTGTAGACTGGGGAATACTAGGTAGGCCTGCACTGTGCCCCGCCAAGGAACCCTGGCCCAGAAACACATTTTTTTGTACCTGAATAAATTCAGAGACCCTTTAATCTCCTTATGCCTATTATACTTTTCCTTTATAGCAAATATCAACTTATATAAAGCTATTGTTTCTTTTACCTGGGCATGTGTTGGAGTGTTTTCTACTTAGTTGGAAACTCCATGAGGGCCCAGATCTTCTTTTGTTCATCCTCTATCCCAGAGCTTGGCACAGTGCCTAGCACAGAGCGGGTGTTCTTAAATACTTGCTGAGTGATGACTCCATCAGGCAAACGACGGAAAACCCAAGCTGTTCATTCTCAAGGACTATGGAGTCAGTCTCTTCTGTTTGTATCTCAGCCCTGCCATATTTAGCTTTGTAACCTGGGGCAGTTACCTAATCATTCCGCATCTCTGTTTCTTCATCTATACAATGAGGATAATAGAATCTGCCCCATGGAATTGTTGGGATTAGTTAATGTTTAATATTATATTACTATAATTATTATTACTATCTCTCCAACTATAGGATATGATTTCCTCCCCCCAAAAAATGGGCCTTTTAACCTGTTTCAACCTCCATTTGCATGAGAAATTCCAGGCTAGTAGAGCTTGCAGGGATCTTGGCTACCATGTAATTCAATGCCCTCATTACCAGTGTTTAAGAAACCTCTGCAAATTAGCTAGTAGAAAGGCCACCTACAAAGACAAGATACTAAGATTGGCAAGAGAGAAATGGCAAGTTACCTACAAAGGTAACGGCAGACCTCTCATCGGAAACAATGCAAGTGAGGAAAGAATGGGAAAATATATTCAAAGTGTTAAGGGAAAAGCAATTTCAACCAAGAATACTGTACCCAGCAGGATTATCCTTCATATGGAAAGAAAAGATAAGAATATTCTCAGATAAACAAAACCTAGAAGAATTTACCAGCACCAGACCAGATCTCCAAGAAGTTCTCAAGGGGCTGCTATACCAGGAAAATTAAATACAGACACATGGAAATAAGAGTTCAAAAGCTAAGAAAATGGCCAACTTAATCACAGAGACAAGTCTGGATTGAATATTATATCCCAGAATTTAATCGGGAAGATCGGACCACAACAGAAGATAGATTAAGTCCATGATCCTGAACTGGTGAAATAGCATTTTATGACTTTTGACTAAAATATTGCTGATTTTCTTCTAGGCTTTGTTTTCTAGTTTTAAGGATTTTTGTCCCGTCTTGAGCCAGTAGGTTCACGTACCTGCTGTTTAAACAGAATCCTAACCTGTTTCCTGGCTTTAAGTTTTAAGTAAAGTTCCTTATCATTTCTTTGATTTATTAAAGCTAAAATGGCTTTTCTTGAAATTAAAACATGTATTTAAAAATTCCTATTTAATGACCATAGTAAACATTATCGCATCAACTAGGTGCTACCTTATAGTATATTCATTCTACTCAGAGTTTCACGCCTAAAGCCAGACATGTATTCACTGATATGTACACAGCAGTTAAACTGCTATTTAAGTAGTTAGATTACTTAAGAAATTTTGTGAATCAATCAAATGTGGGGGAGAAAAGGAATGGAAAACAATTGTAGGCACCTAAGATAGTGTGGGAGGAGGGTGGGAAACGGCAGAGGGTAAGAAACAGGGGTAATATATATATATATTTGTCTATGTGTGTGTATATATATACACACACACACACACACGTATCTATATGAAACTAGAAATTAATGACGATAACATGTACGATTAAGCCACTATGCAGTATATTTTGGTGTGACAATTCTCAGGGAATGAATGTAAATTAATTAATTAATTTAAAATGTCTCAGAAGAAAATCACAGTGCACTCTTAACTGGATTCTAGCTTTGTCCATAGTTTTAGTTTAAGGTATTTTGTGAATCAATAAAATGTGGGAAACAATGTAAAAATAAAAATAATAATTATAAAATTAAATAAGAAAAAAATAATAAAAGGCCACCTCTTTCAAATCCTTCCTAGTTTCTAAACAAGTTCTGCCATAATTTCTGTTCCTGGTGATACAAAATTAATGTCTGAAAATAGGTCTAACCAGGGTCCACAGTTTTAGTGGGCTCTTCTAAGAAAATTCCTTATCTGGGACCAGCAGATGGTGCAATGGTTATGTCACTGGATTCCCACATGGTCGACTGCAGTCTGAGTCCTGGACCCAGCAGCTTGAAACTCATACCAGGCACATGTGCGTGTGTGCCCAAAATCCCAAGAGGAGAATGGAGAAAAAGGGATTGTGGTGTGGCCATCTTTCCAGGGGGTGATTTCTCGCTTTCTGTCTCTCTTTGGCAAACATATGTGCCCTATAACAAAAAATTCTCTCTTAAAAAAATTCTTTATCTAACCAAAATTTCATGCCATATATTTTTTTACTTATATATTTAACTATTTCTAGAAAGGAAATCGAAGGGCTCACAACCAAAAATAGGCCCAGAAAAGCTGGGTCAGCTGCCAGTCAATTAAAGAGTCATTATGGCAAAAGAGAAATCTTATCAAAGAACCTAGCTAAAGGAAACTGTTTCATTTGAGTGCCAAACCTAGCTCTGAGCTTTCTAGCAGCCAAGATAAAGAGAAAATCCGATGCTTGCATAGATCTCATTAAAAGGAAACAAATCAACTCTCTGGGTAAGAAAATACTTTCCCTAGGTCTGAATTTAAAAGACCTATAATAATGCAAGAATTGGTGGTTCCGAGTCATTTTACAGAAAGCATGTAACTTTTCATGTCTGACCTTATTAAAATAGAAAGAATTTCATGAAGAGTTCCAGACAATTCTCTTTCATATGCACAAAAACTCCTTTCCAGAACCAGCAGAACGGCATGAAGGTTAAGGCCAAAGGATTCCACACGGCTGACTACAAAGTTCAAGACCCACACCCAATGGACTGAAAAACACTGTATGTATGTACATGCCCAAAATCCTGAGAGGAGAATGGAGGAGAAGAAATTGAAGAGAATTTGGTGTGGCCATCCTTGGAGTGCAGGGGAGGGGAGGGTTGATTTCTCACTTTCTCTTCACCTTATAGCAAAACTAAAAATAAAACAATAACCTCTTTTCCAAAATTAGGAGTTTCTATTTTTTTTTTTTCTTTAACTTTCAAAGCAATATATTGGGCTTTCTCCACTACCCAGCAGTAAAGCGCTGCTCAAAAGAAGCAGTATTCTACACGATGACCAGTTTGAATCCCCAGCCTGGTCAGCCTGAAACACACTGGTCTCTCACACACAGGGACCCCTGATCACGTAGGATAGAAAACTGAAGGGGAGGAATCACAGCAGGATCAGACCCTGCAGAAGGCGCTCTCCTCACCCTCCCACTCTCTCTCCCTATCACCTGTGCACACACATGCTCTGTCACCAAAAAAAAAAAAAAAATTAAAGGCTTACATTCGTGCTGCTGTTTAATAAACACTTCCAAAAATTTTAAAACTAGGATAAATGAGATACCTGTTCAGAAAAACATGTCCTGAGCATGCTCACGACAAAACTTCACACACAGTAACACACTGTAACCACACATCTGTATCTAACAAAGCAACCTTTCAAAACAGATGTGTCATGACGGTTCAAAGCTGAATTTTTTTTTTTTTTTAAAGTTTGTCAGATTCAGTCAAAGCAATTTCTGTTTTTCTGAAATCTAGGTGTGTTATTTTGGGGGGAACTTTTCTTCAGTGTTTTTCCACTCTGGATCAACTCGTTCCTCTCTTTTCCTCTCAAGTGAACCTTCAGAAACGACTCTGACACAGGGAATTCACCTTTCCTCACACGGAGACATGCTCTAATACTTCCAAATGGTCAACCTGAAAATAAAATCCTTTGCATGCCAGTGTCTACAACAAAAAGAGCTTTGTTTCAAGATTTGCACAGAAAAATATACCAAAACTACATCCATTATGTAAACTAAAATGAATTCCTTCCCTCTGTATCTCATATCATACTCCCTTCTTCCCAAGACTTTACTTCACCTGGCCCAAAGAACCACCTTCCCACTGACACAAGGGGGCCTCACTGATCCCACACGGACTGGCAATGAGATGTTCCACATGAGCATAATTTCTTGAGAAAATCTTCCAAATATCTAAGGCTTTACGCCTTTCAAGAAAGAAAGTGAATTTAGTCATTTTTAAAGGGAATCTACCTAAAACGTACTTATCCCTTATCCGAAAGTCTTGGCACCAGAAGGGTTCCTTCACATTTCAGCTATTTTTCAGATTTGGAATGTTTACATATCCTAATGAGATACCTTGGGGATGGAATCCAAGTCTAAACACAAAATTCATTTATGTTTCATATTCATCTTATACCAACAGTCTGAAGATAATTTCATACAATATTTTTGTATTGCAGCATTTTGACCCTGATGGGTGTGGAATTTTTTACTTGGGGTGTTCTATAACTTTTGGATTTTCAGGTTAGAAATGCTCAACCTATATATACAGAATTACTTCCTGGCCATATTAAATACTTAGAGCATCCTGAAACTCATTTACTGTATTTTTTTTTCTTAAGCATTTATAGTCATTGATATGAATACTATTCAACCTTTATTAAAGCTTGGTATGATAGTTCAGTGTGTTTTTTTTTTTAATAATGATCCATTTTATTTTATTTTATTATTTTTTTTTAATTTCACTAGAGACAGACAGAGAGAGAAAGGGAAAGTGAGAAAGCAAATCACCAGGTCCAGGACTCAAACCATGGTGAGCCATGTGGGAGTCCAGCGCCCTTAACTCCCACGCCACCTGAAAGACCTGATATTTCAGTTTTTATCACTACCAAACAGTCCCATATTTCTATGCTTTAAAGGTTATTCCAATACTTTTGTCATTGTGTTTTCAATTGTGGCTGCCAGCCTGTGCCTCTGCCTCAAGCCCATTACTTACACTCTTACACTGGTTCATGCCCAGTTTTACGTCACTCAGCTCTGGATGAGGGTGAGAAGGCGGCTCCCCATCCCACCTACAGAACAATCTCCATATGGACTGCTGACAGTCCCATAACTCATTCCGACATCCTGGCTTCCTTCACTTTTTGTAAACCTGCTATAAAACGGACACTGCATAGGAATGTTAGTGGCAATATTAGAGACACTGTCCACACTAATATGAGAGGCAAGTCATCAAAGGCAGTGAGACTTAATGCATTAAGAAGGAACTGTTGGGAACCAGCAGTTAGCGTAATGGCTATGTCGCTGGACTCCCACGTAGTCGACCGCGGTTCGCGTCTCGGACCCGGTGGCTTACAACTCACGCCGGGCGCGTGTGCGTGCGTGCCCAAGATCCCAAGAGGAGAATGGAGGAGAAGGGATTGCGGCGTGACCATCCCCCCCTGGGGGGTGATTTCTCGCTTTCTGTCTCTATGTCTCTCTCTGTCTGGCGAGCGCACGTGCCCTATAGCGAAAAACCTCTCAAAAAAAAAAAAAAAAAAAAGAAGGAACTGTTGGGAATTTAGTTCACACCAAAACTCTCCTCTGGCTCCTAGTGCTTTGCGTTATTTCAGCAATTCCAAAGAGGAAAAAGAAAAAAAAAAAAGTATGAGTAGGTATGATAAAGTTCCCACGGTTGCTCCTGTCCTCCTGTCCCCAATTTCTCATGGTACCCTCCCTGTTTTATCAAGATAAAGAGACGTTTCACCTGCACATCCCAGATTAATTACAATTATAGGACATTCTGAATACGTTTGACTGTAGTTTCTCAATGAACGTTTATCCACCATTTGTTCCTGCCTTCCCTCACATGGCAGTGCCAGGGGTCACCATGGAGATCGGAGACTACTACCTGTGCTCCCTGGTCCCAGTCGGTTCAAAGGTCGTTATGCACCATGTGGATGATGAGGAAACACATAACGGGGCCACTCCATGGTCCAGCAATACCATTACAGCTTGCTTTCTTTCTTTAAAGCATTTTTGCCAGGGACCAGCAGCTGGTGTAATGGCTATGTCGCTGGACTCCCATGTACTCGACCGCTGTTTGAATCCCAGACCTGGTGGCTTAAACTCACACTGGGCACGTGTGCGTGCATGCCCAAGATCTCAAGAGGAGAATGGAGGAGAAGGGATTGCGGCGTGGCCATCCCCCCTGGGGTCTGATTTCTTGCTTTCTGTCTCTGTCTTTCTGGTGAACACACACGCACCCTATGGCAAAAACCTCTCAAGGAAAAAAAAAATTGCCAGAGGATATGTGCACTTGCCCCAGAGAGATAGAGAGACGGAAAGTAAGAAAGCACCGTTCCCATGAAGAATGGTCACATCACAATCCTTTTCCTCCATCTCCCCCCTTTCATGATTTTGGGCATGCACACGCACATGCCTGGCGTGTTTCTCAGGCTACCAGGTTGGGGACCCAAGTCACTCAGTCGACCATGAGGGGTCCAGCTGCCTTGACCACCATGCTATAGGCCGGTCCCCCAGTTTTCTAAAATCCAACCACAACATGGACTCTTCTTTGCCTTCCCACATTCATTAGGAGGAGGGGTCCAATTGTACTCTCTGCAAATCAAGATTATGTAGAGAAAGGCAAAAACAAGGGGATTTCAAAAAGTTCTTGAAAAATGGTATTAAAATATGAGCTTATTTTGGTGCAAAAAAATCTCAAATCCATACATAGTTTTTTCATAAGTACTTCCAGAACTTTTTAAAAACTAGGGAACCAGCAGTTAGCGTAATGGCTATGTCGCTGGACTCCCACGTAGTCGACCGCAGTTCGCGTCTCGGACCCAGTGGCTTACAACTCACGCCGGGCGCGTGTGCGTGCGTGCCCAAGATCCCGAGAGGAGAATGGAGGAGAAGGGATTGCGGCGTGACCATCCCCCCTGGGGGGTGATTTCTCGCTTTCTGTCTCTATGTCTCTCTCTGTCTGTCTGGCGAGCGCACGCGCCCTATATTGAAAAAAAACCTCTCCAAAAAAAAAAAAAAACTATACACACACACACACACACATACACATATATATATAATTCACAGGTTCAAGAACTTTCACTCTAAAGATAAAAAAGCTCTTTTCTAAAATGAAGTAGTTTCTTTGCCTCCAGAGATAAATCATAACTTATCCTAGATTTCAACCTTTTTTACTGTAAAAGTATAGGAAGTTACACATGGAAACAATGAATGGAAGTGTACTTTTTTATCAAACAAGAACAGGAAACTTTCAGTAGTTTATGGTAAAACTACATATTTGAGCCAAAGAGAAAAAAATAAACTATGCTCTTTTAACTTCTAACTTTTTACCTTCTTCTATCCAAAACATACAAGAACATGTACAACTGACAACCATGAATCAAGTCTCAGCATCAAGAAAAAATGAATATTTATAGCTTCCAAAATATACTTCTCCAAATTACTTAATGAACCTCTTCAAACAGGCCGACACCTACTTCTTCTATTATTGTATGGCCAAAATGAGTCATAATAAAACTTTGGATTATTAAAGACAATAAGTGAGGAAATTCCAGAAAATTTAAAAGCTATTTCAAGGAGCCAAAACAGAACTATATTTATTTTTCTATCCAAATGCATAGGGATGAATAAACCAGCAAATAAAACAGGCACTCATAAAAGTAAACATGTATCTAGCCACAGTTCACAACATCTAGTCTTCCAAATGCACTACCTTCTTCATACTAGAAGCTACGGCTTAAATGTGTCCCCCAAAGTCCCCGTGTTGGAACTTGGTTAATATTGTGAAGACACTCAGAGGAAACTTAATCTGACAATGGTATTGAAAGATGGGGCCTTTGGGAAGTGATTAGGCTTCACAGTGGGGCCTCGGGATTCAGTCCTGGTGGGTTTACAAGGAATGAGTCAGAGACATATGGACACAGCAATGCGTACTATTGCACTGCTGTCTTGCCACGTGAGACTCCAGCAAGAAGTCCTCACCAGATGCAGTCCCTGGACCTTGGGCCTCCAATCTGTGAGCTGAATAAATCTTTATTCTTATGAATCACCTTAGCTTTAGATATTTTCTGTTATTTGCAACTAGAACTAGAATGAGCTAGAACATTTGAAAAATGATTTCCTTAAACATAGTTAACTTTCAGCACCCTGACTCCCAAACTGTTAAGAATCTCTGCTCTACTATGAGCAATTTAAAAACAGGTATTTTTAGGGCCAGAGTATGGTGGTTAAGGCGGCTACTGGATCCCACATGGTACAAGCCCAGACCCGGTGGCTTGAGAAACAGGCCAGATACATGCACATGCATGTCTAAAATACCAACAGGATAAAAAAAAATGGAGAAGGGATTACTGCATAACCACTCCCATGGAGAATGCTTTATCACTTTTCCTCTCTCTGTCTCCCCAGCAAGTACTTGCACCTTCTGGCAAATTTTTTAAAACTAAATTAAAAAGTAAAATGAAATTAAGAAATTTAATTATACATATTCTTTTATACATACCTTTAAATAAGCAGGCTACAAAGTACTTACATTTTACCCGCTAAATTAATAAAGGATTTGACAATGGGGACCAGCAGTTGTCGCAATAAAGGATTTGACAATATTAAGATAGGATTATCATCAACCACTTTCATATAATAGATATTCTTATTAAAGAAAACATCTTAATGTCACTATATATGAATTCACATTATCTCTGAGTGCTTTATCTTTATCTCCACAACTACACATTTGACAGAATCAAACTGGCCTAACGGGAGAATTACTGGCCTACCTAAGAACCTGAGAAGTCAGTGGTATACAATCTCTAGTTGTGTGTTTACTTTAAAATAAAAACAGTAACATTTAACTCTACCTGCAGCTTTGAATTCACTTCCAGCCTGATCCAAAAGAAAAAGAGCAACAAAAACTCCCATGAGGTTGGGAACCAGCAGTTAGCGTAATGGCTATGTCGCTGGACTCCCACGTAGTCGACCGTGGTTCGCGTCTCGGACCCGGTGGCTTACAACTCACGCCGGGCGCGTGTGCGTGCGTGCCCAAGATCCCGAGAGGAGAATGGAGGAGAAGGGATTGCGGCGTGACCATCCCCCCTGGGGGGTGATTTCTCGCTTTCTATCTCTCTGTCTCTCTCCGTCTGTCTGGCGAGCGCACGCGCCCTATAGCGAAAAACCTCTCCAAAAAAAAAAAAAAAAAAAAAAAAAAAAACTCCCATGAGGCCTAAGTTCAGCTGACATCGGTGGACATCCCTAGTCATTTGACAATACTTTTTACAAAGTCCCATGAAGAGCACATAGTTCAAAAGGCATAGAAATGGTGTTTTCCAAGGCTCATATTTGACAGCCTTTAGCAAAGGATGACAGATAGCACAGTGTGGAAAATGAGAGGTGATCTCGTCCTACCAAGGTCAGTTGCAAAAGAACACTTAGACCTTGGCAAAGTTCTCGAAGGTTCAGACTAATAGGAACTGGCAGAAGTGTGTGTTTGTTAGTTTTCAAATATTACCTATTTTAAATTACCCCGTTAAGTTTTAAGCCAGTAAAGATGCGAATGTTTGAGTTACTACAGTCACCTTCCTCTCACTACTCATAACTACTCTGCAGAGCAATCCCTGTGGATACCAATTTTAAACTGCTCTGGCCTTGCCAGGACAAATGTGAGCCTATCATTCCAGTAAGGCCATGAGGGCTCTGAAGGTCAAACAAAATACAGATTATTTCTAATCAGAAAGGAAGTCGGCCTTCTGGAACAAGGACCCCATCGCAGCCTTGACTTGGTGTACTATGAGACAAATAAAGCAAAAACTGGGAATGTCCTTCGTTTTTAATCAGTACTTTCTAAAAGATGCTACTGATAACAGGGGAAAGATGTTAATGTACTCAATGTTCACATCTCCCTCTTCTTAGCTATTTTCTTTCACATACACATGTACAAAGGTTTAAAATAATACTGTGGGGCTGGAACCATGTTCTAATGGTTAAGGAGGTTGGGCATGACCACTCCCCAGAGTGCTATGCTTTCTTCCTCTCCCTGTCTCTCTCTCTGGTGAGGACATGTACCCTCTGGCAATTAAATAACAATGCCATCATTAATAAAGCTTTTTTGGGGGGAGGGGATTTTTGCAATAGGGCACATGCACTCAACAGAGAGACAGAGAGACAAAGAGACAGAAAGCAAGAAATCACCCCCCAGGGGGGATAGCCACGCTGCAATCCCTTCACCTCTATTCTCCTCTCGGGATCTTGGGCACGCATGTACACGCACCTGACATGAGTTTTAAATCTCTGTGTCTGAGACGCAAACTAGGGTCAGTCATTTGGAAGTCCAGCAATGTAACCATTATGCCAGCTGCTGGTCCCAAAAAAGCTTTACATTTAAACCACAGTATGTAAATTTGGATTCCTGCACCATTCATGAAAAAGACTTGACATGTCACTTAGGTTTTTCTTTTTTTTTCTATTTACCAACCAAGTCCTCACAAGTCCTTCCTATACAAAGTTTCCTTGTGATAACGGTGCTAAAAAGAGAAAAGAAGAAATAATTTTCAAAAGGGGGGAGAGCTATTTGATGTCTACTTTTCATAAAAGGGCTAAAAACCTAATTGCTTCCAAGTACTAAGGCATGTAACGTGACAATTTGCATGCCTATGTTAATTGCAAACATAATATTCTTTCTTTCTTCCCTTTCTTTTTCTTCCCTTCTTTCTTTTTTTCCCCTCCTTTATTTTTCTTCCCTTCTTTCTTTTTCTTCCCTCCTTTATTTTCCTTCCCTTCTTTTTCTTTCTTTCTTTCTTTCTTTCTTTCTTTCTTTCTTTGTCTCTCTCTCTCTCTCTCTCTCTCTCTCTCTCTCTCTCTCTTTGGCATAGTAAAGCAAAAAGAAATTCAGCTGTCTTTTTTGCAGATGAAGACAGTGAGATCCAGAGAAACTGAGGGCAGTTTAGTTCGGCAGTCAGCGGCTACCACGCAGGGTCTCACCTCTGACACCTGGCCAGCCAGAAACTCCTGTGCTACCTCAGTTCTACCTGGGGAGTGCTAATCTTCATGCCCCATCTCTAAGGTGTGGAAATCCCACTCAGCCTTTGAAAGACCACCCTGAGGGCCTCCATAAGCCTCTCTCAGCCAGCTCTAGCCTTGCCCTTCTCTCTGAGTTCCTGAAGCAGGTTGGTTCTTCTCTGATGGACGTGCACCACAGCACCGTGGCTGCAAAGCTATGTACTGTCTTAATGACTCCTCGGCATCTAAGGGATAGCATTTTCTCATTAAATGACCACATCACCTATTATGACCTTGCACATAACACATATTCAGTAAATACTTGTTAGCTCAGCTCCACCGCGCAGTGGTTAAACTCCGTGCACTGGGAGCCAGGCCCCACATGGCTGACCAAATTTTGAATCCCATCCCCAGCAGCTTGAAAAACATGTTGGGAGCATGCACATGTGTGTCCAAAATCCTGATGGGAAGGAGAATGGAGGAAAGGGATTGTGGCGTGATCATGTCCCACTGGAGGTTGCTTTCTCTCTCTTCTCTTTGTCACTCTCTGGTGAGCACACACTCCCTCTGGCAATGATAAATAATAAATAAATGAAAATTAAATTTTAAACATTTGTTAATAACACTGTGATTAAGGAAAAGGTCAGAGTTCTAAGGTTCCCACTCCATGAGCAGCAGCAGGAAAAATAAAGACCCAGGTTTCACAGCGCCGTGGCGGTACAGCACGTGTCATGGCACCTGAAAATCCACGGCTGTGTCTCAGTCATGTGTGAGGTGAGGTGTGCTTTGTGCTATGTGCACATACATGTGCCGCACCACCCAGCAAAGCACAGTGGGCCTCCTCATCACTAACTCAGTTTTGCTTTTATCTGTCCCCATAGCCCTACCACTTCACTCTATATATTTTCATGCTTCACTATTGAATTTTTTTTAAACTGGACTATTTCCCCTTTGCCCTGGCTTTTCTTTATCTTTTTTTTTTTTTTTTTCCTATTTCTTTTTTGGAAAGTTTGGGGCAGCAGGAAAACTGCTGAGCTGCTACACAAAGAAAAGCTGAGTCTGCACATGCCTCATTGTTTTCTATTTTCATTTCAGCACGGTTGTGGCTGCAAACCAGCGTTTAGGATTCCCCGTGGACCTGCCTGCCTGGTCCCTGGTGTTTTGAAACATTTCACTTTATACACTACTCAGAGAGGTGTGATCCAACTGAGTATGTCCCCCATGGTCCTAAGTGAGGCTAATATATATCATGTATCTTTGGGGAAGTTACCAAAATATGTGTTTGGGGAAAAGGGAAAAAAAATGGGATCAAGGGAGTATTCAGAGATTTAATTACACGTACACAAGCAAGACCTTTTGTGTGTGTGTTCTGGAGGTGGGAGGTTTAATGTAAACATTAACTACATTTGTGTTTTGACGTCCATCGACAACCTGTACCACCACACACTCAAGTTCACATGTGTTAAAAATGCTGACATATTCATTTATATGAATGTCATTTTTCCTATTATGGGTTTTGGGATTTTGTTTTTTGTAGTTGTTATTTCGCCCCACCCCCACCCCCAGATTTTCTTAGCTTTCTTCCTCAAATACATTTAATGACTTATTTTTAAATTTGTGATGATTTTGTGGCCGAAAGGATCCTCCTACAACCAATGGACACAGATCATTTTGCAACAGAATAGAACTGACTCCAAAAGGCCGTTCTTCAGGGAACCTATTGAAACAAGGTCCAGGAAGGATGCAGAAACCACCCTCAAGTCCTGGTCATCATCCCGCTCCACCATCCCTAGTAAAGAGGCTGCTTCTCAAAGAGCTAAGCCATCCACAGGCTGCAATAACCCTTTGACCCATATAGAAATTAAAACGTAAAGGAAGCTGAAACAATTCGTCCATCTACTGAGAGCCATTCTACTGTTGGGAAAGTGCTTACAGGAGTTGGAACATCTAAACATACAGCCTTTCCTGGTGGTGATTTATGTCTTAGCATGACACTAAAAAATCCGTAGCTTACAATAGCAGGACGCTGCTGTCAGACACCAAGGTCTCTCAGCACGGCCACTATCCACAGCCTCCTGAAGACATGAATCATACCTCTGAGCCAGATGACGGGGGGGGAGGGGCTTCATCACCACCCCAAACCCAGAGGACACCCCCTTGTCCTTTCTCTACTTTATGCTATGATTCCATTATTTCCAAGATATTTTACCATCTTTAATTCCTCTCCTCAAAGTTCCTAAGACACTGGACCAGCTTCAGAACAATGGGGAAAGGAACCCTGAACTGTTCACGAGTAGATGAAGGTTCAAATCTTGAACTGGCCTCTTGGAAGCTGTGTCACTTTACACAAGTGCCAATCTTTCTGAGTCTTAGCACATTTTTCCTGAGATTGTTACAGATTTAAATGAGAGAATAAGGAAGTACTTAGCACATAGAAAGCTTACTAACTTTTACCTATGAGCAAGCATAAGGCCCAAATTCATACTTTTTGGAGAGTGTGGTCATTCAATAATAAAGGTCAGTAGGAACATTTTAAACCTTTTACAATCTTCTCAGTCAGGTTTGTGTAGCAAGTGAACTGCCCAACTTGTCTGTAAAGGTGTCACACCATAACTGCAATTACACCATATTGTAATTGGTGTAACTGTACCAACTATATTACGCCATAACTTTACAACATAACTGTAAAGGTATTACAGTATTACAGCCATAGGTGTTAACTGCCCAAGTATTTACAATAGAGAAATACTAGAAATAACCTAAATGTTCATCAATAATGGTATATTTGTACCATGAAATAGAAATCTTACTTTTAAAACAGGGCTATTTGTACTGACGGAAATATCTTATGGCATGTGAAGTTTGCTTTCTTTTTAATTGCAGAAGAAAACGTAAAGAAGGATACAATTTGTTAACCCCCTAAATCTATGTGCACATATATGTATATATAAATGTATAGAAAAAAACTGGACAAGTCTAACTAATGTAATTAGAAAGGCAATGCTAGAGAGGGCCTGGGAGGTGAGAGCAACTCTGACATTACTTTCTGCCCTTCTACATTATTTAATTCTTTTATCATGCAAAGGTATTCTAGCATTACTTGTATAATTAAAACTAAAACTATATTCTCTACTTTTCCAAGCAAATACTTCTGATAAAAACCAATGCTGGCTGGTTCATTTCTGTTATGCATGCCTTATGAAGGGACAGCATCAATGTGATCAAAAGAAAAACATCGATGTCTCTCTTGGAAGCACAGAACACTGGTCTCCTCCACTTCCGTGAAAATACTTGCCCTCTAATCAACTTGAAGGGTTTGACTCATCTTCTCCTCCAGGACTCTGCAGACCTAGCGTCTTGCTTGGGTTCAGTAGGATATTAAAGCGAAATGACCTGGCTTTGAATCCTGGCTCTGACTGTACTATCTAAGAAAATCAGAGGGAGCTATGATTTGCAGGATTTATATACTGCAGACAAATATTGGGCCATCGGAAAAGTCATGATGTATTTTCCTATGTTTCTCTATGCAAAAATGTGTCACGACTTTTCCAGTGACCAAATAGATGACACATGGTAAGTGCTCAACAATTGCAGCTTTAATCACCCCTCCTCTTCTTCTTCTTTTTTTTTTTTTTTTTTTTTTTGAGAGGTTTTTGCTAAAGGTTGCGTGCACTCGCCAGAAAGAGAGAGACAGGGAGATAGAAAGTGAGAAATCACCCCCCAGGGGAAATGGCCACACTGTAATCCCTTCTTCTCCATTCTCCGCTCAGGATCTTTGGGCACGCATGCACACTCGCCCAGCGTGAGTTTAAGCCACCAGGTCCGGGACTTGAACCACAGTTGACTACATGGGAGTCCAGCAACATAGCCATTATGCTAATTGCTGGTCCCAATCAGCCGTATTCTTAACTAGGTGATTTCAAGATCAATTTTCCTCTGTAAAATGGGGGCCTAGCATTGATTATTCTGAAAGTTTTGGCTCTATGAATACTCTATGAAAATGTGCTATGGACAAACATAAACTAAATAATGCAGTCAGGTAGCTGGAACCAAAGAGACCAAATGACGTCTAGACAAGGCCTTGAAAACTGGCATTTCTGTGATTTCCTGGCTGTTTAAAGAATTAACCAGCAGCTGGGACCAGCAGTTGGCATAATGGCTACGTCACTGGACTCCTACGTAGTCAACTGAGATTTGAGTTCCGGACCCGGTGGCTTAAATTCACGCCGGGCACGTGTGCGTGCGTGCCCAAGATCCCAGGAGGAGAATGGAGGAGAAGGGATTGCGGCGTAGCCATCCCCCCTGGGAGGTGATTTCTCGCTTTCTATCTCTCTGTCTCTCTCTGTCTTTCTGGCTAGCGCATGCACCCGATAGCAAAAACCTCTCCAAAGAAAAAAGAAAAACGAGTTGACCAGCAGCACTGTTAGTATCAGCATTGCCATTAGCCTTAGTATTCACATTACAGGCAAAGAGAGAAGCACAAGCGAAGATCTAGAGACAAGAAACAACATGGTCATGTGGAGACTACAAATAACTCAGTGTTTGGAGGAAGGTAAATCAGGAGGAAAAATGTGAAAACGGAGGAGGCAAGAGAGGCAGAGAGAGCTGAAATTTGCTTATTTCTATGCTTCCACACCTAGCAAAGAACTTCTGACATCTGGTAAGTGTCCAGTCATATGTGTTTGTGTGAGTGTATATATATATATATATTTTTTTTTTTTTTTTAATTGATGAACACACAGTGAGATACTACTTCACACCTGATAGTGTGGCTAACAGGTAACAACAGGGTTGGCAAGGATATGGCGGAACTGGAATCTTCATATACAGCTGCTGGTGAGATAAAATACTACCACCACTTTGGAAAACAGTTTGGCAGTTCCTACAAAGGTTAAAATACAGAGTAACCACGTGACCTAATGATTCTACCTCCTATTACTTTGTCCTTGACCTCGCAAGCCTAAGTCACTGTCCTACAAGACGTGTTTCTTCTACTATTAAGTCCCTCGCACATTTATTTCTGCTAGGAGCCCCTGGGATGAGCACTGTGACTGATCTGTGACTGATTCTCTAGCTGATCAGCTTAAGTCGATCATTGTAACTCCACTACTCTTTGCCAGTGACTGGTTCAAGGATGGGCAGGGCTAAGTCAATTCAGCTGGTGAACCCAATGAGAAGCATGCTGAGAATTCTGGGAAAGAAGCCCTCTCACTTTTAAGAAAGCTCCAGCCAGCACTGTTCATCCTTTACGAAGTGCACACAGCCCTGTTACCCACTGAGATCTGTTAACTACTGGCAACCATCCTTTCCACCAGCAGGACTACCTTCAAATGAAGGCAGTACTATGGTCGGTAAAGCAGAGAGGCAAAACAGCCTAAGTACTGAATAAAATTAGTCAAGTTTCAATTTACTGCTGTCCACCATTAAGTTACAAAAGCTCCTGACCATGCCACCTGATGTTTTCTCAGGAAGTACCTAAAGAGCAGAGACTAGGAGTTATATCTCTGTTTCATTTCCTTCCCTCAGGGCCTACCACTTAGTCAACCATTGCAAGTCAAATATCCTGAAGGAGCAGAAAAACGATGAATGGAGTTATTGATCTGTTTTTGTTACACTCAACCCTAAATATGTTAAAAAGAATTCTACAGAAAAAAAAAATGTTAAAAGAATTGTACCTTCCCTATGAAGACAAGTGACCACAGAGCTCTTCTTGGTTTCAAGCAGAAACCAGGTTTAACTGAGGGAAGGTTTCTGTCCCTTTCCTCTACCACTTCCTGTGGTGCTAACTGGAAAGGTCTTGGGCCTCTAAGAGGTAGGCGTCTAGGGGTGGGCCCCGTAGGTGTGACATGAAGTGCCAGGCATACGGCTGGCATCTGGTGCTAAGCATCATGGCAACGATCACAACAACAGAACCAGCAGGGTATGTATGGGCCAGCGACCCCGCATGGAACCATACTGGTTTCTATTCTCAGCATGTGTCACTGATTTACTGACAAGACAGTTAAACACAGAAAGGGTCCATTATCGGCAGTAACTGAGATAAGTGTCCCTGGGACAGCAGCGATGAGAGAAGTCCAGCAGTGATCCCCCAAACCTCCTACTTCTCAACAGTTTCAAGTTCTTGCTCCAAACCTTTTCTAAAACCATTATTATCAAAGTAAACAGATTTAAGATGGCTGCTATTTCCTTTCTCTGGTGTGAAGGCACCAAAGGACCAGCAACAAGGAACACAAGGAGCCCAATTATCCTTTCCTCCTGGAGGCGTCTTCATAACCACGCCATGTAAGACCATCATTAGCTAAGAGTAAGTTATTGCTTACGATAACACGGTCCCTGGCGCATAGTAGGCACTTGATAAATGTGTACCACGGGAAACTAAAAGAAAGGTGATTACAGGAAACTAAGAGAAAATATCTGTATGTCAGACAGAGGAACAAAGCCTTGACTGTCCCAGGTCCACTTTTTTAGCCAACCTGTTACCAGTAATAATAATGCCTGTTATTGAAAAGCTGCAAAGGAGCTGGTTGGACAAGGCTGTTGTCACTCACAGCTGACCGGAGGAATAAATCTTTCAGTTTCTCTGACCACTGCCCCCATCCCCCCTGCCCCTGCCCAGAATAAAAGGTGGTCCCAGCCAGTACAGGCCTGACTCCCAGTGACTTATAATCACCCTCACTGGCTAACTAAGGATAGATACCTGAGACACTAGGTCACTGCCGACTGTCCGGAACATCATCTATCATCCTGGTTAATGTTTTTACCTATCTACTCCAGGGTATTGGCTTTTCAGATCACTCCGAGATCTGCTCTTTGAAGTCTGACAGCACCAGGGCAGGACATGCTTGGACAGGCCTCTTCCTTACTCCTTCCCTGACAGAACTTGCATGTCAGGATAGCTGTAAAATAAACCTGGGAAAGTTCACTTCTTTCCATAATTACAGTTACTCGGAATCAAGCACTGGATTCACCTGTACCAACATTCACACCAATGATGAACTCTTGAAGATAACCAGTCAAGCCTCACCTCGCTCCCCGGCATATTTTGGCTTCACTGAGTAGCCAGAGGAAAAAGAGTTTGCCAAATGGCAAACACTGCACACAGGTATCTCAGCCAAGACAGGAAGGAAACATCAAATCCATAGCCCAGGATATAAATGTTCAGTACTGAGGGGTAAATGGAAACCAACAGGACTCTTGTGGTTGTACTTTAACTTAAATCCCTAGTTAAAGAAAAACGAAGGTTGATTTAGTTCCGTCTATCAGCAGGAGAGTCCAGAAGCAATTATCATGAGCTGACAGCAGCAGCCACCCCGGGAACCACGCTGGCCACCCCGGAACCACGCTGGCCTTCAGTACTGCACAGAGGACAAACAAATGAACATAGCTTCACTCCCTTCCCACAGTGATGGGTCCTCTGGGTGGGTTCCCTTCTCCAGGGGCAGCAGCCACTCTGCTGAAGGCAGGGAGTGGAGGGCCACCGGGGGGAGGCAGACTTGAATTCTCCCAGGAAGGAGATCTATGTAAGTTCAGGTTCCTTCCCATCACTGCAGCCCAACAACTAACACTCCCCGCCCCAGTCCCTCTTCCACTGTTTCTCCCAACACCCTGATACCTGCTCAGGGCACGAGTGGGTGAGGGACTTTAGGGCCTCCTCAGTGTTGTGAACGGGTGTTTTGGATTTCAAAACTAAGACTGACTAGGGCTAGCCAATGGCATTGTGATTAAGGTGGCTGGATCCCACACAGCCTAACACACGGTTAGAGTCCTGAACCCGGTGGCTTGAAAAACACACCGGGCATGTGTGTGTGTGCAAGCCCAAAGTCCCGAGAAGAGAATGGAGGAGAAGAGATTGTGGCATGGCCACCTCCCCTCCCCTCGGGGTGGGGTGGGGTGGGGTGGTGGTGGTGGTGGTGTTTTCTCTCTCTCTGATGAGCACTCGTGCCACAAAGCAATCAATCAATCAAACTAAGGCTGACTTTCACGTATGTGAAGGGGTCCCTCTTTCTTGGCTCTCGTTTCTGGGCATGAGTGCTGCTGACAAATCACCAGTATCTCTACCTCCCCAACTCTCCTCCAGTGGGACCTCAGACACAGCCCAACAGAGTCACAGTGATGAGGCATAGTGTGGAGAAGGGACCCTGGAATGGCATCTGAGGACCCACCTCTGCCAAAGTGAAGAATCCAGTGTGCATCAATGCAAGGCCAAAGGACACATGCTGGAAGAGCCCAGCCACAGACTCAGAAAGAAACAAGAAAGCTAGAACACCCAGAACATAGCAGTCCCCTCAAAGGAAGCTCAGAGCTTCAAGGTGTGCTCAAAGAGGGCCATGACTCACCACTTCCCATGAGGGGCTTAAACTACCAGGGCAGGAAAGCAGGGGTGGAGAGAGGTCAGTTATGGAAATAAAACTGCGGATAGCTAGGAGGGACAAGGTCTAGTATTATAAACACAGTGGAGAGAATGCAGATGGCGATAACTCATTGTGTGCTCAAAGTAACAAAAAGGGAAGATTCTGGATATTCCCAACACAAGTAATGAAAGTGTTTTAAATGATGGATATGCCAATTATCCTGAATGAATCATGACACAATGGATTCTCACACTGTAAAAGCACATTATATCCCCTGGGGCCAGCAGATGGCATAATGGTTACATCTCTGGACTCCCATGTAGCCGACCGGAGCTCGAGTACCAGACCTGTTGGCTTAAAACTCACACAGGGCATGTATGTGTGCATGCCCAAAATCCCAAGAGAAGAATGGAGGAGTAGGGATTGCGGCATGGCCATCTCCCTCGGGGGGGCGATTTCTTGCTTTCTGTCTTTGCCTCTCTAGCAAGTGCATGTGCCCTATAGCAAAAATCTCTCCAAAAAAAGTGCATTGCATCCCCACCAGTGTGTACAATTATTACATGTTAATTAAAAATTAGGGGGGGAGGGTGTGGTGGTAGCAGAGTCTAGTGGTTAAGGAAGCCAGATCCCACATCCAACCACAGTTTGAATCTTAAAAACATGCCTGGCACAGGAGTGTACATTCCCAAAATCTTAACAAGATGGAGAAATGGAAGAGAAGGAATTATGGCATAACCACACCCTATTTAGAGGTGTTTTCTCCTTCTCCTTCTCCTTTCTCTCCGTCTCTCTGTTTCTGGCAAACATACATACCCTCTGGCAATGTTTCAAAAAACTTTAATAATTAAAAAGAAAGAAAAAGGGATCAGCAGATAGAGTAATGGTTATGCCACTGGACTCCCACATAGTCGATTGTGATTTGAGTCTTGGACCTGATGACTTAAAACTCATGCCAGACGCACATGTCCATGCCCAAGACCCCAAGAGGAGAATGGAGGAGAAGGGGTTGCAGCGTGGTCATCTCCCCCACCTCAGGGGTGGGTGATTTCTCATTTTCTGTCTCTCTGTCTTTTTCTGTTTCTCTGGTGAGCAGACATGCTCTCTACCAAAAACCTCTCACAAAAAAAAGAAAAAAGAAAGAAAAGGAGAGAACTACCACCGAACACTATCACTGTGATACAAAGGACTCAGCGGACAGACTCCAAACTCAGTTGTTTCACGTAACGATCCGTCCTAAATGTGCAGTCCCAAATATAACTTTGCCATTTACATAAAGGCAGGGCCTAAAATAAGATTTTCAGAAAGTCAGATGCCCGGTACCAAACACTGCTCCCATCTAAACCCAGAGCTGGAGGCCAGGCCTGTGCCATGCGAGGCTGTGCTCTAGGAGCGCGGTCTCTGCCTGTCTTTCTTTGGCATAAGCAGAATAAGCTCGCCCTGGTGCGGCCCTGCTTGGTGAAGGAGGATAGGAGCAACAGGCGTGGTGTGTGCCCCCCCCAGGGGGAGAACACTTCCCGGCTACTTCTGTTTGGTATGTCTTTGTTTTGGGTTAGCCCTGGCAATCTGGCAAGCAATCCATTTCCAGGGGGAGCTCCATCCATGGTGTGGATGCCCCGGGCTTGAAGACCTCATTCATTTTCATAAACAGAGCCCTGTTACCACAGTGACCAGTGTTGTGAGCAGCTGCTAAATAGCAGAGGTCACCCAGCACTTTCTCTGGGTTTTGCAGTCTGCTCCTATGTGTCTGTGAACAGGGGTCAATGGGAGCTGCGGTCACGCCGGCCAGTACTTCCTACCAGAGTCCAGGCCCTGAGAAGGACCAGACAAGCAAGCTGATTTCAAGTGGGTCCCTGATCCTACCCACCAGACCTCAGCCTGGAGGGCACAGGAAGAAGGAAGGAGTGACAACTGCTCCTATGGCATCAACAGTGCCCAGAGGGGTGGGAGGGTGCAGGGCCAGAGCTCAGTGTAAGGGTAAGGGTCTCGGGAAGGTGAACGTGCAGTTGGGGTGGTGACTCTTCTGTTTCACATGTGCCAGTCGGACGATCTCTCCCTCTCCCACTGAGACAGGATGCATTCTCCAACACACCATGGCAGGAAGCACATCATACCTCCCACCCAGCACACACTGCTAACACTGGACTGAGTCCCAAAGGTCTTTGCAAAGAAACCACCACTACTGTGTTCCCACCTTCCCAAAGCTGTCCTACCAAACAGCCAAAGCCCTGCTAGACCTGTAATGCAAGCCAAGCAGGTGCGAGGGTCGACCCAAGTCTAGAAACACACTCCTATAGCCACTTGCCCTGGGATGTTCATTTGCTAAGATTCATAGTAGTCTGTCTTCTGTTCTATGATGTGTAGCTTCTGTCCTCAAGGTGGATGCTGTTAGACAAAAACAACTATAAAAATGAGAATGCTCTGCAGAGCAGGTCCTCCTCCCTCCTGCAAAACCAAATCACCTTAGCTGGGGCCAAAGGAAGCTACAGAACAAAACTGAGCTTAGCCCTCACTTAGCAGTTTTTCAGATTCATTTCCATGTTAACAACATGGAAGTAATAAACATTCTTTGGCCCTACTGCCTGTTCCAGAAACAAGCAATCGTTTAAAATTTAAACAAAATTAAGGTTTACCATTTCCAGAAACATATGCCTGTCTTTATCAACCATGAACCAGTTAAGCCATATCAAGAGAAAAAAGCGGAGTGAGAGTTTCCTCGTTCATCAGTGTAACGCAAAGGTAAATCTGAAAACCAGGATCAAATATGCTTTGCCAACAGAATCCAAATGTTTCACATATAGGTTCCGCGTGCTTCTCACCACTGTGGTTTATTATAGGCCAGAGGAAACCTAAACAGTTAGGTTTGTCCTTAGGCAAATAGTTTAATAATTTAGACTTCAAAGACTCTGCATTAGCCTCTGTTTACACAAAGCAATGTGTTTCCTTTGCCTGCTGAACATCAAAATACTTCACAATTAATTACCTCTATTTTTCTAAAAGACTTTATGTCCTATTAAATATAATGGCCAAAATAGTTAAAGAAGGGGGAAAGAAAGCATGTGCAAAATCTTCTCCATTCTCTGCAGAGACAAAGTGATAAGACACTATCATGAGGGGCCAGCAAGTGGCGTAGTGGTTAAGGGCACTGGACTCCAACATGGCTGACCGTGGTTCAAGTTCCAGACCTGGCAGCTTGCTTTCTCGCTTTCTCTCTCTCTTTCTCCCCACCCCGCCCCCAGTCAAATTAAAATAAGTAAGGTTAAATAAAAATAATTATTTTAAAAAACAGCATCATGGAACTTGATTAGTGTTGATTAGTGTAGATGGGGGGGGGGGGGTAGTTTGCTATAGTGTACATGTGCTTGCAGACAGAAAGTGAGAAATCATCCCCTGGGGGGATAGATATGCCACAATCCCTTCTCCTCCATTCTCTTCTCAGGATTTTGGCTTCGCACGCACCCACACCAGGCATAGTTTTCAAGCTACGAAGTGTGGAACATGAACCATGTAGTTGGCCATGCAGGATCCAGCTGCCTTAACCTCCATACCTCCTGCTGACCCGTGGTTATAAAATAAAATAAACTGTTATTTTTCTTCTTGAATTATCTACTTATTTTTCATTTTGCCTATTAACACTGTGAATCTAATAATGGGACAGAGTAGCTTTGTTATCCCAATGAAAGGGGATTTCCATTTAAAGACACAGCTTAAGAAATTCAAAATCGTAGAATTTTCATTTTTTCTTTTTTTGAGCGATTGTTGCCATAAGGTACGTATGCTCACTGGAGAGACAGAGAAACAGAAAGAAAGAAATCACCCCCGGGAGGTATGGCCATGCTACAATCCCGTCTCCTCTCTTCTCCCCTCAGGATTTTGGGCATGCATGCACACGTGCCAGGGGTGAGTTTCAAGCCGCCGGGTCAACATGAACCGCCGTTGACCATGTGGGAGTCCAGGACCTTAACCACTATACCACTTGCTGGCCCCAAACTTACTGCGTTTTTTAAGTAGTCAGACTTAATCCTCTCCTCCCAGAACACACCTAGCTCAGGAACAATGGAGCACCTCCAAGGGCCCTCCATGCTGCGTCGGGTAGTGGCAGAGCAAGCATACTCAGTGGCCCTAAACAAGACAGAGCTTCGCAAATACTGAGGTCACTTTTGATATAGAGATAATATTCCCTTGAATTTGTACAGACATTTTAAATTCCCAGCATTTTTAATCTATTTTCCACTATATTACCCTCAAAATAGCCACCTTTGATAGTAACAGTATCATACATCATGTTTGCTATGGGCCAGGCTTTCCTCTAAGTACTTGACGCAGACATTTCTTCCTCACAACGACCTCGAGCTATACTATTATTGTTCCCATTTTACAGTGGAAAAACCTGAGGTAGAACGGTACTCTCTGCTCAAAATCACACAGTTACTGGATAAAACGATAAAGCCAAGCCAGCAAGCAGAGCAAGGGTGGAAGCTCAACTAAAAGGAAGCCAGCCTTCTGGGTTCCAAAATCAAAGAACTTTCTGCCTAGAGAAAACAATGAACCAAGATAGCCCAAGCAGGCCCAGCCTGGTGGCACAATCAGAGCCAACTAAACCAAAAAGCTGGAAGGCACATAGTTCAGATCCTGGGCCATCCTGAAAACACTCTAAGTGTGCACACGTGTGCTCACAATCCTCCCAAGTTGGAAGACTGGGGAAAAGGGGTTGTGAGGTGACAGACCCTGCTGAGGGCGCTTTTCTCTCTCCTTTTCTCTCTCCCGCTGTCTCCCCATCTCTCCCTCTCTCCCTGTTGCTCATGTGCACATGAGCTCTGAATAAAATAAACAAATTTTAAAAAGAAAAGGTATCCCAAAAATATGCCAGTGAGCTTTGACCTAAATACAGGTGCTTATTTATGGATAACTCAGCTACTAGGATATTAAAGAGAAATATAAACACCAAAGGAAAAAAAGAGGCCCCACACTTCCTAAATTAACTGCTCAAAACTCTCAGTTAATGTCATTTTAATTTTACATATATTTTCTACAGCATCAGACAGTTGTTGCAAATTACCTAAGAAAATGTTTAGAGCCTCCAGAAAAAGAAACTATTTGGACATGATATGTTAGAATTTTCACTACATTTTTCTCCTATGTTGTCATGTTCTTAGGGTCTTTTACAATCCATGTTTCTGGCAAACTCGTTCCATTAACACTCGAAGTAAAGCTAAACTCAAGTAACATACCACCCAGGGTGCAGTTTGAAACTATTATCCAGCTGGGTGGACTAGAAGACCCAATTATGACAGCCTTTCATAAGATTAGGAACCTTTCCTTTCTAGAAAATCCTCACTTACCAAAAAAGACACCAGTGGAAGCAGCTTTCTTCCAGACATGGAGTCATGGCAGGGCTGCCGGAGCTAAGGAAAGCATCCTCACTTGGGGTCGATATTGATGAGGCCTAATTAGCACATTGATGAGGCTGGCAAAGATGCCATGGCCTCCTTGTTTGAAGCTAGTGACAGATCTTTATGGGAATCCCACTTGAGTTTCAATCCTCCCTTGTAATCACTTACTCTATAGCTAATGCCTCCAATTGCCTGTCAAAGAGCAAATCTGGGACCCAGATGGAAGCACACAGGTAAAATGGGGTACTCTATCAGGCTGACCCGCATGGAAGGGTTACAGGTCCACTTCCAGAGACCTCCATGAATACGCGGGGCACTGATGTGCCGGTGGTCCGGGCTGGCCCTGCAAGGGGAGATTGCAGTAGAACCCCATCGTGGGTGCTATGTTGTCTCTCTCACACTCACTCATGGGCAAAAAAGTACCTACTTCTGTAGGTACTGGGTATCTTCATGGATTTGGTACCACACTGGAAGAAATCCTCTTGGCAAAGAATGAGAGGAAATCAATGCTGATGGTCAGTCAGTCAGTTGTTTGCCAAGTAACCCTGGGGAACTGAGTTGCAATGTGAAGGAGAGGTGAGCAAGGAGGCAGCAGAGTCATGAACTAGAGAAGACGAAGAGGTCAAAGCCAGCAGAGGATACACAGAGCCTACCAACAGGAAGGAGGAGAGGGAGAAAGCTGAAGGGAAATGAAGAACAACTGAAAAGTGGTGAGAAATTGAAAAGAAAGTTCACATTAACAGTTTCTATGAGATAGGAACCAGCAGTTAGCATAATGGCTATGTCGCTGGACTCCCACGTAGTCGACTGTGGTTCGCGTCCCGGACCCGGTGGCTTAAAACTCACGCTGGGTGCGTGTGCGTGCGTGCCCAAGATCCCGAGAGGAGAACGGAGGAGAAGGGATTGCGGCGTGACCATCACCCCTGGGGGGTGATTTCTCGCTTTCTGTCTCTAATGTCTCTCTCTGTCTGTCTGGCGAGCGCACGCGCCCTATAGTGAAAATCTCTCCAAAAAAAAACAAAAACAAAAACAAATCCTGGAGATATTCAGAAGTATCTGTCGCCTCTATCTCAATTTGGGTCAGCACCACAGTCTGAAGATGTATAAGAACTGAGGAAACCCTCATATGTGAGGAAATTGATGATATTGAAATGAACAGCCCTACGTGGTAAGACACAGAAACTGAAGATGCTTTACCAACACTTTCTCCACAAATATGCCTTGAAACTCAAGAACAAGGTGCAAGGCCTCCAGCAGAGGGCGTGTGTCTCTGCTGCAGCACAGTGCCTGGAGGAAAGAGCAAAGTGAGACCAAATGACCACACACCAAATGTGTGTGCTGTACTGGGTTGAAGGAAAAGTCATGTGTATTGTTCTACGTTTTTCTATGCAAAAATGCATCTGGACTTTTCCCAGGACTCAATAAATTGGGAGAGACTTACAACATGAGTTCTTTCCTCTATGGAAGCGGTACTTAAGCCTTGTGGCAAAACAGAGAGGGGTTCAGAGTGTCCGGCATGACGCATACAATTGCAAATAACACAGGTGAGATGCCTACCTACTAACTAGAAGATATTTCCAAAACAAATTTCCATTCTTTCCTCTAAAAAGAAGAAAACTCTTCCCCAAATTGTGGCACAACACAAGGAAGAATTTCTAAGAGTCAGAGATATTGTAAATTCAAGCGGAGCCAGCAGATGACATAATGCTTATGTCACTGGACACCCATGTAATCAATGGCAGTTCAAGTCCTAGCCCCGGCAACTTGAAACTCACACCAGGTGTGTGTGTATGCATGCCCAAGATCCTGAGAGAATGGAGGAAAAGGGATTGCTGCGTGGTCATCCCTCAAGGGGGTGATTTTGCACTTTCTGTTTCTCTCTCTCTCTCTGTCTCTCCAGGCAAGAGCACGTGCCCTATAGCAAAACTCTCTCTTTAAAAAATAAATAAATAATGGGACCAGCAGTTAGCATAATGGCTATGTCACTGGACTCCCACGTGGTCAACCACGGTTCGCGTCCCAGACCCGGTGGCTTAAAACTCATGCCGGGTGCGGGTGCATGTGCGTGCGTGCCCAAGATCCCGAGAGGAGAATGGAGGAGAAGGGATTGCAGCGTGGCCATCCCCCTGGGGGGTGACTTCTTTCTTTCTGTCTCTCTGTCTCTCTCTGTCTGTCTGGCGAGCACACGCGCCCTATGGCAAAAAAAAAAAAAAATAATAATAATAATAATAATAATTCAAGCAAAGGCTGGGGGCTCAGTCAATGGGATATTACTTAGAAAGTGACTTGTGTATTAGGCTGAATTGGACTAGATCATCCCTAACAATCTTTAAAATGACGACATGCCACTAGAACTGTACTGCAATCGATGAATACAAAAATCTTGCCAGGCGAATTCATTCTAAAACATTATTTGCAATATTATCTGACTGTCAATAAGATAAAAAGTTAGATGCCAGTGGTTAAGCCCTATATGTAGGGAGCCTGATCCCACATGGCCAACCAGGGATTGAATCCCACCCCTGGCAGCTTGAGAAACACACCAGGCATATGTGCATATATGCCCCAAATCTTGATGGGATAGAGACGGAGGAAAAACCATTACAGCATAGCCACATCTCACTGGGGTGGGCGTTCATTCTCTTTCTCTTTCTTTCATATGCGTCCTCTGGGGATAAAACAAACTTCAGATGTCGGGGCCAAATAGCGGCTCAGCAGTAAAAATGCTACACTCTGTGAGGCTGACCCACATGGAATGGTTCCAGGTTCACAGCCAGAGAGCTCCCTGAGTACATGGACACAAGCCCACCCATGACCCAACACCGGCTGAGGCTGGGGGTGGATCACAATGGGGAACCTTACGGTAGTGCTACCTCCCTCTTTCTCTCAATAAACTTCTTTACAAATTCAGATGTCATGAAGAAGTAAGCAATCTAAAATGTACTGTTAACTAAGCCAAGATTAATAAAGGCACACAAATACTAACAGCTACAATGCAGCAGTGCTCCGTAAGTACCAGGCATGGTTTTGAGCACTTGAAGCATAGTATGTCATTAGACTTTTGAAACAACCCAGTGAGATGTATACTACTATTATCTCAATTTCACAGATGAGAACACGGAGGAAAACCGAAGTTACCTAACTACTCAATGGCAACCTGGGATTTGCACCACAATGTTCCATTTAAGTTGTCTTGTTGAGGGTGGGAGAACTTTCCTCTTAGACTGGATTGCATGAATATTCTAAAATAGTAACTACTTCTGGGGCTGGCAGGTGCCCTTGTGGTTAAGGGCACTGGACTCCCCCATGGCTGACAGTGGTTTGCGTCTCAGACCTGGGGGTTTGCTTTCTCACTTTCCCTCTCTCTCTCACTCTGTCCCTCTCTTATAAAAATTAAAATAAATAAACTTAAATAATTCTTTTAAGAAATAAACTACTTGGGACTAGCAGTTAATGTAATGGCTATGTTGCTGAACTCCCATGTAGCCAACCGCAGTTCGAGTCCCAGACCCAGTGGCTTAAACTCATGTCAGACGTGTGTGTGTGCACGTGCCCAAGATCCTGAGAGGAGAATGGAGAAGGGATTGAGGCGTGGCCATCCCTCCTGTGGGGTGGTTTCTCGCTTTCTGTCTCTCTGTCTCTCGCTGTCTTTCTGGCTAGCACACACGCCCTATAGCAAAAACCTCTCAAAAAAAAATTTGTAAATAAAATAAACAAAAAATAAACTACTTAGAGGGATCTTTGAAATTAATGAAAGTTTTTGATATAAAGTAATCATAAAATTCTACTCTAGATATAATACATACTAAATTTACTATAATTTATCAAACTGTAGAAACACTAACAAAGTTAGCTTCTAAATCTTATTTCCAAATAGCAACTTAAACACAGGAAGAATCTGGCCCAAAATCGATTACATTTTCCTGCGACAGTATAACAAACACTCATTGCATTAGATATTTATATTTCTGCTAAATATCAGAGATGCCCAAAATGGTGAGTATGACAGAGCTGGCCCTCAACTATTGCAGTTTCCATTACAAAAGTCACTTACTGGATGTAAATCTTGTTTTAAAATTGATTTAGGGGGCCAACAGATGAAGTAGTAGTTACATTGCTGGACTCCCACATGGCTGACCATGGTTCAAGTCCTGGACCTGGTGGCTTGAAAATCACACAGTGTGTATGTGCATGCCCAAGATCCCAGGACAAGAATGGAGAAGAGATTGTGGCACGGTCATACTCCCCGGAGAGTGATTTCTCACTTTCCCTCTCACTGTCGCTGTATCTCTCTTCAGCAAGTGCACATGCCCTATGGCAAAAACCTCTTTTAAAAAAATTGATTTAGGGGCTGGCAGGTGGCGTGGTGGTTAAGGGTGCTGGACTCCCAAATGGCTGACCGCAGTTCCAGTTCTGGACCTAGTGGGCTTGCTTTCTCACTTTCTCCTCCTCTGGTCAAATTAAAGTAAGTAAATAAATAAAGTTAAATAAAATAATTATTTTTTAAAAATTGATTTATAGTGATACTTAATAGGACAATATACTACTGGCTTCTCCCTCCCTTTTGTTCCCTTATCTTAAAAGGCTCAGTTATCAATTCTCCTTCCACTTAAACTACAAGAGGAGAATATCAGGGCTAGCAGGTGCCAAGGAGGTCAATGCACTGGATCCCGTGTGTTTGACTCTACGGTTGGAGTCCTGAACCTGGTGGCCAGCAGAGGACACAGTGGTTGAGGCACTGGACTCCCACATGGCAGACCACAGTTTGAAATTCACAGTTTGAAGAAAGGAGGGGAAGGGATTGTGGTATGTATGGCCATCCCCACCATACCCCTTTCCCGGGGTAATTTCTCACTTTTTCTCACTCTCTTTCTGGTGAGCATGTGTGTCATGGAATTCTCTATCTAAAAAAAGAGAAAGGAAAATTAAAAATCCTGGATCTGGTGGCTTGAAAATCAAGCCAGGGGCATGTGCACGTGTGCCCAAACTCCTGAAAGGAGAATGGAGGAGAAGGGATTGAGGCATGGCCATCCTCCACAGCAGGAGATTTCTCACTTTCCTTCTCTATCTCTCTCTGGCAAGTACATGTGCCCTATAGGAACAATAACAAAAAAAAACTAAAAAAAGAAAAAAGAGTGAGAGAGAACTATGAGTCCAAAGTTTGAGATTTTTAATACATTCCAGTTGGCATGTTTTTTTTAAAAAGAATATATTTGCAAATATTAATATCTAAACAGTCTTAATAATTCTTTTTAAAGAATACCAAAATAACTATTTAACTTTATAAAGATTATAAATATATGCATAATGAATATACACCTTGACTCAATATAGACATCAGTGGCATACTAAGAACTCATTAACAAATTTAAATAATTTATGTAAATATACATATTCACATGAAAAAAGTTTATATATACATACAACATAACAGCAGGAAAATTTTAGGAAACATCCACTTTTTAAACTGTGATATACACAAACTGACAAAAATATTCAGCAGCAATTAAAAACTTTTCCTTGTTCATTACAGTAAAATCCAGTAATAATAAAAACTTTTTTTTTGACAGTCTTGCTATGTCACAATCCACCTGTCTCAGCCTCCAGCTGATACTACAGTAGCAAGCCACCAGACCAGGTTTTTTTAAAAAATAATTATTTAGTTAGTTTTATTTATTTTATTATTTTTTTAAATTTGCTATAGGGCACGTACACAAGAGAGAGAAAAAGTAAGAAATCTGCCATATCCAGGACTTGAACCATGGTCAGCCTTGTGGTAATCCAGCACCTTAACAACCACGCCACAAGTTTTTTTGTTTTTGTTTTTTTGTTTTGTTTTGTTTTTGAGAGGTTTTTGCTGCTGGCCCTCAGAAAGCGAGACAAGTTTTTTCTCCTCCTTTCTCCTCTCGGGATCTTGGGCAGGTTGACTGGGAATAGAATCCATTACGCTAACTGCTGGTTCTCCCATGTGACCTCAGCCTATCGAGTAGCAGAGTCAACAAGCATATGCTACCATAGCTGGGCTTCAAACTTCTGTTTTTTTAAGTGAAAGGAACAATTTTTTTTGAAAGAAATAATCTTACAGACTCCCAAAATATGAATAAGGCCCTCGAACCCTATCTCACAACCATTACTACATCATATCCTTAGATATGATCTTCTTCATCTTTATCCATGCAAATATCACACTCTAGAGATTACTATGTTACTTCATAATGCCCAGGAAGCCAAGGCAGCACTGACAGTGATTTGGAGTTACAGAGTTTGGGCCGAAAGAAACGCAGAGATTCTTTAGGCCAATACTCCACATAGGGCAATTGAGTAAACAAAAACAGAGAAGCTGAGAAAGTGACTTCCCTTAGAACCAAGACTCTTTGGTGGAGCCCTTCATGAAATCTTTATTTTAAGTGACAGCAGGTGCTGTGGTGGTTTAGGCGCTGGACTCTCACATGGCCCACCACCATTCAAGTCCCAGACCTTGAAAAATCACACTAGGCATGTGTGTGTGTGTGTGTGTGTGTGTGTGTGTGTGTGCATGCATGCCCAAAATCTTGAGAGGAGAATGGAGGAGAAGGGATTGCGGCGTGGCCCCTGAGGCGTGATTTCTCACTTTTCCTCTCTCTCTGTCGCTGTCAGTCTCCAGTGAGCTCACACTCATGGCAAAAACCTTTAAAAAAAAAAAAAAAAAAGACATCTTCATTTGGGCCAGAAGAAAAAATTTCCTGTCCCACAACTAAGATATCTTTTCTGCATTATTCAGAAAGCAGTAATTCTGAAACTTTTTGGCGTTAGGATCCCTTTGTGCTTTAAAATTACTGAGGACTCCAAATAACTTTTCTGTATATGAGAGTATAAACATGAATCACAGAAAAAATTAAAACCCAGACTTTTTAGATATGTATTAATCCATTTAAAACCAACAATAAGAAACTAATTGCATATTAATATAAATAGTATCTTTCATGAAAATATTTTCTGAAACAAAGTACAATTTAGTGACAAAAGCAGCATTGTTACATTTTTGCAAATCTCTTTAATGTCTGGCTTAATAAAAGACAGCTGGGTCTTCAGGTCTACTTGTGCATTCAATTGGTTGCAATACATTGTTCTGGTTGAAGATTATGAAGAAATCTGGCCTCCCACAGATACATGCAGTTGGAAGTTGCAAATCTTAATGGCCATATATCTGTGGCTATTTCTTCTTTGATATTATGACTAAACTCAACAGTCACCCTCTTAAGATTAGTTACAATGTGAAACCTGAACCACATAATAAACATTCATACCCTGTTACCGTAAAATCCATTGCTTTTCCCAAATTATTGAGTAATTCCAAAGTGAAAAACATTAAGTCTACAACATACAAATCTGGCTCATACTACTCTAATCGAGTGATCAAGGTTAACATTACCAGTAATAAGTCCTACCAATAAAATGTGCCCCCTGATGTGACGCCCTGAAAAGGGCACATTGCCTCTATGGTATCATTCCCCATAACGTATAACCTCAATGTAATTGTGAGTGAACCTCAGACAAGCCCAAACTGAGGGATAGGCTCCAGTATTTTCCAAAATGTCAGCATCCTCAAAAGCCCAAGGAACTGTTACAGATAGGGGAACACAAAGGAAACATGAAAATTATATAATGTGAGGTCCTGGGTTGGATCCTGGAACAGAAAAAGAATGTTAGTAGGGGGAACCAGCAGTTAGTGTAATGGCTATGTCGCTGGACTCCCACGTAGTCGACCGTGATTCGCGTCCCGGACCCGGTGACTTAAAACTCACGCCGGGCGCGTGTGCGTGCGTGCCCAAGATCCCGAGAGGAGAATGGAGGAGAAGGGATTGCGGCATGACCATCCCCTCTGGGGGGTGATTTCTTGCTGTCTGTCTCTATGTCTCTCTCTGTCTGTCTGGCGAGAGCACACACCCTATAGCGAAAACCTCTCAAAAAAATAAATAAATAAATAAATGTTATACTTTAGTTCCTAAAATTGTGCCAAGATTAATTTCTTAGTTTTGGTAATTATTCCATGGTAATACAAGGCAAAGATGAGTGTGAAGTATAGAGGGCCCTCTGTACTATTTACGCGACTCTTCTGTAAGTCTAAAATCATCTCAAAATAAACAAGTTTTGTTTTTTAAAGGCACTGGTGCAATGGTAACACAACTGGACCCACGGAGAAGGTTCTGGGTTCAAGTCCTCTCTATGCTAGGTGCAGGAATGTGCGCCCACAATCCAAACTAGCTGAGCCTAGGGGGAAATCACGGCAGGAAGATGCTTGTTGAGTCTCACTCTCTGTCTCTTTTTCTCTCCCTGTGTGTGTATCTCTCTCTCTCTGTATCTCTCTCGTGGAAGAAATAAACAAATAAATTTTAAAGAATATTTTCATATTTTTAAGTCAATTATTGTATTTTGTACTCTGAAGATGCAGGATCTTGGGGCCAGCAAGTGGCATAGTGGTTAAGGCAGTGGACTCAAACATGGTTGACCATGGTTTGGGTCTGGATCTGGTAGCTTGACAATCACACCAAGTGCATATCGGTGTGTGCCCAAAATCCCAGAAAAAGAATGAAGGAGAAAGGATTGTAGTGTGGCCATGCCCTCTGGGGGGTGATTTCTCACCTTCCCTCTCACTGTCTCTCTCTCTCTGTCTCTCCCAATAAGCACATAAACTCTATGGCAAAAACCTTAAAAAAGAAAGAAAGAAAGAAAGAAAGAAAGAAAGAAAGAAAGAAAGAAAGAAAGATAGATAGATAGATGTGAGATCTTTTACTCATAGATGATTTTGTAGCATCCTGCACTGGTCATCTGGAAAATAATGGTATACTAAGTTATGCAAATATGACAAATAAGACATTTCTTTATATAATACTTTAAAAATTGCATTAATCTCCTCAAAAAAGTATTTAATAAGAAACTGTGACAGGAGGCTGGCAGGTGGTGTGGTGGTTAAGGGCACTGGACTCCCACATATTGACTATGGTTTGAGTCCCACACCTGGCAGCTTGCTTTCTGTGTGTGTGTGTGTGTGTGTGTGTGTGTGTCACTCTCACTCTGTCCCTCTCTGGTCAAATCAAAAATAAATAAAGTGAAATAAAATAAATCTTAAAAAAAAAAAAAAAAGAAACTGTGACAGTCATAGCAAATCAAAGTTTTCCAAAATTTTAATATTTGTTTGAAAGTAAAATTTTATTATTGGCAACAAATACTGTCAGTTGTTTTCCTTGAAGCAAGAGGCTCATTTTGTTCATTTTCAAAAAACGTCTGCCAAATATCAAAGTCTGGATAACCATCATTTGTCTGTAAGTCATTCTTTCAAGTAAAATGGTGTTCCATGAAAAACAGACCAGTTCAGCTCATAATTCAAACTGCACAACTGCATTTCCTCAAGACAACCATCGTACTTCGGAACGTACCAGTATTACCTGCGTACTTCCCATGTCATCACACAGAGTAAGAATAAGAAAAAAACACATATTTGAGGATTCTCACTCCTTCATCAAGAACATTCTTTTTTTTTTTTTTTTTTTTAGAGAGGTTTTGCTATAGGGCACATGTGCTCACCAGAAAGAGAAACAGAGAGACAGAAAGCGAGAAATCACCCCCCCCCCCCAGGGGGAATGGCTACACCTCAATCCCTTCTTCTCCTTTTTCCTCTCAGGATCTTGGGCACACATGCTCACGCACCCGGTGTGAGTTTAAGCCACTGGGTCCGGGACTCGAACCACAGTCCACTACATGGGAGTTCAGCGACATAGTCATTATGCCATCTGCTGGTCCCCATCAAGAACATTCTTAAATGGAATTGACAATTGTTTTACTGCAAGCTGTGGCAGCAAAGTGCTGCCTGATTCTTGCCAAGGCCCCCGCAGTTTTACCCATCAGGGCAAGGTTAACAGTGAAAAAGCCAATCTTAATACAGCTGTAAAACGGTTTTAATTCCACATACCCTCTGAAAAGGTCTCAGATTCATGACCATTTTACTTCTGAGAACTGCTAATATAAAGAGTGAACCTTCAGCTCCTGAATGAAACATGCCCCCACTACCTCAGCCAACATACAGAATGCTAAAAAAGAATACAATGCTAAGCCGTACAGAATGTTTGCTAAGAAGCAATAGGTTCTTGGGGACCAGCAGTTAACATAATGGCTATGTTGCTGGACTCCCACGTAGTCGACCACAGTTCGAGTCCCAGACCCGGTGGCTTAAACTCATGCCGGGCACGTGTGCGTGCGTGCCCAAGATACCGAGAGGAGAATGGAGGAGAAGGGATTGCGGCGTGGCCATCCCCCCTGGGGGGTGATTTCTCGCTTTCTGTCTCTCCATCTTTCTCTGTCTGTCTGGCGAGCGCACACACCCAATAGCAAAAACCTCTCCAACAAAAGAAAAACTAAAAAAAAAGAAACAATAGGTTCTTGCTGCAAATGCCTCTACAATGATCTAGTGACAAGAGTTAGTATCTGTTTTAAATCGACTACCGTTAGTCACTCAGACACTGTCTCATCTGAAAATCTGAAAGGATAGTGACTGTTCTCCAAGTCTTCAATGGGATAATAGTTATTATCCAACACTGCTTCTTCCCCCACCCCCCAAAGGGGAATGCATTAAGCAGAATACAGTAAGATCCAGAGACTAATTGGGTGGTGTGGTGGTCAAGGCTGCTGGATTCCACATAACTGACTGTGCAGTTCAAATCCCGACCCAGACACTTGAAAATCATGCTGGGTGCATGTACATGCCCCAAACCCCACGAGGAGCACAGGGGAGAAGGGACTGTAGTGTGGCCATTTCTCTGAGAGGTGCTCTCTCTCTCTCTCTCACTCTCTCTTAGCAAGCACACATGCATTACAGAAAAAATAATGCCAGAATGATAGAGCTATAACTTAAAAGACTGACTAAAATGTTCACCACGTGTTACCCCTCCCCCCAAATTCAAAGGCTGAAATCCTAACTTCCAATGTGACAAGATTCAGGAGGTGGGGGCCTTTAGGAGGTAATTAAGTCATGAAGGTAAAGCCCTCATAAATGGCATCAGTGCCCTTATAAAAGAGATCCCAGGTCTGGACTTTGGTGCAGTGGCAAAATGCAATGCTCTGAGAAGCTGGCCTATATGGGAAGATTCTCCGTTCATATCCAGAGACCTCCCTGACTATGCAGGGCATGCCCATGTCTATGATCTGGGGCTGGCTGAGACATGGGGTGGACTACAGCATCAGAACCCTGTTGGTGGTGCAGTCTCCTCTATCACTCTGTCTCACTCATGGGCGAAAGAAACTTTGTTTAAAAAAATAATTATTTAATTTTATTTATCATTATTATTTTCCAATTTGCTACAGGGTACCTATGCTCACCAGAGAGAGACAGAGTGAGAAAGAAGGAAAGTGAGAAAGTGAGCTGCCAGGTCCAGGATTTGAACTGCAGTCAGCCATGTAGGAATCCAGCGCCTTAACCACCATGCCAGTTACTGGCCCAAAAGAAACTTTTGAAAAGAGAGAGAGGGAAACTCAGAGAACTCTTTAGCTTTTCTTTCTGAAACTGTCATGTGAGGGTACACTGAGAAGTCAGTAGTCTGAACTCAGAAAGGGGTCCTTGTCAGAGTTCAAACCTGCTCGAACCTTGATCTTGGACTAGCAGCCTCTGTAGAACTGTAAAAAAAAAAAAAATTTGTTGCTTACAAGCTACCTAATCTGTGAGTGACTTACATGACTTTGTTAACAACAGCCCGAATTAAGTCACCATCTAACAGTTTCAAAGAATACCATTCTCAATGTCTTCATTTAGAATAAACATGACACTTTGATTGATAAGCATTATATCATTTATAATCCTTACAAGAACAGATACTACTGACATTTTACATATGAGAGTCCTGAAGCTATGGTAATGGTGCCTGCAAATGGCAAAACCTGGGCCCAAACCTATGTGTCCAAACCCAAAGTCCAAGGCTACAACTACTATACAATCTAGAGTATCTTCATCCAGACTGGTCTTAGGTGGAAAATTCTTTTCCTAAATAAAACTGTAACAATCTAACAGAGATTGTTCACCTTGCTAACATCCTCAGGCAATACCCATATTTAGAGGGTAAAATCTCTTCAAAATCGTCAGTTACAAGTCCCAAATAAAACTTCACTGCAATGTCTATGCTTAAACTCTTCTGGAAAAACCCAAGGGCTTGATAAAGAGCAAAACATTCAGTCTTTGGGTTCAGAGACTGACCCTAAGTCTGCCTCTAAGTTCTTGCTCCAAAGGAAGACATGAGGATGGTCATTTTAGTCAACAGTGAAGAGATGTTATGGCTATCCCTGCTCAACAATACTTCTCTATTTTTTTTTTGGGGGGGGGGGGAGAGATTTTTGCTATAGGGCCCATGCGCTCGCCAGACAGAGAGAGACATAGAGACAGAAAGAGAGAAATCACCCCCCAGGGGGGATGGTCACGCCGCAATCCCTTCTCCTCCATTCTCCTCTCGGGATCCTGGGCACGCACGCACACACACCCGGCGTGAGTTTTAAGCCACCGGGTCCGGGATGCGAACCGCAGTCGGCTACGTGGGAATCCAGCGACATAGCCATTACGCTAACTGCTGGTTCCCCTTCTCTATTTTTTTTAAGAGAGAATTTTTGCTATAGGGTGCATGCACTTGCCAGAGACAGAAAGTGAGAAATCACCCCTCAGAGGAAATGGCCACACCACAATCGCTTCTCCTCCATTCTTCTCTTGGGAGTTTTAAGTCACCAAGCCCAGGACTCAAACTGGTCAACTACATGAGAGTCCAGCGATATAATCACAATGCCATCTGCTGGTCCCAACAATACTATTCTTGAACCTCAGTTGAAGAACATACTTCTTATAGTACATACTGAGCTTTGAGTTCCTATAACTGAGAGCAAAGTCAGCCAGGCCAAAAGTTCACTTTAGCATGTTGCCTTGGTTACCTGTGACTGAGTTTGCTCTCTAGGATGGTTGGAGGGAATATTGGTTTTCATCATTATTAATGAAGAATAATTTGAAGGGGACAGAATTATAGCTCTAAAATAGAGTTTCTCAAACTTAATCCTAGTGAAATTGACATGATGACTACAGTTCGTATTTGTATACACTATAGTATTAAAATAAACTGCTGAAAACTACTAAAACAGTGTTGAAACAAATTAAAGAAAGCCTGAACAAATAGAGGAGTGTACTATGTTCATGAATAGTGAAATGAACATAACAGGCTACAAATTCTGAGCACTTTTCATTCTACCACTGGCAATCCTAATCCTTTTTACTGCCACTCAAATATATTTAAATGCAAACAACTGTGATTATTTTAGAATAACCTTGAATTTTATCTTTTTAAAGAAAATCACCTTTTAAAGTCTTTAACTGTCAGTTATAACATTATTTATGATGCCTCACAACTTAACTGGAATGTCCAATAGGTCTTGACATTGCAATGCAGAATTACTTTTCCAGAAAAGCCTGCTAAGACTTAAAAACTAAAGCAGCAAAGAAAAGTCAGAGAAATTTATCAATTCAAAGGCTTTGTTCCCAACATTAAATATTTCTTTCATGATCCCTCACAACTCTCAGATCAGCATTCCTAGCAACTCAGTGAATCTGGGTGGGGATTATCTGCCAAAAAAGGGTTAAAAGTCCAAAATTATTGCTCCAGGTTTGCTGGCTGGGGGGAGGCCGGTTCCCCAGGGTTTTAGGATAGCCAGCCTCACACAGAGTAAACACAGAGGCCACTATGCACTCAGGAATTAAATTCCTCAACCAGCACATACTCTCCTGAGGCTTTCGTGTATGCTTTTTCCAAAAGGTTCCAAGCTGAGTAATAAACAGAAATAATAGATTTTCTTGGGCCTTCCTTGAGTTCAGGAAGATCTGACAATATCATGAAATGGCTCAGCACAGTCCTCTGAATTTTTTCATTAGGATTCTTTTCTTCTGAATCACATTAATAAAGTAAGATTTGGTCTGGAGTCGTACATTACTACTTACTCACAGGCTACTCAAGCCCAGGAGGACAGAGAAAGCCACTGCGGCCTGTTAGTAGGAGGCAGAGCCAGGCACAGGAATTGGAAGATTTCTGGATGGATGTTTTCAAACAGAGCTATTCATAGTTCCCTTATATGACACTCGACTGGCTCACAGATAAGACTGAAATGCTCTTCTATTCTTTCATTTTCAACAGTCTATACTGCCCTCAGAGTCAACAGAAATGCACTCAGCTCAAAATGTCTTGATTCTTTATCTTTAAGGGGCAGAGACTTCTATTATTTTTCCAAACTTCACCAGCTTTAGCTAATTCTGTGTATTACTACTCTATAAGACATGGCAAATGCAGCAGAATAATTCAAACCAGCCCCCGCCCCCACCCCCGATGCATACTAGATACCCTCGACGTAAACTGGCATATACTTGATTTCAAATTGAAGAAATTTTTTAGACATCATTTTCCAACTGTAGCAGCAGTAAAAAATTTCCTTTCTGCTGACCTGGGCCACCTAAACAGAGGACATAAGGCACTTGATTTGTTTTATTTTAAGAAATAACTACTTAAATGCCTGGTCCTGATTCCTACAAACATTTAACATGTAAAACCTGAAGTGTTTCCCAATAAACAAGAGCTCCATTAACTCACTTGAAGAAGAGGCCCTTGGGAAGTATTTATTTAGTTAATGAATGCTAAGTAATTGTGTTTCTCTCACAAAGCGAAAAAACAAACATAACCTCTTGAAGATGCTCTCTGGGCTCTCTAGGTCTGCAAGGGTCATATGCACTCCACTGCTCCAGGCTGGAGCAGTCCGTGGGCAATTAGAGGAACAATATGGCCACAAACACTCCAAAAGAAAAGCAACTCCCCTCCTGGCCCAACTCCAAGAGGCAATTGAGCCGGGTAAGGTCCAGGCTAATCTCTGAACAGCCTCTCTGCCAACTTTTTCACAGGCACTAGGCTTTTCAGCGCAGATTTTGCAAATAATCTAACACAATTAATTACTGCTTTTGAATTCACCCCATACCATTAATGAAATGTTGCCAGACAGCCGCTGATAGCATATTTCTAAAGCTAATTAAGCTTTGCAAAACAGAGGACACGGACTCCCTGGGCTCCTGCCAGGGCCGGGCTTAGACCCGGTGGGTGAAGGACAGTAAAAGTGGCTCCTCAGATGATCTTGGGGTGATAGAGGCCGTGGGATGCTGGGGTCAGGCCCTGAAGTTCCTCTAGAATATGCCAGGCCCTACTCTCAAATTATGTAATTATCAGGCTCTTGAAGTCCAACTATTCTTTCATCCTAAAGATTTTTTTTCCCTTCTAATGAGTAGAAACTCTTGCTTTTGTACTTAGAAGTCTGATACTACTTCTAGTCACACCTTCAGTCTCCCCCCCACCCCAAAAAAAGACTGTTTTTAAGGGTGGGGGGGTGTATAGTAGTTTTTAAAAATAGATTATAAAATAAAACTCATCTTAAATTTCTCTTATTCCAATCAAAAGGTTCTACAAAACCCAAGGTTTCTCACTCTCATAGCCTCAGCCATGTGGGACATCTCTCTCTTTTTTTTCACTATTTAATGCCACACAGAATTCCAGACTACTCCACATGCATGGCCAGCAAGATAAACAGATTTTTTGGGAGGCCTAGAAAAAAGCTGGCAGGGGGTAGGAAGAAAAATATTGTTACATTCCTCAGGATTTTTCTGATTTGATCCCCAAAACTGGACTGAGCACTGCCCAGGGCTGTGGCGAGCTCCAGGTTGTTTCTGCCCTGCTAGCGACGGTGACGAGGCCCACCAGAGCCCACCAGAAACCCTGTATGCGACTCGATAGCAAAACAAAATGATTTTAAAAGACAATTTTTCAGGTACCGAGGTTAAATTCTCTCATTTTTTCCCAATGTATAAAAAATATGGTGTCAGGGTGTTTATCAATAACAATTTAGGGATTTTTTTTTTTTCCCTTCAAAAGAAATGGTAATTTTTTAAACTTCTAACCTGGAATCTGACTACAGGAGTAATGAAGGAAGCCAGTGAGGCAACCAGAGTTAAAAACTAGAACAGTTCTGGGACCAGCAAATGACGTAATAGTTATGTCACTAGACTCCTATGTAGTCGACCACATTTCGAGTCCCAAACCCGGTGGCTTAAAGTCACTCTGGGCAAGTGTACATGGGTGCCTAAAATCCAAAGAGGAGAATGGAGGAGAAGGGATTGTGGTGTGGCCATTCCTCGCCCCCCCCGGGGGAGTGATTTCTCACTTTGTCTCTATCTCTCTCCGGTGAATGCGTGCACCCTATAGCAAAAATCTCTCTCAAACACACACACACACACACACACACAAGAACAGTTCCAGAAGAAATGGGACAAGCCTCACATTTAACTTTGAGTCCCTAACCCCAGGACCACCCTCATAAACCCACCTTAACTCCCTCTTTTCTCCAGCCAGTCCTGTCACCCCTCACTGCTTACAGTCCCTACTCTCACTCAATCAACACAAGTCGCCTATCTTGCTCTACTCTAAGTCACAAGGTGAGAAATGGGAAAGACGTGTCGGCAGGTGACCTGGTGGTTAAGGGCGCTGGACTCCCACATGGCCAACTGCAGTTGGAGTCCCAGACCTGGCAGCTTGCTTTCTCCCTTTCTCTTTGTCTCTCACACTCTGTCCCTCTCTGGTCAAATTTAAATAAATAAATAAATAAAGTTAAATAAAATCATTATTAATACGAAAGAAAAGAAATGAGGAAGGCAAAAGAGGCACAAGGAAGAAATAGGAGAGAAATGCCCTCTTTAACAAGTATGATGACAATGTCGAGGGGCAGTCCCCCAATAAAGACACACCTGGTTTCTGCAGGTGTACCACACTTAACAGCCAAGAGCTAAAGGTGTCTGTAGAACTCATTCCCTCAAACCAATTTCCTCTCCAGTGCATGAACCCCTCTAACCAAAATGAGTTTACTGGAAAGTTTTCAAGGTAGCTGTTTCAAAGTCATGCTAAGACCAAGATCCCTTTTGTAACACTAAAACGTTTTCTAGGTGTTTGCAGATTTTCTGCTACAATTCGTGCATTGAGAAAACAGATGTCCTATGCTATCAAGTGTGGTTCGCAGCATGTCAGAATCACGTGGGCCTGTTTAAAAAAAAAAATTGTACAATCCTTAACCCATCAAGACCTACTAAACATCATTTTCATTATAACAAGATCCCTGAGTGAGTCTCATGCATATTAAAGTTTAAAAAGCAATTGTCAGGACCAGCAAGGTGGTGTGGTGGTTGGGACGCTGGACTCTCATATGGCTAGCAGCAGTTCGAATCCTGGACCTGGCGACTTACTTTCTCACTTTCCCTCTCTCTCTCCCCCTCTGTCTTTCTCTGGTCAAATTTAAGAATAATAATAAATAAGATAAAATAAAATAATTTTTAAGGCACTTGTCTAATGTCTTTATAACTCTCAACTCCAAAAGCAAAAGTTATACCCCAAACGTGGGATAGGTAAAAGCAAGCCGCCAGGTCCGGGACTCCAACTTCGGCTGGCCATGTGGGAGGCCAACCTCAGGCAAAATCAATACAAATATCCGTATTATAAGACACATTTAAAAGTGATTGTTTTCTTGGCCCAGCCACCATGGCGCAGGCAGTCGAGCACTACTATACAGTCCTGGAGCCACATGGGAAAACCAGGTTCAGACCCTGGGTCGACCTGAACCCACCAGGTGCACTTAAGACCCTGGCTGGCTGGGGGCTATCGGTAGGATCACAGTGCAGCAAGACCCTTTCAAGGGGACCTCTCTCCCTTTCTTCTTCTCCTTCTTCTTTTTTTTTTTTTTTTTTTTTGGAGATATTTTTGCTTTAGGGTACATGTGCCCCAGAAAGAAAGAAAATGAGAAATCAGCCCCCGGGGGAAAGGCCATGCTGCAATCCCTTCTCCTTCATTCTCCTATCAGGATCTTGGGCATTCACGCACAAGTAGCTGGTGAAAGTTTCAAGCTGCCAGGTCCAGGACTCAAACCTCTATCAGCCACGTGGGAGTCCAGGGCCCCAACCACCATGCCACCTGCTGGTCCCTCCCTCCCTTTCTCTCTCTTTCACAAAAGAAACTTTTTGAAAAAGTGATTTTTAATCACAGTTTTAGTTTTAAACTCCCTAAGAAGCACTTCAGCAAAAGGTTATAAAACCCATAATCCTGAAAAACAGACCATGATAGGAATGAAAAAAAAAAAAAAAAAAAAGACTTAGAACTAGCAGGAGGGTATATAAGGGGAGAATAAAGTGTTTGGGGTTTGTTTTTTGTTGTTAATATTGTTGTTTCTTAAGTTGCCAGAGGGTTTTGAGGACACACTGCAACCCCTTCTCCTCCATCCCGTCAGGATTTGGGGCATACACACACATGCCCGGCATGTTCTTCAAGCTACTGGGAGCAGGATTTGAATTGTGGCTCGGCTTATGGGATATGGCTCCCTTAACAATCAGGCTACAAGGTCAGCTCAAGGGTTCAAGTTTGCTTTTGTTTTGTTTTTAGAGTGTTTTTGCTGTAGGGCACATGTACTCACAGAAGAGACACAGACAGACAGACAGATGGCCATGCCTCAATCCCTTCTCCTCCACTCTCCTCTCAGGGCTTTGGGCACACACACGCATGCATCCAGCCTGAGTTTTAAGTCACCAGATCCAAGACTCGAACTGCAGTCGACTACATGGGAGTCCAGCAACATAACCATTACACCATTTCCTGGTCCCTGGGTAAGGTTTTTTAAGAAGCGTTCTCAAGGACCATTATTCACAGTGCAAAGATTTCTTCAGATGGTTTGGGGGTTGTTTTGTGTCTTAAAAGAAAGTTTTTACTCATACATAAGAGGAAGTTCCTTTCTGTTTCTTTTCTTTCTTTCTTTTTCATACAGGCTCTCACTAGCTTGCCCAGACTGATCTTGAACTTGTAATTCTCCTGCCTCAGCCTCCTGACTAGCTGGGATTACAAGCATGTGTCACCGTGCCTGGCCTAATGATTACCTTAACTTTCAGGTTATAGCATAGCATTCTACTGATATACGAGGTAAATAAATCTTCATCCTCTTTCCTCCCGAAAAGGAATAAGTTGGTGGGGAGGAAGGGGGTCACAAAATTGTCATTCTTTATTTCATAAGCATATCACTTTCTTCTGATGAGTACTCCATCATCTCTTGTCTCAATTACTACCACGGCCACCAGCCAGGAGGCCAAAACCCACCCTTGCCCTACAGTTCATTCTCATTGTGGCAGTCAGAGCGGTCCTGAAAGAACACCCTTCAGATCATTGCAGCCCTCTTCCCAGATTCCCCAGTGTTCCATCTACTCAGACTGGAAACTTCACGGTGTCTCGCTTTCCCTCTCTCCATCTCTGTCTTTCTGCGGTGAGGGCACACACCCTATGGCAAATAAAAATAATAATAATAATAATAATAATAATAATAATAAACAAAAACAAAGTTCAGAACCACAGTTTCCAGGCCCAGAGGAATCCATGGGAAACGCTGGTCCCAGGAAGGTGCTGCAGCCCGATGGCATTGCGGGTGGAAACAGCATGCGCCGCCTCCAGAAGTCACTTCCACGTTCTTCCAGGAACCGTGCTGACTGACGGCCCTGTGGATGGGGTAGGAGGAGGAAGGAAGGGAGGGGCTACTCCTGGCCGCTCTGGTTGACCCTGCAGGCCAGGACTAGGTTATCTAGGCATGAGGAACGAAGGGCTGCAACACCAAGAGCTTAGAGCAGTTTTACTGGGACTCTTTCCTTTTGCCATATACGGCTCCCCCCGCTGCCAACAGAGAATAACTTTAAAATGTGAAATAATAAAAATCAGCATTTTCCTTTGAGGGCAGTAATATTTTCCACGTTCCATTCTCTTTTTTTTCTTTTTTTTTTTTTCTTCTCTTTTCTTTTTTTTTAAGAGTTCTAAGAGTTGGCAGGACAGGGCAGGAGAATAGCTGGGCTTCAGGCCCTAGAGCACCTGCTGCCTGTTGCTCGGAAGGAATGTTCTGAGAGCAAGTGCATTTTTAAGCCCTCTAGAATTCCACCTGATTTATGGTACCCTCTTGAAAAACAAAACTATGACTAGATGGCACTCCCGGATAGACGTTTTGAATACCACTCTGCAGAACATGTTTTAAAGATGATGACAGCCAGCAGTGGGCACGGATGTGGTCCAGGGGCCATGTGGCACTGTGCTCCGTTGTGCCGACCATGGAACTAAAACGTGAATAACACAGCGAGCCTGCACAGACACATCCCACTGGAAAAGCTCATCACAGGGAAGTGCTGCAGCAGCCCAGAGGCTTTCTCCAGTCATGTAAGAGGGGCAAGGGCCTCGGTCCCCACCAGCAGGGCCAGTCCTAAGGGCAGGCCTCGCATTCCCACAATGCTCCCTGCACCTGCGTTGCTTCCAAAACAAGCATGCCCAGAGCCCAGAGCGCTATACAAGATACCCACAGAGTATCAGGGATTACTTCTCAAAACAAACAAGTTGAGGAAGCCTAATTTCCTACATACACGTCTGTTCGAAAGTATAAGCTTATACCAAATTAAACAATTTAGGCACGCAGAGCTAGTTCTGTCTGACGGAAATGGTGACCACTGTTTATAAAACAGACCATCACTGGGTCCTAAAAGTATCCAAATAAACCACAATGCCAGAGAGCATGGTGGCAATGACACCGTCTTTGATAAAGATGCAAAGGAGAGAGACATTCTATTGACTTGTCCAACATTAAATCTGGGTATCTTACCTTCCTGATACATATCTTTCTTATACCCTGTGTATATCCGGTACCCAGTGATTAATAGTTATCAGTAAATTTTCCTTGCAGATGAAACAGGCCTTTCATTAGATACACTATCATGTTGTATTTCACACACTACCCAGGTTTACGCAGAGCAAGGGGATTTTTAAGAAATCAATTCACCTTTCTCTCAATTACTGTTAACTACGCCAACTTCACGATTGTGTGCGTGTGTGTATGTGTTTCTGTGCAAACATCTAAAGGAATAAGGGCGTACCTCATCAAACGGAGATGTGCATGGTATCCCCAAAGGGAGCACAGCCTAAGAGGCAGGTCACTGTATCTGCTCTGGGTCTTTTAACAGCAGTTCTTTGTTCATTAAAATAAATGGAAAGTTTGACACCCTGGTGATGGCTTGCATCACAACTGACAATATCTTTCCCTTGCCTCTCCAAAAGCAGAATTAAACACAAAAGTAGTTTTTAATAAGCACCTAAAGTCAGTCATTATCACTAACCAAATCAACTAGCTGTGTTCTTATCACTAACCAAATCAACTAGCTGTGTCCAAGAGCTTAGGGGTTGGCAAAAGAAGGCCTTTTTTCAGTTCACTTTGACTCTTCAACACTATCCATCCTCTGTCCCTCACAGTCCCTGGTGGCAGCCCCCAGCCAGCACCTACCCTGTCTTCCTCCCCTTAGAGTTACAGCCTTTGCCCAGGCCACAGGCAGAGAGGAGAAGGCCATGCAGAACTACCTCTGAGGGTCTCAGGCCACACAAGTCCAAGAGAAAGAGTGCAGGAGGAATGGCTAAGAGCATGTAGTACCTGTAGAACATGGAGTACTATTCGGCATTAAAAATAAAAAAGCCTGTTGTTTGTGATAACATGGATTAACCTAAAGACACTAAGTGAAGTGAGCCTGGCACAGGAAGGCAGGTACTACATGCTCTCACTTATATCAGGCATCTAAAAAAGTCTAGCTCACAGAAACAGAGAGTAAAATGATAGTTCCCAGAGGCTGGGGGTGAGAGGATTACTGGGTCGTCAGAAAAATCGTGAGACATTTTTGCATCAAGAACATGTCATAACTTTCCAACAACCCAATAGAAAGATGTCAGTCACAGGACCAAACCAAAATTTCAGTTAGCAGGAATGAGCTCAAGAGATCTATTGTCCATGAGGGTGATCACAGCTAATAACAATACACTGTTTATAAACACAAACTGCGGGGGCCAGCCTGTGGCCTGGTGGTTAAGGTGGCTGGATCTCACATGGCTGACTATGTGGTTGGAGTTCCAGACTTGGTACTTGGAAACAAACACTGGGCACATATGTGCCCAAAATCCGGAAAGAAGGGAGAGATGGAAAAGGAATTATGGTGACTATTCCCCATGGTGGATCACTTCTCACTCCCCACCCCATCTGTCTCTATCTCTGTCTCTCTCCAGTGAGTGCACACAAACTGTGGAAATTTTTTTTTTAAATGCTAAGGATATATTTTAAGTGTTCTCACTACACACACAAATGGTAAGTACATGAGGTGATGCCTGTGTTAAAGAGCTTGATTCAGCCATTCCACAGTGTATACTTATATCAAAACGGCACATCCTATACCATAAATACACATAACTTTTACTTGTCAAGAGGTGCTGACAGGTGCACTGTAGCAAAAAGAGCCTCAGATTGGCTGGTGCCATTTGTTTGCAGAAGTGTGTGAGTTTCAGTTCAACTGAGAATTGAATCATCTTTCTAAAGTGCTTACTTTCTGTAAGCCCCTTTATTCTCCTTGAAATGAAGAAAATAATGCCTGCCTACCCCAGAGACTGCTGTGCGGATCAAATGAAATACTCGATATGAATGCATTTTGCAAATTACAAATATACTATGATATTAGTATTAGGTCACCCTCTCCCTAAGGCTGCTGGCTTGTCCCGTTCCAGACCACATACTAACCAGCTGGCATCTCGGCTTGCTGTCTTAAGAACACAAAGAGTTCAGGGCCTTCTTAGCAGGAAAACAACTCAAACTAAAAATATCTCGATTTTCCTGTGGATTATACCTTGAATTCCAGGTACATCCAGTAGAGATGGGGGGGGGAGTTTGTTCAATAGGAACGTGGTACAGGTTGTAGGCAGATGTCCAAAAGGATGCCTCTGGGCACCCCATCACGACAGTGGAATGAGGGCATAAGCACCTGCTCCGCAGCCCACGGGCAGTTCTGTGAAGGTCATCCCAGCAGCACCTCTCTGACCGGGCACAAAGGGCCAGGGGAGTGAAGACAAATCCATCCCTTCCAACCAAACTCATTTCCCTGAATTCTCTGTGCGTGCCTCTTTTTCTCGTTATTAAGGCGCCTGGAAACACAGCCCAACCTAATGCTGGCAAGCCTCAGAGGCAGCAGCTAATATTTTTTAAAGATGTGTAGAGTCATTTTTAAAGCAAAAACTTAGTGAGCCTTAAGCCAGCAGTAGCAAGCATTTATATTTTAAACTTTCTCCCTTTTCTTACATTAGATAGATGACAGGATAATAAATACATAACCTAGGTAATTCTAATCAGGAGCCATTGTGTCCTCAAACAGCCTGTGTTTGTCAAGAGCTGGGCCCTCCTTCCCCACCACTCTATACAATAACCCGGGAACAAGGGAGTGGAGGAAAGCTTGCCGCCCCTGCCTTCGTCCCCCCCCACCACCACCACAAGCACTGGAAAGAAAGGCTTTCACTGAAGGTCCTGCCAGACCCAAGGAACTGGAACCGGCGGGCTCCAACCATTCCACGTGGGCTCATTTTCTGTGCTCTGCTGTGCTCTGCCCCTGCTCTGGCCCAGTACCTGAAGGAGACTTTTACAACCTCATCCCTCTGCTACCAAGACTCCTTCCATTCCCTCTGAAGAAGCATTTCAAGGCCATTTCAGTGAAGTAAGAAGACCCATTACTTGAGGGTCCTCGGATAACCTATGTCTGTTTCTTCTAAGGCCAAAAGGGTTTCATCTGGTTCCAGGATGTCACAGGACTGAACTCTCCTGGTATTTAATCAATCAAGCTAAGAGGTTCATTCATTCTACACTGAAAGTCTCTGCTCTAGAAGAGGCACTAGTGAAGCGGCTAATGCGTTAGATTCTAGAGACAAACTGCCTAGGTTCAAAGCCCAGCTTTGCCGCTTATTATTTAAAGGACTTTGTACAAATTATTAACCAAATTAGGCCTCAGTTTCCTTGTTTGTAAAATGGAGATGATGATAATAATACCCACTTCATAGGTTGTCCTATAAAGACAAAATAAATTAGTGAGCAGAGAATAAGCCCTTGATAAATGTCAGGCCTATTACATGAACTAATGAGGTTATATCAGTCTCACTGTTCCCAGGCCACAGTTTGAATTTTAAGATTAGACAGTGCCTGCCTTTAGCTACAGAGGATGGAAGAAAAGAAAATCCAAACCTCTGAAGGAAAGCCTTATTCTGAGGCTCATACTTGAGGTCCTGTACAATCTCCTCCCATCCTTCTTTCCAGACCTCCTGCCACATTCCCAAACTCATCCTCCAAGTCATCCATCTACTTAAAAAACAGTAAGAAGGGCCAGCCAGTGGTGATTAGGGCAGCTGGATCCCACATGGCCAATTGCAGTTCTAGTCCCAGACCCCATGGCTTGAGAAGCACCCTGGGCACATAGGCCATTCTCCCAAGAGGAGAATGAAGAGAAAAGAGTGCAGTGCAGCCATCCTCCTGGAGGGGGACTGCTCTTGCCACACCCCTCCATGCCCACCTCCACCTCCCTGTCCCCAGTGAGTGTATACATCCTATGGCAAAATGAAAGAAATGAAAAAGAAACAGCAAGCACCTAACTGCTGCAGAATGAGCAAGGCAAGGTTCTCCGATCTGGTCAACCCACCCAGCACCTTATCCTTCCTAAATTCTGCCCGGTCTTTAGTAGAGAAGCTAAGACCCAGACCTTCCACGAAGCCTTCCTGTTCTACCCTTCATCCTTCCAAGGTATTTTGGATTTTGCATAGCATTCACCATGCAATTAACTATTCTGTCATAAGATGATATTTTTGACATCTAAGTCAAGTACAAGAAGGAATGAATCTTACATTCCTTAGTGCATCTCTGAGCAACTAGTACTGTGCTTTGGACTTAGGGACGTGGTGAATAAGTGATTTCTTTAATGTTTCAATAGGACAAAGGTGGCTCAAACAAACCAGTACCATTTTTTCAAAATAAATGCCCTGCAGAGCAATACTCCCTCAGTTAGTGGCTTACAGGTTCAATCTTCACACACACCTGGACTAAGTAGATTTATGGTTAAATATGCTACTTATTCACTATGTGACTTTGAAGAAGTTACCCTCCCCTACTTCGGTTTTCTCATCTATGAACTGGAGATAATCAAAATGTCTAAATTTAGGGTAGTTATAAGGATGGAATGAGATAATACATATAAGCCTTTTCAATGGGGCCAGGCACACAGTAATAACTCTATAAATATTATATAAATATTGTTAGCATTACTATCTTTTTGAACCCCCCCCAAAAAAAATTTGGTAAAGTATGCTGAAGATGGGACCAGCAGATGGCGTAATGGTTACATCTCTGGACTCCCACGTAGTTGACTGCGGCTCGAGTACCGAACCTGGAAGCTTAAAACACGCCAGGCACGTATGCATGCATGTTCAAGATCCCAAGAGGAGAATGAAGGAGAAGGGATTGCGATGTGGTCAAACCCCAGGGGGCGGGTGTGATTCCTTGCTTTCTGGCTTTTTGGCAAACACACACGCCCTATAGCAAAAGTCTCTCTTAAAAAGAAAATAATAAATAAAGTATGGTGAAGTTATATAGAAAGCTACTGGAGGGGCCAGCAGATGGTGTAGTGTTTAAGGCATTGGACTTCCACAAGACCGACCACAGTTCGAGTCCGAGATCCCGCGGCTTGAAACTCATGCCAGGTACATGTATGTCCAAAATCCCTAGAGGAGAATGAAGGAGAAGAGACTGCAGTGTGGCCAAACCCCTGGGGGGAGAGTGGGCAGTAGATTCTCACTTTCTCTCTCACTCTCTGTCTCCAGCAAATGCATCTGCTCTATAGCAAAAATCTGTCATTTATTTATTTATTTATTTATTTATTTATTTATTTATTTGGAGAGGTTTTTGCTATAGGGCACGTGCACTCACCAGAACAACAGAGAGACAGAAAGCAAGAAATCACCCCCCAGGAGGATGGCCACGCCACAATCCCTTCTCCTCCATTCTCCTCTCAGGATCTTGGGCATGCACGCACACACGCCTGATGTGAGTTTAAGTCACCGAGTCCAGGACTCAAACCGTGGTCGACTACATGGGATTCCAGCGACATAGCCATTACGCCAACTGCTGGTCCCACAAAAATCTGTCATTTTTTTTTTTTTTAAATGGCCAACTGTGCTGTTGGCGTCCCGGACCTGGGGGGCTTGAGAAATATTCCAGGCAAGTTTATGTGTGCGCTCAAAATTCTTTTTTTTTTATTTTATTTTTTATTATCATCATATTCTTCTTTATATTACATTGAATTACATATAACTTTACAGTGTATTACATTGCTTTTTCAAAAGGGAATGCCATGCATGTCAGTCAGTACAGAGACATTAATCTCCTCACTTCAACATTCAAAATATTTTCTATGTTTTCCCCAATCATTATTATTATTATTCCAATTATTTTTTAAAACAGTCAATCGCTATTTCTCATTTTGCTTGTACAAATACTTTGCCCATCATGAAATACTTCTCAGACGAATCCAGTTGAGAATACTATACATGTCAACATCAACAGTTAATAAGTCATATCTGTTTCTCACTAACGTCCTGCCTCTCTATTGTTCACTTGCTATCTTTCTCTATCTTCTTCTTTTCACTTTCCCCATTCCACACTGTCCTATTCTCATTAAGTGCCTTCACTGTTTTTATGTCCTCCAATTTTTGCCCTCTATCATAGAGTGCTGGTAGTCGGTATATATTGAGTGGATACATACAATATCTTTCTTTCATAGCCTGGCTTACTTCACTCAGCAATATATCCTCCATATCTGACGACTTTCTATCAAATTCCAGGGTCTTATTATTTTTTATGGCTGAGTAGTATTCCATAGAGTATATATACCACACTTTTCCAATCCATTCATCAGTTTGTGGACATTTAGGTTGGTTCCATGTCTTGGCAATTGTGAATAATGCTGCAATAAACATTGATGTGCAAGCACTTTTCTGACTGAGCGTTCTCCTGCCTTTTGGGTAAATACCCAGAAGTGGGATTGCTGGATCAAATGGTAGTTCTATTTGTAGATCTTTGAGGAACCTCCATATTGTTCTCCACAGTGGTTGAACTAGTTTACATTCCCACCAACAGTGTAGGAGGGCTCCCTTTTCACCACATCCCCTCCAACACTTATCACTTTTTATATTCTTAATCTTTGCCATTCTGACAGGGGTTAGCTGGTATCTCATTGTGGTTTTTATCTGCATCTCCCTTATGATGAGGGATGTTGAGCATTTCCCCATATGCTTTTTGGCTGTTCGTATGTCTTCCTTAGAGAAACTTTTGTTCAGCTCATTTTCCCATCTTTTAATTGGGTTAATCATTTTTTTTTTTTGCATAAGGCACTTGAGTTCCCTATGTATTCTGGTTATCAGTCCCTTGTCTGAGGCATATTTAACAAAAATATTTTCCCATTCTGAGGGTTGTCGGTTCACACTTGTTACTGTGTCCTTTGTTGTGCAGAAACTTCTTAGTCTAATATAGGCCCACTTGTCTATTTTAGGGATTATTGCCTGTGCTTTGGGAGTCTTATTTAAGAAGTCACAAAAATCTGTCTTTAAGAAAAGAAAGCTATTAGATATTCGTACATAGACACTTTTCCCTCCTCCTTCATTCATTTTACCCATGAGGTTGTACAAAAGGGAAACAAAAAACTTCTGCACCAAAATGACATCTCTACCTCTGTGCTGTTCCATGTGCCCATGCTGTTATAAAATCTGCAACTCTCCTGTCCCTTCCACCGAAGCAAAGCCCTGAGTGTATATACAGCTCAGAAGCTATTTTCCTAATGGCTTGAAAGAGGAAAGGTCTTGAACAAAACTTACTATGAAATACACCAAGGTTGTACAGAGCCATCAACCTCCCTGCTTTCCCATGGAGTACCTTGTTAGTTGTGTTTTCAGTTTGACCCAGGCATCAATAAAAGCCTCAAACCCACCCGTTAAGATTACACACCTTGCCATCAAAACAGCAAAATTTCCATCAAGTAAGTTGTTTCTCTCTCCCCACAACCCCTGTTTTTTTCTTTTTTCTTTTCTTTTCTTTTTTTTTTTTTGCTACCACTGTTCAGTAAGATTTTAATTAACATCAGTTTTGATGCACAGGCTAAAAGTAAATAACTTCAATAATGAGACAAAATGAAACTGCTTACAGACAGTAAGACAAAGAGAATGAGCAGTTCAAATTCACATACTGGCATTCAAAACAAACAAACAAACAAAAACCTAGCAACTTTCTTTCATGATACATGTGGCACAGGGGACGTTCTGCTTTCCAATCGCATGAACTCGTAATCTCATAAAATCTTGCCATCTGGCTTTCCTTCAGTCTGTGTCTGCAGACACCCTCTGGTCTGAGTCTGTTGGATATGTAGCAGTAGTCTGGTTCCTTCAGTATAACCCAGAGGGTAAGAGCACAGATGTAAAATCTGGCTCCTCCACTTCCCATCTACATGACACTGTACAAATAATGTAATCTCTCTGTATCTTATTTAATCATCAACAAAATGGCCAAAAGAGTTATATCTAACTCCAAGCTGTGATTATGTGAGCTTATTAAATAAAAATATCCTTCTTTGGGGCCAGTAGGTGGCATGATGGTTCAGGCTCTGGATCCCACATCGTCAACTGTGCAGTTCGAGTACCAGACCCAACAGTTTGTAAAACATGCCAGGTACATGTGCGTCCATACCCAAAATCCCAAGAGGAGAATGGAGGTGAAGGGATTGTGGTGTGACCATCCCACCTGCAGAATGATTTCTCACTTTCCCTCTCTCTCTGTGTCTCTCTCCAGCAAGTGTATATGCCCTATGGCAAAATAAATAAATAAATAAATAACCTTTATCATTCTTACATTCAATTATTGTTTAGCACAGTGCCTGGTTGCAGTGCCCAATAAATGGTCATTATTATCACTCTCATTTGTATGTGCAATTTAACAGCCAAAACCAAAAGTGTAATCATTTTCCGAATCAACGCCTTTCCTGGGGAGACCTGTCAGTTTCCAGAAATGGTCCAACAAAATGAGTTTTATTTAGCTCATTATGGAAGAGATACAGCAAATTATAACAAAATAAAGCAAATTAAGCTTGCTGATTTATTAACTAACAATGAACACTAAGATGTTGGTTGGGTGAAGGCTGGCAGGTGGCGTGGTGGTTAAAGGCACTGGATTCCCACGTGACTGACCGTGGTTTTAGTCCTGGACCTAGTGGCTTTCTTTCTCACTTTCCCTTTCTCTCTCTCTCTCTCTCATCAAATTAAAAAATAATAATAACAAATGGATTTAAGTAAATAAATCATTCTTGGGGGGATAAAAAGATGGTTGGGTGATCTGATCTACACAAACATTTTGACCAGATCACTTGCTTCTCACCTCCTGCTTCATACTCTGATGGCCACCAGAAAGCACAGTGTATTTCTCTACCTTTTAACAAGTTATGTACTGAAATAACTGAAATATCAAAATTCAAAGCAGTTCTAAGCAGTTCATGCTGGAGTACCACCTCTGTCTAGAAGGTCTACTTAGTATATAGCTTTGTAAAGAACAAAAGGGCTTTCTTATATTTTGTTTAGGGACAAGGATGTAAATACAGTCTATATGTGTAACGTTAAGTGAGATTAACCATTAGCATATTTCTTGTCTACCTGCCTCAACACAGGTTAGTTAGGTATTTGCAGCACTGACATTAGAATGCCTGTCATCAGGCCAGCAGGTGGCGTGGAGGTTAAGGTACTGGATCCAACATGGCTGGCTGCACAATTTGAGTCCTGAACCCGGTGAGACTAGCCAATGGCTTGATGATTACTTCCCACATGGCAAACGGAGGTTCAAGACCCAGATCCAGAGGCTTGAACTTGCACCAGGCATGTGTGCATGTGTGCCCAAAATCCCGAGAGGAGAATGGAGGAGAAGGGATTGAGTCATGGCCAACTCCCTGTGGGATGATTTCTCTGTCTCCCTCTGTCACTCTGGCGAGCCCACACGCTCTATAGCAAAAATCTCTCTCAAAATAAAAAAAAAAAGAAAATCGTGCCAGGTATGTGTGCCCAAAAAATCTCAAGAGGAGACTGGAGGAAAAGGAATTACAATGTGGCCAAGTCCCCTGGGAGGGCGATTTCTCACTTTTTCTCTGTCTCTCTTTCTCTTTCTGGCAAGCACACACATCATATAGCAAAAACTAAAAAAAAAGCCTATCACTGACCAGTAAAATATAACATAGGCAAACATATTATGAATCTGTGCTATAGTAAGATATTTTACTTCCCTAAAGAACATAAATAATAAACAAAACAAGTTTTGCACGAACATCGCTTTTCTTAAATTCTTCTAAATATTAGAGACTAAGGGAAAATATACCCAAAAGAATATAATGAACATGCAGTTAACATTATGCAGCTTACCCGCAGTGGCTAAACAGGAGCACATCAGGGCAAACGTGGCAAGCACGTAACAGAAAGTCATCGTTCTCTCTCCAGCAGTGGGTCTCATCTGGCCGCCTCAGCCTGTAGGTTCTCCGATCACAGGCAATCTTTGCAAATCAGACTGGCTTTAAAATACTTCTTTGTGATTTTTCCAATTGCCTGTAAAAACAAATGAATTCGCTAAGAAAACTTAGGGCAAAAGCTTCATGAACAAACAGACATTACAGCTACAGGGAGCATTTCTGAAACTTGCAAATTAAGAAATTTATCTTAAAAGAGGCCAGGATGGCACGTAAGTAAACTAGGGTGAGGGCAGTGATTACCTACTAACAATTTTTATAGCAAATACCTTTGCAAATGACGAGCTTATTTTTGACATTTTCCATCTCTGTTTTCTTTTTAATTGCCAGAGTATGTGTGCTCAGAGAGCAAGAGAGACAAGAGACAGAGAAAGGGGAAAAGCACCCCTTCCCCCTCCAGTGTAGTGTGGTCACACAGCAACTTCTTTTTCCTCCATTTCTCCATCCTGTCAGAATTTTGGGCACCCACACAAATGCACTCAGCATAATTTTGAAGTTGCTGGGGCAGGGATTCAAACAGTGGTTGGCCATGTGGGATCTGACTCCCTTAGCCACTAGGCTACAGGCACACTGTTTGGCCTTCCATAGAATTTTCAGTAATACAGAAGAAAACTGAGGTGCACCTGTAACAGAACATCCCCAGGCACACTGTGGTACTAAAGGAATCAATGACACTAGACGTATGCCTCCCCTGATGCCAGCAATAAAACACAAGGAGCTCTGATTACAGACCCAGTCTAATGGTATAATGACAGGGTTATCATAAGGATCAAATTAAATTACTCTGAGAATCAATCTAAAAATAAAGAACCAGAAAAAGGCAAGGTTCTTATTTCAAGTGTTTGCCGACATTTTAACAGGAAAAAAAAAATCCCCCTGCCTCTTCCCCACCTGGGACTATCTGGTTACTTGACTAGAGAATCCAGAAGGTCCTTTCTAACCTTTTCCTATCCAGAATCTTGCACAAGTTTTGTGGTAGTTTGCTTAACTTGAATATTCCACTTGTGACCCTAATGGTAATGTCATTTGGACACTCCAAAGTATATTTTTCCAGTCCTAAATCACTTTGCCTGGCACAACTCACAGAAGTTGTTCAACAAATATTTATTGAACACCTACAATGCTTCAGACAGGAATCCTTCTCATCTGGAAAAAAGTTATTCCAACTGGATAAAAGTGCAAAAACCCTGCCTGATCTATGCCCTAGGCAAGGCAAGATGATAGCGCTTCCAGGAACCATCTCAAACAGCAGGGGACTGAAGCCTTCCCCCAGGAATTACCTTACACAGAACCTACTGGCTACTTTCAGACAAAGCCAGTTTGGGCACTTGGAGATGCAATTCAAAAATATAAAAACAACAGCAAAATGAGTTTCTAATTAAATGGTCTTCAGAATGTTAGGAGAAAGATATTTAAAATGGCTCTTACTTAAAATAGTTGTTCATGAGGCCAGAGCTGCAGTCTAGTGGTTACGGGAACCAGATCCCACATGGCCAACCATGCAGTTCGAGTCCCTCATCTGACAGCTTAAGAAACACATCAGGTGCATATGTGCGTGCCTCAGATTTCAACGGGATAGAAAAATGGAGGAAAAGGGAAACTGGTGTGCCTGAATATTCACGGCATGCAGGGTAAGGGGGTTCCTCCTTTCCCTCTTTATTTCTCTCTCTGGCAAGCACACAGACCCTCTGACAAATGCAAATAGTAAATAAAATGGTTCTTCACAGTTGAAGCACTAACAGCCTGTGAGAAGAGGGCAGGTGGGAGAACGAGGGCAGGAGCCTTTTCAAGGAATTCCCTTCTGGGTTTTGTACCATGTGCTAGTATCACCTACCTAGAAATAATAATAAAGTTCTAAATTCATAAAGAATTTCTTAGTATGTTTAAAACTAAATTAGTATATGGGAACCAGCAGTTAGCGTAATGGCTATGTCACTGGACTCCCACGTAGTCGACCGCGGTTCGTGTCCCGGACCCGGTGGCTTAGAACTCACGCTGGGCGCGTGTGCTTGCGTGTCCAAGATCCTGAGAGGAGAATGGAGGAGAAGGGATTGCGGCGTGGCCATCCCCCCGGGGGATGATTTCTCGCTTTCTGTCTCTCTATATCTCTCTGTCTTTCTGGCAGCGCATGCATCCTATAGCAAAAACCTCTCCAAAAAAAAGAAAGAGATATTTATACCAATAAGTGGGGAAGTGAGGGTGTGGTTATTTACATAACTCTTAGCTACTATAAAACCAGTTCAATCTTTTGCTTACTGCAAAAGAAACATCACAACAAACTAAAAGGAGATAAACTAAAGGGTGGACCCGCTGAAACAACAACACTGCCAGTGAAGGTGAGGCACCAGTCATGGTGGCATAATGGTCTTGTCTCAAAAACTGATTAAATTATAGAAATAATTGGGAAGCCATGAAACTGTCATCCATCTTTCCTTGAAGCCCACCATTTCTGTCACCGTAATGCCATATCACTTCAGATAAAACAAAAATGTTCTCTGTGAACTTAAAGATTCAACAGCAAGGAGCATGTGTTCCTATTTTTCTCTTCAAAAAGTAAGATTTCCCAAATGGATTGGTAAAGGGAAAGAATCTCTCTAAAAGAATAAGCTATTTCAGCAAATACTAAAGGCAATGTTTAAAGCAGAACCCTGTAAGGAGAGCTCAGGAGAAGATGGCTTCCCAGAGGATGGTTATGGAGCACAGACTATCAACGGCACGAGGCTTCTGGGAACATTTAACAAGCGTGTCACCCTCTGCCCACAGCTGCAGAGGGTCTGTGGGTCTGCACTGCGTTAAGCCAGAGGCTTAAATCAGGTTTGAATGAACCTGTGGAAAAGAAAGGCAAATGGTTCTATTAAAAATACAGACTGCAAATTGCTGACAAGAATATTGGGCAATTATTAAAATGCAGCAATTACAGATATAATGGAGCCAAGCTAAACAGTTGGATGCCCACAGGCAAACCACAGCAAGTTTACACCGGATCTTAAAACATCTCTGAGGAAGTCCAAGACAAGTTGCAACTACACTCTGCTGTTCCTAACAGAGAGGGAGCTTTTCTTCTTTTAGGGTAAAAGGCCCTCCATAATGTAACTTGTTCAAAAAGAAAATAAACTGCAGAAGTTTTGTGTCTAATCTTCCCAGTGTGGTGACAGGAGCCAAAGGCAGAGCAAAACAAGAAGGGAAGCGTGTCGTTCCCAGGTAGTTGAACTCCAGTTTCGGCCAAGACTCGTTCACATCAGCGCCCTACCACACGAGGAGGGATCAGTTCCCCAGCTGAGGGCTTCTGAACAGCTGTCACTTCGAAATAAAACTAGGGAAAGATCAACTCCTCTTTCTAATGTGAGGGACTATCATACTTAGGTCACAAAGACTGGCAACTCCCAACTCTGGCTTTCTGACCTCACTGAACATCTTTGAAGTTTATGAATTAAATAGAAATAGAAATAGAAATGGGGTGTTCCGAGGCCATGAAAGAACAACCTGAAGTCTCCTGCCTAACAGTCATTTTGCCAATGTGTTCCATTCCAATGTCTGAAAACGTTTAGTATCCGCAAATGAACAGAAGAAAATTCTTAGTGAGAGCTTAATGGGTTAAGAAATTAAAACAAATCAAAACAAACAAACAAACAATAACAACAACAACAAAGGCCAACTGCAGTGGCACAAGGGTAACGCAACACTAAGCAATGCTGAACCCAATGGTCTTGAGTTCAGGTCCCAAGGTCTCCATATGCATGTCAGGCACAGTACCCATGACCCAGGGTAGGGGCACATCACAGCATAAAGACCTCCTGGGGATGCCTCTCTCTCTTTCACTTACTGTCTTTCTGAAGAAATAAGTAAATTTTTTTTAAATGTTAAAACAGGAGGCTGGCAGGTGGCAAAGTAGTTAAGGCACTAGCCTTCCACATGGCTGAGTGGACCGATTAGAGTCCTGGACTTAGTGGCTTGAAAATCAAGCTGGGCACACATGCGTGTGTGCCCAAAATCCAGAAAGGAGAATAGAGAAGGGATTGTGGCATGGCCATCTCCCTGGGGAAATGATTTGTTGCCTCTCTCCCAGTCTTTCTCCAGTGAGCACACATAACACATACCCTATAGCAAAAAGTCTTAAAAAAAAAAAAAAAAAAAAAAGCATATCTTGTTACATCTTAGGAGAAAATGGATGTCCAGCTGTAGGCTAAGAGCCAGTAAGAAAAAAATTATAAATTTCTCCTTAGATGGCTATTACTACCCACCCGTATACATTAGATTATTTGAAATCAGAACTAAATCATAATTAACTTGATGATCAATTTCTCAGTTAAAAAAACTAATGTGCCAGAGGTACATGAAAAGCTTGTAAAGCTGGAAGATGGCATCAGGATTTTACAGATGAAGAGGAACTCCAAGATCAACACTTGCAAAATAACACAGCAGGGTCAGGGCTAGAAACCAGGTTTCTTTCGAAGACCGCCATGCCATCCCCCGATTCAGGTCTGTCACCCAACTGGGAACCATTTTCTCCCCTTGAACATTCAATCTCTGAAAACAGAACCTTTTCCCCAAAAGAGGCAGACACCTGCCATGGCTGCCATCAAGCACTGGCACTTCCACCTTGCCATGCACTCTGCACAAACCACAGCTGATCACAACAGGGCCATGACACCATGGGTGTGGTGGCTCCAATAAGCAACCAGCTCTACCTAATGCTGAACCCTAAGTCCTTCAAAAATTCAAAGATGAAACACAAACCTGTGCTGTCATATCCTAACACTGACATGTGTCGCTCCCAATAGGGCAGGAAAAAAACTTTCAGAAAAATATTCAACATATTTGAAGATCTTAAGGACAGAGATACAATGACTGGAATAAAAAAATCTCCACTGCCTAAGCTCAAGTAGTAAATAAACTGAATTTCTGGTACCTTACACGAGAAATGGTTTTCTAATAGATCATTAAAATGTTCCTAGTCTTCCTTGTAAGTGAGTTTCTGGAGAAATACACACTGTTAAGTCTGTAAATAGTGGACGCAAAGCTGGTGGAAGGACTGTTCTGATGCCTATCCAACAAGTTATTCAGGGCATTTAGAAAAGAGGCAGGATGGATGACATCAATACCTAGGTTGGCAGCCTGTAAAAAAGGGTGTACAGGATGTAGAATAGATACTGTTGTTTGTCTGATGACATTTGGATGCCCTTTAAGACCCGTTCACAGAGAAAGCAAAGCCACCTTACTGAGTCACAACAGCAACTCTCAGATTTCTTTACTACCCAGGGAAACTGAATAATTCCAAATCCCCACTTTCAGGCAGATTTGGCACAAAGATGCAAAAAGTCTTGGGTATAGATAAGAAATCTTTGTAGTCACATCCAAGCACAGGCAATATGCAGCAAATGTTTATCATGTGCCAAGACTTAAGATGCCAAGAATAGAGCATTGAACAAATGAGTCCAAAATCTTGCCCTCATGGAGCTTATAGTCCAGTAAAAATGGTATTGTTTACTGCTTTAGGCAAGACATCTCGTTTCCTGAGCTTCGAGTTTTCTTTCAACAATGTCGATTGCTTACTCTGTCCCAGCCATGGGGAGACAACGGCAGTACAGGTAGAGAAAGCATTGCACGTTTCAGACACGAGGGAGCACAGCTGCAGAGCCAAACGAAACAAAGACAGGACGAAGGTTCGGGAAGGGGTGTAAGCAGGGAAGTGGCGTGACCAGATAGGTTTGTTTGTTGTTAAATATATTTGTTTTATTTCTTCCATGAGAGAGAAAGACAGAAAGAGCAAAAGGAAAAGAAAGATATGCAACCCCGACAAGGTCCTCACTGTGATCCACCTCCAGTCTGAGCCAGCCCAGAACACAGGCATATACGCACACACACGCACACAGTCAGCATGTAGGAAGAAGCCCTGGAATGTGAACTCACATGGGTCCAGTCATATTACTGCTGCACCACCACCAGGTCCCTCAGGTTGGATTTTACAAGATTTCTCCAGACACTACAAGATGGGAGAGCTAAGGTGCAATGAAGAAGATAAGTTAAAACTCTAACAACAGGTCAGACAAGGGGGAAGAGCAGAATACTTGCTTTTTTCATTTATTTTAGAGAGAGATTTTTGCTATAGGGCGCACGTGCTCACCAGGGAGAGATGAAGAGACAGAAAGGGAGAGATCACCCCCACACACACCTGGGGGATGACCATGCAACCATCCCTTTTCCTCCAACCTCCTCTCAGGATTTTGGGGACACATGTATACACACCTGGTGTGAGTTTTTAAGCCACCAGGTCCAGGATTCAAATCATGGTTGACTACGTGATAGTCCAGCAACATAACCATTATGCCACCTGATGATCCCAAGGATAAAAGTTTTAATCAGAACAGAGCCTCAGTTTCTTCATTCGTTAGAAGTAAAAACAGGGGCCAGCAGGTGGGGTTAAGGTGCTGGATTCTCACATGGCCAACTGCGGTTTGAGTCCCAGACTTGGGGGCTTGGAGATCACTCCAGGCATGTGTGTATGTGAGCACATGCCCAAAATATCAAGAGGAGAATGGAAGAGAACATGACCACCCACCAACCCCAGCCCTGGGATGGGTGGTGCTTTCTCATTAAAAAAAAAAAAAAAAAGTAATAACTCAACCTACCTACATCACAGGTTGTTACAAAAATCAAATGAGACTTGGGGCCAGCAAATGACACAGGAGTGACACCCCTGGACTCCCACATGGCTGACAGCGGTTCAAGTCCCAGACCCAGTGGCTTGAAACCTGGTGGCATGTGTGCACGTGAAAGCAAGATCCCAGGAGGAGAATGGAGGAAAAGGGATTGTGACATGACTATCCCCCCTTGGGGGTGATTTCTCACTTTCTCTCACTATCTCTATCTCTCTCCAGCAAGCACATGTGCCCCAAGGCAAAAAACCTCTAAAAAAAAAAAAAAGAGAGACTGTGGATGTACAGTATGAAAACTATCATTATTTATCATTGCCAGGCTGTCTCTATCAAAGCGATCTATTATCCTAAGGCCTAAGATTAATCAAAGTCCCCAAACATTATAGCTGCCAGTTGCAGGGAAAGAATGGAGATTACTCTTTTTTTTTTTCTTTTTGTTATTGGAGAGGGTTTTTTTTTTTTTTTTTTTTTTTTTTTTTTGCTATAGGGTGCGTGCACTCACCAGAGAGACAGAAAGTGAGAAATCACACCCTGGGGGGATGGCCACGCTGCAATCCCTTCTCCTCCATTCTCCTCTGGGGATCTTGGGCATGCATGCACACGCGCCTGGCGTGAGTTTAAGCCACCGGGTCCAGGACTTGAACCACAGTCGACTACATGGGAGTTCAGTGACATAGCCATTACGCTAACCGCTGGTCACAGAGATTACTCTTAAACCACCTGTACGGGTAGGCAGGGATTCCACACAAAGACTCAGTGAGAAGGGAGGCAGAAGGCACAGGGAGCATGAGGTGGCAGAGGCAGGCTCCGCTCCGCTCACCCTGCTCTGCACTGGCTGCCTTCAAAAGAAAGACCCCTCCACAAGCACATTTGGCTCCAGCGCCCTTGGTTTACCTGAGGACTGAACTTTAGCGGTCGGTCCTTAAAGTCCAAGCAGGAGGGCCAGCAGGTGGTATAGTGGTTGAGGGCTCTGGACTCCCACATGGCCAACCACGGTTCAAGTTCCAGACCTGGAAGCTTGCTTTCTCACTTTTCTTCTCTCTCTGTCCCTCTCTGGACAAATTTAGATAAATAAATAAACAAAGTTAAATAAAATAATTAGTTTTTAAAAAGCCCAAGTAGGGCCAGCTCCATGGCCTGCTGGGTAAGGCAGCTGAATCCCACATGGCCAACTTGGCAGCTTGGGAAACACACCAGGAACACAGAGGAGAAGAGTGTGTGGCCTGACCACTCCCCATGAGGAGTGCTTTCTCCTTTCCCTCTCTCTGTCCTCTAGGAAAAAAGAAAAAGAAAGGGAGAAAAGAAGGATCAATCCCCTAAATAACAGACCATCCAAAACACAGCAAAAAAGAGGAGGATAGGTACAAACACATTTCACAAGGTTGTAAAAGGCCAGCTTTTGTTCAAATTCACAAAGGACAATGGATTTTTCACCCTCTTTTAAAATACCCTAAGACCCATCTTTCACATTTAAGATGTTTGCATCCAAAGATTTCTGTTGCTTATCATTTATCTGCGTTTACGCTAAAATTAACAAACTATACTATACTTGGAGTTTCAAAACCTGGCTTACCCAGCTGTGCTACATTGGACAAGCCATCTGGCCTGTTGCTCTGCTCATCTGTAAAATACTAGCTTTTTTATTTTTAATGGGAGGATGAGCAAGTGCAGGAGGAGGCAGAGGGAGAAAGGGGGAAAAATAGGATGGTTTTTTCTTAAACTTTTAAAAATATTTATTTAATTTTTCTTCTCTGGAAAAGAGAGAGGAAGAGAGACAGAAGGTGAGAGAAAAAGACAGGCATCCCCAGCGGGGTCTTCACAGTGCAATCCAGGCCCAGTGTCAGCCAGCACAGACCATGGCATGTGCATACCCTGAACCAGTTGCAGCCACCACCTGGTTGCCACCTCCTGGCCCCATAGTAGGTATTTTTTTTTTAATAATTTGCATTTTATTGCTGAGAACAATCTTTTTTTGTTTTAATTGTATTTATTTATTATTATTATTTAATTTGACCAGAGAGATTCAGAGAGAGAGAAGGAGAGTGAGAAAGCAAGCCACCAGGTCCAGGACTTGAACCATGGTCGTCCACGTGGGAGTCCAGCACCTTAACCACCACGCCACCTGCCGGCCCATAGTAGGTATTTTTGACAGAGTCTTGCCAAAGCTATCCTCTGCGCAGCCTCCAAGTTAGCTAGGATCACAGGTGTGCACCACAGCACCCGGTCTGTTTAGGCTGGTCTGATCTGACCCAAGACTTTCTGTGCAGCCTCAGCCATGCACAGCAGCACATATGCCACCGCAGCTGGACTGGTAGCAATGCTTACATTATAATGCATTAAACAGAATATGAGAGTATGGAGCCTGCAGATGGCATAGCAGTTATGTTGCTGGACTCCCACATAGCCAATCTCAGTTTGAGTCCTGGACCCTGTGGCTTGAAACTCATGCTGGACACATGTGTATGTGTGCCCAAGATCCCAGAAGGGGAATAGAGAAGCAGGGATTGAGACATGGCCATCTCCCCAGGGAGTGATTTCTCACTTTCCTCTCTCTCTTTCTCTGTCCTTCTCCAGTTAGCACACATGCCCTACAGCAAAATCCTCTAAGAAAAAAAAAAAAAAAGATGGATGAACATGATATCTAAAATAATATCTAACCCACACAGTACATTTTAAATATATAATAATCATTGGGGGTTTTTTTTTGTGGTTAAACTATACCTAGATTCCCCACCCCCAAAAAAATAAGCAAACTACCAGTAGCTACATAATATAAATTATAGCTAAAAGCAAATTTCATATTAATGTTTAGATTAGACTTTATCATCCAGAATTTCAAAAATTCTTTCCATCACCAAAAAATAATCATTCTAAATTCAATAAAAGATGAATCCTAAAGATAGTCATGATGTTGCATGTTGTGTAAATGGTAGAGTAGTCATTGCCTTGGTATTTCTGGGGTATGTTTCAGGGATCAGGCTGCACAGTCCTTGTCAATTTTACCATATGATTTCCAAATTATTTACAGGAATTTAGCCAGGAAGCTGTGAAACTCAGACTGATACTGCCACCAAATCAACCAAGCTCTCTGGGATGAGGCATCAGCTGTCATAGAAGGGGCTTAATCATGGAGCCAAAGTTATTCCAGCAAAACTCAGCACATCTAAATATTCTCGGGACAACGGTTGTCATTCCTCAGGCCCTAGCAAGTGCCTCGCCATTGAAAATGGATTTTGGAAAGCTACATTTCTTAAATCTCTAGTTGGCTATTGTGTATGATACGTAATATTTTATTAGCAGGTTTGAGTCACAGGCTTATTTATTTTTTGCAGGGACTCTGCAAATACAAATTCAGAATCAACACCCAGCAATAGACTGCTAATTATAATTAAGCAATTGTTTTTTCTTCTGACTTCCAATATAAAATTATTCCTTTGGGACAGGTATAGTTTCTCAATCAATCCATTTCAATTGCTTAAATCATATTATTTGATAAAGAAAGGGCTCAGCAGCTCAGGCAGAGTGCACACGGCAGAACTGACAAGAACGGTGCAGCCAGATCCCCAAAACATACCCCAGAAATACGGAGGCAGTGGCTGCCCCACCATTTGAACAACATGCAACATCATGACTATCTTCAGGACTCAACTTTTATTCAATTTATAATTATTACCTTTGTTGCGATAGACCGAATTTTCAAAATTCTGGAAGATAATGTCTAATCTGAAAATTAATTCGCAAGGTTGCCCACTGTTGTCAGGATAAAGACCAAAACCCTTCACGTGGTCACTGACCATTTCCTCTGCACAGTCCCGCCAGACTAGCCTCAATTCAGTGCCCAAAAGGACAAGTCCTCGCCTTCAGAAGCCATGCCTTCAGCACGTGTTCACTGTGTGGGAACTCAACTCCCGCCATGTCCCCTAATATGCCACTTTCTAACACAGCCAGGTCTCAGCGAAAGCCTCATTTCTTTAAGAAAGTCTCCTCTGCGTCTCTGAGAGGAAGCTAAACGCAGGTACCTGGAATACAGTGCAACCCAAGTCGGCAGGAAAGCCTTTATGTAATGACTTCCTTCCAGGCAAGGCGCTTCTCGCTGTCTGTTCTCGCGATAAGATGATCACGGTCTGCTTATATTTGGTTCATAGTGGGCATCCAGTGAGGGTACCATAGCGGATAGCGGTAAGTACTGGTGTAGGCATCACAGTAACTGACATATGGAAGGAAGATAAATTTTGAGAATGTTTCTCAATAACATGATAAGCCAGCGAGGAAGAGTTCCATATCAGAAAGAGCATTTGGCATTTTTGAGGAATTAAGAGGCAGGATTTCTGCCATCAGTGTACGTTTAAAAGTTCTAACAACTCCGAGCTTTACTTTCTTCGCCTCCACTATGAAGTGATCAAACTGGAAAATATGGGAATCACTCCATGGCACAGAGTAAGGAGCAACAGGAAGAAGCTGAATCCCACATATTCACTGTAGTTCAAATCCTCGGCCCAGTCAGGCAGGGACAGGAATGAGTGTCCAAGATCTGATGGGCTGGAGGACTGGAGGAAGAGGACTGCATGACCAGACCTTGTGGACAGGGCCCTCTCTTTCACTCTCTTTTGTGCATGCACACTCTACCACAAATAAAGAAAAAAAAAAAAAAAAAAAAAAACTAGAAAATCTTTACGCTCCACTTTACTTGTAATTGTCATTATATAGACTAATCACTAATCCTGAGTCTCTCCTAGAAAATGAGACTTCAAACACACTGGTGGAAATTTAAAATGCTCGACCACATAATGGCAAGCAGAAATCACAAAACTCGAAAGCATTATCCAAGAAAAAAATTTAACCTGACAACATTAGAGTAAATAAAACACGAATACTATACTACAGTAGCTATTTTTAATATACGACTTAAGTAAACGAACAAGAGTCAAATGCAGTATCTTCCCAGCAACATAAATAAGCAAGCCTAAGACCAGAATTTTGTCAGGTCTGTTCATTTCATACAGACCAGCCATTTTTACCTGTTCCTCAAAGGCTAAGAACTCTTCTCCTTTTCCTCGCCTCATTCTACAGGCGCCGTCTGATTAATCTCATCCCACCACGCGCACTCTGCCTCCTTAAAAGTTGTGTGTGTCGTTCATTCCATGTTATCCCTACTCAGAGCCACTCAGTTGTGAGAAATAGATCCTAACGACTCCAACAGTTCATTTTGCAGATTAGCAAACCACAGACCAGAAAGGTTCTGTCACTGGCCCACTGTTACCCTCTAGTTGGCAGCAAAGCAAGATTTGTCCACACGCTGCTCTAGTTATTCTGTGGTTGTTCAAGTGTTTATACCTCACTCCTTTTCCTAGCAAAGGCTAACACCTGTTTCCTTTTCACCCCACAAACCATCTCGCTTAACATCTATTCAGCACCTACCCAGGGCTTCACATTTTCTCATTTAATCCCCTCCAAACACCCAAAGAGACAGATGCCCTTTACTCCATCTTAGTGAGAAAACTGAGGTTTTTAGAGGCTAACTATCCCTGGGCCAGACGGCAATGTGGTAGTTGAGGTGGCTGGATGCCAAATGGCCAACTAAGTGGTTCAAGTCCAGGACTTGGCAGCTTGAAAAACACGCCAGGCATGTGTGCATGTGTGCCCAAAATCTCCAGGGGAGAATGGAAGAGACTGTGGTGTGGCCATGCTCCCTGGAGCATTATTTCTCACTTTCCCTCTCTTCCTCTCTGTCTCTATTTGGAGAACACCCACCTTCTATACAAAGTAAAAAAGGGAAAAAAAAAAAAAGGCTAAGCATCCCCAAGGGGATCAGCTCTAAGTCCTGGCACCAGGATTTGGGCCCAGGTCTGTCTAGTTTAATTCCTCAGCTCATGTTTGTAACCACTAAAACAGGGGTTCCTCCAGAAATAGCTGACTCCAAAACACAGAAAGAAAAGGACTGCGTCTGGTCAATAAGCCACTGTGTACACCAGCCAGCCCTGCACGGTCACTTTCTAGTGGTGGGCAGCCTAATGAGGTGTGGCCAGGGACAAGTTGTTTCGTTTAGAAACCAGGGTGGCAAGGCTCTATGGACGGTTTTATTTTACTTTATTCATTCGCACAACAAAAATTTCACTTTATTGATTCAGTCAACAAAAACCTACTATGTTTTGGACCCTGCTCTGGGAGCTCGGCACACAGCACACAATTAAACACGTTCCTGTTTGCATGGAGTTTACCTTCTAAGAGAAAAGATGGACAACAGAAATTCACGTCAAGGTGTGTTAAGTCCCATGAAAGAAAAATAAAGCAGGTTAAGGAGAGGCAGGGATGAGAGGAGGGATGCTGTTTTAGACAGGTTGGCCAGGAGAGGCCTCTCAGCCTTTCTTTCTGTTTGAAGTTTCACTCTCTAGGGTTCAGGACTCATCATTAGTCCATATGCTGATGACTGGAAGCATAGCGATGAGAGGCAAAGCTATAACGTCAATGGAAAAGGAGTCCTAGGCAAGTGCAAGGGCGATGCTGAGGCCCTGCGGGGAGAGGATGCTTGGTATCTTCTTAGGAGCAGACTACAATGGGGCAGGAGAGGGGACGAGGCACCCACACCTTGCCTGGGTTCTAATCCCTGCTGTCTCTTTGGAGCAGTATAACTGTGGGCAACTTAAACCTCCACACTTGATCTATAAAATAGAGAAATAGAGATAATCATTCTGTTTCCTCTTGGGGCTGTTACATGTAAAGCACTTAATACGTAATATGTCATTAGGAAATGATTGTTTTAAATTCTAGTTATTTTTAACTAGTCATTGATAATTCTGTTTCATTCAAGATTATTTATTTTCAATTCAATAGTTCTGAATACCAGGTTAAATTACACTGCTGGCTTTGCACACGGCCAATAACTCCCTCCTCCTTCCCTGGCTGGGCTTGCTGTCCTGACAAAGGAGGGCCCTGTAGTAACCATGCAGATGCTGTCTCAGTAAGAGCAAGAGGCTTTAAAGTACGCTAAGGTTCCTAAAGCAGAAATACATAAACTAAGCACTTCATTAACCCCTCCTCCTGAAATCTGACACTGGATTCATCCCTCTGATCTCACAGAACTGGGTCCCATCAGTCTCAACACCTTACCAGCACCACTGACAGAAGCATGTGGTAACTTTCACTACAGCCCTGTCTTGAGAAGGGCTGAATCTTCACTTCAGAATTAAAAATTGAAATTATACACACGCACACACACAGAGTAATTTGCCAGAAGGCAGCATGTGCACTCCTAGGAAGAAAGAGAGGGAAAGAAGAGAAAGCACCCCTCCATGGGAAACAGTAATGCTGCTGCAGTCCCTTCTCCTTTCTCCCTCCTTTCGGAATTTTGGGCATGCACACATGCCCAGCACGTTTTTCAAGCCACCCAGTGGGAAACCCAAACCAGGAAGTTGGCCATGTAGGATCCAGACACCTTAACCAACATGCCATCAACTAGTCCAACAGTAATTTCGTTTTTAAAAAGTCCTTTCTCCAATGCCTTTAGCCTAAAATTAACATCTCTTCTCAAAGATATTAGGACATCAAGACAAAACTCAAAAATCAACTGGCCTGGCAACCACAAGATTGTTCTTCAGAGCATGGTCCCCAAGCAGGACAGCTCTAGAAAGTTCTGTGAGTGGCCAAGGAGAGAGGTTCAAAACCAGGGAAGATGGCAGGGCCACAAAGGAGATTCAGCTCGTCGGCCCTGTGCCTTTTTTCCCAGTTCTTTAATGCTGTGTTTACTTTTCATCTTTGTTGCCCGATGAGTTAAAGGGCAAACCACAGATGGAGAGAAATCACAGCAAGCCCGTGCCTGTTGGAGGCAAAATGGAAGTCTTCCCAAACCACTTAGGCTGGGGAGAGCCCATGGTTGGGCTTCAAGTTAAACAATTAAAATTCTTCTGATGGATCTTAAATGAGGCTTTCTAAAAATTAGATTCTCCTCTTTCCAAACAGACCTGATGGTTTCCCCTTTTTATGTTCTGGGTATTCATTTAATTAGAACTGTAAGGAATCCATAAAACCATGCTTTTTCTCATTCACTTATTCATTCAGCAAACATTTATCCAGTATCAGCTCCATGACAAAACTGTTCTGGGTGTGAGGATTCAACAGGGAATGAAACACACACACACACACACACACACACACACACAAACAAAAAACCCTCCCCACATGAAGCTTGCATTCTAGTCAGGGGAGTCAGACTATAAACATAGTCTATAACTGTGTATTAGATAGAGATAAATGCTAAGAAAATAAGGCAAAGAAAGGAAGTATGTGTGTGGGTGTTTTGTTTGAGGTTTCTTTCTTTTGACTAAGCACCTACAGGAAGTGAAATCTGTAGATATTTGCAAGAAAAACATTCCACGCAAAGGAAATAGCACGTGCAAAGGTCCTGAGACAGAGCCCGTCTGGCATGCACAGGAAATAGCAAGCAGGCTGGAGCAGAGTGAGCAAGCCAGAAAATAGAGGGAGCATGCATGGCCGTAGTGGGCTGGTCGCACAGGGTCCTACAGACCACTGCAAGAATTTGGGCTTTTACTCGGAGAAAGTGTTTTAAGGAAAGGAATGAAGGAATCTGACTTAACCTTCAGAATCATTCTGAATACAGAGCGGAAACTAGATTGCAGAGAGGCAAGAAGGGACATATTGCTCACAAGCTGTGTGAGCAATATTACGGGCAGGGGCCCTAACCTCTGCTTTTACTTATTTTTTTAAGTCTTTGCCCTAGGGCGCTAGCACGCACCAGAGCTAGACAGAGGGAAAGTGAGAAATCACCCTGCCTCCCAAGAATGATGGCCACACCATAATAATCCCTTCTCCATTCTCCTCCTAGATTTTGGGCATGCACATATATGCCCAGAGTGACTTTCAAGCCACCAGGTCTGGGAGGACTCAAGTCATGGTCAGCCAAATGGGAATCCAGCACCTTAACCACCACGCCACTTGCTGGCTCCAGTTCTTCTCATCTTTAGACAGACTTACAGAAGATTATTTCTAAGCCCTATTCTAATACTAAACTCTGTAATTCTGAGTTGATTTCCTATGTTTCTTTCTACAATTGTATTTCCATTGACTATAGGCCTGATCTTTCCTCAAAGCTTTAACTAAATGAACTGAGTTAAAGAATTCAACTTGACAACAAACACTATAGGCTATCCCCAGGCTATTCACCCAGGATACAAAGATGTACTACTCAAGGGAAGTCTACAGTCTGCCAGAGGAAGAAAGCGAGTTCCCAGGAGCTAGCAGGAGAAACACCTGCCACTAGGAAGAGCCATGTGAAGCTGACAACACACAGCCTGGGAGAATAAACAGGAACCACCTATAGAGAAGGGAAAGCAGGGCTTGCTCAATGCAGGGGTGTGTCCGAAGGACCAGGGTGTGAGAGTACATGGCATGCTTTGAAAACCATCTGGAGTCTGCTGTGAACACAGGGAGGTTCATGAAGTAGGAGAAATGGCTGAAAAAACAAGTCAAGACCAGATCATCATAACCATACATTCCATGCTGAGGATAATGGAACAGCAGAAACTCTTCAAATGTAAGAAACATGGAAATCAGATCTGTGTTTCTGAAAGTACCAATGATAAAGATGAATCACTGAAGACAGACATGCTGAAGCCAGGAAAACCAATCGGAAGGTGACTGCAGTAAGTGAGATGATGATTTGAAATGGAGAAAAAACCAGCAGTCAAAGAGATGTGCCGGAGGTGAGACACGTGGGGAAGTAAGCAGAAGGAAGTGAAGTATGACTGAGGCTCCTAGCTTGGTAACTGGTGCCATCTACTACTGATCTGGGCAATAAAGGAGGTGAGACTCTACCACAGAGTACTCATACATTCAGTTTGGAACTTAATTTTAGAGAGACAGAGAGAGATGTCGAGACAGAAAGCAAGAAATCACCCTCCAGGGGGAGTTGCCATGCTGCAATCCTTCTCCTCCATTCTCTTATCCAATTTTGGGCACACACGCACACGTTCCCTGTGTGTTTTAAGCCACCGGGTCCAGGATTCAAACCGCAGTCGACTATGTGGGAGTCCAGCGGTGTAACCATTATGCCATCTGCTGGTCCCGGGCCTTAATTTTAATAGAAAGACTACACAACAACCAAGTGGCACTGTCCAATAGGGTGCTAGAAATATAGGGGTGAAATTAAGAACCGGGAATACTGGCATAGACAGGGCCAGTGAAGCATGGAAATATGAGCGACTGAATGTCGACCAACTAAATATAGACTGAAGAGAGGGCAGGGAAGGGGAGAAAGAGAAGACAGACTCTTGGGGATTGTCAATACATAGAGATACAGCATTGAAAAGGAAGACTGAAGAGATTTCAGAAACATAAGGAAAACAGGAGAACTGACTAATTCCAGGGAAACAAAGAGATGAAGCGTGGGAAAAAGAAGCCAGCAAAGCATTATACACGTGGGGAGAGGACGGGGAAGATGCTGACAGAAAGCAAGCACGGGATTTTGCACCTCGCACCTTCATGGTGGGTGTGGGAGCCGACCTGTAGCAGACTGAGGAGTCAACGGGAGGTGAGAAGAAAAGACCCAGAGCTGACACACCATTAGCCCCAATGAGACTGTGTCTTCGTGGTTATCGAAGACTCTGTGCCATCAGGAAAGTCTTATTCAACACTCTGTGGAGGTGTAAGGTGTGAGAAACAGGAACCAAGATCTGCTGGGGGTGATCTTCTGGTGGTGGAAAGGAGATTTCTTAGTTAACACCTAGATCTCACAGGACCACTAATCCTGAAACCAGCCACAGGCATTCAGGGAGGCTAGCTGTTCCTTGCCAAGTGCTGAGGACAACATATCCACCCACATGGTCAACTACCCAACTATGGGACTTCCCTCCAGCCTCTTCTCACACTAGCATCCCTAGTTTTAGCAGGATAATGCTGAGCAGCAGGGACTACATTTCATCTCAAAGCATGGTGAAAGTGTAACAAAACTCATCACACCAACTACCAGGTGTGGTGCTAGGAGCCCATACCCTGGCACCATGCAGACAGAAGGCTTGACCAAAAACACACCCCTGAGCCCAAACCCCTAACATCAGCAGAAGTTGCCTAACTGCTGTTCTATTAACGCTCAGAAAAAACGGAAGTAAGAAGGGGAAAATCTTTAATCCTAAAATTATTCTTAATCTCTAATACAGAGAGCTTCAGGAAAATCTGAAAGCCAGCAGAAAAACTAGCAGATTCTTTCGAATGTGCGTCTACAGGCCTTTCTCCTTTCCCCTCTGCAAAAAAGCAACCCAACTCCCAAATGATCATTTTTCTTGGCTTAATTTTACTATTTTTTTGTGATACATAATTGGAAACAGACTGCTTTTTCCTGGCTTTAGTAAAAGGGATCTTTGGGGTTGTAAGAATACAGAACCTCAACCTTAGCAAATTTTCTTTTGCCAATCTCTTACCTATGTACCTAATTGAAGTATGTATTAATTCCAAAGAAAACATTGAAATCTCATTATTATTATGCAAAAGTGTATTTTCTCCTAACAAATTAGCTACCCTCCCTCCCTTTGCTAGCCTCCCTCCCCACTTAAACAGAGTGGAATCCTGCTTTGTGTTCAGCTATCTCCTAGTCAAACATTACCAAAAGCCCTACCCAGCATGGAGTCTATACAGAATGCTTTTGGAGACATTTTCAAGAATTTAGTCGAACTGGTTCTACAGGAAACCTCTTTATTTAGCCCACACACTGAATGAAATTAAAACTCTGACTATCTTAGAGAGCAACCACTCTAATAATGAAATTAAAATACCACAAACTAAAAAAAAAAAAGCATAAATAAGGAAAAATGCGAACCTAACAAGTAGGTCATCCTTCTCTTGGCTCTAGTGTCAGAGACATCGTGATGCAGCCAACAACTACACAACACTTGTAATGAGTAATGAGTTTGATGGGTTAAAAACAAAAAGACAGATGTGTCTTCACAAACTGGGTTGTTAGTCTCAGTATGTTCTTATGATCTTATGATTCGCATGGTACATTCTTTACACCTGACAAGCAACGATCTGTCTAAAGACACAGAAGGAAGAAAACTCATAGGAATGTCTGTTCTGAAAATCTTTAGCAAAAAGACAGACAAGCAACAGTAAACACGGCCATTTAGAAGATCAGAAACTTCTCCCACACACATAGGGAAGACCTTACACTGCAATGATGCACAATGTATGTAATGAGTCAGTGGTGTTTTCCCTCAAAGCTGACTTTAATCTGCCAGCCAACTGTACAAAGTCTAATATAACAAAATGGGACACTTATTCTTCATGGAGTTTTATGTTTGAGTGTGTTTTGTTCTAAAGAAAAAAACCGTAAGAGATAACAACATAGTAAGTATGACACCAAAGTACTTAGGGCACCCACGTGGACACAGGGCTGTATGATTAAAATCTCAGCTTTTTCCCCCCAAATAACCTTTCCAAGTATGAAAAATAAAGCTACATTCTGCTCCAGCAATTACCATACAGTTAGTTCATTACAACATGAAATCTGCAAACAGTCACCAGTGTATTTTTGCATCCAAGGACCAATAACATGCTGTCAAAAAACATAAATCACTAAAAATGCTAACAGAACAATACTCCCAAAAGGGACTGACTCTTCACACACCAAATGGAATTAAGTAGTCATCAAGTTTCCGTTAATAAAAGATTGCAATAAGAATTTTAAAAGATCATTTCTTGGCCTTTTGGCTAAGATGAAGTATGGATTTAAAAAGAAATGCCCAGTTTGCTAGGCCCTCCACCTGGCCCATAAGGTGTTCTGGCCCAGCAACAGGGTCAAGTCACCTTGTGGGTGAAACTGCAGACTGCCTCTCAAGGCAATTCGATCCTCGAGAAAGCTCAAGGACTAGATCTATAAAGACTGTTTTCTAAAGATCTTTTTTTTTTTTTTTTCCAGAAACTAATCAACTTTAATGTGTTTTCACAAATGACCCATCTGTAACTTTACACAAAATCTGACCTTCAGTATATACCAGAGAAATGAATTCTATGTTTGGAAGGACAGAAAAGCAGGTGTTTCTTCCTCCCACAAACAGCACCCAACTGGGAAGACCCCTCTCGCTTGGACTCCCGTGTCCAAGAGGTAGGGAGAGTATATACTTCTGTTATTGTCCTTTTTCTTAAAGCGAAGACAAAACTAACACTTCACAATTAACTCCAACTTACTATCCTGGCAACAGTTTAACATTCAATTTTACTAAGGAACTTTGCGAGGCTCTACTTACCACCCAGAGTCCTCCTCTCAGAAGGGAAGACGATTCCAACACAAAAGAATCTTCAATACAAACACTAGAGAGTAAGTAACCTCCCCATCCCACCCCCCATAATTTTTTTTTTTTTTGGAGACGCTTTTGCTATAGAGTGCATGCACTTGCCAGACAGACAGAGAGACAGAAAGCCAGAAATCACCCCCCAGGGGGAATGGCCACGCCGCAATCCCTTCTCCTCTATTCTCCCCTCGGGATCTTGGGCACGCACGCACACGCGCCCAGAGTGAGTTTTAAGTCACCAGGTCCGGGACTCGAACCATGGTCGACTACGTGGGAGTCCAGCAAGATAGCCATTATGCTAACTGCTGGTCCCAACCCCCCCCCCATAATTATATTGCACATGATCTATCAGGATGACCTAAAGGGATGGTTCTGGGACTCTAGTTCTAGACCTTTCATTTTATTATTTCCCTCCCAAAGTTTATTTCTTTTTTCCATGAAAGAGAAAAGCAACCCAACAGGGTCTCTCACACCACCACCATCCAACCCCCAGCCCCTGTCAGCCCCAGATCATGGGCATGCTGGATGGGAATCCGGAACCTTCTCGTGAGGGTCAATCCCACAGTTTTACCACTGCGGCACCTTTCATTTTAAATAGGATCACCACCTCTCCTGAGTAGTTGTCAGCCTATTTTTGATCTTTGGCCTGGAAACTTGAAGAATAAAAAATACAGAATAAAGTTCAAGTGAGAGTACCCTAAAAAGGAATTTATATTAATGTTGCTTCAAACACACATCTTAGTTGAGAAAGCAAGAGATCAAAATCACTACTCTCCAAGGTAGGGAAGGAGCATGTTCAGAAATCTGGACTGAATTTGAAGCGAGGGCTTTTCGCAAGCAGAGAAAATAAAGCTCAATGTTAGGAGCAAACAAATGTGCTATTTCAAAAGATATAAAACAAGAAATCTAGAAATGGACAGAGCCCAGGAAATGGACCCAGATTCTTTTCATAAAGCCCTTCCAAGCTGTGTTGATTTATTTCAGCTTGACTAGAAACTGAACAAATTAGCAACAGTTTGTGTTTTACGAAATGCATAAAGAAATAATGCTATTATTCCAAGTGATACACTGAAAATGAGAAACTAGAGAAATTACTGCCATAGACCTTGGTGCACTCAACTGCCCTGCAGTGACACACACGCTCTCCCTGCCTCTGTTAAGGAGATAATGCCTTAAGACTCACTCTTATCTGTGAAATGCTCACTCTCCATACACCCTAGATTCATGCTCACATTCCAAACTGCCCATCTTCCTAGTGACAGTGTAAGACTGCTTTTAAGCTGAAGACCCTAAAAATGTTTATTGAATTCAAGTTACACAAATTTCAAAAAGTGGGTAACAATTTTTTTTTTTTTTTTTGGAGAGGTTTTTGCTATAGGGCGCGTGTGCTCGCCAGAAAGACAGAGAGAGACAGACAGAGAGACAGAAAGCGACCCTCCCCAGGGGGGATGACCATGCAGCAATCCCTTTTCCTCCATTCTCCTCTCGGGATCTTGGGCACACACGCACACGCGCCCGGCGTGAGTTTAAGCCGCTGGGTCGGGACTCGAACCACGGTCGACTACATGGGAGTCCAGTAACATAGCCATTACACTAACTGCTGGTCCCAAAAGTGGGTAACAACTTATAACTTAAAAAATTCTAAGTTTAAGAATATAAGGAAAATGCTCCAGCAGACCTACCAAATAAGTGATGAAATCATTCTTTAAATAAAGGAGTAAAAGACTCTCTTCTATTAAGCAATAAAGCTGACGATTATAATTTTTCACCCAAGAGCAATGAAAGGGCAGGAAAAAAATATATTTCACCGTGAAATATCAAAGAACAGAGATAAAGCAAAATGACCACAGAGTGGAGTCATCTAAAAAAATGTTATGGGATGTAACCCTCTAAATTCTTTTTTTTTTTAAAGAATTATTTTATTTAGCTTTATTTATTCATTTGTTTTTAAATTTGACCAGAGAGAGAGAGAGAAAGTGAGAAAGTAAGCCGCCAGGTCTGGGACTCAAACCACAGCCGGTCATGCGGGAGTCCAGCATGCTTAACCACCATGCCATCTGCTGGCCTCAGTAATCCTCTAAATTCTCACAGTTCGGTCTGTTAAACTTAAATGTAAATCAGAACCTTTCACAGATTTATGACCCCAGGAAATTGGTCATCGCTTAGGTACTAAATAAGTCAGTAGTGATCACTTTCTTAGAACTCAAAGGATAGCTGAGTTCATTCGGGCTCTTTGGCCAAGATTCTGCCCTCAGAAAAGCATGTAGCCACCTGACTTTTACAAGATACAACCAGTTTGCATCCAAAAGGGAAAGATCAGTCCTTTGAACCTTAAAAAAGAATGAGACAATAGTTTCCTCCAAGCAAACCAATTTTGTCAATCCTTGAATGCTTTTCCTAACAAATCCCTAAGCAACCTAATGGCATCTTGGCCCCCAGCTATCAGAGGATTGAAACAGGACAGTTAATTTGCCAAACTCCAAGACCTGGAATCTTAAGCCTATTAGGGAATAGGGGATTGATAAATGTTTGTTCAAAGAGTAAACACACATCAGAGCACAGCTGACTCAGTAAGATCCTAAATAAATGCTACTCTGTAGTGTAAGTGCAAAACTGAGATTTAGAAGACATTAAATTTGAAAGTTATTTTAAAATAGGATCCATCTGACAACTTGATCAGTGAAATAAAGTTCAATCAATACTACATGCTAAACAAGAAACAACACAGCTGGCCGACAACACTGCAAAGTTTGGAAACTCATTTTAAAACTCAGTTTGATTTTCCAAGCATGTTAATTTTTAAATATTGCTTCTATTTGCAACTATGAGTATCTACAAATACACCACACCTACAAGAGTATCAAATACGATACTTCCGAACCAGTACTATAACTAATCATAAGCCTATGAAGAATGGGCAGTAATGGAATAGCAGGATTAACAATCCCTTACTGTCTTGCACTCAAAACATGCTAATAAAAGATGACAATGAAAGGATTGTGAGTGCACCCAACCCTCAAGAAAAAAATTCATCATATTTAGTCTTCCCTTTTTAAAAAGAATTATTTATTTTATTCATTATCATTATTTTTTTGCAACTTGACCAGAGAGAGACGGAGAGACGGAGGGAAAGTGAGAAAGTAAGCTTGCTAGGCGAGAGAGAGAGAGAGAGAGAGAGAGAGAAAGTGAGAAGGTAAGCTGCCAGGCCCAGGACTCAAACCATAGTCAGCCATGGGGGGTCCAACACCTTAACCACCATGCCACCTGCTGGCCCCCATCATATCCACTTTTCTATAGAAGACAAATGAGGATCATCCCCAAAGGATTCACAATGTATTTCTCTGGATTGCCAGTTCTCCTACTTAAAATATTATTTGACTACATAACAATATTTTACATACATACCTTTTAAGGAAAACAAATTGAAAAAAATATATAGGATAAATGCACCAACAGTTGGACAGTTGGCCCTGTCAACAGGTTCTGCATCCACAGCAACCAACTCTGTTAGGGTGTCGCTAACATGTAGAGTATAGTTAGGCCTACAAGGACTGCGCATTAAACACGTATTGACTTTTTTCTTGTCAGTTCTCTCTAAACAATATACAGTATAACAACTATTTCCAAAGCATGTACATTCTATTAGGTATTAAAAATAATCTATAGGTGACTTAAAGTACGCGGAAGCATGTGTGCAGATTACGTGCAAACACTATGCTACTTTATATATGGGACTTCGGCACCCTCAGATTTTGGTATTGGGGAAGGGGTTCTGGAACCAGACTCCTTCAGACACCAAGGAATGGCTGCATTTAACATCTGTCGGGTCACCATAGACTTCTTGACGTATCTCCAACATATAGGCCCCATCCTCCAGGTTATTCTTATTTTAATCATTTGAAATTAAATTCAGTTCACCAGCATAAACTCAGAAAGCAACTTAGTGAGATAACATAACACCTTCTGAAACGTGTTAAAAACCCTAAAAACAGGTTTATGTGCCTTATAAACATCAGTAGTGTGCTATGCTCCCCCTATTGGCTAATATTCAAAATAACAATGAATTCCCCAGAGATTGCCTTTGAAGTGCTGAGGTTCAAAAGTAAGTTTGTGATTTTTGAATTTAAAAACATGAGCTGAATCAACAGTTGTAAGCAAAGCTGCCATGTAATGGTCAGATTCCATCAAAACAGGAAAAATTAAAGTTGACAAATGACAAAGACAAATTGAAGGGCAACAGAAAAAAAAAAAATGCTGAAGCCTTGAAACACTAAACAATGCAGAATTAAAGCCAAAAGCAGAGAACACCAAGAAACAGAGCAACATCCTTTAACTGACACAATGGCATGAAATCAATTTCATTTTAATAGCCCTTAAGGGGGTAAGAATTATTTCCCTGCCTCCTGTGCCAACCCCAAGCTGTTTCCTAAGGAAGCCAAGCGATGGTGATCAACAATGTCTGGAGAATTAATAAAAGAAATTAGGAATAAAGATCCGTATTAATTAATACAAGTCCGAGTTCTTTTTGTAATTATTTGGAATCAGTTTCCGAGGAACTGTAACTTGGCATCCCCATGAGTATATACAATCATTCAAATTATTCACAGATATTAATGTTTCACAAGAGATCTGTGTTCAGTTCTAATGAGAAGCTGAACAACAGGGAGCATGGACTGACTGTAGGCAAACCTAAGGGCAAACACACTGATGCACTTGCTGCTCTGCGGAGCAAGAAGGCCCGCTCTGAGTCAGAACAAACAGAAAGTTGGGCGTGCTCTAGGGCAGGTAACCTTCCCACAACTGTCTTACCTGCAAGACTGAAACACTGTTTATAGCATTTTAGCACGGAGGGGGTGAGAGGAGAAAGTGCGGCCGTGTCCTTAAGCACACAGGGTATCTGGCACACAGTACGGGTTCCATACACGTTAATTACCATTACCCAAAAAACAGGTGAGTTCGCGCCAAACAGTTTGCAGTCTCAAGTACCATGTCAGGAAGAGTGAAAGGTCTCGGCCTGTGTTTTTGCTACTTGTGAAGGCTACTCTCCCCTCCCAACCGCTCACTTCTCCGACGGGAGGTGGAACTCAGAAAACGCCTGACTCCCCATCTCAGTCATTCACTCCCACTACCTTTCCTATACGCCGTCGCCCTCTCGCCACCACAGGAATGGGGCAAGCGGCTCTGGCCAGGCGCGGTCCTCGCACCTTACACGTACTCGTGTCTGTCACTCGGTCCTCACAGCGACTCTCCGAGACCGGTCCCATTATTCCCATTTCACAGCTAGGGAAATGGAGCAATTTTCTTCTCCTAGGTTTCTGTGCAGACACCAAATCCATTCAGTTCTCCGCCAAGGTAACGCATGCCTGTTACGCCGGCTCTAAGTGATTCTGGAACGTGGGTCAAACGCCCTAATAAGAACCAGTCGGCAGATTCTTCTAGCAACAGCCCAAGACTGTCAAATTTGTCCTAGGCAAATTAACACACGGGGGAGCCGTCAAACTAGGCGGGGAAACGCACCTAAGTTAACCTGGGCGCGTTCTGACCTGGAGGACCCGGCCGCAGCGCGCGGCGCCGCCCGCAGAGCACCCCAGGGCGCGGCGGACTGGGAGCACGGCTCGCGTTGGCGCGCAGTCCGGGAGCCGCAGCCTCCCCACTGCAAATGAGCGCAAACCCACAACTAACGTTTCCACTGACGCTGTCACGCGCCCGCGGGGAAGTGGCCCGCGTGCCCCACAGGGGTCAGAAGGAAGAGCGAGCGCGGGCGGGCGAGCGTGGGGAACTCCTCCTCCGCACAACGCATCGTCCAGAGCGCTGACCACCCGGGCGGCCGCTGCCCTGCACCGCCCGCCGCGGGTCCCGGCTGCTCCGCGTAAACACCGCCCGACCTATGCCGCCCCAAGCTCGGGGGTCCCAGCGGCCAGAGCCACCCAGCCGCGAAGTGGGCACGGACAGCCCCCGCAGCTGCAGAGCCCGCGGCCCGGGCGGGTGCTGAGCCAGCGGCGCGGCCATGGGCGTCCCGCGCGGGCTGCGGGCACGCGGGGCCAGGCCGGCACGTACCTCGCAGGCGGCGTGTCAAGCGGAGATCCACCCGCAGCAAGTCGGAGGGAAGCAGAGGAAAGTTTCCCCGCCCAGCGCTCGGCGGCCGCAAGCTGGGGCAGCTGCTGTGCCGCAGCGCAGCTACGCCATCCGGACCCGCCGGGGACTTCTCCGCCTGCAGGGAGCTCCGGGAATCGCGCAGGAAAGCGGCCGGGCTGGAGAGCCGCCGGCGTGCCCCCCTCACTAGCAGGGAAGAGGAAAGTGCCGCTCAGCGTCCCCGCAGCCCTCGGTTACCCCCATCGGGCCGCTCCAGCGCACTCTCCCTTTACACACTCGCGGGCGGGGACGGGCAGGACGCCACAGCAATCAGCGCGCGGGGGGAAGGGCGCCTCGCCGCCGTCGTCCCCACCGGGGGCTCCGGGCCGCGCAGAAACTCCTCCTCCCGCCTCCTGCCTCCTCTCTCCTCCCCCTTGGCCTCCCCGGCTGATGGATGAGCCCCGAACGCGGCTCGAGCCTAGTTTCCCTTAGGGCCCTGGAGGCTGCGAGGAAGTGGAGAACGCTCGGGCGCGGCCGGACTCTGAGTGCCCTGGCTGGGGTGGCGAGTGGGGAGCTTCTGTCCTGGGGGGAAAGCGGGACACGGAGGCGCGAGCTACAGAGACTTGCACCCTCAAACTAGGTCCTTCAAACTTTCCAGGGCTCTCTGGCAGAAGTTGTTTTTTCACTTGGTTCCTTGATCCTGATATAAAAATGATAAAAACCTCAAGTAATCTGATCACGCCCTCATTCCCACTCCCTAGCACACATTCATCCTGCCCCTGTTTGTTATTTCCCAACCTCTAATCCCGCTTATCATCTCAAGATATGCTTGGTTGGTGGGCGCCAGCGGAGTTTTTGCCCTTTTCTCTAAATGAATACGCGTAAAGGAGGGAGGTCAGCTTTACTGGAGTCACCGAGGCTTGGAGCAATGTCAGTGGTGCAGCGTCCTTCCTTCCTGTGCCTTGAGTTGTGGGCTGCAAGAGCTGAATGCAGTAGCCAGAACACCACTTTGACACTCCTGTTTACACCTCGTTTTTCTATTACAAGGTGGACCTAAAGAAGGGACACACTGCGTTACAAATAGGCAGGTGAAAAGACCATGGCGTGACTTCGGTTTCAGAGAACAGACTTCCGGTCCCGACTTGGCCATTAGACTAACCGGGATCTGGCAGAAAGGCCTAAATTCTTCAAGACTCGGTTTCCTCTTCTGTAACATGAGGGGTTTGGGCTAGAGACCTCTCTCAATTCTAAAGTGCCATGGTCCTAGGCTTTTCATATGTAAGAAAGTGGAATGAAGAGGTTTCTTACATTGTGACCTATATTATCTACTTGGAAAATGGTATTGGAGTCCCTTACTTGGAGAGAGCAGGAATATTTTTCATCCTCTTTATGTTGTATCTATATCTAGAGAATGTACCAAATTGGAGATTTACTCACAAAAGTCAAATGTCGTTGATCACCTAATTTACTATAAAAACCTTCTCAATAAACTATTTCTTCCTTATTTATTGAGCACCAACTATGTGAGAGACTTGAGCTAGCCATGGGGAATATAAAATAGGCATAATTGGCCAGCTGGTGATATGGATCCCACATGACCAATTGTGTTGTTGAAGTTCTGGATCTGGTGGCTTGAAAACACGTACCTGGGGCGTGTACCTGTGTGCCCACAATCCCAAGAGGAGACTAGAGAAGGAATTGTGGCATGGCCATTCCCCAAGGAAGTTGCTTTCTCACTTTCCATTTCTCTGTCTCTCTCTCTCTCTCTCTCTCTCTCTCTCTCTCTCACTGGCAAGCACAGGTATCCTCTGGCAATTGTTTAAAAAAAGGTGTAATAGGCATAGTATCCTGAGGGAATGAACAGTCGGAGTGCAGTGGTTAGCCTCCGCCCTTACAGAGTAGTCTAAGGCCTTAACATTTCACCTAGACTGAAATGACATAGTATTCATGCCTCCAGTTATCAAGTTTTAGTTTCAAGTGCAGACATGAACACTTGAACAGGGTGTGAGTATTTAATCCCACATTTAAATGTATCAATCATGTTGAGGCATTCAACATAAAATGCCACAGCAGGAAGGAGAGACCGAGTTCTACAATAGATGAAGTAGAGTGTCTTGTCTTTACAGTTATGAAGTGAATATTCTCAGCAGAGCCAGACTCACAATTGTGGCCTTCAACACGCATGGAACCATTCCTCTGCCCCAGACCAAGCACTAGACATTTCATACGCCTGAACACATCTGCTTCTCACAGCCCAGAAAGACTGTACAAACAGAGGCCTTCCAACTTTCCAGGGTAGTATCGGTAATAAGTGAGAGGCCAGGATTCAAACTCATCTATCCATCTATAGCTCCGAGCCTACATCTTCAATCACCAGGCTCTACTAACTGTCACTAACCACTTTACAGACTGGCAACATTAAAAGATTGGGATTTTTTGGTTTATTTTTTACTACCAAAACTACTTAATTAGTTTCAGTAAATGATATGGAAAAGCACAAAAAATTATATCAGTATTTCCAAAACTAACAATGTCTACAGAGGTGCCTTTCTTTCCACGTCTTTACACTACCGTGTGATATTATCAGCAGAATTCAGACACCTGAAGCATAGAGCAAGGGCTGAAAATAAACTTACTGGTTCCTGAGCAAAATTCTAAGAGAGGGTTACTCTACCTTGTATTAATGACAATATTATCTGATTTCCAAGGGAATGAGTCTTTTCCTTTCATTGGTTTCTTATGATTTAAGACTATGTTCCAGTGACATGATTTCTATAAGATACTAGCTTCCTGGCATCCCAGTCATTTGATATTTGTTCTGTTTTTGTTGTTGTTGTCATAGTTGTTTTTTCAAAAAAAAAAAAAAAAGTAAAATAAAGAGGTGCACTTCATCTCACTTGCATAGAGAATATTTGACAGCAAAGAACCTCAGTGATTTATTAAGGTTGTGTTCTCACAAGAAGCTACCCCTCCTATAGGTGTGGACCCACAAGTTTAGGATGACTCATGGTTAGTGGCATGTTTCAAGATTCTGTTGATTAGCAGACAACTGAACGAATTCGTAATAACCTGTTTATGTCACTAATGCCAGACACTGGATCTATCCTAGTTCCTCACAGAAGCAAACTGTTCATTAGGAACATCGGGGCTGGCTCAGTGGTGCAGTGCTCCAGTGATGTCAGATCCACAGGAAAGATCAGGGTTCAGTCCTACAGTCAACCTGGGCACACAGATCCCCAGTCTTGTGTCCTGCCGGGTGGTCACAGGATGAGACCCTGTTGAGGGCGAGCTGTCCAATTGGTTCTCCCTTTTTAAAAAATTTGCCGTAGGGTGCATGTCACCAGACATTGTGGGGGTGCATGTGTTAAGAGTAAGAAAGCACTCCCTCAGAGGATAGCCACACCACAATCCTTGCTTCTCTATTTTCCTTGGGATCTTGGGCAAACACACCCATGTACCCAGCATGTTTCTCAATCTAACAGGTTCAGGACTTGAACTGTGCAGTCAGTCATGTGGGCTCCAACCGTCTTAACCACCATGGCACCAGATGGCCCTGTCGCTCCTTTTTAACAAGTTTTAATATAGTACTTAGCACATACTTCACATTTTATCCACTTTAATTTATTAAACCCTTATAACAGCTCTATTATCTTTATTTTGTAGATCAGAAACGGTACAGAGAGAGGGTGGGTAACCCGCCCAGGCACACACATCCAGCAAGTGACAGAGCCAGGAAGCAGAGGCAGGTGGCTTGGCTGAGAGTCTGCTCTGAACCTCTTGCAGCGTCCTGCTACACGTGACTGTGAGAACCCATTCACTCACAGACAGAAAGCTTCAGTTTTAAAGCGCAGTTCTTTACAACTTTCAAAAGTTAAAAACAAAAGTTTGTTTAGAAGAAATATTACCCCACCACCACCACTTAAAAATAGATTCCTTTCACCCAGTTAAGGACACTATCTTAAAGTTTGTCCAATACAGCCAATAGCTTAGAAGCAATTGCACAACTCCTCTTAAGAATGTGTGACAGAACATGTACCAAATGTTCCTAAAGGGCTGTGACAGGACGCCGGTCTACCAGCGACAGCATGTGCTCTTATTTTCTGCTCAGTTGACCTATTATTACAGACAGGTTTACAATTTTATTGCTAAAGTTCACGCATAAAGATTTCAGTTCATGGATGTAGGTGTTTTAGCTATCATCATAATCTAAGGCCATAATCTAAAGCCCTATTTTCTATATTTACATCCAAGATTAGAATTTGGTCTTCAGTGATAAAATTTGCAGCTGGTAAGTTTTAAATTAATGAGGTAAAAAATGCTCTCAGATGAACCTGTATGCGGAGCAGAGTTCAAAAGAGACACCTGACTGGAGCCTGCGGAATTCCACGGAGAATTCGGAAATATAAATCCAAAGCAAATTCCTTAAGGTAACCATGAGTTCCTGCAAACTCGCCATTTCCTCTGACCGGTCAGGAACCTCCAATGGAGGTTTCCACAATACACCTTCAATTTCCCTCTCAGCAGGGATTCTGACAAAGCAGGAAACCTCAACCCTTCAAAGTGACAGCAAAACCAACTGAGACGCTGTGATCTGAGGCTGCTAGGGGGTGTGTGGCAGAGCCTTGCTCTCTGCATCAGGAGCCAGGATTCCCAAAGGAGAGCTCTGCCCTCATGTCCCTCTCCATAGAGCTACTTGCCTCCCTGCAGGCAAGTAGCCCCCCACCCTGCTTTTGCTCTTCTGAGGGGTTGTTTATGGGGTTTTGTTCTGGAGAAGGAGAAAAAAGATTATAAATATGAAATGTTATTTTGTTCTCCAGGAGACCAAAAAAGACCAGAGATACCCAGGATAGATAGAGAGATATATATTTTTTTAATTTTGCCAAAGGGGGCCAGCAGGTGGCATGGCAATTGAGGTGCTGGACTCCCACATGGCCAACCAAGGTTTGAGTCCTGGACCTGGTGGCTTGCTTTCTCGCTTTCCCTTTCTCTCTCTCTCTGTCACTCTCTCTGGTCAAATTATAAAATAATTATGATAACAAATGGAAATAAATACTTATTTTTACAAATTGTGCCAAAGGATGTATGTACTCATTGGAGAGAAAGTGAGAAAGCACTCCCCATGGGGAATGGTCACATACCAATTGTTTCTCAATTTCTGCTCCTTTTGGAATTTTGGCACATACACACACACACTCAGTGTTTTTGTCAAGCCACCGTGTCCAGGACTCGAACTATGTAGTTGGTTCTAGTCACTTTAACTACCATGCCACCAGCTGGCTCCAGGATGTATATTAATATATGTACATGTTACAAATATCAGCCTGTAACATAATAATTAATATAATACTAATAAGACAAGATGATCTTAGCTCTGCTTGTTTCATAATAAACATGTATTATTGTTGCCCAAAATCATGAGATGATTTTTCCTTTTTATTTATTTTTTCTTTTATAAAGGTAGAATTAAAATAACCAAACGTCTTAGGATCACTAGATCGTTAACAAAGATCCAAATACTGATCATTTGTTTACCAGCTAAGCCTTGATTTCAGTAATAACTCAAAAGCAATACCAGTTTATAACAGCAACAAAAAACGACATATGTACATCACTACTCATTCTGAGTTGAAGCTGTGTGGTATCTCATCCAAATAGTTTACAATACTTGCAAATATTAACCAACAGAACATCAGGGAAATGCCTTATTCCAAAAGTCAATCTTTTCCTTCTTAATGTCCTTGATACTCAGTTAACAGCCCCCAAACCAAACAAACAAATGAAACAATTGATTACCTTCACTTTTACAAACACAAGAAATGCTGAAATGCTACGTCTAAAAACATTTGAACTTTAAAATTATTTTCTATTGTTATCACACTATATTAAGCTCTTATTCTTTCCAATGCCCTTTTATAAAATTTATTTCCGAACATACTTGGGGACCAGCTGGTCCTATGGTGGTTAAGGCAGCTGGATCCCACATGGCCCACGGCACTGTTCCAGTCCCAGACCTGGCGGCTTGAGAAGCAAGTCAAGCGCTTGTGCATGTGTGCTCCAAATCCAGGAGAATAGGGGAGAAGGGATTGTGGCTAGGCCAGCCCCCCTGGAAGGGGCCGGTACTTTCTTTCCCTCTCTGTCTCTCCAGCGAGTGCATGCACCCTGTAGTTTTTTCTAATTGAAAATTGACATGTTCATGTATTTGCTAGAAAATCACCTGCTAGAGCATTTCTGTTGTTAAAAGTTAATTTACTTCTTTCATGGGGCAAGGGTCCCCTCGATAGGGTCTTCAGGCCTCGATTCTCCTTACAACCTTGCAGGCAGCGGGAGCATGGGCACCCCCCCATTGTGTTAGGCAGGCCTGGGACATAGAGCCAGAGCTTCCCCTTAGGCCTCCATCATCACCCAGCAGTCTCCCTGCTCTCCGCACCTCTGCAGCTGGGCCCTACAACATCTCTTTAGCTCCTCCTCTATGCTTTTAACAGGTAACCTGAGGAGAAAAAGAGCTTCTCAATTTATATTCTTTGGGATTCAGGAATGAGGTAAATAAGAAATTTGTTTTGATTTGGTATTTTTTGTTTTATTAATACTGTAATCCTTTTTTTAAAAGTTAAATTTATTCCTGGTAGAGAGCACACGTACACATGTGCAAGAGAGAGAGAAACACTCTCGACAGCGTCTTGTCACACCATGATCCTCCTTCCCCAGCCCTCCAGCGCATCAGGCTCCTTGGTGTGTGTACCCACCAAGTGTGTTTCAGGTCGGCTGGGCCAGGGACCCAAACCCCAGCATGCAGTCAACCACACAGCTTCTGGCTTCTGGCCCTGCACTTCAGTGTGCTACTGACTGTTTGGTCATTTTTTTTTTCAAAATGATGCAAATCGTTAGTTTCACCTGCGTATTTGAAGACTTAAAGACTTTATTTTATCATTGCTTATAAGTTTCATAGTGTTTGTTTGTTTGTTTGATTTAGAGCACATGTGCTTCACCATACATATATAGTGAGGCAGAGAGGACCAGCAGGTGGCATAATGGTTACGTCGCTGGACTCTGACATGATCATCCACAGTTTGAGTCCTGGACCTGGTGGCTTAAAACTCATGCAGGGTGCAAGTCCGTGCATGGCCAAAATTCCAAGAGGAAAATGGAGGAAAAGGGATTGAGGTGTGGCCATCCCCCCTGGGGGGGGGGGTGACTTCTCCCAGCAAGCACACTTGCCCTATAACAAAAATCTCTTTAAAAAAATTAAAATGCAAAACTTCTAGTCACAGAAGCATTGATTGACACAACAGGAAAGACAGAAAGAAATTGGCTAGCCAATCTTTATTTTATAATTATTATTTTTTTAATTTGCCAGAGAGCATGTATACCCATTGCAAAGAGACAGAGAGAAAGAAAGAAGGAAAATGAGAAAGCACTCCTCATGGAGGACAGTCACACCGCAATCCCTTCCCCTCCATTTCTCCCTCCTGGGATTTTGGGCTTACACATACATATGCCCAGTGTGGTTTTCAAGGCTCCAGATTTGGGATTCAAATTGCAATGTTGGCAATGTGGGATCCAGCTACCTTAACCACCATGTAACCAACTGGCTCACTAACCAAATGATTTTAAATTTTTATTTATTCATTCATTTACCTTTTTTAATTTGACCAGAGAGAGACACAGAGAAAAAGGGAGGGAAAGTGAGAATGTAAGCTACCAGGTCTGGGACTCAAACCGTGGTCAGCCATGTGGGAGTGTCCAGCACCTTAACCACCATGCCACCTGTTGGCCCCTCACTAACCAAATTTTAACAAAAACTTTAAAAAATTGGTAGATTGGATTGAAAAATGGTATTAGGGCTTAGTAAGTATAGACAACAGTGTTTTTCCATTTGAATCTGTGTCTTTATCAGCTAGGACTGTTTCTAAAAGCCAAATTCCAGGCCAACCAGTGACATCTGGTAAAAATGGCTAAATCCCAATGGCCAACTGCACATTTCAAGTCCTGGACCTAATGGCTTGAAAAATACACTGGGTGCATGTGCATGCATGCCAACATCGCAAGAGGAGATTGGAGGAGATGCTTTCTCATTTTTCTCTCTGCTTCTCTCCAGCAAGCATGTGCCCTCTATAGCAAATTAATTTTTTAAAAATAGTTCATACACGGGTCAGTAGGTAGCATAGTGTTTAAGGCCCTGAACTCCCACACAGCCAACTGTGGTTCGAGTCCCAGACCTGAAAGATTGAAAATCATGCTGGGCACATGTAGGTGCATGCCCAAAATCCCAGTAGGAGAATGGAGGAAAAGGGATTGTGGTGTGGCCATTCCCCCCTGGGGGGGGGGGTGATTTCTCACTTACCCTCTGTCTGTCTCTCTCTGTCTCTCTCCAGTGAGCACACACACCCTATGACCAAAAAAAAAAAAAAAAAAAAAAAAAAAAAAAAAAAACAAAACTTAAAAAAAGTTCATACGTTATTAATGTTTGAAGAACATAATATAAAATGTTTAATTAAAATTTTCCCAAGCAATTTATGCTGCTTCCCTGGAAGATGTTAGCAGCTTCTTCTTTTTTTAAAGAATTATTTTATTTATTTATATATTTACTTATTTATTTTAATTTGACCAGAGAGGGACAGAGAGAGAGAGAAAGTGAGAAAGCAAGCTGCCAGGTATGGAACTCAAACCGAGGTTGGCCATGTGGGAGCACAGCACCTTAACCACCATGCCACCTGCCAGCCCAGTAGCTTATTTCATGTATCCAAAAACCAACCAATGGTCACTGGAATGTACTAAGCTATATTAAAAGGTGAACGATACATACAGGGATAACAGGAAATGTAAGAAGAAGATCACTACGAAACAGGAAAGTCTTGTACTTTAACTCTCTAATGAGACTATTAAGTGCTAGAGGACTTGAGATGATTCTTGCTCTGGAATTATCAGGGAAAGGTAAAAAGTGAGCTTAGGATTCAGTGGATGCGGAGAATGGAAGAACACATGAACAGCAGTGGAGGATTTTGCAACTCAACAGCAGGAGTGCCTGAGAGACTGGTCTCAAGGAAGAAGCTAGAGTAAGGTGATTATTCACCTTCCCCTAAGAGATCACAAGGACCTCACATGTTTATCTCCATTTTCATAAGAAACCAAACCTTCTGAGTCATCCCTTGTCACTTGGATTCATATCAGTATGGCTTGGAACATCTCCTAACTTGATTCCGTCTTTCTATCCTTCCAACCCCTTCCGATTTACCCTATGAAACTTAGAACAAAACAACAGTAAAAATCACTTATATCTTCCACCTCTGGAAAACTCTGGCCTTTCAGTTCCTTGACCATCTAAGCTCCACCCTGCTTCCTTCACCTAGTATCATGGTCACATGCAGGTCATTTCCATTAGTAATAACTGCCCCCTGCCCCAGTCTCAATTTCAAGCATTCCTCTCTAACCACCAGTCCCTATCTTTCTAACTCATTGCTTCCAATATCTCGGGTCCAGGTCCAACAATTCTTTGACCCCCACCTAGATCTCTAATCCACTGACCCTACTACTTTTTTTCACTATCTTTAACCATTACTGACCTCATTTTAAATTGATGATTATAGGACTGGCCCAATAGCCTGGTGGTTAAGAGAGTTGGTTCCCAGGTGGCTGACCATAGTTCGAATCCTAGTCTCAGTGGTTTGAAAAACACTCTGAGAATGTGTGGGTGGGTGTCCACAGTCCTGACAGAATGGAGAAATGGAGAAGAGATTGTGGCATGACCACTGTCTATTGGTGGAAGTTTTCCTTCTCTCCCCTTCTCTCTCTGGAAAGCACACATGCCCTCTGGCAATAAATACATTTATTTACCTATAATTCCCAATGATCCTTACTGCTACTCAGCAATCCTATTATGTTTTCCTTGTCAGCTCAGTCTGTCACTTTCTGAAAAGTCTATTTTACTTCTCAGCTTTCCTCAAATCAATACCTTCTTCCTCCTTCTTAAACTCACCATCTTCCTTCTTATTTACTCAAAATACTGAATCCCTTAAAAGAAAATATGCTTCTTCCCACCGCTACATCTGCCGATTACCTATCTGTTCCCTGCCCTGCCTTCTCTCTTTTCACTCGGGATGAATTGGCCCTATGCCCTCCATCTGTGCATTGGATTCTATTCCTTCACTACTCAAGGGTTTTCATCCTGTAGTAATTTCCTTTCTCCTGCATCTGCAGATATCTCTCTTCCCTGGATCATTCCTACCAACTTATAAACAAATTATAGTATTTTTCTTTCTCTCTAATATTTCTCATTTAAAAAAAAAATCTTACGTGGCCTCACATACCTACCTAGCCCCCATCTCTCTACTCCCTTTGTAACAAAACTTCTCAAACAAGATATTTACATTCATTGCCCATGCTTCTTCACCCATTTTCCCCTCAACCAGATCCAACGAGACTACTTTTGTCAGTCACGTTGTGGCCAGGTAAGTGGTTGATTCCCAAGTATGTATTCATTTTGTTTTGTTTCGATGATAAGAGTGCATATGTGCGCATGAGAGAGAGAAAGAGAAAGAGAGAGACAGACCCTCAGTGAGGTCTTATTGTGTCCTTATTCCCTTTCCTCAGGCCTTCCAGCTCCTCAGAACCTTGGGCACCCACACGCCCATGGTTAGCATGTTTTCAAGCCCGCCTAAGGATCATTTGGCTTCCAGCCTTGGAGGGCACTTGCATTACCACCATGCCACAGCGATTTGGCCCAAGTCCAAGTTTCCATCTTACTTAACTGCTTGATGGATTAAGAACCAGGAGATCACTCTCTCCACCTTGAAACACTGCATTTCACTGCAGGATAAGGAGCATTAACAGGGGACCAGCAGATGGTGTAATGGTTATATCAGTGTACTCCCATGTAGTCAACCACAGTTTGAGTCCCAGACCCAGAGTCTTGAAACTCACGCCAGGTACATGGGCATGCGTGCCCAAAATCCTGAGAGGAGAATGGAGGAGAAGGGACTGTGGCATGGCCATCTCTGTTGGGGGGGGTAATTTCTTGCTTTCTGTCACTCTGTCTCTCCAGTGAGTGCACATGCCCTATAGCGGAAAAAAAAAAAAAAAAAAAAAAAAAGCTGACTCTTCTTGCACTGTTCTTGGTCCTCTTCTCTGTTGAGACTCTAAGGTGTTATCATGCAGACTCATTTTTAAAAATGTATTACACATCAATAATTCTCAAAGTCTTAGCTCTAATTTGGACCTCTCCCCTGAACTTCAAACTGGTGATTTATTTGGTTGTCTTTCCAACATCCCCACCTTAAGGTGCACGTACTCGCCGAAAAGGGAGAAAGAGAGAGAGACAGAAATAGTGAGAAGGAAAGTGAGAAATCACCCCCCCAGGGGAGATGATCATGCTGTAATTTCTTTTCCTCAATCATTATCCTGGGATCTTGAACATGTACGCACACATGCCCAGTGTGAGTTTCAAGCCCCCAGGCCTGAGACTTGAACTGCAGTCAACCATGTGGGAGTTTAGGGACATATTCCCTATGTCATCTGCTGGCCCCAGGACTGTGGTTATCTTTTTTTAAAATTATTTTATTTAACTTTATTTATTATTATTATTATTTTCACATGAGTTTTGCCAGAGAAAGACCGAGAAAGAGAGAGAAAAGCAAGCCATCAGGTCTGGGACTCGAACAATGGTCAGCCATGTGGGAATTCCAGCACCTTTACCACCACACCACTTGCTGGCCCCAGGACTGTGGCTATCTTAATTAGCACTGTACTCCCTTCTTAGCATAATGTCAGCATCCAGTGAATAACCATAAACAAATTAATGGATGGCTTCATTCAAAAGGTAGATACCCACAGATGAGAAAGGAAGACAATTACTGAAGTTTTGCCACAGCTCCTGAAGGAGATGCACCTCTAGGGGGTCAAGAAGTGACTGATGCAAGGGCTTTGGGTGTTATGCAGGCCCCGACTCAGGAGGCAGCAGAATGCATCTGACTTGGAGGAACTGGGACCTATTTGTCCAGGAAGGAAGCAAGTATGCAGTATAAACAGCATGAATGAAGTTTGATATGGAAGCCAGAGGGTCTACCATGGGAAAGGGGCTTCCTGATCCTGGTCAGACTTGTTAACAGAGAGTCGATGACCCCATCCCCCAAGCAAGAGCAAATGGGCCTGCCGACTACAGTTAGCCGAAAGGAAAGAAAGGCTCAGTACCTACTCAGAGTAGGGCTGCTCTATGATGCGTTGCCATATCACTCTAATTTTGATCTTATAATATTGGACAGATAAAAATCTCTCAGGACCAGTAGATGGTGTAATGGTTACATTGCTGGACTACAGCCTGGTGGCTTAAAACTTAGACCGGACATGTGTGCGTGTATTCCCAAGATCCTAAGAGGAGAGTGGAAGAGAAGGGATTGTAGTGTGGCCATCCTCCTGTGGGGGGTGATTCCTCATTTTCTGTCTCTCTAGCAAGCTCATGTGCCCTATAGCAAAACTCTCTTTAAAAAAAAAAGTCTCTCACACTGCCATATTCATGCTGGCTACTAAAGGCACTGATGCCAGGAAGGGAGAAAGAAATGAGTCTTAAAGACTTTGGCTCCTTCCCAAGTGAGAGAGGAAGGAAGCACCATTAACTTAGGCGGTCCTCTCCCTTCCCACTTAGAGAGGACAACATCCTTCCTTCTTTGCCTCTGACCTTCCACCCTTCACAGTCCTGCTAGCATGGCTGAAACTTTCTTTAGAATGCTAAACACCTTCAGTCCTGTTTTACATATCAAGCAAACTATTCAAGTCCTATGTTAAAACAAATAACAACAAACTGGAGACTGAGACAGGAGGATAGTGACATAGGGAGACCTTTTTTTTTTAAAAAAAAAAAAAAAGAATCAAAAGCTTCATAGGGTTTTTTTGCATTCCGTATGTTTTTTTGTTCTCACTCTTTTTCTCTTCTCTTTTCACTGAATTTTCTCCTGTGTCTTCGTTTGAGTTGTTACAACAGAAATACATAGACTGGGTGACTAACAGCAAATATTCGTTTGTTGTATTTTTGGAGGCCGAGAAATCCAAAATCAAGATGACAGTCACTGGGGACCAGTTTTCTGGTTCACGGATGGCCATCTTCTCGCCCTGTCCTCACATGGCAGAAGGAATGAGAAAGCTCTCTGAGGCCCCTTTTATAAGGGTGCTAACCTCATTCATGAGGGCTCCACTCTCATTTCCCCAAATACCATTTCCTAATACCATCACATCATGGCTTAGAATTTTCTCTTCTCTTCTCTTCTCTTCTCTTCTCTTCTCTTCTCTTCTCTTCTCTTCTCTTCTCTTCTCTTCTCCTCTCACCTCCCCTCCTCCCCTCCCCTCCCCTCTTCTCCCCTCCACTCCCCTCCCCTCCCCTCTTCTTCTCTCCTCTCCTCTCCTTTCTCTTCTCCTCTTCTCTCTTCTCTCCTCTCCCTTCCTCCCCTCCCCTTTCCTCTCCTCCTCTCCCCTCCTCTCCCCTCCTCTCCTCCTCTTCCCCCTCCTCTCCTCCTCTCCTCTTCTCTCTCCTCCTCTCTCCCCTCTATTCTCTTTCTTCCTTTTTTATTGCCAGACATAAGTGGAGAGACAAAGACAGAGAAAGAGACAAGGCACTCCCCCCCCCCAAAAAAAAGGAACATGGTCATGCTGCAATCCCTTCTCTCTTCTCTTCCATTTCTTCACCCTGCTGAATGTTCGCAACACTACTATTTAAAATAACGATAATAAATTAGTGAATTTCATAGTACTTCCCCTTTCTATGAGTTATTCTCCAGTCTTTCATTGTACCAAATATCCTTGGAACTTCACTGAGTATACTTTCAGCTTACAAAGTTTGAGGACAGAAAGACCTCACTGTGAATGTTGAACTCTAACTTTGCACTTGACCCGGGGTACTCTCAGATTTCAGTCAGTTGGGTAGACATACCTTTCAACTCTTTTTCCTCAAGGAGTTAGCGTATGTCTCTTTTTAAATTTTTAATTTTTGATAAAAAAAAGACAGACTGAGGCCCCCAAAATAGTTCTTCAGATATTTGACTTTTCTTAAATAACTCCAGGTTCAGCTCAGCTGGAATTTCGAGTGTTGCCTGAGTGCACTTATAGATCTGACTCCTTGCATTTCTCTTTCTTGTATTTTTCACTAGCTGATATTTCAGCTAAGAAGACTGTCTTTCAGGGGAAGATATAATGGTCTTTTCAACAGAACTCTGTAGCTCCCCTGCTTTCATAGGTATTGTAAAGTCGAGCTGTAGCCTGCTGGGGAATCATGCCGCTCTTGGACAATTATATGGCAGGGAGGCAGCGTCAGCATATTCTGAGGAACGCCAACTGGACTTGGGAAGGAGGTATATTAGCTGGAAAGTGTGATAGGCCTGAAAAGCTGTTTTGTTGGAAGGTTTTGTTGTCTTTAGGAAACCTCATGTAGAAACACTAGGAAAGCATCATGTCCCAAGGGCTTGAATGTAGCACAGCTCTGGTGACTGCGTATTTTCTTTGTATAAATTGGTTCATTAAGCTCAAACCAACCTCATAATTACATGATTGTGACAAGATTAACTGAATGGACAATCCAAATGTCCTGAAGGTCAAGTGAGGGGCCCTCTGTCCAATAATACTTTTACCCTTCAGTTATTTTTAGGCAGGCTTGGTGAGAATGCTGTGCAGCCGTGCAGAGGATTACTCACGCTGTATTCCAAGAACTGTTGATTACTATTGTGTGGGCAGAAATACGCACAAGTTACCATACCTAGGCACAAAATAGAAGATTGATCTTCGAGGAAAAAACAAAAACACATTTTGTTTATAAGAAATCTTCAAAATGCAGAAAAATGCAAAGAATGTAACAACCAAGTATCAACACCCAGAATTGATCATTGTTAACATTTTGACAAATTCTTTGTCTTTTCTGTAAGAAACAAAACATTACATATAAAACTGAAGACCCAGGACCAGCAGATGGCATAAGGACTAGGTCTCTCTCTATACACCCACATGGCCAACTGTGGTTTGAGTCTCAGACACAAAGGTTTGGAATTCATGCTGGGCACATGTGTGTGCATGCCCCAAATCCTGAGAGGAGAATAGAGGAGAAGAGATTGCAGTTAGGCCATTCCCCATGGAGGATGGCTTCTCACTTTCTGTCTCTCTGTCTCCTTGGCAGTGCACATGCCCTATACAAAAATCTCTCTTAAAAAAATAAAAAAAAAAAGAAGAAAATATCATTTGAGTCTGTTCTTCTTTCTACCGTTAGAAACAACGTTTAAATGAACAGGAAACCCTTGTACCTGTCTCTCAGTTCACATGTATAAAATTTCCCTTGCCTGTGATATACAACCAGAAGTGGAATAGTAGGGTGGAAAGGTAAAACAATGAATTTTACAGGTCTTGCCAACATCCACTCCACGGGGGTTGTATTAATTTAGATTTTCTCTGATGGAGTGAGGCATTGTACTTTTCCATACCCCCACAAAAACTTGATACTGTCAGGCTTTCCAAAACTTTTAATCTGAACAGTGATTTGCTTTCCCTGACTCCTAGTAAAGTTGAACATGGTTTTGCATGTTAGTTAACCACCCAGTTCTCCTCCCTATGATACTTGTTCAATTTCTAGACAGAGCAGATAGGAAAATAAATGTAAGGGGAATATTGGTGAGATGATGGTCAAAAGATACAAGTTTCTATTACAGAGGAAGGATAAGTTTTCAAGATTTACCTCACTGCTCAGTGACTAAAGTTAATGATGAACTGTGTATTTTAAAATTGTTAAGAGGGTAAGGCTCAGGGCCAGCAGGTGTCATGGTGGTTAAGGCACTGGACTCCCACATGGCTGATCATGGTTTGAGTCCCAGACCCAACAGCTTGAAAATCACGATGGGCATGTGTGTGTCCAAAATCCTAACAGGAGATTTGAGGAGAAGAGACTGCAGTGTAGTTATCCTCCCTGGGGGATGATTTCTCACTTTCATTCTCTGTATCTCTCTCTGGCAAGTGCATGTGCCTCAAAAACCTAAAAGAGAGAGGAAAAGAGAGAGAGAAGTTCAAATGTTCTTACCACAAAAAATAAATGTGTAAGAAAACAAATGTGGGACCAGCAAGTGGCATGGAGGTAAAGGTTTGGTTAAGGCTCCTGTGGGTCCATTATGATACCAGTGTGCCAACTCCCAGCTCCTTGAAAAACATTCCAGGTGTGTGAGCATGCATACCCAAAATCCTGAGAGGAGAATGGAGAAGGGACTGTGCCTTGGCCATCCTCTCCGGGGGGTGATTTCTCACTTTCTCTCTTCCTCTCACTCTCTCTCTATCCTGTAAGCACACGTGCTCTATAGAAAGAAAAAAAAAGAGAGAGAGAGAGAGAAACCAGCAGTGGCGTAATGGCTATGTTGCTGGACTCCCATGTAGTTGACCGTGGTTCGAGTCCCAGACCTGGTAGCTTAAACTCATGCCGGGCACGTGTGCATGCATGCCCAAGATCCTGAGAGGAGAATGGAGGAGAAGGGATTGTGGCATGGCCATCCCCGCTGGGGGGTTATTTCTCACTTTCTGTCTCTCTGTCTCTGTCTTTCTGGCGAGTGCATCACTCTATAGTAAAAACCTCTCAAAAAAAAAAAAAAAAAGAGAGAGATAACAAATATGTTAATTATTTCAATTTAATCATTCCACATTATACATATATTAAAACATCACATTGTGCCCCATAAAAAAATGTACAATTACTATTCATTAGTTAAAATTTTTTACAAAATACCTTTTAAATGTAGTTTTTCAAAACGCAGTAAGGCCAAAAAAATATTTTTGACAGATTTTTGCTATAGGGTGCGTGTGCTTGCCAGAAAGACAGAAAATGAGGCACGTATGCCCAGCGTGAGTTTCAACCTCTCAGGTTCAGGACTCAAACCGTGGTCGACTATGTGGGAGTCTAGCAACATAACCATTATGCCATCTGCTGGTCCTAATGCCAAAATTTTAACATGTAAGTAATTAATATTTAAGCTAGTACCTTATTTTTTTCATTTTTGAATAAAATAACTGTTTTAATTTCTCTTGAAACAAATAAAAATAAGCTTATTACATGTGATAACAGTGTAAGTATCATCAGTGACCAACCCACTGTTTGGCAAATAGTGAGTTCTCAGAAAATATCTGCTGAGTGAATAAATAAAAGAAATAAGACATGAGGTAATTCCAGAAACGGTATTTGTATTTTACTTATTTATTTAAGTATTTTGCTTAACAGAGTGAGTCAGTGAGAGAGAAAGTGAGAGATCACCCTCCAGGAGGGAGGGCCACACCACAACCCCTTCTCCTCCATTTTCCTCCTGGGATTTTGGACATTCATTCACACATACCCAGAGTGATTTTCTTTTTCTTTCTTAGGTTTTTCCAAAGGGGGTATGTGCTTGCTAGAGGAAGAAAGAGGGAAAATAAGGAATCACCCATCAGGGGGAATGGCCATGCCTCAATGCTATCTCTTCTATTCTCCTCTGGGGGTTTGAGGAATGTACTCACACGTGATTGACATGTTTTTCAAGTCTCTGGGTTTGTCTAGAATTCAAATTACAGTGGGCCATGTGGGAATCCAGTGCCTTAGCTACCACACCACCTGCTGGTCTCAGGGAAAGGGCATTTTTAAAATAGTGCTCTGGTAAAGAGAAAACTATACATGGGACCAGTAGATGGCATAATGGTTACCTTGCTGGACTTCCACATAGTCGACTGCAGTTCGAGTCCTGGACCCAGAGGCTTAACACTCAGGCTGGGCACGTGTGTGTGTGTGTGTGTGTGTGTGCCCATAATCCCAAGAGGAGAAGGGATTGTGGTGTGGCCACCACTCTCCCGGGGGGAGTGATTTCTCACTTTCTGTCTCTCTGTCTCTCTTTGTCTCTCCAATGAGTGAACACACCCTACAGAAAAAAAAAAAAAAGAGAGAGAGCAAGCTATATACTAAAAAGTTTTAAGTAAACAATCAATACTTATTTCTCTTTTAAGTTTATTTCTTTATTTCATCAAAAAGATAATGACAGAATGATAGAGACAGAGGACCAGGCAGGGTTAACAGAGTCCTCATGCCATACTCCACCCAGCCTCATCCAGCCTGGTTGTGGCTGTGCCTGCTGTGCCCTGGGAGGTCTTGGGATGCTAACCCTGGGCCTTGCTCCTGTGGGTCCAGTTATGATACCAGTGTGCCACCGCATAGCTCCTGTACTCCTTCCTACTAATCACAGTGTCATGTATAAGGATAGGTGGATGGTTCCACTTCTCCAGTTCAAAATCAACCATTTCAGGCCCAGCCCCGGGTGCAGGCAGCAGTGCATCACTCTGCAGTGCTGGAGCCGCACGGTAACTGCAGCTGGGTCCCCTGTTGATCTGGAACAAGTCAGCAAACACTGATCCCAGCTAGCTGTCAGGCTGAAGGGAGGGACTGTAGCATGACGAGACTCTGTAATGAGTGCCTCTTTCTCTCTGTCTTTTTTTCATTTTATATTTTATTTTATGTTTAGATTTTTTCTGTAGGGTGTGCATGCTCACCAGAGAGGCTGAGAGAGACAGTGTCTCTGTCTTAAAAAATTCATGAAACATTGTAGTTAAGGTGCGGGATCCCATATTGACAACTTCGTCATTTGATCCCAGACCAAGGTACTTAAAAAATATGTTGGGGGCATGTGTGTGCATGCCCGAAACCTGGAGGGGAGAATGAAGGAGAAGGGATTTGAGCAAATCCTGTCAGGATTTGGGCAAGTGTGCGCATGTGCCTGGCATGTTTTCTAAACTGCTGGGGCCAGGATTCAAACCACAGATGGCCATGTAGGATTTCCCTCAACTATAGACCACAGGGTCAGTCTAGGATAGCAGTTTAAAAAAAATATATATTTTGAAATATGCTCCTCTTAGAGAAACCTCTTCATTCGTGCAACGCTTAATGATTTAAATCAAACTTGTTAGCTGCTAGAGAGGCCATGTACAAGCTAACAAATTAGCATCATCTCAATAGCAGTAACATTGAAAATCCCTATTAGTGAGCATTCAAAATTGTAAACCGTGATTTCCCAACACAACAGCTGTACGTGTGTGTCTGTGCGTGTATCACAAGACAGAAAAGTGCCGTCTGGAAGACACTGCACGCCTTGGCAGTCTCCACCTCGGACTGAGTATTCTTGACTCACTCTCTTCTGTTAGTGCCAAAGGTAGCGTTGGCACCTTTTCAAAATCTACGGGGGAACCAGCAGTTAGCGTAATGGCTATGTCGCTGGACTCCCACGTAGTCGACCGCGGTTCGCGTCTCGGACCCGGTGGCTTACAACTCACGCCAGGCGCGTGTGCGTGCGTGCCCAAGATCCCGAGAGGAGAGTGGAGGAGAAGGGATTGTGGCATGACCATCCCCCCTGGGGGGTGATTTCTCGCTTTCTGTCTCTATGTCTCTCTCTGTCTGTCTGGCGAGCGCACGCGCCCTATAGCGAAAAACCTCTCCAAAAAAAAAAAAAAAAAAAAAAAATCTACGGGATGGTCCAACATGAGTGCTCCCTGGAAAATAGTCGAGGTAACAGAAAAGCTGAAACGTCCCATAGAGTCTCAAAGTAACACTAAAGCTGCTACTGACCCGCTCTCTGGGAATCTCCGCAGTGGTGCCCGTGGTGAGGGAGCAAACTCGGGGAAATGAAACTTACTGTTTTAAGGAGAGCACTGGGCAGAGAGCTCATGGCTTTTATAATCCAGGGCAGCATTCTCAGATCGGTGGGCAACCACCAATCTTTTGGCCAAATGGGAATAAGAAAAACATATGAATACATTAACATGAATATTTCTTAATGTATAGAGACATAATACAACATACTAAACATTGCTTATATGAAAGTCTAATATTTAGTATCACCACAAAAACATTCATTTTTTTCAAAAAGAATTATTTTATTTAACTTTATTTATTTATTTATTTATTTATTTTTATTTGACCAGAGAGGGACAAAGTGAGCAAGTAAGAGAGAGAGAAAGTGAGAAAGTAAGCTGCCTCTGTCTCTCTCTGTCTGGCAAGCGCACACACCCTATGGCAAAAACCTCTCCAAATAAATAAATAAGAATTTCCTTCCAGCATAGAAGGAAAGCACAGTGAAAACCAATATCTGCAAATATGCAATTAAGAAAAACTATGTCCAAAAATCAGTGAAATAAAGCAATTGTTTTCAATTTGCTTGATCTTTTTTTTAGAATTATTTTTCTTTAAATTTATGTGTTTATTTTCCATTTGACCAGAGAGGAACAGAGTGAAAGAGAGAAAGAGAGAAAGAGAGAGAAAGCGAGAAAGCAAGCCTCCAGGTCCAGGACTTGAACCGCAGTCAGCTATGTGGTAGTCCAGTGCCCTTAACCACCATGTCACCTGCCGGCCCCACTTGATCATTTATATGCTTGGAATGAAAAAGATTTATATCTGTTTTTACTCAGCAATTTATTTAAATAATATCTTCACATTTTAATATTATAAATGAATTTATTTATGCAAATACATAAATAAAATAAAGTTAAAATAATTCTTTAAAAAATGCTATTGTATACTGCATTATAACATGGTTAAAGGTATTAAACTGACTTTTTTCAATCGTTCTTGGTATCTTATTAAACATAGCAAAATGAATGCTGTGCATTCAGATACTTAAGGAATTTCTAAGGGATTTTTCTGTCAATATCAGTATGTACTATTAATTTAACTTCATGCTTTAAAACTTATAAAGCATTAGTCTGCACATTTAATCATTCATGTATCCTTTTTTAAAAAAGAATTATTTTATTTAACTTTATTTATCCATTTATTTATGTATTTCAATTTGACGAGAGAGAGAGAGAGAAAGAAAGTGAGAAAGCAAGCCGCCAGGTCTGGGACTCAAACCATGGTCGGCCATGTGGGAGTCCAGTGCCCTTAACTACCATGCCACCTACTGGCCTCTAATCATTCCTATATCCTTATAAGTTAAATGTCATTATTCAAATACTGATGTACAATCTGCCCAAAAACATACATTTAGTCAGTGATTAACTGAAAGACAAAGCCAAGTGGTCTGTCTGTAAAACCCCACCCCTTCCCACTCCTCCATTAGAAAACATAACTCTATTTGTGTTTTGAAAATATTTTTTTCATATCTTTTTAGGTTTCTAAACACACATAACATGAATTTTTTTCACATACGGGCTCAATTACATTCTGGACTTGGTCCCTGTGCGAAAATTTAAAACAAACAGACAGGGCCATGCAGCTCCCAGCTGTGAAGAGTCAACAGGAAAACAAGGCCCTGTCACACACCCATGATGGGATCCAAATACAGATCCACACCAGGGACTTGGCTAAGAAAGGAGAGGGTTGTGGCTGAAGTCAGAGCTCTCCCTTCTTCCCACCTGCAATGTCAAGATCTCACTGGATGGGTAGAGATGCCCTCCATGTCTTCCAAAACTGCAGGGGGTTTGCAGAAAAGCAGCAACCTTGGGTTCTGCTAACACCTCAGCTTTTTTTTTTTTTTTTTTTTTTTTCTGAATGTCAGCCTGGGCTTCTTCCTCCCATAAGAGAAAGAATTTAGAATGCATACCCTTTAAAGATGTGCAATGATTGTGTGTCAATTAAAATAATAATTAAAATTTAGGTAAAAAATTGTTGATAAAAAATTCAGATTTATCCATATGAGTTTTGAAGTAAGATCTTCATGTGTATTAGAAGCTCTTCTACCCGACTCATAGTAGGTAGAACATACACACATACACACATATACGCAAACTTGTACATTCAAAATATGTTGAAAAAATTGATACTTGAATGAATTTTAATGAACTCATAGTTACATATAGTTGTCAACATTTTTTCCCCTTTTTTTTTTCCTTTGCTAGAGGATGGTTATGCTCACCAGAGAGAGAAAGACAGAAAGAGAAAAGAAAGAACTTCCCTCTGGGGGATGGTCACATCTCAATCTCTTCTCCTCCATTTTTATTTCCTTTTGGGATTTTGGGTACATGTACATATGCATCCTATGCACTTCTGAAGCCACCAGGTATAGGACTTGAAACTATGGGTATAGGCCATATGGGTTCCACCACCACCATGAAATAGGCCCACGTTGTCAAATTAAAAGAATTAATCTAACATAACTAACGCTAAAACTATGGTAAAGCCTGCTGACTCCTAGATGTACTTCAAAAACTCATCGAGAGCACAGTGGTTTTTTTTTTTAATTATTAATTTATTTTTTAATTTTAATTTATTGTATACATTTAATCAGAATATATTACTTAGCTTGTAAAGTGAATTTACCCAACATGAATATAACTCACACCAGTCCAGTCGAGGATATTATACACATTATCATCAACAGACAACAATCCATTTCTATGTCCCATAAATATCTTGCCTCTCTATTTTTCTCCTTATTTTATTTCCTCATTTCCTTCCCCTTCCTCCACCCTCTTTCCACACTTGCTCCAGTATCCCTAACCATTTTCCATGCTTCTATATCCTCTAATCGTTCAGTTTCCACCATAGAATGTAAACAGTTGTTATATATTAAGTGGAGACATACAATGTCTCTTTTTCATAGCCTGGCTTGTTTCCCTCAGCAGTAAATCTTCCATATTCATCCACTTTCTATCAAATGCCAATATCTTGTTGTTTTTTTATGGCTGAGTAGTATTCCATGGAGTATATGTGCCACATTTTTCCAGTCCATTCATCTGTTCATGGACAGTTGGGTTGGTTCCATGTCTTAGCAATCATGAATAATGCTGCAGTAAACATAGATGTGCAAGCACTTTTCCGACTGAGCATTCTCCTGTCCTTTGGGTAGAAATCCAGGAGTGGAATTGCTGGATCATACGGTAGTCCTATATACAGATCTTTGAGGAACCTCCATATTGTTCTCCACAGTGGTTGGACCAATTTACATTCCCAGAAACTGTGAAAGAGTTCCCCTTTCACCACAGACACAGTGGTTTTTTAAAAAGCACAGGCTTTAGGGTCAGCAGATGGTGTAGCTGTTATGTTGCTGGATTCCCACGTGGCTGACTGTGTTTCAAGTCCTGGACCTGGAGGCTTGGAAATCATGCCAAGCACTTGTGTGTGCATGCCCAAGATCCTGGGAGGAGAATGGAGTAGAAGGAATTAAAATATGGCCTTCTCTCTGGGAGAGGGTGATTTCTCACTTTCCCTCTCACTGCCTCTGTCTCTTTCTCTCCCTGGTGAACACACATACCCTAAGGCAAAAAAAAACCTCCAAAATAAATAAATAAACAAAAGCATGGGCTTTGAAATTGGAAATACCTGTGCTTAAATTTATGTTTCACTTCTTACAGCTGTGTATCTTTGTAACTTTTTAAAATTAATTAACTTTATTTATTTATTTATTTATTTATTTATTTATTTAATTTGACCAAAGAGGAACAGAAGAAGAAAGAGAGAGAGAGAGAGAGAGTGAATGAGAGAGAGTGAGAAAGTGAGAAAGTAAGCCGCCAGGTCCAGGACTCAAACCATGGTCAACCATGTAGAAGTCTAGTGCCCCTAATCACCACACCACCTGCCAGCCCCGAGTATCTTTTTAATTTCAAAGCCAATACTTGAGTGCATTGCAGAACCTCTCCAAGATTCTTTTTCTGTAAAAGGAGACCAATAATTCCTACCTTTCAGGAATCCCATGAAAATTAAACATAAAATAATGACATACTTAGCATATTTCTTCTTCACACAAAGAGCATGCCTATATGTTGTAGTTATTATTAGTTAGGTGCATTGGGATCATTTCTCTTGGCATCAGTTCCAAAAAAGTAATTGCATTACTATTGGAAATGTAGGTGGTTAAGGTGAACCTACACTAACACCGATACAGCCTGGAATTACATCTTCCAATAATCCTTTGGATCAGTTGTTTTATTTAATGCACGTGTCTAGGGTGCAGAAAAACGTTAGTTATTTCAACTTCCTAAATTTAAGATTTCAAACCAATAAAAAACTTACTACTTATCCAAAGATAGTCTAAGAAGATTTTCTATTATCCAGAACTGTGGATAATATCCAGTTACTATTTTTTTTAAAGAATTATTTATTTAATTTTATTTATTCATTCATTTATTTTAATTTGACCAAAGAGAGACACACAGAGAGAGAAAGAGAGAAAGTGACAAAGCAAGTTTCAGATCCAGGACTCAAACCATGGTCGGCCATGTGGGAGTGTCCAGCACCTTAACCACCTTGCCACCTGCTGGTCCCAATATCCAGTTACTATTATCCAGTTACTTTTCTTTGCACCAAGTTGGTCAATCTCACCTTGGATATCAACTACCTTAGGTATCAGTGACAGATATGCAACCTAAATTAGCTTAAGCAAAAGGAAATGTACTGACTCCAGTAACCAAATGTTAAGAATTAATGTAGGGGTTACATTACTAGACTGCCATACAGCTGACTAAGATTCAGTTCCGGGCCCAGTGGCTTGAAAATCATGCTGGGCGCATGTGTGTGCATGCCCAAGATCCTGGAAGGAGAACGGAAGAGAAGGGATTACAGCATGGACATCCCTCCTCCCCCCCCCGCCCCCCCGTAGGTGATTTCTCACTTTCCCTCTCACTGTCTCTGTCTCTCTTCGGCAAGTACACACACTCTAAGGCAAAAACCTCTTTTTTTTTTTTTGGAGAGGTTTTTGCTATAGGGCACGTGCGCTCTCCAGACAGACAGAGACAGACAGAGAGATAGAAAGCGAGAAATCACCCCCCCCAGGGGGGATGGCCACGCCACAATCCCTTCTCCTCCATTCTCCTCTCAGGATCTTGGGCACGCACACACACACGCCCGGCGTGAGTTGTAAGCCACCGGGTCCGGGACACGAACCGCGGTCGACTACGTGGGAGTCCAGCGACATAGCCATTATGCTAACTGCTGGTCCCAAGGCAAAAACCTCTTAAAAAAAAAAAAAAAAAAAAGAATTAGTCTGTTAGTCTGCCTTTAGACAGAGCTAAATGTTGCCCAGGCTTTGGTTCCCTCTATGTGTGTGTGCGAGTGTGTGTGTGTGTGTGTGTGTGTGTGTTTCCTGCAATTTCTTCCTGAAGTTAAGACCATGGGCAGTTTCAAACTTTTATAGTTCTAGGGACCAGCAGTTGGCGTAATGGCTATGTCGCTGAACTGCCATGTAGTCGACCGTGGTTTGAGTCCTGGACCCAGTGGCTTAAACTCACGCTGGGCATGTGTGTGTGTGTGCCCAAGATCCCGAAAGGAAAATGGAGAAGAGACTGCGGCGTGGCCATGCCCCCTGGGGGGTGATTTCTCGCTTTCTGTCTCTCTGTCTCTCTCTGTCTTTTTGGCTAGCACATGTGCCCTACAGCAAAAACCTCTCAAAAAAAAAAAAAAAAAAAAAAAAAAAAAAAAAAAAAAAAAAAAAAAAAACTTACATAGTTCTTTCTATTTGAGGACACAAAGAAAAAGAGATTCTCTCCTTCATCTCAAACAATTCCATTATTATTATTTATTATTATTTATTATTATTTTAAAATTTGCTATAGGGTGTGTGCGTGGCCGGGGCCGGAGCAGAGCGTGGCGAGTGGTGAGTAAACATCCCCTAGGAGAATGGCCATGCTGCAGTCCTCTCTCTTCTATTCTCCTCTCAGGATTCTGGGTGTGTGCACACCCAGCCACACACACATACACGCTTGGCATGTTTTTCAAGCTGCCAGGTTCAGAACTCAGACCCCATGGTTGACCATGTGGGATCCAGCCACCTCAACCACCACACCATCAGCTGACCCTTAAATAAATCTTTAAAAAGATTCTTACTAGTTCAGAGCAGTAGGAGGGGCACTGTGACCTTCTCACTTGGACCACATGGCCAGGAGAGAAGAGAGTCCCCAAAAGGAAATAAAAATCTGATTCCTGACGAAGGGGGCTATAACATGAGTAGGTAGAAACAATACATGCCCACAGCAGATAGTTTGGGTTGGGTTCCTTGCCAACAAAGACCTCAGCACGGCCATCACATCTATTAATACATGCATTTATTTCATGAAACCACATAAAAACATTTCAAAGGGGCGTTGGGGTGGGCCATTCTTGACTCTTGCTTATTCTCTGTGCTAACTAAGCTCCACATGTGGTGAACATCTGCCAAAAAAGAGTAGTGACCGGCTCACGCTCTGCATCCTAAGCAGTACAGCCTAGTATGTGCACAACAACAGGCAAATTTATCTTTCCATATTGAAAGAACAAGCTGGACCGTTAGTAAATAATAATCATGTATAATTACATGAAAAAGCAACAAAGGAAATATTTTCTCTATATTAATAAAGCAAATTAGGGACTGGACGGTCCCTGTCAGGCTGACCCACAGGTAAAGGTTCTGGGCTGACCTATAGAGAGGTCAGCTGTGGTCACCTACCTGCATGAGAAGTATCCTCCTGTGAATTAGGGCTGATCATATTTGCTTCTCTGTATATGCCAAGTACCTAGCACATAGTAGGTATTTAATAAATGTCAGTTCCCTCTCTTTAACTCAGAACAGATCACTCTAACAATGTTCTGCCTTTGTGTTAACTGCATGCTTACAGGGCCCATGCTGCCACTCAGTCGAATTTAACACAGGGCTGGCTCTGTGGTGCAGTGGTGAGTGGTGCAGTGGTGATGCGCTGCTCAGGGGAGGCCAGATCCCACATAACAACCACAAGTCAAACCCCCCACCAGGTCCTCTTGAAACTCACTGGGAATGCACAAGTGTCCAAGATCCAATGGGCTGGAGGGTGGAAGGAGACTGTGGCATGATCAGACTCTGGAGGATGCTCCTCTCTTTCTCACACAAGGGTGTGCACACTCATGCATAAAAAAAAAAAAAAAAAAAGAAAGTGACTAATAAGATAAAAGTATTTAAAAATAAAGAGAGAGAGAGAGAAAGAGGCAAAAAAAAAAAAAAAAAGGGACCAGCAGATGGAATAATGGTTACATTGCTGGACTCCCACATAGTCAAACATGGTTCAAGTCCCAGTCCTAGCGGCTTAAAACTCATACCAGGCACATGTGTGAGCATGCCCCATATCCCGAAAAGAGAATGGAGGAAAAGGGATTGCAGGGTGGCCATCCTCCCTGGGGGATTTCTCACTTTCTGTCTCTCCGTCACTCTGTCTCCTGGTGAGCCACAGGTGCCCTATAGCAAAAATCTCTCCAAAAAAGTTTTTTTTTTTGTTGTTGTTGTTTTTTTGTTTTTTTCCCAGAGCATGAATGAGCTCACTGGAGACAGACATAGAAAGGGAGACAGGGTCAGAAAGTGCCCCTCACAGGAGACAACATGCTGCAATCCCTTCGCCTCCATTTCTTCGTTGGGGATTTTGGGCACAAACACGTATGCACCCAAAATGTTTTTCATGCCACCAGGTTGGGACTCAAACTGTACAGTCAACCATGAGGGATCCAGTGCCTTAACTTTCATGCCACCAGCTGGCCTCGAATTACCTATTTTAATAAAATATGTTGATGTTTATTTTTACCAAAGTACCTTTCTGTTTGGGCACTATGCTAAAACTGCCTTAACTATATCTAGTTTGAGACTGTTAACCTACCACCTATTTTGTTTGAGATATATGAGGGGGTCTTCACAACATTCATGGAAAATGAGAATTATTAAATAATTATGCATAGATTTCAAAAATGTTTGCACCAAAATGAACTAGTATTTTATTTATTTATATTTTTTTTTGGAAAGTTTTTTTTTTTTTTTTTTTTTTCTATAGGGTGCATGTGCTTGCCAGAAAGACAGAGAGAGACAGAGAGACAGAAAGCGAGAAATCAACCCCCAGGGGGGATGGTCACACGCCGCAATCCCTTCTCCTCCATTCTCCTCTCAGGATCTTGGGCACGCACGCACACGCGCCCGGTGTGAGTTTAAGCCACCGGGTCAACTACATAGCCCAGCTACGTAGCTATTACGCCAACTGCTGGTCCCTGAACTAGTATTTTAATTCCATTTTTTCATGAATTTTCTAAAGTCCTATTTCTACCCTTCTTATGTATTTATTTAGAACATAAGACACCTTGTTTTTCTTTTCAGGCGACTACTAATAAGTGGCCAGTTATTTATGCTCCAAACACTTTAAACAGACCCTGGCAATGAGATCTGTGCAACTGGAATGAAGATGTGAAAAAAAAGACAATTGTGATAATGAAGCAGAAACACCTCCATCTTTGAGCTCGATGTTACACTTGCTTCCTCCTTGTGCCTAGAGTACACAGAGTGATTAATAGTCTTACTAGTAGTCTTTGCTAAGTAGCCTGAAACTTTTTTGTGTAGCTGTTTCTTGGCAATGTAATCACCAATCACCAGACCCCCACCCAGAGCCATGGGGACCATTGAACAAAGCTCTGGAGAGTGCCTTTAGAAATCATTAACCCAGGGACCAGCAGATGGTGTAATGGCTATGTCACTGGACTCCCATGTAGTCAACCGTGGTTCGAGTCCCAGACCAGTGGCTTAAACTCACAATGGCCACTTGTGGCGTGTGTGCCTATGATCCCAAGAAGGGAATGGAGGAGAAGGGATTGTGGCACGGCCATCCCCCCTACAGGATGATTTCTCGCTTTCTGTCTCTGTCTCTCTCTGTCTTTCTGGTGAGCACATGCACCGTATAGCAAAAACTTCCCCCAAAAAAAGAGAGAGAAAAAGAAAAGAGAAATAATTAACCTGCTTGATTCTGCTTCTGTAACTGCTTTTGCATGGGAGCCTCACTCTCTTTCCCCCTCACCTCCTCCTCAGTTTCCATTGTAATCACCATATCAACCCAGAATTGATTGCGATTTTTGCCTATATAAGCTCCCTTCTCCTTCCACACCGGGCTACAGGGTTTTGAGAGACATGAGTCCCCCTGTGTGCTGCTGGCTGAATCAATAAAACTCCAATAAATTTGGCTATGTCTGGATGTCCTCTTATTTCTCACTGATTAGAATATAATAATAATAGATTAGCTATCGTTAGCATTCACTGTTTTCTCACGCACACTTTTATTTTTAAAATTACTCTCTGATCACTAAAACAATTCTTGTTTTAAGTTTCAATTGCTGACTCAAAGTATCAACTGAGAATAAAAAGTAAGTATTTTCATTTACTTTTATTTCTACATCCAGAAATATATAGAAAATACAATACCCAAGTATACAGAAATTCAGAGGAAAGAAGACTTCACAGTGGAATGGCTCTGATGTTTACATTTAAAATCATCGTAGCTACTCATCTCTCACAGGGTCTCGAGATTTCCTTTCTGTCCAAGACAAAGAAGAATCTAATTTAATACAGTGTTTAGACTGGTCATTAATCACATTGCACTGCATTTTAAAAAATATTAAAAGGCCCAATATATTTTACAAGATAAAAGCTACTGACTCCTTGTTTAGTTAAAATATGGTAGATTCAAGCATGAACGCATCACAGAAAATAAATGCGTGTGATCAAAATACAAAAGATTAAAAACACACTGTCAGCGTTAATAAAACTTTCAAAGGCATTGCAACCAATTCTGTCAAAGTCTCAGAAGTTCCTGTTTTGGCAGTTAAAAGAGAAGAACATGAAACATTTTGTGAATTTTTTTCCTTGGTGGTAATAAACACAAGCCATGAGAAAACAAATGTACAGATGTCCACCATATTTTCATCACTCCAAGGACTGAGACTCCAAACTTAAAAAGAGCATTTGAACTACATTTGAGGCATCTTACTGACTTTCACCTAAATTCATGTTTTTTTTTTTTTAATTTTATTTTTCCTGGTAATCTTATTAGGCTCAGCTCCCTTGTGTTCCTTTTCATTTGATGTGATTGAGTTTAGTTATTATTTCCATGGAGGCTGGACACATCTGCAAATAACCAGGGTACATTATTAAGGTGGGGGAGGGAAGAAGGACTGACTCTGGATGGTGATGAACATCATCTTTCATTGAATTATTTATTTAATTTTATTATTTATTATTATTATTACTTAAATTTGACCAGAGAGAGAGAAAAAGTGAGAAAAGCAAGCTGCCAGGTCTGGACTTGAACCATGGTGGGCTATGTGGGAGTCCAGTGCCCTTACCACTACACCACCTCTGGCCCCGATATTATCTCACTCATTTACACACTATGAAAGTGAGGCTCAGAAAGATTGAATACTTGTTGAAGGTCACTAGGACCACACATAAGAATTCAGTCTGTGGAGCCTAAATTCTTCCTCATATGCCACATGGCACTACAGCAAAATACAATTAGTGAAGTCAACTTAGTTAGATGACATTTCTGCTATTTGAAACTGTACTCAAGCGGTTCCTTATGGTAAACTGAGAAAACCTGACAATAAAATTAAATAAATACAAGTAGTAATTCTATAGGTAGGTGATTTTTCTACTATTGTACTCAAATGTTCTTCCAGATCCTTCAGGACTCAGTGCACGTGTAGTTCCTATTAATGCTAATGCAAATTACATAACCCGACTTTTCACAGAAAACACTCCAAAGCATTCAACCTTGTAAAAGACAGATACTTCTAGAAACTTTCAGGTACATGTTGTCACATGACCAGATTCCCTACTTCCCACTGGGACTGTGAGCCAGTGTAGAAGCTTCATAACATCAACTATTTTTCACCCTAAATATATTCTGAAGTTTAAGGAGGTTCAAAAAGAGATGCATCGCAAATTAAAAGGTTAAAAACGTTTATGGTTTGTTTACCTTTTAAAAGTTAAAAAGGCAGAACAAACAGATGGTGTAATGATTATATCACTGGACTCCCATGTAGTTGATTGCGGTTCAAGTCCTGGACCTGGCGGCTTAAAACTCACACTGGGTGCACATGTGTGCATGCCCCAAGTCCCAAGAGAATGGGAAAGAAGGGACTGTGGCATTGCCATCCCCCCTGTGGAGTGATTTCTCACTTTCTGTCTCTCTATGTCTCTCCAGTAAGCTCACAAGCCCTATGAAAATTAAAAACAAGCAAACAAAAACTCTCTTTAAAAAAAAGCTAAAAAGGCTAGGCCAGGGGGCCAGCAGGTGGTGTGGTGGTTAAAGGTGCTGGATTCCCACAAGGCTGACCATGGTTTGAGTCCCAGACCTGGAGGCTTGCTTTCTCGCTTTCCCTGTCTCTCTCTGTCTCTGGCTGGTCAAATTTAAAAAATAATGATAATAACAAATGGAATTAAGTAAATAAATAATCTACCAAAAAAAAAAAAAAAAAGGGTAGGCCAGTTGGTAGCTGGTGGTTAGAACAATTGAATCCCACATAGCTGACTCAGCAGTTCAAATCCTGGACCCAGCAGCTTGAAAAACATGCTGGGTACATGTGTGTGCGTGCCCAACATATCAAGAGGAGAATGGAAGACAAGGTATTGCAGCATGGCTATCCCCACGGGGGTGCTTCCTCAATTTACATCACTCCCTCTGGCAAGTACATGCACCCTATGAAAATTCAAAATAAATAAATAAGTAAATAAAAGTGCAAAAGCATTTGTACTTTCAGACTACTTGATCAGGACAAGTTTAGAACCGAGATCAAATTTCCAAGAAGGCCATCTTCCCATCTAGGTGGAATTGTGAAGCCAGCTCTGGTCCAGCAGACCCTACATAGGCCTAGTTCCAGCTCTGCATGTTGATCCTTCGGGCAAGACTTGTAAATTCTGATCCTATTTCCCTGTTCAAAAAACTAAAACAAGGCCAGATAGTGGTGCAGTATAAAACCTGAAACTGTGTGAGGCTGGTCCATGTGGAAACATTCTAGGTGTGAGTCAGGACACCCCCCTGAGTATACTGGCATATGAATTCCCATGACAGGGCTGGCTGAACCTAGCAGTGGATTGCTGTCATGACCCTACTGAGGGTGATGTCTCTCTGTCTCACTCATGGAAGAAATAATCTACCACAAATAAAACATTTTTAAAAACATATTTTTAATGAAGAAAAGTAAACATAAAAATATCTGTCTTCCATACTCCACAAGGGCTTCATGGAATAATGTTCTTGAAAGTTTCTTGTCTCCTTTAAGGGTTAGTACTACTGCTCCCTCCCAAAAGGAGCAAGAGACCCACCGGTCCATTGACCAGTAGTATGTGTGCATATTCTGCCACCTAGTGGTCAAGAGAAAAATCACTTCTGAATTTACCCACTGTGTGGTACTTATCTCAGGCCAGTCCAGTTGAGAATACTATACCTGTTGAGAAGGGTGGCATCAGCCGTCCTGGCCGCTCCGGACTGAGTGCAAGTAACAGTCACCATGGTTCTTCAGAGACGCTTCAGGTTCTCTTCCGTCATTTGATCAGCAGTCTCAGTCCCTTTACGGAGGAACATTGGTGTCCCAGCAGTGGTGCCTAATAAGGAACTTGATTCTGTACAGAAACTTTTTGTGGACAAGATTAGAAAATATAAATCTAAATGACAGACAACTGGAGCACCTGTTGATACTGGCTTAGAATACCAGCCAGATCTGGAGAGGGAGCTTTTTAAGCTGCAGCAGATGTATGGTAAAGCAGACATGAACATGTCCCCTAACTTCAAGTTTGAAGATCACAAATTTGAAATCATCAATAAACTCCCATCCTGAAGGAAGAAAGTAACATTAATTCAGTAATTTGTGATGAATCCATTGTACAACTACAGAAGTATCAGAATAAACATACATTTCACAGCTGCCAAATGTTCTTTTAATTCTGATTCCAAATAAATTATTTGGTGATATTTTAAAAAAAGAATACTATACATGTTATCATCAACAGGTAATAAACCATTTCTGTGTTCCACTCACGCCATGCCTCTCTATTTGTTCTCTTGCTAGCCTTCTCTATGCTGTTCCCTTGTCCTGTTCCACATTGTCTTCATTACCCATAACTATTTTCATTGCTTTTATGCCTTCCAATATTTCAATCTCATAAACATAAAGTGCAGAAAGTTGGTATATATTAAGTAGATACATACAATATCTTTATTTCATATCCTGGCTTGCTTCACTCAGCAATAGATCCTCCATATTTGACCACTTTCTATCAAATGTCAGGGTCTCGTTTTTTATGGCTGAATAGTATTCCATAGAGTATATGTGCCACACTTTTTCCAACAATTTATGTTTGTGGACATTTGGGTTGGTTCCATGTCTTACCAATCCTAAATAATGCTGCAATAAACACTGAGGTGAAAGTGCTTTTCTGACAGAGCATTCTCCTGTCCTTTGGATAGATACCCAGAAGTGGGATTGCTGGATCAAATGGTAGTTTATGGATCTTTGAGGAACCTCCATATTGTTTTCCACAGTGGTTGAACCAGTTTACATTCCACCAACAGTGTAGGAGAGCTCCCCTTTCACCACATCCCTGCCAACACTTATCACTTTTTATATATTTAATCTTCGCCTTTCTGACAGGGGTTAGGTGGTATCTCATTTTGGTTTTAATCTGCATGTCCCTTGTGATGAGGGATGTTGAGCATTTCCTCATAGACTTTTTGGCTGTTTGTATGCTTTCCTTAGAGAGATTTTTGTTCAGCTCATTTTCCCATCTTTTAATTGGGTTAATCATTTTTTTTTCGTGTAAGGCGCTTGAGTTCCCTGTGTATTCTGCTTATCAACCCCATGTCTGAGGCATATTTGACAAAAATATTCTCCCATTCTGAGGGTTGTCGTTTCACACTTGTTACTGTATTCTTTGCTATGCAGAAACTTCTTAGTCTGATATAGTCCCACTTGACTATTTTAGAGATTATTGCTTGTGCTTTGGGATTCTAATTTAGGAAACTTTGTCTACCCCAATGTGTCTCAGAGTTTCCCAGTGTTTTCCACAGTAGATTTATAGTTTGAGGTCTTAAGTTCAGATCTTTGATCCATTTTGAGTTGATTTTTGTTAATGGTGAAAGATGGGGATTCAGTTTCATCTTTCTGCAGGTGGATACCCAGTTTTTCCAGCACCATTTGCTAAAAAAGTTTTCATTTTCCCAATGGATTGACTGGTATCCTTTCTCAAAAATTAGTTGGCTGTAAGCTTTGCTGTTTATTTCTGCGGTCTCTATTCTATCCCATTGGTCCATCTGTCTGTTTCTGTGCCAATACCATGCTGTTTTATCGCAGCTTTATAGTATATTTTGGGGTCAGGGAGTGATATGTCACCTGCTCCACTCTTCTTGCTGCCCCGCATGTTTTCAAGCTAGCCTGGTCAGCCATGTGGGTACCAACTCTATGATTCAGTTTGCTACTGACTGTACCGTCGAGATGGGCTCAAAATGGGTTTAAAAAAAGACTTTACTATTGGACCAGCAAGTGATGCAGAGGTTGGAGTGGCTGGATCCCACATGGCCGACCTTGTGATTCAAGTTCCGGACCCAGTAACTTGAAAATCATGCTAGGCACATGTGCACGTGTGCCCAAAATCCCGAGAGGAGAATGGAGAAGAAGGAATTTTTGTGTGGCCATCCCTCCTGGGAGTTCCTCCATCCCCTGTCTTTCTCCTGCAAGTGCCCTATAGCAGAAAAACCAACAAAAAATGACTATATTATTATTATTGCCAGAGGTGGGTGTACACAACAGAGAGAAAAAGAGAGAAAGCCTCCCCAGTAGAGTGTGGTCATGACACAATCCCTTCTCCTCTGTCCTGTAAGGACCTTGGGCATACACTCACATGCTTGCAGTGTCTCTCGTACCTAACCGGAGCTGGAATTCTAATCACGGTTGTCCATGAGGGATCCAGCTTTCTATGTACAGAGTTTAACTGCTATATGATTGAGCTAGCCCCCAAAACAGCTCTGTTGAAGGAATTCACCAGAAGGGTTATGGTAGAAGAATGAATAGCACCTTTACACTGAAATGAGTTATGTCAGGTGAGTCAAAACTATTTTACACAAGACTGAAATAAATAAGCAAATAAATAAATAAAGGATTTTATAACCTAGTACATAAATTCTTAAGACCCTCATCAATGAAGAAATAAACATTTTCTGAGTGTCCACTACAGGCAGGATATCTGGAAAGAGATTTGAGTTGTAAAAGAAGGCCCCTGCTTTAAAAGCCCTTCATCTGAATAGACAAAACATGCACATAAAAAGTTAACACAAAGCGCACATGCGCCCTATAGCAAAAAAACACCTCTCCAAAAAAAAAGAGAAAAGTTAACACAAAGCAACATATTGTTAAAGTAAATTAAAGTAACGGAAAGTGGGGCCAGCAGATGGTGTAGTGGTTACTTAAGATTAGTCTTAATCTTGCTTAAGTTACAAACATAAGCAAAACTTAACTACTTGATTCAACTTAACCAGTCTTTTTTTTTTTTTTTTTTTTTTTTTTGGAGAGGTTTTTGCTATAGAGCGTGTGCGCTCGCCAGACATAGAGAGACAGAGAGACAGAAAGTGAGAAATCACCCCACAGGGGGGATGTCCACGCTGCAATCCCTTCTCCTCCATTCTCCTCTCGGGATCTTGGGCACACACGAACACGCGCTTGGTGTGAGTTTAAGCCACTGGGTCCCGGGATGCGAACCGCGGTCGACTACGTGGGAGTCCAGCGACATAGCCATTACGCTAACTGCTAGTCCCTAACCAGTCATTTTTGATGAGTGCTTATGTTAGATGTTAGATGGTTACCTAACATAATTCTGTGCCTAAGGACTCTCCAGAAGGTATCTTTAAAAAAAAAATAAGCAATTTCATAATTGCAAACCAATCAAATTATTTCTCTTTTGCATCTGAATTTTTCCAACAAATACTTGATTCTGATACTTTGTTACTGGAACAGTAGACCTCTTTAGTCTGATGTTCCCCATTAATGTATTCATGAATTGCAGTTCTTTTTACTTCACTAGAAGACACATGCCCTCACCAAAGACAAAGAGAGAGAAACAGAGAGAAAGAGAGTAGGGAAACACCATCCATAAAGGGTGGTCATACCACAATCCCCTCTTCCTTTCTCCTTTCAGGCCTTTGTGTACTTACACACACATACGTAGTGTGTTTCTTGATCCACCAGGTTTGGAACTTGAACCACGCAGTCAGCCATGTCCATTCAACCACCAGCTGGCCCCATGAACTGCTATTTACTCGAATAAACTCTTTGAATTTTATTATGCCTCAGATTTTTCTTTTAATAGTGTAAATGCTGAGGGCAGTCCAGCCGACATGGTACGGGCAGTAAGATGCTGCTGTGTGATACAGATGCCATATGGGAGGCCCTGGGTTTGAGTCTCAGGTTGACTTGAACACAGTGCACACTCGTGATCCTGAACAGGGGCAGGGTTTGGGGAGCGGGGAACCACAGTGTGGCAAAGCCCTGTTAAGAATACCTGTTTTTCTCTCTCTCACCAAAGAAAGGAAGAAATTTTAAATGCCAAGGTAGAGTTGATGACAAGGCCATGACATTTGGGAGAGGGAGCTATTCTAATGAACAAGCTAAAGACGGCATGTGATCAAGCAGGAACTAAGGCAGGAAAACAGGGCAGGGGTGGGTCCAGGAACCGTGACCTAGGTCTAGGCCAAGGAAAATCAAGAACTGAGAGGCCATGCCTAGGATTATAGACTCAGAATTTTAGAGGGGAAGGACAAATGAATATGATTGAATCCAATTCTCTTGAGAAAAACCAGACCAATCAAAATCCCACTGGTTAGTGACAGAGATGAACCTAGAACAAAGGTTCCTGAGTTTTCAGTCCATTGGTATTATACATCTGCACCAGGAAAATCACAATGAACCTACAGAATTCTTAAAATTACAGGATTGGTTCCATGGCATACTGGTTGAGGAAGTTGGATCTCACATGGCTGACCACAGTTCAAATCCCAGCCCGGGCAGCTTAAAAAATGCTGGATCTATGGACATACACACCCAAAATACCAACAGGATGGAAAAAGGAGAAGAGGGATTGTGCATTACTATAGCCCACTAAGGGCATTTCTACCCCTTTCCCTGTCTCTCTCTTATGAACACACATGCCCTCTGAAATAAATAGGTATTCTTCTTACCTTTTTTGTAGTCTACGGCAGCATTTCATAATCTCAGTTCTTCTTGTTTCAGTTACACAATTTTTGAGTATTACTTGAATCATCCTTAACTTACGATTTTTCTTTAAATTCACTAAATTTTTTTTTTAATTGCCAGAGAGTGTATGTGCTCCCCAGAGGGAGACAGAGAGAGGAAGAAGGAGAATGTACTCTCTCTAATGGGGCATGGTCATGCCTCAATTCCTTTTCCTGCACTTTTGCATCCTGTTGGGATTTTGGACACGTATGCACATGTTCCTGGTGTGTTTTTCACGCCTTTAGGGCCTAGATTTGAACCTCAGTCAGCCATGTGGGATTTGGTTCCCTTAACCACTAGGCCATAGGGCTAGCCTGACTTTCTTTTTTTCTTAAACAAATTTATATATCTACAAATTTATATTTAAATGGAAGACCAATATCACTTGCTAGTAGGGCCAGCTGGTGGCGTGGTGGTTGAGACGGCTGGATCCCACATGACCAACCGAGCAGCTTGGTCCTGGGCCTGGCAGCTGGAGAAACATGCCAGGCACGTGTGCATGCCCAAAATTCCCAAAGGAAGAAGAAATGAAGGAGAAAGGGTTGTAGTGTGGCCATTCCCCATGGGGGGGGGGGGGGGAGGGTGGTTTCTCACTTTCTCTCTCTCTCTCTTTCTAGTGAGTACACATGCCCTTGGGAAAATTGAAAAAAATAGCTAAGAAAAAGGATGAGCCAGTAAGAATTCATCTTTGGATTTAGCAACACAGGGGTAACTGACATATTTTTATTTTTAGTAACAAATCATCCCTCATGCATTATATTGCCTCCTAGTGTCCATGTAAACCCACCTGTAAATTTCAATTATTTCATTCTGAATGTGGGGATACTTGTGAATCTACAGTTATGAAGACCAGAAAGGTGGGCTTCCTCTTGTTGAATCTAATGCTAGAATGAAGAATGGAATCTTCAAAATGTCTTTGAGCTATGTTATATAATACCTTTTGTCGCCCTCCATGCATAAGAAAGAGTGTGCAGACCTGTGTGGAAGAGGGAAAGAGAGAGAGGAGCACCCACCACAAGGTCTGGACTTTCTGGGATCCCCTTTCTTCAGTCCTTCAGTCCAGCAGATCCTGGGCACCCAGCATGTTTCAGGCTGACTGAGCCAGGCATCTGAGCTGCACCTGCCACTGGGATCAAACTAAAATGCATACTTCATGGAACTATGCTTGATGCTTTTTAAAAAATTATGATTATGACTATTTCCATTTATCATGGAATAGCCCTGTAATTTTTTGTTCTTATTGTTGCCATAGGGCATGTGAGCTTGCTGGGGACCAGTAGATACTGTAGTGGCTACGTCACTAGAGTCCCACATGGTCAACTGCGGTTCAAGTCCTGGACCCAGCGACTTCAAACTCACACTGGCATGTGTGAAGGCATGCCCAAAATCCCAAGAAGAGACTGGAGGAGAAGGAACTGCAGTGTGGCCATCTCCCTGGGGGTGTGATTTCTCGCTTTCTGTCTCTTCATCTCTCTGGCTCTATCTGGCTCTCTCACATGCCCTATTTAAAAAAAAAAAAAATCCCCCCTCAATGCCTTCTACATTCTCCTCTCAGGATTTTGGGCACGCACGCACATCCAGCCTGATTTTCCAGTCACCGGGTCCAGGACATGAACTGTACTCGGCCTTATGAGTCCATCTCCTTAACCACCATACCACCTGCTGGCCCCTCGCCCTGTAATATCCTACTGTTTTTTATTTTATTTTAACTTTCCAGAGGATACTACCAGAGAGAGACAGAGAAAGAGAGGAAGAAGATCCCCAATGGGGGGGTGGTTGTGCTGCAATTCCTTCTTCTCCACATCCCCCGTCTCTTGGGATTTGCGGCACACAAGCACTTATACCTGGCATGTTGTTCAAGCTGCCAGGGCCAGGATTTATTTATTTACTTACTTTTTGGAGAGGTTTTTGCTATAGGGCACGTGCGTTCACCAGACAGAGAGAGACAGAGAGACAGAACGTGAGAAATCACCCCCCCAGGGGGGATGGCCACGCCGCAATCCCTTCTCCTCCATTCTCCTCTTGGGATCTTGGGCACGCAAACACGCCTGGAGTGAGTTTTAAGCCACCAGGTCTGGGACTCGAACCGCGGTCAACTACGTGGGAGTCCAGCGACATAGCCATTACGCTAACTGCTGGTCCCCAGGGCCAGGATTTAAACTGCCATATGAGAACCAGCTCTTTTAACCACTACATCACAGGGCTGGTCCACAGTCTAGCTTTAATATAGTCTTCAGCAATTTTTTCTTTCTTTTCTTTTTTTTTTTTTTTTTTTTTGCTATAGGGTACATGTGCTCACCAGAGAGAAGAGAGAGAGTTCAGAAAGTCCCCCTAGGAAGGATGGCCACACTGCAATCCTTCTCCAATCTCCTCTCAGGATTTTGGGCACACATGCACACACAGGTACCCAGCATGTTTTTCAAGCTGCCAGGTCTGGGACTCAAATTGCACAGTTAGCTATGTGGGACCCAGCTGCCTTAACCACCATGCGACTGGCTGGCCTAAGCCATTATCTCTTCTTTTCAATATTTTTGAAGTTTCTCTCTAGTACTTTTTTTCAGTAACACACTCCTAGCAAACCTCCTTGTTAGATAAAAGTGATTATATTATTTCTCCATGAATAGTCACCAATTTGTGGGTCTCAACTGTCTGATAATTGTATTACCAATACATTTTCTCAATCAGCTTGTTATCCATAATTATTTTGACTCTTGTTCTTTACTCTCTTCTTTTTCCTTTGTTTTTCTTTTTTTTTCTTTTTTAAGAGATTTTTGCTATAGGGCGCCTGCGTTAGCCAGAAAAACAGAGAGAGACAGAGAGACAGAAAGTGAGAAATCACCCTCCAGAGGGGATGACCACACCGCAATCCCTTCTCCTCCTTTCTCCTCTCGGGATCATTGGGCACGCACGCACATGCGCCCGGCGTGAGTTTAAACCACCGGGTCCAGGACTCAAACCACAGTCGACTATGTGGGAGTCCAGCATCATAGCCATTATGCCAACTGCTGGTCCCAGTTTTTACTCTCTTCTAACTTCCTGTTTTGCCCTTCTTTCCCATCTTGAGCCTAGACAGTAGATCTGTCCATCCTAAGAGTAACTCTCTTCCTGGGACCAGCAGTTGGCATAATGGCTATGTCGCTGGACTCCCACGTAGTAGACCGCGGTCTGAGTCCCAGACCCGGTGGCTTAAACTCACGCCAGACACGTGTGCGTGCGTGCCCAAGATCCGAGAGGAGAATTGAAGAGAAGGGATTGCGGTGTGGCCAATCCCCCCTTGGGGGTGATTTCTTGCTTTCTGTCTCTCTGTCTCTCTCTGTCTCTCTGGCAAACGCACACGCCCTATAGCAGAAACCTCTCCAGAAAAAAAAAAAAAAAAAAGAATAACTCTCTTCCCAATAAATGGGTTCAATTGTCCAAACATGCAGAGCCAGAAACCCAATAATCTTTACACTCATTAAAAACTAACACTAAATCCTTGGGAGTCTACCTTCCAAATAAATTTCTCCTTTTTGCAGCCATTCCTAGTTTTGTTTTATTTTATTATTTTATTACTATTATTTTATTTTTTAGAATTATTTTATTTAACTTTATTTATTTATTTATTTATTTATTTATTTTAATTTGACTAGAGAGGGACAGAGAGAGAGAGAAAGTGAGGAAGCAAGCTGCCAGGTCTGGGAGTTGAACCATGGTTGCCCATGTGGGAGTCCAGCACCCCTAACCATCATGCCAGCTGCCAGCCCCTATTATTATCATTTTTTATACATTCGATCACTAAACATCATTTGGCTTATAAAGATAATTTACCCAACATGAAATTCACCTCAGACCAGTCCACTTGAGAATAATATACACATTACCATCAACAGGTAATAAACCATTTCTGTGTCCTCCAATCTTTCAGTGTCTACCATAAAGTGCAGACAGTTGGTACATGTTAAGTGGAAACATACGATGTCTCCCTTTAGTTTTATCTTGTTCTAAACCTCAGACCTGCAGGACCAGCAGATGGTGTGATGGTTATGTCACTGGACTTGCACATAGTCAATCACAGTCCAAGCCCTGGACCTGGTGACTTAAAAACTCATGCTGGGTTGGGAACAGCTGATGGTATAATGGCTACGTGCTGGACTCCCATGTAGTTGAACATGGTTCGAGTCCCAGACTTGGTGGCTTAAACTCATGACGGGTGCATGTGCGTGTGTGCCCAAGATCCTGAGAGGAGAATAGAGGAGAAGGGATTGCAGCGTGGCCATCCCTCCTGGGGGGTGATTTCTCGCTTTCTGTCTCTCTGTCTCTCTCTGTCTTTCTGGCAAGTGCACCATCCTATAGCAAAAACTTCTCTGAAAAAAAAAAAAAAAAAAAAGAAAAAAAAGAAAAAGAAAACCAAAACAAATCAAAACCTCATGCTAGGTGCATGTGCATGCTTGCCCAGAATCCCAAGAGGAGAATGGAGAAGGGATCATACCGGGGCCATCCACCCTGTGGGGGTGATTTCTCGCTTTCTGTTTCTCTGTCTCTCTGTTTTTCAGTCAGAGCACACCCAAAAACAAAACAAAACAAAAAAAGAAACCTGATCTGATCTTATCACTCTTCCCCATTCACCATTTTAAAACTAATTCAAATCTGATTTGCCACAGTCCTTAAATCCTAGCAGGATAGGAGGGTAAAACACTCAGTGTGCATTAAAGGTACCTGATACTTTGTATTCATGGTTTTTACTGTCTAGTGGGGGACATAGATATTAAACATGTCACTGACTGTCCAACTGTAATCAGTGTTATGTGATTAGGTTGTAATGGTAGTGAACAACAGGAAGACCTAATTTAGTGGTTGAGGCTGAGACCTGAGCTACAAGTGTGGGGATGGGAAGAAGAGAAGATCCAATCATAAATGCCCAGATGGAAGACAGGACCCTGGAAATGAAAGCTCAGTGTGGGTGGAGATGGGAGCACTGCTGGAGGTAGCTGTTGGTGATGAAGGTAGGGAAATCCTCATGACCTTGTAAGCTCATCGGGGTCTTACTCTTTAGCCTAAAATGAGTGGAAAGTGATCTAAAGGGTGATAAGGTGATGAGATTTAGTTTAGTTTTGTTCTATTTTTAGAGGTTTTTGCTATAGGGCGTGTGTGCTTGCCAGAAAGACAGAAAGACAGAGAGATAGAAAGCAAGAAATCACCCCCCAGGGGGAATGGCCACACTGCAATCCCTTCTCCATTCTCCACTCGGGATCTTGGGCATGTGCCCAGCATGAGTTTAAGCCACCGGGTCCGGGACTCGAACCACGATCAACTACATGGGATTCCAGCAACATAGCCATTATGCCAACTGCTGTTCCAAGATTTAGTTTTTAAAAGATCTCTCTGGCTTCTCTATAGAGTATGCACCTCTTCCTGCCAAAAAGTTGGTGGTTGGGGCCAGATTTGCGCTGAGTCACTCTTGGATTTTGTTTTCTTTGATTTTCTTTAAAGCCTTTCACCTTAAGAGTCACACCTTAGTCTGTATTCACCTACCTTTCCCTTGAATAATACAAACACAAGAACAGGAAAATCAAATCAACAATAAAAAACATGGATTGAATACAACTTGTTGTTGTTGTTGTTTTAGGTTTTTGCCGTAGGGCACAGATACTTGCAAGAGAGAGACAGTCAGAGACAGTAAGACGGAAAGTGAGAAATCAAGCCCAGGAGGGATGGCCACACCACAATTCTTCCTCCATTCTCTTCCTAGGATTTTGGGCACGCATGCACACACACATATCTGGCGTGATTTTCAAACCACCATGTCTGAAACTCAGACCATGGTAGACCATGTGGGAGTCCAACCTTAACCACCTTACTACCTGCTGACCCTGTTTGTTTGTTTTTATAGATAAGGTCTCCTTATGTTGCCCAGACCAGCTTCTACCTGGAGATCCTCCTTCCTCAGCCTCCCCAGTTATAGGCTCTGGCCCGCTCCTGGGTTTTAGGTTGGAGGAGAATCCAACATGGACTCCCATGTGGACCTTGTCTACGGTGTATAGTGTTTTAGCGACATGTCAAGAAGGCCCTCCTCAAAACCCTTGATCATCAAGTTACTTGCAGATCAGGGTCTTCTAATCCTTTCTTTGACCAAAGTAAGCCCTTTTCATGTTTTGAATAAAAAGAGCTTTCCTCCAGACCAGCAGAGGGTGTAATGGTTAGGTAACTAGACTCTCATGTACTTGACCATGGTTACTGTCCCGGACTCAGAAGCTTGAAGCTCACACTGGAACATGTGTGTGTGTGTGCCCAAAATCCCAGGAGGAGAGTGGAGAAGGGATTGCAGCGTGGCCTTCCTCCCTGAGGGGTGATTTCACACTGTCTCTCTGCCACCCTATAGCAAAAATCTCTCTGAAGAAAAAGAGCCTTTGTAAGGTAAAAAATGACTGCCAATCGAGGTACTTACTCTGGTAAGTAGATAGATGTACTGTTCTTGTGTGTGTGTGTGTGTGTGAATCCCTGGTCCTGAGGATCTATCATCCCACATTAAATTGACTGAATTAAGACAAGTCATCAGTCGTCCCTAGATTCCTCTTCAGGAAACTGGATGGTTTTTGACTGGTTTAGCTAGCTGTCTGCTGTTTTTGCTCCCTCCCTCCTTCATTCATTTATAAATCTATCCAGGAATGGGTATTAAGAATTCAGAAACACTGTTGGCAGATTCAAAAGGCTACTACCATCGTAAATACATTGTCCCAATACATGTTAGCACTTCTGGTATATCTGTAGGTTACCAAGAGGTACTCAAATCCTAAATCACAGTCAACAAGCCGCTGTTCTGAAACAGCTCTTAGGTGCCCTTTTTAACCCAGTAAAATACTATCGGCTCTAGCTTCAGCTGCTGGATAATATTAAGCATTCTCTATGTGCAAGAGACAGGAGTCGCGGTGAGTGCTGGAGAAAAGCATAACGACACTACAAGCCAAAACTTGGGAACCCCCAAAATAACAGCATAAGGCTTATTAATTACTGTTGGAACCGTAAATGACTGGAGGGCGGTGCTCCTGCTCTTAAGCCCTCAGCTCTCTGCGTGGTATCCAGCACTGAGTAGGCGCTCAACGAACGTGAACCCAATGAGTAAGAAGCCCAGCACACCAGGCAACTGCAGCAGGGCCGGACTCGCGCGCCTTCCGCGTGCCTGCCGCCGGGGGCCACGTGACAGGCTCAGGCCAATAGGCAGGCCGCCTGCGACCGGCCTGTATAAAGGCGCCGGGCTCCGCTGGCTGCCGGCCGCCATTAGGGCGAGAGCTGGCGGCGACGGCAGGTGAACGGTGGAGAGTGGTTGCCCTGCACCGCTTCATCTTGTGCAAGCTGAAAGGACAATCAGACACGCTCCTTTTTATAAGAGGTAAAACAGCCTCTGTGGAGGGCTCCTCCCTGGGCTGACCCCCGGGTGCTGTCCCGTGTGGGAACAATCGTTTGTTCCCACCCTCCCCTCCCCCATCACCGTTGTGCTGCCCGAAAGGCAGTTGGGGGCCTTCCCGACCCAGTGCCTGCAGCCCAGGTGGGGGCTTTGCGTGGACCTTAGCTACTACAAACTCGTTGTCCCAGTGATTTTTTTTTAAATTATTTTTCCTTCTTCGCCCCCAAATACTTAGTGTTTTTGCAAGGGGGTGATAGAAGGAGGCGGGGTCTAGTTGGCCTCCCCCACCCTAGAGAACATTCTCTTTGGTCACGTGTGTTGGGTTGTGTGCTGTGGCTTCGGGAACGCCAGAGAAAGTACCGAGTTTTAGCTTTAGCTGGCATTTTTGTTGTGTCTATTCAGTATGACGTCATTTGGGACAAGGAAATCTTGGCCCTTGATCCATTTATTCATGTAACCGTGAATTAAGCTTTATTAAGTTCTTGGGACATCCTCAACCTGCTGGGCGCGCGGAATGGGAGGTGGGCCTGACTCCGTGCGCGTTGGCCTGCGTTGAAGAATTTAGAGGTACGTACAGGGTGTTGTGAGTCTCGTGGGAAGGGCTGGGGTGGTTGGAAGGGAATGGGGGAGACATCTTTGTAGAGATGTTAGCTCAGCAGGGTCTTGGGACAAGTAGAAGTTAGGCTAAAGGGTGATGATGAAGCTCAGGTAAAGAGAAATCTCCCGAAGTCGTGAACATGTGTGCTGGGAGAGGGGGAGAGGAGAATGGCAGTTTCTTAGTGGCTGGTACAGTGGACAGTGTTGAACCTATGATCTTAAAGTGCTTGGCAGGAGTCAGAAGGTGGTCGCATTAATTCATGTGTGAAGTGATGGTAAAAGCAGTGCTTTGAGGGGTGGGATTTAGGAACACAGTAAATAACCAGAATGTGGAAGTGTATATAAGTAGTCGTTGGCATAGAGGTATTTGATACCTCAGAGTGACTGAGTTTGGCAGAAGGGGAGTGTATGGAATTTTGTTTTGTTTTGTTTGTTTTGTTTTGTTTGTTTTAAGGGAAAGGAAGAACCTTGGGCAACGTTGGTGGATTAGCAGGAGATGAGATTATGAAGGAGATAACTTTGGAAGTCTGCTCTGATCCTCCTATTTGTTCTGTTAACAGTGTTCTTACCTGTCCTAGCGCTAATTATATGTGTCGTATTTTTACCTATTTACATGTCTCTAAAGAGACTGTGTCCCCAAGTCCCAACCCAGTGCTTGGCACCATTGTAGGTGCTTTATAAATATTTAATAACTGAACAAATAGAATTTGGAAAATGGTATCCTGGAAACGAGAGGAGAATTAAGAGTCACAATAGTGACTGATGTTGAGAGGTCAAGTAAGAGAAGATTCAGAAAGAGTCCATTGGCTGTAACAACTAAGTATGGTAAGTATTAACCTTCATGTAAAGGGAAATTTAGAGAAATGGTGGGGGGCCAAGTGTGAAGTATAGATAATATGTTTTTTTAGGGTACTCTGATGTGAGTCACAGAACAGAATACTGAGGCTGCAAGGAGATGATAGGATTCATAGAAGGCTTTTTGGAGAGATTTTTCTATAGGGCATGTGTGCTCACTAGAGAGATGGAAAGTGAGAAATCACCCCCTGGGGGGGTGCCCATTCCACAATCCCTTCTCCTACATTTTCCTCTCAGGATTTTTGGTATACACGCCCATGCACTGGGTGTGAGTTTTAAGCTACCGGGTCTGGGATTCGAGCCGTGGTCAGCTACGTGGAAGTCAAGTGACATAACCATTATGCTGTCTGCTGGTCCCTAAGGGAAGAATTTTTAAAGAAACTTGACGTTTACATGGAAGGAAGGTAGCATAGTAGTGTTAGATACAGGAAGGTGGGAAGAAAGACCTCAGGAAATGGTGTTATTTGAAGTCCCCACAGAATAGGGAGTGTGCCTCATTCACAGTCAGAGGGAGGAGCAGATGAGATGATCATTGAAAAATACACAGTTTGAACTTCTGTCTTTGACCTTAACTGAAGCCTGATCTAGTGGGATATTTTTGTTTTTATTTTATAGCTTATTTCATTTATTAAAAGTTTATTTCTTTTTTTTTAAATTTAACTTTTTATTTATTTTTAATTTGACTGGGGGTGTGTGTGTGAAGAAAGTGAGAAAGCAATCCTCCAGGTCTGGGACTCGAACCATGATCAGCCATGTGCGAGTCCAGTGTCCTTAACCACCATGCCACTTGCTGGCCCCTTTGTAGTTCATTTCTTTCATGAGAGAGGGAGACAGACAGGCAGACAATACCCCCAAAGGGGTCCTAGGTTGTAATCCACTGCCAGCTCCAGTCAACCCCAGATCATGGGCACACATAACCATGGTGTACTCAGGGAGGTCTCCAGCCATCCCATGTGGGCCACCTTCACAGAGCTCATGCTTTTCTTCTTAGCTGTGGTCCCCTAACCTAGTTTTGAAGAAACTGTTTTCTCCCTTGAACTGCAGACTGCTTGTTTGATGATGTAGGATTTGGAATGAGTGTGAGCTCATCACAGTGAAGATTACATTTGAATTTTCTGAGTCCTAGAACAATCCGATTCCTAGACTCTAAGCTCTATAGTTCTGTGCTGTAGTGCTTCCTATATGTGTAAGTCCTACTGTGAACGTCTACCAGAAGTGCCACCCAGCAGAAGGACTTACTCTCATTCATTGAAATGGATAGAATTAGGTTTATTTTTTTAAAGAATTATTTATTTAATTTTATTTATTCATTTACTTATTTTTAATTTGACCAGAAAAAGACAGAGAAAGCCTCCAGGTCGAATTGTGGTCAGTCATGTGGGAGTTTCCAGCTCTTTAAACACCATACCACCTGCTGGTCCCCAGAATTAGCTTTTTAAACAATCTTTCTTCAAAGCCTCAAAAAGTTTATACTTGGGACCAGCAGATGGCATAACGGTTATGTTGCTGGACTCCCACGTAGTAGACCATGGTTTGAGTCCTGGACCTGGTAGCTTAAAACACACACTGGGCATGTGTGTGTGCATGCCCGAATTCCCGAGAGGAGAATGGAGATGGATTGCGGTATGGTCATCCCCTCGGGATGATTTCTCCATTTCTCTCCCTCTGTCTCTCCAGCGAGTGCATACAGCCTATAGCAAAAATTTTGAAAGTGCATACTTACTAAAATTTAGCCTTCCCACCCAATTTAAAATGTACACTATTGTGGTGAGTAATGATTGAGGAACTAAATTTTATTTTCTTGGCAAACTCAAATATATTGGTCCTGATGTTTTCGAAAGGGGGAAACTTTTGCCAAAGAGACTGAACTCTTCCTGATAAATCTGTGCATCCATTTAATTTGTTTCTTAATAATGTTTTAAAAGCATCTTCTTAGCTTGTGTATACATTTCAGAAAAGATTTGGAGTATAGAATTTGTCAGGAATGACTGAAATGTTTACCACAGCCTCAAAGGCTCTCATGGAAATTTAAATTTTAATCTTGTACATGGTTGGTAGAAATGTAAGTTGGCAAAACCTCTGGAGAATAATTAAACATCTAGCCAAATTTAAAAACATTGATCTAGGAATTGCTTATAAGAATATAGCCAATAAGTATTTGCATAATGTAATTATGTATTTAGAGGATATTCACTGCAACATTGTATATAATAGTGGACTGGAAATAACTAATATCTGTATGTTCATATCTGCATGATGACATTATGCAGCTATTTAAAAAGTTTCACGGGGGGCCAGCAGGTGGCGTAGTAGTTAAGGTGCTGGACTCCTACTTGGTAAACTGCAGTTCGAGTCCTGGATCCAGCAGCTTGAAATTCATGCTAGGTGCATGTGTATGGGTGTCCAAAATCCCAAGAGGAAAATAAAGAACAGATTGTGGCGTGGCCATTCCCCCGGGGTTGATTTCTCACTTTCTGTGTCTCTGTCTACCTCTTTGGCAAGCATACGCCTTACTAGAAAATTCTCTAGAAAGAAAGTTTCCCTGGGTCATTTTTTAAGATGAATTAAGTGCAAAAAACATGCAATTTTTGAAAAGTTACACACAAAATTGCTAAATAGTAGGGGACCTGGTTGGTTGGGGAGGCAAATATGGGACATTGTAAAACTTTGTCTACCTGGGACCAGAAGGTGGCATAATGGTTACGTCACTGTACTTCCACATAGTTAAATGCGGTTAAGTCCTGGACCCAGCAGCTTAAAACTCAGCTGACTGTGTATGGATGCATGCATCAAATCCCTAAAGGAGAATGGAGGAGAAGGGGTTGGGGTATGGCCATCCTCCTAGGGGGTGATTTCTTACTTTCTGTCTCTCTTTCTATCCAGTGAGGTCATGGACCCTATTGCAAGAAATCTTTCAAATTAAAAAAAAAAAATCTTTGTCTACCATTTTCATCATAATTTCATACTATGTGTATATTAAAATACAAATAAACTGCTTTGTTTTGTTTTGTTTTTAAATCTTTAAGTGAGGCATTGTCTTTTAAGAGTTTATTCAGAATTCCCAATACTATTTTATAAGTTACTGAGGGGCAAGAGGGGTGTCATTTTCAGGCAATTTGTTCATGAAACCATACATATGATTTGATAAATTGATGCTATACTATTACATGATTGTCTTCAATAAAAAATAAATTTTTATAATAATTTATAAACACATTGTCTGATCAATTGTAATTGGTGGTTACTATATAACTTCTAATTCTTACTGGAGTTCTTTTTTTTTTTTTTTTAAGGATTATTTACTTATTTAATTCCATTTGTTATTTTTTAATCTGACCAGAGGAAAAGACAGAGAAAGGGAAAGGAAGAAAGCAAGCCTCCAGGTTCGGGACTCAAACCATCATTGGCCATGTGGGAATCCAGCACCTTTAACCACCGTACCACCTGCCGGCCCATTACTGTCTAGATTTCTTCTGCCGAGGACTTCTTTGTAGAAATATATCCAAGGCCAAAAAATTTTTGAAAGCAGAAATAAAAATAATAGCTCTCTGTAAACACTAGAATCAGTGAATTTTCACAAAGGATTGGCTATGTGACCATACCCCATTGGGGGTGCTTTCTCCCTTTTACTCTGTTTTTCTCTACAAGGATACATGCCCACTGGAAGAATTTAATAAAAAGTAAAATAAAATAGTGAGATGGCTAGCTGTTTAGGGACAAAAGTTTTCCAAGTATTATGAAAGGCTACGCAAATTTAAAAAAAGTAAACAAAATTAAAATACTGTGAACAGTACAACTGGGATAATTAAAAAGCATACTTTGTGAACCAGAAAAAGTCTTAGTCCTATATTTCTGAACAGTGAGCTCCCCCTTATGCTAGAAACGGGGGGGCTTCAGCCAAGGATTGCAGAATATTTACGTCTGACAGGTGGATTTTCGAATATTAGCTATCCTTTTGGCTAGTGACAGTTACCAGAGCCGTTAGTTAGTTCCTGTCAGTTCATCTTCAGCCTTCAGTCACCGGTACTTAAGTTTATTGTTTTGAGTTGCCAGAGGGCACATGTGCTCCTCAGAGACAGGTAAGGAGAAAGCACTCCCAACTGGCCTCGGGCACGACTGCGCAATCCCTTCTCCGACTTAAAAAAAAATTGCTACATGATAGGTACTCTCTCCAGAGACAGACAGAGAGAGAGAGGGAAAGTGAGAAAGCTTGGGGCGGGGGTTGGTGGTGCTGTAATCCCTTCTCTGTTCTCTAGGAATTTGGGGCACGTGGCCCAGGGTGTTTAAGCTGATGGTCCAGGACCCAAGTCACATAGTTGGCTGTGTGGGACCCAGCCACCTTAACCACCATGCTACTGGCTGGCCTACTTAGACTTCATTTTTTAAGAGTTTTAGGTTCACAGTAAAATTGAGTTGAAAGTAAAGTTCCCAATTACCTCATTTATTACACATTACAATGTCTGTAGTAAGATTCTTTTTTGGTAATATACATTGTATGGGTATCCACCATTATAGAATCATATAGAGTAAAAAAAAAAATCTGTGCTCTGCCTATTCATTTCTTCCTTCCCAGTCGACTAGAAGCAACTGCTTTTTCTACTCTCTCCAAAGTTACTTATTTTAATTTGCCAGAGGGCACATGTGCTTGCTGGAGAGATTCAGAGAAGGAAGGTGGAGGAAGCACCTTCCAATGGAGCACGGTCACATTGTAATCCCTTCTCCATTTCTCCATCCTGTTGGACTTTTGGCTCAAAAAACATGTGCTCAGCGCATCTTTCAAGCCCCTGGGGCTGGGATTTGAATCCTATGGTTAGTCATGTGGGATCCAGCTCCCTTAACCAGTAGTCCATGGGACTGGCCCTTTCTCCATAGTTTCGTCCTTTCCCGATGTCTTTTAGTTAGAATCATACATTTTGTAGCTTTCACTTAGTAATATGTGTTCAAGTTTCTACCGTGTTTTTATACCTTGATAGCTCATTTCTATTTTTTTTTTTTGGTCATGTTCCACATTTTATTTACATTTTAAGACTAACTTTAGTCTCAAAATCACACATCCATACACCTATTTCCTTTTTGATTTCACTTCAACTTAAATGCATGGTTTGTTAAAACTATAAACAAATATTTACCATGTCTGTTACATGTAACACACAGGAACAGCTTTTAACAGAAATTCATCAATACGCCTCCCCAACATTTTTTTTATTATAAATACAAGTATCAAGACAATCCTGAACATATTTTTTTTTTTTTGAGAGGTTTTTGCTATAGGGCGCTTGCACTCGCCAGACAGAGACAGAGAGATAAAAAGCGAGAAATCACCCCCCAGGGGGATGGCCACACTGTAATCCCTTCTCCTCCATTCTCCTCTCGGGATCGTGGGCACACACACACATGCGCCTGGCGTGAGTTTTAAGCCACCAGGTCCAGGACACGAACCGCAGTCGACTACATGGGAGTCCAGTGACATAGCCATTATGCTAACTGCTGGTCCTACTGAACATATTTTTTATACTACTAGTAGTCAGCACCCACACAGATTCTAAAATTAACACAGTTTGTGACAATATTCATTGTACCTGCTACCGTAAACAATTTTGACTGCAGCTCTTTGACTAAGCGAGATGGATAAAGCATGCCATTTCTGTTTTTCCTTCTTGAGATTTTTCACTTTTCAGAAACAAGTATGCTGACACCACTGCCATCTGATACTTCTTGCCATGCTTTCATCTTGAAAACTCGAATTCTGTTTCGAGTACTCCAGGCTTACGTTTAAATGACAGTGCCTTAACAAGAGAAGAAAAATATTGTGCTGCATTTTCCCTCTTGTTACCTGAAAACATAATGGGTGTACATATATTAAATATATTCTTAAAAATGTCCAGTCATGTTTACCAGCTGGAATTCTTTTACTTCATGTGTGGGTATTTACATTGTGATATTTAACCAAGGCATTTACATGAGTAGAAGGTTGTTGATTTAAAACAAATCTGAGAGCCTCTAAAATTAATTGTTGTATGTTTGTCCTCCTGGTAACTGTGGAAGCTTCATATTTTCTTTGGACATCATTAGACGTCGTAGCTCTTGATGGACAACTTTAATGCTCTAAGAGTTTTGCCATTTTGTTAACACTGGTATACTCCGTGCATCCACCATCCTACTGGAATTATTTATTCCATTCATATTAATTTTTGTTACAAATCTAACTGATGAGGGAGCTTCTGGGTATTTAGGTCCACATTCTACTTTCAGGCTATATGTTCTGTTTTCATAATCTGTCCTTGGTGGCCCAGTAATCATGCTTGTCCACCTTGTAAGTGTCATATCTTCATCATCTTCAAGGCCCCAGCTAACCGTACCATTGCCTACTCCTTTTTGTCCTTCAAGTTCTTCCAACAAGCAAAAATTATGAGGAACGTTAACTCCTGTGGAGACTGCCATCTTCTCCTGCAGCCCCAATAGCTCATTTCTTTACAGGACTGAGTGATACTCCATTATCATGATGTAATAGTTTACTCATGTATGTGCTAAAGAATTTCTGGTTGTTTCCAAGTTTTGGCAAGAATAAATAAAACTGCTAGAAACATCCATTTGCAGGGTTTTGTGTGGAAAGGTTTTTTGTTTGTTTCGTTTTTTGTTGTTGTTGTTGTTTATTTGTTTGTTTTGCTATAGGGTGCATGTGCTTGCCAGAAAGAGAGAGAGAAAGAAAGTGAGAAATCACCCCCTGGGAGGATGACCTCGCCACAATCCCTTCTCCTCCATTCTCCTCTCGGGATCTTGGGCATGCACACACATGCTCCAGGTATGAGTTTAGGCCACTGGGCCCGGGACTCGAACCACGGTCAACTACATGGGAATCCAGTGACATAGCCATTGTGCCAACTGCAGGTCCCTAGCAGAATTTTTTAAAAGAGCTTTTTGCTATAGGGTACATGAGCTTACCAGAGAGACAGAGAGACAGCAAGCAAGAAATCACTCCTGCAGGGGGAATGGCCACACTGCAATCCCTTCTCTATTCTCCTCTTAGGATTTTGGGTACACATGCACATGCACCCAGTATGAGATTCAAGCCGCCAGGTCCGGATCTCAAACTGCTGTTGACTACGTTGGGGAGTCCAGCACTTGAACCACCATGCCCGTTGCTGGCCTCCAGAATTTTGTTTTAATTCATTTGTTTAAAAGTATTTCATTGATAAAGATCATTTATGTTCAGGCTGTACAATGTGCTGATTGAAATGTGCATATATTGTGTAATGATGATCACAATGCAATCAAATTAGCACATCACTCACTGCTCTTACTGTACATTTTTTCATCAGAACTTGTTCATTTAGTAAGTGAAAGTTTGTACCCTTTGATCAACTTCTCCCTATTCTCCCACCTCGTAGCCCCTGGCCAACATTGTTCTACTCACCATTTTCATGAATTTGACTTTTTTTTGTCCCACATGAGTACGATCATATAATTGTCTTTCAGTGTTTATTACACTGGCTTATCACACTTAGCACAATTTTCTCCATTTTGTTTTAAATGGTAGGATTTCCCTTTTTAAAATTGCTTTAAAAATATTTAAACATTTTAGTCTGGCCCTGTGGCCTACTGGCTAAGGGAGCTGTATCCCATGTGGCCAAGCACGCAATTTGAGTCCTGGCCTTGGCAGCCTGAAAAACATAGTGGGTATGGACCAGCAGATGGCATAATCGTTACGTCGCTGGACCACCACGTAGTTGACCATGGCTGGAATCCCAAACTGGTGTCTTAAAATTCGCACTGGGTGCATGTGTATGCATGCCCAAGATCCCAAGAGGCAAATGGAGGAGAAGGGATTGAGGTGTGTCCTTCCCCCAGTGGGGTGATTTTTCACTTTCTGTCTCTTGTCTCTCTGGTAAGTGTACGCACGCTGTAGCAAAAATATCTCTTTCTAAAAAAAAACAAAAAACAAAACAAAACAAAAAACCATGCCAGGTATGTGTGCATGTGTGCCTCAAATCCCAGTAGGATTGTTAAATAAATGAAAGGGAATGCAGTGTGACCATACCCCATTGCGGGGTGCTCTCTCTCTCCTTGTCTCTGCGCCTCTCTCTGGCAAGTGCATGCACCCTCTGGCAATTAAGAAATTTTCATAACTTCTGTGTGTGCCATGTGTGTCCATCACATTTATTTTATCCATTCATCTGTTAGACACTTAGTTTGTTTTCATATCTTGGCTATTGTAAATAATGCCACAGTGGAACAGGGTAGTGCTGGTAACTCTATGAGATACTATTTTGTTTTGTTTTGTTTTAGATTTTGCTATAGGGCGCATGCCCTGACCAGAGATATAGAGATAGAGTGAGAAATCATCCCCCAGCACAAATGGCCATGTTGTAATCATTTCTCTTCCAGTCTTCTCTCGGGGTTTTGGGCAGGCATGCACATGTGTCTGGCATGATTTTTAAGCTTCCAGGTCTGGGACTCTACCTCCCTCATAGTCAGCCACCTGGTATCTAGCGCCTTAACCTCCACACCACCTGCTGGCCAGAAATAATCTCTTTACCTTTGGAAATATACCCAGAGTGGGATGGCTGTATCACATGGTATTTCTTTCTTTCTTTCTTTCTTTTTTCTTTTAACCAATGAATTTCCATTTTATTACAAATTTTAAAATCTGGGACTAGTTAAAAAAAAAAAAAAAGCTTATATACTAATTTCAGCCCAGGGTTAACTTTTTTACAAACAAACTAAAAATTACTACATGGGAACATCAATGTGACAAACAAGTAAAATTTGCAAACCCAAGTCATAAACTTAGAAAATTAATAACCATGGTTTAAGGGCCACAGCCAAAGAGCAACTGATGCCTCAGTTACATTTGAAAGAAATTCTGCCTTCTGTGAGGGCAGAAGAGGACCATACAAATAATTCTGCTTTGAGAAATTTGCATAGAAATAGAAAATGCTAGAGCCTTTACCACAAATGAAATTGGAAAGCCTCAACATGTTAAACTCAATCCAAGAAGCACCAAATGTTAAATTGAAGCCATGGTTAAGACTAAAACATTTCAATTCCAGCTCCACAACTTGCAGAACACAAGAATTTCAGGTGTGCAAATCAGCTTTAGGCAAACTCTTTAAAAACAGGAATTTTACACACTGCAATTATAACACAAGGCAGACATTTCTGCAGAATTGTTTGAGTTTCAGAAGGGTACCATCAGGCATCAGGGTCTCTTTCAGAGTCCCTCTCTGGGCAAGTTACATCTTCCAGCCACGATAACCACCTCTTACTGTTCTCTAGCCTCTGCCTGTGATGAGTGGCATAGGATCCTAAGAGGAAACCTCATTTTCTGTCCCCACTATCTTGCAGGCACACCACTTTGTAGAATGACTTTTGACACTAAATCCAGGCATGGCCTAAGTGGCATACAAGCAGAGTTGCAGGCAGCTCCCACATCCTCCCCCTCTGCCTGAACTGTTTCCCAATCCTGTCTCCCAGTGGCCCACCTCTATAAACGCCTCCAGGGGCTCAGCAGCAAGGGTTCCCATCACTGGGAAATGCAGTAGCCTCATCTGGAAGCTCTACTACTCCTGCCTCCAGCTCCCTCTGCTGGATGCCAGTTTGTTGCAAAGACTTGTAGAAACAGTGATTATTTACAAACTTATTTTTGCATACATTTACTTAAAACCTGGAACTTTTACAACAGTTCTCCAAACCCTTTTATAAAGGGTAATAGAATATGTACCAATGTTAAATTTTATATCTACAGGAAGAAAAAGGATTAGCATACATAATTGCATGAATTAGGAGTAATTTGTAATAAAAAAAATACCCCAGATACCTGCATTTTACTGACACTGTCATTTTCCCATAAGAGAAAAAAGTCACCTGTTTTGCTTTCAATGAAAGGAGCCCATGTTTATATTCCTGAATCTTTGACAAAAGCACTAGAAACAAGGGACTGTAACATTTTATTTAAAAAGTAGTGACTAACTGAAACTCTCATCTCCAAACCCTTGTCTATCTGCTCAATGTCAAATCATTGTCATTTCCTTTAAAGTAGCCTCTCCTATTTTGTTTTACTACCATGAGAACTGAAATTTTCAAGCAGAAAAAAAGTCTAATCACAAAGAAATGAGTGGCACCCATGTGATTTCCAATTTTTTGTTCAATCCACACTGCAGAGATACAAGGATAAACCGTCATTTTAGTTCCCAAGTTTTATTCAAGAACTCATACAAAATATTCCAGACAAATGAATTTTAATCCTCATCTTCCTCCTCTTCTTCATCCTGGTTAATCTGGAAGTAACGTAATTCGTTACTCTCTTTGCTGTTAGCAACTACGCGCAACCAATCACATAGATTATTATTCTTAAAATATTTTTGGTGAGATATTTCAAATACCTTTTGGAAAAAGGCACCTCAGAAGTTACAGTGATCTTGCTCTTGCTCCTTTCAATGGTTACAACACCTCCACCAAGATTCCCAGCTTTTCCATTCACTTTGATTCTCTCTTGGAGAAACTGCTCAAAATTGGCAGCATCCGGGATTCCATCTTCTACAGGGTGGGTGCAGTCAAGGGGAAACTTCAGAACCTGCTTCTTTTTTTGCCCCCCTTCACCACAAGCTTTTTCACGGGTGCCATGGCGTCAGTGGAGGCAGAAAAGCCATGGTATTTCTTTATTACATCTTTTAAAGCTTTTTTGTTGTGCTGTGAGAAAGAGATATCTCAACAGGCTCTCTATTCCATCACCTACTCCCACCTTCGGCCAGCCCAGATCATAGGCATATGTATTCATACCTAGCTTGTACAGGGAGGCCTCAGACATGAATCTGGGACCTTCTGTGTGAGTCTAGCATCACAGTGTTGCATTACTGTTATGCCATTGGCTAGTCCCTTTTTAAAAAACTTTTTGCGTAATCTCCATGTTGTTTTCTGTAATGCTTTTGTCAATTTATACATTCCCACCAACAGTGTACAAGGGTTCTCCTTTCTCTACACCCTCACTAACACTTGTTATCTCTTGTCTTACTGATAATAGCTATCCTAACAAGTGGTACCTCCTTATTTTGATTTGTTTTTCTCTGATGATTAGTGATATTGAGCACTTTTGTATATACCTGTTGGTTATTTGTCTTTGGGATATGTCTGTTTACATCCTTCGTCTATTTTTAAGCTTATTTATTTTTTGAGATACACTTGTGCATTCTTACCATGCCATGATCCTCTTTCAGCTTTCCAGCCAGCTAGGTTCACATGTTCAGGTCAGCCCTGAGTATGAAGCTGGGACCTTTCCTTATGGCTCTAGTATTACCTAGTGGTGCCCCTTTGGGCATTTATTTATTTATTTATTTTTTTGTATGAGCAGCTTTTACATTTTGGATATTAGCCTCTTATTAAAGATATGGTTTGTAAATATTTTCTAACATTCTGTAGAAGGCCTTTTCATTTTGATTGTTTTCTTTGCTATACAGAAGTTTTTTAATTTGATATAGTTGTTAATTTTCCTTTTGTTTGTGCTTTTGCTGTCATATCCAAAAACTAACTGTCAAGGCCAGTGCCAGAATTTTCTGTTTTCTTCTAGGAGTTTTACAGTTTCAAATATTGTATATAAGTTATTCATTCATTTAAAGTTAATTTTTGTGTATGGTGTAAGAAAATTATGTAATTTCATTTTTTTGTACATGGATTTACACTTTTCTCAACGTGGTTACTAAAGACTCTCTTTCCATTGTGCATTTGTAGTGCCATTGTCAAAGATTAGTTGACCTTATATGCATGTGTTTATGGGCTCTTTATTATGTTCCATTGGCCAATATGTCTGTTTTTATGCCAGTGTCATACTGTTTTGGTTACCATAGCTTTGTAATATAGTTTGAAATCAAGAAGTGTGAGGTGTATGGCTTTGTCCTTTCTCAAAATTGCTTTCACTATTCAGGATCTTTTTTGGTTTCATTTGAATTTTTGGATTGTTTACTGTATCTGTGAAAATAATGTCATTGAAATTTTGGTGTGGATTACATTGAATCTGTAAATTACTTTGTAGCATGGACATTTAAGCAATAATCTTTAAAACATTTATCTTTCGTTTTTATTCGTGATAGAGTGCATGTATGTACATATGAGAATGATAGGGAGATAGATGAGATAGAGTGCATGTATGTGCATATGAAAGTGATAGAGAGAGCATGTATGTGCATATGAGAGTGATAGGGAGAGAGAGAGAGTGTGCATGTATGTGCATATGAGAGTGATAGGCAGATAGATAGATGCTCCTGTGAGCATCGTCCACAGGATCTGGTCATGCCACGATCCCCTTCAAATCCCTCTTGCACTTGTCCTTTGTGTTTTATGTTGACCAGGTCACAATTTGAACCATGGTCTCCATGTGCGATTTGGCTTCTTTTGAATAGCACACTACTGGTTATGCCATGGACAGCCCTATTTTAACAATATTAAGCCTTTCAATCTGTGAACATGGATGTCTTTCCATTTATTTTTGTCTTCTTTAATTCTTTTTCAAGGTTTTATAGTTTCAGCATACAATCTTTCAGCTTTGGTTAAATTCATTCCTAAGTATTTTATTCTTTTGATAAATGGGATAATTTTCTTAGTTTTCTTTATGGCTACTTATTAGTATATAGAAATGTTACTGATTTTTCTATGGCGATTTTCATATCCTTCAACTTGACTGAATTAATTTATTTTAATAATCTTTTGGTAGAGTCTCTAGAGCTTCCTATACATCAGATCATGTCATTTTCAGAAATAATTTAACTCCTTTGTTTACCAACTCAGATGCCTTTTCTTTTCTTTCTTTTTTTATCATTTTATTATTATTATTTTTTTTTTGGAGAGGTTTTTGATATAAGGCGTGTGCGCTGGCCAAAAAGACAGAGAGACAGAAAGTGAGAAATCACCCCCTGGGGGGATGGCCACACCGCAGTCCCTTCTCCATTCTCCTCTTGGGATCTTAGGCACGAATGCACACATGCCCGATGTGAGTTTAAGCCACCGGGTCCGGGACTTGAACCACGGTCGACTACATGGGAGTCCAGCAACATAGCCGTTACACTAACTGCTGGTCCCTCTTTTCTTTATTTTTTTTTAGCAGTTGGAGGGAGAAAGAGAGAGAAGGGTATTTTTGGCAATCTCAACATGTTGCCATCCTCCTGTCATAGCCTCCCATTAGCTAGTATTACAGGTTTGTCCCACAATACTGGTCTGTTTAGGTTGGTCCAGGAACTGATTCCAGGCCTGTCCTGTGGCCTCACTCTTCTATAGAAGTGCCCTACTCTTTTCTTCACCTTGGCTGAGTATGGATGCCTGTTCTTTCTTTTTCTTACCTAATTGCTCTGGCTAGGACTTCCAGTACAGTACCCTCCATTATATTTAAATATATATATATATATATATATTTTGAGAGGTTTTTTTTTGCTATAGGGCGCATGTGCTCGCCAGCCAGACAGAGAGAGACAGAGAGACAGAAAGCGAGAAATCATCCCCCGGGGGGATGGCCATGACGCAATCCCTTCTCCTCCATTCTCCTCTCAGGATCTTGGGCACGCATGCACACGCGCCCGGCATGAGTTTAAGCCGCCGGGTTCGGGACTCGAACCGCGGTCAACTACGTGGGAGTCCAGCGACATAGCCATTACGCTAACTGTTGGTCCCAGTACCCTCCATTATTAACAGTTTCATTTTCTGTGGCTTCAGTTGCTCATGATCAATCACAATCTGAAAAAAGCTGAGTACAGTACAGTAAAATATTTTAAGGGAGAGAGACCACATTCTTACAACTTTTATTATAGTATATTGTTACAATTTTTGTATTTTATTACTAGTTATTGTTAATCTCTTGTGCCTAGTTAATAAGCTAAACTTTATCAAGTATACATTGGGGGTCTAGAAATGTATTCTCTGAGGATAAGGGTAGGTTGATTACTGTACTATGGTGGATAGAAGTGGTAAGTGTACTGTGTAATTTTCCTGTTGAAGAAGGCCTTCTTAAACCTAATTAAATAGAAATATATAATGTAGATTTAAAAATAAAAAAATCAACAGGATTTTGGAAAAAGGAACAGAAGATTGTTATGGGAAAGAGATGAAGCACTTGTTAAATAAGGGGAAATAGAAGATGAGATAAATGAAGATAAGGAAAGTTAATTTTTATAGAACATCTACTGTAAACTAACAGTTTAGGTCCTCTACAAATGTGTGCAGAAGACTTAGGGGTTTGAGAAATTGAAGAGGTTAGATAAAGCACTTTATAATTGTTAGTCATTTGTCATTTTTTAAAAGTTTATTTCTTCTATGAACATAGGAAGAGAGAGAGAGAGAATGAAAGAAAAAGAGAAAGAGAAAGATAACACCCCAATAGAATCCTGATGCCATAACTCCTCCCCAGCCTTCAGCCAGCCCTGGATCAGGAGAAAATGTTTGCCTGGTGTACTCAGGAGGTCTCTGGACTTGAGCCAGGAGACTTTCCCTGTAGGATTGTCTCACAGATTGTTCCATTTACTCTTATGTCACCATCGGACCCCTATTTATTTATTTTTAAAGACTGTTTCCTGAGCAGTAATGAGTCTAATTTATAAGTAAAAAATGATTGATTTCTCTCTCCCCCCCGTATCAACAAGTTATATCTATTTCTAACATAAAACTGAATCTGAATGCTTTACTTTTATTTATCTATATATCTATATCTATATCTATATATATTCACTCTGTTCTCCAGACCAGCAGCTAGCATAATGGTTGACCGCAGTTCAAGTCTTTGACCTGATGGCTTAAAACTCATGCTGGGCATGTGTGTGTGTGCGTGCCCAAAATTTCTAGAGGAGAACAGAGTGAAGGAATTGTGATGTGACCATCCCCCCAAGGAGGTGATTTCTTACTCTTTGTCTCTATGTCTCTCCGGTGAGCACACATGCCCTATAGCAAAAATCTCTCTAATATATATACTCTGTTTTGATTAGTGAAGTATAGTGTAGATTAATACAAAGTCCCGGCTCACCTGGAAGATTTTGAGGAAGTGAGGAAGGGAAAGTGGGGAGACTCAGTGAATAAGTAGACCCCCACCACCACCACCAAAGGGAAAAAACATAGTAGTGGTGAAAGCAGAGTAGTGGAAAACTCATGGATTGGACTTGGGGAGGAGGGGCTTCAAATATGATTGTGGGGCTGGTGCCATGACATGGTGGTTAAGACAGCCACATTCCACATGGCTACCCATGCAACTTAAGTCAGGGACCTGGAAGCTTCAGAAACACACTGGGCATGTGTACATGCATGTCCAAGATCCTAAATGGAAGAAGAGATGGATAAGGGATTGTAACGTGACCGCTCCCCCTGTGAGGCAATGCCTCTCCCTCTCTTTCTGTCTCTGGTGGTTCATGTGCCCAATAGGGGAAAAAATGATTGTGAATAGATCTGTAAAAGAGCGTTTCAGGAAAACCATGAAGACCCAAAGTCTGGAAATGGCTTGATGCATTGCAAAGAAGTGAAAGAAGAGTATGGCTGGAGCCAAATGATTGGATAGACTCAAAGGAGATAAGATTGAAGGACGAATGGACAGGTTAGTTTGAAGGTTATAGCATGAGTCTTTGTGAAATAAGACAATGACTGGGGCTAGAGTTGTAGTTGCAAAAATACTGAAAATTTGACATTTAGTTTGGAGGTAGAGCTTACTGATTTGGGAGCAATTGAACTATTTGTCTCTTTGATGTATTCAGTTAAAAAAAATTGTCCCTGTACTAAAACCAAAGTCAACAAATCATGTTAGTTAATAGAGAATTGTTCTGATGCATGCAGTAACATTGAACTTTATAGTATTATCAACTGGACTGGGGAGAAATGTACACATGTTGGAATATTCACTTTGCAAGCTAAATAATGTGAGTGAATGTGTAAATGAACTTGAAATTTAAAAAAATAAAAATAAAATAGGAAAACGTAAAAAAAAAAAAAATTATTTCCAAAAAAAATATAGAAAACAAAGTCAGCGAAGTACAAGTCCAAAAGATCACAACTGTCTCTTCTCAAGGTCTGGCGCTTTCCTTTACATTTATTCCAGTACGACTCCTTGTTTTGGTAAGCTTGCCAAGTGTTTATTCACAATGGACGTTGGGGTCATTGTAGTTGACCTGAGCATGTTAGAAACCAAGGAAAGGCCGAATGTTGTTATTAGCAGCCCAAGAACCACAGCAAATGGTAGAACCAGACTAAACCGATCCCTGCAAAATGGGCAGCAAAACTGGGGTAGAATAGTCACCAGCAATTTATAAATAATCAATAACTGGTTGGGGAGTAGTAGCTACAGTACCAAAGGCACGTTATTCTCCTCTGGAGCGCAGCAAGTAGTAACCTGGCCCACCAAGTTGTATTGGATGTAGTTCAGAGTTATGCTTTGCATATTTCATGACAGAAATTGTAAATGTCAACCATAATGTGGGCCAAAATTTCAGTAATAGCCGTTAAGTGTTTTCTCTCTGCCTATTGTACCATAAGGAAAAAAAGAGAATGCCACATTCTCAACAAAATGTTAGATTTTGCATGTACATGCATGCATGTGCATTTGCACACACACCCACAAAGGAATGCGTTCAAAGAGAAGAAAAAATTGTTCCGTTTATCTAGGGATTTGCCAATGAATTGATTGCGGTGGAGTGGGGAGGCTTGAAGGAAAGAAGACACCTAGGTTTTTGTCTTGAGGAGTTGGTTGAATGATTGTGCCATTATCTGGTAAAGGGGAAGGTTTGGGGAAGAGAAAATTGGAGGGATTGTGGCTGTTTAGATCAAGACTAGTTGATCTTTGGCCTGGACAGTTCTGAAGTCCCTTACTGAATTCCCTCCTGACTGGCTTTCCTATTTTTATTCTTTTCATTTCAGTCTGTAGTAAGCTTCCATCTAGAGGAAAACAATATAAAATCCTTACCATGGCCTTAGAGACCTGTGTGATCTAGACACTGTTTATTATTTTCTATTTCATGCAACTCTCCAATTTCTGTACTCTTTGTGGCCTACAGTTTTCCTTTAAGTTTAACAGATTTGTTCCCACTTTAGGCTGTTGTTCTTATTCCTGCCTGAAACACTTTCCTCAGAGTCGTAGCTGAAATGTCGTCTTAGGATCGGCCTTGTAGTACAGCAGTTAAGTACTGCACAGAAGACACCCTGTCCCATATGGACAACCAGGGTTCAAGTCCTGTCCCCAGAAAAACATGTGGGATGCACACCTGCATGCCCAGGATTCTGAAGAGATGGAGAATTAGAGGAAAAAGATTGCAGCATGACTAGGCCCCATTAGGGGTACTTTCCCTCTCTCTCTTTTAGATGTAAGTGTCCATCTTACATCTAATTATTTTTCAATAATTGTTATTAACTTTATTTATTTATTTTAATTTGACCAGAGAGGGACAGAGTGAGCAAGAGAGAGAAGGGGAAGGTGAGAAAGCAAGCTGCCAGGTCTGGGACTCTAACCACGGTTGGACACGTGGGAGTCCAGCACCCTCAACCACCACATCACCTGCTGGCCCCAAAATAAATAAATTTTTAAAAATTGCCAGAAGGCACATGCACTCACCAGTGAGAGATAGAGAGAGAGAGAATCCCCAAATGACATTTGGGCATGCCAAAGTCCCTTTTCCTCTATTTCTCTATCCTGTCAGAACTTTAAGCATACACATACATGCTCTTAGCGTGTTTTATGTGCTGCTGGGCCTGGCATTAGAACTGCTGTTGGCTATAGGACTCTGGCTCCCTCAACCACTAGGCTCTGTAGCCAGCCCTAAATAAATCAATATTTTATAAGTGTCATCTCAGAGGCTTTCCCTGACTGAATTTCCCAAGGCATGTTACTATTTTCCTTTATAATATTTACCATTTGCTGAAAATTTTTTTCCCCCTTTTTGATTTTCCTCCACTAGAATGTAGGCCCCAGGGCTGGTTCTGTGGCATGGTGTTTAAGGCAGATGCATCCCACGTGGCATACCCCATGGTTTGAGACCCAGTTTGAGAATCATGCCAGGCATGTGTGTGTGCACACTTGAAATCTCGACAGGATGGAGAAATAGAGGAGAAGGGATTGCAGCATGACCAATCCCCATGTGGTTACTTTCTCCCTTTCCCTATCTCCCTGTCTCTCTGCCTGTCTCTGATGAGTGTATGTGAAAAACAAAAACAAAAGCACATAAGCTTCATGAGAGCAGAGACTTTTCTGTTTTATTTATTGCTACAGACCTGGCACCTAGCACAGGGCCTATGCTAAAACCAGTGCTCAGCAAATGAATTAATTAAGTTGGATAACTTGGATTTGAATTTGTAGTATGTGGGCCCCAAAAGAGAAATTACAGGTCTTACCAAGAGCTGGGGCTTCGGTTATAAAAAGGGTGACAGTGGGCAATGGGGTAAAGGGGACACAGGCCACAAAGAGGAATATAGTAGAAATAGCTGCCAGGGGAGAAGGGCATCATACAGGTTGTATATTAGAGAAAAACAAGTTGAAAAAACACTGGAGGAAATGTCCAAGGTTACTAATAAGCACAGTACTACCAGTCGTCACTGTCCAACACAATTTTTATTTTTAAGATTTTTTTTTTCCATGGGCACATTGTTTACCTGAGACAGAGAGAGAAAGTGAGAAATTACCCTTTGGGGATGGTTACACCTCAATCCCTGCTCCTCTGTTCTCCTCATGGAATTTTGGGCATGCACTCACATATGCCCACTGTGTCTTTTAAGCTACCAGGTCTGGGACACTAACTGCACTCAGCCATGTGGGACCCAGCACTTTAACCATCACACCACCTGCTGGTCTGCAACACAACTTTTTGCAATAACATAAATATTCTATATCTACACTGTCCAGTATAGGAGCCATTCGCCATATGTAGGTCGTCACTGAGCACTTGAAGGCTAATGCAACTAAGGAACCGAATTTTAAGTTTTACTTAATTTTAATTCATTAAAATTTAATCAGCCACATGTGGCTACCATAGTGGATAACATAATTGTGAATGAAGGTAGAATTTTTTAAAGCTTAAAATTTCTATGTAGTAGGGACCAGCAGTTAGTGTAATTGCTATGTCACTGGACTCCCATGTAGTCGACCGTGGTTTGAGTCCCGGACCTGGTGGCTTAAACTCACGCTGGATGCGTGCGCGTGTGTGCCCAAGATCCCGAGAGGAGAATGGAGGAGAAGGGATTGCGGTGTGGCCATCCCCCCTGGGGGGGTGATTTCTTGCTTTCTGTCTCTCTGGCGAGCGCACGCACCCTGTAGGAAAAAAAAATGTCTATGTAGTACACTCTAAAAAATTATTTTAAATAAAACTCTTTTTTTAAAGAGAGAGAGAGACAGAGACAAAAAGTGAGAAATCGCCCCTCACGTTGGGGGCTGGCCATGTCACATTCCCTTCTCCAGTCTCCTCTCAGGATCTTAGGTGGGCACACACATGAGCCCAGCGTGAGTTTTAAGCACTGGGTCTGGAACTCTAACCTTGGTCGACTATGTGGGAATCCAGTGAAGTAACCATTGTGCCATCTGCTGGTCCCATGTTATAGATAAACCTCTTAAAGTTGATTCCCTAGGGCTTCACTCAACAACATTTTAAGTATTTGAATTTTGTAGATAACACTGAGAAACAAAAATATGCGTTGAACTTTATTCAGAGACCTCTTATGATTACTTTGGGAATGTTAAAAATAGATGAATGTACATCACTAACAAAAATTATTTTAAAGACATCACTGAGAGACTCAACATGTAGTCTCTGCCACTGTAGCACAATGGTAACTTAAGCACTGTGTAAGGCTGAAAGCCATGAGGCAAATGTGGGTTCAGATTTCTAGGTCTGCCTGAGAACATGCTGGGTACACACACAGTCACCCTGTATTCTGAGGAGCTAAAGGGCTAAGAAAGGGTGCTTGTAGGGTGATGGGGCTCTGATGAGGGTGCTTCTCTCTCTCTCGTATGTGCACATGTATGTGCATGGCTATCTTAAAGAAGAGGGAGAGCTGAGTATGTAAGCTTCCATAAATGTAATAGATAAAGTGTGAGAAAAACTACTTGCCACACACAGTAAGAAAGGTTTTACACTAAGAATATATGAAGGGAGCCAGCAGGTGGCATAGTGGTTAAGGTGCTGAACTCCCACTCATCCGATCGAGGTTCAAGTCCTGGACCCAGTGGCTAGAAACTCACATCAGGCATGTGTGTGTGTGCATGCCCAAAATCCTGAGAGGAGAATGTAAAAGAAGGGGTTGCAGTGTTATCATCTCCCCAGGGGGTGATTTCTCACTTTCTCTATTTCTGTCTCATCGGCAAGTGCACATGCCCTGTAGCAAATATCTCTCTAAAAAATTAAAAGAATATATGAGAAACTACAAATCAATAAGGTAATGGCAGACAGTCCAATAGAAGAAAAGGGTAAGATACTTCAACAGATACTTGACAAAGAAGATGTTGTTTGACCAATAAATATATAAAAAGATGTTTCATATTGTGACTTGTCAGTGAAATGTAAATTAAAATCATGAAGTCCCATTCGACACTTACCAGCATGGCTGAAATAGAGGACACTGATGCAAAATATTAACAAATGAAATAACTGAAATTCTTATACTGATGTGCACATAAATTGATACAACACTTTAAAATACCAAGAATGTACTAAAGTTGAACATATATGATGGTTATGACCTAGCAATTTTACTTAAAGGTTTATATTCAACATAAATGCATGCACATATACACTATAAGTGTGTTTATAGCAGCATTTATTATAGTCAAAAGCAGGAAACAACCCCAAGGCCTTATGGGAACAGATAAATTTTGGTGTAATTCTGCAGCAGAATACTATACAGCAATGAAAGTGAACACACTATAGGCAATAACATGAATAATTCTCACAAGTATAATATTGAGGAAAAGAAGCCTGATTAAACATAAAACTTAGTAAGCGATATATTTATGTAAAATTCAGAAATGGTCACAGCTTAAATTGTGATGACAGAAGTCAGCATGGTGGTTAATATTTGCGGGGGGCAAGGGTAAGGTATAGTAATAGGGACAGCTCAAAAGTAGGCCAGCTTTAAGTAATTACAAAGCCAGGAAAAGAGTTTAGTTTTTTTTTAATTAATTAATTTTTTACATTTTATCATGTCTTTATAGTATCCATTTCTTTTTCTTTTTTTAAATTTTATTTATTATCATAATCTTTTATATGGCATTGAATTACATTTATCTTTACAGTGTATTACATTTCATTTTCCAGCATGATTACCACACATATCAGTCAAGACAAAGACATTACTATCCACATCATCAAGTAGCTTTTCATCATTTTTTAGATTATTATTATTTATTCTCATTTTTTTAAACATTCAATCACTATATATCATTTGGCTTGTATAAAGAATTTACCCAACATGAAATACTTCTCAGACCAGTCCAGTTGAGAATACTATACACGTTATCATCAACAGGTAATAAACCATTTCTGTATCCCACTAATGTCATACCTCTCTGTTCTCTTGCCATCCTTCTCTATACTCTTCCTTTCTCTCCCTACCCCTTTCCACACTGTCTTCAGCATCCTTAACTATTTCCACTGCTTTTATGCCATCCAGTATTTCTATCTCTACCATAAAGTGCAGAAAGTTGGTATATATTAAGTGGATACATACAATATCTTTCTTTCATATCCTGGCTTGCTTCACTCAGCAATAGATCCTCCATATTTGACCACTTTCTATCGAATGCCAGGGTCTTACTGGTTTATATGGCAGAGTAGTATTCCATAGAGTATATGTGCCACACTTTTTCCATCCATTCATCTGTTTGTGGACATATAGGTTGGTTCCATGTCTTAGTTCTGTTTGATTCTTTTTTAAGGTGTCTGTTTCTTCTTCCAAATCATGGAAGGACTTCCTCATCTCCTGGAGCTCATTGTCTCTTTACTCTTGCATCTCAATTACTTTGGTCACCACAAAAATTCTGAATTGCTTATTATACAAGTCCATGACTTCCATTGTGCTGTCTATGGGTGATGTTGGAGTTGATGTTTTCCCCTGGGGGAGAGACATTTTGTTGGTTGCTCATATTTCTTGTGCCTCTGCGATTGTTCCTAGTCCTCTGGTGATGTATACGTTCCTTCCTAAATTATTCAAGGTATCTCTGAGCATTCAGAGGTGGGCGGGAGAAGAGGATTGGTGATCTCTTTTGCTCTGCCTCCCTGTTGCTCACCAGTACCCTGCACCGTTGTTACTTGTCCTGGGTGACCCAAAGTCCTCCCTGTTTCTAAAGAACAGGTGCGCCTCCAACTGAGCTGCTGAGCTTCACTTCAAGGGCAAAGAAAAGATTGTGTGGTGCACCATGCTATCCAAAATACCGAAGTCCTGAGAGTCCAAAGACAGGTGGGGTGGATGGATGAGTCATGGGTCCTGGCCATTAAGGCCTGCAGCCACAGGCAGCCTGGCATAGGGCAAGCCTACTAGCTTGAACCAGTCTCCAGATGGAGTTGGGAGGGGTGCAAGTTCATCTTAAAGTCACAAGACACAAACCTGAAGTCCAAAGGAGAGTGGGGGTGGGAGTGAGCCATGGGTCCTGGCTGTTAGGGCCTGCAGCCACAGACAGCCTGGTGTCTGGCAAGGCCCAGAGGAAGTTTAGTTGAGATACCCGAGAATTTCTTCATCTTTGTTCTTAATTACTTTCATTAAGTACTCTATTTCATATATGTATAATGTGAGAAAAGCAAACTCATGAGATGAAAAAACAAAGTAACAACAGTTAGTGAGGATGTGGAGCAGTTGGAACCCTTGTGCACTGCTGATGGAAGTACAAAGTGGTGTAACCATTATGGAAAACAAAATGGGATTCCTAAAAATATGAGACAGTTTCTACACAATCTAGCAATGCCTTTTCTGCACCTTTGAGTGTGTGTGTGTGTGTGTGTGTGTGTATGTGGGTTGTTGGAAAAGTCACAGTGTATTATTTTCTATGTAAAAATGCATCATGACTTTTCCGACAACCCTATATGTGTATATATACACACACTCACCTGGAAGGAAGGAAAGCAATGTCTGAAGATATATGTACATTTGGAACCAGCAGTTGGCTTAATGACTATGTTGTTGGACTCTCATTTAGTCAACCATGGTTTGAGTCCTGGACCTGGTGGCTTAAACTCACGCTGGGCACGTGTGCAGCATGCCCAAGATCGTGAGAGGAGAATGGAGGAGAAGGGATTGTGGCATAGTCATCCCCTCCCGGGGGTGATTTCTCACTTTCTGTCTCTCTGTCTGTCTCTCTAGTGAGCGCATGCACCCTAAAGCAAAAACCTCTAAAAAAAAAAAAAGGTATTTGTAGATTCCATCCATGTTCATAGCAGGACTGTTCACAACAGCCAAGAGATAGAGGTAACCCAAGGTACACCTATGGGTGAATGGATAAAGAAGATGTGATGCACACACCCTAAAATAGTATTTAGGGAAGTTCAGACACATACTGCAGTATGGATGAACCTTGAGTACTTTATATTGTGAAATAAGCCAGTCTCACAGAAGACAAATGTTAAATGATTCCAAATACATGAAAAATCTAGAGTAGTCAAATTCATAAAAAGCAGGATGGTGTTAACCAATGGGGGGAGAGGGAAAATGGGAAGTTGCTAATGAGTATAGAAATTCAGTTTTGCAAATTGAAAAAGTTCCAAAGATTGGTTACACAAAAATGTGAATATATGTAACAATATTGAACGGTATACACTTAATAGCAAAGATGAAAATTTTTATTGTGTATTGTACCACATTTAAAATATGTAAGACCCCAGGATCCAGCAAGTAGCATAGAGGTTAAGGCATCGGATCCCACATGACCGATTCCATGGTTTGAGTCCTGGATCTGGTGGCTTGAAAATCACACCAGGCATGTGCATGTGTGCCCAAAATCCCAAAAGGAGACTAGAGGAGAAGAGATTGTGTTGTATCCATCCCTTGTGGGTAGTGATTTCTTACCTCCAATGCTCTGTCTCTCTTTATTTCTGGCAAGTGCACACAAGATAGCAAAATAAATAGGTGTATGTGTGTGTGTGTGTGTGTGTGTGTGTGTGTGTGTAGTTTTATATGACCCATGGATGATTAATATACAATAAGAACTAACATGGCCTTCATGCTAACAAAGATGTACTAGCTAAGTGTTGACACTGATTTCTTTCTTTTTTTCTTTCTTTTAGAGGATTTTCTTAAGAGTTATTTTATCTTAACTTTATTTATTTATTTACTTACTTTAATTTGACCAGAGAGGGACAGAGCAAGAGAGAGAGAGGAAGAGGGAAAGTGAGAAAGCAAGCCGCCAGGTCCAGGATTTGAACCATAGTCAGCCCTGTGGGAGTCCAGTGCCCTTAACCACCATGCCACCTGCCAGCCCCTAACACTGGTCTCTTAAAAATGGGCAATTTATTTGATAACCATACCTCGCATTTTACTGATATACTTGAGGTATTGTGTACCCATTAGTAGTAACTTTATTCTTTTATCCTTGAAGTAATAATGCTATTCAAGAATATTAGAGATTATGTATTAGATATTGTATTTCTGAAATAATCATGGAATTTAAAAGTATTTTATTTTAGATATAGCAATATGTTCCAAAGAGTAGCGTTTTAACACTTGATATTTTTCTTTCTAATGAATTGGGTTTTTTAAAAAATATATGAATTTAATTTTATTTATTATTATTATTTTATTCACCAGAGAGAGAGAGAAAGTGAGAAAGCAGAGACCAGAAGATAGCATAGCAGTTATGTCGCTCAACTCCCACATGGCCGACCACAGTTTGAGTCCCGGACCTGGTGGCTTGAAACTCACATCGGGCGAGTGTGTGTGCATGCCCAAGATCCCCGGAGGAGAATGGAGAAGAGATTGCAGAGTGACTGTCCCCTCTATGGGGTGATTTTTCACTTTCCCTCTCACCATCTCTGTCTCTGTCTGTCTCTCTTGTGAGTGCCTGCGCCCTAAGGTAAAAACCTCTTTAAAAAAAAACCATCAAGGGAACCAGCAGTTGGCGTAATGGCTATGTTGCTGGACTCCCACGTAGTCGACCGCGGTTCGCGTCCCGGACCCAGTGGCTTAAAACTCACGCTGGGCGTGTGTGCGTGAGTGCCCAAGATGCCGAGAGGATAATGGAGGAGAAGGGATTGCGGCGTGACCATCCCCCCTGGGGAGTGATTTCTCGCTTTCTGTCTCTATGTCTCTCTCTGTCTGTCTGGTGAGCACACACACCCTATAGCAAAAACCTCTCCAAAAAAAAAAAAAATCTCAAAAACTGAAAGTGAGAAACCAAACCACCAGTTCTGGGACCCAAATGGCAGTCAGCCATGTGTGGGTCCAACACCTTAACCACCATGCCACTTGCTGGCTCAGATAAATTGGATTTTTAAGAGAATCACTTTGTTTAATTAGCCAGGAAGATTGTTTACATTGCTTTTCTCCCTGTATTGAATTAATAACTATATACTAATAATATCTTTAACATTTTCTGTCATTTTGTTTTTACCCAGAAACTTAGACCTTTCCTGCTGAGAACCCAATTTGTGTTTTTGAAAGGCAGAAATACAGTGAAATGTTGAAATAGTTTAAATCATCTAAGACTGAGGCATATATAATGAAACAGCTTGTAGTACTTGTATAGAAAAAGGTTTGTAATTTTTTAAAAATTTGATTCATTTATTATTTCACTTTTTTTCCTCCTCCTGTCTTAATCATGATGATGTACTTTGAAAATATGATACCAGATACTCTTGAATAACACTTTTCAGCTCCTATGGAAGTCAATTTTTAAAGTACTCCTAAGGTATTTAGTTTTTGTTTTGCTTTTCTTTTTCAGGACAGGCACTTGTAGACCACATTGAGACTACAGAACCTGAAGCAGTTAAGAATGTCTCTGCCAAGTCGACAAACTGCTATTGTTAACCCTCCTCCACCAGAGTATATCAATACTAAGAAAAATGGGCGATTGACAAATCAACTGCAGTATCTACAAAAAGTTGTCCTAAAGGCTTTATGGAAGCATAGTTTTTCTTGGCCTTTTCAACAGCCTGTGGATGCTGTGAAACTAAAGTTGCCTGTAAGTTTATCTTATGTTAGTTTAAAAAAGGAAAAATCTTGTAAGTCTCTCTCAGGAATAACTAGCCTTGAATATTATAAAATATATTTCATTTAATAACAAACATTTTGTTTATTCAAAAGAATATGCCAAGGAGTATTTTTTCCCAAAAAATAGTTTATTTTTCTGAGTATCAATATTCCTATTTTAACAGTTTATTATAAATTTTAGTACATATTTTCTTGTATAGCATATGTAACTTGATTTTTTTTTTTTTTTTTTTTTGAGAGGTTTTTGCTATAGGGTACATGCGCTAGCCAGAAAGACAGAGACAGAAAGCGAGAAATCACCCCCCAGGGGGGATGGCCACGCTGCAATCCCTTCTCCATTCTCTTCTTGGGACCTTGGGCACGCATGTACACGCACCCAGCGTTAGTTTAAGCCACCAGGTCCGGGACTGAAACCGTGGTCGACTACATGGGAGCCCAGTGACATGACCATTATGGCAACTGCTGGTTCCTCACTTGATTTTTTGATGCAAGGTATTCATAAATGTCACATTCTGTAAGGTCAGCCTCTCACTGACATTTCCTGGCAGATTTAGTTGGATCCCATCCAGAATTCAATCTCAGGTCTTTTTCTTTACTGTTTTTTTTTTTTTTTTTTTTTTTTAATTTGCTGTAAGTCTTGTGAACTTGCCAGGGAGACAGAGAGAGAGAGATAGAGAGACAGAGAGAGAGAGAGAGAAGTGAGAAAGCACTCCCCAGGGGCGATGGCCACCTTCTCTATTCTCTCGGGATTTTGGGCATGTACACACACTGACCTGGCTTGTTTTTCAAACCACGGGGTCCAGGATTTAATCTGTACAGTCAGCCTTATGGGATCTAGCTCCCTTAGCCACCATGCCACCTTCTGGCCACAGCTTTATGTTTTGTGTGAAGAATTTTTTTAGCTATCTAGTTACAGAATGGTTGAGTAATTCGTCGTATATCTACTAAACCACAGAGATTGAGTTTAACTCTGAATCTGTCAGGCCATAAATACTAGGTTTTTCCTCATAGCTTCACTTGTTATTTTCTCAGATAGTTCTTAAGTTGTTGTCTTTGTTAATTTTGATTGGTCTTTTTTCCTCTGAAAAATGATGCCATAGCAGTCAGTTTTTTCCTCATTAGTAAAGCTTCTGATTTCCTAACTGTCTTTTTAAAGGTAATCATTTGTTCTCTCTAGTTACTAGTATATAGTTTATGCAATTTTTTATGTACCAATAATTGTAGTAAATTTATTCTTACTGAAATTTCAAATTTCTTCTAACGCGTAGGATTATTATACCATTATTAAAAACCCCATGGATTTAAATACAATTAAGAAGCGCTTGGAGAATAAGTATTATGTGAAAGCTTCAGAATGTATAGAAGACTTCAATACAATGTTCTCAAATTGTTATTTATACAACAAGGTATATAATCCTTATGTTAATTCTTACTTATTTTTTGTTATTACATATAGGGAAGATGTGTGTGTGGGGGGGGGGATGGATTTTGGATTTCAAGTCATGATTTGGGATATTGTATGTATTTTTTTCTTTCCTTTTTAATTTAGTATTAGCTAGAGGGCATGTGTACTCATGAGAGAGAGACTGTTTTTGGTTAACTTCCACGCTCCTTTGACATATTCCCATAAATGTGTATATGTTTGTGGGGGTGTTTGTATTTTGAGTAATTCCTTACTTTTTAAAAAAAAATCTTTTTAAAAGAATTATTTTATTTAACCTTATTTATTTATTTATTTTACTTTGACCAGAGAGGGACAGAGAGAGAAAGTGAGAAAGCAAGCTGCCAGGACTTGAACCATGGTCTGCCATGTGGGAGTCCACTGCTCTTAACCACCACGCCACCTACTGGCCCCTATTTTACATATTTTTAAGGATATAACTTTTTAATTGGATTTTATAAATTTCACAATAATATTTGTTTAATTGATTTGCTAATATCTTTGCCCAAATAACTATAATTTTTTTTAATATTTAATTTATTCATTAATTTATTTTAATTTGACCAGAGAGAGAGACACAGAGAGAGAGAGGGAAAGTGAGAGAGCCAAGCCACTGGGTCCAGGACTTGATCCTTGGTTGGCCATGTGGGAATATCCAGCACCTTAATCACCGCATCACCTGCTGGTCCCACTTTAATACGTTTTTAAGAAAACGAATTATTAATGCTGGCTGGTTTCTGTGAATAAAGTATTCAGAATGTTTTCTACGGCATTCCTGCCAGTTTATATGAATCTCTGTTAAATTTTCATGAAATGGATTCTCAACTATAACTAAAGAAGCTAAACCAATTGAATACTTACAAATTTTACAACAAATTGATTTAAAGATCAGATACATTCTTTACTATATCCTAGTAGTAGTAGTTGCATTTGTGTGAATGCATTAACAAATATGAAACTAAAGTTTAGTATATCTGCATATATGCTGGGTTTGTATATTTTGTTTTTCTTCCAATATGGTACTTTTATTTTCCACAGAACTATATCCTTTTCAAGGTATTTTATAGTCTCTAAATATTCTAAAGCTTATATCCCATTTAAATAAGAGAAATCTATGTATTTGACATTTAGTTTATTGAAAATCACTAGTGACACTGAAAAGTGATAGAAATTTTGATTTGGTTCCCAAGGTAACAATGTCACCTTTTACATAGGGTCTTCCAAAAGTTAATAGAAAATGTTTTATGGAAAAATATGCATAAATTTAAAACATTTTTTTGCACAAAAATAAAGTCACACCTGAATTGCATTTTCCACAAACTTTTTGGAGTACCCATGTATGGTTAAAATATTTAAAATATTAACCAATGTGAATTTAAAAAAATCAATACCAATGGTAATCAGTACTACTGGAAACTTCATTTTTAATTTAATATCAATTCCAAAAGTTCTTTCTCATTTAACATTTTTAAATTAAGTTGTGTAATTTTTCTTTCTTTCTTTCTTTCTTTTTTTTTCTTTTTTTTTTTTTTGAGAGGCTTTTGCTATAGGCCACGTGCGCTCTCCAGAGAGACAGAGAGAGAGAGACAGACAGACAGACAGACAGAAAGTGAAAAATCACCCCCCAGGGCGGATGGCCATGCTGCAATCCCTTTTCCTCCATTCTCCTCTCCGGATCTTGGGCACGCACGCACACATGCCTGGCATGAGTTTAAGCCACCGAATCCAGGACTTGAACCGCAGTCGACTACGTGGGAGTTCAGCGACATAGCCATTACGCTAACTGCTGGTCCCTAATTTAATCATTTTTCTGAGCTACCTAACTAAAAAAAAAATTGTTATCTGATTTGGGCTATTGCTTTGTGATTAGTTTTTTTCTCAGTAAGGAGAAAAAAGCAAAGCAAAAGGAGGGTTCCAAACAGGTAGTTAAGATTTAAAAACTGAGTCAGTGCTGTTGGGGTCATTTTATCATTAATTTAATTGAAAACTCAGTCACCCCAAGTTAAACCATGAGCTACTTTGCACTTTTGTTTTTATCTATTTGTGAAAATTCTAACTTCTGATACCTTTTTTATTAATCAGTTGGATTGTAATTCTCTAATGCTTAAAAGGCATCTGGGTCCTTTAATGAATTTGAAAGGGTAGAATGTTATAAGGTTGTAAAATGTGAGTTGCTTCACTGTTTTCTAAATTTAAAATAAGTAAATACTGTCTATTAGTATATGTCATTGCTGTCTGAAGGTAGCCTGCATTAAAGAAATTGGTACGGTGACCATAGTGTGAACCCTTACTGTATGTTAATATGTTTTCTAGCCTGGAGATGACATTGTTCTTATGGCACAAGCTCTAGAGAAGTTGTTTATACAGAAATTATCTCAGATGCCACAAGAAGAGCAAGTTGTGGGTGGTAAGGAAAGAATAAAGAAAGGTAAGCCAGGAAAATTTATTTACTCTGTCTCTTGTGTGTGAGAGAAACGTAAAATCCTTCAAAGGAGACAGACATCCAGAAGTCCTTCTACATCTTATTGTACAAGTACAAGATGTCCATTTAAACAGCCTGCCAAGCATTAATCACAAGGATGACTATCATACAAGAGTAGAGGGTTTCACTGATGAAGGCCTTGAAACAGGCTTCCTGCAGCCTAGTGCCATTCACCTAGTGGGTATCCAGAAACCCACAGCTGTTATTAATATTCTCAGTGGAACTCATGTCTGTACTATACTGGTAAGAAGGCCCAAATTGTCAAAGTTCTCTGTCTAAAAGTTGCTGCAGCTGAGAATGAAATGTTACTCTTGGGTCTGAAAACTGTCCTTGTTTCTTCTTCCTTCCTTCTTTCTTTCTTTCATGTAATTTGCTATGGGGTGTGTGCCAGAGACAGAGAAAGTGGGAAAGCACCCCCTAGGCGGATGACCACACTGCGGTCCCTTCTCCTCCATTCTCCTCTTGGGACTGTGTACACACACGCACATATGCCCAGCATGTTTTTCGAGCCACCAGGTCCAGAATTGAAACCACACAACTGGCTGTGTGGGATCCACCGCCTCAACCACCATACCACCAGCTGGCCCAAGGTTGTCCTTTTTCTCACTTTTCATAACTCATGAAAAGCTTTAGAAGAAAACATCTTTACAAGCTAGTAATCATGTTATTTAAATATGGTTTTTAGATTCATCTTAAGTGTTCAAATGGATTTATTATAGAAGTTAATCAAGAGTGTCATAGACTAAATGATGGTTTACCTTTGGATCACTCAAACTGTGTAATATTGGTTAAGTTCTTTAATCATTTCCTGTTACTTTTTTTCTTTTTTTCCTATTTGTAATTTTTTTATTATTAATTTATTTATTTTACATTTTTTTCACTGAATATCATCACAGCATACAAAATGTGATTTCCCATCCAGAATACACTATAAAGTGGCTTAAATCATACATGTTATCATCAACAAATAATTTTCTGTTTCTTATTTCTTATGAGTATATATATATATATATATATATATATTTTTTTTTTTTTTTTTTTTTTTTTTTTCCCCTCTATTTCTCACCCTCTGCCATTTCCCACTTTCCTCCCACACTATCTCTGGTGTCTGCAGTTGCTTTCCTTTTATTTTCCTTTTTTATTTTTTCCTAAATTTCATTGATTCACAAAATATCTTAATTAATCTAAGTACCTTCAATAGCAAGTTCAGCTGATATATACATATATATACAGTATAGAATATACTTACACAAACTCACATGGAATAATCTACTACACACTTATGCGAAATGATACAGTCTATATGCTCCTTATGGGACCACCACTGTATACACAGTCTGTCGCTTGACTGTATATTGACACCATTTTCTATGGGGCTAGTTTAACACTTTTTTTATTTCACCAGAGACAGACAGACAGACAGCCAGACAGGCAGAGAGATAGGGAAAGTGAGAAAGCAAGCTGTTGGGTTTGGGACTTGAACCATGGTTGGCCATGTGGGAGTCCAGTGCCTTAACCACAGCGCCACCTGCTGGTTCCCACCAACACTTTTTTTTTTTATTAATGACAGAGGGTACCTTCATGATGGCATGTGTGCACTCATATGAGAGAGAGAATCCCCAATGGGGCCTGGTCACACTGCTTTCCTTTTTATTTCAAGTTTCTATCCTGTCAAAAGGGTATACATGCATACCTGGCATGAAGTAGATGGGGCCAGGGCTCAAACCCCAGTCATGTGGGGATCTAGAGTCATGTGGAATTCATTCTTCTTCTTAAAGCCTAACTGTTGAATTAGATGACTGGCCTCCAGTAACACATTCTTTTTTTAAGAGAAATTTTTTACTATAGGGTGCATGCACTTACCAGAGAGACAGAAAGTGAGAAATTACTCCCCAGGGGGATGGCCACACCACAGTCCTTTCTCCTCCATTCTCTTCTCAGGATCTTGGGCATGCACGCACATGCACTGGCATGAGTTTTAAGCCACCAGATCCGTTACTTGAACTGTGGTCAGCCATGTGGGAGTTGAGTGACACTACTGCTATGCCATCTGCTGGTCCACACTTTTTTGATAACTAACTTGTAACTTTTTTTTAGGTGCTCAGGAAACTGCTAAGAGCATAAGTTTTTTACAGACAAAAATTATTTTACTTTACTGTTTTTCTGTCAATACATTGATAAGGTATTTGGATATCTATCACAGATAAAACACATGCTGTTGGGCTATGATGAAGTATAAATAACCTAGCCCTCAAATGAAATTTACCTTTCAGATAGAAATAAAGCTTTTTTTCACTCTTAGTTATCCTGATGATCATGCTTGGTCTATTCTCTACACAATTGCAAGTTTAAAAAAAATTAAATAAACTGTTGATAAAAGAGGTCATTCACCTATTTACAATTTTAATAATTTTATTTAACTTTATTTATTTTAATTTGATCACAGAAGGACAGAGCAAGAGAGAGAGAGAGAGAGAAACCAAGCTGCTAGGTCCAGTACTCAAACCATCTTTAGCCATGTGGGAGTCCAACGCCCTTAACCACCACACCACCTGCTGGCCCCTACTAATACTTTTTTTTTTTTTTCTTAATGACAGAGGGTACCTGCATGAAGGCATGTATGCATGCATATGAGAGAGAATCCCCAATGGGGATTGCCTTTGGCTTCTGCTGGGAAAATGAAGTCTAAATTCCTGACTATAATTCTTGGCGATTGGTTCTTGCCCAATTCTCCATTCTTATCCCAAGTTTCTTTCCTAATTCTTTTAAGATTTTTTTCCCCACATTTGTCTTGCAATACATTTTTTTAAGAATTAAGTTATTTAACTTTATTTATTTATTTTAATTTGACCAGAGAGGGACAGAGAGAGAGAGAGAGAGAGAAAATGAGAAAGCAAGCTGCCAGGTCCGGGACTTGAACTGTGGTCAGCCATGTTGGGAGTCCAGCACCCATAACCACCAAGCCACCTGCCACCCTCTCTCCACTTTATATGCCGTTCCTTGGCTTGCTGCCTCTTACCTTACAGTAACATCATTTTTTTTTAGGTTTATTGCTTTCTTTCCTGATACCTCACATCACTTGTAATCAACTTCATCACTTTTGTCTTGTGTTTCTTACACTAAATAGCAAACTCCACAAAGTTGGAAACTGTTATTTTTGTGCTCCAGCAACTAGAGTGGCATGCAATAAATATTTATTATGTTATCCTTATATAGCAAGTACTACCCTAGGTCCAAAAGATATATGAATGAATGAAAAAAGTCTCCTTACCCATAAAGGGTTTTTTTATTCTAGTTTGTTGTTTGTCTATATGCCCATATAGACAAACTAAAGCAAATCTAAGTGTTTCTCACTGTACTTAACTGTTTAGCTCCTGAGCTCAAAGAACATTTGGAGTATCAGAGGATACGAGGTTATCTGAATCTATTTGATCCCTAAGTTTTAGTTAGTGAATAGCAAGAACACTCAGATATGAAAATGTCTACCTGATCTTGAAGTATATCCAAATCTGTTTAGTTCTTGAACTTGTTTATCAAGAATGGGAGAGGCAGGGATACCTATATGTTATATGGGGGGGAAAAGGCAGAATAAGAGAGCTAAAGAATGATAGGGATAAAGGCAGGGGATTGGTTTAATATAGGGTGGTTGAAAAGGTGATCTTAGAGTAAGCCTGGAGTGAGCTATTTGAGGATATCTTCTTCCAGGCAAAGCAAATAGTATTTGTGGTCACCACACCTGAGAACAGCAAGGCCAGAAGGTGATAGTGAATGAGGGAGAAAGAAAGCCATAGGAAGTGAGGTTGGAAAGAGGGCAGAGGTAGGTGGAAGAAGCAAGTCAGTCATAGAGATTCTTTTGTGCCATTGTGAGGACTTGGGCTTCTACTTTAAGAGAAAATTGGAAGCCATTAGAGGACATAGATCAGAATTGTCATGACCTGATTTACATTTTTTGTTTGTCGTTTGTCTTTGTTTTTGCCACATGGCTCATACATGTGAGCTAGAGCTAATGGGGTTTGCTGGATTAAGAGGCAGTGGGGTCAAAGGTGACTCCAAGGCTTTTGACCTGAGCGATTAGAAGAATGAAATTGCTCTGATGGAAGAATGGGCTTTTGAAAGAATAGATTTCAGAGGGATGAGATCCAAATGTCTTAAGTCATCGCATTTTGTGGAAACACACAGAGCAGAACATGCATTTTTTTTTTCAGAATTATCTAATGATATAAGGACGTATTAATAAGAGAATCATATTCAAATCTTTTGTTCTGTCTAGCAGTGATAGAATATCTAACAATTTTGAAGTCCTTGGGTATTTATGCAGAGCATTCTGAAGCCCTCACATAATACTACACATCTTATCTCCAGGGTGTCTTACATTCTGCTCAGATTCACAGCTCCTGAAGCTACCACAGAATTCTGTTTGTCAAAATGTAAGCACATCTTTTTTTTTTTGAAGAAAGTTGACAAAGGTACCATGAATAATAGGTTTTTAATTTCCCAATATAGTATCTAAATTGGTCTAATATTGTCAGCAACAGTGTCTGTGAGAGGGGAAATACTGTGTTTATTGCCAAAAAGCTGAAGTAAATGAATTAAAATAAAACATTAAGAGAGAAAATGGTGTTTTTCAACTTTACTCGATAAAATATTTGACTCTGGTTCACACTTTACCAGGCATTCAGCAGAATGTAGGAGTTTCTTTGGTTAAAGACAGACCATCCCCAAAGGAAACAGAAAAAGTATTTAAGCAGCAAGCAATTCCCTCTGTATTTTCTGAGACATCTGTTTCTCCCTTAAATATGGCACAAGGAGTTCTGCTCAACTCTAGCTCACAAACGGTGGCCCAGGTAAATTTATTGTCATTTCTAAATCATTTGTTTTTGAAGTATCTTAATTTAACTTTGGATGTTGTAAAATCTATACTTTAGTGTTTTGAAAGTTGGACTTCACTAGACTGCAGTAAGTCATACTATTTCTGCTTTTCTGTGCATACTATGAATAGACACCTCTGCATAAATTTTAGAGATGTCTTAGGTAGAATTTGAACTTTTTAGTGTCTTTTTTATTTTTAAGAGGTTTTTGCCTTAGGGCATGTGCGCTGGATGGAGAAAGTGAAACAAAGACGGTGGGAGGGAGAGTGAAAAATTACCGCCTGGTGGGGTTGGCTATGCCTCAGTCCCTTCCCCGTTCTCCTTCTGGGATCTGTGCCCACCATGATTTTCAAGTCATCGGGTCTGGGTCTCAAACTGTGGTCAGCCATGTAGGAGTCCAGTGATGTAACTACTGTGCCATCTGCTGGCCCCAACTTTTTAATATCTTGATAGTATTATCAGACGATGTCCACCTAGAATTTCCTTTTTAAAATTATATATATTCTGACTGATTTCAGGTTTTCAGAAACTCTTGAATAACCATGACTTTGAGGGGAAAAAAACTAGAAATATTTATTTTGCCTATAAAGGGAAAAATAAACCCTACTAACATTTAGTATATGAAATATCAACAATATTTGAAAATTATGTATATGTAAATATTTGATTATCTCTATTTTTAAAAAATTTTTCTGCTGGCACATGTGCTCACCAGAAACAGAGAGGGAGAGAAAGAGAGGTAGTGAGAAAGCACCTGCCATGGGAAAGGCCATACCTCAATCTCTTTTATCTTTTCTCTTAAGATTTTTGGGCATACATACACTTGAATCTGGTAGTTTTTCAAGCAGCTGGGTCCAAGATTCAAACTACACAGTCTGCCATGTGGAATTCAGACACCTTAACCACCATGCCTCTAGCTGTCTCTCTCTCTCTCTTCTTTTTCTTTACCTGAGAAAGGAAATAATTTTTACAATGGAAAACTACTGCTCTTGGTATTACCTTAAATACTTTTTTTTGTTGTTCAATTGGTTTGTTTTAGGTTATAAGAGGTGTGAAGAGGAAAGCAGATACAACAACTCCTACAACTTCAGTAGTTAAAGCAAGCAGCGAATCTTCCCCACCACTTACGGAAGACAAATCACTAACAATGCCACCTATAAAAGAAGATGTGCTGAATAACGTTTTGCCAGATTCTCAGCAACAATCTAAAGTTGTAAGAAGTGTTAAAGTAAATGAACAATTAAGACACTGTAATGAGATTCTGAAAGAAATGCTTGCAAAGAAACATTTGTCATATGCATGGCCCTTTTATAATCCTGTTGATGTTAATGCTCTGGGACTTCATAACTACTATGACATTGTCAAAAATCCAATGGATCTTGGAACTATTAAGGTAAATGCTTCTTTAATAGGAGGAACTTCTTTTCTTGGTTATAAAAGTAATTCATCCTTGCAAGGAAATTTTTAAAAATCCAGAAAAAGATGAATATCAGAGTCACCAAAGTCATAGCACGTGGAATGAATCACTGGAATATTTTGAAACTTTTTTTCCCTAGACACATCCGTGGTTCTTCACCACAATGTTTGAGTTACAGTATGTAATATAATGTGAACCCTGAGTTTTCCCTTACTGTATTGTGGACACTATCTTGCTACATATTCTTCTAGAATATTTTTATTAGGCTCTACCATGTTAGTGCATGCTGGTAAGACGCTGCAGTTCTACAGGCTGTGGTCACTCAAGAGGCCTGGATTTGGTTCCCAGCCTACCCCAAAGAGCTAAGTGTGGTGGTGCACACCTGTAGTCCCACTTACTGGAGAGTTGGAAACAGGAGGATGATGATAGAGCCCAGTAGTCTATAGGATTTTCTTGCTACTTTTTTTTATCCTTCCTTTTATAGTGACTGACTGGCTACTCTACCTCACTCGTCTCTCCATAGTCCATGCAGCCACATAAAATGTAACCCAGGCTCATATTTCTGTTCCATTTTTAATATATTTTCATTTTCAGAGTAATGTTAGTATAACTCTGTCACACAGATGTTCAAGGTTGGCTTAAGGAGATTTTCCTTTCACCGCTCTCCTACTATCAGTCTTGCCTACAGACGATTATCTGCAAATGCTTTGTCTTCCTGCTTTTGTGATTTTGTTCCTGATCTTCTCTTGAAATGTTCTCCTTTATCTCTACTTGTCAAAAGTCCTTGGATTTTTAAAAAGAATTATTTAACTTTATTTATTTACTTATTTTTAATTTGATCATAGAGGGACAAAGTGAGAGCAAGGGAGCGAGGGAGCAAGAGAGAGAGAGAGAGAGAAAGTGAAAAAGCAAGCTGACGGGTCCGGAACTTAAGCCACAATCGGCCATGTGGGAGTCCAGGGCCCTTAACCACCACTCCACCTGCTGGCCCCAAGTCATTGATTTTTATCAACGTCTAAAAAAATATGAAATGAACAAGTACAAACAATAGACTTTGAACATTTGTCAAACCTGGATATGGGTAACTGTATTGGTAACTGTATGGTAGCTTTCTGTACTCTCCATGTCTGGATTATTCTATAATAAAAACATCTAAGATAGATGCTCAAATAATTATTGAATTGAATTATATTGGTTGTGACTCCTATAATTTTTTTCTTACTTTAGAGGAAAATGGACAATCAAGAATACAAAGATGCATATGAATTTGCTGCTGATGTTAGATTAATGTTCATGAATTGCTACAAATATAACCCTCCAGATCATGAAGTGGTGTCAATGGCAAGAATGCTTCAAGTGAGTTGTCACTTGTCCTCTGCAAGTGTTTTTCCTCTGAAAATGGTTCAAAAATGTTATAACTCAAGAGATAAAGAGTAATATCCATACCCCTAAGTAGTGTAATGCAACTTACAAATTGTACTTTTAAAACTGTGGCAGTTGCTTGCTTTTGAGTCACTGCGTCATTTAATAGAAAATCTTTTAACTAAGCTGCACTGCGTGCAGAGGAAACAAGAAATAGTGAAGAGAAGACTATAGACATCTGAGATGAGGTTAACTGGAGCTCACATCCCACTAAGGAGAAAGTCCAAGGACTTTCAAGACTGAGGCCACTGGGAGGTAGTAGAATGATGTACCTACCACAGGACTCTTGAAAGAAGATGCCTTATATACCTTGAGAGGTCTTTCTTGTCTGGAAAATGAAGAGGATTCACTCAGGTTGACAGGAAGAGAAGCATGAGTGTTAGATTTTGTTTGCTGTATCTTAGAGTAGAAATGAATTCTGATCAAAAGATGACACTGAACTATACTTTCTGTTAAAAGGCGATATCGCTGCATTAAGTCAGAAATGCAGAAACTTAGTTTAATTTCCCATTATAGGATGTATTTGAAATGCATTTTGCAAAGATTCCAGATGAACCTGTTGAGAGTATGCCTGTGAGTTACATGAAAACAGATCCTCCAAAAATCCTTGATAGAGGAAGCAATAGTGAAGCTTCTTCTGAAGATAACTCTTCTGATGATTCTGAAGATGAACGAGTTCAGCGTCTTGCAAAGCTTCAGGAACAGGTAGTTGATCATATTGATACATTTTTATTATTCTTTGAGCTCTGATTGGGAAAGAATTCTTTCTATGGGCCAGCTGGTGGTGTGGTGGTTAAGGTGGCTGGATCCCACATGGCCAACTGCCGGTTTGAGTTCTTGACCCAGTGGCTTGAAAAACATTCTAGGTGTATGTGTGTGCACCAAAAATCCCTAAAAGGGAACAGAGAGAAGGGATTGGAGCTTGGCCATCTCCCCTAGGGGTGATTTCTCACCCTCACCCCCACCCCAATCTTTCTCTCTCCAGGAAGTGTACATGCCTATAGCAAAACATTTAAAAAAGAAAACTCTTTTTGTAAATTTCAAAGCTGTTAAATTTTCAGTCACTTAGCAACTGTGGCTTTATTTACCTATTGGAATATTTATACTGTTTAATAGTCTTTTCTACTCAAATATATATATTAAAATTATTTTTATAAACCTGTTATTTGTATTCCTGATCACAAGTGATTGATTCTTGTTGAAATGACTTATAATGTAATATGAGATGTTTAGTGGATGAGATCTTATTTAACATTTGCTGCCATTTGTGATCAAAGGTTAACCTGCTCTGAATTCAAGCCTGAAAAATCAATGATTAAAAACTTAAGACCATGCTGGTTCTGTGGCCTGGTGGTTAAGGTAGCAGGATCCCACATGGCCAGCTGTGCAGTGTGAATAGTGGACCTGGCAGCATGAAAATCTCAACAGGATGGAGAAATGGAGGAGAAGGGATGGTGACGTGTCCATGCCCTGTTGAGGGGCACTTTCTCCCTCTCCCTCTGACTCTGTCTCTCTGGTGAGCACGTGTGTCCTGGCAAATTAAAACATTAACAAATCTTGAGAACACCTGGAAATGTCAATTATTATTTGCTTTTTGATGAATATTTAAGCTTATAGGTTAAGTACATTTTAGTGTTTTTGTGTAAAGTATGCTCTTTAAAACAATGAACTTGTGAAATGAATTAAAAATCTGAAAGAAAGGTAATATGAAGTGAATTTCACAATGGGTGCTCTTGACTGGAGTACCTTAATTTTTTTCTAGTGTCTTCAATTATACCATGAATATTTAAAGCCTTTTTTTTTTTTTTTCCTGTATCAGCTTAAAGCTGTTCATCAACAGCTACAGGTTCTGTCGCAAGTTCCTTTCCGTAAACTAAAGAAAAAGAATGAGAAATCTAAAAGGGAAAAGAAAAAAGGAAAGGTTACTAACAGAGATGACAATCCAAGGAAAAAGGCTAAGCAAATGAAACTAAAGGAAAAGCCCAAGAGCAAGTAAGTTTCTTTTATGATGGCTTATTAAAATATAGTTATATCATCTAAATTAAATTTGTCTAAACTAAATTTTTGTTATAGTCAACCAAAAAAGAGGAAACAGCAGGTCTTTGCTCTGAAATCTGATGAAGATAATGCCAAACCCATGAACTATGATGAGAAAAGGAAGTTAAGTTTGGATATAAACAAACTCCCTGGGGATAAACTTGGGCGAGTAGTTCATATAATACAATCAAGAGAACCTTCCCTGAGAAATTCCAATCCTGATGAGATAGAGATAGACTTTGAAACATTGAAAGCATCAACACTAAGAGAACTAGAAAAATATGTTGCAGCATGTCTAAGAAAAAGACCACTAAAACCCTTTGGTACGTATTTCTGTAAATAATACAAATCATTCTGGCATTCATGTCAATTTTTGGTTATACTTAACTTGTTTTCCTTCTGTATCACACAGCTAAAAAAATAATGAAGTCAAAAGAAGAACTTAATTTACTGAAAAGACAGGAGTTGGAAAAGCGGTTATTGGATGTCAATAATCAGTTAAATTCCAGAAAACGCCAAACAAAATGTAGGTGATATTTTTCGGCAGGGGAGGGAGGGGGGATTGTTTTATTGCTTAGAGAGCATGTACATTTGCGAGAGAGAGACAGAAAGAGACAGAGACAGAGAAAGAGATGATACCCCTCAACAGGGTGTGGGCATGCCCAGATCCCTTCTCCATTTCCCTATCTTGTCAGGATTTTGAGCACAGGTACACATGTACCTGAAGTGTTGTTTAACCTACTGGGTCAAGATTCAAATAGTAACGGAACCAGCAGATGGTGTGTAATAGTTACACTGCTGGACTCCATATAGTTGACCACTGTTAGAGTCCCAGCCAGACCCATTGGCTTAAAGCTCACGCTGGGTATGTGTGCATGTGTGCCCAAAATCCTGAGAGGAGAATGGTGGAGAAGAGACTGTGGTGTGGCCTTTTCCCCTGGGGGGTGATTTTTCACTTTCTGTTTCTTTGTCTCTCTCTGCCTCTCCAGAGATCACAAATGCCCTATAGAAAAAATCTCTCTTAAAAAAAAAAAAGATTCAAGCAGTGGCTGGCCAGATAGGATTCAGCTCCCAGTGCACTTAGCCATTGCACTGTGGGGCTAGTCCCTGAGGATGACAGTTTTTAAAATGCTCCTGTGACTATTTGATTCTTTGAGTTTAATGTGCTTCCCTATTTAGTAGCTGAGAATACACAACCGTCCAAAGCAGTTGGAAGTGGTTCCCGACTGAGTGAGAGCAGCAGCAGCAGCAGCAGCAGCAGCGTATCAGAGTCTGGAAGTAGCAGCAGTGGTTCAAGCTCTTCAGACAGCAGCGATTCCGAATCAGGTTAGCTGCTCCCTTAAGTGTATCTCTGTCGGTGGGAAATGTTTGCTCTTGTAATATTGAGACTTACATTTTGAAGAAATATTCGCTGCTTGCCCAAAACCTGTGTTTTAGATGCTGTACCTACTTAATTGTATGTAGACAACGTTTGTGTTTGCTTGTTTTTATCTTCTTGTTTTTTACATGTAGACAATCTTTCTTTAAAAAGATACTGTGTAAAATGAAACTTCATATACATATGTGACTCACAGATTTGTAATATTTTAAATGAGTTTACTCAAGGTGATATAGTCTATTAATAAATAATACCATCTCATAATACCAGAAAATACCAGATATTGAAATACTGATCTTCACTTATTTTTTTAAAATAAAAGATTATTTGAGGACACTTTTCATGTTACTCTCCTTGATATTTAAATCACTCTAATGTGAATTGAGTAATCTTTTGAATTAAGAAATCCGTCATCTCAAACTGTAGAGCAGATTTTTTTCACTTCTGTTTCTTTACTATAGAATATTTTCTTCATCTATAGAAAAGTGTACTTCAAATTTCAAGGACCTGTTATGCTAAAATACCATATTACCTTTGTAGTTTATAGTTGTATCAGGCCAAGGTCATTTGTGTGTTATTTTGTGCTTGTTCACTAGCAGTTACATAGTTACAAGTAATCACTGCTCAGATGATTGGCAGTGGCATTCCATCATTACTAACCAAAAGACATATTTAAAACAGAGGGTACTTTTGTCCCTACAATTCATTTTGTTTTCAATAAGATATTTCTCTTTTTAAAATTTTCTATAGGGTGTGTGTTCTCTCTGGAGAGAGACAGAGATAGAGAAAGTGAGAAAAGTGACAAAGCACCCCTTGACCATGGGGATGGCCACACCACAATCCCTTCTTTTCCTTTCTCCTCTTGGTATTTTGGGTTCACACACACATGAGCCCAGCATATTGAAGCCGCCGATTCTGAGACTTGAACCACACGGTGTCAGAAATGTGAGATCCAGTTGCCTTAACCACCACGCCATGGACTGGCCAAAATAAGATATTTCTTGTTGCAAAATTCAGTTCTCTTTTAAAAAACATCCCACACAGAATATTGTGACATTAGCAATTTTTAGCGTTTGTAAGAACAGTTCTCTTTTTTTAGTCTATAAGGCCTGCAGTACATTCTATTTCATTTTTGGTTTGTTTAGTTTGCACTTATGTAGTGTTGATTGCTGCATTTTATTTTTAACATATCAAAAATACACTGTCAACTATTTTTATAAAAATAAACAATGCTTACTTTTGTTAGAATTTGTCATATTAGAAAATTTAAAATTAACTCAGGGTTCCAGTTACCTAGTATTTCATTATATTTGATTTCTAGGCATAAAGCAACACTGGAAAAAGTCTAAGTTGCACTTAATATTTTAAATTGTAATTAGCATTTGTAATTTCATTTAATAAAGCATTGGTGGACTAATAAGTTAGAGCATTTTGTCTTTTATTTTTAGGATAAAACTCTTATTATGACTGTTAGCTTGAATGATCTAATTATATATATTGACCATTCATCAATAAATGCTTTCAGTTTTAGAGGAAAAGTCTTTTGTACAAAGTTTTAAAATAAAGTACCTTAATTTTAATATGAATCATCAGTTTTTGATAGACTATTTCGATATGTTGCTTAAAAGAAAGAGTGGCTATCACTGTGTGATTTTAAATGATGCCGTATACATTCTGTGTTTTGCTAACTTTCTAGAAGGATATAACTCAGCCTCAGAATTCCAATCTTAAAACAGTGCTGTGTTAAAAATATAGTTTGACTGACATTTTTATTTAATATCTTTTTTTAATGAAAAAGAATTGTTTTAAAAGGTAAATATTATTGTTAAAATCAAAGTAGAAAATTTTTATCTTTTAAACTGCATTATGGATATTGTACAACTTGTGACGCTAAGGGCAATTTGTCACCCAACCAGATAGTATGTATCTTTTAAACTAAACTGTTTTATGAACATTCAAATTGTGTACTTTGTTGGAAGACCACTGTTTATATATGCTATAAATTGCCCATGCGAAGTCTAACTTTATGGTGAAGAACAATGATGTCTTTGCTTATTATAATTATAATTATAAGTGAAGCAATTGGACCTTTTGTCTTTAATATTAACTTCAGCTGTACCCATTAAAATATTTTGAGTCACTTCATTTTTATTGTGTAACTCAACATTTTTTTACTTCCCTAAAAACAACGAAAGTTATACGCAAATAGAAGGAGTCATGATTCATGACAATAAGCAAGTTAGACCAGAATCAGTAGCTATTGTAAAATAATTAGTGTCTTCTCTTCTTAATTATGCATATGACATTCTCAAGAAACAGATGACAGATACTATGTCAGAGTTTCCGAGTTGGAGGAAACTGAGGTTTTTACTGATAAAATATAATGTGTAAAAATTAAGTACATCAGGGGCCAGCTGATAGTGTGATGGTTAAGGCAATGGATCATACATGGCCAACTGCATAGTTTGACTTGAAAACATGCCAGACGCATGTGTGTGCCTGCCCAAAGTCCCAGGAGGAGAAAAGGAGAAGAAGAGACTGGTATGACCACACCTGGGGGGACTACTTTCTCACTCTCCCCTTCTGTCTCTCCAGTGAGTGCACATGCCCTGTAGCAAATTAAAAAAAAAAAAAATTACACCAGCAAGAACTTTACCAGCTACATCAGTAAAAATTAACTGAAAATCTAAGATTTTATCTTACTTTAAAATTAATTATTATTTATCTAGAACTGAAACTTAAGGTTGAATATCATGGTTTTCAGAGCTCCAGTTAATTGGCTTTTTTTTTTTCCTTAGAGACAGATTTTTGCTATAGAGCGCGTGTGCTCCCTGGAGAGAAAGAGAGAGACAGAGAAACAGAAAGCAAGAAATCACCCCCTAGTGGGATGGCCATGCTGCAATTCCTTCTCCTCCTTTCTCTTGTAAGCTCACATACTTGGTTAATGTGAAATAGAATATTTTCAAACATGTTTAGTTTTAGTTTTTTTTTTTTTTTTTTTTTTTTTTTAACAGATTTTTGCTATAGGGCGCTTGTGTTTGCTGGAGACACAGAGAGAGACAGAGAGACAGTGAGAAATCACTCCCCCATGGGGGATGGCCATGCCACAGTCCGTTTTCCTCCATTCTCCTCTTGGGATTTTGGGCATGCATGCACATGCACCCAGCATTGAGTTTCAAGTTGCCAGGTCTGGGCTCAGATCGCTGTTGGCCATATGGGAGTCCAGCGATATAACCATTATGCCATCTGCTGTTCCCAAGCATATTTAATGTTAATGATTACATAGTTAAATACAAGGAAACTCAACGGTTATGACATCAATTCACTATTTTTCTCTACCTGGTTAAGACTTAAAATGAATTTGTCCTTTGGACTTTTTGCTTTTATTGACCTTAGTGTAATGAAAAATGACATTTATGAGTTCTTTAACATTTGTTTCTCTTTTAAAAATCCTTTCTTAGTTATGGGTGACTTCAAAGTAACTAGTTTAGTACTACAACCTAGGTCTTCTGTAGGAGTGACAAGGATGTTGTTTCTCTTTTTATGCAAGATTTGGAAGCAGACAGATTTGGTTCAAAACTGAGATTTTGTTTGAACTTTTTAGGGGATGGTGGCTTAGTAAATACAGAAATTATGCAGTAAGAGTCATGAAGTAATCTTTGCCATTGGAACCAAGAAAGCTTAAGAAAAATGATTTATGGGAACCAGCAGTTAGCGTAATGGCTATGTCGCTGGACTCCCACGTAGTCGACCGCGGTTCGCGTCTCGGACCCGGTGGCTTACAACTCACGCCGGGCGCGTGTGCGTGCATGCCCAAGATCCCGAGAGGAGAATGGAGGAGAAGGGATTGCGGCGTGACCATCCCCCCTGGGGGGTGATTTCTCGCTTTCTGTCTCTATGTCTCTCTCTGTCTGTCTGGCGAGCGCACGCGTCCTATAGCGAAAAACCTCTCCCAAAAAATAAAAAAAAAAAAAAGAAAAATGATTTATCATTTCCATTTTTCTTAACTTTCCTGAGTTTCTCATCAATTAAAATGTTCTGGTTCGAAGTATTAGAAGGATAACATTCGAGGACCCAGACTTGATTAAAAAGCTTTCATATTGGGACCAGCAGATGGTGTAGCAGTTACGTCGCTGGACTCCCACATGACTGACCCCATGGTCCAAGTCCCCGACTCAAATTATGCCAGGCACATGTGCATGGCCATCCCTATTGGGGCTTATTTCTCACTTTCTATCTTACTATCTCTGTCTGTATCTCTCTTTCTGGCAAGCACATGCTCCCTAAGGCAAAAACCTTTTAAAAAAAATAAGCTTTCATATTTTAAGGTTCATACTTGAGCCTTGAGACTTGGAAATAGTTTGTCTAAGTCAATTTTTAAATTTTCTGTTCAAACTGGGTCTTCTTGAATAAACAGGCTATAGAATAGTGTTTCTCAATATTGGGCAGTACATTAGAAAAAGCTGTAAAAATTTAACTGTGTCTGCATCTTAAATGATTGGGGAGCAGGGCCAGGTATATGTAGTGTATGAGTATCCAAAGTGATTCTGATGCACTGCCATGTTGAAGAACCATTGAACATTTTTTTGGTTATTTTTTTGTTTTTCCTTCTTTTTTACTTTCTAACTAATTGAAATGCCCTTCGTAGAAAGAACAGATAGTTTATAATAGTTTATTCTTAGTATTAAAATAACTGTGAAACACTTCAATGCAAGTTGTCAAAACATTCTTCAAAGAGAGTGAGTTTTTTTAGTTCAAAAGCAAATTGCCTTTTATCAATAGAACATGGCTTGGGTGATAAGCTTGGGTAAATCATTTAACATCTTTGGACCTGCTTTCTGTCCTATAAAATAAGGAAGCAGAACCAAAAAGCAATTCTATTAACTTTTTTATACCCTATTTTCTATAACAGAAGTGAATTTTTAAAATTTGAAAACCTTTGGCAATTGCAATCTGTTGGATGCCTGTTTTTGTATTATGATATTATGTTCCTGTTCAACTTTCCAAGTTTAGCAATTCAAATTGCCGTGTTGATATTAGGTATCACTGGGGAATCTAGCGCAGTGCCTTGATAGGTGATAAAGACCAAATAAATCCTTTACTCAAATCTCCACGATTCTAGGTTCTTTTTTAATTTTGTGATTAAATCTTTGACACAGTTTTTAAAATGAAAACTTCGGGACCAGCAGTTGGCATAATGGCTATGTCACTGGACTCCCATGTAGTTGACCATGGTTCAAGTCCTGGACCCAGTGGCTTAAACTCATGCTGGGGTGCATGTGTGTGTGTGCCCAAGATCCCAAGAGGAGAATGGAGGAGAAGGGATTGTGGTGTGGCCATCCCCCCGGGGGATGATTTCTCGCTTTCTGTCTCTCTGTCTTTCTGGCGAGAGCACATGCCCTATAGCGAAAACTTCTCTAAAAAAAAAAAAATGAAAACTTTCTAATCAAAGTTTTACATCAAGTTCCTAGGGAAATGTAAAATTAGAACAGATCATGTAATGTGCATGATATGCATTTATTTAATAGTTTATGCATATTATCTAATTCTTTCCTCTTAGGGTAGATATATATGATATCACAGTTTCCTGGAGAAATTAGTTGATAATGTATATGTTATCATTATTGCAAATTTAAGTGATATTTGCTAGACCTTCACTAACTGAAATGTGATCTTAAGCTTAATAGTAAAAATATGTATATGTTTTCGTTCCAAAGACCATGAACTTATGAATAAACAAATATAAGCAGTTTTGGCTTAGTAAGCTCTTAGCAAGTTAAATATGTAAATTTAGAATGAGAAGCAAAATTCTGAGTGCTAGACTATCAGCATTCATCTGTAAGACTTTGGGGGACAGACTATACATACTAAGTGGTTTTGATTTTTTTTTTTTAAGAGAAATTTTTTGCTATAGGGTGCATGCACTTGCCTGAGAGACAGGAGGATGACCACACCACAGTCCCTTCTCCGTTCACCTCTTGGGATTTTGGGCACACACACACATGCGCCTGGCATGAGTTTCAAGCTGCCGGGTCTGGGACTCAAACCATGGTCGGCTATATGGTCGGCCATTACACCATCTGCTGGTGCCTGTTTGTTTGTTTTTTAATTAAAATTGTTTGGTACTGTTTGCAAGTATCTTCAGATTTTGAGTTACTAATTTTTATAATAATTCTGAGTTTTAATATTATATGGCACAAAACTAAGTTGGTACCCTTGAATTTTTTTAAAAGAACATCAAAAGTAGTATTCATCATGTTTTTATTATGCTTAAGACTTTATATTTTAGGATAATGTAGTTTAGGTGCATGTTTGAATAGTTAAGATAGATGTGTAGATGCACATATGAAATATGATTAATGAAGTCTGTTTTTGCTTTTAAACAAAATTTTATTTCTCCCTTAAATTTGAAAACTGCCTGTATCTATATCCTCAATCTTTCTAGTCTCTTTCCCTCCCACCTCACCCCTGACATGTAAAGAATACTTAGCCGAGTGACATTAAGATGGTTCATGTTATTTTAAATACTTGAATTCTTTGAAGCACCTCATCGAGTGGCATATAGCAATTTTAACAATATCCAGCATCAAACATTTTAGGAAAGGAAAGAACAATAGCACATCCAGTGGCAACTGATGGCATATCAGGAAGCAGAAGGTAATTATTATCTTAGAATGTTTTAAGTTTAAATAATGTATAGTGTTGGCCAGCCTTGGTGCCCTGGAGCCTGAAGCAAATAAGACTCAGGTGGTTCATGAAAGCCAGCGTGGAGACGTGGCTCAAGGCTGGAATTACCGGTGTGGTGCTTTAACACACGGTTTTAGGGTTAGGGCTGGGGAGGATAGCCCCCGAATCAAGTGCAGGATAAAAAAGGAAGACCTATTAACCACCTAACAGAGAGAGATCTCTTTTACACCTACTGCTGCTGGTGTCAGCTGTACAGGTATCTCTTCTACAGGTAGAAGAGATGTACTATAAAACCTGTTGGTTACTGTAGAGTTGAGTCTGACAAGTAGCTTGAAAGTAAAGAGACAATTCATTAGATGGGCTCTTAGTCATGGTCTTAGCAAGCAGAGCAGACCGTACCACAGAAACCAAATAGCTTCACTTTTATTAAAAGACCGTATTCTCTCACCACATCCTCTCCTTGGTGGAGGATGGCATTCTCCTTTTCGTCTAGTAAATTCTTAAGTAGTTTAATTACACCTCTTATGGCTTTATTTATGGCTACTTAGTAAAAGATGATGTAGGAATGTAATATACATGGTACTACTTGTTTAAAATCTTACTATCGCTACTGTTGTACCTTGTTCCTTTTTCAACTCTCACTTATTCAAACTCATTGCTGTGAAGTAACACTCTATTATCTTAAACATAATACAAATTCAAATTTGTGAATGGATGTTTACCCTATTATGTGAAAAGGAAATATGTTAAAGGCAAGTATCCTGATAGAATTCTTGGCTAATTCAGGGAGGGCAAAACCATATGAATATAAGACATTTCTTGATCTAAGAGGTTGATATTAAAGGCATTCTCTTGAAAACACCACTTTATTTCAAATATGTAACTTTTTACACTGACAAATTTTGAAATATCTATTTGTATGCATTTGCAGAAATGTTTCCTAAGTTTACTGGAGTAAAACAGAACACTTCTCCTAAAGACAATGTAGAGGTAATTAATACTTTACTTGCACCTTATAATTTAAGAAGTATGTATATTGTAACTCACTGGTATAATAGTAGCTTTCTTTAATACTGCTTTTAGTTTTTCTAAAGAAAATTGAATAGAAAAACTAAGTGACTTCATTTTGGTAATAAAACATAGCAGTTGTTTAAGTCAAACAGATAAGTGGAACAAATTCTGGGAGCTTCAGCTCAGCTTTGAGAATCTACAGAATCTTGGTGTCCTCAGTGTGTACAGAGTAGGGTGTGCATGTATGCACAGTAAGGTGAAATTTCTCAAAACATGGTACAGATTGAGCATCTCTAATCTGAAAATTCAAAGTGCTCCCAAACCTGGAATGTTTTGAGTATATACAAGTTGAAAATTCCACCTCTGACTTTGTGTGAGAGGTCACAGTCAAAAATGCTGAAAATGCAAAAATGTATAAATTTGCCTTCGCTGTGTGTAGAAGGTGTATATGAAACATCAGTGAATTTCTTTATTTTCTTCTTTTTTAAAAATTTTGCACCTGGGCTTACCAGAGAGATACAAAGAGAGAGAGGAAAATGAGAAAGCACTTGCCATGGGGCACGGTCATACCGCACTCATTTCTTCTCTATCTTTCCCTCCTTTCAGGATTTTGGATATGCACACACATGCACCCGTTGTGTTTTTTAAGCCACCACATTGAGGACTTGAACCACCACTTTGGCATGTGAGATCCAGCTGCCTTAACTACCAGGCCACTGCTGGCCCAAATAAAAATGAATTTTATATTTAGACTTGGGTCTCATCCCCTAGATATCTCATATATGCAGATATTCTAAAATCGGAAATACTCGATCACTAACATTTTTTTTAAAAAGATTTATTTATTTATTTTACTTCATTTTATTTGTTATTATTGTTTATTTTTAATTTTCCTACAGCGAGAAAAGGAAAATGAGAAAGCAAGCTGCCAGGTTCAGGACTTGAACCTTGGTCATCCATATGGGAGTCCAACACCTTAACCACATGCCCCCTGCCAGCCCTTGATCATAAACATTTCTAAGGGCTTCTCAACCTGTAGTAGGAGAATGATAATTATATCCTTTGAAAAGGACAAAAGTAATTTTATTATATTTACTAATTAAGTTGTTATCTTCATATAAATTTTTTTATCTTTTGTACTGATTCCAGATAAAGAATTACAATAAATTTAACATCTAACTACATTGTAGAAATAACAACAAATAATACTGTCATGAAAGAGCTCTACATTGTGAAAAGGAATATAATCACACAGTTGTGAGATTATATTATTAATGCTGTAAAACTCTATATTTCAGTTTTTTTAAAAAAGAAAGAATATGTAGTGCCTGAAGGAAGGATAGACTTCTTAGGAGAGGTAATGGGTAATAGAGGCTAGCCTGTGGGTGGTGGTGAAGGTGGATGGATACCACATGGCTGACTGCGTGGGTCAAGTCCCATACCCAGTAGCTTGAAAAAAAACACCAGGTGCAGGCATCTACCTGCCCAAAAACCCCAAAGAGGGAAGAGATGGAGGAGGAGGAATTGTGACCTTGAGCATGCCCCATTAGAGAAACTTTCTTTTTATCTCTCTGTCTTTCTCCCCAGCATGCCCTCTGGCAAATAAAAATAGGGGGAGTGTAAAGGACAGGACAAGAAATGATTAGTATATTAACATGCAGATTAGAGCCTTATTTTTAAAATAGAGTCATTAGAATGCAGAATTGAAAAGAGCACATCAGGTGTGCTGGGGAAACGTGGCAGCAGTAGGGTATTAGTAAGGGACTAGTTGTCTTAGGGAATATGATAGGGTTTGTACACCAAAAGGAAGTGTTAATATTTAATTTGTAGTCAGGAATGAGTTCTCAACTAGCTCTTCTTCCTCGTCCTTTAAAAAAGATATGTATTAATTTATAGGTTCATGAATTAATGCATATAGTTGTATAGTTTTGGAAAGTGATTTATACTGATTTAAACCTGAGCGTTAGGCTTGGGTCTACATTTTTGTTAGGGTAGACATTTTGATGGCATTCATTTCATTCAGGCTAGCATAGGTGTTAATTTGTATACTTCCCTTATTTACCCACTCACCTCAATCTGGAAAAAGACGGCATTGCATATCTCTGTGCTGTCTACAACTCAAAGCTTAGTAGGTAGGTAACAAGGCTTTGGTACTATAACTTAGCTTGCCACTGACTAGGCACGAGATTTTAGGTAAGTTGCTTCTATTATTTCTAGGTCTTATTGGAAATAGTAAGTGGAGATACTAATTACACCTAACTCAGAGTTATTGTAAGAATTAAAAACCTGTAGTAAGGACTAAGTCTGGTGCCTCACACGTAATAAACATTAGTATTGGTTGTTTTTACATTACAGCTTTTACTTAATAAATAACTCTTGAATACTGAATAAATAATTAACTGAATACTGAATTAGAATTTGTTCATAGTCTTATGGGTCAACCATCATGTAATGTTGAATTTCTCTCCTATAATTGTAGGAGAGAAATGTAATGTAATTTCTCTCCTATTGTCTGTAATTAGTAAGAAAAAAAATTTTTAAGTGGATAAGTCTCTAAATTGGTTTAAAAGCTCAGCTTTGATTTTCAGTGGCTCACCCTAGGAAATCTTTTGAAAATGAATAGCACAGTTGAGTAGTATACCTGTAAATCTTTGTGTATTAGTAAGTAAGAGCATAGACTTTGAATACTTTGAATAACTCTACCTCTTATAAGTTATATGATAACTCAGTTATTTTGTCTTTTTAACCTTTCCTGGTTTGTAAGATAGGGATGACTATACCTTAAAGGTTTGTGTGACTTAATATTGTATTCAAAGGTAATAGTAAATATTCTTGCCTCTTGTGTGTTTTTTTTTTCTCTTGAATACTTCTCTCGTGCTTAAAATTCTGAAAGGTAACTTTATCTTAGCAGATACAATCTTCTGTACAAGACATACCCTCTGCTACAACTACCCTCGTTCACCAGGTCACACATTTATGTGGAATGCCACCAAATCATCACCAGTTAACACTTAATTATCAAGAATTAGGACATTTTCAGCCTGTGAGAAACATCTCACCTTCACAATTTCTTCATCCCTCAGGTAAGAAATTAACAAGTCAACAGCTGCTGGAGAAACTGACTTCCAAACTTATATATGAAAATATGAAGGTCATTCTAAATTTTACATATCTGGGAAATACTGAAATTGTAACTAGTAAATTCCAGGTTAGAAAGAATCACTGAAGATATTGTTAGAAATTATATGCTTTATAACAATAACCATTCATTACATTTGAAAGAAAGAATGATATATACAGTTCACATCAAGTTTAATTTCCTATAAATTGCATACACTGGCCTGAAGGCTATATAAAAACCTGTCTGAGGATCAGCAGATGGCATAATGGTTATGTTGCTGGACTCCCATGTAGTCAACCACCATTAGAGTCCCAGACACAGCAGCTTAAAACTCACCAGGTGCGTGTGTGTGCATGCCCAAAATGCTGAGAGGATAATGGAGGAAAAGGGATTGCAGCATGACCAGCCCCTAGAAAGTGATTTCTTGCTTTCTGTCTCTCTTTGTCTCTCTGGCGAGCACATGTAGTCGACCGTGGTTTGAGTCCCGGACCCGGTGGCTTAAACTCACGCTGGACGCGTGTGCGTGTGTGCCCAAGATCCCAAGAAGAGAATGGAGGAGAAGGGATTGGGGTGTGGCCATCCCCCTGGGGGGGTGATCTCTCATTTTCTCTCTGTCTCTGTCTTACTGGTGAGTACACACGCCCTATAGTAAAAACCTCTCCCCCCCAAAAAAAAGAAAGAAAGAAAAAGATATTCAGAGATCCTGTAGGTAGATAAAGGAAGTTATGTGTATCAAAAGTAGTTTACATTTAAGGAAATCTGAGCTAGAAATACTTGCCTAATAGTAGTTTCCTATTTACCAAAAACATTTCCCAAAATTGGCTAAATTTTTCTATTGTTAAATTCATATGACCTTATAAATACCTCACCTGTCTTATCAGAAATGGATCAGTAGATGGCGTAAGGGTTACTTGCTGGACTCCCACTTACTTAGTTAACTTTGGTTCGAGTCCTGGACCTGGCATCTTGAAACTCATGCCAGGCCTGTGTGTTCAAAATCCCTAGAGGAGAATGAAGGAGAAGGAATTACAGCATGGCCATCCCCCCCGACCTGGGGGGTGACTTTTCACTTTCTGTCTTTCTTCCTCCTGGGAGCTCACACACCCTATAGCAAAAATCTCTCTAAAAAAAGGAAAAAAGAGAAATGAAACCATTGCCCGCTTCTACTCGGTTCTCTTGGGCGTAGTGCATGGAGATATGTGGGTCACAAAGAATGTTTCTCTGATGTTGGTAAGCCCAGCTGCAGAATGCCGGGACCTTATCCTATCCATGTCTCCTTCCCTCGAGACCTGTTTCTCCTTGATCTTCCAAGGGCAGAGGTATCACATAAGCAGAAGAGATTTCTAAGTTGTTTTATTGTAACACAGATTAGGAAGAGCAGAGAAAAGTTTTCTTCTTCCTTTTAGTATTAAAGCCTCTTTCTATTCTGTGCTTCAATATTTCATTTGGCCTTAAACTCAAGTTCTGTCTCTGCATTTGGGGAAAGGAGATGATGAGAGGAAACATCTAAGGCAACATTAGAGGGCATCTCAGGAAGAAGAATAAACAAACATCCAAACTGTGAGATCTTTATATCCATCCTTTTCTGGAAATGGGTTTTCAGAATTCTTGAAGAATGACTAAACATTGTAGTTTTATGTTATGAAGTACCTTGAATAGCTGGGCTACATTTGGGTCTTTTATTTTGTATATGACAGGAGCTTCAAACAGGAGCATAGCAAAATCAGATTTTACATTAGAAAGAAATAGCTACACAGGAAGCAAGCAGAAGAGAAAGAGAAAAGACAAAATTTCTAGGAAAGAACACCTCTTTAATAGAACTAGAAATAAAAAGCTAGAAGAAAGTAATTGAAGGAGAAAAAGATAAAATGATATAACAGAAGCCTAGGAAGACAGGGTTTTAGAAGAAGATCCATCAAGGTATCACACAGTGCGGAGTGTTAAGTAGGATGAGGATAGGACCAAGGATTAAATGGGCAATGTGAAAATCTTTGCTTTTGTGCAAAAGCTTTTCATTGATTTTATTTATTTATAGTTTGCTATAGGACACATATGCTTACCAGAGAGAGAGGGGAGAGAGAGAAATCACCTCCCAGGGTGATGGCCACACCACAGTCCCTTTTCCTCCATTCTTCTCCTGGGATTTTGGGCACAGATGCATAGGCACCTGTTTTTCAATCCTTGAGGTCTGGGACTCAAACCATACAGTCAGCCATATGGAATCCAGCCACTAACCATCACACCACTTGCTAACCCTGCAAAAACTTTTTTTTTTTTTTTAGTAGCCAGTGTGATTACAGCAAGAGACAGGTTGAAGTATGTTAAGAAGTGAGGGCCAGGGGCCAGCAGATGGTGTGGTGGTTAAAGTGACTGGACTCCCATGTGGCTGAGTGTGTTTCAGTTCCTGAACTGGTAGCTTAAAAATTGTGCTGGGCTAGTGTGTGTATGTGCCCCAAATCCTGAGAGGAGAGTGGAGAAGAAGGGATTTCAGTGCTTCTCTTTCTGTGTCTTTTTCTGATGGACACATGCATCCTATATTAAATTAATTAATTAATTAATTAAGTGATGGTATGTGAATTAGTGAATATAAACCACTTTTGGTTGGTGAACAAAATAGGAAAACAGCTGTGACTTTAACAGGAAGACATATTTTTTTTGAGGTATAGAGAGGTTAGTCTGTTTACATTTTCGAATCAGATATTTGAACATGTTTGGAGGCTGGTTAAAAAGAGCCAGAGGAGGGGCCAGCAGGTGATGGGTGGTTAAGGTGCCAGACACCCACGTGGCCGGCTGCAGTTTGAGTTCCTGAGCCAGTGGCTTGGGAATCATGCGGACTGCATGTGGGTGTTCTCCCCAAATCCCAAGAGAATGGAGGAGAAGTGACTGTGGCGTTGCCCCCCGCCCCTGGAGGAGGGGTGATTTCTCACTTTCCCTCTCACTGTCTCTCTCATCTCTCTCCATTGAGCACACACACCTTATGGCAAAAACCTTAAAAAAAAAAAAAAAAAAAGCCAGAGGAGGGCCTATCCCATGGCCTGGCGATTAAAGGAGCTGGATCCCATGTGGCTGATTGGGATCTATTGAAAAACATACCAGGCACATGTGCATGTGTGCCCAAATCTGGATAGGGTGGAGAAAGGGAGGAGAAGGGATTGGGCCATGACCATCCCCAGTGGGGTGTGCTTTCTTTCTCTCCCTGTCTCTAGCAGGCACAGGTGACCCCTGGCAAATTAAAAAGAAGAGCCAGAGGGGACTGGAGTATGGTACAGTGGTAAAATGATGCTCTGCAAGGCATCATATCATTTGATATGGAACACTGGAGAAAAATAAGATTTAGCCTTTGTATACCTAAGATTGAAAGGGCATTAAGAATGGAAGAAACAACATGAATATGAACGTACTTTGACAAGTAATAATTTAATGTGATCGAAACTTTGGAATGTGTGGAAATTAATTTGGAATGATCAAGTTCAGATCCTAAAGAATCTTGGTAGTAAGTGGAGGCCAGTCATGTTTTTTGAGCAAAGGTTGTGCTTCAGGGTAATTAGTTTGCCAGTATTGTGTCTGTTGGTTAAGGGAAGTGAAATGTCATCTGAGCAGGGATGGCCATGCTACAGTCCCTTCACTTCTTGGGATTTTGGGCACACACACCTGCCCAGAGTGTTTTTCAGGCCACTGAGTGGGATGGTTCCTGATTCTCGTCCAGACACCCCCGAGTATAGCAGGCACACTCACGCATGATCTGGGGCTGACTGAGAACAAGGTGCATTATAACGTCAAGACCTGGTTGGGGGTGCTATACCTCTTTATCTCTTTTGCATAAAATTTTTAACATAAAGTTAAAACAACAGGGAGCCAAAATAGGAGAAAATAACTGTTTTCACTAGAGTGTGCATGTGGTAGAATGCTAGGAGTAACCTTGCCCTAGAAAAAGAATAAAAACAGTGATAGGAATGCAGTCAAGATGTTCTTTTATCCTTATTTTGAGAAAACACCCTGTCTGTGAAATGTCAGACCTCCACTACTAAGTCTTCAATAAAGATAAGTTCATTGTATTGCTTCAGATTCTGTTTGTTTGATGCCTGTGGGCAATATAATATGTAAAGGGAAAGTCTGATTGATGCTAGAGCGGCTTTGTCCTACTGCAGTTAGCAATTCTGTGTAAATTTGTGTAAGTTTGTTTGCATTTGCCACCTCTAGGCGGCACTATATCCAAGGGAAATTGCAAATGTATATGAAGTCTAAAAATACATATATAACATTAACTTCAAAGTATTATCCATTTCATCTGTGCAAGAAATGGAAGATATCTTTTTGTTTTTACCTACAAGCTTCAATTTTTGTCACAAAGATTAGTAATCTATACTCTTTCTCTGTCATCCAAATCTCCACTAATTTTTATTATTATATTAGTTAAAAAACAAATACTTATGCTGTCAAATCAATATGAATTCACATGGAAAATGAACGTATATATCAGAGTTAGTCAACTCATAAGAAAAGTAACTAGTACATAAGATGAAAATATGTCTTGAAGCAAAAGTGAAATTTAAGGAGATGAGGAAGGCAAAACTACCTGATTTTTTCTGCCAGATGCCTGTTTTTAAAAAGGGATATCATTTGAATGGAACACTGGAGAAAAATAAGACTTAGCCTTTGTATAACTAAGATTGAAAGGCATTAAGAATGGAAGAAACAACATGAATATGAACGTACTTTGACAACTAATAATTTAGTGTGATTGAAACTTTGGAATGTGTGGAAATTAATTTGGAACAATCAAGTTCAGATCCTAAAGAATCTTGAAATGTAGATACTTAGAGTAAGTGGAGGCCAGTCATGTTTTTTTGAGCAAAGATCGTGCTTCAGGGTAACATGGAGACCAAATAAGGAGATCAGTTGGATGTTGCAGTAATAGGAAGAAAATGAAACAAAGTGACAGACAAAAAGAAAAAGAATAACGTTGGAACCAGCAAGTGGCATGGTGGTTAAGGCGCTGGACTCCCACATGCCCCACTGTGGTTCAAGTCCCAGACCTGGCAGCTTGCTTTCTCACTTTCCCTCTCTTTCTCTTGCCATCTCTCTGGTCAAACTAAAATAATAACAATAACAAATTAAATAAATAATTCTTTTTATAAAAGAATGTTGAAATGAGTTATAAGGATATAATGAGCAGGTATGCAAATTATGAACGTATGCTAGGTAAATATCAAAGGGATAGTAGTTTTGGTGACTGAAAGGATCCCATCCGGATATTGGTCCAGGTTAACAGACCTGGAACACAGATGAACGGGTTTCTGAGGGAAGATGAGTTTTTAGTATTTTCATATGTCAGAGTATCATTCGTGTAAAAATGATTTTCAGAGACTTGACTCTTTGACATACTTCCTAGGCTTCTATGACACTATTCTCTTGACCATCTTATCTCTCTGAATGTTCCTTACAAGTATCTCTTTATCTGCCTGCCTTTAAATGGTAATAATACTCTGAGAAACCTCCTATCCTGTCATTCTACTCTAGAGCTTCCCAACCAAGTTCCAAAGCACAGCAGCTTACCGAGCTTGTGTTCACCCGAGCTCTCACAGCAGTGTTTTGAAGAGCCTTCCTGTTTATTGAGGGCTGCCGTACTGCACTCATTTTCTACTGTCATTGACCAGTAAAAGCTTGGACAGCAGCACTCTGTACATTCTTCCTGGGTATTCTCCTGGGCGTGTATGACTTCTAGTCTCTCTCTCTTTTATTTTTTAAAGAGAGGTTTTTTGCTCTATTTTTTGCTCATTCACTCATCAGAGAAACAGAGACAAAGAGATAGAAAGTGAGAAATCACCCCCCCACCAGGGGGATGACCATGCTTCAATCACTTCTCCTCCATTTTCTTCTCAGGATTTTGAGCATGCACACACACGCGCCCAGCATGAGTTTTAAGTCGTGGGGTGCAGGACATGAACTGTGGTTGACTGCATGGGAATCCATAGACGTAACCATTGTGCCATTGGCTGTTCCCTAGTCACATTTTTCATACTCAAATATTTCCAGGCCCCAGGCATGTATATAAAACTCTTCCACATATCTTTTACAAAGGCAATTCAAACACACCATGTAGGAACTGAAATCTTTTTCAATCCTCAGATATTCAGCTTTTCCCTTTATTTCTTAGCTTAATGTCAGCTAATTGGGGGGCATTTTAGAATTTACTTCACTTTCCATATATATATTCTTTCTCCTTCCTAAATAACATCTGACTCTAAACAAAGAAGGAATGTACTTCAGTATTTTCAGCTTTTCTCATTATTTTCCCATTTTTTAAGGACTTTTTTCTTTGTTGCCAGAGGTCTTGTGTACTTGCCTGAGAGAGAGAAAGTACTCCCCAGTGGGGTGTGGTCATGCTGCAATCCTGTTTCCTCCATTTCTCCATCCTGTCAGGATTTTGGCCATGTACACACATCTAGTGGGTGGGTTTGTTGTTGTTGTTGTTGTTTTGTTTTGCCAGAGGGCGCATGCATGTCTCATAGCAAGATAGAGACACAGATAGGGGAAATGAAATGTCATCCAAGCAGGGATGGCCATGCTACAGTCCCTTCTTTTCTTGGGATTTTGGGCACACACACCTGCCCAGAGTGTTTTTCAGGCCACCGGGTCTAAGACTAGAACCACAGAGTCAGCTGTGTGGGATCCAGCACCTTAACCACCACTCCTTTGCTGGTCCAACACACCTAGAGTGTTTTTTCAGCCAACATGGGCTTGGATTCAAACCATGGCTACTCATGTGGGATCCGGCTCTCCATTCATGGTGCGTAACTGCAGAGCTATGGGACTGGCCCTCCATTCCTTGTTAGACTGAGAAAATATAGGTACATTGAGCCATTAGGGACATACAGATTTGAAATTTGTTCTTTCACTCATGCATCCTTTGACAATGTTTTGTCTCATCCTTCTGCGCTCACCCCTTATCTTCTGATATTCTTTGCTCTCTTCTTTTAGCTTCAGCTTCAATCAGTGTAATTTAGCCAGAATCAGTCAAGTGATTGATGAGCGGTAGAAGCTTAATGTAAGTTCATATTAAATGGCCAAGATTTTGTGAGCTTGAGTCACTTAACAAAGACAGGAGTTCAGTTTTGACTTATCTCTTCTGTCGTTTTGACATTCGTTAGGAAGTATAGATAAAGACTAGAGAAATTAGAAACAGAAATGACACATTTTTATGTGTCATATGTTCTTGGTTACAAAGGTCAGAAAACATAATTCCAAGTGATTTTTAAAATCACAGCTAAAAGGCCCATTAGCAATGGTGCACACCCTAGGGATGCTGTGCTCCGTGGACTGGCGCCATATGGGAGGCCTGGGTTTGATTCCTGTGCCGCCCAAAGGCTGAGTGCAGTGACATATAGCTGTAATCCTAGTCTCTCAGGCTACGGCAGGAAGATTGTGACAGAGGAAGACTCTATCTAAAAAGGAGTCTTGTGGGACCAACAGGTGGCATAATGATTATGTTGCTAGACTCTCACATGGTCGACTGTGGTTTGAGTCCCAGACCCTGAGGCTTAAAACTCACACTGGGCACTTGTGCATCCATGCCGAAATCCCAAGAGGAGAACGGAGAAGAAGGGACTGTGGTGAGGCCATCTCCCCTAGGGAATGATTTCTTATTTTCTGTCTCTCTGGTAAGCACATGTACCCTATAGGAAAAATCTCTCTTAAAAAACAAAAAAAAGGAATCTCGTTGACGTAAAGGAGTCTTGTTGACATACATAACCAGTAATTTAAAAATAGGTTAGTCTTTTAGGCTTCGTATGATAGGGCTCAAACTTTATTTTCTGTAGTTATCTTCACTCATAATAATAAATGAAATATGTTTTGAAAACTTAAGAAATAACAAGGTTGGCCCAGACCTGTAATGCAGTGGGTTAAGCCCTGATCATGGGGAGCCAGATCCCACATGGCTGATGACAGTTTGAATCCCAGCCCCAGAGGCTTTAAAAATATGCCAGGTACACGTGCACATGTGCCCAAATCCTGACAGGGTGGAGAAATAGTGGGAACGAGGACTGTGGCTTGACCATGCTCCCTTGGGAGAGTGGGGTGCTTTCTCTCTCTTCAGTGTGCCCTCTGGCAGTCATTTTCTCTTTGATTTGCTAAAGGGCACATGCACTCATCCAAGAGAGACAGAGTAAGAAAAGGAAAATGAGGAAGCACCCTCTCTCCCCTATAGACATGGCCATACTGTAGTCTCTTCTTTAGAGATTTTGGGCATGCATGCCACACTCTGGGTCCAGGACTCAAACCATGCAGTTGGCTGAGCAGGACTCAGTTGCCTCAACCACCACACTACTGGCTGACCCAAGAGAGTCAAACTTCCTGCATTTCTTACCCCTATTCCCTCACTAGCTACTGTAGCTATTATGGGTGCCTGTTTTAGTTCCTCTATTCTCTGTTTTTTTTGTTCTCAAGTTGATCACCCAGGCAGCATTGTCCCTGGAAGCCTTACACTGACTTTGGCCTGCTCTTGCTAAGCGAGTTACTGGAGGGGGACCAGCCTTACCGTGATACTTGTTTACTCTTAAGACTGACCTCTGGAACCCATGATCAGTCTACAAATAGAAAGCTGCTATAGTATGAGGGCAGATAAAATAGATTTTGATGAGTAAGCCACAATGTTAACTCTACTTCATACACTGACGAAAACTCTTAAGCGAAATGTTCATTTCACAACTAAGTATACCCAAAGTTAAGATACATAAAAAAAGTAGGCACTTGGTTTTCATGGTATCTGACCTAAAAAAGGTTACATTCTGGATAAGTCAGGTGAAATATTTTTATTATACTGTTCTAACAGTGTGTACATGTATACACCTAGGTAACTCTGAACAGCTCTTGAATGGCCTTACTGTGATGCATCCGTCTGGTGATAATGACACTATTGTGTTAGGATCTGAATGTCAAGCTCCTGTGCAGAAGGTAAAAGTAATATTTTTCATCATAATCTTGATGGGATTTAAAATTGAGTGTGGAGGTGGGACAAGAAATACTATAAGCCCTAACTTGCCTGAGAGTTTGGATCTCTCAGCCAAATTTTTGCCTATGTAAAACAAACCAAAAAAATCCAAATCCCGTGAGCAGCGTTGTTTCCCCACCCCACTTCTGGGTTCTTTGCTATTGATAAGTATGGATAAGGACCATTTAAAAAGTGCTTTCTCTAACAACCAATTTTAATTTCTTATTTTATTATTTTTAGTTTTACTTAACAAAGTGTCATCTATCTCCTTTAGGATAGAAAGAGTAGTGCTACTCTTTCTATCAGCGTTGTTTCCCCACCCCACTTCTGGGTTCTTTGCTATTGATAAGTATGGATAAGGACCATTTAAAAAGTGCTTTCTCTAACAACCAATTTTAATTTCTTATTTTATTATTTTTAGTTTTACTTAACAAAGTGTCATCTATCTCCTTTAGGATAGAAAGAGTAGTGCTACGGAATTTCTTTAATTAAACGTTTGGCTCACCATGTACTATAATCGTTATGTTTGCAGTTTACTGAAACTTTGTAATTTTGACTGGCCCAAAACAAAGTTCAAAATAATAACTTTATCAAGGGCAAAGAGATTACAGTAAAAATAGCAGGCAAACATCAAGCATACAAGACGTCTTCAAAAAGTTCATAGAGACCCCAGCTGCACAGGTGGTAGTGTGCTGATCTGCGGTGCTGACAGCCACACGACCAACTGTGGGTCTGGAATGCAAGTCAGCTTGAAATACACCAGGCATGTGCTCCCAAGATCCTGATGAGTAGAGGACTGGGGGAAAGGGGACTGTGGCATGACTAAATCTTGTCAGGGTGCCTCTCTCTCTTTCTCTCTATTTCCCATGAAAGAAAGAAAATAGTTCATATATGGGACCAGCAGTTGGCGTAATGGCTATGTCACTGGACTCCCATGTAGTTGACCGTGGTTTGAGTCCCGGACCCGGTGGCTTAAACTCACACCGGGCACATGTGCGTGCATGCCCAAGATCCCGAGAGGAAAATGGGGAAGAAGGGATTGCGGCATGGCCATCCCCCCGGGGGGGAGGGTGATTTCTTGCTTTCTGTCCCTCTGTCTCTCTCTTTCTGGCAAGTGCACACGCCATGTAGCAAAACCTCTCCAAAAAAAAAAAAAAAAATAGTTCATATATGGACCAGCAGATGGCATAATGGTTACATTGCTGGACTCCCATTAGTCGACCACAGTTCAAATCCTGGACCCGGTGACTTAAAAACTCACCCCAGGCGCATGTGTGTGCACACCCAAAATCCTGATGAGAAGGTAAAATGGAGGAAAAAGGATTGGGTCATGAGCATGCCTTATTGAAGGGTGCATTCAGTAGCACGCACAGCTGATATATGAGCACTTGTCTAACTTTAGGCATAAACCTCAGTGAGTAAAGTGAACATATTATAAAGTAGTACCTGGCTGGGGCTATATAGCTTACTGCAGTCATTAAATAGGCATTAGTAGGTATTTTTAAATGCATTTTTTAATTGCAAGGAAAACAGTTTTAGTTTTAATAGATCAAAATGAAGAAATGTTGAGAGAAATTTGCTTAAGACCTAAAGCCAGGAGAAAGGTTAGGATTCAGTTCAAAAAGTAGGTAGATGAAGTTATCAACAGTTCAAGAGAAGACAAAAATCCTTAAGTCTAGAAAACAAAGCATAGAAGAAAATCAGTAATGTTTCAGTCAAAAATCATAAAATTCTATTTCACAAATTCAGTCTCATGTAATTAATCTCTTGCCTATTGAATTTGCAGTCACTGTGGTCTGATCTTTGCATTTAAACTCTGGAAGTTAACTTTCAACTCTGGACATGTCCCCACCATTAGGCTTGATTGTTTCTTGTACTCCTGTCTAGATCTGGGCACTTCAGTGGTCCTAATCCCTGGAAGGGGCCACTCAGAACTCAGACATAGAGGCTGGTGATTCGTTTGTCCTGGCTCCTGGCTAGATCTGGGGGCTTCATTTGTCCTCAAGATTGAACAGTTGTTTTCAGCAGAGGTTGTTTAGGTTTGCATCATAATCTTTTCCCTACCATAGATAGGCAGGTTACCTTGGAAGAGCCATCTGGATCTGCAATGTCCAACATGATATCTAGTCACATAAGGCTATAGAGCCTTTGAAAAGTGTTTAGAGCAATTGAGGTACTAAGTCATAAATTTTACTTTAAAATTAGTTTAAAATTTAAGACTGACATGATCCAGTTATTGGAAAGCTTAAGTATGTTTAGAACAGGTTGGTTATATGTAACTACTTTTTAACCATAAATTTTACGAAATATAATTACAGATCAACTGTTTCTGAATGTGGCTACTAGAAAATGTTAAATTACACGTTTCAACTAGACAGCATTGATCTCCACCTTGACATATCTTTTTTAAGAACAGTAGTCACTCCATTAGTTTTTTCTTCTTAGCACAAAGAAGAAAACGCTATGCCAGAGAGTTTTCAATAAACCTTTCTTTTTCCCCAAAAAAGACATGTGCACTCACCACAGAGAGACAGAGAAATAGGCAGAGAGAGAAAATACCCTTTAATGGGGTATGATCACATCGTAATTTCCTTTCCATTCTCATCCTGTTGGGATTTGGGATGCACATGTACCCTGCATTTTTTTTCAGGTTGCCAGGGCCAGGATTTGAACTACATAATCAGCCATGTGAGACCCAGCTCCATTGACTACTGGGCCACGGGACCAGCCCCAATACTGTGCTGTTCTTAAGGCATAATCTTACTTTATCTCCTATTGATCATTTGTATATTTTATTTATTTTCCCTATAGGATCATAAGTATCTTGTTTATAATGAGTGGTTTATCAATATTTTTACACTCCCTACAAATTATAACACAGTTAAAATATATGTCTTAAATTAAGTTGAAATAATCTGTGAGGATGCTACTTCAATTTGGTTTCAGGTTAATAATTGAGTTTAGGTCATTGTTATGTTATTTTTCTAACTTGAGTTAACATTTAACTTTCTTTGGAATCTTAATGTGGTCTATTACTGTATTAAAGATACTATCTTCTAAAATTTGGTTGACATTTGTAGACTTAGACTGAATCAAATGTTTGTTTTAGGATATAAAGATTAAAAATGCAGAATCTTGGAAAAGTTTAGGCAAACCAGTGAAAACATCGGGGGTAATGAAATCCTCAGATGAGCTCTTCAACCAGTTTAGAAAAGCAGCAATAGAAAAGGAGGTAAAAGCTCGAACACAGGAACTAATGAGGAAACATCCAGAAACAAATACAAAGGAACCAAAAACATCTCAAGAAAATCAGAGGTCTGTATCTTACTGCATTAAAGGCCATGGGACATAGAGAAGTATATTTAAATAAATTAAGTTTCTTATTTGTCAAATGACTATATGATTCAGCTATTTAGTAAAACACAAAGTAAATTGTGATTGCAAAAAGTACATTTTTAATATTTTTCTAAGAAGTAATGTAATCTATTTGAACACTGAAATGAATTAGTAGATACTAATATTAAGTTATAAATATATTATTTTCACAAAATGTATTTTTTTATTCTATATACAAGAAGATGATGGTAACAGTTTTCTAAAACCTTTGCTGTTAATATAGATAACTTTTTTTTTTTTTTTTGAGAAGTTTTTGCTATAGGGCATGTGCACTCACCAGAAAGAGAGAGACAGAGACAGAAAGCGAAAGCGAGAAATCACCCTCCAGAGGGGGATGGCCACACCACAATCCCTTCTCCTCCATTCTCCTCTCAGGATCTTGGGCACACATGCACACGTGCCCGGCGTGAGTTTAAGTCACTGGGTCTGGGACTTGAACCGTGGTCAACTACATGGGAGTTTAGCAACACAGCCATTATGCTAACTCCTGGTCCCAATATAGGATAACCTTTTGTAAAACTTTGCACATTAAAAGAAAAACTTAGAAATGTCATAACATATGAAAGTGGGTATCTGCTTATCACATTCCTTTATATTTGTGATTTAATAATGCACCTTTGTAATAAAAACTTTTAAGGGACTTGAAACCTACTTTGTGCTATACTGTTTCTTAAGGGACCTTGGAAATGGATTGGTTCTAGAATCTTTCACAAATAAAACACAAAACAAGTGCCAAGGAGAAGAGCAGAAAGAGCACCAGCAGTCATTGGAAGCTCAGGATCAGTGCAAACTCTGGCTTCTCAAAGGCCGTAATTTGGCAAAGGAGAAAGAGCAGGAACGGAGGAGAAGAGAAGCAGTAAGTGGATTTTTTTTTCTCCCTGAAGAGCCTGTGAGCTCACAACAGAAAGTGAGAGTGGGAAAGAGAAAAAAATCACTCCCAATGAGACATGATCACATCGCAGTCCCTTCTCCATTTCTCCACTCTGTTGGAATTTGGGTATGCTTGCACACGCACATGGTGTGTTTTCCAAGCTGCTGGGTCCAGGGTTCTAACTGCTTGGTTGGTCATGTGGGACCAAACTCCCTTAACCACTAAGCTATAGGACTGACCCAAGTAAGTAGATTTTAGTTCATTAAATCTAACAAAGGAAAGATCTAACAGAGCATTGTCTCTTATATTTTCAAAGATATGTGCAGGGTGGTTTGACAAAATGCACATACACACGTCTGAGTATTCTCAGGCCAACCATAGTATACGAGCCTGTGGTCGGTCATGTGGCCTCCAGCACTACAATCCAGTCTGCTACAGACTGGATTTTGTATTTTGGCTCTTGTATAGCTCATTTCTTTTTAGTTCTGAACAAGATTGTATATATGTACCGCAGTTAAGTCATCCATTCACCTATTAAGGAACATCTTGGTTGCCTCTAAGTAATGACAATTGTGAATAAGACTTCTATAATCATTTGTGTACAGGTTTTTATGTGGATTTATTTTCAATTCATCTTAATTTTTTTAATTGCCAAAGGGCATGTGCACAGATCAGATAGAGAGAGAGAGAGAGAGAGAGAGAGAGAAAGAGAAAACTCCCCTCGGTAGAATGCACTCATGCCACAATCCTTTTTCCTCCATTTCTCTATCCTATCAGAATTTGAGGCACTCATGCATATGGCCCTGAGCTGTTTTTCAAGCTGCCAGAGCCAGGGTTCACACTATGGTCAGCCATGTGGGATCTGACTCCCTACACACTATGCTTAATTGCACTATCGGGCCAGCCCTCATTTTTTGAAAGACATTTTTGGTGGATATATAATCCTAGATAGTAAAAATTTTTCTTGCAGTGTAGTGCTTTAAAGATACTCTATGGGTCAGCTCTGTACTGCAGAGAAAAGTACTGTGCAGAGGAGACCAGATTCCACATGGGTGACCAAGTCCTGGTCCTGGTGGCTTAAAAAACATACTGGAAGCATGTGTGTGCATCCCCAAATCCCAACAAGATGGAGAAATGGAGGAAAAGGAATTGTGGCATAAGCATACCCCATGGGGTGGTGCTTTCTCCCTCTTCCTCTGTTTCTCTGTCTTGTCTCTCTGGCAGGCATACATGCCCGCTGGTGATTAAAAACAAAACACCAAGTGTGCACACATGTGCCCAGAATCCTGATGGAGTGGAGATTTGGAGGGAAAAAGGATTGCAATATGACCAACTCCCATGGGGGATGGGTGCTATGCTGTCTCTCTCTCCTCTAATATGTGTGCATACTTGCTTTCTGTAAGTATTATATTAAATTAATGAAAATAAATTAATATATTAAAAATATTTTCTTCACTGTGCCCTTGCAATATTTCCAGTGAGAAGTCTGATATTTTTACATTTGTTTCTCGATCTTAGCTAATCTGGATCACAGGTATGCACGTGTGCATGCCAGGCATGCTCAGGGAGGTCCTGGACACGAACACAGGACCTTTTCCCATGTGTGGCCAGTTATATTACCACTTCTTTTCCACCTGGCCCTCCTCTTGTTGCTTTAAAATTTGTATTTATCACTGTATTTCAACATTTTTTTCTTCATATTTCTTGTGCTTTGCTGAACTTATTGGATATAAGTATTTATAATTCTCAATGTGTAGGAAAACCTTGGCCTTTTTTTCTTTTCTTTTTTTAAAATTTATTTTATACATTTAGTCACCATACATTACTTACCTTATAAGTTGAAATTACCGAACATGAATACATTTCACACCAGTTTAGTAAAAGATATAAAACACATTATCATCAACAGACAGTAATCTATTTCTGCATCCTATAAATGTCTTGCCTCTCTATTTTCTATCTTATTTCCTTCTCACACTCTCTTCCCACATTGTCTCCAGTATCTATAATGATTTTTAATGCTTCTGTGTCCTCTCATCTTTCAGTGTCCACCACAGAGTGCAGACAGTTGGTATATGTTAAGCAGAGACATACAGCGTCTCTCTTTTATAGCCTGGCTTGCTTCACTCAACAGTAAATCTTCCATATTCATCTGCTTTCTATCAAATGCCAGGATCTTATTGTCTTTTATGGCAGAGCACTATTCCACAGAGTGTATGTGCCACACTTTTCCAGTCCATTCATCTGTGTGTGGACACTTGGGTTGGTTCCATGTCTTAGCACATCTGTGTTTCTTGCAACACTATTCATTATTGCTAAGACATGGAACCAACCCAAGTGTCTTATTATTTTTTTTAAGAATTATTTATTGGGGGCCAGCAGGTGGTATGGTGGCTAAGGTGCTGGACACTCGCACATGGTAAACCATGGTTCAAGTCTTGGACCTGGTGGCTTGCTTTCTCACTTTCCCTTTCCCTTCCTTTTCTTTTCTCTTCTCTTCTCTTCTCTTCTCTTCTCTTCTCTTCTCTTCTCTTCTTTTCTTTTCTTTCTTTCTTTCTTTTTTTTTTGCTATAGGGTGCGTGCACTTGCCAGATGGACAGAGAGAGACAGAAAGCGAGAAATCACCCCCCGGGGGGGATGGCCACTCCACAATCCCTTCTTCCCTATTCTCCTCTTGGGATCTTAGGCATGCACGCACACACGCCCGGCGTGAGTTTAAGCCACCAGGCCCGGGATTCGAACTGCGGTTGACTACATGGGAGTCCAGCGACATAGCCATTGCGCTAACTGCTGGTCCCTCTCACTTTCCCTTTCAAAAGTTTTTTAACCTGCATAATGCATTGAACAAATGGAATATAAAACAATTACAATAATTGTTTTGTTTTGTTTTCTATTTATTTATTCCTATTTACATTTAATTACTATCCATCTTTTTTTTTTTGAGAGAGAGAGATTTTTGCTACAAGGCACATGCACTTGCCAGAGAGACAGCGTGAGACAGAGAAACAGAAAGCAAGAAATCAGCCCCAAGGGGAGATGGCTATGCCATCTTCTCCTCTCAGGATCTTGGGCACACAAGCACATGTGCCTGGCGTGAGTTTTAAGCCATCTGCTCCCAGACTTGAACCACGTTGACTGCATGGGAGTCCAGTGACGTAATCATTACGACATCTGCTGGTCCCAATCTCTATAGATCTTTACAATGTACAACATGGTTTTTCCCAGCACAAATACAGTGCATATCAGTCAAGACAAAGACATCACTGTGTACATTACCATCAGCAAATAGCTTTACATTTTTGTGTCAATTAAATGTAGTTTTTCCCCATCCCCCTTTCTCTCTCCCCCATTACCCACCCCTGTATTGCCCCTATCCTTCCTATTTCTAGGATCTACAGTTGCCATCCCTGTTACTATACTTTCCAGTCTTTCAGTTTCTGCCCATTGGGTACATATTGTCTTTCATAGCCTGGCTTGCTTTGCTTAGCATTAAGTCTTCTGCATTTGTCTATTATGTATCAAATGTCAGGGTCTCATTGTTTTTTATGGCTGAGTAGTATTCCATAGAGTATATATGCCATATTTTTTTTGATCCACTTGTCTGGTTTTGGACATATGGATTGATTCCATGTCCTAGCAATTGTAAATAATGCTGCAATAAGGATGTGCAAGTGTTTTTCTGACTGGGGATTTTCCTGTCCTAAGACAGGAAATACCTAAGAGTGTAATTATTGGGTCCTATGATATTTCTATTTGGAGCTTTCTGAAGAATCTCCATATGGTTGTCCACAGTGATTGTATTAATTTACATTCCCACCAACAGTGTTGGAGAGTTCCCTCTTCACTACAGCTTCACCAGAACTTAACATTATTTATTTTTTAAATTTTAGCTATTCTGACTGGGGTTAAGTGGTATCTCATTGTGGTTTTCATTTACATCTCCCTTATGATAAGAGATGTCGAGCATGTTTTTATATGCTTCTTGGCTATTCGTATGTCTTTCTTGCAGAGTTGTCTGTTCAGCTCATTTCCCATCTTTTAATTGGATTTATTATTATTATTATTATTATTATTATTATTATGTGTGTGGTAGGGAATAAACTGCTTGAGTTCCCTGTGTATTCTGGTTATCGGTCTCTTATCTGAGGGATAGTTTGAAAATACATTCTCCTGCTCTGAGGGTTGTCTCCTCAGACTCTAGTTATTGTTTCTTTTGCTTGCAGAACCTTCTCAGCCTAATACAATAGTTGTTTTAATGGGCTTCTCCCCAAATTCTAATATCTCTGTTGGTTCCAAGTCCATTTCAGTTGATTGATTAGTCTCCTTTTTATAGATAGTGTTTTTCTGCCTCTTTGCATAACTGGTAATTATTGATGCTAGGTGTGAATTTTACGTTGTTGGGTACTGGGTATTTCTGTAATCTTAGAAAAGACATGCAAATTCATGGAACATATAAGGACATCAGTTTGACCAAAAAAGAGCCATCAGCTTTGGCTACAGTATTGATTATAATAAATACTAATTGTGTAGGAAATAATAAACAACTTTTTTTCGGCCTCATAGTTTAAATACCAAGGTTGATACAAACTACATTTAAAAAGTGTTGTAAGATATAGTAAAGTTTACTTTAGAATAGTGTGATCTTAGATAACTTTGTGTAATGATAGAAATTTTTTTTTTTAATCAGAGCATGCTTTGTGGCATTGTGATAATGCACTGGTCAAAATAAAATTATGCTGGCTGATGGTTCAGAGGTTAAGGCAGCTGGATCTCATATGACCAACTTCACAGTTCAAATCTTAGACCCAGCAGCTTGAAAAATATCTTGGTGTGTGTACATGCATGCCCAAAATCTTGAGAGAAGAATGGAGCAGAAAGGACTGTGACATGACCATACCCCCATGGGTAATTTCTCACTTCCCCTCTCTATCCTTCTCTAGGGAGCACATGTGCCCTATAGCAAAAAAAAAAAGAAAGAAAGAAAGAAAAAGAAAAGAAAATCCAGATCCTATATGGCAACTGCAGTTTGATTTCCTGACCATATCAGCCTGAAACACACCAGACACATGTGCAAGTGCTCAAGATCTGATGTGCTGAGGGGCTATGGGAAGGGGTTAACAGACTGTCTAGACCCTATAGAGGGTGCTGCCTTCTCTCTCTCTCTCTGTCATTGTGCATGCACACCCTCTATTATAAATAATTTTTTTAAAAAAGGAAATGTTCTTTGTCTACAAAGTCAAACAGAGTAACAACCAGCCACATATAGCCATGCAGTACTTGAAATGTGGCTAATGCAACTAAGGAACTAAAATTTAAACTTTAATTGTAATTAATTTAAATTTATACTTTTTAAAATAATTATTTTACTTTATTTATTTACTTATTTTTAAAATTTGATCAGAGAGGGACAGAGAGAAAGAGAAAGAGTGAGAAAGCAAGCTTCCAGGTCCAGGACTTGAACCGTGGTTGGCCATGTGGGAGTCCAGTGCCCCTAGCCACCACACCACCTGCTAGCCCCTAAATTTATTCTTTTTAAATATTGTCTACTTCTTTATTGTTTTTAGGACTCTTCAGTAAAATTGTATTAATGCTTGACCATTGGTCCAGATGATGGCGCAGCAGTGAGGCTGACCCACTGGGAAGGTTCTGGGTTTGCATCCTGAGACATCTCTGAGTACACTGGGCATGCACATGCTTGTCTTCTGGGGCTGGCTAACGCTCAGGGTAGATTGTGCTGTTGAGACCCTGTTGGGGTGTTGTCTCCTTGTCTCTTTCTTTCTCTGTTGCTCATGTAAGCAATTAAAAAATTTTTAATTTTTTCAACAAAGACTTGTCCAGAAATCTTTCTGTAGTGACTCACACATTTTTTCTGCTGGCACTCACAAAGACCTGACTTCAGTCACCTCCACAAGCAACCTAGTTTCCATCTAAGATCCCAACTAGGTAACCTAATATACAGTATCCTAAGCACTTTTCTGGAGCTTGAGTAGGCTTAAAGCCTACTTAAACATAACCAATAATGTCATGTCTAGTAGCTTGATAATAAACTGTGTGATCTTGTTTCTACCTGTTATCATTCTTAACAATCCAACTCTTAACTTGCTGCTAGTTGACAAATCCGTACTCTCAAAAGTTATAATAACTTGGGAACCAGCAGTTAGCGTAATGGCTATGTCGCTGGACTCCCACGTAGTCGACCGCGGTTCGCGTCCCGGACCCGGTGACTTAAAACTCACGCCGGGCGCATGTGCGTGCGTGCCCAGGATCCCGAGAGGAGAATGGAGGAGAAGGGATTGCGGCGTGATCATCCCCCCTGGGGGGTGATTTCTCGCTTTCTGTCTCTATGTCTCTCTCTCTGTCTTTCTGGCGAGCGCACGCGCCCTATAGTGAAAACCTCACAAAAAAAAAAAAAAAAAAAAAAAGAAAAAAGAAAAAAATGAAAAAAAAAAAGTTATAATAACTTGACACTTAAGAGAACTCCCAAAAGATCACCTAATGCCAGTTCCATTGACTGAAGTTTTGTTCTTAAATCTGAATGAGAAAGGAATATCCAATTTATGGTGTGAACTACAGAGAGCATTAGTTAATATTTTTTATTGTTGATCTGTTTATTTCATGAGAAAGGAAGACAGAGTGAGAGACCTTCAGTAGGGTCCTCATACAGAATCCTTCCCAGCCAGCCAGGATCGTGGATGTTCACGCACACTATTGGCATGTGCAGAGGGATATCAGGACACAAACCAGATCCTTCCCGTATGGCCTCAGCATCACAGAATATTGTGTGATCACTGAGACACTGCCACTAGCCCATTAGTTAGTATTTAAATCATGGCTTGTAAGGTTAATTGGTATAGAAAATAATAGGTTCCTTATTAATAATTATCCCATATGTACAGATTTTAGTCAAAATGGAAGAGAATATTTATATGCTTAAATAAAAACAGGTTCCCGTACATATTCTTCAAATGTTGCCATATGTCTCAGTACTTACAGCAGTATCACATTATATTTAGACTAAAACAGTGTATCCATTTCTCATATTGGAGACTGAAAATAGAACTTGAGGAACTATCTGGGTTGGACATTTGGCACCCTAGGAGCTGGGCATTAGGAAAGTAGCCTGGATTAGGATTTAAGAAGTGTGCTTTTGGGCCAGCATGGTAGCCAAGCTATACTGTGCTACTCAAGTAATGCTGGATCTACATGGAAAATCATGGGTTCAATTCCCTGGTTGACCTGAAACACACCAAGTGTATGTGCCCATGGGGCTGGCTAGATGGGAAAACATGGCAAGAGACCCTGTTGGGATTGCTTTTATGTCTCTCTATCTGTCTCTACCTGTCTCTCTTTCTCTGTCAGTCTTTCATTCACATAAAAGAAATAAGGAAAGGGGCTGGCAAGTGGACTTGTGGTAAATCAGTGGATTCTTACATGGCTGACTGCAGTTCAGGTCCCAGACCTGGTGGCTTGCTTTCTCTCTCTGGTCAAATTAAAATAATAATACTGACAATAAATAAATTAAATAATTATTTTTAAAAGAAATAAGGCATAAAAGTATCTTTTGTCTTTTAGAAAAATTGTAAGAATTTTTTGTAGTTTATGAGAGTCAGACATACCTTTTTAATATCCTTTTGGTAAGTCATAATTACAAATCTTTTCCACATAGCCAGTTAGAATGCCTGTCTCATCCTGGAAGCCAACCAGCTGGTTGCAAATTGGTTCTTTCACCTACCGCCCTGGTCTGTGGCTGTTTATTGATTTAAAAAAATTCTTTAAAGACTTACTGTTGAGAAAAGTGAGTCAGATTTTGAAAGATACACATTGTGTATTCCCACTCAATTTGTACTGAGGGTCTTAGGGTGGGGGGAACAGATTAGTATTGGTTACTATTGTTCAGGAGTTTACAATCTATTTCTGTTGCTTCAGGTTACAGCATTTAATTCTTTTTAGAACAAGACCTGAACTATCAATAAATTATTTTCAGATTGGAAAAAAAAGAAAACAGATTAATAGGGTTGGTGATAGCTAGGGGTAGGTAGGGTTTTCTTTCTTGAGGTGATAAAAAGCTGCTAAAATCAATGATGGTGATAACTACACATACCTATTACTGTACTGAAAACTATTGAATTGTACCCTTTATTTTTTTTAAAGAAATCTTTGTTATAGAACACAAACACTTGCCAGAGAGACAAAAAGAAACAGAAAGACAGAAAGCAAGAAGTCACCTCCCTACCCCTTTTCCTCCATTCTCCTCTCGGATTTTGGGCATGAATGCACACGCACCTGGCATGAGTTTTAAGCTGCTGGATCCGTGAATCAAACCATGGTCAGCTACATAGGAGTCCAGCAATGTAACAGTTATACCATCTGCTGGTCCCAAATTGTACACTTTAAATGTGAATTGTATGGTATGAAAATTATATCTTAATAAGGGCTTTTAAAAATGTTTAAAAAAAAGAAAAAAATTTTCTGGATCATTGCATGGATTTCCATATTTTTTTTATAATTCAAAAGTAATTGTATTTTTTGTTTTTTAAGAGGCTTTTGGTAGGGTGCGTGCACTCTCCAGACAGACAGAGAGAGACAGACAGAAAGCAAGAAATCACCCCCCAGGGGCGATGGCCATGCCACGATCCCTTCTCCCCCATTCTCCTCTCAGGATCTTGGGCAAGCACTCACACACACCCGACATGAGTTTAATCCACTGGGTCCGGGATTCAAACCACAGTCGGCTACATGGGAGTTCAGCAACATAGCCATTACGCTAACTGCTGGTCCCAATAATTTTATTCTTAAAAATTATAACTGTTCCACATTCCTCTGTTACATCAATTTGTTCCCCACAGACTATACTGAGAACAGGCTTGGGGAAGAAAAATTCTTTTTGGCTTGACTGTAATCAGTAGCTAATAAAAGAAAAGTAGAAAAATCAAGATCTCTATGGTCTGAGATAGAACAGCCCTTTTGTAGAGCCTAATGTAAATTAACATACACACATTCTTTGAACTTTAATATTTGATGTCTTTGTTAGATGGCAATGGTTATCTAACCTATGAAGCAAAGGCATTTAGAAGAAGCTTTAACATATAGTAAACATTTATTTTCTTAGCCATTTCTATTTCAGCTTATTGTAATAGCCTTTTAGCATTTAATAAAGCATTGTGCAGAATGTGGTATATGTAGTCTGATTTGATCATCATAAATACCCATACAGGAGGAGACTTGGTTAAATAATTTGTCTTAGGTTACACAGTAAGTGGCAGAATGATGAAAAACCCAAAGCCTTAACATAAAGCTTTATGCATTATAGTTCTCTCACATAGCAAAGATATTGGTTCATTCAGAAAGTATTTTTTGTGTGTCTAGCACTATGTTGGTGACAGAAATAAATAAAACTGTGCTCTCAGTTCGTCTTCTTACCTAATACTCACGCTATCAATACTAAGGCCTCTCTTACTTGGAGAAAAAGGTCAGACTTATTATTAATATCCATGTAGGTTTTAATTTTTTATGTTGCTTAAGCAAAATATTAACAAAAATTGGTAGTATTTGATCAGAAATACAAAATTATATAAAAATGTATTATATTAAAAGCATTTTCATTTTATATGCTCTATTCCTAGGTCTTGTCTAATTATTTTTACATAACGCTAACAAAGACATTTTAAAGTAACACTAAAGTTTTCTTCTCTTTTCTACAGATGGCTGGTACCATTGATATGACTCTTCAGAGTGACATTATGACAATGTTTGAAAACAACTTTGATTAAAACTCAGTTTTTAGATTAACTGTCAACTTAAAATGAATCACATAAAAGATTAAAATGCATATAGTAAAATGATTGCTTTCAGTCACCAAGACACCAATCTTATATTGTATTTTGACTGCACTAAAATGATTAAACAATCTTCACTTGTGTTTTTAATAGCTATATGTGCATTTTTTAAATGACGTAGTTTACAGAAATTTATAATTTTTGGATCCCTAAAAATGGAAGAAATTTCCAGATGTTACTCATTCTATAAATATTTGCCCATTATGAATTATAGGCCCTGCACTAAGCAATGAAAATCCAAAAGATACAGTCCTTATTTGTTTAAAAATGAAAAAATGCCATAAAAGTATCAAAAGCAGTTCCTGTTGAGTTTTTCACTTTTACAACAAATGTTTGTCTGCCTTCAAAAATATTTAGAACTTACAACAAATAACAGTTGGTTTCCTTGAGTGTCTGGTTACCTAAGATTCTATAATCTAAATTATTGGTTCTATAATAAAAATTTTTATGACATTTAGTTTAAGGAAATGTTACCTGTGGTTTTAAATATGTTGAATATGAGGCAAAACAGTAAATATTAATTATGTATGTAAGTTTCTATAGAAACTTATGGGATATTTCTTAATATGTATATATAATAGCAATGCATGTTTAAATAGTTAACTATATTCTTTTTATTTAAATATTTTGTAAAATATTTTTCTGTTATTTTGAAGTTTAGTTACGTATAAATCGTGTATCAGCTTTAAAGTATTTTAGGTTTTTAAACTATCGATGTATGACATGATTAAGGCAATACTCTGATACCATTTTAAGAAAAATTCAAAGTGTGTGTGTGTTATAAAGAGGAAATGTTTTTTGACTTCACTTATTTTTATAATTAATATAACTTTGAAATATCTTTAAGCTGTTAGCCATTTAAAAACATGATTAACCCATGACTAAAATGGTAGTGTTACCTTTATGAAACAGCCAGGATTAAAGTGATAGTTATTCCTATTCAGTTAAATCTCTTCTTTTATTTGTTTGTTTGTTTGTTTGGGGAGGTTTTTACTATAGGGCTTGTGACAGAAAGTGAGAAATCACCCCCAGGGGGGATGGTCACGCCGCAGTCCCTTCTCCTCCATTCTCCTCTTGGGATCTTGGGCACACATGCACATGCACGTGGCATGAGTTTAAGCTACCAGGTCAGAAACTCGAACCACGGTAGACTACATGGGAGTTCAGCAACATAGCCATTACGCTAACTGCTGGTCCCATCTTTTTTTAAAATTTTTTTAAGAGAGATTTTTGCTATAGGGTGCTTGTGCTCGCCGGCAAGACAGTCAGACAGAGAGCAAGAAATCATCCCCCAGGAGGACAGTCACACCACAATCCCTTCTCCTCTCAGGATCTCAGACACATGCGTGCACACACACACACACACATACACCTGGCATGAGTTTAAGCCACTGGGTCTGGGACTCTAACATTGGTCGACCATGTGAGAGTTCAGCATGTAACTATTTTGCCATCTGCTGGTCCCCAGTTAAATCTGTTCTTAACCAAACCATCACTATGTGTATCACTAAACAATATGTATTAGTATTTTTCATAACAAAAGATTATAAGGAATCATGTTTCCATGTTTAGTTTAATCAACTTGACAATTATCCCATACTTAGTCTGTTAGGAACCTCGCACATTGCAGATACTCAACTGACTTTGAGTAGGTTAGTTAAAGTCAGTCTCATGGGGAAAAAATGACTTATAACTTATCTTTTTAAAAATGTATTATTTTTTAGTAAAAGATTGACTTCTCTAAACTTTTTGCCTGTAACTTTCTTCACCTAAACCTTGATTTTGTGAAGACAACTCCTATGGCTCCATCTCTCTCACCCCTTTCCAACTCCTAAAACCTTTTTATTATATTTTCTAGTGTCCTTAAGTCATCAATGATGACATCTTGATGATATAGTCAACCTTTTTGTTTTTTTCTTCTTGTTCTGAGTTGTTCTGGAAGTGTGATCCCTGGACCAGCTGTATCAGCAGCATCTGGAAACTTTTTAGAAATGCAGACTGTCAGACTTCAGACTTATTAAATCAGAGACTGGGCACAAGTCAGCAATCTATAGTTGATCAGTTTCTCCAGGTGATTACTATGCACACCAAAGTTTGAGATCAACTGTTCCACCTGAACCCTGGTTCTCCCCTGCAGCCTCTCATTTAGTACTGGGTCTCTTGCGGGTTTTCTCATCTTTGTAGTGCCATTTGGAGAACACTTTCCTTCCCTCCTCCCTAAAAACCCTCAACTTTAAATTTTTCATGATCATCACACACCACCCATAGTCATTTATCATCTCAGGTTCCCTCCTCTTATTCCCAGATTTTAGTCGTTGTCTCACTGTCACTCCCCAGCTGACACTTGCTGGTCTTTGCCCTCTGCTAGTAATCTTGATTAGCAGTGTCAGCCTCAGCATTCACGTCTTTGTCATTACCAATAGCAAAAACCCTTCCTCAGTCTCAGTTTCTAGCATCTTATCCTCTCATGCTTTCCTCTTTTTCTAGCTTACTCTCTGTAGACCCTTGACTCTGACAATCCTTAGACTTGTCCAGGACCCACAGTCCTTTGCGTGTGTTTTCTATTCTTCATCGCCTCGCCTCTGCGTATTCTAAGTTTGCGGTACATTACTATAATCACTCCCTTGCATACTCTCACAACTCACTCCTTGTTTCTTGTGTTGCTGACAAACTCAAATCCTTATTAAATCTGACTTCCTGCTCTGCATCCATGAAGCTGAATGTGGTTAGAGAAAGATGCATGACCATGATAACCAGTCTCCCTGAAAATTTGTGAGCATAAACACAAATGAGTCTTAATGCTGCCAAGGCATTTTATTAAGTTCCCATGGCCCATTCACTTTCCCTGGGCAGTCCACTGTTTTACATCTCCACTCTACTCACACCTCCAACCAACATCACCTCCCTCATCGTCCCTGTGCCACCTGCTGGTTGCTGCTTTGTCACCAGGGTAACAAGCAGTCCAAGGGGACCTTCTGCAAACTGCCAGTGCCACATCTAGAGCATTGTTATTCACATGATCTGCTGTCCCCCCTGTTATTAAGGATGAATTATCCAAGCGGGGTCACTCTCTTACAATTCTTTCCCACTTCCCCAAGGGCATTGCTAAAGCAATCCTACTTTTTATCATGAATGTTCTGTCCCATCCTATGGAAATGATCAGCATACATACTGGTTTTTCTGGAATATCAGTTGGAAGAGGACACTTGGTTTTTTCTTTAAGTTGTCTTCTCACATCTTTGGCCCATTTCGTTTTTTCTTAACATCATGAGCAATTGTCTGTATCATTAGATGAATATACACTAATTCACTCTTTTTTTTAAAGGCTGTATAGCATGCATTAGTATAGGTAGGTCACTGAAGTAAATAATCTTTTCTTTTTTTTTTTGGAAAGGTTTTTACTATAGGGTGCTTGCGCTTACCAGAAAGAGAGAGACAGAGAGACAGAAAGCGAGAAATCACCCCCTAGGGGGGGATGGCCACATCACAATCCTTTCTCCTCCATTCTTCTCTTGGGATCTTGGACACGCACGCACATGCACTCTACATTGAGTTTAAGTCACCAGGTCCGGGACTTGAACTGAGGTCAACTACATGGAAGTCCAGCGACATAGCCATTTACGCCAACTGCTGGTCCCAATACTCTGTTTTCATAGCCTTATGTAACCCACCCACCCTTCCTTCCTTCCTTCCTTCCTTCCTTCCTTCCTTCCTTCCTTCCTTCCTTCCCTCTTTAATTGCCATAAGGTCCATGCCTGTGAAAGAGAAGGAAAAAAGGAGCAAGAACTGCCCCTCACTCCAGTGGGGCATGGTCACACCACCAGCATTTTCATTCATTTCTCCAACCTGTCAGGATTTGGGGCATACAAGCCCAGTATGTTTTTCAAGCCACTAGGACTGGGATTCAAACCACTGTTGACCATGTAGGATCCTGTTGCTAATACACTTTGCATAACCACTGTGTTATGGGGCTGGCTCAATAGGCTTCTGTTTCTAAAAGGTTAGAATTTCTAAAATGGGGTTGCCGTCAGAAGTTGAGTCAAAGGTGTATTTTTCATTTTAATAGATGGTTCCCAATAACTATTACATTTAAAAAAATACTACTTTTCCATTATCCTCACCAGCACTCAATGTTATTTACCTCATTTTTTGGTTAATCTGAGTCTAAAAAAATTATAATTTTATTCTTTAATTCTCAATTCCCAAATTATTATGGAGTCTTATATCTTATATCTGTTTGCTGTGTAAATTGGTCTTTCTTTTGGGTCTTTTCTTACCCCATTTGTGTTCTTAGATTTTTGCCATAGAGCCAGCTTTCTTTACCTCCAAATAAACTGTCCATTATACTACCACAGTTTGCATACTGAACCTTCGAATTATATGATGGTCAGTCACCCTATAAGAAATTTATAATCATTTTATCTACCTTGTAAAAGTTGAATTATCTTTTCAATTTTGATTGATATTAGATTAGGATTCAATTTAGAGTTTTAGTAATTTTATTTCCAGTTTTATAAATATATCCTGTGTGGAACCGATTTTTTTTTTTTTTTTGAATTTTTTGCTATAGGGCGCGTGCGCTCGCCAGACAGAGACAGACAGACAGAAAGCGAGAAATCACCCCCCAGGGGGGATGGCCACGCCACAATCCCTTCTCCATTCTCCTCTCGGGATCTTGGGCACGCACACATACGCGCCCGGCATGAGTTTAAGCTACCGGGTCCGGGACTCGAACCGCGTTCGACTACATGGGAGTCCAGTGACATAGCCATTATGCTACCGGCTGGTCCCGATTTTTTGAACTGCTGCCAATCTTGAAAGAGGCAGGGGACCAGCAGTTGGCAAAATGGCTATGTCGCTGGACTCCCATGTAGTCGACCACGGTTCAAGTCCTGGACCTGGTGGCTTAGACTCAGTGCAGAGCACGTGTGTGTGCATGCCCAAGATCCTGAGAGGAGAATAGAGGAGAAGGGATTGTGGCATAGCCATCCCCCTGGAGGGTGATTTCTCGCCCTCTATGTCTCTGTCTCTTTCTGGTGAGCACATGCACCCTATAGCAAAAACCTCTCCAAAAACTAAAATAAATTAAGTCACAGTGAGTGGAAACAAAATGAACAATAAATACAGATCCACTACCTCTCATCCCAGGGCACTCTCTAGCTTTAGTATCTTAGCTATTTGTAAAATATTTAAAGAAATAAAGGGGGAAGACAGGAATAGATAGATTTCAGGAAAAAAAAATACTTCTAGAAGAGAAAATGTTGAAATAAACTCAATTTCAAAAATCTCGGGTGAATTAAAACAAGCAGACACAGGTGAAGAGAAAATTAGTGAGATAGGAGATATATCCAAATAAAGCAGGATACAGAACAGGAGAAGGAAAATGCAAAAGAGATGTTAAGAGATTTAGAATGGGGGCGGGGGGTGGTCAGCTGGACTCCCACGTGGCTCACAGCAATTTCAGTCCTGGACCTGGCAGCTTGCTTTCTCACTTTTCAACTCTCTCTCTCTCTCTCTGGTCAAATATAAATAAAGTCAAATAAAATAATTCTTTAAAAAAAAAAAAAAAAGCTTTAGAATAGGGGTTGGCAAACTACGGCCCCAAGGTCAAACCCAGCTTGCTCCCCATTTTTATCAAGTTTCCTTGGAAGACAGCTGCCCCTGTTCGTTTGTGCCATCATGGCAGAATTCGGCTGTGATGGACATTGTGGCCCTCGAAGCCTAAAATACGTACTGCCTGACTTCTTACTGGGAAAGTGTCGGTAAACGTCTAATCCCTAATCTGTAGGATAAAATGAAAAAGGCCAACTGGTCTTTGGAACCAGTGTGAGAATAAAAAGGATGATTTTTTTGAGGAAGCAATAATTGTGATTTTCTTAAAACAAGAAAAATGAAAACTGGTCCTGTAACCTGGCATAAGGTAAGCCAGATCCCACTTGGCCAACCGCGGTTTGAATCCTGGCCCTGGTGGCTTGGAAAATACACCCAGTGCATGTCCAAAATCCTGACAGGATGGAGCAGCAGGAAGGGATTGCGGCATGACCATGGTGTGTGTGTGTGTGGGGGAGTACTTTCTTCTCTCTGTTTCTCTCTAGTGAACACACACACCTTTCTGGCAATTAAAAAAGAAAAATGAATCCTTTTATTTGGAAGTAGAACACCCCTAACAGGATAATTTAAAAAAGAAATCTGCATCTAAGACATTTTTCAGTGACCTGTACATCATAAGCAAAGAACGCTTAGCAAGCATTCAAGGTAAAGGAGCTGTAAGAGCGTCCCCCCTTTACTGATGATAAAGTACACACACGTGCATGTAAGAGACAAATGATGACCATACACAGTCTAGTCATGCCTCAACCCTCCCCTCCTCCCCCTGTCAGATCCTGGGCATCCATGTGTGTGCTTGGTGTGTTTCAGGCTGAATGGGCTCTGGATTCAAACCAGGGTCACCACGTAGGGTCTGGCCTCTGAATTGGTGCGTCGCCTCTGCACCACGGAGGCGGCCACCAAAAGAGCTCACTTTTATCAAATAGAATGACTTCTCAGCAAGACCCAGCTCTGGTGGTGCAGGCAGTAGGGAACCACTGCACGATGCTGGAGTCACGTGGGAGACGTGGGTTCAGATCGTGGGTTACCCTGAATGTGCCAGTGGGCCCAGGAGCACACCTGTGGTCCTGTCTCAGAGGCTGGGGGGAGATTGCAGGAGGGTGAGACACCTCCCCAGAAAGGGTCTGTTTTCTCCTTCTCCCTCCCTCTTTCTCTCATGAAAACAAACAACCTAGGGACCAGCAGTTGGCATAATGGCTATGTCACTGGACTCCCACGTAGTCGACCGCGGTTCGCGTCCCGGACCCGATGGCTTAAAACTCACACCGGGCGCGTGTGCGTGCGTGCAAGATCCCGAGAGGAGAATGGAGGAGAAGGCATTGCGGTGTGACCATCCCCCCTGGGGGGTGATTTCTTGCTTTCTATCTATCTGTCTCTGTCTGTCTGGTGAGCGCACGCGCCCTATAGCGAAAAAAGAAAATCTCAAAAAAATAAAGTAAAAAAGAAAACAACCTGTAACATCTGTCCCCTAAAAGAATGAGTTATCAGTAACAATACACACAAAAACCTGAGTAATTAAATCTTCACACTTGACAGCAAAATAACTGTCAGTTTGGAATGTGGAGAAATTTTGGAGGGTTGGGGCTTTCCCATTATTAAACATGCATGCATTTATCTTGCTGTTTAATTTTCTCCTTATCTATATAGAGCTTTATTTTGCAGTACTTCATTTCTTTTGATGATGCCCCTTAGGACACAACTAGTTATCAGGAACCCAACATCTGTTAAACATGGCAGTTTCTGTTTCTTCATTAACAAAGTTTATACATGTTAGCATACAATTTTTTTTTTTTGGAGAGGTTTTTGCAATAGGGCGCATGCACTCACCAGAAGAGAGAGACAGAGAGAAAGCGAGAAATCACCCCCTGGGGGGTGGCCACGACGCAATCCCTTCTTCTCCATTCTCCTCTCAGGATCTTGGGCACACACGCACACGTGCCCGGTGTGAGTTTAATCTACCGGGTCCGGGACTCAAACTGCAGTCAACTACATGGGAGTCCAGTGACATAGCCATCACGCTAACTGCTGGTCCCGACATATAATTGTTTTTCATTGCCAGAGGGTGCATGAGTTCACCAGAGAGAGACCGGAAGAGGAGAAAGCACCCCTCAGTGGGGTTTGGTCATGCTGCAGTCCCTTCTCCATCTCCCTGATCTGTCTCAGCTTGGGGCACATACATGTGCTCAGTGTATTTCTCACGCCACTGGGCCGGGATTCAAACCATAATTGGACCATGTGGGAACTGCTTTCCTTCAACCACTAGGCTCTGGGACTGGCCGCTATAATTTCTTTGCACTCTATGTCTGAATCATTCATCATAGGAGAGTATGTACTGATAAGATTTAAGGTCTGTATGTGAAAGGATTTTTCTGAGGAAGGAAAAAGATGTCTGCATTTTATTGCTGTTTGGGCGTTTTGATTTTTTTTCATTTGTTTTCAGATTACATTCACAGGTCTGTGTATATTACAATATGAAGAATGAACTGAAGTAACTGTTACATTTCTCCAGCAGGCTTTGATTAAATAAAAATGGGAGGGAGGGGAGAAGTCAGATGGAATTTAATCTCAGCAAAAATGACCACAGTGAGGGTGAAATTAAAAAAGAAAAATGTCTGACAAAATGTTCTGTGTTTAAAGGATATTCCATTTTTATGGACAGTTCATCAGTTTGAGTGGCCCTCTTCCACCTGGAACATGTGGCCTCAAAAGCCGATGCAGCGGGGAACCAGCAGTTAGCGTAATGGCTATGTCGCTGGACTCCCACGTAGTCGACCGCGGTTCGCGTCTCGGACCCGGTGGCTTACAACTCACGCCGGGTGCGTGTGCGTGCGTGCCCAAGATCCCGAGAGGAGAATGGAGGAGAAGGGATTGCGGCGTGACCATCCCCCCTGAGGGGTGATTTCTCGCTTTCTGTCTCTATGTCTCTCTCTGTCTGTCTGGCGAGCGCACTCGCCCTATAGCGAAAAACCTCTCAAAAATAAAAATAAAAATAAAAAAAAATAAAGCCGATGCAGCGCTTTTGTGGTCAGAGGATCACACAGAACTTTTTAGTGGCTAGACTTGAAAGAGATGGCATTAGGGTTCTCAAGACCCAGTAAGATATTCAGTTGAGCATCCCACACGTCAGTCGGTGATAGTCCCAGAAGGTGGTAATAAGTTATACCATATAGCCCAGGTCGTAGCAGGCTTGTGTAAGTCCACTATGATTTGTGTATAATGAAGGATGTTGCCTAATGTTTTTAGAACACACCCCCATGGTTAAGGGATGCATGAGTGCATATATATATTATATATGGATTTATAAGAGAGGGTTCGTCAAAGGAATTGGCTCATAAAATGATGGCAGCTGAGAAGTCCCGCAGTGAGCTGTTTGCAAGCTGGAGACTCAGGGATGCCAGGAACATCGCTCAGAAGACCTCAGAATCAGAGAAGCTCAGTCTCAGCTCCTAAAGCTAAGAACCCAGGAGGGCCACTGTAAGTCCTGGAGAACCTGTTTTCTGAGGCAGGCGTCCAGGCTTATTCCAGCTCGCGGCATGAGAGAGCAGTTTGCCCTTTCTGCTTTATGCAGGGCCGCAGCCCATCCGGTGGTGCCCGCACGCATCAGAGCGGAACTTCCTTAGTTCCCTCAGCCTCGTGCCAGCCTCTCCTGGGAAGACCCTCACAGACACACCCAGTGATCTTTACAAGTTCTCTAGGTACTGTTTAACCCTGTCAAGTTGACACAACATAACCCTCGAAGAGACTTAAACTTGTAGCTTACATCCCTCTGGCCAGAACCCAGTTAGCTGGCCACACCTGACTCTAGCTGAGAAATTCGGAGCAATACCTGGAGTCGCTAATTTTCTGGTGCGCACAGGCATTTCACTTCAGCGGAAACAATGGCAAATAAACATGGAACGATGCCCGACATCTTCACTAAGGGCAATGAACGTTAAGGCCATAGGGGACACCAGTTTGTTTGTTTTTTTCCAGAGGGTGCACATGCTTGCCAGATAAGTGGGTGCTGAGACCCTGTTGGGGTTGCTGGCTGACTGGCCGATGGAAAAAAAAAAAGTCATTCCTTTTTAAAATATAAGGGCAAACAATGCAATAAGGCGAGAGAAACAAAAGGCACAGAGCTGAAAGGAAGAAAAGGGCCTCCTGGAACTCCAAAGTCGCCTGGGCAATGGGAGGAGTTGAACCCCGGTTAAGACCCGAGCGCCGCTTCCTTCCGCGGTACCCACGGTTTTGAGAGGTGTCGCCCCCAGTGCAGCAATTTTGAAATGAGCTTCCCCGCTATGGACCCCGCCGTGGCCCTGCGCGCTCCTCGTTCCCCGGGGCTCTCCCCCGCGGCGTGCGGGGCTGGGACCCGCGGCCCCGAGCGCAGCCGGTGAGTGGGAGCCGCCGCTGAGACCGCGGAGGGAGGCGGGCGGGCCTGACGCCGCGGCGCTCGCTCTCCGGCTCCCGGCTCCGGGCTCCGAGCAAGGGCAGCCGGCTGCGCCGCCTCCGCCGCCCGATGGCGAGGCTGCGGGACTGCCTGCCCCGCCTGATGGTCACCATCCGCTCGCTGCTCTTCTGGTCCCTGGTCTACAGCTACTGCGGGCTCTGCGCCTCCGTCCACCTGCTCAAACTTTTGTGGAGCATCGGCAAGGGGCCCGCGCAGACCTTCCGCCGGCCGGCCCGGGAGCAGCCCCCCGCGTGCCTCAACGACCCCTCCTTGGGCACCCACTGCTACGTGCGGATCAAGGTAAAGGCCGGCGCCCGCCTGGCGGCTACGGAGGGAACGTGACCGCTGTGGGAGCCGAGGGGACCGGGCTGCTCGCTCCATGACGGCCGGCTGGGCATCCCCTTGGGTTCCCCGGGCTTGCAGGGCGCGCTGCGGGGACCCAGGTGCTGCCCAGGGGAGGCAGGAGGGGCGAGGCGTGGTGGACAAGGGGGCGGGGGGCGGGGCGGGTTTGGGTGTGTGGTTTTATGTTCTCTGTTGTGGCGTGTGTGTGTGTGTGTGTGTGTGTGAGAGAGAGAGAGAGAAAGAGAGAGACAGAGACAGAGACAGAGTCAGAGAGAACAGAGACAGAGAAAGAGAGAGAAGCTGGCAAACAGCAATTCGTTTTGCAGGCGCCCGGGTTGGTTTCTGAACGTGGAGTTTCTCAAACCAGAGTGCTTTCCGGATTCCTATGCCCTCCTCCCTCCGCCATAACCTCCAAGAGTAATTCTGCTCCCCCTCCTGCTGTAAGGGGACGCAGTCTCCTGTCACCTTTTTGCCCTTTAGAGCTCAGATCAGCTGCAGGGAAGTGTTCTTGGCGGCGCTCTACTGTCTCAGGAGGTTGTCCTTGACAAATGGTAGAGGTAGAAAGAGGAAACAGAGTAAGTCGTTAGAATCAGGAGTTTATTCAGAGCTAAGTAGCACAAAACGATAAATGGTGTACGTTTGTGGGGAGGAAGGCAGACTTAGAAGTCAGGACCCGAGGGGTGGAATGGAAGCACACGTGCACCTGGCGGAGACGCCTTGGCTGGCCGTGCTGGTCCCGAGCTGTCCCACAGCCCACGGATATTCTATTTTCTGAGGCTCCAGGTGGCGAAAGGAAATAGCCCCTGTAACATCCGATAGTGACTCACAGAAAATGGATATTTATGTCACCTGAGTCCTGATTTCCTATGAGGCGATAAATTGCTCAGCACCAGGAGGTTAGGAGGACACAAGGACTTCTTTCTTGCCCTTATTTAGCCTAGGGTTGATGTAAAAATGAAATGAGTTAATATTTGTATGCAAATAAACGAAACCACTTAGAGCAGTGCCTGGGGCAGGCTTACTGCAGCACAGTGCCGTGTTGTTCAATTTAACCAGTAAAGTGCACTCAGCATCTCATCCTCTAAGACTCACTGCCGATGAAATCAGTGATGGGGGGCCAGCATGGTATGGTCGGGAGGCTGGATCCCACATGGCCGACTCGCTGGTTCAAGTCCTGGACCTGATGCTTAAAAAACATGCCAGGCGCCTGCCTGTGCCTGTGTGCCCAAAATCCCAAAAAGAGAAATGGGGAAGGGATTGCAGTGTGACCACCTCCCATGGCCATGGGATGTGCTTTCTCACTTTCCCATCTCTCTCCTGTGAGCACAAATGCCCTCTAGCTAATTACAAAAACAAAAACAAACAAACAAACCCAGAAACAAAAAACGAACTTCTTGAAAGGCATTCTGCCTTTGAGGGCAAAGTCAGATCTATGTCCAACCTGTGGAGTAGAAATAGTATAAGAATCTGGAATTGCTCCTAATGCCTTTCCTCTGACTCCGCTACCTAAGGAGCAGAATGAAGGAGTGGAGAGAGCATTATCCTGGGAGTTAGGGTAAGATGAGAACTGAGTCACAGCCTTGCTCCCAACCACTATTAGGACCTGTGCTAACATCTTTGAGCCAGGACTCGAATTATGCAAAATGGTGGGGCCGAATTAGACGACCCTGTAATCTCTTTCTTATTGGAAACCCTCTTGCTTGGGTGTCCAATAAGAAATCTCAATGTCTGTGCTCAGCTTTTGGTTCTTGGTTTCTTTCCTAGCTTTCTTTCTTCCAGAGTTCTAGTTTTTCTTTCTCACCGTTTTCTTCACTTCTCTGTCTTCAGTTTGCTTAGTATTTGCTGTAGTCCTCCCTCATCCCCTGCTTTGTGTTTTTCTGGCTGTCTTGTCTCCCACGAGCAGCGTGAAGTCCCACAGAGCGTTCTGCTGTTAGAGACGCACACTGACGTGACATGAAGAGCAGGCAGCAAGGAAACAGTACATGCAACACTCCAAAAACTAATGTGGGAAGGAAGAACCTAAAAATAAGGGAAGGAGGTGTGAATTATGTAACTGATGGCATAGCTCTTAGCGGGCAAGCTGAGAAAAGTACATGACTGGAAGGTAAACATGGCAGGGATAGAAATTCACATCAGAATTATTTACAAGGCCTGCAAAAGCTGAGCAAGATGAAATGTGGCACGTAACTAAGGTGAAAGTTACAAATTGTGACATTACTTCAGACACTTATAACACAGGGAAACTTCAAAAAGTTAGTGGAAAATGAAGTTAAAGTGTGAGTTAATTTTGTTACAAAATGTTTGAAATCTAAGTATAGGTGTTTTTTTTTAAAAAAATAATGATTTTATTTAACTTTATTTTATTTATTTATTTATTTTACTTTGACCAGAGAGGGACTGAGTGTAAGAGAAAGAGAGAGAGAGGGAAAGTGAGAAAGCAAGTCACCAGGTCCAGGACTCGAACCACAGTTGGCCATGTGGGAGTCCAGCACCCCTTTCTACCGTACCACTTGCCAGCCCCATGTACAGTTTTTTATAGTAGGCACTTTCCATGAACTTTTTGAAGTCCTCTTATATATAAATTGACTTTATATCACAGTAAAATGAGAAGGGAAAGTATAATAAAAGCAATATCAACAAAACATGAACCTGCCAATTTATCCTATTGACAAACCATGGACTTTTTTTCTTTTTGAAAATTCATATTTTTTTTCTTAATGTTAGAACAGTGCAAGTTTTAAAAATGGAATGAAAATACTAAATGTACTACTTGAAAAACAACAACAAACACCATTAACATTCTATGCCTTCTACTTTCAGGATTCAGGGTTAAGATTTCACTATGTTGCTGCAGGAGAAAGAGGCAAACCACTCATGCTGCTGCTTCATGGGTTCCCAGAATTCTGGTAAGCTTACCAACTAACTTTTTCTTTTGCATAAAAACTTCGCTTATTGTGTTAGTCTGTTTGTGCTGCTATAATTAAATACCACAGTGTTGGTCATTTCAGCATGAATTTATTTTCTCACTGTTCTGGAGGCTGGAAAGGCCAAGATCAGTATGTCTGGCATCTAGCAAGAGCTCTTTTGCTGCATCATCACATGATGGACGTAGGAAGGGCAAAGAAGCAAAAAGGAGCCAGATTTACCCTTTCCTAATGGCATTAATTCCATTCTTCAGAGCTCTACCAACTCACTTCTTAAAGGTTCTACATATTTTTTAAGAAAAATTATGTATTTAATTTTATTTATTACTATTATTTTTTAATTTTCTCTATGGTACATGCACTCACCAGAGACAGACAGACAGAGGGAAAGTGAGAAAGCAAGTCTCCAGGTCCAGGACTAGAACTGCGGAGTACATTACCCCAACCACCATGCTACCTACTTGCCCCAAGGTTCTACATCTTAATACTGTTACAATGCCAACTAAGTTGCAGCATAAGACTAGGGAGAGGGAGTAGCATTTATTTAGGGGGAAATGTTCTATTCTCTATTAACCTTACAGGCCCAGTAAGTACAGATGAAAGCAACATATGATTAAACTTACTTTTTTATGAATGTCTTTATTTTTCTATTATATATATATATATATATATATATATATATATACACACACACACACACACACACACACATACACATACATACATACACATACACACACACACACACACACACACACACATATATATACACACACACACACACACACACACACATACATACATATATTAATTTGCTGTAGGGCATGTGCATTCACTGGAGAAAGAGTGAGAGGGAAAGTGAGAAAGCACTCCCCAGGGAAGATGGCCATGCCATAGTTCCTTCTCCTCCATTCTCCTCTTGGGATTTTGGGCACACACACATGCGTGCCTGGCATGTTTTTCAAGACGCTAGGTATAGGACTCTGTACAGATGGTCATGTGGGGTCCAGTCACTCTAACCATTATGCCACCTAGCTGACTGCATAATGAACATCTTTAAAAGAGATGGTGCATATTATAATGGTGACAAAGAAAGTCAAGTTTTGATAGCAATAGGGCTGTGATCTTGAGATGGGTCATTAACTGAATAGATCAAGATATGGATGACAAAGACAATGTCTGAGTTGAGTCAAAGGGTAGAATATTTGGTATCATTTGAAAGGTGTGGGCCAACTTCCTATTCCAAAATTTCTCTCTTACTGTCTCATATCTAAAACTTCAGCATTACAGATTTCTTACCTCTTTTAGAGTTGTAAAGATTTTGTGTCACTCAAAGTCCTGATTTCAAATGCATTTAGCTCTGAAAATAGTATTGCCTTAAGATACTTCATTAATACTTGATGAGTGCAAGGGACTTTATGAACAATTACATCGAGTATGTTAACATACAGGAAGTGGTAAGCAATGAAGAAAGAGTAATGGAGGATGGCAGAGTCTCATCTACCTCAATTTTTCTAGAGCAAAAAGTCTATGAGTGCCTCTTTCTAAAAATTCAGGTTAGACAATGCATGCAAATGCACATACATAAAAAAGAGTGGGAAAAGCACTCTTGCAGGATCTTGTCACTCCTCTTTTCCTCGCCCTCTAGCTTGTTAGGATCTCTTGCACCCAGGCATACCCAGTATGTTTTCAGGCTAAGCTGCTTTCCAGACCCATAGAGCTGAACCTGTGGTTGCCCATGTGGTCCTCAGCACTGCCACCCAGCACGCTTCCAACTGTGCCACATAGACTGAGCCTATGAGTACCTTTTTCTTTTTTCTTTTTTATAAGAGAGGTTTTTGCTATACGGTGCGTGTGCTTGCTGGAGAGACAGAGAAACAGAAAGCTAGAAATCACCCCCCAGGGGGGATGGACACACTGTAATCCCTTCTTCATTCTCCTCTCAGGATTTTGGGCACACTCCTGTCGTGAGTTTTAAGCTACGAGGTCTAGGACTCAAACCATGGTCCAGTACACGGGAGTCCAGCAATGTAACCATTACACCATCTGCTGGTCTCTGAGTACCTTTTCTAAGATTTTTCTCCTCATGAAGGTTTACCCTTACCATCTGGGTTTACCAGAATAAATAAACAGATCATTTTAATGTTGTACTTTTACCTGTTCTTCCATCTAACAACTTAATTAGGTTGTAGATAAACTGTCCTGTACAATTTAAGCATACGTATGTAGACTCACATCGTAGAGTGCATGACATGATCACCTACGATAAAATGTTACTCTGAAGCATTAGGCAGATCTGTCCAGAGTACCGTGCACAGTCACTTCCGCCTTAGTCACCTATTTGGACCCTGAACAATCATCTACAATAATGTGGCCATGTTGTGAGGATCAAACGAGTTAACACACATGGAAGCCTTTCCCATGACCCCAGTGAATACACAATGAATGTTCATTTTCTTCCTTCATTCCCATTCACTTGGTGTGGAGAGCTATGTGTCGGATAATAATCCCCTGATTATGGTGATGTTAATAATAGTTATTGCACGGTGACGATGTGCTCTTACAAGTGTTTTTTTTTTTTTTTTTTTTTTTTGGAGAGGTTTTCGCTATAGGGCGTGTGCGCTTGCCAGACAGACAGAGAGAGACAGAGAGACAGAAAGCGAGAAATCACCCCCCAGGGGGGATGGCCACGCCGCAATCCCTTCTCCTCCATTCTCCTCTCGGGATCTTGGGCACGCACGTACACGCGCCCGGCGTGAGTTCTAAGCCACCGGGTCCGGGACGCGAACCGCGGTCGACTACGTGGGAGTCCAGCGACATAGCCATTACGCTAACTGCTGGTTCCCCTTACAAGTGTTTTTACGTATATCATCTAACTTAAGTCTCATAGCTACCCTTCTGAAATTGGCAGTGCCAGAAAATTAGGTGTCCTTCATTCTCAAAATTCAGGGTTGACCTCTGTTTGTTCTCAGTCTATGAGAATGATAGTGATGTAATAATATATGTGGATATTTTTTATTGCCAGAAGGTACATGTACTCCCCAGAGTGAGAGAGAGAGTCACAGAAAGGGAGAAGCACCTCCCAATGGGGAGCAGTCTCACTGCAGCCCCTTCTCTTCCATTTCTCCATCCTGTTGGGATTTAGGGCATGCACGCACATGTGCCCAGCATGTTTCTCAAGCCACTGGGGCTGGGACTCCAACAGTGTAGTTGACCATGTGGGATCTGGCTCCCCTAACTACCAGGCCACATACCGAGCCCACATACAAAGACTTTTACCCTTCAAATTTTACAGCTTATACCAACTTTGGGGCCAGCCAGTAGCCTAGTGGCTAAAGGAAGCCAGGTCCCAAATGGCCAGTTGTGATTGGAGTCCCATCCCTAGTGGCCTGAAAAATACTTGTGTGTATGTGCATGTTACAAATCCCACCAGGATGAAGAAATGGAGGAGGAAAGATCATGACATGACCACATCCCATTAGGAGTGCTCTCTCTCTCTGCCTCTCTCCCTCTCTCTCTCTCTCTTTCTCTGCCTCTCTCTCTCTCTCTCTGGTGAGCACAAGTGCCTGCTAGCAATTTTTTTTTTTAAAGTCAGCCAATAAGATAAGAATTTCTTACTTTAACATTTTAGATTATCATTCTGAATAAAATTTATAATCTGAATGAGGGGGTCATATTTAACTTTTAGAAAGAAAAGATTTAAGGACATTCTTTCTCCACATCACACCAGCCCCAGTACTCGTCCATGCCCTCTTTTCTCCTGAAACATCACTTCCTTACGTGTGGAACAATGTACGTGAAGATAGAAATGAACCTACAACCACTTCAACTACTTTCGTTGTTTCACGGAATCCCAGAGAATGGCAGTGATGCTCTCTGAGTACCGGGCAGCGGTGCTCGCTGTCTAGTAAGAAATGACACTTAGTATGTGTTTTTCACAGCTTTGCCCCATATTTACTCCTCATGAGAGCCTTCCTGCAAAACAGAATACCTGGGGATTCCTGTACAGGTCCTGGAATCTTTGCTAGATGGGACAGCCCAGGAGGGGCTCAGCACTAGTCCCTGGACACCAGGCCCATTTGTTCCAGCAAAGTCAAGTCTTGGATGTGCCCAAAAGGGACCTAGTCATTGTTGTTTAGGAGTTGTTTAGTTTCCCCAAATCTCCAAAAGCTATTTCACTGTGAAGAGCTCTAGACCAGGAAATACATGGAAATCTTAGGAATGAGTTCCTTCTATTCACCAAATCCACGATTTATTACTCCAGCAAGAGCCTTGCTGTACAGTGAACTCACAACAACAAACCCAGGTAACTTCATTACTCAAACAGACCTATTGCATTCACTGTACATTGCTGACCTTTCATCTGAAAGCCACCTGGCTGTTCAGGGAGAATCCTAAAGCAACTACACGCAGATTGCTGGTAATCAAATACCTCCCTCTGAGCATGTCACATCCTCAACCAAGACCTCTAGGTCAATGCACACTCTGTCTTTCCTTCCGGTCAATTGCCAGTGTTACCCACTATGAGGTGTAGTCGATTTCACTCCAGTACTAGTAGCAAAAGTCAATCCAAACCTTAGAATTTAGAATGGTGCTCTAAGATTTGATTTAAGACTCAACTCTTTTCTTTTTTTTCACTTTAGAAGTCTAAAAATCTCTATTCCTTGGTAAATCTAAGACTTCAAACTATAAAACTGCTCCTGGAAAACACTGGGGAAACTCTGGGAGACATTGGGGTAGGAAAAGACTTCTTAAATAAGACTCCCAAAGCACAGTCAATAATCCCCAAAATAGACAAGTGGGATTACATCAGACTAAGAAATTTCTGCATGGCAAAAGACACAGTGATTAGTGTGAATAGACAGCCCTCAGAATGGGAAAATATTTTTGTAAACTATGCATCAGATAAGGGACTGATAACCAAAATTCACAAGGAACTCAAGCAGCTGTTCCAGAAAAAGACAATCAATCCTATAAAAAGATGGGAGAATGAGTTGAAAAAAAACCACTCTCTAAAGATGACATACGAATAGCTAAAAGGCATATAAAAAAATGCTCAACATCCCTCATTGTAAGAGAAATGCAGATCAAAACAACAATGAGATACCACCTATCCCCAGACAGAATGACTAAGATTAAAAAAAAAAAATGATAAGTGCTGGCGGGGGTGTGGTGAAAAGGGAACTCTCTTACACCGCTGGTGGGAATGTAAATTGGTCCAACCACTGTGGAGAACAGTTTGGAGATTCATCAAAAATCTACAAATAGAACCACCATATGATCCAGCAATCCCACTCCGTGGTATCTACCCAAAGGACAGAAGAATACTTAATTGGAAAAGTGCTTGCACATCGATGTTTATTGCGGCACTTTTCACGATTGCTAAGTTATGGAAGCAACCCAAATACCCACAAACTGATGAATGGTTAGAAAAACTGTGGCATGTACACTGTAAAGATGTCCAATGGAAAAAAAAAAAATAATGATAACATTATCGGCACTCTGGCAAAAAAAAAAAAAAAAAGAAAAACTGTGGCACATATACTCAATGGAATACTGTTCATCCATAAAAAACAGCAAAACCCTGGCTTTTGACAGGTAGTGGATGAATATGGAAGACTTACTGCTGAGTGAGGCAAGCCATGCTATGAAGGAGAGGCATTGTATGTCCCCACTTAATATATACCGAGTGTCTGCACTCTATGACTGAAACTAATTATCTAAAGGATATAGAAACGCAGTATATAGATGTAAATACCAGATATAGTGTGTGTGAAAGAGGAGGGTCTGAGGAGGGACATTTGGGGGAGGGACAGGGAGGAAAAGCATTAATGGCACAAAGAGGTGTGGTATTATCTGTTGAAGATATTTCGTAGTTTTATCAACAGTACTAGGGAGAAATGTTCACCTGTGGAAATATCCATTTTGTAAGCCAAATAATAATGTGATTGAATGTATGGAAGAAAATGAAATGAAAAAAAAAATCTCTATGCCTGGCATTTAAGTTTATATTATATATATATAATGTTATTCTTCTATCTGTTAAAATTTTCTCAAATACACATGAAATTATAAACTTGTTTGTAGGTCAGGTAGGTCAGAAACATTTGATACAATTTAAAAAATCATAAATTGGTAATATGTGTGAAAATGTTTTTTTAAAACAGAAAAGCAACATCCAAATGTATTATCTGCATTTATCATCATTGCCTGAGAAGAGCTGTTGAGAAGTGGTGATATTTAAAGTATGCTATTTAAATGTTACACAGAAACAATAAAATCCTGGTATTACTCCTTAAAATATAAAGAAAACATCAAACAAGATCCATATCTATGAGACCTTTAGCTAAATTAGCCCCAAATAAGGCTGTTTGTCAAAAGAATGATTTTTCTCTCACTCTCTCTTCCACCTCAATTTGCATCTTTTCTAAAAATACTTTTGAGCTGACCCAGGCAGTTTCTTTGAGCGTCTTCATCACCAGCTGTGTGGAATGCATGCGTCATTCTCTCAAGTGCTGAGGCAAGTGAAGGCTCTCCATGCATGCAGCTGAGCACAGAGGCCAACGACTTTGGCCTTTCTCTTTGGCAAGGAGAAACAGAGTAGTCTACATCTCAAAGTGGCTAGCCTGATAAAACCAGGAGCCCCCCTCATCTGTAGAGTAATGACTGGGGCCCAGCTGTAGTGACACAGTCAGCACCACTGCTTCGGAGGCTGGATGCCACATGGAAGCCCAGGTTCAGTTCTCGGGCTAACTGGAACATGCCAGTACAAGGCATCTGTAATCCTAGCTAATTGAGAGTCTGGGGCAGAAAGACTGAGACCCTGTCAAAATGTCTATTTCTGGGACCAGCAGATGGCATAATGGTTAAGGCTCTGGACTCCCACGTAGTCGACCGTGGTTTGAGTTCTGGATCGGCAGCTTAAACTCACAATGGGTAGGTACATGTATGTGCGTGCCCAAGATCCTAGGAGGAGAAGGGATTGCAGCGTGACCATCTGGAGGGGATTTCTTACTTTCTGTCTCTCTGTCTTTCTGTCTTTCCAGTGAGCACACGTGCCCTATAGCAAAAACCTATCCAAAAAAATAAAAAAAAATGTCTATTTCTGTCTTTCTCTCCTCCTCTCTCTCTTATTAAAAAGAAAGAAAAATGATGTAATGTCATTTTACCTAGAAATAATTCTGTGTCTATCTCTGACAGATAAGAACTTTTTTTAGAAAAATATAACCCAAATTTTTTACATTATCCTTCTCTCTTTCTCATAAAAGGAAATAAAAGAGAATAGCTGGGAAAGAGATTTTTTTTTCTCTGAATGTCCTCTGCTAGCCCCTAAAGCTACCAGAAAGAAGACAATGTGGATGATAACAGTCTTATTTATAATACTTTCAGTGGTTACTGCTTTTGTAACATGTTTCATTTCCGTATCAAGTGGGTTGTTTTTGTTTTATTTACATGAATGCCATGCCCATCAGTCTATCACTGAAGTGATTTTTTTTCCAGTCTAAGAGTAATGTGTAAATCAAATGTGTTTTATTTATGAACTCCAAGAAGATGACATTTAAAAGTGTTTCTTTTGTAATTTATTATGCGGTTGCCCTGTTTCTTAGAATGCTTAGGATTTTGTTTGGCTCCACTCATTGTTAACAGCAGTAGCTGAATTTATTTTAAGGCAATTTAAATTATTCATTATATACTGACATATGCAGATATTTGCATAATCTCAAATGCAATGTTAAATGTAAAATATATGGGATTGTGCACATTATTTTCAGTCAAATTTCTACCTTGAAATCACTAGTTAAGTGAAGATACTGAAGAGACTGAAGATATTAAGACAAAGCAGTTTAATAGATTGAGCATAAATTTTCCAACAGGAGTTTGGGGCCTTTAGCTGTCATTATCTCAAGGTTTGAACTTGGATAGAAGTTGTATTTGTTTTTTGTTTATTTGTTTTTGCCAGAGGGCAAGTATATTAGTCAGAGAGAAACAGAAAGACAAGGAGGAGGAGAGAAAGCTCCTATCCCAACAGGACATGGTCAGACTGCAATCTCTTCTCCATTTCTCCTCCATCCTGTCAGGATTTGGGGCATGACCTGCATGTTTTTCAAGTCATGAGGACAGGGACTCGAACCACACAGTCACCCGTGGGATTCAACTGTCTTAACCACCAGGTTCTGGAGCCAGCCTGAACAGGACAGAAGTCTTATTGAACAACTGGTGCTTTGGGAACTAGCATTATTCACTGCTTCTATTAGTTTGTTGTTTTACTTATTCAACAAATCTTTTTTATACTACACAACCCAAGAAACTCACAATTGCACGGAAGAGTTGGATACTGACAGATTATTGTGTGACCTGTCCAGCACACCGAAGGGCCTGCATCCAAATGTACAAACATAGAAAAGCCCACCCAACCCAACCTATCAGAGAGGGAGCCTGGGAAATCTCCTGGAAGAGGAGATGCCCTTCAGAAGGAGGAGTTAATTGGAATAGATCAGAGATTGCGAGGAAGTAAGAAATGGTTGGGAATGCGAGTATTCTGGACAAAGGAAACCATGTGAACAAAGTCATGAATGCAAAAAACAATACCCATGTTTGTTCGCCCCAGGGACTAGTGCTGCAGAAGCAGTGTACATGGACTCTAAGTAAGGCCAGATGACCTGGATTTGAATCCTGGCTCTGCTCTTTGCTAACTCTGTAACCTTTGGCATTCTGACGAACTCTGTGCCTAGGTTTCTTCATCCATAAAGTGGGACTAACAGTGATATTGACTTCACAGTGTCCTTTCAGTGATCACCATTATCATATGTGAAGCACTTAGAATTGTGCCTGGCACCTAGTCAGAGTGATGTAGATGTTTACTCTTTTTAATATAAAGCAAATGACAGACAATAAAGTAATCGGGCTGGTCAAACAGTGGAGGCTTTGTCTGCCAAGCTGATGAACTTGGGCTTCATTTTATGAGTAGGGGGGCGTCAAGAAAAGATTTTAAGCAGGGAAATGACGTGAGAGAGTTTGTGTTTTTGCTGCATCCCTCTGATTTTATAGAAGGTAGAGATGAAGGGAATGAGATGGATACAGTTAGACCAATCAATAGGCTGCTGCATCAATGGAGGCCTTAATTAAGGCATTGGCAGCAGGATGGACAGGAGGCGTGTTGAAATAAATATTTAAGAGGGTAAATCTACAGAACTTTATTGATTGGGTATGAGAAATTATAAAGTGGAAAGAGTTGGGCTTCACTTATAAATATATATCAAAATCAAACATTTAAGAAAGAGTAATGAGAAAATAGTAAAATCATGGGATCAGCCGATGACATAAGGGCTATGTCGCTGGACTCCGATATAGTCAACTGAGGTTCAAGTACCAGATCCGGTGGCTTAAAACTCACACTAGGCACAGATGCATGCATGCCCCAAATCCCAAGAGGAGAGTGGAAAAGAAGGGATTGCAGTGTGGCCATCCACCCTGGAGGGGTGATTTCTTGCTTTCTGCCTCCCTGTCTCTCAGGCGAGTGCAAGTACCCTATAGCAAAAATCTCTTTAAAAATAAAACATAAAAGAACAAGAGAAAATAATAAAATCATGTGTTGGCAGTAGAGTATCTTTAAGGAAACAAATTTCTTTATTTATGTTTTTTAGAGAGATTCTTGCTATAGGGTTGTGTACTTGCCACAGAGATAGAGACAGAAAGCAAGAAATCACTTCTGGGTGAGGAGGGGGATGGCCATGCCACAGTCCCTTCTCCTCCATTCTCTGGGGATTTTGGGCACACAGGCACATAAGCCCTGTGTGAGTTTTAAGCTGCCAGGTCCAAGACTTGAATCACAGTCGACTTCATCGGAGTCCAGAGATGTAACCATTATGCCATCTGCTGGTCCCAAAACTTCTTTATTTGTTAAAACCCAGAGACAAGATTGATGAGATAACCATGGCCTAGCTAAAAACAATGCTATTTATTAAAACATTTTCCAATCCACATTAATTATCAGTGCATTTGCAGGTTTTCATAAGTCATACTCATTCATAATTCCAAATACATGTCTGACACCCTCTCTGACCATCTGTCTGTTGATGTGAGGTGGTCAATTTGTTACATTGATTTTATAGGTTTGTGTACTTCGAACTGCAGCCCTCCCCACTATTGTTTTATAATCTTACTTCACTGTGTCTACTTGCCTAATGTACTCCAAAAGCTTTTTCCGACAATAATCTCCCATTTAGCTTGTGTAAGATCCTTTTTCCATGAACAGATGTGCGTGCAGATGCTTTTTTAAAAATGCATATTTTTTTAGTTCTGCAACACACTGAGTTACTTTGAAAAATCCACGTCTTGTTTCTGTTAGTATTTTAAGGTGATTTTGCATATTTGAAGGAAAAAACATCTCACAGCTGTCTGTATTGCAATTAACTCTGGGTTCCATGACCAAAAACAACAGCAATGCCTGGCCCAACAGAAGACTCCAGGACTTGGCTGGAGTACTATGGCTGTCCTCGTCCGTCCATCTGGTGCCATTTTGGTTGTTACATGTTTTCAGTATCACTCTTACATGTATTCTCAGTTCAGGATCTTCTCTACAGAATTTCGTGATAACAAATAGAGATTTATCTTCAATGGTTGTTTTTATTGTATTTGTTCAGTGATAATCTTTGTTTTTTGTTTTTTTTTTTAATCTTTTATCCTTTATCCATAAATGCTGCAGGGTTTTTTTTTTTTTTGTGTGTGTGTGTGTGTGTGTGTTTTGTTTGTTTGTTTTGTTTTGTTTTGTTTTTAGATTTAACTTTCTTTATTTTATTTTTCAATTTGATGAGAGAATGAGAGAGAGAGAAAGTCACCAGGACCAGGACTCAAATCATATTCAGCCCTGTGAGTCCAGCACCAGCAACCACCACACCACCTGCTGGCCCCCAAATAAGCCGTTATTACTACTAAAAACATTGAGTCCTATTTGACAATGGAATAATGTGAGGAAAATCCACTTTTCTGGGAAATAAATGCTCATCTAGTAACTTATTTTCTATGGACAGTCAAATGGTTCTGCAATACAGACGTGTTTTACTTGTGTACTCCACCAAAGTTCTGGGTCAGATAAGCATTCAGATGTTTCCGTAAAACCCTTAAGCTCATCTTCCCTCCTACTTTTTTTTTTTAACTTTATAATTTATTTATTGTCTAGAAATTCACGCTGTAAAATAACTAACTGCTCATAGTATAGATTCCCTGATGTTCATAAGCATCATTTAAGAAATGCTTAGGAAATTGATGTGGTCAGTACATATATAAGTATATTGATTTTAGTTTATCATATTTTGCAGTTTCTATAAATATTGGCTGCCTATTACACCCCACTGAAGCTAGTAAAAAGACAAAACAAATCTAACAAAGAATATCTATCTTTCCTTCCCAAGATCTCTTTTTCCTGCTGACCCACAGCTATGTAATCTTTTTTAGAATAAGAAACTTTTTTATAGCTTTCCACTTATAAAATCTATAATGTTATTCTTTGTATTAGTTACTATAGCATTTTTAATGCTTTTTCCCTCCTGCAGGTATTCTTGGCGTCACCAGCTGAGGGAATTTAAAAGTGAATATCGAGTTGTGGCACTGGATTTGAGAGGTTATGGAGAAACAGATGCTCCTATTCATCGAGAGAATTATAAATTGGATTGTCTAATAACAGATATAAAGGATATTTTAGATTCCTTAGGTAAGTTAGTTAAAAAAAATACTATTATTTTTTAAGGGACTATCATTCAACAAATAGTGAATTGATAGCTTTTTTCTTGGGAGAATGCATTTTCAATCTACCCAAGCTGTTATCTATTGGGTAGTCAGAAAGTCATAATGCATTTTTGTACAGAAAAACAGAAAAATACGTATGACTTTCCTAGAGAGCTAATAGATCCTGTCACCAGTGTTTTGGACATACAACTGAAATATTTACACAGGAAACTTCAAATACTGCATGCAGAGTAACTATTCAGTCCTCCAGCCAGATACGATTTTCAAAATTTGTTTTTAAAAATAGACCTAATGTATACTGGCTATTATTTTTAGAACTAATTATTGAAGATTTGATTCTCATACATAGATTTATTTCTTCAAAACCCAAACCTAAATATTTATTTTAAAATGTAATAAAATGCAGAAGCACTTGCATCAACTCTTTTATACTGATCAGCTAGTACCAATAATGCTGTGTAATAAACCTCCCCAAACTCAGGGATGTACAACCATAACCATTTGTTCCTATGTATATGGATCTGCAGGTCATCTGTAGGCTGGACTGCTCTGGGTCTTTGTCTCAGGCTGCAGATCCAGCTGAGACTGGCTTCTCATTGTGAGTTGGGTTGGCACCAAAGCTAAAGAGGAATAGCTTCCCGGGAGGAGCTCTTCTCCTGTCAATGGCAGAAGTGGCAAGAGGGCAAGCCCAGCTGCACAAACATGTCAAGGTCCTACTAGCATTTCATTGGCCAAAGCAAGTCATATGGCAGAGCCCAAAGTCAAGTCATACAGCCACTGATACCAAAGCAAACCACATGGCCAAGTTAAAATGAAAAGGACACCAACGCATACTCCTTCTATGGCCATGGGGAAAGGGGAGGAGTACATTTTTTGAGTTTTGGTTTTTTTTTGTTTTTTTGTTTTTTTGTTTTTTTTGAGAGGTTTTTGCTTTGGACACATACACTCGCCAGAAAGAGAAACAGAAAGCGAGAAATCACTCCCCAGGGAAGATGGCCATGCCGCAACCCCTTCTCCTCCATTCTCCTCTTGGGATCTTGGGCACACACACACACACACACGTGCCAGGTATGAGTTTAAGGCGCCAGGTGTGAGTTTAAGCCACCGGGTCCAGGACTTGAACCATGGTCAACTACATGGGAGTCTAGCGACATAGCCATTACGTCAACTGCTGATCCTGAGGAGTAAATATGTTTTAACAATGATATAATCTATTACATTCCCTTTGACCAAACCCCCAGCTGCTATCATCAGTTTATTAATGGAACCATTATGGTGAGAAACACCATGTAATCCAAGGTCCTTTCTATAATCACCTAATGAGAGCATAGATCAGGCTGGTATTTTTAGAAGAGAAAATATGAGCAGGGCCCATGGGTGTCAAGGTGCAGTTTTGGTATTTAGTCTGATTACAGCAAAATAGACTCAGACACTGATTTTTGAAGTTATTTTTATTCGAATTTTGTGATACTTCAGTAAAACCTGGCCTAAATTTGTCATTATAAAAGTTTCTGGGCAAAACAGTAATATTTGTGTGTGTGTGTGTGTGTGTGTGTGTGTGTGTGTGTGTACAACAGCAGGAGTGAGAGTGAAATACTTGAAAGTAGTACTGTTAAAGTACTCCAGGAGTAAGTTACAAATGAATCTTATCCATTCATACTGGGGAAATTCTTTAGGAGTCTCTACTAATCAACATTTTAACCTAATTCAGATTATGATATGATTAACATGAAATGAAACTTGTTTATAATTGGTGCCATAATTCAGACTTCCCACTAATTCAGTTTGACTTCATAGTTCAAAATTAGTGCTGTTTCACTGGACTTGAAAAGTTAGGGGGGAAATAGATGCTTCCTAAAAATAAAGACTTACCAAGTTGGATATATATGGGATGCTTACGATTTTACTATAACTAGAAATTAATGATGCACTCACCCGTGTCTTTTCACTGATGTCCACATTTCTTTCCTGATTCTAGGGTACAACAAATGTGTTCTTATTGGCCATGACTGGGGGGGCATGATTGCGTGGCTAATTGCCATCTGTTATCCTGAAGTGGTGATGAAGCTTATTGTTGTGAACTTCCCTCACCCAAACGTGTTTACAGGTGAGTCTAAGTTCTCATTAAAATGTCTCTGTGAATATGAAAGTTCACTGTTGTCACTGACATTTTGGGTTAAGAACAGCAAAGGTTGATGAACATAATCTTTTAAAAATAAAACGACTCAGTCATGACAGCAAATGACAATGTCAGATACTTTTTGGTTTTAAATCTTTCTGAGGAGCCTAAGAAAATTTACCTTCCAATTTGCTTGCATAGTTCTGTTCCTTTTTTGAAAATATTTTTCTGCTAATTTGAGGAGGGGTAATGGAAAAAAAATACAGTGATATTTCCTTGACAGTAATGAATCCTGACAACCTAAAAATAAATCATCTTGCCCACCTGCATTTGGCTATCAGGTGTAGTACTGTATTTACTTATTTATTTATTTACTTATTTATTTGAGAGACAGAGAGAGAGATGTACTTTTTTCTTTTTTTTTTTTTTTTTTTTTTTTTGGAGAGGTTTTTCGCTATAGGGCGCGTGCGCTCGCCAGACAGACAGAGAGAGACATAGAGACAGAAAGCGAGAAATCACCCCCCAGGGGGGATGGTCACGCCGCAATCCCTTCTCCTCCATTCTCCTCTCGGGATCTTGGGCACGCACGCACACGCGCCCGGCGTGAGTTGTAAGCCACCGGGTCCAAGACGCGAACCGCGGTCGACTACGTGGGAGTCCAGCGACATAGCCATTACACTAACTGCTGGTTCCCAGAGATGTACTTTTTTTGGCAAGGTCCCATCACTGTGATCTTCTGCCCCGGACTCGCAATTGGCTAAGACTATGGGCAAATATTATCATATTCGGCCTGTCCAGGTGGGTCTGGGATCTGAATGGCCTGCCGTATTGTCTGAACATTCACAGTGGTACCCTACCACTTATGTCACTGCAGCTGGGCCCAGCAGAATTCTTTAAAGCAGCAGTTCTCAAATGTAGGGGTTTGAAGACTTCTTTATACTCTTAAAATTATTAAAGACCCCCAACCAAGTTTTGTTTATATGGGTTCCAGCTATAAATATCCACTGTATCAGAAATTAAAAGTGAAATTAAAAGTGAGAGACTGACATGTGGCATGGTGGTTAAGATGCTGGATTCCCACATGGCCAATTGCAGTTTGAGTCCTGGACCTGGCAGCTTGCTTTCTTGTTTTACCTTTCTCTCTGTCTCTGTCTCTCTGGTCAAATTTAAAAATAGTAATAATAACAAATGGAATTAAATAAATAAATAATTGAAAAAAATTAAAGGTGAGAAAAAATTTTAAGTTATGTATTAATCCACTTAAAAACTCACTGCATGTTAAAACAAACAACACGTTCTAATGCAAACTAATCACACCTTTCAAAACAAAATTTCAGTGAAAAGAATGTCATTGTTTCACATTTTTGCAAATCTCTAAATTTTGGCTGAATAGAAGACAGTTGGATTCTCATGACTGAGTCTGCAATCTGTTACAGTATGTTGTTTAAAGGCAAGTTTACGGAGAAATCTGGCTTCACACAGATTTGTAGTTGGAAAGGGAGGAATATTTTAATAGCCTTTTTAGGTGACTATTGGTTGATATGCTTCTTTAATACTACACCAAACTAAAAACCTGGTAGCTTCTTAAAAGTTTGTAGCAATGGAATGTGAAATGTACCAGACAAATGTTGTAACCAGTACCTGTGAAAACACAGTGTGATATGTAATATCACATAAATGAATATTTTATCCTCTGTTGTACTCTAGCATTTTATCCATACATAATTTTGTATCATTGTGAATTATAAGATTATTGGTTCACTGAGTTAAACAGATCTTCTTTTTAAAGAACTATTTTACTTTAACTTATTTATTTATTTATTTTAATTTGATCAGAGAGGGACAGAGTGAAAGAGAGAAAGAGAATGCAAGACACCAGGTCCAGGACTCAATCGTGGTTGGCCATGTCCAGCACCCTTAACCACCATGCCACCTGCCAATCCAAGCAGATCATCTTCTTCTTCTTCTTCTTCTTCTTCTTCTTCTTCTTTTTTCTTTTTTTTTAGAGGTTTTTGCTATACGACGCATGTGCTCGTCAGAAAAAAAACAGAGAGACAGAAAGCAAGAAATCACCTCCTGTGGGGATGGCCACACTACAATCCCTTCTCCTCCATTCTCCTCTCAGGATCCTGGGCATGCACGCACACGTGCCTGGCGTGAATTTAAGCCACCAGTTCTGGGACTCAAACCATGGTCAGCTACATCGGAGTCCAGTGATATAGCCATTACGCCAACTGCTGGTCCCCCATGCAGATCTTCTATTTGACAAATTTATTCTACAATATGAAAAATCCCATTCATCAATCACCCAAATCCCATCAAAACAACCTTTTAGGATTGCAAAGTTGTCAAACTCACAGTAGCAGATACAAGTTTTCCAAAATTCTATTTCATTTGAGCACTTCAATGTTATCAATGGTAACAAATACTGGGACTGTTTTTTTTTTTGAAATGACAGGCTCACCTTGTTCATTTTCAAGAGATTATCTGTCAAGTACCTGTGTCTGACTGGTGATAGGCATTCTTTCAAGTGAAAATGTTATTTTATTAAAAAGGAGCTAAATCAACTCTTCAATCAATTACAGAAAGTACTTTTTCTTGAGACATCTATTGGATTCGGGTGTGCAACAGTACTGCTTAATGTGTACTCTATATTTTACCCCAGAATATTAAAAAGATGTGTACTCAAAGGTCAAAGTTTAAGACAATTAAGTTTTGTTATTTCTTCAAGGACCTTGTTAAGTGACGGTGGTGGTGAATTAAATTTAATTAATTTACTGCAAATGTGTAGTGGTAAAGAATCAGTGACTGCTAGTATTGTTTAGTGCAACCACTTTGATTAGTGTTAAGGCAGCAGTGGCTTTCTCCATCATTCCTTTTGTACCATCAGTACATATACCAACACATGAAAAAGAAAAAAAAAAAAAAGCAAGTAGTGTCTTAATATTGTTATGAAATAGTTTTGACCACTCGGATACATTAAAAGGATTTTAGAGATTCCAGGGATCCATAGTGACTAGACTTTGAAAGTTCTGCTTTCTTTTCTTTTTTTTTTGGCAGAGGTTTTTGCTATAGGATGCATGCACTTGCCAGAAACAGAGAGAGAAAGCAAGAAATCACCACCCGGGGGGATGGCCACACCGCAATCCCTTCTCCTCCATTCTCCTCTTGAGATCTTGGGCATGCATGTACCTACGCCCGGCATGAGTTTAAGCCACCGGGTCTGGGACTTGAACCACAGTCGACTACATGGGAGTCCAGTGACATAGCCATTAGGCCATCTGCTGGTGCCATCTTTTCTTTCTTTCTTTCTTTTTTTAAGAATTGTTTTAAATATATATATATATATAAATGTGTGTGTGTGTGTGTGTGTATAAATATATATATATTACCTTTCTTTCTTTCTTTATCTATAATTTGACCAGAGAGGGACAGGGACAGTGTGTGTGTGTGGGGGGGGGGGGGGGGGGGGAGGAGTGAGAAAGCAAGCTTCCAGGTTCAGGACTTGAACTTTGGTTAGCTATGTGGGAGTCCAACACCTTAACCACCTCTCCATCTGACAGCCTCTTTTCTATTTTATTTATTGTTATTATTTTTTTAAATTTGCTATAGGACACATGAGCTCATCAGAGAGAGATAGAGAGGGAAAGAGGGAAAGTTCTACTTTTCTTTAAAGACCTCTTAGAATCTTACTGGAGATTACATATCTTTGAGCAGTAGTTAGGCACATGTTTAGTACAATTTATAATTCTGTCTTCCTTAGCTACTCTTGTTTTCTCAGGTTCAAGTATTACTACAACCTACAGCAGTCTTCTATAAGACAAATTTAGAACAGGGCCAGCTCTGTACCCTGATGGTTCAGGCAGCTGAATTCCCACATGACCAACCAGGCAGTTCAGGTCTTAATCTAGTGACTTGAGAAACATGCTTGGCATGTGTGCATGTCCAACAGAAAAAAAAGCAGGAGTGGAGAAGCGTTTGCAGCGTGACTATTTCCCATGGCAGGTGCTTTCTCCCCTCCCTCTCTCACTGCCTCTTTCTGGCAAGAACATGTGCTCTCTTTTTCAGAGTTTATTTTGACTTAGGGTATGTATACTTGGCAGAGAGACACAGACAGACACAGTGAGAGGAAAAGTGAGAAATCACCCCTCAGGGAGGATGGCCATGCCACAGCCCCTTCTCTTTCATTCTCCTCCTGGGACGTTGGGCACACACATGTGCCCAGTGTGATTTTAAAGCCACCAGGTCTGGGACTCGAACTATGATCAGCCATGTGGGAGCCCAGCAATGTAACTGCTATACCATTTGCTGGTCCCTGAACATCATATTTCTTTCTTCCTTAAAATTAAACAGCTAAGTAAGAAAAGAACCATTACTACCTAAATACAGTATATTATAAAGGTAAGAATTCAATTTTAGGTACATATCCAGTTGACCTTTCTCTGTTGAGGTACAGAAGAATAGATGCTTAGGATTCAAACGTTCTGAGATTCCTTATGTTTCTCTCAATTGAATTAGGCAGCAGAAATCCATACCTCATGCTTGTTCAATTGACCAGGACCTGGAGTAAGTGTTATTTTGGTGGTTTCACTCTAAGAACAAACTGTAACTGTAAGTGATCATTTCGGCAAGAAAATACTTAAGAGTATTTCTGGAATTCATTTATCAACAATAGGTTCAACTCTATCAGGACAATAAGAAATCTTTGAGTAGCATGCTTATATTTTCTCCTTAATTGTATTGATAGCTCTTAATGTAGGAGTAATAAATCTTGTTCAAGGGTGACATTATAAAAAGTGTAACAAGTATACAATGATACAGTTACCTGAAATTTCTATTTCTGAAAACTGTATCCATAGTTACAAAATGAAAAATAAGAAAATAAAAGAATTCTGTAGCAAGGAAAATAAAAATATACTGCACGATACACTAGTACACACTGTTCATCTGGTGATCGGTTTAAAACCGCAACATCTTCCCTGTAGCACTCGAAATAAAATCCTTACCATTCTGGTTCTACGTAATCATGTTTCAGCCTTTTTTTTCTAACTCATCTCATACCATCTGCCCCTCATTCATTGCCCACCAGCCACCTTGGTCTTCTTTGTGCTTCTTAAATGTGTCAAACCCAGTACCTACTTGCTATTCCTGGATGCTCTTCCTAGATCTTTCATGAGTGACTCCTTTTCATAAATCAAGACTCAACACACAAACACCGCATTCCCAGAGGGGCCTTCGTGGACCTCCTCTACTAATAACAGTCGCTCATCCCCACCCCTCATCACTCGCAATCAGATTACCTAGTTTTTTTTTTTTTTTTTTATAGTCTAATTGATTTCTGAGGTGATCTTTTAACTATTTGTTACTTAGTAAGTTCCTCTTGCATAGAACCTTCTCCTGTCTCGTTCACTGCTAAATCTCCAACAGATCCCCAACAGAAAATTATGTCACCATAATTTTCTTTCAAAATTATGTCACCATAATGAATTCCTTGGAAATGTGTTAGGTCACTGGTAATAGGACCTTGCGGAAGAAGCAGTGTTGTTTGGGCTTCTCTTCCCTCTTGAGTCAAGATTTCACAAAGTGAAATTTTGTTTTTATTTAAAGTACTATAAATTTTCCAAATATCTGGAATACTTACAAGGAAATGTAAGAACATAGAAACTGTGGGACTAGCAGATGGCATAGCAGATACGTTGCTGGACTCCCACATGGCTGATTGTGGTGTGTGTCCCAGACTAGTGACTTGAAAATCATGCCCGGTGCGTGTGCATGCATGCCCTAGGAGTGATTTCTTACTTTCCCTCTCACTGCGTCTGTCTCTTTCCCTCTCTAGCGAGTGCATGCGCTCTTAGGCAAAAATCGATTAAAAAAAAAAAATAGAGATTGCTCCAAAGAGAAATACACAAAATCATTATTTGTTGATTTGTGTGTGTGTGTGTGGGATTATCTTTAAAATAAAATTGCCTTAAAAAGTTCTTTTGATAGTAAGTAATTTATATTCCTTGGGTAAAGTCTAATGTGATATTTTAATTTCAGAATATATTTTACGACACCCGGCCCAGCTGTTCAAATCTAGCTATTATTATTTCTTCCAAATACCACGGTTCCCAGAATTTATGTTCTCAATAAATGATTTCAAGGTAAGTCAAACAAATGATGTATTTTATTATTAATGAAAAAATATTTTTTTCATTGCCAGAGGGTGCATATGTTTTCCAGAGAGAGAGACCAATAAGTTTGGTAATGCCATAATCCTCTTTCCTCAATTCCATCAGAATTTCAGACATGCATACATTTGCACCTGGTATTTTTTTTCCTTAGTAATTATTTTACTTTATTATCATTATTTTTTTTTAAGTTTGACTAGAGAGAGACCAAGAGAGGGGGGGGAACATGCAAAGCAAGCTGCCAGGTCCAGGACTCGAACTGCAGTCAGCCATGTGGGAATCCAGTGCCCTTAACCACCACTCTTCCTTCTGACCTGCTGGCATGTTTTTCAATTCTCCAGGGCCAGGATTCAAACCATATTCGGCCATGTGGGATCTGGATCCCTATGGACAGCTTAACCACTGTACTACGCAGCCAGCTCAAAAGCCCAAAAGTATTGTTAATTAAAGCCCACCTTTAAGGAAGAAAATTGGAAGAAAAATGTTAAAACTTAATAAAAGGTTTGGGACCAGCAGTTAGTGTAATGGCTATGTCGCTGGACTCCCATGTAGTTGATCGCAATTCGAGTCCCGGACCCGGTGGCTTAAACTCATGCCAGGCGCGTGTGCGTGCGTGCCCGAGATCCCGAGAGGAGAAAGGAGGAGAAGGGATTGCGGTGTGGCCATCCCCCCTGGGGGGGGTGATTTCTCACTTTCTGTCTCTCTGTCTCTCTCTGTCTGTCTGGTGAGTGCACATGCCCTATAGCAAAAAAAAAAAAAAAAAACTCTCAAAAAAAATCTTAATAAAAGGTTTTAAGGACTTGTTTATAGGCTTACTTAATTTTGCAGTCTTTGTTCATATATCTGAATGCCTAGTTATTATTCAATTTTTTGTAAAAGCCAATGCCACTAAAAGCATACCTCTTTTTAGAGAACATCTGATGGACACATAAAGGAATATGAATGCAGAATAAGAGAGTTTGACAGTAGCAGAAATAGAAGCCCTTTGGAGTAAATAAAATTCCTAAACAAAGCAAACATGTAGGTATTAGTATCCATGTACATTGACGTCAGGAATTAGATGCAAGTATCATGGAAACTCTTTGAATGCTTTTTATAACATTGGTTCAACATGGTGTTAGATATTGGGGGAGCTTGAAAAAAGACATAAGCCCAGCCACGGCAGCTTGTGGGTAATACCACCACTTGGTAGAATGGGAGCCTTGGGAGAGGCCCAGGTTCAGTTCCCGGCCAACTGAACAGGTTAGGCATGGTTGCATGTGTTGGTAATTCTAGTTAATTAGGAGGCTGGGGTAGGAGGATTGCAACAGAGCAAGACCCTGTCAAAAATGACTATTTCTCTCTCTCTATCCTTTTCCCTCTCTCTTGTTAAAAAAAAAAAAATTTACGTGCATATAATTTTGTATATTATTTGTAACAGACGAGAACTTTTTTTTACATCACCCGCATGGCACTATCAAACCTAACAAAATGAATGACAACTCTTTCATATAATTTCATACTTTCAAATTTTCTTAACTGTCTCAGCTTTCTATTTGTTCAAATCAGGAACCAAACCAGGTCCATGTATTTTTTTTTTTAAGAGCTATGTTTTTGTTATAGGGCATGTGTGCTTGCTGGAGACACAGAGACAGAAAGCAAAAAATTGCCCTCCGGGGAAATGGCCACACCGTAATCCCTTCTCCTCTCAGGATTTTGGGCATGCATGCACATATGCCTAACATGCTTCAAGCCTCCGGGTATGGGATTTGAACTGTGGTCGGCCCTGTGGGAGTCCAGTGACATAACCATTATGCCATTTGCTGGTCCTGGTCCACAAATTTTATTTGGTCATTATGACTTTTAGTATATATAAAAATTCTTTTCTTTTCTTAAAATACAACTTACTGAGACCAGCAGATGATGTAATGGTTACATGGCTGTACTCCCATGTAGTTGACCACAGTTCGAGTCCTGGACCCAGCAGCTTAAAACTCAAGTTGGGCACATGTGTGTGCATGTGCCCAAAACCCCAAGAGGAGAATGGAGGAGAAGGGATTGCTGTGTGGACATCCCCCCGAAGGGTGATTCCTCGCTTTCTGTCTGTTTCTCCAGCAAGTGCGTGTGCCTTATAGCAGAATTCTCTTTAAAAAGAAAAACCACTTATTTACTGAAGAAATTTGATCATCTGCTCTGAGAAAAAAAAATGCACATTTTGGATCAGGCTGGTTACTTCATTGTGGCAGTACTTAATTTGTTCTTCTAACCTTCATTTTTCCAACTTTGTAGGTGCCTCTGATTGAGAGGCTTTAATAGATTGAATTTTAATTTAACAAGAATACTTAGTAGGCAGTGCTGTTGTTTCCTAATGCATCACATCAGGGTAAAACATGTCTACCTATTCCAGTTGTACTAATGCTGACATTATCATGGGCTCCTGAGTTGTCAGTATATACAAAATTTCCTAGCAATCTTTTACCAAACAATTTTTGTGGACATTGATGATCTAGCCCAAGTCTATGACTTTGTGAGGTTGTACAAAATGGAGATTTCATAATTCATTTTTTCATGTTTTAAAAAAAATGTTTCTGCTTTTATTAACTGGAATTCTTCTATAAAGAAGAAAATTTCCTCATCTTCTAGTTAGTTATTCTGAAATATAATTCACATAATAATGACAGGATAAATGTGTCATTCTCTCCACTTACTAAACCACTTTCAGAATAATGAGTATGTATTTGATATATACTAATCTATCACAGTCATTATTGTTTTTGATTCCCAAATTGTTCCAGATTAGGCAATGGCAGCCCCTCTAGTCTGGCCTCTGTCTCTGTCTGTTTGTTATACCACTTCCTCGGTGATAGTTTGCTTCCTTAATGTCCTAGACTTATTTTTTATTTTCTGCCCCAGATCTGGAGTCAACCATTTAGCCAAGGAACTCTAGCTTGTTTTTAGTATGAAATGGTATTCAGAAACCATAGTCTGATTGTCAAGGTAATCATTGTTGGGTTTTCATTGCTTCTAGATTTTTTATATGGGACAAAATTTGGACATATATACTTTTTAGAAAAAAAAATAATAGTTTTTTAATTTCCTAAGCAAATATAAGACGATAAGGTTTTTTTTTTTTAACTTCTATGATTTTATTTAAAACATTTCTTTCCGTTTGGTTCCAAGTCAAAGCTCTAAAACAGGATTCATGCAGTCTTGCTTGCCTCTCTGTCCCTCCACCTGTTTCTTCCTTCTCCCATAGGAAACCACACCACTTGATTAATTTTGATTTATCTTTCTATTGCTTCTTTTTAAAAACACAAGCCAATATGTATGTATTTACCTCCTTCTTCATGCACAAAAGGTAACGTAATATAAACACTATTCTCTACTCTTTTTTTTCACTTAGCAATTAATCCTGGAGATTACTCATATCAGCATACAAAGATTGTCTTCATTTTTTTTTTTTTTTTTTTTTTTGAGTACTAAGAATACATAGTGTGGCCCAGTCAGTGGCCTGGTGGTGAAGGTGGCTGGATCCCACATGGCCGACTACACAGTTCGAGTCCCAGACTCAGCAGCTTGAAATAAATATACTCCAGTCACGTGTGTGTGTGCATGCCCAAAATCCCGAGAGAAGAGAGGAGAAGGGATTGTGGCGTGGTCATTCCCCCGGGAGGTGATTACTCATCTTTCTCTGGTAAACTCATGTGTCCTGTAGCAAACTTAAAAAAAAAAGTAAGTAAAAAAGGAATACATAGTGCATCACTGTGTGACTGTACTATAGTTAATTCAACCAGCCCTCACTGATGGACATTTGATTGTTTCCAGTCTTTTTCTGCTACAAATAATGTTGCAATTAATCTTCTCATGCTTATGTCATTTTATATTCTTGCAAGTGTGTTTCTGGGTTGAGGGATCTAAATTTTAAACAGGCATCCCAGTGACTCAGATGCAGGTGGTTTAAATCTTTGAAAAATGCTCATATAAAGCAGCGTTTTTCAAATCATGGATTGGGGCCCATTAATAAGTCATGAAATCAGTTTAATGGCTTGCTTTTTGAATTTTAAAAACTTAAGTGGAACAGAATTGAATAGAAAACATCAGTAAACATTATAATAAGATTAGGGCTGTTTCTTTAAACTTTTGCTTCACATGTATTTTATATATTTCATACACAAATATATAAAACTCATGTGAACTTCATGTGAAACTTATTCAGGATTCTAGTCAAAAATTTCAGTATCTCTGGGAGAAAGAGCTTGGTTGTCAGTAAATAATAGTAGAAATGTTAGGGAAAATTTTAGGATACACATAGCACTTCATCTGGGCTTTGTAGAATATGTGTAGGCACCAAGAAGACAGGATACATTTTTTTAAAAGAATTATTTATTTAATTTTATTTATTATTATTATTATTTATTATTGTTATAGGGCACATGTGTTCACCAGGGAGACAGAGAGAGGGAAAGTGAGAAAGTAAGCCACCAGATCTGGAACTCAAACCATGGTCAGTCATGAGGGAGTCCAGCATCTTAATCACCACACCACCTTTTGGCTCTAACAGAATGCTTTTCATAACAGGAAGTATACATATTGGATTAAAAGAGACAAATATCCAAAGTAAAGTCAGGAAAGCAGAAATGCTGATTGAGAGGCTTGATTAGGTTGAATTTTAATTTGACAAGAATGCATAAAATGGGTTAATGAAGAATGAGGTTTCTGGGACTAGCAGATGGCATAATGGTTATGTTGCTGGATTCCCACATTGTCAACTAAGGTTCGAATCCCAGACCTGGTGACTTAAAAACCTCACACTCTGTGTATCTGTGTGTGCATGCCCAAAATCCTAAGAGGAAATTGGAGAAGAAGGGATTGTGGCATGGCCATCCCCCCAGAGAGTGATTTCTCACTTTCTGTCTCACTGTCTCTCTGGCAAGTGTATGCACCCTATAGCAAAAATCTCTCAAAAAAAAGAAAAGAAAAAGAAATATATATATTTTTAAAAATGAGGTTTCCAACCTTACTTGGGTGGAAATTAAGAGATCACTGCACAATGACTACTATCCCTTTTCAAAAACCAAAGACTAAGTTGATTACTAGATAACCAAAAAGTTTTAATTATTTTCTTTTCACTTAAATCAGGCTTTGAAACATCTGTTTACCAGTCCCAGCACTGGCATTGGAAGAAAAGGATGTCGATTAACAACAGAAGATCTTGAAGCTTATATTTATGTCTTTTCTCAGCCTGGAGCATTAAGTGGTCCCATTAACCATTTCCGAAATATCTTTAGGTCAGTATACTTGCTTTTCAGTTAAATGAAGTACTTCAGTCTGATCCTAAAGAGACTGTGTGTATGTGTGTGTGTGTATATATATATATATATATATATATATATATATACACACACACATATTTTTGTATTATTATTGTATATCATTTTTATTCATGACAGATCACATATGTGCATGTGAAAGTAAGAGAGAGAAAGGGAGAGAGAGATGAGCACCCTTCACAGGGTTTGGTCACACTGGGACCCCCTGTCCTCCAGCCTGTCAGATCTTGGGTGTTCACATGTGCACAAAGTGTATTTCAGGCTTACTGGGCCAAGGATTCAAACCGCAGTTGCCATGTGGGATCTGAAGTCTCTTGAGTGCTTGTTGCCACTATGCCAAGGAGCCAGCCCAATATTTTATTTTTAAGATTAAGTTCACACTTATCCAAAGACTCAAATAAAGTATCCTTATTTTTTTAGTAAGTTGCATAATCCTTTTTGTGGAAAATTTCAAACATATGGAAAAGTAGAGAGAATAATATAAATAGATTCCCCGTGTAGCTGTCTAGTTTTATCTATAACTCTATCTACTTATTGTCTCCCTTTGGATTATTTTATATAGATGTATATTTTTATTCATATTTTAATGATCATTTATTAATTCAAGAAATGTTTATGAAGTAGGCTATGTTAATATGCAAAACACAGCAATGAGCAAAACTAGACAAGATTCTTGATGTTACCAAACGGTAGCCCAGTGAAGGAAACAGGCATTAAGCAAATAACTGTGCACAGTTATAAACTACCAGAAAGACTTTGAAAGAAAGAGATGAGAGCTAAGAAAAGGATATTTAAACATAGAAGTGAAGGGTGAATTAGCAATTGACTAGACAAGATTGAGGGTAGGAAGACTGGCATTCCAGGAAAGAAAACAGCATGTAGCAAAGCTGTGTGGGGAGATGGAGGGCTGCGGCCTTAAGGAACAGAATGAGGACCAATGTGACAGGAACACAGGAAGTCAGGACTAGAAGAGCATGGGGTGAAGGTAGGCCTAAGAGGTGGGCAGCAGCTGGCCGTGCAGAGTCGAGTAGACCATACTAAAGATGTAACAGCCATGAATGTGAAGTCAGTGAATGAAGTTTCAAGCAGACAAGAGAAACGGTCCAGTTTAGAATAGTTCACTCGGGCCATAGTGAAGACAGTGTATTAGAGGAGATTCAGACTGAATGTAGGCAAGTGCAGCAGTCCAGGCTAAAACGACAGTAGCTTAAACTAGTCTGAAAATAGCAGAGAGGGGGACCAGCAGTTAGCGTAATGGCTATGTCGCTGGACTCCCACGTAGTCGACCACGGTTCGAGTCCCGGACCCGGTGGCTTAAACTCACGCCGGGCACATGTGCATGCGTGCCCAAGATACCAGGAGGAGAATGGAGGAGAAGGGATTGCGGCGTGGCCATCCCCCCGGGGGGGTGATTTCTCGCTTTCTATCTCTCTGTCTCTCTCTGTCTGTCTGGCGAGCGCACACGCCCTATAGCAAAAACCTCTCCAAAAAAAGAAAAAAAAAATAGCAGAGAGGAAGAGTGGGTAAATATATGGGGCTTATGTGCACATGTGCCCAAATACTGACACAATGGAGTAATGGAGTGGAAGAGATTGTAGTGTGACCACACCACATTGGCGGTTATCTCTCTGTCTCTCTATCTCTGTCCCTTTCTCTCTGGCAAGCACACATACCCTCTGGAATTTTTTTATCTTATTAAAAAATATAGTATCACATATATTAAAGCTTAATTTAAATATATATTCTGATTTTTCAGCTCTAGTTTTTCAAATTAAATGCATTAGATTATCTAACAATAATTCTAAATGCATTTTAAACAGTAAAACTGTTTTATTGCATTTATCAGAAATTCTAGGAAACAGCCGGTGGCATGGTGGACTCCCACAGGCTGATTGCAGTTCGAATCCAGGATCTAGTGGTTTGAAAATCACGCCAGGCATGCGTGCATGCATGCCCAAAATCCCAGGAAGAGCATGGAGGAGAAGGGACTGTGATGTGGCCATCCCCCCAGGAGGTGATTTCTCACTTTCCCTCTCACTGTCTATCTCCAGCAAGCACATGCACCCTCTGGCAAAAAAAAAAAAAAAAAAAAAAAAAAAAAACGACAATTAAAAAAAGGCAAAGGGAGGGAGAAATTCTGATATCCCTTTAGAGCAAATTATCTCTCATAGTGATGAATTTCATTATTAAAATTATAGCCTTAATTATAAATTTTGCTAGCCTCATTCAATTTACCATTTTATTGGACCCTTTTAAAAATAGCCTTTAAAGTTTTATTATACAAGTTGATTATCTAATACAGTGTTTTTCAACCACTTTTCTATTACGTTTCTAAAGAGCCTTTTAGACATTTATTTCCTCATCACCCTGCCTCATGAAAAAAATTTTTTGGAGAGGTTTTTGCTATAGGGCGCATGCGCTCGCCAGACAGACAGAGAGAGACAGAGAGACAGAAAGCGAGAAATCACCCCCCAGGGGGGATGGCCACAATGCAATCCCTTCTCCTCCATTCTCCTCTCGGGATCTTAGGCACACACCCACACGCGCCCGGCGTGAGTTTAAGCCACCGAGTCCAGGACTCGAACCGCGGTCGACTACGTGGGAGTCCAGCGACATGGCCATTACGCTAACTGCTGGTCCCTCCTACCTCACGAAATTTTAATGTTTATTTATTGTACGCATATTTCTGGTTTATATATAAAAAGAGTAGAATTATTTATTCTCTCAAGAAGCAATTGTTGCCCTGTTAGAGGAGATATTGCCTGCCCTCTTTGAAAAATGCATGGTTTTATGGAAAAATGGTATTTTAACCTTTACAATGAATCTCAAGCCCACACGTTTTGTTTTTATAGCTGCCTGCCTCTCAAACATCACATGGTGACCACTCCAACACTACTGCTGTGGGGAGAGAAAGATGCATTTATGGAGGCTGAAATGGCTGAAGTCACAAAGATTTATGTTAAAAACTATTTCAGGCTAACTGTTTTGTCAGAAGCTAGTCACTGGCTTCAGCAAGACCAACCTGACATAGTGAACAAGCTAATATGGACATTTCTAAAAGAAGAAGCAAGAAGAAAAGATTGATTTTTTAAAATATTCTATGAGGGGTCTGTAATGAAATCTGTAAATAATTTTTTAATTGTTCATCAACTTATTTATGTTTTATTGGGAGAAAAGCTATTGTAAGATGTTTTATCATAAATAAATATCCTGACAAATGGTGTTAAAAATATCTGAGATGTGTGAATATGTAATATAATGTTGATTTTTCTCCCATTATATTTTGCACAGGAAGTATCTGCCTTAAAATGTATACATTTGTACAAAAAATGAAGTTAGAGAAAGCGTCTCAGTTTGGGTTTATTGCTTTCTTTACCCTGCTAACATATGGTGCCTTTTACAAATGTATATTAAAAATTAGCTGTGCAATATTAAAAGGCAAACTTGCAAGGTATAACTTTTCATTTTGTTGTTTAAAAGGTTGTTTTTTTTTTTTTTTTTTACTATTTTTTACCCATTAAAAATTCTATTATCAAATCTTTTGGATTTATAGTATATCTATTAGTTTAAAGGCAAATACAACTGGATATATATGCATTTTTTTAAGAATTATTTAGCTTTATTTCTTATTTATTTATTTTAATTTGACCAGAGTGGGACAGAATGAGAGGAAGAGAGAGAGAGAGAGAAAGTGAGTAAGCAAGCCGCCAGGTCTGGGACTCAAACTGTGGTCGGTCATGTGAGAGTCCAATGCCCTTAACCACCACGCCACCTGCCGGCCCCTGTATATGCATTCTTAAAATGGACCATAAATACTATTTAAATAGTATTGGGTTGTCGTTAAAGTCATGACATATTTTTCTATGTTTTTCTATGCAAAAATGTGTCATGACTTTCTGACAACCCAATATTTTACTGGGCAGATTAAACTTTAAAAACTGACATCTTGGGACCAGCAGTTGGCGTAATGGCTATGTCGCTGGACTCCCATGTAGTTGACTGCGGTTTGAGTCCCGGACCTGGTGGCTTAAACTCATGCTGGGCGTGTGTGCATGTGTGCCCAAGATCCTGAGAGGAGAATGGAGAAGGGATTGCGGCATGGCCATCCTCCTTGGTGGGCGGGGGTGATTTCTCGCTTTCTGTCTCTCTGTCTCTCTCTGTATTTCTGGCAAGCACACGCGCCCTATAGCAAAAACCTCTCCAAAAAAAATTTTTTTTAAAGAAAAATTGAAAACTGACATCTTTTTTTTTTTTGGAGAAGTTTTTGCTATAGGGCACGTGCGCTCGCCAGACAGACAGAGAGAGATATAGAGACAGAAAGCGAGAAATCACCCCCCAGAGGGGATGGTCACGCCGCAATCCCCTCTCCTCCATTCTCCTCTCGGGATCTTGGGCATGCATGCACACGTGCCTGGCGTGAGTTTTAAGTCACCGGGTCCGGGACACGAACCACAGTCGACTACGTGGGAGTTCAGCGACATAGCCATTACACTAACTGCTGGTTCCCAAAACTGACATCTTTTCACATCAATCAAGAGGTTGTGTCATATGCATACTATACTTATGCATATATATGTTTATTAAACACTGCAAAGTAGGGAAGTATACCGCGGTTCGCATCCTGGACCCGGTGGCTTACAACTCACGCCGGGCGCGTGTGCGTGCGTGCCCAAGATCCCGAGAGGAGAATGGAGGAGAAGGGATTGCGGCGTGACCATCCCCCCTGGGGGGTGATTTCTCGCTTTCTGTCTCTATGTGTCTCTCTCTCTCTGTCTGGCGAGCGCACGCGCCCTATAGCGAAAAACCTCTCCAAAAAAAAAAAAAAAAAAAAAAAAACACTGCAAGGTAGGGAAGTATATACTAAATTACTTAGCTTAATTTTTCAGATTAATTGTGAGAGATTTAGGAAAAGGGTCAAAATATCCTTCTGCCTTATTTAATGCAACAGGATTAATTATTGTACTTTCTGTTGCACTAGATTCTAACTTCTACAGGGCAGGAATTTGCAATTGTTTTGTTGACCGATATATACAGAGAATCTAGAGTAAGAGCCTGGCACAATGTAGGCACTCGTATATTTGCTTAAATATAATAATATAAATAAGTAAATAATATATGTGAAATAACATATGAGTAAATAATATATGTGAAACACTGCCAGGTGGTATGGGAGAAATATAAAAGAAAGATGGAACTTTCCTTTAGGAAGCATACACAGAATGCAGTTAAATTAAACATGAACTCAAGGTAGAAATGAACAGGAGACGTAAGAATGGAGAAGGGTCATAGAATAAAGAATAATACCAGCCCAAGAGACGACCACTCAATCTCTTGGGTTCTACTATGGAAGGTGCGACAACCGGTGCATTGCCAAATTACAGTCTTAGAGACTATGCTGTGTCCCCAAATAGCCCCAAGCTGATGAAAGGACCATTTCCCTCAGTAAGCATAGTTCTGATACTGACAGAAAAAAAGTGGAATGTCCCTAAGAATTCTCATTTACTGTATCATAGCAACTTGTGTTTACAATAAACTCCGGTTCTCTATATCCGTTATACTGTGTCTCATAACAGCACTGCAAGGTAGGAAGTATCACCAATTTATACATGTGAAAATGAGGTCTAACGAATAACTTTACCAGTGCGCGTGATGTAGATGAAGCCAGGATCTCACCTAGATCCATCTGGGTTGGAAAGCCTGTGATCTTCCACTCACATCAAATTCTGTCTAACAGGCTTAGCATCCACTTCACTCTTCCTGTTTTAGCAGTAATCTGGTGTGCTTCAGTAGATGGAAACATCTCTCAAAACCTCCAATCAGACTTTAAATTCTGGGAAAAGGAACTCAAATTAGCAATGAGCAAATACAGGGATGGTCTATAAAGCACTGTCGAGTTGCAAGTGTTCCAAGGTACAGAAGAAAGCCAGGTTCATGCCCCCTTTATGCTAACCTGTTCATCACTTCCAAAGGGCAGCAACAAAGGAAGGGATGAGGCTTGTTGACTGCGTACGTCGACATGATAAATAACTCTCACTTACTTAATGAGAGCGTGGTACTGACAAATGTGAATCAAAGTTTGTTGTTACTTCTGTCACTTTGGAATGATGACTGGTCCATCTGGACTAATGTTAAAAATATGAGTAAACACGCCCTGGTCAGTTCTGGGCTAGTAAAATGAATGTACTCTTACAATGGAAAAGTGCTTGCAACAGTTGTAAAGAACCAAGGATTTCATTATTAAAACTCTCAGGATAAAGTGATAATATTATAGAAATCACTTAGTAGGGAGCGTAGACAAATTTGACTTACCAACTGTTGATGAAGTTCACAGTGAGTAAGCTTACTGGTAATGGCACTTTAAAAAGTTATTAGTATTCATCTACTCACATGAATATATCCCTAGTAGGTACATATTCTAAGGATAAGGTAAATATCAGAAATTGTTATGTGGAAATAATTTAGTAAGCATACATGTATGTCAAAAGCAACATGTCTATTAAACAAAAAGATTGTTCTGTTGATGTGAGTCTAAATCTCCTGTTACATTTAACACTTTCCATGTTTCCAATTTTAAAGGTAGTACATCATTTCCTGTGACCCCACAATTGCCTCTAAGAGCGTTCATTATGTACAAACAGGATGTGCACTTGACTGTGGGGAAGGGGCGTGTGTAGAGGCTGCCCTCAAGTCAGGATACCCACATCCTGAATCTGCCAAGAAGTTGGCATCATGGCTAGACGCTCCGCTGACTCTGAGCTGAAGGGGCAGGAGTCCGGGATCACCTACGAGACGCTCAAGTCCTTGTACCCTCCGGCAGTGGCCAACCCCTTCTTGCAGCAGACACGCATCAGCACGTGGCGCTGGGCCTGCATCATCCTCCTGGGCACCGTGCTGGTACCGATGCGGGTGTCCTGCATGGCCTTCCTCTTTATCTTCCTCTGGCCAGTGGCTGCGCTGTCCACCATTGGCCGTGCACATGCTCAACCCGCCGTGCCTGACTGGAGTTGGAGAATGAAACTGACGAAACCGGCCCTCAGATTCTTACTTTGGGCGACATTCTTTTCTGCTGGGTTCCTGGTGAGAGTGAAAGGGAAAAAGGCGACCCAAAAGGAAGCCCCCATCTTGGTGACAGCACCACACTCCACCTTCTTTGATGCCATCGCCTGTGTGGTGGCGGGGTTACCTTCTGTAGTCTCTTCAAGTCAAAATGCAAAGATCCCAATGGTTGGGAAAATCCTACTGTCCATGCAGCCTGTGTTTGTGACCCGAGAAGACCTCAATTCCAGGAGGCACACCCGGGAAGAAATCCTGAAGCGAGTGACATCCAACAGGAAGTGGCCACAGATACTGATCTTCCCAGAAGGAGTGTGCACAAACCGCTCCTGTCTAGTCACGTTTAAACTAGGGGCCTTCTCTCCAGGTGTCCCTGTGCAGCCTGTGCTACTCAGGTACCCAAACACCCTGGACACGGTGACTTGGACCTGGCAGGGGTTTACAGGCTTCCAGGCCTGTATACTGACCCTGAGTCAACCCTTCACCAGGGTGGAAGTTGAGTTTATGCCTGTTTACATACCAAGTGATGAAGAAAAACAAGACCCCCTGCTTTTTGCCAATACAGTAAGAATTCACATGGCAAATGCTCTGGGGGTGCCTGTGACAGACCACACCTTCGAAGACTGCAGGCTGATGATTTCTGCCGGGAACCTTCAACTACCGATGGAAGCTGGTTTGGTGGAATTTACAAAAATTAGCCAAAAATTGAAATTAGATTGGGATAACATCCATAAGCATCTGGATGAGTATGCTACAATTGCAGTTGCTTCAAAAGGAGGAGAGATAGGAATCGAAGAGTTTTCGAGTTATTTAAAACTCCCAATTTCAGAGCCCTTGAGACAACTGTTCGCCCTCTTTGACAGGAATAAGGATGGCAGCATTGACTTCAGAGAGTATGTCATAGGTCTGACTGTCCTGTGCAATCCCACTAACACCAAAAAGCTCCTGCAAGTGTCATTTAAGCTCTTTGATCTCGATGAGGATGGTTTCATAACAGAACAGGAATTTGCGGCTATAATGCAAGCAGCCTTCGGGGTGCCAGATCTTGATATTTCCAGACTCTTTCAGGAAATAGCTGGACAGAACTCAACTTACATTTCATATACGCGCTTTAAGAAATTTGCCCTGAAGCATCCAGTGTATGCCAAGTTATTTCATTCATACTTAGACCTCCAGGCAACCTATGTATATTCATTACCACAAGAAGTACAGTCTTAGTTACTGTATTCACATGTTAAAAGCTAGCCCTGGAAATGGTGAAAGTACCTTCTAGGTAGAAACTATGATTGAAATAAAATTATTCTTTGAGGAAAAACTCAATAGTTTTTACTCTAAGTACCATGAGTATTTATGATATTTAAAATGTGCTTGAGAAGTATTTCAATCGGATTTTATAGTACCTGTCTTAGTCTGTTATTGTATCTCTAATAGAAATATATGTGACTGGGACCAGCAGTTAGCGTAATGGCTATGTCGCTGGACTCCCATGTAGTCGACTGCGGTTCGAGTCCTGGACCCAGTGGCTTAAACCCAGGGCGCATGTACGTGAGTGCCCAAGATCCCAATAGGAGAAGGGAGGAGAAGAAATTGTGCCATGGCCATCTCCCCTGGGGGGTGATTTCTCACTTTCTGTCTCTCTCTCTCTCTCTCTTTCTGGCGAGTACACGCGCCCTATAGTGAAAACCTCTCCAAAAAAAGGAAAAAAAAAAAAGAAATATATGTGACTGGTGATTTATAGGAAACTAGAGGTTTATCAGCTCACAAGTCTCAAAGCTAGAAAGTCCAAAGGTGTAAGGTTGACATCAGGTTGGCTTACAACATGGCCATCAAAAGCAGATAGGATGGTGGGCGTGTGCAGAGAAAGCAAGCTGCTGGAGCTTTTCATAACAATCTGCTCACATGAAAACTAACTTCTCCCAAGAGTTAGAACACTCTGGGTCTCTTGAGATATCATTAATCTATTCATGAGTATTGCCTGTGTGATGCACTCACCATAAGCCAATCTCTACCCACTAGGCCTCACCACCTCCCAACATCAAATTACAAAACATGAAACTTTGGGGAACGAACTGTTGTCCAAACCATAACAGTATCTATTTTTCTTCTTCCTTGAAATATTGTTTGTTTCAGTGTGAACTAAATGTAGAAGAATAAGAACTAGGCATAAACTTTGTTCATCCAGGGGCCAGCGACTGGCATGATGGTTATAACTGCAGTTTGAGTGCCAGACCCGTGGCTTGAAAATCATACCTGGCACATGTGCATCCAAGCCCCAGATCCTGAGAGGAGACTAGAGGAGAAGGAACTGCATGTGGCCATGCCCTGGGGGTGATTTCTAACTTTCCCTCTCTCTGGTGAGTGCATGTGCCCTATGGCAAAAACCTAAAAAAAGAAAAAGAAAAAAACTTTGTTCATTCAGCAGATTTCTAGTCAGTGCCTTTATTTTGTTTAGTGCTAAAGTAGGGCCTCGCAGACCTAGTGGCTTAAACTCAGGCCAGGCATGTGTGCATGTGTGCCAAGATCCCGAGAGGAGGATGGAGGAGAAGGGATTGCAGTGTGGCCATCTCCCCTAGGGGGTGATTTCTTACTTTCTGTCTCTTTGTATCTCTCTGTCTTTCCAGGGAGTACATGCGCCCTATAGCAAAAACCTCTCAAAAAGAAAAAAAGGTCCATTGGCCATGAATAAATACATTAAATTACATTTGTAGTCCCTCCAAAAAGAAAGAGAGGAAGATCTACTAGATTAATACATCTTCACTCTTTCACAAAATAGTCAAGTATTTATTATTTTTCTCCCCCTCCTCCCATTTTTTTTTTTTTTTTTTTTGTTGTTGTTGTTGTTGTTTGCTATAGGGCACATGCATTTGCCATAGAGAGAGAGAGAGGGAAAATGAGAAGCCACCCCCCACCCCCCGAGGGGATGACTATGTTGAATTCCCTTCTCCTCCATTCTCCTCTCAGAATTTTGGACATGCACGCACACACACACAACATGTTTTTTTTGCTTTGTTTTGTTTTAAAGAATTATTTTATTTAACTTTATGTATTTACCATTTTTTTTTTTTTTTTTGGAGAGCTTTTTGCTATAGGGCGCATGTGCTTGCCAGACAGACAGAGAGACAGAGAGATAGAAAGTGAGAAATCACCCCCCGGAGGGATGGCCACGTCACAATCCCTTCTCCTCCATTCTCCTCTCAGAATCTTGGGCACGCACGCACACGCGCCCGGCGTGAATCTTAACCCACCGGGTTCGGGACTTGAACCGCGGTTGACTACATGGGAGTCCAGCGACATAGCCATTACGTTAACTGCTGGTCCCTGTATTTATCTTAATTTGACCAGAGAGGGACAGAGTTTGAGAGAGAGAGAAGGAAAGTGAGAAAGCAAGCCGCCAGGTCCGGAACTCAAACCATGGTCTGCCATATGGGAGTCCAGTGCCCTCAACCACCACACCACCTGACAGCTCCTGAGGCATGTTTTTCAAACCACTGGGGCCTGGACTCAAATTGCACAGTTGGCCATGTGGGATGCAGCCACCTTAACAACTACACCACCAGCTGGTTCTCAAAATATCTTATTTTTCAAAACCAAACAAAAATAAATATTATTGGAAATGATAATGAATATATAGCATTGAAAATACCACTGACCCAGTAGTATGTAGTATGGCTACACACCCCACCCCCTGCCCCACCCTGAATACTCTTTAAAGTGTGAAAGTGATTATTTAAAATGAGAAAAAAAATCGTAACAGATTACAATTTCTGGAAGTTGACTTGTTTATATACAGGGTATAAGTACAGGAATTCTGACAAATTTTATTTTGTGTGACTCTATCAAAACATTCAAAAAACGGTTTATAATCATATTGTTCATTTGTTTGCTACAAGGTGTGTGTGCTTGCCAGAAAGATAGAGAGAGGAGAGAGAAAGTGAGAAATCCCAGGGAGGATGACTACACTACAATCCCTTCTCTGTTTTCCTCCTGGGATTTTGGGCATGCATGCATGTACACCTGGTGTGTTTTTCAAGGAGCTGGGTCTGGGATTCAAACCATGTAGGCAATCATGTGGATCCAGCTGCTTTAACCACAGCACTAGCTGGCTCCAGCACATAGTACTTTAATTACACATCCTTAGTGAAACTTAGTCTATGTATACATAGAGACGCAAAATACCTTAAAATGAACACGAATAGTCTGTTGGTAGTGATGATGTTATATTTAAGAAACTCTAATAACTTTTTTATTTTTGTTATTATTATTTTTTGTAATTTTGTGATAGGGCACTTGCACTCGCCAGACAGAGAGAAACAGCGCATGCACACAAGAAAGTGAGACGACCCTCTCAAAGGGGGATGGCCATGCTGGAATCCCTTTGCCTCTGTTGTCCTCTTAGGATTTGGGCATATATGCACACATGCCTGACATGTTTTCCAAGCCACTAGATCTGGGCTTCAAACCATGAAGTCAGTCCTATTGTACCCAGCCACTTTAACCACCATTCCACCAGCTGGCCCGAAAATTCTAATAATTCTTTTTTTAAGAACTATTTTATTTTAAGTTTATTCATTATTCTTCCATAATTTGATCAGAGAGAGAGAGAAAGAGAGAAAGAGATAGGGAAAGTGAGAAAGGAAGCCACCAGGTCCAAGATTTGAATCATGGTTGGCCATGTGGGAGTCCAACACCTTTAACCATCACGCCAGCTGCCAGCCCCTCTAATAATTCTTATAACATACTACAAATAAGTAATTTTGTTAATATTGTTAGAAAACAGAAGTTATTTTTCTTAATCACCAGAGGGTGTGTGCTCTCACCAGAGTGAGAGAGAGGGAGTGAAAGAAAGTCTCCCCACCACCACAATGGAGCAGTCACACCTTAGGGTCCTCTCCTCCATGTGAGAGCTGACTTTTAACCACTAAACTGTGGGGCCAATCCAAGAACCAACAGTTTTTTCAGTGCACAAATGTAGAAAATAGAATTTTAAAATAAAAAATCCACTATCACCTGAATTTGTCCCTACCCAAATTCTCATGTTGAGACTTAATTGTCACCAGCTGATAGTGGCATGGTAGTACTGCCAGAGCTGTTTTCGTCAATTGACAGAGGGCACATGTGCTCGCCAGAGAGAGAGAGAGAGAGAGAGAGTACCCCCCAATGGGGCATGGTCTTACCACAGTCCTTTTCTTCCATTTCTCCAACCTGTCAGGATTTGGGGCATGCATATACATCTACCTGGCATGTTTTTCAATTTGCTAGACCTGGGATTTGAACTGAGTTGGCCATGTGAGATCCATGATGTTTCATTATTAAGATTTCCTTATATTGCTTTATTGAGAAAAACATGAAAGTGATTCTTCGTTTTAGCTTTCTTTTTTTTATTATTATTTTTACTTTTAGTTTTGGTATAGGGTGCTTACTCTCTCCAGAGAGACAGATAGAGAGAGAGGGAAGTGAGAGATCACCCTCCCAAGGGCAATGGCTATGCTGCAATTCCTTCTCCTCCATTCTCCTCTTGGGATTTTGTGCATGTGCGACACACACCAAGTGGTTGGTCATGCAGGAGTCCAACACCATACTGTCTGCTGGCCCCTTGTTTATTTTTAATTGTAAATATGAATATTTAAGGTGTAGAAAATGATGTTTGACATGCACAATGAAATGATTACTACAGTCAAGCAAAGTAACATAGCTATCATCTCACACAGTTACTTTTTTGGTGTGGAAAGAACATCTAAAATCTACTCTTTTAACAACTTTCCAGAATTCAGCATATTATTAACCATAGTTCTCATGCTATCCATTAGACTTATTATCTCCCCATCCCCTCCTCCACCGCTGTTCTACTCTCTACATACTCCACTTTTTATAAAAGATTCTACATGGAAATGATAGTGTGCTGTATTTGTCTTTTTATGGTTGGCTTATTTCACTTAGCAAAATGTCCTCCAGGTTCATCCATGTTGTCACAAATGGCAGGATCTTCTATTTTCTTCTAAGGTTTATTTATTTCTTCTATGAGCAAGAAAGACAAAGAGAGACAGAGAGAAAGACACCCCCGTGCCCTAATTCACCCTGGACCATGGGCATACATACTTGCTGGTATACTCAGGGAGGTCTCCAGACTCCAGAGAGGAACCACCCCTGCGGGTCAGCCTGACAGGATGTTGTGTTGCTGCAGCACTACTATCCAGTCCTCTTTTTAAAGGCAGAATATCCTATTGTATATATTATCAACATGAAATTTAGACAGAAGTCTCCATGCAAACGATTTCTTTGAGAATAATATATAAAAGTAGGATTGCAATTTGAGACATACACAGACCAGGATAGCCTCCAGTATGTCCACAGAGCAAAGGAAAAGATTAAGGTTTTACCGGGAAAAGAGGCAGAATACACAAGTTTTTGTTTTGTCTTGTCTTTTAAGAATTATTTATTTAACTTTATTTATTATTGTTATTGTTGTTGTTATTTGAATTTGCTACAGGGTATGTGTGCTCACAAGAGAGAGACAGAGTGGGAGCGAGAGGGGGAAGTTGAGAAAACAAGCCGCTAGGTCTGGGACTCAAACTGAGGTCACCCATGTGGGAGTCCAGAACCCCAACCCCTACACAAGTTGTTTGAAAAGAAATTTCATTAGCATTAGCAGCATGTTACTGGAGTTTGAGAGTTCTGTTTGGTGCCAGTTGCCTGGTCAGACTTGTAAACTTACAGTTATGGTTAAGCCCTGGACATTTTGGGTTGCGTTTGTGGGATAGTTTATGGAACAGTGACCTGAGTATTTTTTCCTGTGGCCTCCATTTTGGTTGGGTATGACATGACTCAATTTTTGTATAATTAATTTTCACAGTACATGCCACAATTTTTTATCTAGTCAGCATTGAGAGACACCTAGGTAGCTTCTATATCTTTTTAAAAATTATTTATTTAATTTTATTTATTCATTCACTTATTTAAATTTGACCAGAGAGAGAGAGAGAGAGAGAGAGAGAGAGAGAGAGAGGGAAAGTGAGAAAGCAAGCTACCAGGTCCAGGACTCGAACCGTAGTTGGCCATGTGGGGGTGTCCAGTGCCTTAACCCATCATGCCACTCCCAGCCCCCTTTTTATTTTTTTTAGATAGTTTTTTTGCTTGTTTGTTTGTTGTTGTTTGCTATAGAGTGAGTGCACTCGCTTGAGAGACAGAAAGTGAGAAATCACCCACCCGAGAGGATGGCCACACCACAATCCCTTCTTCTCCATTCTCCTCTAGGGATTTTGGGTACAGTCACACATGCACCTAGTGTGTTTCAAGCTTCCAAGTCTGAGACTTGAACCGCAGTGGGTCATGTGGGAATCCAGTGACATAAACATTATGCCATCTGCTGGTCCCAGTAGCTTCAGTATCTTGACTATTCATCTGCTGGTCCCAGTAGCTTCCATATCTTGACTACCATGAATAATTCTGTAATGGATGTGGAGCACAGATATTCCTATGAAGTGCTGGTTTCATTTCCATTGAGTATCCAGTATAGCCGGAACAGGAACTGCTAATCTTAGTGTAGTTCTATTTTTAATTTTTTGAGGAACTTCAATACTGTTTTCCATAGTTTATATTCTAACCAACAGTCTATATAAATGGACTACATACCCCAGTTAAAAGGTATATACCCGAGTTTAAATTCTTGACCACCACTTCCTGGCTGTGATAGTGACCAAATCACCTACTTTCTTCTATGCCTCAGCTTCCTTATCTGTACATTTGTGCTCTAGAGGCCAGACAGTGGTATAGGTGTAAAATGCAAAGCTGTCTATAAGGTAATTACAGATAAGAGAGTTCTTAGAGACCTCCTTGAATATACTGGGGCACCCATGTGCCCATGATCTAGGGTTGGCTGAGAGCTGGGGAAGGATCATGGTGTCAGAACTCGGTTAGGTGTGCTGTCTTACACATGGAAGAAATACACTTTAAAAACTGCATTTAAAAAAATTGAACTTGGGGCTAGCTAGTGAGGTGGTTAAGGTACTGGATCCCATGTAGTTGATCGTGCAGTTGAGTCCTGGACCAGCAGGTTGAAAACACATTGAGCATGTGTTCATGCATGTCCAGAATCCCAAAAACGGGGAAATGGAGGAGAAGGGATTGCAATGTGATCATCCCCCATAGGGTGCTTTCTCACTTTCCCCAACTCCTAGTGCACTTGCCCTCTGGCAAATTAAAATAAATAAATAAATAAATAAATAAATAAATAAATAAATAAATAAATAAATAAATAAAACTTGAAATAGTACCTACATAACTAAAAAGCTCTTGTGAGGATTGAGTTAATACATGTGAGGGGATGGCAGAAAGTCCATGAAAAACAGAATTAAAGTACAAGTTTATTTTAGTGCAAGAACATTTTGAAATCTGGGGACCAGCAGTTAGCGTAATGGCTATGTCGCTGGACTCCCACGTAGTTGACCGCGGTCCGCGTCCCGGACCCGGTGGCTTAAAACTCACACTGGGCATGTGTGCGTGCGTGCCCAAGATCCCGAGAGGAGAATGGAGGAGAAGGGATTGCAGCTTGACCATCACCCCTGGGGGGTGATTTCTCGCTTTCTGTCTCTCTGTCTGGCGAGCACACGCGCCCTATAGCGAAAACCTCTCAAAAAAAAAAAAAAAAAAAAAGAACATTTTGAAATCCATGCATGATATTTTTTCATAATATGGATTTTCCATAAATATTTTGAAGTGCTCTTGTATAGAGCAGGTAGAACAGTGTCTATTGCTTAATAAGCATTCAAATGTTAGCCATTGACACCCCTCTTTCCTATAGGAGTAACTGAGAATCATTCAGTTATATTTTTAAAGTTACGGTATCTCATTTGGGACATTATCTGTAAAAATACCGACCCCCCCCCCCCCGGCCAATTTTATTATACAAAGTCCACATATTTTCCCAGCAACAATTTTTTTTTTACTTTGTGAGGCAAGACTATTGAGTTTTCTTCTTTTAGAGGAAGTTAAATAAAAGCTTTTAAATGATACTCCAGCTACTTTCGTGGCAAAATATTCAAAATTCTAGTAGGCATCACCCTGTTCAGTGAAAGGCTCTGCTCCTCCCACCTTACTTTCTCGGATCTTCCCGGTCATTAATTTTACAACTTTATGTGCAAAGCTGTGTAATATAATCTGATCTTTCTCAGCTAAAACCCAGGGGCTGATCTATGAGCCATTTCCTGTGTAAGAGGAAGGGACCTTCTAGACGCTGTAAATATCCTTTGTATAGGACTCAGGATTTTTCTGATTCTGGAAGAGTTTACAAAGTGCTTCTCACCTCGAACACCCGATTTGCCTTTCCCCCACTTTTTTCCTGAGGACCGAACCAGGTAGGTGAGGGAGTGAGGCTCCCCACTGGGAAGGTCTCATGAACCATTCTTGGGCATGCCAGAAGACGAAGCATCCAAACGCTGCACGCATTGATTTGAACTCCGGCCTCAATAAACCGTTTATTCAAATGATTAGCTAACTCCAACCGGAAGGCAAAGATAAGGGACGGGGACAAGCCGAGGACCCGCTGGCCCCGCGGGACTGTCCGCGCCGGGGGCAGTGAGGGGCGGGCAGCCAGCGGCAGAGGTAAACAGAGCTGGCACGCCTGCGCACACCCGCCCGGGTCACGTGCCACCTCGGTGCAGGGCTCAGAGCGTCCCCCCGGACCCGGTCCGCCCGCTCTGAGGGGCCGTCTGCAAACACAGGACAGGCGTCTACCTTTCCCCCCAGGGGGCGGAGCGGGTTCGGAGCGGAGCTCTGGGTCGGGAACGCCCCTTTCTCGCTCCGGGGCCGGGCCAGGGAGGCTGGGTAGTGGGCCTGCGGGCGCAGCCGGGCGGCTGTGGGCTATGGCCCGCTGCGGGGAGCGCGGCGCAGCCCCCGGAGGCCTTCTGGGGTCCCCTGGAGTTTGCAGTAAGGGGTTACCAAAGAAGGGGCCGTGTGAGCGGCGCCGGCTGAAGGCGGTGGTGTCGGAGCAGCTCAGCCAGGACCTGCTCAGGTAGGAGGAGGCGGGAGCTCTGGCTGCTGCAGCTCCTAAATCGCCCACCTCCGCCCGCGACGCTGTGCCTTCCTGCTGCCGGGTTCCCAACCCTCCCACGTCGTCCTCGCCTCGGGCCACGGGTCGTTCACTAGTCTCCCGCTACACCGAAAGGGGCTCTGCTCGCCCTCAATAACCAATCCGGAGCACCTCGGACACCACGTACCGGGTTGAAAGGGAAACGAGGATGACATTCGTAGTTGTGGGCAGTACCAGTTTATGTCAAGAGTCTTACACGGGCAGGTTTAGGTGCTTGAAAGACGAAGCGCTGAGGTCGGGTGGATCCAGATCCTGACACTTAGCCTTTTTTTTTTTTTTTTTTTTTTTTTTTTTTTTTTTTTTTTTTTAATATAAGCTTAGGATAGAATTAGGAAAATGAGTATTTTAGAAGAAAGGCACATTACTGGAACCTTGGAGGTCTCATCCTTTCACACTCTTTACACAAACTTATGTAGAAATACTCCCTGCTTGCAATCTCCCCTCTCCACCTGGAACACTGTAGCTCCCAGCAACTTCCAGCTCTGGTGAAGACCCAATGAAAGGTCGTCCTGAGACATCACCTTCGTCAGCCTCATGGTTATCCCTCTCAGGCTATTGGGAACCCAGCTAGTTATTTCAGTTTATGAAGAAAATAAAGCTTAGAACTATGACTTGGTTAATTTCCATTTCCATTTTCAGGAAAACATTGATTCTGGAAGTTTAATGAGGATCCCAGCCTAGTTCGGAGTCAGTTGGTCAGGGGTGGGGCCCAAGAATGCGCATTTCTAGCAAGGTTCCAGATGGTGCTCATGCCGCCAAACGGTTCTACCTTGAGAATCCCTGAACTACAGAGTAAGCATAATTAGTAATGAGTGCTTCCTCTCAGAAACGTACCCACACTTCAGTAGCTATAAACTCAGTTTGTCCATGTAAAAAGTTCCCTTTCATTTGGGCCTTTCTACTGGGGATACTACTTTGTCTCCACCAGTGAGGGACTGATGGAAAAAGGAAGGCTGAAATTGTTTTGTTTCCTGGGTGAATCTCTAAGGATGAGAGAGATGCTTCCTTTCTTCAGTGGCTTTGTTTCTTCTGGCTGTTCTGTGAACCTTACATTATGAGGAATTTAAGGAGGGTAATGCATTAGATTAATATGAAGAATATGAGGTTAAAAGTGTAGTTGGTACTAAGCAACTAAGGATAGGATCCTGAACTCCAAGTTCTTATTAAAACAAAAGTAGGTGTTGTAGAATTTTTTTTTATTAAAGCAAAATAACATCATATAGTAACCTAGCCACCTTAAATGCTCTGCTCAATTAATCTTCTTCAAACAGCAATACTACCGATTTATTCTGCAAAAATTAATGAGGTAACGAGCACCGACTGAATGCCTAGCTCAGTACTAGGTTCTGAGGAATCAATGACTAATAAGACATCACTTTGGTGTTTGTGCTTACACTTTAATGAGAGATAATAGCCAAACAAAGTGGTAATGGTGGTGGTGGAGGGGTTGAGTTGGGAAAGGCTTTAACAGGTTACATTTGAGAAAGCTCTGGGGAATTGATTATGGATTGATTTGGAACCAGGCACATAGTGCAGTGGTTAAGGGGGCCAAAACCTGCCTCACTGACCACAGTTCAAATCCTGGCTCTGGTGGTTTGAAAAACAAAAAGCATGCCAGGTACATGTGTATGTGTGCCCCAAATCCTGATGGGATGGAGGATAAGGGATTGTGGCATGACCATGCCCTACTGGGTGTGTGCTTCCTTTTTCTCTTTCTCTGTCTTGTGAGTACATATGCCTTTGGTAACAAACAAACAAAAAAATTGGAAAGGGAGAGATAGAGTATATGTAAAGAAGAGGGAATGACTTTTACAAAAGTATAGAGATTCAAAAGAGATTGGTTTATTTTTGGAGAATGAGTTGTATTATTAATAGAGTCTTCTAGATAGCAAAGAACAGAAACACTCCTAGGTTAACTGATGTAATGAGATGATATGAAGAACTAAGGAAAATTAGGAAATAGTTTTAGCAGTCAAAAAGCCAGATTTGACACAGAAATTATTCAGAGCGATTGTCAAAAAAAAAAAAAAAAAAAAAAAAAAAGTCTATAATTGCTATTTGCTGAGCAATGGACTTACCTGTAATATTTTATTTATTTCTTTTATGAGTCCTGTGAGGTCAGTTTTGTTACCCTTCCCATTTAACAGATGAGTAAATTGAGTACTGAAGAAGTGATGGATCTGAATAAATCAGAACCTTGACAGTCTGGCTCCAAAGACAGTAAAGTAACTTGTGCAAGGTCACATGACCAGACTATGAGACAGAATATGAATCCAAGCAGTTTGTCTCTTCTACAATAGCTGTGCAAACTGACCTTTCAGCAACTATGTACTTTAATCTCTGCTTCTCTCTCTACGCATTTCTTTTTCTTACTCTACCATGGATTTGCTCTGGAATCCCCTTAGAGTCCCATCAGTTAGTTCCTGTTTACTATAGAACATCTCTTAGTTACCACATTGACCAGTGGCTAGCTGTGGCTTAGTTTATGGTCTATTCAGATGTCTTTAGGGTATAGAGGAATGTGGTGCAAACCAGGGCCATAATTAAACAATAAATGCATTTGGTAGCTTTATTTGGAAGGATATTATGGGTGTGATAGACAATCAAAATGACAATAGATGAGAATGAATGGATAGGCTAATACTGGCTCACAGAGGCCTTTTTCTCCATTGAAATGTTTGGAATGTATTCTGAAGGCGGTGGAGAGCCACTAGTGTTGTGTTTTTTTGTTTTTGCTTTTTTTTTTAGAGTTTATTTTACTGTAGGGCACATGCTCGCCAGAGGGACAGAATGTGAGAAATCACCCCTGGGGGATAGCCAGGCTGCAATTCCTTCTCCTCCATTCTCCTCTTGGGATTTTTTTTTTTTTTTTTAAAGAGGTTTTTTTGCTATAGGGCGCGTGCGCTCGCCAGACAGACAGAGAGAGACATAGAGACAGAAAGTGAGAAATCACCCCCCAAGGGGGATGGTCACGCCGCAATCCCTTCTCCTCCATTCTCCTCTCGGGATCTTGGGCATGCACGCACACGCGCCCGGCGTGAGTTGTAAGCCACCGGGTCCGAGACGCGAACCGCAGTCGACTACGTGGGAGTCCAGCGACATAGCCATTACGCTAACTGCTGGTTCCCTCCTCTTGGGATTTTTGAGCACACACCCACGACCACCTGGCATGAGTATTAAGCCACTGGGTCCAGGATTCAAACCGCGGTAGACTGTGGGAATCCAACAGACTGTGGGAATCCAACAACGTAACCATTATGTCACCTGCTGGTCCTGCCACTGGTGTTTTTGAAATATGGGATTAATTTATGCCACTTAATGACATTTTTAACGTTTTGCCAGAGAGCACATGCACTCACCAGAGAGAGAGAGAGTGAAAGAGAAAATGAGAAATCACCCTCCAGGGAGGATGGCCACACCACAATCCCTTTTGTTCCACTCCTCCTGGGAATTTGGGCACACATGCACATGCGTCTGGCATGATTTTTCAAGACACTGATTCTAAGACTCAAACTGTGGTCATCAATGTGGGAGTCCAGTATTTTAACCACTGTGCCACCAATTGACCACTATAATTCTTCTTTTTAGTTAATTATTATTATTTTGCATTAGGCCATGTACACTCTCCAGAGACAGACAGAGAGAGAGGGAAAATGAAAGAGCACCCTCCCAGGGGGAATAGCCATGTCACAATCCTTTCTCCTTCATTCTCCTCTTGGGATTTTGGACACGCATGCACACACACCCATGAGTCTAGGACTCAATCATGCAGTCAGGCATGTGGGATCCAGCCACCTTAACCACCTGACCTAGGTCATAATTCTTGATAGTGATAATAAACAAGTATATTACTGGTTAATATTTTTACTGTACTATATTTTTTATTGTTATTTTAGGGTATACTCCTTCTACTTACAGGAAAAAAATATTACTGTAAAAGTGTGTTGTTACCCAGGCAGCACCCTCATACATCTTGTGCTTACCAAGTCTCTTTGTTGCATTATTTTCTCTTGTTATTGATTTCATCTCATGTTCTTCTGTTCATCTTGGCCTTTCTAGTACAACAAAATATGATCTTAATCTGTGTAGGCCTAGGCTAATGTGCGTTTTTGTGTTTGTGTCTTAGTTTTTAACAAAAAGTTTAAAAGGTTAAAAAAAAAGTAAGAATATGGGACTAGCAGTTAGCGTAATGGCTATGTCGCTGGACTCCCACGTAGTCGACCGCGGTTCGAGTCCCGGACCCGGCGGCTTAAACTCACGCCGGGCGCGTGTGCGTGCGTGCCCACGATCCCGAGAGGAGAATGGAGGAGAAGGGATTGCGGCGTGGCCATCCCCCCTGGGGGGTGATTTCCTGCTTTCTATCTCTCTGTCTCTCTCTGTCTGTCTGGCGAGCGCACGCGCCCTATAGCAAAAACCTCTCCAAAAAAAAAAAAGTAAGAATAGAAAAAAGCTTATAGAATAAGAATATAAACAAAGAAACTATTTTTGTATAGCTATACAATATGTTTGTATTTTAAACTAAGTGTTGGGACCAGCAGTTAGCGTAATGGCTATGTTGCTGGACTCCTACGTAGTCGACCGCGGTTCAAGTCCCGGACCCGGTGGCTTAAACTCACGCCGGGTGCGTGTGTGTGCATGCCCAAGATCCCGAGAGAAGAATGGAGGAAAAGGGATTGCGGCATGGCCATCCCCCCTGGTGGGTAACTTCTCACTTTCTGTCTCTCTCTGTCTGTCTGTCTGACGTGCGCACACGCCCTATAGCAAAAACCTCTCAAAAAAAAAAAAAAAAAACCTAAGTGTTATAATAAAAGTCAGTAATTTTAAACAGTTTTAAAGTATATAAAGCAAAAGGTTACAGTAAGCTAAGGTTAATTTAAAACAATCTTTAAAAAATTTTACCAGTGAGTATTTGCACTAACCAAAGAGAGACAAAGACAGAGAGAGGAAGTGAGAAATCATGCCCCATTGGGGAATGGTCATGCTGTAATCCTTCTCCTCCATCTCTCCATCCTGTTGGGATTTTGGGCATGTATGCACACATGCCTGGCATATTCTTCAACCCACTGTGTCCAGGACTTGAATCACCCAGTCAGCCTTGTGGGATCCAGCCACCCTAACCACCAAGCTATGGTAGCCCCCCAAAAATTTAAACATAAATTTAGCATAGCCTCTGCGCACAGTGTTTGTAAAGTCTACAGTAGCGTACAGTCATATCCTAGGCCTTCACATTCACTCCCCACTCATTCACTGACTCATTCAGACAGCTTTTTTTAAAAATGAATTATTTAATTTATCTTAACTTATTATTATTATTTAATTTGACCAGAGAGAGACATAAAGAGAGAGTGTGTGTGTGTGTGAATGAAAGCTGCCAGGTCCAGGACTTGAACCACAGTCAGCCATGTGGGAGTTCAGTGCCTCAACCATCACACCACCAGCCTGCCTCAAGACAACTTCTAGTCCTATACTGCATTTTAAATATTTTATACTGTATTTTACTGTATACTGTTCTATATTTAGATACACAATAGTTAGCAGTGTGTTACAGGTGCCTACAGTATCCGGCACAGTTACATGCTGTACTGGTTGTAGCCTATGTACGTAGTAGGCTGTGCCATCTAGGTTTGTGTAGGCACAGCCTATTATGTTCACACAGTGACACAAATCACCTAACAATGCACTTCTCAAAATGTACCTCCCTGCTGTAAGTGATGCGTGACTGTATTTGGATTTTGAGTTTGAGGAAAGAGAAATTGGAAACAAGGAGATGAGCCAGGAGATCTTACAGTAGTCAAGGAATATATAATGGAAGTGGAAACAGAACAAATGATAACTTCGTGACTAATTACATGTCGGGGACAGGGAAAGAGAAGAATGGAAGATGGCTCCAAATCTTACGACATTAGAAAGGAATATGTAGGGTCGGCCTCATAGTATAGTGGTTAAGCACTGTGCATTGTGAGCTGGATCACACATAGCCTACTGAGGTTGGAATCCTGGCCTGATAGCTTGAAAAACACACGGTGTGTGTGTGTGTGAACCTAAAATCCTGCTGGGATAGAGGAAAAAGGATTGCAGTGTGACCACAACCAACAAAGGTTGTTTTCTCTCTCTGTCTAGTGAGTGCATGCTCCCTCTAGCAGTTTAAAAAGAGAGAGAGAGAGGTATCTTATGAGTGTTCAGGAATCTATATCAGGAAGACATTTGGAAACACGTAGTTGAGGAGGATGGTAGGACTAGCAGATACAGATTAAAGGTTGGTGGCATCACTACCTAACATCCAAGGCAGACATGTGAAAGAACCTGGGTTATTGCGTTCCCTTGACCTTCCACATCCATTTATCAACTATTGCTAACTTTATTGCCTAAATATATTTTAATTCTCTTCTCTTCTCTAGCACTGTTGATGTTTTCCTGGCTCAAGCCCTTTTCACCGTCCATCTGTGCTGTGACTCTCCTCTTCATTCTCATTTTGCTCTAACTTCTCTGTACAACAGGTGATGGTTTGAAAAATAAATTTGCCCATCTTTCAAACCGTGTGGTAACTCTGCTTCAGTTGTAAGATGCAGTTAAGCTCTTGACCTCTTACGCATCTTTAATCATGCAACTTCATCTGCTACTTCTCAAGCCCTTAATTCTCTGTGCTGACCAGTTTATAGTTCATTCACACGTACTTTTGTTCCTTTGTTCACAAGGAACGTGGAGCCAGAACACCCTCTTATTTTGCCTTGCCTCTGTAATCCACTCTTATTCGATCTTTCATTTGGCCATCATGTCCTCTGTGAGGTCTTCTCTTACATCAGTCTTTCAAAACAGGTTACTCGTTGGTGCTGTTAAATGTATCACACTTAATTTTCAGGCCTGGTTTCCCCACTGTAAACGTTTTTTAAAAAATTTTTATTTATTTTATTCATGATAGAGATTACATACCTGGGAGAGAGAAAGAGGGTCAGAGAGACAGAAGCACCCCAACAAAGTCTCATTAAGCTGCAGTGCCCTTTCCCCTGCCTCCAGCTCACCAGGATTTGGGGCATGCACACATGTGTCTAATGTGTTTCTGGTCCACCAGGCCAGAGATCCATACCCCTGGTAGACCATGTTGCCTCTAGCACCGCAGTTCAGTGCACCGTCAAGTTGGGTCATACGCTGTAGACTTCTTGAAGGCAGGTGTTATGTTTAACTCTTCTTTTTGTTCTTAGTATTTGGTAAATAATATGTGCTCAATAAATGTTTAGCGATAACTGGGGTTTTTAGAAACAGTCTAAAATGCTTTTATTATTTTATTTCTTATTTGTGATACAGTGGTATACACAAGCATAAGAGTGAGAGCAACAGTTGAGTATCCTCCTCAGGGTCTGGTCACATTGTAACCCCCCTTCCTTCAGCCCTCCAGCTCCTCAAATCTTGGACACTCATGTGTGTGCTTGGCATGTTTCAGGCTGACCGGGATTATTTGAACCGTGGTCATCATGTGGGATCTGGCTTCTCTAGAACAGTGCTTTAGCACTGTACAAAAAGATGAGTTAAACCCTGCACCGTGGTAAAGCACTGTTCAAGAGAAGCCAGATCCCACATGACGAATGTCCCACTGTCCTAAAGTACTTTAGATGGTTTATGTTATGCTTTGAATGTTCTCCCCTCCAAAACTCATGTTGCCATTTAGTTACCACTGCAACAGGATTAGGAGATGAGACCCTTAGGAGATGATTAAGCAGGGCCAGCTGGTGGCTTAGTGGTTGGGGCACCTGGATTCCACGTGGCCAACTTCACAATTTGAGTTCTGGTCCTGGCAGTTTGAAAAGCACGCTGGGAGTGTGTGTGTGTGCACGTGTTATGTCCAACATCTCAAAGGGAGGATGGTGGAGAAGGAATTGTGGCATGGCCTTGCCCACTAGGCGGTGCTTTCTCACTTTCTGTCTCTCTCTCTCTCTCTCTCTCTCTCTCTCTCTCTCTGTCTCTCTGATGAGTGTACATACTCTATAGCAAAAAATTTTAAAAAAGGAAAAAAGGTGATTAGGCCGCTTACATGGTGGGATTGGTGCCATTATAAAAGGGCAGGTTTGGCTGCTGCTTCTTATTTATTTATTTGGTGAGATTTTTTTCCCTGTGTTGTGCGTGTGCTTGCCAGAGACACATAGAGAGACAGAAAACAAGAAATCACTCCCGAAGGGGTTGGCCACGCCACCCTTCTCCATTGTCCTCTAGGGATCTTGGGCACACACACACATGTACTTGGCATAAGTTTTAAACCACCGGGTCCGGGACTTGAGCCATGGTCAACTACGTGGGAGTCCAGCAACGTAACTATTATTGCCATCTGCTGATCCCAAGGTTTGGCCTCTTCTTCTTGTCTCTTGTTCTCTCTCCTTCCACCATGTGATGAAAAGGCCCTTGCCAGATGCTGGGTACGTTGATTTTGGTCTGCCCTGCCTCCAGAGCACAGCCAATAAGTTTCTGTTCATTACAAATTACTCAGTCTGCGGTATTTTGTTATAGCTGCCCATAATGGACTAAATCAGATAATACTGTAGTTGGCAAGGACATGAAATGGAAAATAGCTGGACCTTGACATCATCGAGGCTTTGTTCCAATCTATCCTTCCTCTGGACTTTACTGTTAGATGAGCCAATAGCCATCCCCCTTAATGTTTAAGCCAGTCTGAGTCAGATTTTGTTACTATTAATATATGAGGGGAGGGCAGGTGGCGCAGTAGTTAAGGCAGCTGGACTCTCACATGGCTAACCATGGTTCGAGTCCTGGACCTGGCAACTTGCTTTCTCACTTTCCTTCTTTCTCTGCCTGTCTTTCTCTGGTCAACTCTAAAAAAATAAAATAAAAATAATGACAAAGAATAAAATTAGATTAAAATAATTCTTAAAAACATATTATATTTGTAATTGATACAAGTGGCTTAATAAAATAAAAACCACTATATTTTCACATTGAAAATTTTTCAGACACACACACACACACACACACACACACACCTTTGTTCCATTTGATAAATACACATGAGCATCTCTTAGGAACACGTCAGATTGCCTAGTGATGGTTGTGTGGTTACTAGCAGCAATGCTTTCTTATTCCCTTAGGGAGGAGTGGGGTATAGGAAGAGAGTGTGTGGGAGGAAGGAACAAATCAGTGTTTGCACGGTTTGAGTCTTGTCAGTTTTAGGGACCAACATATTTTTGCATAACTCTAAAAGTTACTTATGGAAACAATTTATTGATGAAAATATTGACCAAAGTAAGATTCATCCATGTGCTCAATGTGTTAAAGGTTCTGAAAGCTTTAGTGGTCTGAAGCATTTATTTTGTTTAAGGTAAAATAGGATTATTGAACAAGTAGATACTGAACTCTTCCTATATACTGAAGATGCAGTTTTTGCCTTTGGAGATTTCATTGTCTAGTAGGGAGAAAGACACATAAAAATAATAATGATGCAGCGACAGAAGTGCTGTCATAGAGGTATGTACCAAGTGTGATGGCTTTGGAGGAAGGAGCCATTAACTTTGTCTTGGGGGAGTGTGAATGCACTGGCCACTTTCCCAGCTTTCGCTGCAATGGATATCTTTCTAACACACACCTCTCAGAGTGTACGGATGTGATCGCCAAGTATGTATGGCAACAGAAGTCTTCTGAGGATACACACCTTGCTGATGATATTACTAGAGATATGAAGTGTTGTTTAGTATTTAGAGAGTAAAACTATGTAGTTACCACAGAGACAAAAGATTATGTGTATGACAGTTTCTATTATAATGTAGATTTTTGTTCTTCCATCACTTTATATGTACATGAAATCAGTGGGTTTTGCCCTAAGTGTATCTGTACATTAGTGAAGGAATTTGAATGAGTTTACCCCTTGAGTCCATCATTTTAATAATAGGTTAGAGCATGATTAATTCTGTTTGTTGTTGGGGTAAAGGGGCTGAAATGCCACATTCTTGACAGCCAAGCCTGCATTTCAGACTTGGTAATTAACATTAGTCAGAACAAAGAGTACCAGTTTCTAATCTGCATTGTCTATTGTCATGTCTCATTTTTTGCTATTATTGATTGTTTACTTTTTTGCTTCAATTTCGGTTAAGACATTTTTTAATTGGTTATTTTCATTAGTCAATAGCCATGTTAACTTTGTGTTCTGTGTTTCAAAATAAATCTTAAAAAGGTGTATTTTAAAGGAAAATCAACATAAGTAGGAGAAAAAAATTAGGAAGATTAATAAGGAAAGACATTTTGAAAAAATATTAGTGAAATTACCCAGTTTTCAAATAAATGTTAGAAAAGTTAGGTTTGAAAGCAGTATTTTTTATTTATTTATTTTAAGAGAGATTTTTGCTACGGGACACATTCACTTGCTAGAAAGACAGAAAGAGACAGAGAAAGACAGAAAGCGAGAAATGACCCCGAAACAGAGACAGTGAGAGGGAAAGTGAGAAATCCCTACCCAGGGGATGGCCATGCTGCAATCCCTTCTCCATTCTCCCCCTGGGATCTTGGGTGCTCATTCACATGTGCTGGGCATGATTTTCAAGCCACTGGGTTGGAGACTGAAACCATGTAGGCCATGTGGGAGCCCAGCAAAGTATGCCATCTGCTAGCCTGTTTTTTTAATTTATTTTTTTACTTGCTAGAGTGTACGTGTGCTCGCCATAGAGAGACAAAGAGAGATAGAGAGAAAACACTCCTGGGAATCCTTTCTCTTCTATTTCTCCCTCCTTTCAGGATTTTTGTATTATTATTTAATTTTATTTATTATTACTTTTTATTTTTTAATTTGTTATAGGCTATATGCACTCACCAGAGAGAGAGAGAGAGAGAGAGAGAGAGAGAGAGAGAGAGAGAGAGAGAGAGGGGAGGGAAAGTGAGATAGCATGTCATCAGGTCCGGGACTCAAACCATGGTCAGCCATGTGGGAATCCATGTAGGAGTCCAGCACCTTGACCACCATGCCACCTACTGGCCCTCATTTCAGGATTTTGGTATGTATACAGACACACACACATACATACCTAGCACATTTATCAAGCCATTGGGTCTAGGACTCAAACCATACAGTTGACCATGTGGGGTCCAGCTCCCTTCACTTCCAGAACATGGTCTGGCCCAAGAACCAATTCATTTTATGTTGCCTCTACAGTTTATGGGTTATCTTTTAAACGTGTTTCCTAAAAAACAAGTATATTACATATTTCTTAGCCTCACTAATTAAATTGTGATTTCTTTTTATTCTTTATAGGCTTCTAAGGGAAGAATTCCATACAGATGTTACATTCTCTATAGGGTGTACTTTATTCAAAGCGCACAGAGCAGTCCTCTTAGCAAGAGTTCCTGACTTCTGTTTTCATACTATTGGACAGACTTCAAACGATTTATCAAACCATGAGCCTGTTGCTGTGGAAAATGTTGACACTTCAGACTTTAGAACATTTTTACAGTAAGTGCTTTCTTTATCTTTTTTCCTCGCATATTTAAGTCTAATATGTAATTTTTTATTTTTAAACATGGGTATCTGGTTTTATTTCATGTTTTCCTATGTTTTATAACCATATAACAATAAATTCCAAATTGCTTTAGTAATTAATATTAGCACAAGCTGATTATTAATATTAGAAGCTTAGTGTTGATAAAGGCTAAGCACTCATTTAAGAATGATCCTTAGAGGTCCAGCAAGTGGTATGGTAGTTGGGACACTGGATTCCCACATGGTCAATAGCAATTTGGGGCCCAGACCTGGCGACTTGCTTTTTCTCTCTCTGTTTCTCCCTCTCTTTTTAACTTCCAGGGGGCATGAGCACTTGCCAGAGAAAGAGAGAGGAAGAGAAAGAGAATTAAAAAAAAAAAAACAACAAAAAACCAAATGAGGCATGGTCACACCACAATTCCTTCTCTTCCATTTCTTCATCCTGTTGGGATTTTCTCATCCATTTCTGCATCCTGTTGCCATTTGGCACACTTTTCCAAACTGCCAAGGCCTGGATTCAAACTGTGGTCAGCCATGGGAGATCCATTTCCCTTAACCAGTGTGCTATGGAGCCAGCCCAGGTCTCTTTATTTTTAAGAATATTGATCCCATTCATGAGGGTAGAGCCCTTATCATCTGATCATCACCCAAATCCCTCTCTTCTTAATACCATCATATTGGGGATTATTTCAATAAAAGAATTTTTGAGGAAACACAAACATTCAGACCATAGCAACTTATGTGCAGTTTTAATTTTTGAGAATGGAACATTAATTGAACTTGAACATTTTAGTCATTTGAGGGGATTCTTGTGTTTGGTGAACTTAGAAATTGTCATCAGTTAATAATGGAAGACTCTAGCTTAAATTAATCCTGTTTTGTAATTCTCCCCCCCCCCCCAAAAGATGGAGACAGAAAGACAGAAAGTGAGAAATCACTGCCCGGGGGGATGGCCACACCATAATCCCTTCTATGCCATTCTCCTCTCAGGATCCTGGGCGCGTGCACGCGCACACACACACACACACACACACACACACCTGGCATGAGTTTAAGCCACTGGGTCTGGAATTCAAACCATGGTCGACTATGTTAGAGTCTAGTGATGTAACCATTACACCATCTACTGGTTCTATGTTTTGTAATTCTTTTTATTGTCACATAATATTTTATTGTGTGTGTGTGTGTGTGTGTGTGTACATATAAATATATATGTATATATATATATTTCTTTAGAGAAATTTTTGCTATAGGGTGCATGCACTCACCATAGAGACAGAGACAGAGAGTAAGTGAGAAATCATCCCCCCTCCCAGGAGTGGGGGATCGCCACACTGCAATCCCTTTTCCTCCGTTTTCCTCTTGGGATTTTGGGCATGCATGCATGAGTCACAAGCCCCTAGGTCTGGGATTCGAAATGCAGTCAGCCCTGTGTGAGTCCAAAGATGTAACCATTACACCATCTGCTGGTCCCAATATTTTACTATATATCTCTACCCCACTTTGTTTATCTGGTTCATCAGTTGTTAGCCATTTAATTTGTTTCTGCTTTTTTGGATGTTATGAATAATGCTGCTGTGAACATTCATGCACAGGGTTGTATGTAAACCTGTTTTTGTTTCTCTTGGGTATATATCTAGGAGTAGAATTGCAGGGTCGTATTATTGATAACTCTGTGTTTAACCTTTTGAGAAACAGCAGACTTTTTCAAAATGGCTGTACAATTTTATATTCCTACTCACAATGTTTGAATGTTTCAGTTTCTCCTCATCCTCAGGACACTTGCTAATATCTTTTCTCTTTTATTTTATCTATCCAAGTAGTTGCAAATTGGTATATCTCATTGTGGTTTTCATTTGTATCCTTGGTGGCCAATGATGTGGAACATATTTTCATATGTTTATTCATCATTTTTATATCTTCTTTAGAGAACTATATATTCACATCCTTTGCCTATTTTTAATTGGATTATTTGTATTTATTTTATTGCATTTTAAGAGTTTTGTATATATTCTAGAGTGCCAGACTCTCATATTCAGAAACATGATTTACAAAACTTTTGTCCCATTCTGTGGTTTGTCTTTTCACGTTCTTAATGGTATCCACCACAAAAGTTATAAATTTTGATGCAACCCAGTTTATTTTTAATTTTTATTTTAAATTATTTTTATTTTTACTTTTATTTTTATTTTTTTAGAGGTTTTTGCTATAGGGCGCGTGCGCTCGCCAGACAGTGAGACAGAGAGACAGAAAGCGAGAAATCACCCTCCAGGGGGGATGGCCACGCTACAGTCCCTTCTCCTCCATTCTCCTCTCGGGATCTTGGGCACGGACGCACACGTGCCCAGTGTGAGTTTTAAGCCACCGGGTCCGGGACACAAACCACGGACGACTACATGGGAGTCCAGCAACATAGCCATTACGCTAACTGCTGGTCCCTATTTTTAAATGATATTTTAACTTGCCAGTGGGCATGTACACTTGCCAGAGAGAAAGAAAGAGAGGGAAAGCAATAAAGCACCTCTCCATGGGCATGGTCATGCCACAATCCCTTCTCTATCCCTCCCTCCTTTTGGGATTTTGGGCATGCACACACACACACACACACACACATGCCCAGTGTGTTTTTCAAGCTAGTTGGCCATATGAGATCCAGCTGCCTTAACCACCAGTCCACAGATTGGCCCTATGTTTAAATTTTGTTTGTAATTAATTTTTAAAAATTTGTTTATTTTTGGGGGGAGGGGCACTGAATAGGGTCCCCACACTGTGACTGACCCACCCCCTAGTCACACACCCAGTATGCTCATTTTCAGGGAAGTCCTGGAATACAAACCCGTTCTCATGTGTGTCCAGGTGTGCTACCATTGCACTACCACCTGACCCTAGCCCAGTTTATCTCATTTTTCTTTTGTTGCTTTTGCTTTTGGTGTTAAAGCAAAGAAACCATTGCTTCATCCAGAGTCATGAAGATTTACTCCTATTGGGTTGTCGGAAAAGTCATGTTGCATTTTTGCATAGAAAGAAAAATGTGTCATGACTTTTCTGATGATCCAATATATTCTAAGAACTTCATACTTTTAGCTGTTACATTTAGTTTTATGATCCATTTTGAGTTCTTTTTTTTGTGTATGTTACAAGAAAAGGATCCAGTTTCATTCTTTAGTTACATGGCTATCTGTCCCAGCCCCAGTTTTTTAAAAGACTATTTCTTCTTCATTAAATCATCTGGACACTCTTGTTGAAAATTAGTTGGCCATCGTTATGGACTGCATTTTCTCCCCCTAACTTCATAAATGAAAGCTTTAACCCTCAGTGTGATGTTAGTTGGAGATGGGGGCTTTGGAAGGTAATTAGGTTTAAAGGCGTTCATAAGGATTAGTGCCTTTATAAGAAGAGACTCCAGAGAGCTTGTACTCTGTCTTTCTCACTCCCTCTCCGCCATGTGAGGATACAAGTAAGATGCTAATGTCTGAAAGCTAAGAAGGAGGCCCTCACTAGAACCCAGTCAGTGCTGATACCCTGATCTTAAGACTTTTAACCTCCAAACTGTGAGGAATAAATTTTTGTTTTTTAAGCCTATGGTATTTTGTTATAGCAGCCCATGCTGACTGATAGAGTCATTAATGTGAGGGTTTATTTTTGGTGTCTTGATTCCATTATATTGGTCTCTATGTCTGTCCTTATGTTAGTACTAATTATCAACTTTGACATTTAGAGAAATCAAAGCATTTTTATGTCCTGGGTCTTAGGTGTATTTTAGATGCCAGTGTTTTAGTTATTTGCTGACATACTTTTTTCCTATAATCAAAATCACCTTGACTAATTTAGTGTAGAAAATTGTCTCTGGATAATTAAATTTTAAGTATATCATGTGATTTGGCTTATTGTTCTTTGTTTCATGCTCTAACAATTGCTTGAATGATCTGTTTTTCTTTATTATTTCAGAATTTCTTATATGGCAGCTACTATAACATAAGTAGAAATTGCCTAACCTTGGGTACCCCTGATTGTTAGACTAGTATGATAAACTGTAATTTAAACAGATATTTTAAGTACAATTCAGAAAATCGTTGTCATTTTCCAGTATAGGTCACAGGATTATCTTTTATCCCAAATGTCAATTTAAAAATGTGTACTTTTTCCCTAGTAGTTGATCTAGTAGATTCACTTTAAGATCAGGCTTTATAGTTAAGACATGTTTACCACTTCTAAATGTATGAACTTGTACTTATCACCTACTGTTAGTTTCCTCACCTAAAAAATGGGTATAATATTGATACCTATCATATAGTGGTGTGAGGGTTAAATGAGATGGTTATAAAGCATTTACTTAGCACAGTGGCTGACATATAGAAAGCACTGAATAAATTTTAGTAAATATAATTGATAGTCATAAGTACTATTATATTGCTGTTGAGTACATATTTAAAAGAAAATCCTTGGGTAGGTCAAATTTTTTTACATTAGAAAAAAAAGAAATTATATCGGTGTTAACCTTATTCATTATCATTGAAAGTGAAGAGAAAAAATTGAATGGAAGACAGTGTGGAGAATGGAGGAAGCCTTGGACTTGGCACTAAGACCAGGATCTACCTTCTTCTGGCTTTGTATTATCTTCTTTTAGGATTTCTTTTAGCCTCCGTTTTCTCATTTAGAATAAGGAAGTTGAAGTAGCTGGCTTTGCTTCCTAGCACTTCACAGTGCTCTATTTTAAGCACTTAATCACATTCTGTTTTGTATTAGGTAAGTCATGTATGTGTCTGTGCTTATTATATAAGCTCCTTGAGATTAGATTGTGTCTCATTGATGTGTACATACTCGATGGTATCTATTGAGGGGTCTTGCGCATAGAAAGCGCTTGTGATGTAACCCCTCCTTTTTTTTTTTTTAGCAGATTGCGTTCAATCTGTCCATTTTACAGTGAACCATAAAGAACAGATTATAATGAAAAATATTGAGATTGAAATTTCCTTTTGTAAAAATTCTTTTTTTTAAAGAATTATTTTATTTAACTTTATTTGTCTACTTATCTTAATTTGATCATAGAGGGACAGAGTGAGAGGGCACAAGAGCGACAGCAAGAGAGAGAGAAAGTGAGAAAGCAAGCCGCCAGGTCCAGTACTTGAGCCACAGTCAGACACGTGGGAGTCCAGTGCCCTCAATCACCACACCACCTGCAGCCCTTCTTTTTGTAAAAATTCTAATAAAATATATTTTTGAAGTTTTGTTGTATGAAATTTAGTCCTTATAAGTCTCCTCAATTCACATCCTGCCTCTTTAAGTAACTAGTAAAGATTCTGAGATCTTCTTTTATGTGGTGCTTATTGTAGAGTCCTTTGGTGTGTACTTGAGTGTCTTTGAAAAGTTGTTTTATATGCAGTGATTTCAGATAGGGCCCAAATGATTGTCAGTGGAAAGTAGGGCTTGCTTTATGACCACATGATTGAAATTCAACTCAGGATTATAAATATCTTTGATTTTCCAAGAAGACTTATCCTGTTATTGTGAAAGCATATGTGCATGGAAGAGGGAAAGAAAAGAGGGAGGACCTTTGAATTTTCAGTTTAACATCAGTATCTGGAAGATACTAGGACAGAGTGTCAATCAGATGAACATGTAAAACAGGCACAGCACTAAGTATTTCGTTTCCCCTGCAAACTTTTTCTGGTGCTGGCTATTTTCTCTTTCACATCCCTTATACAACTATGGCTGGAAATGGGTGGGATAGGTTTCTTTGTTGTTGTATTAATTATATTTTCTTATTTTCTATTTCTTGATGCTCTGGTATTTTGGGTCCCATTGACTGGGGAGAGACCACCCCTGTCAGAGTTAGCACACTCCAAAAGATCGTACATACCTTGCCTATAATCTCACCTTTAATATGCAGACCAACCAACCCTGAGTTCATGCACCTCCCCATACACCCACCTTCTCTGTCTGGTTCTAATACTTCCGCAGGCAGTATTCCTTTTTCCTGATTATCCCAAGCCAGGTATCAGACAGCTAAGGACCACTTCGATACTATCAAGTGCTAATCCCTCTCAAGACTAAGTTCTTACTTAGTCTTGCTCATTCCTTCCCTTGAAAAGCACAATGTAGGCTTTTGTCTGTGTTTTCCCCTAGTTTCTTCTGTCTCTGGACCAACCCTGTTCCTTCCACATGTTGCCAAGCATGGCATCATGTGCCCTCCTCTTTTGGGAATTGAAAGTAACAGATTATCTTTTCAGTGCCAATCATCTCCTGGTCTGTCAGCCTTACTATACCTGAATAACCCAAATCCCAGGTACATTTTAAACACTTGTGAATGTCATTGCTGCCTCTAAACCATTCTCCCTCCATTATTCCTAAACCCTCATCTGTGAATCTCATTTTTCCAGTCTATACCATGGAAAGTCATCTACAGACTCCGAGATCAGTTCTCCCCACTCTAAAGACATTTTTAGTTACTCACTATTGTCAATTTCTCTGTTAAGGTAGTTCTTGGTCATTGAAATTGCCACACAAACAATGTTCCCAATAAATTTTTCTCTCAATTCTTTTAATTGATGTCTTTTTTTTTTTTTTAAAGAACGAGATTTTTGCTGTAGGGCGTGTGTGCTTACTGGAGAAACCGAGGGAGACATAGAGATAGAAAGCGAGAAATCATCCCCCAGGGAGAATGACCATGCAACAATCCCTTCTCCATTCTCCTCCTGGGATCCTGGGCATGCATACACACACACCCGACAGGATTTTCAGTCAGCCATGTGGGAGTCCAGCAACACAACTGCTACACCATCAGCTGGTCCCATTATTGCTGTCTTTCAGTAATCTTGTTTTCTGTTCTACCTCAGTTACTCTCTGCCTTGTCAACTTCCACATCATACTCATCATTATTAATAACTACAGCACTCCGTAATCTTGATTCTAAGAATCTCACTTTTTTACCTCCTGTCTTTCTGGCTTACTTCCCTTAGACTCCAACCTAGTAATTCTTTAACTTCACCAGGACCTGCAGTTAATCTTACCACATTTTTATTGTCTCATTCTCTTATGTCCTCATTTCCCCACCCCCCACTTACTCAGTTTAAATTCCTTTTGCTGTCATTGTATCACTCCTTTTGTATATAACCTCAGCCATGTAGTCCCCTTGAGTTGGTTTTTGTTTTTGCATGTCAATATTGTAGATCTCATACAGTATTCACCACTTATCTGCAGGGGGTATATTTAAAGATCCCTGGATGCTTGAAGTCGTGGGTAGTACTGAACCCTATGTATATAGTCTAACTTACAGTGATTCAACTTTTAATTTTCTTTTTTAATTGCCAGAGGGTGAGTACACTCATCAGAGAGCCTAAAGTAGGACTAGGAAGAGGGAAAAAGCATCGTCTAATGGGGCATGGTCAAACTGCCATCCCTTGTCTTCCATTTTTCTAGCTTCTTGGCATTTGGGGCATACAAGCACACCCACCTAGTCCGATTTTCAAACTGAAGAGGCTGGGACTCAGACTGCTCTGTTGGCCATATGGGATCAAGCTCCCTTAACAACTAGGCCATGAGGTCAGCCCTCAACTTAGAATTTTTTGATGTGAAAGCAATAGACCTCTGTATAAACTACACTCTGAATACTCATACAACCATTTTGTTTTCCACTTTTAGTATACTATTCAAGAAATAATATGAGGTAATCAACACTTTATTATAAATTAGGCTTTGTGTTACTTGATTTTGCCCAGCTGTAGGCTAATATAAGTACTCTGAGCATGCTTAACATATGCTGTGCTAAGCTATGACATTTGGTAGATGAGGAGAATTAAACGCATTTTTGACTTAGGATATTTTCAACTTCCATTTTTTTTAAAGACTTTTTTTTCCTATAAGATGCATGCAATCGCCAGAGAGACATAGAGAGAGAGAGACAGAGACAGAAAATGAGAAATCATTCTCCCAGGCAGAATGGCCACACTGCAATCCCTTCTCTTCCATTCTCCTCTCAAGATTTTGGGCATGCACACAAACATGCCTGGCATGAGTTTCAGGCCACCAGATCTGGGACACAAAGCATGGTTGGCCATGTGGGAGTCCAGCAATGTAACCATTAAGCCATCTGCTGGGCCCCCCAACTTTCAGTGGGTTTATTGAGACTCCATCATAAGTCAAGGAGCATTTATACTGTTTTTTCCCTATACATACCTACCTGTGACAAAGTTTGATTTACAAATGAGACATAGTAAGAGATGAGTAATAACTAGCAGTAAGATAAAATACAACAATATATCATATAAAAATTAAGTGAATGTGGTACCTCTCTCGAAATATCTTAATGCATAGACAGATAGTCCTTGACTTACCATAGTTTAACCTAGGATTTTTTTGATTTTTGACTTTATGATGAGTTTATCAGGATGTAATTGTGTTGTAAATCAAGGGGCATCTGAACTTATTTTAGGACCACTGTTGACCATAGTTAACTAAAGCTGACAAGTGAAATAAGGGGGAACTGTTGAATCCAGCTCTTTACTACTCCACTCTTACATCCCGATAGCTAAATGTGACTGGGATAAAACGCAAAACCATGCTAATCAGTCTTGCTTTAAATGTATGACTATGAATCTCAAGTAGGCATTTAGTGCTGATTGTCAGTCATACTGCATATAATCAACTGTATTCCCCTTTAATTTCCCCACTTCTCATCTTCATTCTTACTTTCGATGACCTTGCTTTCCATTTGACTGAGAAACTCAGTGCAATTAAAAGAGAACTTTACAAACTTTTCCCACATCTATTCACCTACAGGCATCTGTACCCATATGCTTTATCTTCCCTCATGTTGCTATTGATAAACTATCAGTGCTTCTAAAATCATTCTTGTCTATCAGATCTCATCTTATTCATTTTCACCTATTCAGGAATGTTGCCCAGCAATTTTCACTTTTCTTCCTTTGGATCTCTACCTAAAACAACCAGATCATTTTTTGACCCCACATTTCCTCCAGATAGTACTTTAATGCTTTGCTCCATTTCACGTAAAAATGCTTCAAGAATTACCTATCACACTGTCCTCAATTCTTTCCTCTAGTCACTCTTTTTTTCTAATAGATATAATTCATATGTAATAAAGTTTACCTTCTTAATTTAAATTTTTGTTTTAATAAAATTACAGAACTTGCTTTTTGTAGTGGAGAACTTTACATTCTTTTGTTTGTTGGTTCTTCCCTTTGCCCCTCCCATCCACTCTCTACCACCCATTCTCTACCATTCACTCCCCTCCCTTACAGTCTCTAGTATCACACATTCTCTCTACTCTCATATCTTTAGATCTTTTCATTTCTGCCGTAGAGTGCAGACATTCAGTATATATTAGGTGGGGATATACAGTGTATATCTTTCTTTTTTGTATTTTATTATTTTTTTAATTAAATAATTTACATTTATTCACTGAGCATTGTCACAGCATACAAAATGTTATTTTCCATCCAGAAGATGCTGCATAATAGCTTAATCATACATGTTATCATCAATAATTTTCCATTTCTAGTTTCATATATATATATATATATATATATACACTTTTTTTTTCCTCCTTATTTCTCACTCTCTGCCATTTCCCATGCTCCTCCCACACTATCTCAGGTGTCCACAGTTGTTTTCCATTCCTTTTTCCCCCCACATTTTATTGACTCACAAAATTTCTTAAATAACTACTTTCGATAGCAAGCTCTGCTGATATATACATATCTATGAATATATGTCTGACTTAAGGCATGAATCTCTGAGTAGAATGAATATACTATAAGGTAGCTTAGCCGATGCTATGTAGTTTACTATGGTCATTAATTATGTATTTTTTACTATATTTTTCAATTTCAAGAAAAGCAGATTTAACTTTAATAAATCAAAGAAATGCTAAGGAAATATGCTTAAAACTTAAAGCCAGGAAACAGGTTGAGATTCTGTTCAAGTAGTAGGTATATGAACCTATCAGCAGCTCAAGACAAGATAAAAATCCTTAAAATTGGAAAACAAAGCCTAGAAAAAAATCAACCATGTTTTAGTCAAAAGTCATAAAATTCTATTTCACCAGTTCAGTCTCATGTACTTTATCTTTTGTTGTGATTCAATTTTCCCAATTAAATTCTGGGATATAATATTCAACTCCAGACTTGTCCTCATGATTAAGCTGGCCATTTTCTTAGTTTTTGAAGTCTTATTTCTGTGTGACTGTATTTAATTTTCCTGGTATAGCACTCCCTGCAGAATTTCTTGGAGATCTGGTCTGGTGTTGGTAAATTCTTTCAGATTTTGTTATCTGAGAATGTTTTTGTCTTTTCTTCCCGTATGAAGGATCTTTCAAAGTCTAGCTAACTTTGCTCAATATTAAGTCCCTTATATTCATCCACTTTGAATCCAACTATAGGGTCTCATTGTTTCTTGACTGAGTAGTATCCCATAATATATAAATGTTACGGTTTCTCAACCCAGTCATCAGTTTTTGGACACTTAAGTTGATTCCATGTCTTAGCAATTGTGAATAATGCTTCAATAAACATGGATGTGCAAATGTCTTTCTGATTAAGTATTTTTCTTTTTTTTTTTTTTTTTTTGGAGAGGTTTTTTTTTTTTTTGCTATAGGGCGCGTGCGCTCGCCAGACAGAGAGAGACATAGAGACAGAAAGCGAGAAATCACCCCCCAGGGGGGATGGTCACGCCGCAATCCCTTCTCCTCCATTCTCCTCTCGGGATCTTGGGCACGCACGCACACGCGCCCGGCGTGAGTTGTAAGCCACCGGGTCCGAGACGTGAACCACGGTCGACTACGTGGGAGTCCAGCGACATAGCCATTACGCTAACTGCTGGTTCCCATGATTAAGTATTTTTCTATCCTCTGGGTAAATACCAAGGAGTGGGATTGCTGGGTCAGTTCATTTTATTGTTCTATTTGAGGAACCTTCATATTGTTTTCCACAGAGGTTGTACTAATTTACATTCCCACCACAGCCTCACCAGCACTTGTCATTCTTTATTTATTTATTGATAGTAGCCATTCTTACTGGAGTTAAATGATATCTCATTTTGGTTTTAATTTGCATTTCCTTTCTGACAAGAGATGAAAGATTTAAGTGTAAAACTATAAAACTACTGGTAGAACACTTAGGGGAAACTCTTGAAGACATTGATTAGAGTAGGCGAAGTGTTTTTTTTTATTTGTTTTGTTTTGTTTTTTTAATAGAGGTTTTTGCTATAGGGTGTGTGCGCTCACCAGAAAGACAGAGAGACAGAAAGTGAGAAATCACCCCCCAGGGGGGATGGCCATGCTGCAATCCCTTCTCCTCCATCCTCCTCTCAGGATCTTGGACACACATGCACATGCGCCTGGTGTGAGTTTAAGCCACCGGGTCCCGGACTCGAACCGCTGTTGACTACACGGGAGTCCAGCAACATAGCCATTACACCAACTGCTGGTCCCAGAGTAGGCGAAGATTTCTTAAATAAGACCTTTAGTAATCCAAAAATTTCTTAAATAAGCCCAAGTAGTAATCCCAAAAGTAGACAAATGGATTACATCAAGTTAAAAACTTCTTCACAGCAAAAGAAACAACAGTTAACAGTGACAAGACAATCCTCAATGGGAGAAAATATTTGCAAAGTATTCAATATTTAGAATATATAGGGAATTCAAGCAGCTCACCCCTAAAAAAAATTAATAACAATTTAAAAATAGGCAAATGGGGGCTAGCAAGTGGCATAGTGGTTAAGGTGTTGGATTCCCACATCAACTGTGGTTCAAGTTCTGGACTCAACACTTGAATCACACCAGGTGTGTGTGCATGTGTGCCTAAAATCCCTAGAGGAGAATGGAGGAACAGGGATTGTGGTGTGGTCATCCCTTCTGGTGGGTGATTCCTCGCTTTCTGTCTCTTTGTCTCTCAAGCAAGTGCACATACCTTATAACAACAACAAAAAAAAACTCTTAAAAAAATGGGCAAATGAACTAAATAGACAACTTTCCAAGGAAGTTTTAGAAATGACCAAAAGGCATATGAAAAATTAGCTATTTTGAAGTGTATATTCTGTAATTTTAGTATATTCACAGTGTTGTACAAACATCATCACTAATTCCAGAACCTTTTTATCCCATAAAGAAATGCCATACCCATTAGCAGTCACTCCCTACTTTCCAATAGTTGATATGGCAAACAATAGTTGATATGGCAAATCCAAAAGATTTGCTTACAAGGTTGGCCATTGGCTGGAAACATGGTTTTAGCAGTGTTCTCAGAATCTCTAAATGTAAGGATGCTTCACTATGTCTAAACTGTTTATATAAATGATATTGTTATGATAAACACCTGCTTTCCTTTTGGGAGTCTGAAATGTGGGTACAGGCCAAGCAGGAGTGCCTATGTGAACAATAAAACTTTGGGCACTGAGTCTCTAATGAGCATCCCTGGCTGCTGATGTTTCAGAAGCACTGTCACAGATCATTGCTAGAGGAATTATACGTGTCCTGTGTAATTCCATGTAGAGAGTAAAGACCTTGAAAGCCTGAGCCTCGGTTTTTGTGGATTTTGCCTGACGTGCCTTTCTTTCTCCTTTGTCTTATTTCTCTGTAATAAACCATAGCCTTGAGTAAGACTATATATTGAGTACTGTGTGTCTTCATAGCAAATCATCAAACCTGAGGATGATCTTAGTGACCTTAGATTCTTTATACAGTGAAATATTCAGCCATAAAAACAATGAACTATCCATACATACCGCAATATGAATGAACCTTGAAAGCATCATGCCAAGTTAAAAAATCCAGACATAAAAGGCAATGTATTGTATAACTTCATTTACGTAAAATGACGAGAATAGACAATCCATATGAACAGAAAGTAGACTGTGCATTACCAGGAGCAAGTGAAAATCCAGTTTTTCCAGCACCATTTGCTGAAGAGGTTTTCCTTTTCCCACTGGATTGACTGGTACCCCTTGTCAAAAATCAGTTGACTGTATGTTTGGGAATTTATTTCTGGGGGCTCTATTCTTTTCCATTGGTCTTCATGTCTGTTTCTGTGCCAGTACCATGCTGTTTTGATTACCACAGCTTTGTAGTATATTTTTGGGTCAGGGAGTAAAAATTTTTAATTTCTATGGTTTCCATTTTACTTGTGTTTTCTTTTGTTACTTGTGCTTTTGATGTCTTATCTAAGAGGCAATCACTTAATCTTAGACTTTATGCCTTTGTTTACTTATGGAAGTTTTATACTTTTAACTCTTACACTTAGATCTTTGATCTATTCTGAGTTAATTTTTGTATAAATTGTGAGATTAAGGTCTAACTTTGTTTGGATATGAATATCCGGTTGTTTTAGCACATTTTTTCCCTTTATTCATGATAGAGCATGTGCACATGCATGTGAGAGAGAGGAGAGAAAGAAAGAGGAGACCCCTCCCCAGGATCCAGTCACACCATGATCCCTTTTTTCAGGTCCTCCAACCATTCAGATCTTGGCTATTTTGATGCATACCTGGTGCAATTCAGGCTAAGCAGGGTGGAGATCAAAATGTGGTTACCACCTGGGATCCAGGTTTTCTTGAGCAGCACACTACTGCTGTGCCATGGAACCAGCCCCTCAGCACTAGTTTTTAAAGAGACTTTTCTTTCGCCATTGTGTTGTCTAGACACCTATGTTAAAAATCACTTGCCCTGGGACCAGCAGATGGTGTAATGGTTACGTCACTAGACTCCCCCATGGCCAACCGCAGTTTGAGTTCTGGACCCTGTAGCTTGAAACTCACACTGAGTGCATGTGTCCCCAAAATCCCGAGAGGAGAATGGAGAAGGGATTGTAGAATGGCGATTGCCCTGGGGTGTGATTTCTCACTTTCTCTCTGGAGAGCACATGTGGCCTATAGAAAAAAAAAAAAAAAACCTTTGGGAAAAAAAAAAAGAAAATCACTTGCCAATGAATGTATGTTCTAGACTCAATTCTATTCCATTGATCTATATAACTATCTTTACGCTAGTACCACACAATCTTGATTAGTAGTTTTGCAGGAAACTTAGAGAACTGGGAATGTGAATCCTCCAACTTTGTTCATTTTCAAGATTGTTTTAGCTATTCTAGGTCTCTTGCATTTGTATTTGAATTTGAGAATTAGTTTGTCAATTTATGCAAATTAAAAAAAAGACAGCTGGAATTTTGATAGGAATTGTACTTAATCTGTTGATCAATTCAGAAGGTATTGACATTTTAATAATAGTAATAACTTACTATGTTATATTATTATAATATATATTATATTATTATATTACAATAATATATGTTATATTATAATAATTTATATAATTATAATATATTAATATATTATATCAATATAATTATTATATATGTTATAATAATATGTTATATTATTTAACATATCCAATTAAATGGATATGTTTTCATTTCATTGCTTTCAACATTGTTTTATAGTTTTCAGTGTACAAGTCTTACCCTTGTTTTGTTAAATATATTCCTAAATATTTTATTTTTTAATACTATTATAAATGAAGTTAGTTTCTAATTTCATTTTAGATTGTTCATTGTTATATAGAAATACAACTGACTTTGCATATTGATTTCACATATGCTATAACCTTGTTAAACTTGTTGAAGTATTGGTTTTTTTGTGCGGTTGAGAGGGTTTTCTGTATAAGAGGAGGCTTCTGAAAGTCCACGGATGATGTGTATTACAAGAAGACCTCTGGGGCCAGCCCCGTAGTTAAGGGAGTCAGAGCCCATGTGGCTCATCAGATTCAAGTCCCAGCCTTGGCAACTTACAGACATGCTGGGCACAAGTGTGTGTGCCCAAATCCTAATGGAATGAAGAGAGAGAGGAGAAGGGATTGCAGTATAACAATACCCTTGAGAATTGCTTTCTCCCTGTCTGTCTCTGGTAAGCTCACTCACCCTCTGGCCCAAAAGAATGAGGAAAAATGGAAGTGAAAACACTCCTAATGGGACATAGTCACACCACAATCCTTTTTCCGTCTCTCTTTCCCATCAGGATTTTGAGCATGTATGTACATATTCCCAGAATGTTTTTCAAGTCAACAGGGCTGAGACTTAGACCAGCTGGCCATGTAGGATCCAGCTCCCTTAACCACTAGGCCGTGGGACCATCCTGTATGTAGGGGTTTTAGGTTTTTTTGTTTGTTTGTTTGTTTGTTTTTTAATTAACTAAAGGGTGTGCATGCTCTCCAGATAGAGGGAGAGAAAGTGAGAAAGAACCTCCGGGGAGGGATGGCCATGCCACAATCCTTTCTCCATTCTCCTCTCAGGATTTTGGGCATGTCAACACATGCACTTGGTGTGTTTATCAAGTCTCTGGGTCCAGAACTCAGACTGTGCAGTTGACCATGTGGAATCCAGCCACCTTACCCACCACACTGCCAGCTGGCTCCAGGGTTTCAAATGTTTTTACACTAAAATAAACTCGTACTTTAGTTCCATTTTCGCACAAGCTTGCCTCATTACAAGTTTATCATTTTAAAATAGGGCTTTACATATTTCTTTCTGATCCTGGTGTCTTTTATTTCTTGTCCTGTACTAGAACTTCCAGCAAAATGTTGAATAGAAGTGTAAAAGCTGACCTCAGGAGCAAAGCTTTCAGTCTTTCACTGTTAAGTATGATATTAGCCAGTGGTTTTTCATAGATGTCCTTTATCAGTTTAGTAGCATTCTCTTCTGTTCCTAGTTTGTTGAGTTTTGTCATGACATGACATTCTCTTCTGTTCCTAATTTGTTGAGTTTTGTCATGAATTTAGTTGAATGATTTTTTGCATTGACTGAAATGATCATGTGGTTTTTGTCCTTTATGCTATTGATTTTCTTTAACTACTTTTGTATTTCCGAGATAAATTCCAGTTGGTCATGGTTTATCATTCTTTTCATATGTTGATGGATTCAGTTTGCTATGGTTTTGTTAAGAATTTTTTCATTTCTGTTACTAAAGAATATTTGTCTATGTTTTTTCTTTTGTGATCTTTATCTACTTTTGTATCAGTAATGCTAGTCTCATAAAGTAAGTTAGAAAATGTTCCCTTCCGTGGGACCAGCAGTTAGCATAATGGTTATGTCGCTGAACTCCCACATAGTTGACTGTGGTTCGAGTCCTGGACCCGGTGGCTTAAACTCACGCCAGGCGCATGTACGTGTGTGCTCAAGATCCCAGGAGGAGAATAGAGGAGAAGGGATTGCGGCGTGGCCATACCCCCTGGAGGGTGATTTCTTGCTTTCTATTTCTCTGTCTCTCCCTGTCTTTCTGGCGAGCGCACATGCCCTATAGCAATAAATAAAATAAATAAATAAATAAATAAAATAAAATAAAATAAAATAAAATAAAAGAAAGAAAAGAAAATGTTCCCTGCCCTTATACTTTCTGGAAAAGTTTATGGAGGATTGTCGTCGGTTATTCTTTTTTTTCTGTTTCGGAGAGGTATGACCACGCTGCAATCCCTTCTCTTCCATTCTCCTCTCGGGATCTTGGGCACACACACACACTCGCCCAGTGTGAGTTTAAGCCACCAGGTCTAGGACTTGAACCGCGGTCAACTACGTGAGAGTCCAGCGATATAGCCATTACGCTAAATGCTGGTCCTGCGGTTGGTTATTCTTTAAACATTTGGTAAAATTCACCATGAAGCCACATGGTCTTGGTTTTTGCTTTGTGGGAAATTTTTGATTACTAATTTAATCTCTTCGTTATAGGTCTGCTTAGATGTTCTGATTCTTCTCAAGTCAGGTTTGATAGTTTGTATCTTTTTTGAAATTGTTTCATCTAGGTCATCTAATTTTTTTGTATTATATATTACTTTTTAACACTGACAATTTTTATAAACTACTTTTCAAACTTTCTGCTGAAGATCTACCTTTATATAGTTGGCTAACTTAAAATTGTTTCATTATATGTCATACATATGTGTTATATATGAAAGCAGCACATTGGAAAAATTATCTTTTTTAATTAAAAAAATCACAGTCTCTTAATTAATATTTTATATTTTTTCTTTTAGGATTGTGTATTCATCAAACAGAAGTATAAAAAACTATGAAGATGAGATTCTTAGGAAAAAGTTACTAGAGAATGGAATACCACAAAAGAAACTTGACTTCAATTTTCAAAAATGTAAAAAGTCGTCTGATTGTGCTCTTCAGAAGCATGAAATTCAAGAGGATATCAGTGATAGAGATGACAGTTTAATTTCCAATGGTGAGGTGTTTTTTTTCCTAGATTTTTATAAAGTCATATAGCCATGAAAGTTATTCTGATATAGTTAGAGAGACACTTCAAAATTGTACTCTACTGATTTTTTTAAAAAAATAAATATGAGGAGTGCCGGCAGATGGCATGGCGGTTAAAGGCCCTGGATTCCCACATGGCCGACTGCAGTTCTCGGCCAGGACCAGGCAGTTTGCTTTCACACTTTCCCTTTCTCTCTGTCTCTGTCTCTGTCTGGTCAAAATTTAAAATAATAATAACAAATGGAATTAAATAAATGAATAATTCTTTTGAAAAAATTAAATAAATGTGAAGAAATGAAAATATTGTACCAGTTGGTTAACTCCCAGTTTTCCCATTAATTAGAGATAAGTTTGTTATTAATACATCCATACGTAATCCACAATTCTCATTTTAACCACACAAGCCTCTAACATGTCCTTGTCTTTATTTAGTCTATTAGGTTCAGGAAAGCCATGCTGCATTTCTGCATAGAAAAATAGGGAAAAATACATCATGACTTTCCCGACAACCTTTTATATCAATTAAGAAGCTTTAGCAGACTATAGAGTCAATTCTAACACAAAATATGCATTCCTTAAGAAACACCATGCAACACAAAAATTGCTGTTATAACAAAACTGTATTATGATACATTAAAAAAGATTATTTATTAGCAACCTAATAAAAACAGTAACCTAGATTTACACATGTTAAATGACTAAGAAATTTATAAATACTATAATACATTTAGCATTTTACCTTGTAAAAAACCTGGAGGTTGCTTTGGAAGTGGATGCCAGAAGGGTGTAGCTCTTGAGTTATTATGAATAGGGAGAAGAATGACATTAAGTACATATATTATAGATAGCTAGATATGGATAGGTTCTTACAGGAAACCTGAGCTCTCTGGATGAGAAAACAGACCATCTATTATTCACAGAGCATCTCAGTGCCAGTTCTCAGCCCCCAAGCCCCATGAGGCAATGCAGTGAGGGCCTGATGTTACTCTGCCTGTGCAGTGGGATTGCATCACAGGAAAGGAACATCAAAACTAGGAAACTCTTACGTTTTATGGACTTTTTGAAGATCTGCCCATTCTCCTCTTCCATCTCAGGAGAGATCTTTACTTTGGAAGGTAAGTAAATCTTCTCTGGGAAGGAAAGAAAAGACTAGTTTCACTAACTTGGAGTGTATAGACTGGCCTCTCTCTAGGGGAAATAAATCTCTAAATATTTTTGGAGTAATACATTATCTCTGTCATCCAAGGCATGTTTGTTATTTAGGCATCCTTTAACCAAGTTTGCCAGTACTCTGCTCAGAAAGGCCAGACCATGCAGAAACACAAAGATACTCATCCCAGCAGTTGCTTATCTGAAATCAGGTAAATTTGTAATGTCAGATATGGATAGGTGTGGCTTATAACATATGCAGTAAGCCAAAGTATCTGGTAGATTCCTAGGTATGCATGTGTATATGTGTTTTGTCTATTCATACATGGCTTAGTTCAGCTAAGTGCATTTCTGCAATGACTTAATGTTTCTTGTGTACAAAATTATACCTAACCAAATGCAAAATTCATGTTATCTTCAGATTATTCCCAATTTATCAACTGTGTTGTTTTAAATTCATGGTTTCAAAATGAGTGTTTTAGCAGAATTGATTATATACGAAAATATCTATTAACTAAAAGATCTAATTACTGGTATTTAGTGCAACAACTATAATAACAACCAAATTGAATCAAAACCAAATTGAATCAAGATTGGTTAGATTTCTTTTCTTTTTTTTGGAGAGTTTGTTTTGTTTTGTTTTGTTTTGTTTTGTTTTTGTTTTTGCTATAGGATGCATGCACTGGCCAGAAAGTGAGAGAGAGACAGAGAGACAGAAAGCAAAAAATCACTCCCGGGAGGTTGGCCACGTCACAATCCCTTCTCCATTCTCTTCTCAGGATCTTGGGCATGTACGCTACACACGCCCAGCATGAGTTTAAGCCACCAGGTCTGGGACTCAAACCGCGGTTGACTACATGGGAGTCCATCAACATAGCCATTACGCCAACTGCTGGTCCCCTAGATTTCTTTAATATTACATTCACTATATCCAATTATGAATGAATAAATAGGCATTCCAGACATTTAAATATATCCATTCATACTTTATCTTTTATCTTTTTTTTTAAGAGAGATTTTTGCTATAGAGCATGTGTGCTCACCAGAGAGACAGGGCGAGACAGAGAGACAGAAAGTGAGAAATCATTCTCCAGGAGGGATGGCCATGCCACAGTCTCTTCTGTTCCATTCTCCTCTTGGGATTTGGGGCACTTGCACATGTGCCCAGTGTGAGTTTAAGCCACCTGATCCAGGACTCGAACTGCAGTTGACTATGTGGGAGTATAGCAACATAACCATTATGCCATCTGCTGATCTCCTTTATCTTTTAATCTTTTTTTTTTTTTTTTTTTTGAGAGAGGGAGAGATTTTTGCTATAGGGTATGTGTGCTTGCTGAAGAGATGGAGAGAGACAGAAAGTGAGAAATTACCCCCCTATGTGGGGAGAGCCACACCACTGTCCCTTCTCCTACATTCTCCTCTCAGGATTTTGGGCACAACACAAATGTGCCTGGCATGAGTTTCAAGTCTTTGGGTCCAGAGCTCAACCTGTGGTTGACCAGATGGGAGTCTAGCAACATAACCATTATGCCATCTGCTGGTCCCTATCTTTTAATCTTTTATAACCCTAACAAGTAAGTGGTTATGGATTGATTTTTTTTTTTTAGTGATAAGGACCCTAAGACCCAGAGAATATAAGGGATTTCCCAAGGCCACACATAAAAAACAACTTACAGAATTGGTATTTGATGTCCATCTGTGCATCTGGCTTAGAGCTCTGCCGTGGACCCACAGCAGCCCTTTGTCCCAAAACAAGTTATGAATATAAATGGAAAGAGCTCATGTATCCCTTAACTGCCTGCCCTTTTACTGCCTTTTCCATCATGCCACTATTTATTCAGTAACCTCCCAGTTGCCAGCTTAACAGAAACTTTGTCCACATTTTATTAACCTCTTTGCAATCTTTCATTTTGTCAATGCTGCTCTCTGTGAAACCTCTTACCTTCTACAACACAGTGCTTTTCCTGATTTTCCTTCTTGGCCCCTCCACTATCTTCTTTACTGATATTTTATCTTACTGCATAAGTAAATGTATTTATCAATTATTTTGAGCTTTGTATCTAAACACTGACTAGACGTATCTGTTTATTAATAAATATTCCTGAAATATCTCAAATGTAACCCATCCCAACTGATCTAATTGTCTGCTTCTCCCAGCATGCTTGTTTTTTAAATGTTCTATCCACGTGAATGATAGCACCATCTTTCAACTGAATTACTTCCTTAGCCTTCATTCAATTAATGATCATGTCTGCTGACTTATCTCCTAAATATTCATAAGTATTTTTCTTATTTATCTTTCTGCTATTTATTTTAGGGCTTTGTTATTTTCCTTGAGATTTTTACAACCAAGGTAGTCTCCAGGACCATAGTTGTGCCAACCTCCATTTATGTTGTGCAGAAAAATGTTTATTTTTGTAAATTACAAGCATGATCATAGTTCTCTCCTTGTTAAAATTGTTCAGTGGTTGGACCAGCAGGTGGCGTAATGGTTAAGTTGCTGGTCTCCCACATAGTTGATCATGACTCACATCTTGGAGCTGGCAGCTTAAAACTCACACTGGGCATGTATGTGCGTGTGCCCAAAACCCCAAGAGGAGAATGGATGAGAAGGGATTGTGGCGTGGCCATCCCCTGTGGGGGAGTGATTTCTCACTTTCTGCCTCTCTGTCTCTCCAACAAGCACACACTCCGTGTAGCAAAAATCTCTCTCTTAAAAAAAATTGTTCAGTGGTATCCATAGCCTTAATTTAAATCTCAGATTTCTTCTATCAGGATTTTTTGAGTTTGTAAATTGGCTCCTATATATTATAGAATGTTGTTGTGTCCTCCTCCTAAAGCCTCCTCATACCTCTTAAGCTATAGTCATACTGAATCACGATATTTCTTCAAGAACTGATTTGCCACCTCTCTGCTTTTCCATTTGCTGTTTGTTCCTGGAATTCCATTCTAATCATTTCTCATATTTTAAAATTGAATATCTGCTTTGTGCTAGGTTTTTTGTTTGTTTGTTTTTCCCAACTAAATAAATTTCTTTGTGCTAGATTTTAAAGCTATAAGAGAAAACAACATAGTATTCCAGTCCTGTAGTCTAGTAGAAGATATAGTTAAGCAAGTCATGTAAAATGTGTTAGGAAGTGGGGCCAGCAGGTGGCCATGGTAGTTGAGGCCTTAGACTCCCACATGGCTGATGGAGGTTTGAGTCCTGGCCCTGGCAGCTTGAAAATCATGCCAGGCATATGTGCATGTGCCCAGGATCTGAGAGGAAAGGGACTATGGTGTGGCCATCTCCTTGGGGGGTAATTTCTCACTTTCTCTCTCTCCATCAAGTACACATGCACTATGCAAAAAAAAAAAAAAAAAAAAAAAGAGTGTTAGGAGGACACAAATAGTGCATATGTAACCTGGACTTAGGCTTCCAGAAAAAGCTACGTGGGGGGGAGGGGGGAGATTTCTGAGTTGAATCTAAAAGAAAAAGCAGAAGAAAAGTCAGGCAAAAACAGATTAAGGTAGGCATATTCTAGGCAAAAAAAAAAACAAAATTATATGTCTGGATACAGAGACACTCACCAGTGATGAAGTCCAAATCCTTATCAAGAAACAATGAGTGTAAGAGACTCAGCAGGCTATAGCTGTACCTGTTTACTCATCGCTCCTAGGGGACATCAGTGACTTCCTTGGGGGACATCAGTGACCTCCTTTGGATCCCACCTTTGACATTAGATCTGTTAAAGGACAAACTTTAAACAAAGTAAATTTAACTGAGTTTGTTTGAGCAAAGAATATGAACCAGGTACCACTGAGAGCCAAAAGAGTTTCAAAGAGCTCTGCTCTGCAGACAGTATTTATAGAGGGAATATAGAAGTGAAATACAGAAATAGTTTGATTGTTGTAGGTAGGCATTTACCTTATTTGACATAGTCTGATCAGTTGACTGTGATTGGCTGAGATCTGGCTCTCAGTTACCAATGAAATGCACTTCCAAGTTAGGTTTTGGTTTGTTGAGTACTAGGTTAAGTTGCGGTTGTTACATAGGAACACAAAGTATGGAGAGAGCCTTAGGCCCAATTTAATTTAACAGTTTCTATTTTTCTTTCATATAGACTATGATATACAACGGTATGTATCGTGTATGAGCTATGATATACTGTGTAGTATGTTTTTCTTTTTATGTATGCACATCTTGTATTTACTTCCTACTACCTAATGGTAAATATTTTGAAACGGAGAGGTTTTTTGTTTGTTTGTTTGTTTTGGAGAGTTTTTTGCTATAGGGTGCGTGCCCTTACCAGAGAGACAGAGGGAGACAGAGAGACAGAAAGCGAGAAATCATCCCCCCCCCCCCCCAGGGGGGATGGCCACACTGCAATCCCTTCTCCTCCATTCTCTCAGGATCTTGGGCGCACATGCACACACACCCAGTGTGAGTTTAAGCCACCAGGTCCAGGACTCGAACCGCGGTGGACTACATGGGAGTCCAGCGACATAGCCATTACGCTAACTGCTGGTCCCCAGAGGGAGTTTTTTATGCCCTTGTTTTCTATACTTCATCATACTTCAAAGTAAGTGCTCTAATAATACTTATTCTTAGTCCGTTACTGTGTGGCTAACAGAAATACCTGAGCCTGGATGTATTATAAAGAAATAGAAGCCTAATAATTTACAAGTCTGGTGGCTGGAAAATCCAAAAGCATCATGAAAAGTAGAAGGCAGAACTTTTAGCGGACAGTGTGATCTGTATCCATGGGACTTCTTTCTGCCTTTGTTCTAATTCCCTCTGCTCTTATATACCTGCCATACCATAGAGGCCCTGCACGATGGCATCGTCATGCCCAGAGGCCTAGCCCTGGGGTACCATTAAGGAATTAAGTTTTTACCTAATCTCTTTATGATATAATCAGTAAATAAAGTCCCAACATATACATGTCTAGGGGGTATCCATTTACCACCCACTAAAACCCAATTCCAAACTCTACAACAGCGGTGGATAAACAGTAGTCCAAACCACAAGAATACCTGTTGATCTCAGTCAGGTATTTACCACTTAATACATCGTGTTAGTCATGTTCATGAAGTTGGGGACAGGAAGGAATTAAGTAGTGGAAAAGGATATCACAATTGGAAAAACGTCTAGCTTTACCTTTCTAAATTCAGATACACATGACATGAGTTTGATTTTGGTTTATAAATTTATAGTAGCATTGTTTATATTTAAGTAGGTACCTATACTTAAAAGTAAGGAAACATACATATTTCAAAGCAGAGAGTATAGATGATTTAAGATTTTTGTTTTATTTTAAATTTACCACTTGCATATTCCAGCTAATTGAGATAATTATATGTAAAAACGTTTTGCTATGAGGCCAGCAGGTGGCATGGTGGTTAAAGACGCTGGATTCCACCTTTTGGCCGGAACCGCCATCTTCCAGTAATTAACCAAAATGAAGAACACAAAGGGAACGAGGAAAGGCACCCAATATATGTTCTCTAGGCCTTTTAGAAAACATGGAGTGGTTCCTCTGGCAACATATATGAGAATCAACAAGAGAGGTGATATTGTAGATATTAACGGAATGGGTACTGTTCAAAAAGGAATGCCCCACAAATGTTACCATGGCAAAACTGGAAGAGTCTACAATGTTACCCAGCATGCTGTTGGCATTGTTGTGAACAAACAAGTTAAGGGCAAGATTCTGCAAAGAGAATTAATGTGCGTATTGAGCATACTAAGCATTCGAAGAGCAGAGATAGCTTCCTAAAATGTGTGAAGGAAAATGACCAGAAAAAGAAAGAAGCCAAAGAGAAAGGAACCTGGGTTCAACTAAAGCGCCAGCCTGCTCCCCAGAGAAGCACACTTCGTGAGAACCAATGGAAAGGAGCCTGAGCTACTGGAACCTATTCCCTATGAATTCATGCATGATATGGACGTTAAAAATGAACTAATCTGTGGCCTATAAAAAAAAAAAAAAAAAAAAAGACACTGGATTCTCACACGGCCAACCGCGGTTTAAGTCCCAGACCTGGTAGCTTGCTTTCTCACATTCCCTCTCTCTCGCTCTCTCTCTCTCTCTTTCTGGTCAAACTGGAAAATAATAATAAATAAAGTTAAATAATCTTTTTATTTAAAAATATGTTTTACTATGCGAAAATAAAATTTGGGGGTATTATACCATTTAAACAGTTTTTTAGTGTTATTTTTCTTTTTTTACAGATTTTTATGACTTGGAACCTGCATCTGAATTAGGAGAAGATTTACTGAAGCTTTATGTGAAACGTTGTTGTCCAGATATTGATATTTATGTTGATGGAAAATGTTTTAAAGCTCACAGGTAAATAGACGTGTAATTGATCTGGTGTCTTGATGTAACAGTAGGATGTAGGCAGGTTGCTGTCTTTTTCTAACATAGTGATTTTCAAGCTCTGATTCACATATGCCTAAGGGGTTCCATGATGATTCTTCAGGGGAGAGGGTTGACCGCTGGCAGGGTTATCTGCCGGCAGGCTCACACATGCATGCATGAGCCCACCTAGACAAGCAGGTGCTTATGTTTCAGCCAGAGCAGACCTCCTCCTGTCTATGTTTCCCATTGAGCATGAACCTAAGATTTCATTTGAAGAAAGTCTTCTGTTGCCTAAAATAGGTTTGAAAGCCACTGTCGCAGAAAATATAGTTAAATGTGGGCATTCTTGAGAATGATTATTATTTTACAGGCAGTATTGAGAATGATTATTTCTACATGAATGACATGTATTTTTTCTGAATGCATTTTGGCTCAAAATCTGTGATTCAAAATAGACGATACTCATGAATAGCATTGATTAGGAGGTTTAATATTTCAGTGTACTTTTTAAAAACCATTGTTCTGCTTTAGAAATGGATTGCTTAAGCATTCCAGGCCTTTAGATTTCAAATTAAAGCCTGCTGCCTGTTTTGGTCAGGCTCTTTTGATTGCAAGTAACTAAAATCTGCTTAAAAGAAGAAAACATTTTCTAAGAAATAAAGATTATCTCTTGGAATCAAGGGAAAGAAGTACAGCTGGGCATTACTATGCATTAGAATTAAAACCAGAAAACTGAAGAGCCTAGATATTTCTTCCTTCTTCTCATTGTATTGCAAATAGAATATTGGTAAGCAGTTAACTCTGGTGCTCCTGAAAAGGAAGAACGGAATTGTTTGCAGGGACAGGAAGCAGTCTTCTAGCGCATAGCTCTTCCTGAAAGTAGTAGTGGGCTGAGATTACAGGAATCCACCACGCCAGTAATGATATTTGTGCTCTTAGAAATCAGGCTGGCTTTGCCAGTTAACTGACAGCAGTGCTTGCCAATCTCTGGGATTTACAATTCAGGATTTGAACCTTTCTCTCTAGAAACATATATTTTGTAAATGTGTGTGTGTGTATGTGTCTGTCATACATTTTCCCAGTTCTTATGTAATCTCCATTATGTATAGTAAAATATAGAATGTAATATAGATTGATAGATTGATCAAAATATTTTTTTATATTGGGGCCGGCAGGTGGCATGGTGGCTAAGGCACTGGACTTCTACCCCAGCTGTGGTTTGAGTACTGGATTTGGCAGCTTGCTATCTCACTCTCTCTCTCTCTCTCTCTGTCTCTCTCTGTGGAGTGTGCATGTGCCCTGTACCAAGTTAAAAATATATAATAATAATGATAAATAAAACTAGATAATTTTTAATGAAAAATTTTTCTCTGTATCATTGGTATTTATTTTCTAAATTGTGTGTGTGTGTATCTTTCTTTTTTCCTTTCTTCCTCCCTTTGTTTCTTCCTTTTGCTGACACAATTTTATTTTAAAAGTTCATTTAATTTTATTTAGAGTCTACATGGGTTTTCCTTGAGACCATATGGGTATCCCACCAAGTTCTACATCCAGAACCCTTCACACAGAGAAGGCAGGACCTGTGACTGTTCGCAGTCTGTCCTCAGCGTAGTCTGTGTTTGGCCTCCCTGTGTGCCACCGGACGGTAGAGTAGCAGTTCTGTTTGTGGAGCTAGATCTAGAATATTAAGTTTGTATTCCAGAACAGCTCTTCCTCCCATTTCTGGTTTATTTTGTTCACCTAGCAATTAAAAAAAAAAAAATTCATGCTAACTAAAAGGCAATTTCTTGAGGATATATTTCAGTATTTGACTTGTTTTCCTACTTTTTTGCCCTTATGTAAGTTACAGTAGCAAATTCTACATCACGTGATTACCTTCCTAGTCCTAGTCCTTGGGCATCTCTTGATCTAGGACATGCTAATTTTTTTTTTTTTTTTTTTTTTTTTTTTTTTATCTTGCCAGAGGATGCATGTACACACTGGAGAGAGAGAGAGAATGTGAAAGTGAGAAAGCCCTCCCTAATGGAGGATGGTCACACCGCAATCCCTTCTCCATTTTTCTTTCTTTTGGGGGTTTTGGGTGTTCATGCACACACACTGGGTCTGGGACTCAAACCACACTGTCAGTCATGTAGGATCCAGCCACCTTAATGACCAGCTGTGAGCTGGCCCCAGTACATACTAATCTTATTATGCATTATCAAGAAATACTATGCAGTATTCAAGGAACCCATCAGTAGCTTAGAAAACACATACGGGACCAGCAGTTGGTGAAATGGCTACGTCGCTGGACTCCCATGTCATCAACTGCGGTTCGAGTCCTGGACCCAGCAGCTTAAACTCATGCCGGGCACATGTGCATGTGTGCCCAAGATCCCAAGGGGAGAATGGAGGAGAAGGGATTGTGACATGGCCATTCCCCCTGGGGGTGATTTCTCGCTTTCTGTTTCTCTGTCTCTCTCTGTCTTTCTGGCAAGTGCCTGCGCCCTATAGGAAAAACCTCTCCAAAAAAAAAGAAAGAAAGAAAGAAAGAAAACACATATTTATGTAAAGCTCACATGTTCATCTAAAGCCCAATGACAGAACTTTCTAAATTGCTTCTTGTTCTAGATGATTATTGTCAGTACATACACTCTTCACTTAAGGGCCAAGTTCCATTCCTGCAACTAGGTCATTAAGCCAGCAAATTGGTCAATAAGAGGAGCTTTAAAACACCATAGAGTATGTATTTTTCGACAGATACCATGCTGCACTTTACTAGAATAATGTAGTTCTAGAAATTAGCAGAGGGCTTAGATGACAGGAATCCACCAGGAAGTGTACTCTAGATAAGCACTGGGAAGAGACAAGACACACCACAACACGGGAGTTTAATCTGATGTAGTCATTTTTATCCACTCCAAATACTACTGTGGGTACACAATAGAGAACAGATTTATGAACAAAATACGTAGCCTTGTGTGATTGTGAATTTCCTGTGTAGTAAATACTAATCGACTGTAGGAATGAGACAGAGACTGAGAAAAGGAATTCCCTGGGCTGGAGATCTGTTCATAAGTCTGAGCCTGGATAAAGGGGCAGGTGGTTAAGTGAGGAGTGGCTATATTTCTAGTGGTGTGGTTAAAAAAAAATGGTTGTAGCATGACTGCTTTAATTTTTAAATTGTATATATTCATCTATTGAATGGAAGTACTTACAAAGGTCCAAGATTTATGGTCAGAATACTTTCAGTTTAAAGGGATCAGCAGTTAGCGTAATGGCTATGTCGCTGGACTCTCATGTGGTTGATCGCGGTTCGCGTCCTGGACCCGGTGGCTTAAAACTCACGCCAGGTGTGTGTGCGTGCGTGTCCAAGATCCCGAGAGGAGAATGGAGGAGAAGGGGTTGCGGCATGGCCATCCCCCCTGGGGGATGATTTCTTGCTTTCTGTCTGTCTGGCGAGCGCACGTATCCTACAGCAAAAACCTCTCAAAAAAAATAATAATAAAGAACACATTCAGTTTAGATCTCAACATTTAAATTAATTTAGTTGCCAGTTCTGTATGTTCTTACTGGTATGATAAGGTATTTTCCTCTACTATTGGGTTAATTTTTCTCTCGTGTTAAAGTTACTTCCTCAAAAACATCCCTGATAATAACCCAGTTCTTCCAAGATCGACTTTCTTGTTGCTTTTTTCCATTCTTTACCTTGATTCTCTGTCCAATGCCTGGAGTACTTTATATGCTGAAAGATGGTTTCATGCCAATACTCACTTCTGGTGGCACAAGTAAACCTAATACATCATTTATATCACAGTGGTTAGAAGTGTGTAAACTGGAGTCAGTCTGCTTGGTTTTTAATTCCAGTTCCACCATCATTAGCTGTGTGACATTGGGCAAGACACTTAACCATCTTGTGCCTCAGCAACGACATCGAAGATGGGAATTATAAAAACACACATCTCACAGGGTGATTGTGAGGATTAAATTACTTATAACATTTAAAGCACTTTGAATCATACCTGACACATGGTAAGTACTAATGTGTTTGCTATTACCATCATCATCTGGGTGCAAGGCCTTTGATACAAGTTTTATACAAGTTTTTGTGCAGGTGGTAGCAACAACCTAAAGTATGTCCATTACTTTTTGGGACAATTAGAGAAACATGGTTTGAATTGCTTTTGTTTTCCTCTAATCCAAGGAGGGATGGAATAGCAGTAGAATAGCAGAGGCCACATTTCCTGTACTCTTCTCCCCTTGCATACGCTTTCTCCCTCCAAAGCGTAACTTCTTCAGCCTTTCTCCCATTTTCATTCTTGTTTATCTCCAGTGCTTTGGCTCAGAGCAGAAATGAAGAGAGCTTTTGGTTTTTATTTAGAGATGGGAAGGAGGGCCCATTAGCCTCCGTGGATCCCATTTATTGATTGTGTTACTACTTTTCTGAGTATTGTATCATGGGATGCTGCTGCATATTACCTCCATTGTACATGTCTCCAGCATTTTATTCCTGCCAGCCTTTCAGGATCATGGATATGTGTGTGCGCAACCCCACCACGTACAAGTTGCCCCGGGAATTAAACCTAGATCTTCTGTATGGCTTCCAGCACTATAGTATTGTGCTACCACTGCAACACTGGAGCTGGGCTGTGGTTTATTTATTTTTTTTGGAGAGTTTTTTTTTTTTTTTTTTTTTTTTTTTTTTTTTTTTTTTTTTTTTTTTTTTTTTGCTTTCACCAGGAGAGAGAGACAGAAAGCGAGAAATCACCCCCCCAGGGGGGATTTTTTTTTTTTTTTGCGTATTTGTTTTTTTTTTTTTTTTTTTTTTTTTTTTTTTTGGGAGGGCGCTATAGGGCGCTCGCTCGCCAGACAGACAGAGAGAGACAGAAAGCGAGAAATCACCCCCCCAGGGGGGGATGGCCACGCCGCAATCCCTTCTCCTCCTTCTCCTCTCGGGATCTTGGGCACGCACACAGCACGGGTGAGACGCGAACCACGGCGTGAGTTTAGCCATTACGCTAACTGCTGGTTCCCACCCCGGCGTGAGGCCACCAGGTCCGGAATGCGAACCGCAGTCGACTACATGGGAGTCCAGCGACATAGCCATTACGCTAACTGCTGGTCCCTGGTTTATTATTTTTTATCAACCAAACAATGATCAGTACTTAATGTATTTAATAACAGAGCACTCACTGTACTTTACAGTTTTACCTAGGAAAGGATACTTCCTGTGAAAGCTGTAGTTGATGAATATCACAACATTTTCAAGAGAAAGTTAATGCTCCTTTTTTTTTTTTAATTGCCAGAGATCATGTGCATTTGCCAAAGAAACAGAGAGAAAGGGAGAAAGTATTCCCCAGTGAACCATGGTCATGGAAATCCCTCCTCCATTTCTTTATCTATTAGGATTTGGGGCATGTACATATGTGCCTCGTATGTTTTTCAAGCCTCAGGGGCTGGGATTTGAACCGCAATCAGCCATGTGGGATCTGGCTTCCTTTAACCACTAGGCTATGAGTCTAGCCCACTAACTTTCCTTTTATAAAGTTACATTCTCTAACATATTTGCTGAGAAGTGGCTAGATAATAGTGATTGTTCCAAAAAGTTTGGATTTGCTCTTCTGGTTCTGACCCTTATTCAATGATGTGGAACAAAAGGAAAATAAATTCTTGGAGCAAGAACACTTAAAAAATTAGTCCTAGTTTAAAATTCCTTCTGTAGAGCTTCTCTGGGTAATTCAGGCCATTTTTCTGCCTGGAGTAGTGAATCCAATTCAGCTAACATTAGGAAGTATTGAATAACAGTTTTCTAAAGCAACAGCAAAGGCAAAATTAGGGCATCTTGATGGAGCCAGAAGCAGCATTGTCAGTTGAAATTAAATTTAATCAAAAGAAGAAAATCATTTCTGGCGTGCTGGAAAATAAAAAATCTGGCAAAGATTTTTAATACACCATGCCATCCATCTATAGGTTATTTTTTAACCCGAGGCATGTATCTTAATTAAGTAGGAATGTTTTCTAAGTTTCTGTTTTAAGGTCAGGGTAGTCATTTAAGCCTCTGTTATAACACACATTTATTAAAACTAACCCCCTTTTTTTTTTTTTTTTTTTTTTTTTTTTGGAGAGGTTTTTCGCTATAGGGCGCTTGCGCTCGCCAGACAGACAGAGAGAGAGACATAGAGACAGAAAGCGAGAAATCACCCCCCAGGGGGGATGGTCACGCCGCAATCCCTTCTCCTCCATTCTCCTCTCGGGATCTTGGGCACGCACGCACACGCGCCCGGCGTGAGTTGTAAGCCACCGGGTCCGAGACGCGAACCGCGGTCGACTACGTGGGAGTCCAGCGACATAGCCATTACGCTAACTGCTGGTTCCCAAAACTAACCCCTTTTTTACAAGAGCTAGAACTCAGCACAGCTCCTCACAAGACAGCAGTAGTCCTTATGTGAGGGTGGTGCCTCCATGATCCAACCATCATGATCCAGTCACTGCCCAGGAGGCTCAAATTCCAAAACATGAACCTCTAGAAAACAAACCATTAGCAAACTATAACATCTAGTCATTTTATATTGGTTATCAGACATTATGAACCTTAGTGCTTTAGAGCATTTGAATTTTGTCTTTTTTTTTTAAGAATTATTTTATTTAACTTTATTTGACTAGAGAAAGGAGAGGGAGAGAGAGAGAGAGAAAGCCACCAGGTCCAGGACTCGAACCGCGGTCGGCCATATGGGAGTCCAGCACCCTTAACCACCATGCCACCTGTTGCTCCCTGAATTTTGTCTTTCTTTTAAAAGATTGTTGGCTTTTTCCCCCTACATTTTTTTCTAGAAGGTTTGTAGTTTTGTGTTTTTCATTTAGATCTTTGATTCTTTTTTTTTTTTTTTTTTGGAGAGGTTTTTGTGATAAGGGCGCGTGCACTCACCAGACAGACAGAGAGACAGAGAGACAGAAAGCGAGAAATCACCCCCCAGGGGGATGGCCACACCACCATCCCTTCTCCATTCTCCTCTTGGGATCTTGGGCACGCACGCACACGCACCCAGCGTGAGTTTTAAGCCACCGGGTCTGGGACGCGAACCGCGTTCAACTACATGGGAATCCAACGACATAGCCATTACTCCAACTGCTGGTCCCAGATCTTTGATTCTTTATGCATTTATTTTTATATAAGGTGAAAGGTCTATCTGTTTGATTTATTTATTTATTTATTTGAAAGGTTTTTGCTATAGGGTGCATGTGCTCGCTAGAAAGATAGAGAGAGACAGAAAGCGAGAAATCACCCCCCCCCCCCCCGGGGGGGGGGATGGCCACTCTGCAATCCCTTCTCCTCCATTCTCCTCTCAGGATCTTGGGCACACACACATGCATGCCTGGCATGAGTCTAAGCCATCAGGTCTGGGACTCGAACTCACTATGTCAACTACATGGGAGTCCAGCAGTGTAGCCATTACACCATCTGCTGGTCCCATATATTTGTCTTTTTTTTTTTTTCACTTGCAGATGTTCAGTTATTCCAGCACCATTTGTTGAAAATGCTATTCTTTCTCCATTGAATTGCTGTTGCATTATAATTTTGTTAAAAGTCGATTGACTGTATTTGTGTAGGTCTATTTCTGGACTGTCTATTCACTTTCATTGATCTCTATGTTTCCTCTTTCACCGATACCATGTTGTTTTGATTATTATACTTTTATAGTAAGTCTTAATATCAGGTACTGTGAATCTTCCTACTTTCTCATTTTTTAAATTGTGCTGATATTTCAAGTTCTTTGCTTTCCCATCCATATAAATTTTATATTTTTTTCCCCTTTATTCAGTAGAACACTTGTATGTGCATGTGAGAGAGAGAAAGAGCAACTGAGACAAACACTTCCACAGGGTTTGGTTGCACTGCGATCCCCTTTCTTCAGTCCTCCAGCCTGTGTGATCCTGGACACCAGTGTATGCCTGCCATGTGTCAGGCTGACTGGAGTGGGGATTTGAGCTGTGGTCAGTATGTAGAATCTGGATTCTCTTAAGCAGTGCATTTACTGCTGTGCCACTGGGCTGGCCTATCCATGTACATTTTAGAATCGCTTTACTAATTTTTGCAAAATAGTTTTCTGAGATTTTTATTGAAATTGCTAAATTTTTAAATCATATATTGGTGTTGAATTTTGTCAAATGCTTTTCTGCATTTATTTTGATGATCACATGGTTCTTCCCCTTTATTTTGTTAATGTGCCAGATTATATTGCTTGATTTTGGAATAGAAAAATAATTTTTGCATTCTTGGAATAATTTCAAGTTGGTTGTGATGTTTTATTCATTCTGTTTATTACTGGATTTCATTTGCTAATATTTTGTTCAGGATTTTTGCATCTATATTCATGAGAGAGATTAGCCTGTAATTTTCTTTTTTTGTAATGTCCTTGGTAGGTTTAGGTCAAGGTTATGTTGACTTCATAAAATGACTTCAGAAGTATTTTTTATTCTTTAATTAGAGTGAGATTGATTTTATATCTTCTTTAAATGTTTTTTAGAATTCACTGGAGATACTGTCTTGGCCCAAGTTGGTTTTATTCCCATCCTTTTTAACAGTTAAATTCATTGAGTTAGGATTCATACACAAACAAATATAGTTAAAGTCCAGTTCAATAAGTTTTGACTAATTTAGAGAATTTTGATCACCTATGAAGTTTTCTTGTGCCCCTTCACCATAAGCCCCTCCCTTCTTCCTGTTCCCAGGCAACAACGGAGTTTGATATGTTTAAATACCATGTATCTATCTTTTTTGGGGGAGTTTTCTGTTCATAACTTTAGCTCATTTTTAAATTGTATTTTTTTCTCATTGTGTTCCCTAAACTGGTTATTTTGCCTGTCCTAGGGTTTCATATAAATGGACTCAACATACTGAGTCTGTCTTCTTTTGCTCTGCATGTTTTTGAACTTCACCTTTGGATATTACGTGTGTAAGTGGTTCACTCAGTTTTTATTGCTGAGTAGCATCGTATGGGTGAATATCCCAAAATTTATTTATTGATTCTCCTTTTGATGGACATACTGATTCTTTCCAGTATTTAGCTACTACTAATAAAGTTAGTATGAATATTTGGGTGCAAGTCTCTGTACATGTATTTTCATTTATTTGGGGTAAATACCTAGAAGTGCAGTTGCTTGGTCATGTGGTAAGTTGCCATGAACTTTTTATGAAATTGACTAGCATCTCTTCAAAGAGATTGTGCTATTTTATATTCCCAATCTTCATGATGCAGGACCTGGTGGCTAAGGGAGCTAGGTACTGCATGGCCAACTGAGCAGTTCGAATCTCAACCCCAGCCTCTTGAGAAACATGCCAGGCACATGTGGGTGGGTGTCCCAAATCCTGACAGAATGTAGAGATGAAGAAAGGATTGTGGCATGACCATGCCCCCAGTAGAGAGAGCTTTTCCCCCTCTCCTCTCTCTGTTTCTCTCCAGTATGCACATGCACCTTTTAGCAAACCTTTTTTTTGAGAGAGAGATTTTTTCTATAGGGTACGTTTGTTCACCAGAGAGACAGAAAGTGAAAAATCATCCCCTAGTGGAGATGGCCACAACACAGTCCCTTCTCCTCCAGTCTTCTCTCAGGATCTTGGGCACACATACACAAGCACTTGGCCTGAGGTTTAAGTCATCAGGTCCTGATTTCGAACCGTAGTCTGTCATGTGGCAGTCCAGTGATGTAATCATTGCGCCATCTGCTGGGCCCATCTAGTAAAATTTTTGAAAGGACTTTAAAAGGACTGTTTTTAATTTTGCTAAGGCTTAATTTTTATTTAAAAACAATAAATTCAGAGCCGGCTGGTGGCATAGTGGTTAAGGTGTCTGAACTTCCACATGGCTGACCGTGGTTCAAGTCCCAGACCTAGCAACTTGCTTTCTCACTTTCCTTCTCTCTCTCTCTCTCTCTCTCTCTCCTCTCTCTCTCTCTCTGTCTCTCTTTGGTTAACTTCAATGAAATGAAATAAAATAAAATAATGACAATGAATAAAATGAAATAGAATAATTCTTTAAAAAGAAGTTTCATGGGTTTTGTGTCCCAAGAAATCTCTATCTACCTAAAAGTTGCAAACCTGTCTTGTTCTATTTTGTTTTCTAGGGAGCTTATAATATTATAGCTTTTACATTCAGGTTTTGGTTAATTTTTAGTTGATTTTTTATATAGTATACACTAAATGTTAAGGTTCATTTCTTTCTCTACAAACATCCAGTTGCTTCAGTGCTTTTTGTTGATAAAATGGTCTTTTTCCCCTCTCAGTTATCCTAACACCTTTGTTACAATTGGCCAGTTATATGTGGATCTGTTTTGGACTCTGGATTCGTTCCAGTGCTGTATATGACTGTTTTTATGTGGATACCACATTACCTTTTTAAAAGTATTTATATATTCAATCACTATACATCACTTACTATGTAAGTGACATCATATTGCTTAAAATAATGTTTTCTGGGACCAGCAGTTAGCGTAATGGCTATGTCACTGAACTCCCATGTAGTCGACCACAGTTCGAATTCCGGACCCGGTGGCTTAAACTCACACCAGGCGCATGTGCGTGCATACCCAAGATCCCGAGAGGAGAATGGAGGAGAAGGGATTGCAACATGGTCATGCCCCCGGGGGGGGGGGGTGATTTCTCGCTTTCTATCTCTCTGTCTCTCTTTCTTGCGAGTGCATGCGCCCTATAGCAAAAACCTCTCCAAAAAAAATTTGTTTTAATTGTTTTCCAATGTTTTTGTTCTGTTTGATTGGTTGTGTTAGCTGTTATGGGTCCTTTGCGTTTCCATGTATATTTTAGAATCAACTTACCAATTGCTACTAAAAAAACTTGATTGGCATTGTGTTAAACCCAGAAATAAACTTAGGAAGAATGGACGTATTAACCGTTTTTTAGTCTTCAAATACATGAGCACACTTTAGCTCTTCTTTAGGTCTTTTTAAATTTATCTCAGCAGTGTTTTATTTCATTTCTTTCTTTCATTTTTTTTTCATTCATTTTCAAGGTATTCATTAATATGAACAACTGCATTATATTTGGATTTGCTGGCCATTTCATTGAATACTTGCAGAAATAATTTGACACTCTAGGTGATGTTATTTTAATGGAGATATGATTTCCTTTTACGTTGGCTGTCGGTTAGACTAGATGGTGATTGCTTTGTTCCAGTCAGGAATTGAGCTGATACAAAGCTGGCCTGCAGTTACAATAAGGCCTAGTCTTTTTTCCTGTTCACTGTTTCTCCTATGGTTCAGCTCTTCAGGATTCAGGTATGAGACAACCTAGTAAACAGTTGCCATAAATGTCTTTCCCTTTCCCTATCCTCTTCCACTGGAATATAACATTGTCCAGTATATCTCATTTAGTGCTGTATTCTCAGCACCAAATATTTTAGTGCATAGCACTGTGTAAAAATCCGCGGGTATTTGTCGGATTAAAGAATGAATTCACTGGGCCTTCTAGCACAGTGCTTATGTGCTGTGCATTGAGAATCAGGTCCCACATGCCCAACTATATTTCAAATTCTGGTCTCGGTGGCCTGAAAAATACACAGGGTAAGAGTGCATACTTTCCCCAAATCACAATGGGTTGGAGAAATGGATGAGAAAGCATCAGGGCATGTCCACGCCACATTGGGAGTTCTCTCTCTCTTTTCTTGTGAGCACACATGCCCTCTGGCAGTTGTTTTTAAAAAAGGAACGAATTAATCAACACTTTACTTGAGAAGATAGAATGTAAATGTAGAGAAAATATATTTCCTGTCATTTTCTCAAGCATAAGACATAGCCTCTCTTGAATACAATTAGAGTGAATTCTGAACTGGAACTTGGTACCTTTAAAAGTAATCTCTCTCTCTTTTTTTAATATATATATATATATATATATATATATATATATATTTTTTTTTTTTTTTTTTTTTTTTTTTTTTTTTGGTGGTGTGGGAGGGGAGCTTTTGCTACAGGGCACGTGCACTCACCAGAAAGACAAAGCGAGACAGAGACAGAAAGCGAGAAATCACCTCCCCTCAGGTGAGGTGGCCACGCCTCAACGCCTTCTCCTCCATTCTCCTCTCAGGATCTTGGGCACACACGCACATGTGCCCAGCGTGAGTTTAAGCCACTGGGGCCGGGACTTGAACTGCAGTTGGATACATGGGAGTCCAGTGACATAGCCATTACGCCAACTGCTGACCCCTAATTAAACATATTTTAATTGAGGGGCCATAGTGGTTACATCACTGGACTCCAACATGTCCAACCATGGTTCAAGTCCTGGGCCTGGTGGCTTAAAACTCATGATGAGCTGGTGTGCATGTATGCTCAAGATCCTGGGAGAAGATTGGAGGAAAAGGGATTGCAGCATGGGCCACCTCCTGGGGTGATTTCTCACTTTCCCTCTCACTGTTGCTGTCTCTTTCTCTCTCTCTTTGGAGAGCACATGCTACCTATGGTAAAAACCTCTAAAAGTATTTTTTTAATTGACAAATAAAAATGTCATCTCTTTCTTACTGATATTTCCTCGAGCTGTTAAATAATATCTTTGGTTTTTAATTCTCCATTCATAAATGACTTATCTCTTAGTCGTGGAAACCATTTCAATTATTATTAAAATTAAAGAACTTCAAGAGAGAAAAATTTAAAAGATAATAAGGGCATTGGAATTAATGTTTTAAATAATTAAAACACTTAGGTATAAATATAGGCTTATAATTTTTAGTCTTATTATAATCTTGCCGGTAAATACAAACAAGATAAATAGATTGCTATGATGTTTGAAAAGGTAAAGATGAAAAGTTTCATTAAAAATTACATTTTGCATAGTACATCAATGTTTACCTGTGTTTTTCTTCCCCCTTCCCTTTAGGGCCATTCTAAGTGCCAGATCTAGTTATTTTGCTGCAATGCTGAGTGGCTGTTGGGCTGAAAGCTCCCAAGAGTATGTTACTCTTCAAGGGTAAGCATAATTTTTACAAGGCAGCTTGACTACACACGATTGCAAATGATATTTTCAATAGCACATTTTTTTATGAATCTGATTTCCCTGTACACTGAGATATTTCCCATCTAGTAGAATTCAACAAGGTGCGTTTTCTGAAATGAGGGAACATTTAGTAATAGAGGTAGAGTATTAACCTGCTCAGGCTCCTGTAACAAAATACCAACACTGGGTGGCTTAAATAGCAGAAATTGATCTTTTTCACAGTTCAGGGATCTGAAAGTCCAGTATCAAGGTGTCTGATGAGGGCTTTCTCCTTTGGTCGCCTTCTTGCTGTGTGCTCAGATGGCCTTTCCTTGGTGTATGCGCTGAGATAGAGCTTTATGGTGCTCCTTCTTATAAGGACACTAGTCCTGTCAGATCAAGGCCTCACCCTTATGACCTTAATGCCTTGTTTAGAAGTCTCACCTCCAGAGAAGGCCGCATTAGAGGTGAAACCTACACCATGTGAATGGGGTTAGGAGGGACACAAATAATGACTCCATAACAGGTAGTTTCTGATTATGGAAGAGTTTAAACGCCAAGCAAAAGAGTTGATTATCTTATAGATTAAAGGAATATGTAGATGAGAGACCCTCAGATGGCATAATAGTTACATTGCTGGACTCTTGTGTAGTCGACTGCCATTCGAGTCCCGGACCCGGCAGCTTAAAACTCGCACCAGGCGTATGTGCATGAGTGTCCAGAATCCCAAGAGGAGAATGGAGGCAAATGGATTGTGGTGTGGCCATCCCCTCTAGGGGGTGATTTCTTACTTTCTATCTTTCTATCTCTCAGGCAAGCACACATACCCTATAGCAAAAATCTCTCTTAAAAAATAAAAAAAGAGAAATATGTAGATGGATCTATTGGTAAACTTTTATCATTATTTTTGAAAAACAACTTGAAAGATGTATATGTCCTACTGATAAGATCTCTTCCTTTATGTCAAATTTTAAAGATCCACTGAATTGAGGAAGAGTAACCCCAGTAGAAGCCAGAGTCTCTCTATAACTGTGCTAAAGCTAAGAATAATCACTTTTGTTCAACTTTGGAAATCTGACCAGGGGCTGTGTTTCATATTTTTTTAGACATCATTTTTAAAACTGCCAATCTGTTTTCTTTAAAACTGAATTTAATAAAAATTCAAATGGAGAAATAATAATAATTTGACTCAGAATTCAACTTTTGGGCATTTATTTAAAATGATATAATTCTGTGTAGTGAGACAAAGATCAAAAGAAGTATATGATTATGTGGTCTTATTCTAAAATAGAAAGTAATTTATAAAGAACACATCTAATTTTTTTCCTGGAATACATCTTAGTTCCTTGTAGATCAGTGACATTTTAAAAATATTATTTGTAAATTATTATTTACATATAATCATTATACAATTATGACAATTTTAACTACCTGATTCCTGTTATTATACTTTTGTTTTTCTCTCCAAGTAGATTCTATCCTTGACAATAATAATGTCTTATAATAACACTTTATATTTTCTGTGCTTCTTCCACATTTACTGTGCCCTTTAAATTTTAGAATCAGCTTTTGAGATATAGAAGGTATATAGTCTGTGTATTAAGACTGTGTGAAAATGGGGCCAGCAGGTGGTGTGATGGTTAAGATGTTGGATTCCCACTTAGCTGACTGAGGTTTAAATCCTGGACCCAGTAGTTTGAAAATCACGACAAGTAAATAGGTAGATAAATAAATGTTTTTTTTTAAAACAAAACAACAGCAAAAAACAATTTTAAAAAAATGAGTAAAAACAAGGTAAGAGGAGTTAAATATCTTCCCAGGATCAGTTGCTAGAGAAGTGCTTATGCTGAACATAGACCACATGTTTGTTGATTCTTAATTCCGAGTTCTTTCCCCCACAGTCACTGAAGACATCGTTACCATGTGTTCTCGAGCTAGCTTAGACTACTCTTCTCCTCCATTGTTTAAATCAGTTATTTTTAAACTTTGTTCTGCAGAACCATAAAGCTGCTGACCGGGAACATGTGTGGGATTGGGATATGAGAGAGAAGGCCATTTAGAAAGTGCCATCCCTTCAACCTTTTTCTGTTTTCAATAGTTCATAATGACCTCTGAGTTTGGCTATAGGAGTAAAAGCTCCTGTCATGAGCTGACCAGATCAAACATTCAAACACCTAGGCTTTTAAAGAGGAGTTCTGTTTATAGAGAGGTCAGTGGACAAGAAAGAGTGAGCCCACCTGCAGTATGCAGTAGCCCACACTAATTGACATTGCTGCTCTGCAGGCTGAGGCCAACAATGGAGGCCTGATTTTGACTCCCAACCCATCCTAAGCACAGAGCACTGCACATCCATTGTCCCAGCTACCAAGGAGGCTGAGGCAAGAGGATTGTATCAGAACAACTTGTTTAAAATAAAAAAGGAAGGAAAGAAAAGAAGAAGAAAAAAGAAAAGTGGTGTCAACTACTTGTTTCCACTTGCTCACCTTTAATTTTTTTGAAGAATTATTTTATTTTATTTATTATTAATATTATTTTTTAAATTTGCTACAGGATACTTGTGCTCACCAGAGAGAGAGAGAGAGAGAGAGAGAGAAAGTGATAAAGCAAGCCGCTAGGTCCAAGACTTGAACTGCTGTTGGCCATGTTAGGAGTTCAGCATCCCAACCACCACACCACCTGATGGCCCTCACTCACCCTTAATTTATGATGGAGGTAATGAATAAATAGTTTCTCTTATAGTATAGCTTGACTACTGCTAAAAACTTTCATAGCTTGTTCAAAGGAAAGCCACATAGAAGTGGCTAAATTAGTTTCAAAGTATTATCCACCTAGGTAGACACTGCATTGCATTAGTGTCAGCTGTGACTGGTTGCCTCCTCTTCCAGTATTTTCCCTTTGCTTCTTTTGTGGTAAGCAAGGTTCTGCCCCTTGCTGGTTCATTTTACCCAGAGCTGCTAGATTAGCCACAAAGGCTCATTCTAATTGACTTATTCATTCCTAATACTAGTGCATTGAAAATGAAGATACATTTCTCTTTGGTTCATCTCCTTCATCTTGCTTGATGAAACAAGATTTTTTTTTTTTTTTGGACAGGTTTTCGCTATAGAGCGCGTGCGCTCGCCAGACAGACAGAGAGAGACATAGAGACAGGAAGCAAGAAATCACCCCCCAGGGGGATGGCCACGTCGCAATCCCTTCTCCTCCATTCTCCTCTCGGGATCTTGGGCACGCACGCACACGTGCCCGGCGTGAGTTTTAAGCCACCGGGTCCGGGACGCGAACCGCGGTCGACTACGTGGGAGTCCAGCGACATAGCCATTACGCTAACTGCTGGTTCCCGAAACAAGATTTTATAACACTAACATGAAAGAATAAAGTACTCTTGATAGATACATCATTTTATTATAGTTATATCCTTCATTATTATCATACAGTGCTATGATATTATTTGACTCTCCTTTTTATATCATATATCAAAATGATTGGCTTAAGTTGATATTAAAATTTAGTCTCATGAGGCCAGTAGGTAGTGTGGTGGTTAAAGGTGCGGGACTTCCACTTGGCTGATCATGGTTCAAGTCTCAGACCTGGTGGCTTGCTTTCTCTCTCTCTCTCTCTCTCTCTGTGTCTCATTCTGTTCAAATTAAAAAATAACAGTATGATAAATAAAATAAAGGAAATAATTCTTTTTTAAAAAATTTAGTCTCCTGACTATTAGAAAGCTACACAGATTGAGGAGTTTTACTTTTTGTATGTTTGTTTGTATTTAAATTTACTCTAGGGTGTGTGTGTTTGTTGAAGAGAGACAGAGAGAGAGAGAAAGAGAGAAAACAAACCTCCCGGGAGGAAGGCCATACCACAGTCCCTTCTTCATTCTCCTCTTGAGATTTTGGACATGCACACACATGTGCCTGTTGTGTTTTTCAAGTCACCAGTTCGAGAACTTGAGCCACACAGTCAGCCATGTGGGATCCAGCCACCTTGACCACCACATAACTGGCTGGTCCAGGAATTTTACTTTTTTTTTTTAATCACATCCTGTAGGAATATTAGTATTGCAACAAAGTAATCTTTAAAACAAATTCCATTTTTCTATTACCTGGTAGATGTTTCCATGGAAGGTATAGTATAAGTAGAAAGATCATAAACTGTGTTGTCCTTTCAGGCGGTCCTGTATCTAGTCCTAACTTGTTACATTCGTTTAAGGATATTCCTTTACTTCTTTAAGCTTCCTGTGGTTGCTGAAAGGATTAAATGAGAGACGGTGAAGAAAGAACCTGGCACAGTGCTTGCTACTTGGCATTTAGTGCTTGGTTCTGCTTCTCTTTCTCTTCTTTTTCTAGATTAAAGTGCACTCATGTTTTGGAGAGGAAAATGTTCAAGTGAAGGCCTTCTTAGTACTTGGACAGAAATGCCTATTTTGCCTGACGAACAGCTTTTTTTTTTTTTTTTTTTTTTTTTACATTTAATCATTGCACCTCTTTACAGTGTACAACGAACGGCTTTTGAGATGGTGCAGCTGTTGCATGTCTGCAGGATATTTTTTCTAAATAGATTAGGATGAGATCCTGTCTGTCTTTACAGAAAGAACTACAGTGTTTTTAATGAATTGGAAACTAAAAGACATAATGCACACGATATTTTTCAAGAGTCTTCATTAAATTGAGGTGGGAATGGTAGAGTTCTATAATCCTACTTCTATCCATGGCCCAGAGTTGGGGGGTAGATGAGAGTATTTGGAAAGTAATCCTCTTGTTCTGGTGGGGGGAAGGGGACAGATTTTCACATATCGTAATGGAAATTAAACCATAGCTAACACTGCTGTGAAGGCCCCCGCCCTGGCCCATTTCTATTTTATATATAAGAAATAGAGGTCTTCCAGTGGTGGCTTGGGCTTTGGAACACGTTCTAGTTAGTTCTTTTGCTAATAACAGAGTCAGCCAAGTCTGGGTAATTTATAACAATAGAGGTTTATTCGGCTCATGGTTTGGAGTCCAAGGCCCAGGAACTGCATTTGGTGAGGATGACATGGATAGAAATAGCATAATGTTGGAGAGCCGGAGTTCGAGCAGAGTATGTGTCTCACTCCCTCTCCTCATATGCCCCCCCAAGAGAGAGGTCCCACCCTGATGTGTAATCACTAACCAAGACCTCATCTTTCAACACCATGACCACATTAAGTCTCCTCTTAATACTTTCACAATACAATCAAATTTCAACGCATGACATTTTCAAACCAAAGAGGATAAATTGGAGTTTTTCTCATCACTCTTGGGAGATTCCTAGGATTGCTGTGAGCCTTCAATATTATCTTTGAAATATAAATCAGGTAATATGAGAGGTCCTCTACAAGTTCATGGAAAGTCCATGTTTTTAATTTCACTTATTTTTTGCACCTTTTTTTTTTTTTGCATTTTCCACAAACCTTTTGAAGTACTGTCATGTTTCCCTCCTGACTAAAACACTTCACTATCTTCTTGTCACAATTAGAAATAAACTCAAAAATTATTTACCACGACCTTTAAGACATTTTATTAGGTTGTTGAAAAAGCTATGACTTATTTTTCTGTGTTTTTCTATGCAAAAATGTATAATGACTTTGCCAACAACCTAATATAATCTGGCTTCTGGCTCTCCCCTCATGTTGTACCATTTTATTTATTTATTTGTTTGTTCACCAGAGGGCACATGCATTCACCCAAAAGAGAGAGAAAGCATCCCCCAATGGGACATGATCACACTACAATCCCCCCTTCTCCCATTTTTTTCATCTTATTAAGATTCTGGGCACATATGCACATGCACCGGCCTGTTTTTAAGCCAACAGGGGTGGGATTTAAACCACGGTTAGCTATGGCCCCCGACCCACAGGGCTGCACTGCTGCACTGCAGGGCTAGCCCTGTATCATCCCCGCATTCACTTATTGAGCTTTCCTCCAATAAGCTCATTCCTGCCTCGGGGCCTTTGCACTTGCTATTCCCTCTGCCTGAGAGTTTTTGCCTAATATTTTCCACGGCTATCTTCTCACATTTGAGATCTCCACTTGTGTCACTTTCCTAAATCTCACCTAAAGTAATTATAGTGCAACTAATTACTCTTTTTTTTTTTTTTTTTTTTAATTTGCCAGAGGGGGCAGGCACTCGCCAGGGAGAAGCAGAGAGAAAGAGAGAGAGAAAGTGAAAAAGCACCCTTCAGTTCTCCTTCCTTTCAGGATCTTAGGCCTGCATGCTCATGTGCCCAGTATATTTTTCAATCCACCAGATCTGGAATTCAAACAGTGCAGTTGGTCATGTGGGATTCAGCTGCCTTAAATGCCATGAAACTGGCTGGTCCCCTCATTACTTTTTTTATTATATTATTGTGTTATATTCCCTCCACATTTAAGTATTTATTTCATGAGAATGAGAAAAGAGAAACATAGGCGCCTTTAACAGAGTCTCATGCTGCAGCCCTCCTTCCAGCTTTTCCCAGTCAGCCAGGGTCACAGATCAACCTGAGAACTGAATGCCTGACCCTCCATGTGGATCCAGGCTTGCTGAGTGACTGCCAGACCACCACGGCTGGCCCTGTCGTGTTGCCTTTATCGTACTTGTCACGATCAAATTATTTTCTTTATAAGTCTGCTTACGTGTCTGTTGACCATATCCTCTCACAAGGATGTAGGTTTCTTAAACTCCCAAGATCTGTAATAGATCCTGTTGTTCAAGAAATAGTGAATGCAAATAGTCAAGTAAATGAACGGGAGAATGAATGTTGTCCTGACATTCGACCGCATCCAGAGGAGCCTGAAACTTAAGCACACATAAAGCACAGAGATTTTAGGAGACCAGGTACATGTTTTGTCTCTAATTTTAAATCTTTTTTCTCTCATCAGCTTGTCTTTTTTTTTTTTTTAACAGATTTTCTTTTTTTCTAACTCTAAGTATATGTAATGTTTTCATCTCCTACAAGCTTTTATTCTGATTACATTTTAATGGGACTAGGGCTTTAAATCTTTCCATTTAAACTGTGGGCTATTAGAGTAATTTGTTGTTTTCTAGTTCAGTTGATCATGTCTTTATAAACACTTTTAGTAAAAACACAAATGACTTACAACATAATAACGAGACTGCAGCTTAGTAAAACATCTGTCACAACAGCAGGAAAACAGTATCTTGCTGTTTTTATAGGTATTATATATATTGATCTATAGGCTCTAATGTCTAGAGTTTACCATTTATTTTAATAAAATGACTTTTATTTAGTTATTATCTTTCACTTAAACATATTAAGTCTTTATCTTTCAACATAAATAGCCAGTTCTCACTAATGTTGAATGGCTCTTGAAAACTGAGGACAAAAGTATGGAATAGTATACATTCTAGTAATTATGCTGGCATTTTAGATGACCGAACTATAGATAATATGGCTTAATTATTCTGAGATTGAATGTTGTCATATCCGTAGTACACAAATGAGATATTGGGTTTTTATTTGTTAAGTATTAAAGATGCAGAGTTTTGAATGAGCAAAAACTAGTGTTTACCCACAGTAGGGACCAGTAAATATTTATTAAATTAGTGGGAAAATATTTATTTCAACTCGGTGTTCTTTGGAAAGTTTGGAGAGATGCTGTCAGTGTCCTAATAAGCCCTTTATTAAACATTCATTAGACATTTAAAAAAAAATACAGTTTATTTCTTTCATGAGAGAGAGAAAAAGGAGAGCACCCTCGGCAGAGTGCCACAGTCCCCTTCCCCAGCCTGCCCAGCCAGCCAGGCTCATGGTGTACATACTTGACATGTATAAGCCAAGGAGGGAACCGAACCTATGGTCTTCCATATGGGTCCAGCATCATTTGAGCAGAGTGTTATCACTGCACCACCTAGCCAGTTCATCATCACACATTTATCGATCATCATATATTACTTAAGGTCATTGTCTCAAAACAACCCTACTGAGCCGTGCCCTCTGGGACTCCATTTCTTTCCTTGTTGCGTCCCTTGTTTTGTTCCTTTAGAAACTATTAGACACTGTGCTTCACAGATTGTTGGGTTCTTATCAGCACTGTCCTCATTGTGATTCTACTGCAGAGCTCCAATATTATGTGGGAAAAAGAAATTCTTCTGATCCTATGGATATTGAATGAATGCTGACATTCTTCTGGTACTAGAGATTCAAGGATAAATAAGACACAAACTCTGTCCTTCCAGAACAGTCTAGAAGGAGAGACAAATATGTAAACAAGTCAGTTTGATAAATGTGACTATGGAAGTAGGTTTAATATACTGCTCAAGACCCCAGTCTTTGGAGTCAATATGCCTGAATTTAAATGCTAGTGCATTGCTAGCTATTTGACCTTGGGCAAGTTACTTATTTCATTTCTTCACTTATAACGTGAGACTAACAAATAGTATCTACCACTGAGTCGTTACAATGATTAAATGAGCTAGTAGCATTCAAAATACTTATTAGCTCAGAAACTGCCTCTAGATGTTAATTATTGTTTTTAACATTCAGTGACTTGGTTTTGTTTTTGTTTTTTGTTTTTTTGTTTTTGTTTGGTCTTCAAGGCATTAAGGGAACTACAAAAGATAAAGAGCCACATGTCTGTGTTTAAAAGATGAAATAAGTGGACAGGGAGAGTGGGCTAAGTACCATAAATAATGTGTGTGATAAACTGTGGGCGTATAAGGAATTAGAGGTGATTCAGGTATAGAAATGAGGAAGTTCAGTCATCTTGGCACAGCTGCTGGAGAGGGAGAGCCAGAGGTCAGATGATAAAGGACTTCGTATACCAAGCTAAGAAATTTATGCTTTTTTCCTATGAGCTTTGAGAATAGTTGAAGAGTTTTAAAAGTGGGAGATGAGGGCCTGCCATGGCATGCTGGTTAAGGTGGCTGGATCCCATACGGCTCACTGCATAGTATTAGTTCCAGACCCAGCAGCTTGAGAAACATATGGGGCGCATGTGTGAGAGTGCCCAAAGTCTCAAAAGGAGGGAGAAATGGAGGAGAAAGAATTGTGACATGACCATCTTCCATGGGGATGCTTTCTCACTTTCTCTCTCTCATTCCAGTGAGCACATATGCCTTCTGGCAAAATAGGAAAAAAATAAGTGGGAGACTACAGGCACTCCTCACTACTTAGCTGTTCCTCCCACTAGGTAGTTAAGCAAATGGTTGATGAGCAAGAAGGTTAATGGCAGATTGTGGTGTGTCCTGGCACCGTGGATATTTTTCAGTAGCTATCACATTGGACACCTTACTAGAATAATGTAATTCTTTTTTTCTTTTTTTCCTTTTTTTTTTTTTTTTTTTTGGAGAGGTTTTCACTATTGGGCGCATGCGCTCACCAGAAAGACAGAGAGAGACAGAGAGACAGAAAGCAAGAAACCACTTCCCGGGGGGATGGGCACACTGCAATTCCTTCTCCTCCATTCTGCTCTCGGGATCTTGGGCATGCACGTACACGCGCCCAGTGTGAGTTTAAAGCCACCGGGTCCGGGACGCGAACCACGGTTGACTACATGGGAGTCCAGCGACATAGCCATTACGGTAACTGCTGATCCCTAGAATAATGTAATTCTATCCACACAAAAGCATGCATTAGGTAAGTGTCAGAAAGTAATAAGACACACCATGATACAATGATACAAATCTAGCATAACTGTTTTTATTTATTCTAAATACTAGTAGGGGTACACAAGAAAGTACAAATTTATTAACGAAATATGTAGTCTTGCATGATTGGAAATGCTTCACGTAGTGAAAACTAACAACTGCAGGAACGGGACAAAGATCAGCCAAGGGGATTCCTGAGATGCACAGGCTGAGAAGAGGGATTCCCCACGCTGGAGACCTGATCATAAATCCAAGCCTCATTAAACAATCAGGAAGGTTGTTAACTGAAGAGTGACTGTCAGATTTACTTAGCAAAGTCACTTTAATAGCAATGTGGGAAATGGGATGCAAACAAAAGATTCTGGGCAGGAAACTTATATAAGAAGATCCTGTTGTTTTATAGGTAGGAGAAAATGAGAGGCTGAACCAGGGCAGTGAGAGAGGAAATAGACAACACAGACTGAATTCAGGAAATTCTTGAGATTTTAAGTGACAGGCTATAATGAGGGAGAGGATTAAGGTGGACATCAGGTTCTAAGGTAGGCATCTATTATGGAAAAATGTCTGTTGGGGACTTTAGGGGAGGACAATAAACAATATACTTCCTTCCTGTTCAAAATAAGACAAAATAATCAGATGAAGAAGAAAATGTTCCTTTATTATTGATACAAACTGTTAAAGCAGCAGAATATGCTTCAGTGAAAGACCCACAGGTGGCTTATTTATTACCTCCCTCCAAGACAGCTCACCTGAGGGGAAGTCTGAATTTGCATAGCAAATACACTCCTTCCCTACCACCTCTTCTCACTGGTGCAGCAGAGAAAGGAGAAAAGAAATCAGGTTCCATCTTGAGTTCCTCCCAAGTGGTGACCAGTGGTGGTTACCCACTGTTAGTAGATAATATACCCTCTTGGGACATAGGAATGGAGGGTGGGCAGGATGTAAGAAGCTCCCTAACAGTGCTGTCAACAAGATGGAAATAACAGAAAGAGGACTGAATTTGGGATGGGTAGAGGGGAAGAGGTCATGGGATTTGGGTTTTGAAATACATTAGTCAGTAAGACTTAGAGGTTGTCACTCTGGGTTGGCTCCGTAGCCTGATGGTTAAGGCAGCAGATCCAATGTGGCCGACCATGCAATTCAAATCCCAGACCCATAGCTTAAGAAACACACTGGGTGCATGTGTGTGTGTGTACTCAAAATCCCAAAGGGAGGAGAGATGGAGAAGAAGGGACTGTGGTCCCATGCCCCATGGCAGGGTACTTTCTCCTCTCCTTCTCCCTCTGGAGAATGCAAAATAAAAAAAAAAAAAGAAAGAAAGAAAGAAAAAGTTATCACTCCTAACTATTTTTTAAGTGTTATCTTTATTTTTCTTCTGTATGAAAACATTAGTCAACCTAGAGCCACAGATAGCTATTAGGAATTAAGAAATCTGAATAGCATAACAAGGATCTTTCTCGGGAATAGAATTGTTCATCTGAGGCTATAAGCCAAACCAGCAACCCATTTGTCAAAGGTGCTGAGAAAAGGATTTCTTAATGAGCCAGAGTAAAGTTCCTTTAGTCTCTAAATATCTGTGATAGAAGATGCTCAAAAAATAATCAGTGGACCAGTTGGTGGCTTGATGATTAAAGTGGCTAGCTCCCACATGGCCAACTGTGTGGTTCAAGTCCTGAACATGGAGGCCTGAAAAACAGCCCGGAACATGTGTATGCATGCCCCAAATCCCAGAAGGAGAGCTAGAGGAGAATGGATTGCAGCATGGCCAACCCCGGGGGAGTGAGGGGTGCTTTCTCTCTTTTCTTCTCTCTCTGTCTCTCTCTGGCAAGTGCATACACCCTCTGACCAAAAAAAATTTTTTAAAATAATGACTGTGCTAATGACATTTTATAGCATGTATCAAAATCCACAGCTGTAGGTCATTTGAAAGTAATGGTGTACCTCTATGTGTGTCAGTTGAAGAATACTCTGAGGGGAACTTCAAAAAATTCATGGAGGCCCAGCCTCGGTGTGCAGTCAGTAACGTAGTGGACTGCAGTGGTGGAAGCCACATGCCTGGCTGTTGGTCACATTCCCAGCCCCATACACGTTCGTCACATGCACATGTGCTGTGATCTGGGCTGGCTGAATCTTGGGATGAATCACAGTGTGAGGCACTGTTGGAGTACCTATTTGTCTCTCTCGCTCTCTCTATCTTTCCCTGGCTCACTGAGCCCTTAACATGCCAGGTATATATGTGCATGCCCAAGATCCTGACAAGCTGGAGACCAGGAAGAAGGGGGTTGCAGTGTGACAAGACCCTGACCAGGTGTTTCTCTCTCCCTTCCTCTCTCTTGCATGAAGATGCATTTTTTCCTCTATTATAAGATAAATAAACTTTTTTAAAATTTTGTAAAAAAAAAATGGAATTAAAGTACATGTTTGTTTTGGGTGCAAAAATAATTTGGAATGCAGCATAGTTTTTTCATAATGTATTTTTCCATGAACTTTTTGATGACCTCCTCCGTATGTCTAGTCTTCAGATAAAGCAAGAACAGAACTTTTTTTTAGAATTATTTCTATTTAACTTTATTTATGTATTTATTTATTTATTGAAATTTGACCAGAGAGGGCCAGAGCAAGAGAGAGAGAAAAGGAAAGTGAGAAAGCAAGCCACCAGGTCTGGGACTTGAACCATGGTTGCCCATGTTGGAATCCAGTGTCCTTAACCACCATGCTATCTGCCAGCCCCAAGAACAGAACTTTATTTTGGCTAAAACTTTATGGAGAAAAGAATGGAGCATTGATATCAGTTAAGCCTTAATTATTTTTATATTTGAATTTTCTTTTCTTTTTCAGTATAAGCCATGTAGAAATGAATGTTATGATGCATTTTATATATGGAGGAACTTTGGACTTTCCAGACAAAGCAAATGTTGGGTATGTATTGCTTTTTAGTAATTTTAAATATTAAAGTGTTAATATATTACAGGTTCTGTTTTACTGAGCTATGTTGCAAAGTGTTAGTGAAATAGAAGCTTCAATTTTATTTCTATTTTCTTATATATTAGTTAAGGCACTGGTGCCTCGTGGAATGCTCAGAGTGCGTGAATGCGTGCTCCAAATCCTAACAGGATAAGGGAATGGAGGAGAAAGAATCACAGCATGACTGCACCCCCTACAGGAGTGCTTTCTCCCTCTTCTTCTCTCTGTCTCTCTTTCTCTCTCTCTCTGGCAAGTGCACACACACACACCCTCTGGCAATTAAAAAAACATTTTTTAAAAAATTGATTGGTCCAGCCAGTAGCGTAGTGGTTAAGGTCACTGAATTCCACATGGCCAACTACATGATTCAAGTCCTGAATATGGCAGTCTGAAGAACATACCATACATGTTTGCACACTTACGTGCATGCCCAGCATCCCAAAGGAGAGAAAAATAGAGAAGAGGCTGCAGTGTAACCATTCCCCATGGTGTGTGTGTGTGGGGGGGGGGGGCCCTGGGGGGAGTGTGCTTTGTTATTCCCCTCACCCCATCTCTTTTCTGCAAGTACAAATGCCTTCTGGAATAAAATAAATAAACTTAGTCAAACGGTTATCAAACTTTGAAAATTATTTTACTACTTTATATTTTATTTTAGGATTTTTTTTTAAAACAGCAAAAAAATTTTTAAAAAGAAAAACCTTAAAACTTATTTACGAGTATAAGCCATCCTCAAGACAAATGATTAATGTGATTTTTTAAATGTGCTCTAATGAGATGCCATCTAAGCTTTTTAAATCTTCCTGGAGAGTGAAACTTCACTTTGCTCCTTTAAGTTTTCGAGTGATTCATCTTTTTCTTGCTGTTCTCATATCAGACAAGTGAAAGCTGTTGTTTTCATTTTAAGAATGCATTGGCTCCTTTAATTTAGAACGGAATAAATATGTTTGGGTTGGTCACCCTTATGACTCAAAACATATTTAGATTAAGAATGAAAACTTTATCCCCTGGCAGCCTATATGAAGTTTGATCATGCTTTCAATGCTTGTAGGTTTCCTAAGTACCTAAAGTCTGTGTAGGTGTTCAGAAATGCTTGGCAAATGAAAGAAGCCAAGGAAACTCTGCTTAGTGAAAGTTGTCCCCCCCCTGGGGGGTGAATCTTAGGGTCATTTGTGGACATTTTCAATATGATAAGCATCAATGAGTTGCCCTACACCCATTTTTATTGTACACATTTGTCGCAAAGAGCTTTATTAACTTCTACAGCCTTCAGAGCAGTTTCCTGGATTTTGCCCTATTATGTCATTCTGCATATGAGGGGAATTTGAAACATCTCCGAATTTCTTCTCACTATTCTCTGCTAATCAAATCACATGTCAGTGCTTTCAAGTTTAGGCTTATGTTAGAAATAAAATAATTCTGATTATTCTTTTTTCTAGATAGACTGCATATTATTAAGAAGTTACTATGTATTATGCCTTGCTTTTTCAAATGGAGAACTAACAGTTCCTCTATTTTTATTTTAGTCAGATACTCAATATGGCTGATATGTATGGACTAGAAGGATTAAAAGAAGTAGCAATCTATATTTTAAGAAGAGATTACTGTAATTTCTTTCAGAAGGTAATTATTGAGTCTCAGAATTTTTTCACCCAGTGCTTTAAGTCACTTATTATTATCTACTAGATTTTTAAAAATTCATTTATTAGCACAAAAAATGCAGAATGGATTTACAAAGTGATTAGTTAATCATGATTTTCAGTGACATTTCTAAAACAACAGAACAAAATGATATAAAATATATAAAGAATAAAGAAAATAAAAAAGGCATACCAAATCTACTAGATTTCTAACTCTTTTAGTATTGGTGCTTCAAATATTAAAAATATTAAGTCAGTTTAACTACTAGGAGCCCCATTTAAGGATAATGCATTTGATATACTTACAAAAATCAGAAAATTTTGATTATTTTAAGTACAATAGAATTGATGTAGGGTTTTATCAAAAAGATATAGGAGTATCTTAGATAATCCAAAGATGGAGTGTACAGCTAGGTCTCAGGGTTTGGAACTAGGGGAAAGGAAGTCAAGACCTGTGGTCACCTTCTTCCTTAATCAGAGGACTATGTAGTGTTTTGTTGGTTCTTTACACTGAAAGTACACTGCTTCCTTCTACATCTTGCTTAATTTTAATTTATGCAAAAGTAAATTTACTGTCTTAAGAATGATTCCATACTGCGGATTCAATGACCATTCTGTATTTATTCTTAGATTCTCTATTGTTTTAATGTACTCTGTGACTGCAGACTATTTTTATTTTCTTATTTATGTCTTTATACATTTTCTAAATTTTCTATAGTGAGCACGTTATTATATTTATAATGAACAAAACCAAATTTTTAAAAAATTTCTTCCATAAAAGAGACCACCAGATGGTGTAATGGTTAAATTGCTGGATTCCCACATAGTTGACCGCGGTTTGAGTCTGGACCCGCTGGCTTAAAACTCATGCTGGGTGTGTGCGCGTGTGTGCCCAAAATCCCGAGGAGAATGGAGAAGGAATTGCATCGTGGCCATACCCCCTAAGGGGCGATTTCTTGCTTTCTCTCTGTTTCTATTCAGTGATTACAGATGCCCTATAACAAAAATCTCTCTTAAAAGAAATTTCTTCCGTGAGAGAAAGACATAGAGATAGGCACTCCCAATAAGGTCCTCACACTGTACTCTACCCCCCAGCCTCAGCCAGCAAGGGTCGGGGTATGTGTGCACATATGCCCAGGGTGTACAAGGAAGATCTTGGAACATGAACCCCACATCCAAAGATCCCACAGGCTCAAGGACTGGAGGAAGGGGACTGTAGTATGGTCAGCCCCAGACCTTCCCATATGGCTTCAGCATCACTGAATGTTGCAGTATCAATGTGTCAGTACAACTGGCCAACATAAACAAGTCTTAGAAGAATCATTTACATCATATTTCCTTCTTATTGGGTACTTGATGTAATTATATGCTTTCTATAAACTCTAATTGTATAACTTTAATAACATTTAAATCAAATGTTTGTGTTGGGTAGGACTTTGCCTGCCTCCCTGTAAGTTATAGCTGAAGAAGCATCCCATATGCTGAAAAAAGACCCGTGAACACTGGGATCCGTACGAACACTACTACCATTCTCGCAGGGCTTTCTGAGAAATAGTTGAACCCCTCGGCTACCTTTCACCAGCCATTCACTGCAAAGCCTATAACTAAGAGGACTGAAGAAGGAGGGCTGCCTGAGGTATCCTGAGCTTTGCAGAGACTGAAGAATCTTGGCGAAAGGCTTTTTCTTCTCCTTCATATGCCTTCCCCATCTTCCCAGTCAAGTGAAAATTAGGAGAAAGATCCATGTGAGGAACAAAGATATAAGATAGAGAACATAGGGCCAGCAGGTGGCATGGTTGTTGAGGCACTGAATCCCACATGGCCAACTCCATGGTTTGAGTCCTGGACCAGCAGCTTGTAAGACACACTCTGTGTGTGTGTGTGTGTGTGTGTGTGTATGTGTGTGTGTGTGTGCATGTTTGCGCATGTGTGCATGCGCCATGCCTAGAATCCCTAGAGGAGAAAGGATCACCCCTGGGAGGGGGGTGATTTCTCACTTTCTCTCTCTCTCTCTCTCTCTCTCTCTCTCTCTCTCTCTGTGTGTGTGTGTGTGTGTGTGTGTGTGTGTGTGTGTCTTTCTCTCTGTCTGTCTCTGAAGAGTGCAGATGCCCTATAGCAAAAATCTAAAAAAAGATAGGGAATATAGGCCAAGAGGAGATAATATCTTCTTATCCCCCAAATACCCAACTGGACATTTATTTTATCTGTAAAACCAGCCTACCCTAGAGCTTTCATCAAAAAAGAAAATTGAATGGTAAGAGATTCCTTAGGAGAGCTCTGGGTATGCCTGAGAAGCCAGTGAGAATGTCCTTGAATGCGGGGATTTCTAAAGAGTGGAAACTGAGAAGCCAGTACTAGCCTGGTGTTAAGGGATAATAGTTACTGTCATATAGAGAAAAAAATATGGGAAGTCTGCTCTGCACCCGTTACACACGGTCCACAGGGATGGAGGAGTGAGTACCTTAGTGGTTCTATGAAAGTTAGAGGATGTGGGGCCAAATAACACCGGACCCCGCTGTGGGAGGCAGTGTGCTTCATGAGCCACTAGGAGAGCTCTTATTCACAGAGAGGCTAGGGTGAAGCCTGACCTGCCCCTAAAAGAGTCATCACATCTGCAGAGGCCACAGGCGTCTGAATTAGAGTAAAATCAAGCACATCTATTGCCATCTTGGTCTCTGTTTGATTATATAAGATGACCATGTCCACTCATAACCTTACCCCACAGGGGTTCAACCCAGAAAATGGGGGAGCAGGAGACCAGACCATGCTCTGCTCCCTATCCCAGATTTCACCAACCATAAATCTAGTCAGCGATGGGGAAGGAAAGACATAAATCAGGTATGAGACAGGTGTTAAAACAGTACTGTCCTGGGACTGTCTCTGTAGCACAATGATAATGCACTGCTCAAGAGAAGCCAGATCTCACATGGCCACTGCAGTTTGAATCCCTAGTTCATACAACCTGAAATTCACGGGGCACATGTGTGAGTGCTCAAGATCCGGTGGACTAGAATTCAGGAGGAAGAAGGTTACAGCATGATCAGACCTTGCGGACAATGCTTGACTCTCTCTCACTCTCACGTGTACATGCACACATTCTATCATGAATAAAGAAAAAAATCTTAAGTGTTATGCTGGGCCATCCCTATGGGGATGCGTTGTATCTGCATTATTTTTTGTTGTTTTAATTCATTATATCTGAATATATGCTTTTAGAAAACATATTATATAATTATAATCTAATTAAAATATTTCTTTTTATCTGAAGTCAGTGTAGGACCTCCCATTGTACTTGTACTTTAAGTAATGTTTATACTGTAGGAAACCATTTAAACTGGCAAATTAGGTTGTATTGCAATGGGATGTGCTAGAAATTATTATACCACCTCTGCTTTTTAAAAAAGATGTTTAAACTAAAGGAAATTAGAATAAAAATTGTGTGTATCTGGTGCCAGGTTATGGTTAAGGCAGCTGGATCCCACGTGGACAATGGCATAGTTCAAGTGCTGGACTTGGCAGCCTGGAAAACACGCCAGCCATGTGTTCATGCATGCCCCAAATCCCAAGATGAGAATGGAGGAGACGGGACTGCAGTGTGGCCATCCACCCTCGGGGTGCTTTTTCACTTTCCTTCTCTTTCTCTGGCTCTGTCTTCAATGAGCACACAAGCCCTCTAACAAACAAAGAAAAAACTGTATCTGGAAGTTAAAAGAACTTAAATATTATTCTATAAAACTAAACATTATCGGTAATGCTTGTTTTTAAAAGAACGAGGCTTTTTTGAAAGAAGTTGGTTTTTTGTTTTGTTTTATTTGTTTTTGAGAAATTTAGGTTCACAGCAAAATTAAGAGGAAGGTACAAAGATATCCCATATGTCCCCTGCCTCCACACATGCATAGTCTACCCCATTATGGACATTCCCACCATAAGTGGAACATTTGTTAAAACTGATGAACCCACACTGACATATCTCTTTGTCACCCAAAGTCCATTGGGTTCATTAGGGTTTATTCTTGGTGGTGTACATTCTGTGGATTTGGACAAATGTGTAAGGATATGTGTGCACCATTACATCATAGAATATTTTCAATGCCCTAAAAATCCCCTGTGCTCTCTCCTTTCCTCCCCCCACTCTGGCAGCCACTTACCTTTTCACTGTCCCCAGTTTTGGTTTTTCCAGAATGTCATACAGTTAGAATCATACAGTGTGTGTATCTTTTCAGAGTGGCTTCGTTTACTTAGTAATATGCATTCAGGTTTCCTCCATGTTGTTTTTTGGCTTGATAGCTCATTTCTTTTTTATTGCTGAATATTCCATTGTATGGATGAACTACAGTTTACACTTCTGTTTGCCTACGGAAGGACATCTCTGTGGTTTCCAAATTTTGGCAATTGTAAGTAAAGTTGCTATTAACATTCATGTGCAGGTTTTTGTGTGGAAAGGTGTTTTTAAGAAAAAAATAAGTTAAGACACTAAAGTATCCATGCAGACAGAAATTAATTCCAAAGAATTAAATGTAAAATAATGAATTCTGAATTCATCAGATTTTGAATGGCATGTATTTATGTTGCATTTTCAGTATATAAATCAATTTATCTTTTTAATCGAATACTTTTAGCCTCTGTAAGTTGAAAAAGAATAAATATGGTATTTTCTATCAATTTTAGCCTGTTTCCAGAACACTGGGGTCCATTCTTGAATGCCTGATTATTGCTCATTCAGTTGGGGTGGAAAGTCTTTTTGCTGACTGTATGAAGTAAGTTATCTTAAGTACTGCTGATACTATTAATTTAGGATTTTGTTCTTCTATTCTCCTAATTTTGTGGACAATTTCAGATGTGGCCTATTTTCTTAGGCACAGTGTAAGTAGCTTAGTATGTAACTAATTGCACCAATGAATAGAATTGCCGATTTAGATATTGCTCAAGATTCTTGGGATCAATTTTATTGTAGCTAAAGATTGGTTAATTATGATGAAATCTGTGCATATATTCAACATAGTTTTAAAATACGTGTTTATAAAAATGAGTATAGTTAAGTCCATCTTAGAGCTCATAAAATTAATAGTAGAGGTTAATCAAAACATATGTATATTCAATTTATATCATTGAAAGCCAAAATATTATTGGCTATAAATATATTTTCATTTGTCTAATTTGGGATTATTTTATTTTAAAAGGTGGATTGTAAAGCATTTTGCAAGATTTTGGTCTGAGAGAAGCTTTGCAACTGTACCTCCTGAGATTCAGAAAAGTTGTCTTACCATGTTGATTCAGTCCTTAGTAAGTATACTCCCTATACCCTTGTTTGTGTTTGTCATCAAAAAGTTTATTCCATTTTAGGGACCAGCAGTTAGCATAATGGCTATGTCACTGATCTCCCATATAGTTGACCGTGGTTTGAGTCCCAGACCTGGTGGCTGGAACTCACGCCGGGCACATGTGTGTGCATGCCCAAGATCCCGAGAGGAGAATGGAGGAGAAGGGATCGTAGTGTGGCCATCCCCCCTGGGGGGTGATTTCTTGCTTTCTATCTCTTTGTCTCTCTCTGTCTTTCTGGCGAGCACACGCACCCTATAGCAAAAACCTCTAAATAAAAATAAAAAATAATAAAAAAAGTTTATTGCATTTTATACAGTGCTTTTAAGGATGGAAAAAAGGAAGGGAGGAAAGAAGAAAAAAAAGATGCATGATATGATTTCAGTTCTCTTAATTTTGTTAAGACTTGTTTTGGTGCCTAATGTGATCTGTTCTGTTATAGATAATGTTTTGTTTACACTTGAAAAGAATATTTATTCTGCTGCTGTGGTTAGAATGTTCTGTATAGGTCTGTGTTAGGTCCAATTGGTCTATAGTGTTGTTTAAGCCTGCTGTTGCTTTGTTGATTTTCCGTCTGGTTTAGCTATTCATTATTCTTTTTTTTTTTTTTTTTTGGAGAGGTTTGTTTTTTGCTATAGGGCGCGTGTGCTCGCCAGACAGAGAGACAGAAAGCAAGAAATCACCCCCTGGGAGGATGGCCACTCCACAATCCCTTCTCATCCTTCTCCTCTTGGGATCTTGGGCATGCACACACATGCGCCCGGCGTGAGTTTTAAGCCACCGGGTCTGGGACACGAACCGCGGTCGACTACATGGGAGTTCAGCGACATAGCCATTATGCTAACTGCTGGTCCCCCCTGGTTTAGCTATTCATTATTGAAAATACTGTTTGAAGTTTTCTACTATCTTTTATTGCTAGCTTTCTCTATTAAAATTTGTTTTATGCACTTAAGTGCTCTGATATAGGGTGTACGTATATTTATAATTGCTATAGCTTCCGGGTAGCTTGACCCTTTTATCATTACATGTCTTATGACTCTTGTGACAGTTGTTTTTTTTTTTTAAGAGGTTTTTTTTTTTGCTATAGGGCGTGTGTGCTCGCCAGACAGAGAGAGACATAGAGACAGAAAGCGAGAAATCACCCCCCAGGGGGGATGGTCACGCCGCAATCCCTTCTCCATTCTCCTCTCGGGATCCTGGGCATGCACACACATGCACCTGGCGTGACCGGGTCCGGGACACGAACCGCGGTCGACTACGTGGGAGTCCAGCGACATAGCCATTACGCTAACTGCTGGTTCCCTTGTGACAGTTTTTGACTCAAAGTCTGTTTTGTCTGACGTGAATATCCCCACCCTACCCTTATTTTGTTTCCATTTGTATAAATATCTTTTACCATCCCTTCATTTTCAGCCTGTTTTTTCCCCTTAGATCGAAAAGTAAGTCTATCGTGGGTCCAGTGGTGGGGCACTAAAATGCAGTACTCTGCAAGCTGATTCACCTGGCAAGGCCCAGTTCATGTCCAGAGTACTCTAGATGTGCACCTGCCTGTGATCCAGGGCTGGCTGAATGGAGACAGAGTGTGGCTTTGGATGCTGTTTCTCTGTCTCTCTTGCTCATGGACGGAATAAATAAATACACATTTCTTTTTCTTTTCTTTCTTCTTTTTTTTTTTTTTTTTTTTTGGGGGGGGGGAGGGGGGGTGATTTGGGTTTTTGTCACAGGAATAGGATGTGTGTGTTTACCAGGGAGAGAAAGTGAGAAATCCCAGGTGGGATGGCCATACTTCTATCCCTTTTTCTCCATTCTCCCCTTGGGATTTTAGGCACACACACCCCCAGTGTGTTTTTCAAGCCTCTCGGACCAGGACTCTAACTGCAGAGTCAGCCATGTGGGATCTAGTGCCTTAACCACCATGTACCGATTGGTCCTACATAAACTTTTTAAAACAGTAAGTCCATTTTGAACAGCATAAAGTTGGATATTTTTAAGGTTTTTTTTTTCTTATTTCTTCTATGGGAGAAAAAGAGAGAAGTACCTGCAACAAGGTGCTTACACCATGATCAGCTCCTAGTATCACACAGCCCAGGGTCTTAGACACATGTATGTGTACCCAGTGCGCATGCCTGCCCCGTGTCCAGGCAGGTCCCACAGTGCAAACCCAGGACCTTCCCACTTGGGTCCATTTTCATCACTGCTATACCACCACCTGGTCCTGCATCTTGTCTTTTGTTTTGTTTTGTTGTTATTAATCTTCTTAATCATATCCCAGGGTCTCCCTACACACAGGTCTCCCTAATCCACATGCCGTGGTCCAGCCTGGCTGAGACTAGGGGGTAGGTCATGGTGTGGGGATTCTGTTGCAGGTGCTTATACTTTCTCTGTATGGCTGTCCTTCTCAGCGTCTTTTGATTGGAGAGTTTAATCCATTTGCCTTTTAAGTAATTATTGATAGGATTTAATATTGCCATTTGGTTTGCTGGTTTTTTGTTTGTTTGCTTATCTGGTAGTTCTTTTGACCCTCTTTCTTTCTTTTGCTCTTCTCCTTTGTGGTGAGTGCCAATGATCCAGGGCTAGGAAGCTGTGGTGGATCGTGGCTTCAGCACCCTGCTGGAGTGCTATTGTTCTGTCTCTTACTCATGGAAGAAAAAAATAAATGAACTTAAGAAAGAAAAAAATACCCACAGACAGGGTAAATTATAAACAATAGGATTTTATTCCCCCATATGGCCCTGGAAGCTGAGAAGTCCAGGATCAAGGGTCCACATCTGGAGAGTCATTCTGCTGGAAGAAAACAGAAGTCAGTGCACAAGACAGTGAGAGAAAATGAGGTTTTCAGAAGCCATTCCCCTAAGAGCATTAATCCATTCTTGAGAATAGAGTCCTTGTGATGGAATTACCTCTCAAGGACCCCACTTCCTAGTACAGTTACACTGGCGATTAAATTTCAAAATGAGTTTTAAGAGGAATGTTCAAGTCATAGCAGATCCCCTTGGGATCACTTTCTAAAATAAGCTATCCATATACAAGCCTATTTCTTAGGCTTAGTTTTTAGGCAGAACCCAGGCTAAGACAATATGGTGTTGATCAAGTAGTTTGACGAATAATTAATTCTACTTCTAGAAATGCATCTTATAGTATATTCACCTATATGTGAAATAATGTTACATACAAGGTAATTTGTTACAGCACCATAATAACAAAAGTTGGAAACAATGTAAGTGTAAGTAGAAGATTGGTTAAATGAATTATGACAAATCTATGTTATAGACTATTGCATAGCTATTAAAACAATAAAATTACTCTTTCTACACTAGGAAAACATTCAAGATGTTTGTTAAGTGTAAAAGGACTGGTGGTACAGAGTACTGTGCATATTAATACCTTCATTTGAATAAAGTAAGGAAGAAATTACTTCAAAAAGTGCATAGAAAAATGGAATTAAATGAGTTTACTTTCCTGCCCAAAAAAACCCTGTGAAATACATATATGCTTTTTTCATGTTTTCCATGAACTTTTTGAAGACTTTTTTTTTTCTTTTTCTTTTTTTGGAGAGGTTTTTGCTATAGGGCACGTGCCCTCGCCAGACAGACAGAGACAGAGATAGAAAGCAGGAAATCACCCCCCAGGGGGGATGGCCACGCCGCAATCCCTTCTCCTCCATTCTCCTCTCGGGATCTTGGGCACGCACGCACACGCGCCCGGCGTGAGTTTCAGCCTCCGGGTCCGGGACTCGAACCGCGGTCGACTACGTGGGAGTCCAGCGACATAGCCATTACGCTAACTGCTGGTCCCAAGACTTTTTGTATGTATATATGTATACATATTTTGTTTGTAATATAAATTTACTGTAAAAATAGAAGAGAAATAATATTGGTTGCAAAATGAGTGCCTTAGGGGTAGAAAGACTTCCTAATAATGTCCTTTATAGATTTTTGAATTTTGAATGCTATAGTTATGTAACTATAGAGTTGAAAAAAATATTAATTGCCAGAGGGCATGTGAGCTTGCCAGAAACAGAAAGAACGAAGGGACGTGTTTTTCATACCAACGGGGCCAGGGTTAAAACCACAGTCAGCCATGTGGGATCTGACTCCCTTAACTAATAGAGTAGGGGACTGGGCCTATAAAGTTAAAATTTTGTGTATTTGGCCTAAAAGTGCTACAGATTTTTTTCTTTTTGAATCTCAAGGTATTCTAACATTAAATAGTTATTCAAATCAGTATGGAATAAGATCACACATGATCTATTATTTAGCTGTTTTATTTAGTTTTCCAGTAGATCCCAAGTTAAATGATAACAACTGTATTTTATATATGTATTTTTAAAAATATTACTGTGAGAGCATACAACATTAGGTATATAGTAAGCATTTTGTAGGTACCTGCCAAATTTATTTGACTACCAGACGTTTAGTTTCACCACCAGAGCAATGTCTCTATACTAGAGCCTCTATAGTAAAGCTAATTGGGCGTATTTCTGAAAAGTCATGGTAATTCCACCAGAGATGGAGAACATAATGGTACAAAAAAAAAAAAAAAAAAAAAGAAAGAAAAGAAAAGAAAGACTTGAATTATAGCAAAGTATGGTTCGTTTTTACTCTGATATGAAGGGTCCTCAAGCTGTTCATGGAATATATGTTTTATAAAAAAACTGTGCATGGATTTTAAAATGTTTTTGTACCAAAATAAATCATATTTTAATTCCATTTTTCCATGTATTTTCTTGAAGTTTGCTTATAAGTTAAGCAGGAATTATATAATACATTTTTTTTTTTTGAGAGGTTTTTGCTACAGGGCACGTGCGCTCACCAGAAAGACAGAGACAGAGAGACAGAAAGCGAGAAGTCAACCCCCCCCCCCCCCCAGAGGGGAGGACCATGCCACAATCCCTTCTTCTCCATTCTCCTCTTGGGATCTTGGGCAGGCACGCACATGCAATCAGCGTGAGTTTAAGCCACTGGGTCTGGGGCTCGAACCACAGTCAACTACATGGTAGTCCAGCGACATAGACATTACACCAACTGCTGGTCCCTATATAATACAGTTTTAAAGCATTCTTGCACAATGGGTAAAATTATTGAAGTTTTATTGTTTAAAGATAAAACTTAAGTTATCTTAGAAATTCATTCTTAGACTCTTGGCCTTTGGTCACATTAAGAGATCAGCAAATATTTGAGGGTTCACTATGGCCCAGTTCAATACTAGGCTCTGGGAGTATAGTGAACACAGACACGGTTCAAATTCATTGAATATACAGACTACATAGACTACATAGGCTGACAGACATTAATCAAATAGTTATTTTTATCTTTGAGTAATTGCAAAGGAATTAAGTGCTCTAAAAAAAGGGGACAAGTTCTCTGATAGGTACAAAAAGAATCTGATACAGGTGTAGGGATCAGCAGACAGTGCTGTAATGGAGATCTGAACAATATAGAGTGTGTGCAGGGTCCACATCATACAGTCCATGTTAAGTAGTTCGGTCTGTCATTTCTAGATTTATCAATTGTCTATTGCTGTGTAACCATCCCCAAAATCAGTGACTTTAAACTACAGTTTATTTCTCATAATTCTGTGGGTTGACTGAGTTATTCTGCGGGTCTTGCCTGAGCTCCCTCCTGTGGCTGCATTCAGCTGGTGGCTAAGCTGGGAGGCTTTGCACTCCATTGGTCTCTCTTACTAGACTTCTTTATAACCTGGTGGTCCCAGGATTCCAAGATAAAGACAGAAGCTGCAAGGCTTCTTGAGGCATAGGCTCTGGGACTTGCATACCACCACTGTGGGTTAAAGCAAATGAAAAGGCCAGTCCAGATTCCAGGCATGAGGATATAGATTCCACCTCTTGATGGATGGAGCTACAAAGACTTTGTGGCTGTGTTTTTCAATCTCCTACATTATATCAGGTAACTATCTATTAAGTAAATAGTTATTAAGGATTGTTTCAAGAACTAGAAATCAAACATGAATAAGATATGATAACTTATAAGCAGCCATTTTTTCCTTTTCCTTTTTAAAAAAATTTTTTTAAGAATTATTTTATTTAACTTTATTTATTTATTTAGTTAGTTAGTTTAATTTGACCACAGAGGGACAGAGTGAGAGAGAGGAGGAAAGTGAGAAAGCAAGCCACCAGATTTGGGACTCAAACTGTTGTTGGCCATGTGGGAGTCCAGCACCTTTAACCACCAGGCCACCTGCCAGCCCCATTTTTTCCTTTGCCTTAGCGCACATGGTTTTTGTAATTATCATCCATTTTCCAAAAAGAGATTAATATTTTGACCATTTTTTTCCTATGGCATAAAAATGAATCATCATTAAATGAATAAAATATATAAAAAATTCTTACCTAATCATGAAAGAGCAAGAAAATCACAGGAGATTACAATTAATTTTTAGGCTTTCTAAATTTTCAATAAAGAATATGTATTGTATAGTCAGAAAAATTAAGGCTATGAGCCAGCCCTGTAGCGTAGTGGTTAAGAGAGTTGGATCCCACATAGCTGACCACTTTTAAAATCCCGGCCCTGACAACTTGAAAAACATGGCAGCACATGTGCGTGCATGCCCCAGGTCCCAGCAGGTTAGAGAAATGGAGAAGAAGGGACTTTGGAATGACCATGCCCCACTGGGGGACACTTTCTCCCTCTCTCTGTCTCTCTTTGGTTAGTGCATGTACCTCTGACAATTAAAAAAAAAAAAAAAAAAAAAAAAAAAAAAAAAAAAAAAAAACAAAAAAAAAACACTAAGGTGATGTTAATGTAGCTGCAGCTGTTTAGTTCTGTATAACACTTGTGAGCACGGAAATTAATTCAGTAGTGATAATTGCAAAGAAGTGAAGTGTGTCTTATAACTTTGCTCTTGGGTTTGTTTCAGCTACTTTTTTATTTTATTTTTTATGCCAGAGATCTTGTGTACATGCATGAGAGAAGAAGCACCACTCTCGTCCCCCAAGCAGGACCTGTTCTTGGCAGAATCCTTTTTTCCTCCAATTTTTCATCCTGTAAGGATCCTGGGCACAGGCATATGTGCCCAGCATGTTTTCGAGTCAACAGGCCTGTTATTTGAAACCTCATCTGACACGTGGGATCTTGCTTCTTCTGTGCAGCCCTTAACCGCTGTGCTATGGAGCTCATCCTTTGCTACCTTTTAAAGGTGGTTCATTTCCAACTTCAAAGTTTACCCTTTTGGATAATTCTAAGAGAATGAATAAATAAATACTTCTTGTAAAACTAATGACAAAAATGCTAGTTACGTGGAACTTTGTTTTTTGTTTGTTTGTTTGTTTTTCAGGAAACATCACAAGAAACCAAAAGTGTCTGATCTGCTTAGAAAATTGTTTTGTGAGCAGTAATACCATCTAACTTGTTTTTCAATATTTTTTTAAATTCTGAGGATGATAAGAATGCCGCTTTTCTTCTGATGGAAAGTGACAGGCTAATCATCAGTCTACCCAGAGTGAAGTGGACAGAAGCAGCACTGACTATGGCCTCCCAGCTGCAAGAAGAATGTATTGGGTTTATTGTACAAAACTTTCCGAAGATCATTCAGAGTGAAAATTTTGCTCTTCTTTTACAGGTACCACATCTAACATTATAGCCTATATTTAGTCCCATCTTTGTGTTCTGATTTTAATTACATAAGAGGCTTTAAATGCAGGTTGCTTTTGATTAAATCAGTATGGTTTAAATAAATTCCATAGCAGATGGCATGTTTGCATAGGATTTAGAACAGTGATAGTGATGGACAGGATTTTTGGCTCACAAGTTAAGGAAGGCAGGAGGGACAGGTTGGAGTGCCCTGGCAAAGCTCAGTGTAACTCAGGCCAACTCTAGCCCTCAATCAGCATAATATCTTAGAAACTAAAATCATAATGATATTGTTTTGGTCAGTATTACAGTTATGGTCCATACAAAATTCCCTTTTACTACTGAACTACTTCCTCTAAAATAAGTCATTGAATAAAGAACTCCTATTGCTTATTTCTAGTTTCTGTTACTAGGGCTGTTAGCTCCAAAATACAGTATGCATATATATGTATGTGTACATGCAGATTTTTTTAGCAAAAGAAAGGAAAGCAGCAAATATGATTTCTGATTGACTTCATACAGCCGATTATGATTGTTGTTCTGCTGTCATGGCAAGCATTCATATTTCTTATACTGTTTACATGTAATACTATTAAATATCAATTTCTATGTTTGTAGTCACAAGCAATGAGCAGCACAGCTGACTTGTTGGACAAAATTTTAAAAGCAATCGAAGAAAACATTACCACTGAAAATAGTTGCTCTCTTCTTATGGCTCTGGACACATTGCTAACCTCTGAAAGTACAAAGGAAATGGTACTTAACATAATAATTAAGTTCATAAAAATTTTGTAATATTTGAACTGCTTTTAAGATTTTAAAATGTATGTGCATATTAATGTTTAATGGATCATTGAAGCTAGGCAACAGATACCTGGGAGTTGATTATGATCCCTGTTTTTATGTGTATATTTGAAATTTTTCGTAATACAGTTTTTTTTAATTCCCTTTATTTCCAAAAGTTATTTTTGTAGAAGTTCAGAATTGGGGGGACCAGCAGATGGCATAGCAGTTACAGCGCTGGACTCCTACATGGCCAGCTGCAGTTTGAGTCCTGGACCTGGTAGCTTGAAAATCATGCCAGGCGTGCACGCCCAAAATTCTGAGAGGAGAGTAGAGGAGATGGAATTGTAGCATGGCCATCTTCCCTGGTGGAGGGGGGTGATTTCTCACTTTCCCTCTTTCTGTCTCTCTCTCTCTCTCTGTCTCTCTCTCTGGCAAACACACTTGCCCTAAGGCAAAAACCTCTACAAAAAGAAAAAAAAGTTTAGAATTTGGCAGTTTGGTGAATTCTAAACATAGTTTGGCACTTAGCAATATTATTTGGCACAGTATAACTCTAGTATTTCTCTGTGATTACTAAATTTAATTTTTTTGGATGTAAGATGTATATTTTAAAATTTTTAATCACCAATGTCTTTCTTTTTTATAATATATTCTTAATTCCTCTTTTTCTTCAAAATATCTTATTTTAAAATTAGGTTGATTAAGAAAAAGCAAAATTAAAATAGTACTTATTGTCAAGTCTCATTAATCAATGGTATTAATAACTTAATTGCAAATTATTGGCATTTTATATTTGTTTTGCAAGGCTGATAAAACATGTCATCATATTTATCATTATTGCATAGAGTATTTGACCTTGTAATGTCATAGTTGATTTGAAAAGGCTGTGGAAAATATTCATATAAAGGCCACTGGGATTTTAAAATAGTGTTTGGTTGAAAGGAGAAGGTTTAGCTTTATGTTCATTATAAAATTCTGCTGTTAATGAGTATTCCCTCGTAAATAATGCGTTCCCGACGATCTTAAAAATCAAAGTGATGACATCATTGATCTAGCTTAGGAGTAAGTAGATTCGGAAAGGAATAATGACTGGTTGCTATGACAATGTGGCTCTCACCAGCTGCTGATTTGTTGCTGGAACACAGGGTTTTACGTGCAAGATCCAGGCTCTGCGTGATAAGCTGTGGATCTTCCTGGTTCAGTCTTTCTATGCTGTTCGTCACACAGAGAGCTGGAAGCTGATGAGCACAGATGATCAAGAGAAAATCCAAGCAGGTATGTTAGTCTTGAGATTTTTATTTTTATTCTTTTATTATCTTTATGACAGCAGATATTTTGAGAGCATTCTGATAAGTATTAAAATGAGCATTTATGTGCATCTATTCAATGATAGGGTGCTAACTAAAACTAATGATAGTGTTCTTAGGCATTTTTAATAAGTACTGCTTTTTTTACTGTTCATAGAAAATGAAACCCATTTCCTTTATATAGCTGTATATTAATTTTTAATCCTACTGTACATTAGCAAGTGTTGCAGCCAAATTTGCTTGAAAGCATTCTTGTAAAGAGATTAGAAGTATAAGAAAATGTAAACCCCCTTAAAATAGGTTTCCAAACATACTCTCTTTCCCTTTAAAAATATTTTTTTCCAGAAAGCTTTTTCATCTTTTTTATAAGATACCCTTTCTTGTGGTTTGCCTAGATTAGAGGGCTTTATTTCACAATTGATTGGTTCAGTGATGTGGAGTGTGCTATTGCGGAGTGTCCCTCAGGAGCTGCACAGTGGTCTTTGACATTTAATAGGTACCATTTGAAACATTAGCATTAAACAAAAGATGTGTGTAGCTCAGAATGTGTGTTTGTCTCAGAAATATTAAAATAAAATGAGAGGGGTGTGGGACTAAAAATGGCTTCATGACTATTTTTAGGTTAAAGCAGGTGCCTTAGAAAAAATACTGGCATATTCAGCAAGTATACTTTTAAAAACATTTTAAGAGGCTATATTTTATGAAGCAAACATTTTTGTACTGTAAAACATTGAAGCCACATGTGATAAGATATACTCTTGATAATGATAAATTCTTTAGTGGTATAATCAGTATCAGATCTGTTCTGTCTTGCATTATAAGCATAAACGATAATGTAGCTAGATGTGAGCTAAAGAGCACTTTTCAAACAAATTCCAGTTCTTAAACAACAATCATGAGCAGTTCTTTAGAAACTAGACTTTTTTTTCTTGTGACGATTTCTGTGCTGATTTTTGAACGATAGTTTATCTTGACTTCAAAATCTATACAATGTGAAGAAACAAGATCAGCATTGCTTGAGTAGGTGTCCTTCATCTCTCATCTGATTGGAAGCAAACTTTGTTTTTCTGTATTTTAGGTGATTTCATAGTTAGGTCGAGCTTCAAACAAGGTTTTTAAATTTTAATTCTTTTGAGAGCTAACTAAAAGTATATATAAGTATATATACCTACCTAAACAAAATATATCAGTAATCCAACTAATTATCAAAAAGAACTTTTCATTCTGTTACATTGCATTAGTGCAATAATAATTTTTTAATCTTAAATATGTTGAATTATAATGAGCCCTGACTTGTGCATGATTACTGCATCAGGAAACACAGATAAAGGAAGGATTCTTGGTGGCTTTGTTGTAACATTTGTTCTGTTCTAGTTGAGTTACTAACCTTTGGGAGAAATTATTTATTAATTCTTCCTGTATATTGTTGTGCAGAGTCATTTGCTTACTGCAAATTAGTCCCTAATATGCCATTTCTAGGATGTTGCTTTGTCTTATAGCACATATCATATAGAATAGAAATCTTGGGAAATGTATGGAGGAGTTAGATAACTTAGTGTATTTTTTATTAGTTGTTTTAATCAAATAATTTTGGGGGATTACATGTATTTATCCAAAAGATATCTTAAAGTCCTATAACCTTCAAAAGGAAACAAATAATGAGCTAAATTATATTTATGCCTCTCATACCATTATTTTTATATATTTTCCTTATGTCATTCACAGTCTTATTTGAACAATATGAACATGAATTCTCTGATATTTCCCATATAAATCTAACTTATATAATGAATTTTTATTTAATTCTTAAAATAATGTGGATTTGAGAATTGTTCTTCCTGTTTCGTTTTCAACAGAACCTTATTTTTTTCTCTTTTCCTTTCTTTTCCTCATAATATACTACAAAACCAAAAAATATCTTGAGTTAATTTCAAAAGAATATTTTTACACTTTTCAGGATAAACATTTTCTCATATTTAATAGTTTATAAAGTATTACATTTGACACAGTCTATAAATTTTTGAAAATTCAAAAATTAAATGAAAACAGTTATTTAAAATATCACAGCTTGAAAATATTCTTTTTTTTGAGGGGGAGATAATATATGAATCTTCTCTATGCATTTTTTTTTATTTTTCAATTTTAATACCATAAAAATCTTAGGGACCAGAGAAAAAGATTGAAAATGAAGTTCTTTAAGAAGACAATTTAATAGGGAATTATTTTTGTGTACTAGATTGATTTCAATTTTTTTAAGTTATTTCCATAGAAATATACATTTTCTTTCTGCTAGCATACTATTGTATTTTCCCTCTATTTCTATAGTGATAATAATGTTTCTTATAAAAACAAATTGCTGTTTCTTTCTACAGCTGCATTTGACAAAGGCGATGATCGAAGACTTGGCAAAAAGCCTATATTCAGTAGCTCTCAGGTAAACTTTTTGCATGTTATAAGTCCAAGTGAAAAATATACCAAACAATTTAAATTGTGTTATTTTATATTTCAAAATAATTTAAATAGATTTATTTCTTTACAGATTTGTTTCTTTACTAATTAAAAATATTAATGGAAATAATTTTTACTCTTTTTTTTTTAATCAGGTGAACATTTCATGTATTTTTTAAAAATGTGAATTTTTGATATCCAGCTGGCATGGGAAATAAATACATTTTTCATTTCCTTGAAAACCATTTTGGCTTCTCATACATTGGAGCTATTCTAGTATATAAAAAATCTAGAATTCTAGGCCTAATTCAATATCCACTTTTCTAATTAACCTACTTTTTCAGTTTTCTCTACTAAGGTTTTAATTCACATAATTTCATTGTGAATAAAGCTATTAGTACCAAGAGTACAGTCATGTTTTACTTTAAAAGTTAACTTGTATACTTAAATGAAGTATCTAAATTAGGCAAACTCTTAGAAACAATGAACGGTGGTTGCCAGGCAGTGAGAAGAGGAAGAAAAGGAAAGTTGTTATTCAATGGATGTAGAGTTTCAGTTTTATAGTATTATAAAGTTCTCAAGATTTGGCATACAACACTTAAAAATAGTTAAGATAGGGACCAGCAGTTAGCATAATGGCTATGTCGCTGGACTCCCGTGTAGTCGACTGCGGTTTGCGTCCCGGACCCAGTGGCTTAAACTCACGCCGGGTGCGTGTGCGTGCATGCCCAAGATCCCGAGAGGAGAATGGAGGAGAAGGGATTGTGACGTGGCCATCCCCCCTGGGGAGTGATTTCTCACTTTCTGTCTCTCTGTCTGTCTCTGTCTGTCCGGTGAGCACACGCGCCCTATAGCAAAAACCTCTCCAAAAAAAAAAAATTGTTAAGATGATAGATTTTATGTTATGTGTTTGTTTTGTTTTTACCACACACACATAGTTACTTCTTGTATTCATTATAACTCAAAATACACTATAATCTGGATGTTACATAATTTCATTTTTCTTTTTCCCACAATGTTATTAATGATGGTTAGAGCTTTAGGCTAACTTATAGGTGCTCACTTAGTCAATAATATATTTGAAGTACAAAACTATACTAACCTCCTCTGTCAGTTATGATATCAAACTGACATACATTGGGAGTTGCAGTTTACAATGTAAAAAGCATATTGTCATTGCAGAGAATAGGGAACGCTTTCTTCTTCAGGAGCCACTAGATGGGAACTAATACATCCCCAAACCACAGCTGTGAGCTCTCATGGCCTGAGGCAGGAGTCGAGCTCCAAAAGTCAGTGAACTGTGGGACATTTGAGTTTTTTAAACTAGCAAACATCCTAGGACTATTTTTCAGAATGTTTTTCACAATATACTAGCTCCGTCATATGTTCTGCCTACAAACCCCTAACGTGGCCTACTCACAGGTGGTAGGGTGTCACTCTGCAGTTCTGGAGCCACGTAAAAGACCAGGAGCTGAGATCCCAGGTCAGCCTGAAACATTCTGGATACGTGCCCGCAATCCTGGCAGATCAACCCCACCAGAAAGACTGGTAGGTTGGCAGGGATTGTGGCACAGCAAGACCTTGTTGAAGGTGTCTGTTTCACCTTAGCCTCTTCTCTTTTTGAAAGAGAGAAAATACAAAAAAAAAAAAAAAAACTTTTAGGGACCAGCAAGTGGCATGGTGGTTAAGGGTACGGGACTCCCACATGACCGACCACTGTTTGAGTCCCGGACCTGGTGGCTTGCTTACACTCTCTCTCTCTCTCTCTCTTATCAAATTTAAAAAAAAAAAAAAAAAGGTAAATAAAATAATTTAAAAAAAAATTTTTTTAAAAGAACATCTAGCATCAGCTAGGTTCAAGAACTGCTATGTGCCATAGTTTCTATAGACCAGTGATGCATGTTACACCTTAAGGTGCTGAGAGAGTCAGCCAGTAGTATGATGATAAAGGAAGCTAGTTACCACATGGCCTACTGTGCAGTCAGAGACCTGAACCTTGGGGCTTGAAAAACATGCTGGGTATCTGTGCATCCATGCCCAAAGTCCAGAGTGGGGAGAAATGGAGAAGAAAGGGTTATGGCATGACCGTTCTCCATGTGGGATACTTTCTGGCTCTCTCTCCACCCCTCCACCTCTCCCCCTCCCGCAGACCACATGCCCTCTGGCAAATAAAAACATTAAAAAATTAAAAAGCTGAGAAATGCTGCAGTAACGAACTTTTTTTTTTTTTTTTTTTTGAGAGGTTTTTCGCTATAGGGTGCGTGCGCTCGCCAGACAGACAGAGAGAGACATAGAGACAGAAAGCGAGAAATCACCCCCCAGGGGGGATGGTCACGCCGCAATCCCTTCTCCTCCATTCTCCTCTCGGGATCTTGGGCACGCACGCACATTCGCCCGGCGTGAGTTGTAAGCCACCGGGTCCCAGACGCGAACCGCGGTCGACTACGTGGGAGTCCAGCGACATAGCCATTACGCTAACTGCTGGTTCCCGGTAACGAACTTTTGAATTTTGTTTCCCCCAGTTTTATAATTAGGCTCCCTCCAACCTCTTTTAAACATATCATACAATTCTATAGAATATACTCTTGGAAATGGTGGCACTTTTTTTTCTATGTTCCTATTATCCCTGTGTTTTTAAAGATCCCAGGAATTAGCCTACCGGCCTTACTTTCCTGTTATCCCAGGCTTTTTCTCCTTCCTTGCCTTACAGAAAAATAGAATAGAATCTCTTTGTTCTTCTTTATCTTTCTGATTTTGAGATTATCTAAGAGGTTTTGTTTGTTTGTTTTTTTGTGATTTTTTTCTGTTAACATGGGAGGGAAGTAGCATAATAAGCTTCACTCAGAAAGGCAGTGGTACTCTGAAATGTATGCAGGAATAGAACGAGAAGAGTTCAAGTCATACCTTCATATTTATTATCTGTGTCATCCATGGGTCTTTGTTAACCTATAAAAGGGAGTAATAAAACCTAGCAAGAGAATCATAAAAGTTAGGTGAAATAATTTATGTGCAATTATTTGGTATGTAGTAAATGCTCAATAAATGTGGAATGAATAAATTGTTTTCTAAAGAGAGATGAAATCTTTGGGAGGTGGGAAAATGTTGACCAGAAAAGAAAGAGGGAAAGGTTTAAGAAGAGTGGTAGTACTAAAATACTTAAGTATAAAATGTACGCTATCTGGGATTTACTTCAAAGTGGCTAGGCACTGCACAGAGGAGACCAGATGCTACGTAGCTGTCAACTTGACAGAGTACCAGCCCTGTCAGCTTGAAAGGCACCAAGCTCACATACCTGTGCCTAGGATCCTTCCAGTATGGAGAATTGAAAGTAAAAGGATTGTGACATGACTGGGGGTGGGTCGGGGGTGTGCTTTATCTCTCTCCTTCTCTCTCATGGGCACACATATGCCATTTGGCATAAAGGTGGGGGGAGGCAGCTGGCATGGTTAGGTTTTGGACACCCACATGGCTGCCCAGAGATCAAGTCCAGACCTGGCAGCTTAAAAATCATGCTGGGCACATGTGCATACATGCCCAGAATCCCTGGAGAGGAGAATGGAGAAGGGATTGTGGCATGGCCATCTTCCCAGGAAGTGATTTCTTACTTTTCCTGTCATGGTCTCTCTCTAGCAAGCAGATGCACCCTTGGTGGGAGGGGGGGGGGGGGGCGGTTAAAGAAAGAAAACAAACAAAATGGGGGTAGGTGTATTTGAAACAAAATTGGCCACTAGTTGATAAAGACTCAATATACTGTTCTGTCTTCTTTTGATTATTTAAAATTTTTTCTATACTAAAAGGATAACCCAAAAAAGAGATTAGTACTTGAACAGAAAAGCTGGCTAAGAGGAATACTGTTTGAAGAGGGTTACCCTTTTTTCCTTCATTTTTGTTGATACCAGTTGGCCATTTATATTTAAGCAATGTATATAAACTTTGCAGATAGACGTCAAAGACTGCCTAGGACTGTGTATACACTGAATCCTTGTTATGCACTACTATATTAATATGAAATCATTAAAGGAGTGTAGTTACCCCATATACTACATAAATTTCACCCATACCATAATACTTCAAAACATATAGATTCAAAGAGAGTAAATTAAGTAGGATCAGTCTTTTTTTTTTTTTTTTTTTTTTTTTTTGAGATGTTTTCGCTATAGGGTGCGTGCACTCACCAGACAGAGAGACATAGAGACAGAAAGCGAGAAATCACCCCCCAGGGGGGATGGTCACGCTGCAATCCCTTCTCCATTCTCCTCTCGGGATCTTGGGCACGCACGCACACGCGCCTGGCGTGAGTTTTAAGCCACCGGGTCCGGGACGTGAACCGCGGTCGACTACGTGGGAGTCCAGCGACATAGCCATTACGCCAACTGCTGGTTCCCAGTAGGAGCAGTCTTAAAGCTGGAAAATAAGTCTAAAAGCAGAAGTCAACCAGGTTTTAAGTATTGGAAATAGAGAATTTTTTTTAAGCTAAGATTTTTTTTGGGGGGGTGGAGAGGTTTTTGCTATAGGGCACGTGCACTCACCAGAAAGACAGAAAGAGAGAGATAGAAAACAAGAAATCACCCCCTAGGGGGGATGGCCACGCTGCCGCAATCCCTTCTCCTCCATTCTCCTCTCGGGATCTTGGGCACGCACGCACAGGCGCCCGGCATGAGTTCAAGCCACCGGTCTGGGACTTGAACCGTGGTCACCTACATGGGAATTCAGTGACATAGCCATTATGCTAACTGCTAGTCCCTTAAGCTAAAATTTTTATCAAAAAATAAAAAGTATGAGGACCAGCAGGTGGCATGGTGGTTAAGATGCTGGACTCCCACATGGGTGAACATGGTTCAGGTCCTGGACCAGGCGGCCTGCTTTCTCGCTTTCTCTTTCACTCTCCCTCTGTCTTTCTGGTCAAATTTTAAAAATAAATAATAACAAATAAAATTAAATAAATAATTTTTGGGAGAAAAAAAGTATGGATCAAACCTGTTTGAGTTTGTGTTAGGTAGAATTCCAGAACACTGCTCTGAATAGAACCAGTCTCCACCCTATAGATATGCATGATCTGGGGCACAGAGATTCAGTAACTTATTTTTTTAATGCCAGAAGTCACATGCACATACCAGAAAGAGAGAGAAAGAGACAGAGCACAGTGGGGCTTGGGCACGCCTTTTCTCTGTCCCATCAGGATCCTGCATATACATGCCCAGTGTATTTTCAAGCCCCCAGGGCCAAGAATCAAACTGCTATTGGCCCTGTGGGACCCAGCACTCCCTACACAGCACTTAGCTACTGTACTGTGGGACAGCTCCTAGATGTCAGTAACATCTTAAATAGCCCGAGTTGGTTAGAGGCAACATCAAAATAAGAATCTAATCATTCCAGGGCTCATCCTATAATGCAGTGGTTAAGCACTATGCAGTCAGATCGCACATGGACATCTGTGGTTCAAACCCTGGCCCTGGTTTGGAAAACACAACAGGTGCATGTGCATGCATGCTCAAAATCCTGATGGGTGAGAGGAGAAACAGGAATTGTGATATGATCACACCACATTGGGGAGGTGCTTTCCTTCCTTCCCTCCCCTCACCTCCATTTTCTCTCTCTCTGGCAAGTGCATGTGCCCTGGGGCAATTTAATAAGAAACTTCTGAGAGGCCAGTAGGCGGCATAATGGTTAAGGCACTGGACAACCGCAGTTCAAGTCCCAGACCCATGCTGGGCGTGTGTGTGTGTATGTGTGTGTGTGTGTGTCCAAAATACTGAGAGGAGAATGGAGAGGGGATTGTGGCATAGCTGTCTCCCTTCTCACTTTCTCTCTAACTCCCTCTGTCTCTCTAGCAAGCTCATGTACCCTATGGAAACAAAACAAAACAAAAACCTCTGTTTAAACAAACAAACAAAAAAAAACAGAACCTACTGGGCTAGCAGGTGGCATGGAGGTTAAAATGCTGGACTCCCACATGGCCGACCACAGTTTGATTCCCAGACTTGATGGCTTGCTTTCTCACTTTCTCTCTCTCTCCCTGTATCTATCTGGTCATATTTAAAAATAATAATTATTAACAAATAAAATTAAATAAATAATTACATATTTTTTAAAACCTGCTGACTTCTTTATCACTATACCATGATTTGTCTTCAGTGGTTATCTATTTCTCCCCTTTTACCAATTCCAGCTATTTTTAGGACTCCTTTTTTGCCACTTCTCCTAAACATCCTGTAATGTACTACACTATCTTGTTTTTTTCCAAAACCAAGTTTTCAAAAGTAATGTGTCGTGTTTCCTAGGAGATTTTTAATTTTTTTTTTTCATGTAAAAGTCTTTTTTAAGTTTATTTTATTCATAGTAGTGTGTGTGTGTGTGTGTATGTACGTACACACATGCATGCAAGAGAGATAAGAGAGAGAAAAGTACCTTCAAGCTGGTCAGGTCACACTGCAATCCCCTCCCCTCAGTCCTCCAGTTTGTCAGGATCTTGAGCACGCACATTTCAGGTCAACCAGGCTGGAGATCCAAACCTGTGGTTGACCATGTGGCTTTCAGTATACTACTGACTAAGCCCTGAGGCTGGGTTGTATTGTACTGTATTGTGTTGTATTGTGTTGTGTTGTGTTTCATATGCAAGAGAGCACATGCATATGCACAAGAGAGAGCAGAGAGTGAGCAAGAGAGGATGAGCATCTCCCAACAGGGCTTGGTCATGCCGCAATCTGTTTTCCTTTCATTTCTCCACCTCATCACGCCCCTCGACCCATGCACACACATACCTGGCATGTTTTTCAAGCCACCACAGCTGGGATTCAAACTGGGTTCTACCATGTGGGATCCAACTCCCTCTGCACAGTGCCTAACTGCTGTGCTATGGGGCCAGCCCTATTTTATTTATCTATGAGGACTCCAAGAAGTAAACTATTTTTACCATCAAGGATTAAATCTTTAATAATAAAATTTCTGGCATTTGGTATAGAGATGAAGAGATAATTTTGGTGCAAATCTTTATAATATCCCTCAAATTATACCATGAAGATAACTAGCTACTTGAGACAATAAATAATGAGCCTAAGTCCTACTTCCCTCCCTTACCTTGGCTAAGTCACATACCTGCTTTAATCCCCAATGTTTTGTACAAGAAACAGAAATGGCAATAGGGATTATGTCATAGGACTGTTGTGAAAATTAAGTGGTTTAACATATGAGAGTGTTTTAACACAGAACCTGGTAGTAGGCCCTTAAAAAATCTTGGATGTTGTTACCGTTCACTCAATGTACTGAACCATTAGGTATTCATCTCTATGATAACGTCATAAGTTAAAATAGTATGTCTTTCATGTAAACATTCTATGTATATTTCATTTATATTTCATATTTGATTAAGTTAATGACACATTTTTATCAAAAACATCAAAGATAATTAATTTTGAATGACCCTAAATCATAATGTAAACTTTGCATTTTTTTTTCTCTTTTAAAAACTGGTTTATTGAAACATAAAGTATGACATATAAAAAGACTTCAGTCAAGTTACAAAGTCTTTTCTTCTTTTTTGTAGCAAAAGAGACAATTTTCTGACTCCAGTGTTTTAAAAAACAAGTCTTGGAGGGGAAATAACAAGAAAGAGTGTTGGAATTATCTCTCTACTAATCAAAAAATGAAATCCGATGGATTAGGAGCATCTGGACATTCCTCAAGTACTAGTAGAAATAGCATAAATAAAACTTTGAAGCATGATGATGTAAAAGAAAAGAATGGAACAAAAGTAGCATCTAAGCTTACAAAAGAATTAAAAACTGGGGAGAACAATGTTTCTGGAAAGCCCAAAACTATAATAAAGCCCAAAGCAGAAAACGGTAATGCAAAGTTGGAAAACATGTCACCTAGACAACATGTGGAAAGATCAGCCATGTCAGCAACAACTGGACAGAAAAATCCATTAACTGGAAAAGGAATAAGAAATCAGGAAGGGCAGATTACAGGTGCCAGGCCCAAGGTACTCAATGGAAACTTAAACCAGCAAGCCAAAGCTAAGCCCTTGAAGAAAGTGACAGGGAAAGATTCTCCATGCCTCAGCATTGCAGGAACCTCCAGCAGATCTACTAATTCAAGTATGGAATTATTGTCTTCCACTGATGAACCAAAAGAAAATGGATCAATAGGAGAAGAGAAACCTTCTGGTCATAAATTGTCCTTTTGTGATTCTTCAGGACAGATGGTGAAAAATAGTGGAAACAGTGTCAAAACTTCCATTGCAGGTAGGTTTTAGCCCTCTAATTTGTAGTAGTTCCTGAGAGTTAAAGCTCATAGGGGAAAAAAATTATCCTGCATTTGGGCTTTTTTCTAGATTCAAATGCCAAAATTTATTTATTTATGTGTATTCATGTAAGCTGAGAGAATACACAGTGCTTTTCACATTAACATTTAATTTTACTTATAGTGTCTGGTCAGTAAGTTTACATGTTATTCTTACATATTGAATGTCTTCTATGTCATGGCTCACTTTTCTTAATTTTTATTAGTAAAATCTCGACCTGTTTCAAGACTTACCAATGGAACATCCAATAAAAAAAGTGTTCATGAACAAGACACCAGTATAAATAACAGGTAGGTCTTCATTTGATGTTTTACCAATATGTTAACTTTCTCTGAAAGTTAATTATACACCAACTTCTAGTTAAATATTTTTAAAATAGTTTTTTTCTCTTTGTTAAAGAATTTGGGTCAGCAGACAAGGGGGTTAAAGCTGCTGAATCCCATCTGGCCAACTTTGTGATTCAAGCCCTGGACCTGGCAACTTGAAAAACACACCAGGCGTGTTTGTATGCATGCCCAAAATCCAAGAGGAGATTGGAGGAGAAGGAATGTGGCGTGGCCATCCCCCTTGAAGGGTTATTTCTGAATTTCCTCTCTCTGTTTCTCTCTTGTCTCTCTCCAGTGAGCATATGCACCCTATAACTAACTAAATAAATAAACAAATAAATAATTTAATGTGTTTACACAATGATATTTTTAAACTATTTCCTTTTTTAATTGCTAGAAGGCATATGTGCTGACCAGAGAGGAAAAAAAAAACATAAACAGAAAGATAAAGGGAGCAAGCGATGCCCAATGGGTCACAGTCATGCCATAACCCCTTCCCCATACTGTTCAAATTTGATGCCCACACACATGTGCCTGGCATGTTTTCAAATTGCTGAGGCTGAGATTGGAACTACAGTTGGCCATATGGAATCTGGCTTCCTTAACCACTAAGTTATAGATTCTAGCCCTTAAACTATTTTCTAACTTATTAAAAGATGTTAGTATGTTTGTACAAAATGATGATTAATGGAAAATATTAGAATGCCTAATACTTTATACTTATGGCCCATGATTATGCACTGCTTTATTATAAGTGATCTGCAATTATAAACTTGAAAGATGTATGAACATATGTTATTCCTACTTTCAGAAGAGATAAATATTTTTTGTTTCTTGAAAAAAGATATTTCACATATGGATCTTGTAAAAATTTATGTTTGGAAGCTCAGTATAACACTGAACACAAATAATTTTTTTTTAGTCTACTAAAGAAGGTCAGTGACAAAGGAAATAGTGATCCAATGCCACAGGCAATTTTGAAGAAAAAAGGAAATGGCAATGGACGAGTTACAGTTCAGCAGAGGACAAAGAGTGCCCCATGTAATGTGGCTAAAACTCAAGGTAAAGCTGAAATAGTCCTGGGTATCAAGAATATTATGTCCTTGTTCAAATTGGGTAAGCAGAATTTTGATTTGGAGCTTCAATAACAAATAACATATAACATGATTTTGTATGTACATCTTAACTTTGTTTTACAGTGTACTGAAAATTAACTTCTGCTTTTCAGACTACTGTTTTGGTGTTTGGATGTGTGTTTGCCTTTTATTGTCTTTTGTGAGAGAAAGAATTAAGAGAGCCACTAGTTTATCTACATCTCTGGTCCGTATATATGTTATGTCTGTATTTCCTGAAAATTGTATTGATACCTACTACAAGGGCTAAAATTAAACACTTCTAAATATTTGATAATTCTGTTTGGCAGCTTGGATGCTCAAATATCATCTCTAAGACTTTAACCGACGTAAGCAAATGGATTCCCCAAGTTAATCCCTCTTTCCCTCTAGTCAGTATTTCTAGTTTTCACTGAAGCTCTAAGTTGTTCACTCTAATGAGCTACAATATTAATGATCTGGTTATGAGAAATAAATTGGTTTTATTCATATTTGAAGAACAAAACTGCGACAATTTTGTTTTATATTTAGCTTGATTCTCCTGTCCTCCTTTTTGGCTGTGTGGAGCAGTCTTCTCCCTCCCCGCACAAAAAGAACTTCAAAGAGAAAGGCTTTCTTGCTTTTTCCGGCATAAGAAAATCAGCTTTTCCACCCTCTTATATTTATGCAAATCCAATTTAGCATAAGGATCAGGCTCTTCACTTGAGGAAGAGATTCTATTTTAAGAGTATAGTCCCTTTACACTTTCAGTAGAAAAAATATTTTCTTTATGTCATCATGTGACTAACTCCTAATCTGTAATTGTGCATTCGATCATAGACATGTTACCCTTTTATTATTTATTTTATTTTTTCTTACCTTTCTTTAATAAAGGTCATTTTTGAAAAGATAATGAATTTTACTCACAAATGGAAGACTATATAGCATTTATGAACTTTCATTTTTTAGGATCCCAAGGAGAGTCACCAAATTCAATAAAATCTTCAGTCTCTTCAAGGCAGTCTGATGAAAATGTGACAAAGTTGGATCACAATGCTACTGCAGATAAACAAACGCCTAAGAGAAAAGTTATCAAACAGGGACACACAACTTCACCTAAGGCTAATGCGAAAGTAGTAGCAATGCCTAAAAACCAAAATCAGTCAAAGAAAGGTGAAATTTTGAGTAATAAAGATACAAAACAGAAAATGCTAAGTGGGCAGGTTGTATCGAAAACTCCGTCATCTTCCCAAAAAGCTTTAAAAAGTGAAACATCTGTTGTCCAAAAAAGCATGCTTCGTGATGTGGGTGATAATAAGGACAAAGACAGTGTTTCTGAACAGAACCCTCCCGAAGCTGTAATGAACGTCACATCTGAAATCAGTGGTGCAGAAGCCTTCCAGTCATCATGCAGACCTGACCCACAAAAGTCATTAAACGATCAAGAAAAAGATAAGTTGGTGTTAGAGTGTCAAAATAATTCAGAGATGGATAAATCAATAAAACATGAGCTGAAATCAAACCAGATTTGTTCAGATAAAAGTGAAACAAAATTTTCCAATCACAAAGAAACATACCACTGCAAGGCAGATAAAATACATCGTCAGTCTGTTGGGAGTAAGAACGTAGATTCAAAATGTTGTAGCTCTCCTGCCCTAAAATCTGTGATTTCAGAGTTACAGGAAAACTCCTTGAACTCTAATCCAGTTTGTGATTTAGACTCAACAAATGTGGAGCAAATCCATTCATTACCAGATAGGGAGAACCAAGTAGAGAGAAAAGATACAAACAAAAAATCAAGCATTAAGTGTCTGAAAGATGTTTTACCTTGTGTTCCTGAAAGGACAAATGGTACCTTAAATTCTGTTCTAGATGACAGGAAATCTAAAATTAATATACAAGAACTGACAATTGCTAGTCAGTTGCCTGATGACTCTGCTGTGAATGAAGACAAACATACTACCGCAGACTCAGATATTTCCTCCAAAGGTTTTCCGGGACAACTATCAGAGAAAAATTCTCCTAAAAACATGGAAACATTAGAAACCCCAGAAAGTCGTGAAACTCCAGAAGCTCCATTTATGGGTCACTGGAATTTGAGTACTGGTGTTCTGCATCAGAGAGAGAGTCCTGAATCTGACACTGGCAGTGCCACAACATCCTCTGATGACATAAAGCCCAGATCTGAAGACTATGATGCTGGAGGGTCTCAGGATGATGATGGGTCAAATGACAGAGGTGTTTCTAAATGTGGAACTATGCTGTGCCATGATTTTCTTGGAAGAAGTAGCAGTGACACCAGTACTCCAGAAGAATTAAAAATCTATGATAGTAATTTAAGAATTGAAGTAAAAATGAAAAAGCAAAGTAGTAATGATCTCTTCCAAGTTAATTCAACAAGCGATGATGAGATTCCTAGGAAAAGGCCAGAGATTTGGTCTCGATCTACAATGGTCCACCCTAGGGAAAAAGAAACTAATCCACGCAGCAGTGTGCATTTTTCTCAGGAAATAGATCAAGTGTCTTCTTCAGCAGATGAAACAGAAGATGAAAGGTCTGAAGCTGAAAATGTTGCAGAAAATTTCTCTATATCTCACTCAGCTCCTCAGCAGTTTCAGGGAATAATTAATTTAGCTTTTGAAGATGCAACTGAAAATGAAAGCCGTGAGTTTTGTACAACTAAGAAGTTTAAAAGATCAGTTTTACTTTCAGTAGATGAGTGTGACGAACTGGGATCTGATGAAGGGGAAGTCCATACTCCTTTCCAGCCTTCTGTAGATTCTCTTTCACCTTCTGATGTTTTTGATGGCATTTCTCATGACCGTTATAGAAGGACCTGCTATTCCAGATTCTCACAAGAAAATGAAGATAGTATTTTGGAATGTAAACAAGATAAAGGCAATAGTATATATAAAAATGAAAGCACTCTCTTGGGTCTTAGTAACATTGACTCTTCAAGAAAAGATAAACAGAGTATTTCAGCCACAGAAAAAATAAACACGGTAGATGTCCTGTCCAAAGGAAGCAGACAGCTTTTTCCAGAAGATAAAAAAGTAAACAGTGGAAACAATGTGGATAATAACTTTCAACAACGCAGCAAACTCTTGGATGGTGATATAAAATCTCATGAAAGACCATGTCATTTGGAGCTTCATCAAAGAGAACCCAATTCTGACATACCAAAGAACAGCACTACAAAATCTTTAGACTCCTTTCGGAGTCAAGTTCTGCCTCAGGAAGGTCAAGTGAAAGAGAGCCATTCTGCAACTACCGAAAAAGCTAATATTGCTTTATCTGCAGGTAATGTACAGAAATAGAAATGCTAAATGCATAAGAAAATGAGTTTATAGAATTTTAAAGTTGTATGTAGCCCTGAATGTTATATTTTAGTTACATAGACTGATTACTTAAGCAACAGAATCAAATTTTAAATGAAACCTTAAATTTCTTAATTATATGAAAATTAGCCAGCTACTCATTCTTTAATGATTGCTTAAAATCTTAGTGAAGAATGGATATCTAGTAAAAATTTTGTTTATTAGGAAGAGCTAACCTACAAAGAGATTTTACATGAAAGAACAAAGAGTTTAGTTTGCTATTATTTAGTTACTTAAGTCTAATTTAACATAAGTCTTGATTATTAGAAATTTTATTACGCATTGCATATGATTTATGGACTTGCTAGTGTATATCTAATAGGGCTGTGCAATAACTATAGTAACGGGACTGAAAGCACTGAGCTATTTTAACAACTAGATTGATTATTACAATTTATATGCCTTTTACAGAGATTAAACCTTTCAGAATCATTATAATTCTATTCTAAAATTTTGAAGCAAAAATATGAATTTCCTTTAAAAAAAGATTATATTTAGAAGCAATGATAATATATGAAAAAAAAATCCAGGCTTATTTCATATGCCTAGATGATTTCCTGTCTAATCGTTCTGTGTTTCTGTCTTCCTTATTCTAGTCATTCAAACTAATGACCCACATTTAAAATATGCACTAGTGGCTGACAGAGTAGCTATTGTGTATCGTAACTAAGAAAATGCTGAGTAGTAATCCCTGTTCAGCAAAATCTTAAGAATAAGGAGATCTTTAAAAGTTGTACTTTTTGTTTGTCCTTGCTTGCATCCTTCTTTGCATGTGCAATATACAAATAGGCCTTTAGATGTAATGTATTTATCCCTCTTTTTGGAACTGACTTACCTTAAAGTCACCATCAAAATAACTATGTCTTTTGTTTTTCCCTTTAAGTTTCTATTGTAGTAAATTAGATATATGTGCATATTTTATGTTCATGTTTAAATGATTTATGTTGTTTTCTGTATCACAAGTTTTCAAATTAAAGCACGGAAAATTATTGTTAGTTGCCTATGTTGATTTTGCTGCTCAACATTACCTTTGAATTTCGTAACATAGAAATGCCTCGATAATCTTGTCAATTTTGTATAAGTGTTATTTTCCCCATTCTGTGTTTTTTTTGAACTATCACTGTTATATTGTGTTAATATTGTTCTACAAAACTCTGAGGGGTACCAACATGTGCAATTTTTACATTGTGTAGTATTATGAATTATTTCAGGAGACATTGATGATTGTGACACACTGCCACAAACCTGCATGTATGACCATCGGCCTTCAAAAACCCTCTCTCCAATATATGAGATGGATGTAATAGAAGCATTTGAGCAGAAAATGGAATCAGAAACACACGTTACAGATACAGATTTTGAAGATGATCAGCACTTTGCAAAACAAGATTGGACACTACTAAAGCAACTGCTCTCTGAGCAGAATTCAAACTTAAATATTACAAATTCTCTTCCTGAAGACTTAAACTTAGCACAGTATCTAATCAATCAGACACTACTTTTAGCACGAGACAACTCAAAACCTCAGGGTATAGCACATGTTGACACTTTGAACAGATGGGGTGAACTAACATCTCCACCTGATAATTCCTCAGCAAGCATCACCATGGCTAGTTTTTCTTCTGAAGATTGTTCACCTCAAGGGGAATGGACAATTCTGGAGTTGGAAACTCAGCATTAAGAGTGTTAACATTTAAGAAAAATTTAAAATATGCTACCCCTTTATTTTTTGATGCCTATATTATATCCAAATGATAGTTGTAATAGCCAGATTTAGACTGACCGTAACATTGAGGGGGGTCTTTCCAATTTATTGAGGTAAACATAGTTTAATTTATTAAAATGATATCACATGTAAAAAAAAAGTGTTTTCTAAAATTTTGAGCATGTTTTCTATAATTAGATAAATTAGAAGACTTATAAGGAAACTCTCGCTTCAGTTTCCCTTTCCTAACTCATTATTTGTCTTTTATTTATTATTCAAGAATTTAAAAGGTGAATGCACAAGTAGATCAGTCCTTTTACTTTTTGCACTGCATATGGTAACATAGTAATTTAAACAATAAAAAACTTACTGTGCTTGTGTCGATTTATGTAGACTTAGTCTGAATGACATTCAAACTCAGATTGGGGTGGTTGAGGCTAATAGCTGAGTGTTGGAGGGGGAAAAAAAAAACATTGGGCTTTCTTTACGATTCAGGTCCAGAAAGTTGTGGAGCAAGTGCATCTCAAATTTCAATCACACTCTTACTAAACAGGATAAAAGGAATTTCCTGTATCTCTCTTTTGGGAATATCCAGAAAGAGGCATCTGCCATTGTTCAAAAGCAGTGGGAAAACTGTCTTTTCTCTAAAGATTCTCTTTTTAGTTAGTTAATCACTCTCCATTTTCCATCCCACATTAGAGACATTTGAGAACTGCACCTGCAATAACCTGGCACTAAATATGACCTTGAAATGGATACATAAGGCAATTGCAGAGTTACTGAGTTTGAATTGTGCGCTTGTGTACATGCGCACATTTAGACATGCTTGCTTTCCTTGTGAAGCTATATACGTTAGCTGCCTATTTCCTTATCTCTTAGTCTACAATTTTAGTAGGAAGGCAAAGATAAAAGCCTTTTGTACTAAGTGCTGCTAGAGAGAGATTACTTGGTTACCTTTAATATTGGTAGATGTTGCCCATAGGATAATGGGATTTCATAGTTTAGCCTGTCTCAAAGCTTTGCAGCCAACTCATAATTTCTCTAAAATGTGTCAGAAGAAACTTTCAGTTTAGAACTCCTTTTCTAGGGACCAGCAGATGGCATAATGGTTATGTCACTGGACTCCCACGTAGTCAACTGCAGTTCAAGTCCTAGACCTGGCAGCTTAAAAACTCATGCCAGGCACATGTGTGTGCATACACAAACTCCCAAGAGGTGAATGGAGAAGTGATTGTGGCATAGCCATTAACCCCGGGATGTGATTTCTTGCTTTCTGTCTCTCTAGCAAGCACACATGCCCTATAGCAAAAATCTCTCAAATAAATAAATTCAGTGTCTAGTGGGTGGGAGGGAGCCATGTATGAGAAATTTAAAATTATACAAATTTTGTATTTTAGAGCTAGATGTGAATTTAGAGTTGATTTAGCCCAGTTCCTTCAAATTCCAAAGGAGGGTGCTAAAACCCAGAGGAATTAAAAGATTGCCCAAGATCCCCCAGCTAATTTATAGACTAGAATCCAATGTTCTTTAATTCCAGTTTGGTATTATTTCTAACACACAATACACTTCATTTCATTTTTCGCAAAAGCTGATAACAAATACATTTATAGATAATTTGTAGTGTTAATGAGTATTAGAAGGTCAGAGATAGCACAGTTCCCAAGACATTTTTTCCGTTTTCTCTGAATGTTAAATTGTTTTATGTTATTTTAAATAAACTTCCTATAAGCTTACAAATTCACATTTGAAACTTCACTTCTTTGAGCTTTGAGGTCTTGAAAACTTTCTTCTTAAGTTACTAAGCATTAATATATCTGCTCAATTATATCTCACATCTGCAAATAGGTAATTAGGAAAACATTTTGCTTAAATAGTGATCAATTAGGGGATTTCAAGACATAACGTGTTTTCATATCATGCTTTGTTGTGAACCACGCATCCACCAGTTTGTTTGCTGTGAGATTAGAACTTTGTAATTCACCAAACACATATTAAAAAAATAATTGCTAACGTTTGTTTAGCACTTGTTTTATGTTAGACACCGTGCTAAGTACTTTAAGTATGCATTAGCATATTTAATTATCACAGCATTCCATGGGATTTATCTGTTTATCATTTTACATTACACAGGAGAAAATTGAGATAGAGCCCTTACCTTGTTTAAGCTGCCAAAGTAGAATAAACCAAAGAGAAAATAACACACTGTACTATCATTTGGTAAGATAACAGTTGTAGACAACAAAGTGACGTGAGTCCAGAAGGAGAAGCTACAGTTTGTCAGGAAGAGAAGGTTATGCCCAGCCTCGCCATAGTGGTAACATAACAAATGCTCCATGATGCTGACACCACTCGGGAAGGTCCTGGGTTCATGTCCTGAGGACTCACTGTGAGCATTGTGTGTGCATGCCTGTGATCAACTGGCTGAAAGTGGGGGTGGGTTGTGGCATGAAGACCCTGTTGGGGATGCTTCTTTCTCTCACACACGGAAGACATAAATGAATTTTTAAGAAATGATCATTGCGTAAAAAATAAATAAATAAAAGCAGTTAGAGAAAGCTTCTTAGGCGAAGTGATGTTCCATATCTGCTTCGGAATTTCTGTAAAGAAGGAGCTCAATGGCTACAATCTAGAGGGAAGTTCAGGCTGGGGGCTTGTCTTGAAGATGCACTTGCATTGAACGTACTTTACAACTTGTAGTTACAGGTCAATAAAATGCAAATTTTTTTTTAATGCAAATATTTTTAAAGATGCTTTGGCCCACCAGTGGTTTGGGTGGTAGGGCATCCTTGTGTGAGACTGGAGCTATAGCGGAGGCCTGGGTTCTGATCCAGGACCAACCTACAGCAGGCCGCTATGGTGCACCTCTGTAATCCTAGTTAACTGGAAAGCCAGGGCATGTGGATTATGGCATGGTGAGACTCTGTCAAAAATACCTGTCTCTCATGGAGGAAAAGGGAGTGCAGCATGACCTTCCCCTCTGGAAGATGATTTCTCATTATTCTTTCTCTATCTCTCTCTCTGTCTCTCCAGCAAGCACACACACACCCTATAGCAAAAATCTCTTTAATAAGGGGAAATTATATATATATATATAAAATCTCCCCACCTCTTTCATTAAGAAAGAAAAAAGTGTTTTAATACATTGTTTACATAAAATTGCAAAGCTCCAGTCATCCATATGAAAATAGCTTACTTATATTTTGATTTGGATTGCTTAGTGAGATCTGATTAAGATCATGGAAAGGGTTTGAAGTACCCTTATAACATTTCTTGGAGCAACGATGTAACATCTCATTCTGGCTTTCGAGGATGAGTCGGAATTTGCTTGACGAGAGGGTAGTCTAGACACAACACACATTAAGAAACAGTGACCAGGATGGGTCTTGAGAATGAGGAGGAAGAGTGATAGAAGATAGTACTAAAGAGCTCAGATGGAGCTGTCTTCTGAAATTTATTAAATACTATCATTAAAGTGTGTAAGTCATCTAAGCCTTGTATTTGGTAAGTACTATATCTTCTTCCATTACGTGTTTGTTTAGTTTTAACCCTCAGAGGACTAACTGATATCCGTAAGTTAGGAAATAGCCACCTACAATTCATAATATGTAATCATCAAAGTTGCTGGTTTTTGAGTGGTTAAGTAACATAACTAGGTGTGTTTTATAAAGATAATTGTTAGCGGTAATGAGGACGGCTGGGCTTGGAAAAGTGCCCAAACTTGTTAGGATGTAATTAGAATAGCTTTGTCAATCTTAACAATGCAAAGTGAAGGATTTGTTAACAGAGACATTAGGTAACAGAGACATTAAGTAGGAAACTCAGGAAGCTTGTTAGGCTGCTGCCAGAATCACCTTGGGATACTTGTTTAGGGAATCATCAGATGGTGGGTATTTTTCATTGTTATAAGAAATACAATAGCGTTCGTTCAGTACACATACACTGAGGACATGATATGATCCAGAACTTCGCTAGTGCTGAAAAGAAAAAGATGAATGGCATAATACCTGCCCTTGAGCAACTTATTGTAGTGAAGGAGAGAGATTATTAAGCAAAAGCTGCAGAATTGTGATGTTCAGTGTCTTAAAAGAGCTCTGTATAAAATGTACTTATGTATAAAAAAGAGAGAAGTGAGGGAGGGGTGCTTGGGTAGGCTCCCTTAGTCTCTAAGGAGTGGTAGGAATTCCCAAGGCAACTGAGGAGGAGCACTCTTAGCAGTAAGAGATCTCAGAGACAGTGGGGAATTCTGGTTGTTCCATATGTCAGGAGAGGAGAAGGGAATGTCATTGAAAAGGGCAAGAGATGAAGTTAGATAGGAGAGTAAGAACCCAGAGAGCAATAGCAGATGTGTATTTTAGAAAGATCATTCTGTTGGAGGCGCTAGCTGCCTGATAACGGCGGCCTGCAGAGCCGGTGAGAGGGAGGAACGGCGGCAGTTACCTTGAGAAACCTCGACCTTGAAGATGTGAGTTTCAACAACAACAAAGATTATTCTGTTATAAGTAGCACCTCCATTTTTTTTTTTTTTTTTTTTTTTTTTTTGGAGAGGTTTTTCGCTATAGGGCGCGTGCGCTCGCCAGACAGACAGAGAGAGACATAGAGACAGAAAGCGAGAAATCACCCCCCAGGGGGGATGGTCACGCCGCAATCCCTTCTCCTCCATTCTCCTCTCGGGATCTTGGGCACGCATGCACACGCGCCCGGCGTGAGTTGTAAGCCACCGGGTCCGAGACGCGAACCACGGTCGACTACGTGGGAGTCCAGAGACATAGCCATTACGCTAACTGCTGGTTCCCAGCACCTCCATTTTTGATACATGTGAAATTGCAACTGAAATTTATTTTGCCAATCAATTATGAACTGAATAAAGTTTTTGCTAGGAAAAAAAAAAATCACTCTGTAGTCACATGCAGGATGGAATGGATCAGGGTGACAAAGCAGGAAGTCTAGTGAAGATTCTGCTTCAATAATAGCTTGAGCAGGGCAAGAACAGTAGAGGCAGAGGAGTGGAGATATTTGACAGATTTTAGAGGTGGGACTGGGAAAACTTATTGACTGGATAACAGAACAAGAGAAACCAGAAAATTCAGGTTTCTGAATTAGTTTGCCAAAGTGGTTGATGATGTCATTGACCAAAAATTGAAGCACGTGTAGGAACAAAGATGGGTTTAATTTTGGACATACTGAATTTGAGATGTCTGTGGAACAGTTGAGAGGCTGAGTATAAAATTCTGAGGAATAGTCAGGAAAAGAAAGCTTGGGACCAAAAGATGGCATAATGTTCATGTCGCTGGACTCCCACGTAGTCAACCACAGTTTGAGTCCCAGACCCGAGGGCTTAAAACTCACACCAGGCGAGTGTGTGTGCATGCCCAAAATCCCAAGAGGAGAATGGAGAAGAAGGGATTGCAGAGTGGCCATCCCCCGGGCGGGGGTGGGGGGGCTGGGGGATGATTTCTCGCTTTCTCTCTGTGTCTCTCCAGCAAGCGCACACACCCTATATCAAAAATCTCTTGGGAACCAGCAGTTAGCGTAATGGCTATGTCGCTGGACTCCCACGTAGTTGACCGCGGTTCGCGTCTCGGACCCGGTGGCTTACAACTCACGCCGGGCGCGTGTGCGTGCGTGCCCAAGATCCCGAGAGGAGAATGGAGGAGAAGGGATTGCAGCGTGACCATCGCCCCTGGGGGGTGATTTCTCGCTTTCTGTCTCTATGTCTCTCTCTGTCTGTCTGGCGAGCGCACGCGCCCTATAGCGAAAAAAACCTCTCCAAAAAAAAAAAAAAAAAAAAAAAAAAAAAAAAACCTCTTAAAAAGAAAAGAAAAGCTTGAGGAGTATAAGAAGGGTATTCAAAAGTAAAAGTAAAAGTAGTAAGTAGGAGGCCAAGGTGAAGATGAGAAAGCGATAAATATATATAACCTTATCCCAATCAGAGAAGGACCATTCAAAGCTGTAAGATTGTCCTTCCACCTATCCGATCTGAAAAGATTTTTTAAAGTTTTTTCCAAAATGCTATGTAAACAAGAGAATAAGTTTGGGATCTTATTTTCATGTTGCTTTGGGGGTGTAAATTATCTTTCAGGTAAGCAATTACACAATCCATATCAAAAGTGTTTGTAACATATCCTTAACCTAGTCCTTTCCTCTCTTGGGATCTATCATTAAAAAATAGGGGCCAGCAGTTAGCATAATGGCTATGTCGCTGGACTCCCATGTAGTCAACCGTGGTTCGAGTCCCAGACCGGTGGCTTAAACTCACGCCGGGCGCGTGTGCGTGCGTGCCCAAGATCCCGAGAGGAGAATGGAGGAGAAGGGATTGCGGCGTGGCCATCCCCCCTGGGGGGTGATTTCCTGCTTTCTATCTCTCTGTCTCTCTCTGTCTGTCTGGTGAGCGCACGCGCCCTATAGCAAAAACCTCTAAAACAAACAAACAAACAAACAAAAATAAAATAAGAACGTCCCAACTGCTGAGATGCAGCAGTAACACAATACCTGCAGTCCTGGAAGCCATATGGCAACTGCAGTTCAGATCTACCTGAAAAACGCTCCAAATGGACAGCAGCAGGCACCCAAGGAGCAAGGACCTCGAGGACTGGGGAAGGGAATTGTGGCATGACAAGACTCTGTTGAGGGTGTTTCTTCTCTCCTGTCTTCCTAGTCTCTCTCTCGTCCTGTGTGCACATATAATTAAAAGAAGAAGAAGGGACCAGCAGGTGTCATGGTGGTTAAAGGTGCTGGATTCCCACATGGCTGACTACGGTTTGAGTCCCGGACCTGGCGGCTTTCTCTCTCTCTTTCTCTCTCTCTCTCCCTCTCCCTCACCCTCTCCCTCTCTGGTCAAACTGAAATAAATAAATGAATACATAAATGAATAAAGTTAAATGAAAAGTTTTTTAAAAAGAAGAAGAAGAACCTTAAACAAATATTTGTCTACAGATAATGTTTATTGGGAGGCTAGATATTTTGGTGAAAATTGAAAAGTAGCTACTCATCAACGGTAAGAGAAAGGCTAAATAAAGTAAGGCATAATACATTATGCAAGATTAAAATTATATTCAAAATCTGTTCAATGATGATAGAAGTTTTGAGAAAAAAAAACATTGTTGTGGTTTTGATTTACATTTTCCTTATAATTAGCATTGTTGACCATCTTTACATATACCTGTGTCTTCTTTTGAGCAATGTCTATTCAGAACTTTTACCATTTTAAAATCAGGTTATTTGTCTTCTTGCTGATGAATTATTTGAGTTTCTTATATTTTGGATATTAACCGTTTATCAGATGTATGGTTTGCAAATATTTTCTCCTATTCTGTAAGTTGACTCACTGCTCTTTTAATTGTCTCCTTTCTTGCACGGAAGCTTTTTAGTTTGATCCAATTCCATGTCTGTTTTTGTTTTGTTGCTTGTGCATGTGGGGTCATATAAAAAAATTGCCCAGATAAGTATGACATGTTGCTGTGTCTTCCAGCAATTTTATGATTCCAGTCTTACAACTAAGTCTTAAGTCTATTTCAAGTTGATATTTGTATATGGGATGAGGTAGGGTCCAATTTCATTCTTCTGTATGTGGATATCCAGTTTTCCTGGCACAATTTATTGAAGAAACTGTCTTCCCTATTTTGTGTTCTTGGCTTCTTGACCATAAAAGTATGGGTTAATTTCTGGACTCTATATTTTGTTCCACTGGTCTTTGTATCTGTTTTTATACCAGTACCATGCTGTTTGTATTACTGTAATTTTGGAGCATATTTTGAGATGAAGTGGTGTGATGCTTTCTGCTTTGTTACTTTGGTCAAAACAATTTGATTATTAGGTTCCATATGAATTTTGGAATTGTTTTTTCTATTTCTGTGAAAAAATAATTGGAATTTTGATAGAGATTGCATTGAATTGATAACTCGCTTGAAAGAAATATGTAAAAATGTTAAGGATGGTTATGGTTGGGACCAGCAGATGGCGTAATGGCTATGTTGCTTGACTCCCACGTTTTGAGTCCCGGACCCCGTGGCTTAAACTCACACCAGACACGTGTTTGTGCGTGCCCAAGATCCCAGAGGAGAATGGAGAAGGGATTGCAGTTGGCCATTCCCCCAGATGGGTGATTTCTCGCTTTCTGTCTTTCTGGCGAGCGCATGTGCCCTATAGCAAAAACCACTCCCCCCCAAAAAAGAAAGAAAGGATGGTTATGGTTAAATGGTAGGATATTTTTTTCTCTTTTATCTTTCAACTCACCTGTAGTTTCTAGGTTTTCTCCAAGACACAGGAAAACAATAATAATAATAATAATAATAATAATGTGAGTTTGTTTTAAGCAAGTAGTGTTAGTTAACAGTGTTAAATGCTGTCTGAGATGTCAATTAAGATGCAAATATACACTTGTCCCTTGGATTGGAAAATTAGGATTTTACTTGAAATTTGTTCTACTCCATTTTGTTGCAATAACAGGAAATACTAGAACTGGGTGATTTACAAAAATAGAGGTTTATTCAGTTCAGGTCCAGGAGCCGTATCTGGTGAGCATCTTGCAGAATCATGATGACATCATGAGGGCAAGAAAAGAGCAGAGTGGCTCCATGAGTCTCTTTGTTTTGCTTTCATTCACTTTCTTTATAAATCCACCAGGGCTCAATCATAGAGGACTCCACCCTAATCATTTTAATCCCAAACTCTTCCCAAAGAAGAGATCTTTTGATCTCTCATCTTTTGACACTATAATTGGGTAAAGTTTTCACTCTCTTCATCTCATTACAGTGGTTCCACATATGAATTTTTAGAGGATATATTCAAACTATAGCATGTTTTTTTTAATCAATTGACAGTGTGTGTGCGTGCACAAGAGAGAAAATGAGAAGCACTCTCCATAGGCTCTTGGTCACACCACAGTCCCCTTCCTCTCTAACCATCCAACCCACTGGGAACCTGAGTATGTATGCACACACCCAGCATGTTTTCAGGCCAAATGGGGCCAGGGACTTGGCATATAATCTCTAGTTCAACGGTGTGGTGCACTACCAACTACCCCACAGAGGCCAGGCCTCACTAGTGATTTTTTAAAAGATTAGTAGTAGGGATAGAAACTAGATTGTAGTGGAAGGAAGTAAAGAAGTAGAATTTATTCTTCCAAGGAGAATGAAAAGGAGACAATGGTAGCTTTAAGATACTGTTGTTTATGAGACTGAAGTAATTTCAGCAGTTCGAAAATAAAAAATTGGAAGTAATCAGTGAATCAAGAATCATCAAGAAAGAGACAGGGAGAGATAGGATCAACACAAAGAGTATTAACTTAGACCAGCTGGTAGCATGGTGGTTAAAGCAGCTGGATCTCACATAGCAGACTATGAGGTTCGAATCCTGGACCTGGCGGCTTGAAAAACACATTGATAAGTGTGCATGCATGTCCAAAATCCTGAGAGGAGAATGGACGAGAAAGGATTATGGCATGTTCATCCCTCGTAGGGAGTGATCTTTTTCATTTCTCTCTCTGTCTCTTTCTATAGTGAGCACATATGCCCTTTAGCAAACAAACAAACAAAATTATACAGGGCATTTCAAGGAATTTCAGGTATTGAATATAACTAAAGTACTAAATGTATGTGGGGCAACAGTTAAAGATAAGACTGGGAAAATGCAGGTAGACCAAAACATGATGAGCTCTGTAGGCCATTCCAAGGACTATGAGCATGCCATTTAGAGGTCTGAGGAATTTAAAAATCAAAGGCAAACACATTATAAGTCTGTTTCATTAAGATCATTTAAATTCCAGCGAGTACAAATGAAGGGTTAATGATCCCTGGTTAAAAAAGAAGAAGAAAAAAGATTATTTTGAATTTGGACATGCTGCATTTGAAATACAATTGACACAACCAAGGTGCACAATCTAATGTCTTTCAAAATTCAGGAACCCTAGAAACCATGGTCTTTCCATCCCCCACTTAATCTCCTACTAGCTTTTTTTTTTTTGGGGGGGTGTCCTTAATTTTTTAAAATTTTAGTTGATATTAACCTGAATCTAAACAGTTACATGTTTAGGAAAGATGTCTAACACCCTTACCACTGTATCCTTTTACATAGCTCCAAACAGCTCTCAAAGATATGCATATTGTACTTTGTTAAATAAAATAAGCAGGAGGCCATTGGTCTGAAACTGTCTCCACACTTCCAGTTCCTACGTAAGGAACTTCGAACTTTGTACATAACAAACTAAAAACCCAGCTAAGGAATGTGACAAATAGCTGAGTCTCAGCCAATAAGCAGCAGCTGAATTTCAGCCACTGAGAGACTGCCAGCTGATTAGATATTGTTCAAATAAGGCGACCATGGAGCTGTACCAATCACGCTATTTCTGTACTTCATTTCCCTCTTCTGTCTATAAATACTGCCCAAGTTACAAAATGGAACTCTCTGAATCTTTTCTGGTTCTGAGTACTGCCTGATTCATGAATTACTCAAATAAGCTCTGCTAAATTTGTAAAGTTATTCTTTTATCAATTTTTAGGTCAAGAAGTAAATAAAATATCTTCCTGCAGTTTTCTAATTTAGAGCAAATTATAGAGAACAAGATCTCAAATTCAGGAAATTAGAAAATAGCATCAAGTTGAATCAAAAGAAAGTAGGAGAAAGGAATTAATACAAACAATAGTTGAATTTAACTAGAAATTGGAATAGACCTAAAATCCTTTTTTTTTTTTTTTTTGAGAGGTTTTTTTGCTAAAGGGCGTGTGCACTCACCAGAGAGACAGAGAGAGACAGAGAGACAGAAAGTGAGAAATCACCCCCCAGGGGGGATGGTCACGCCGCAATCCCTTCTCCTCCATTCTCCTCTTGGGATCTTGGGCACACACGCACACACGCCTGGCATGAGTTTAAGCTACCAGGTCTGGGACTCGAACCATGGTCGACTACATGGGAGTCCAGCGACACAGCCATTACACTAACTGCTGGTCCCCAAGGAATAGACCTAAAATTCTAAGAGCTAATTCTCTCTCTTTTTTGTAAGAAAGATTTTTGCTATAGGGCATGTATGCTTGCTGGAGAGACAGAGAGAGAGACAAAAGACAAAGTAAGAAATCACCCCCAGGGAGGATAGTCACTCTGCAACCCCTTCTCCTCCATTCTTCCTCTCAAGATTTTGGCCATGCACACACACACATGCCCAGTGCATTCAGGACTTAAACCACGGTTGGCCATGTGGGAGTCCAGCACTTTAAACACTATGCCACCTGCTGTCCCCTCTCAGATCTAATTCTTAAAAACAAAACAACCAGGGCCAGCAAGTGGCATGGTGGTTAAGGGTGCTGGACTCCCATATAGCCGACCATGGTTAAAGCCCTGGACCTGGTTGCTTGCTTTCTCACTTTCTTTCTCTCTCTCTCGCTCTCTCTCTTGCTCTGTCTCTCTCTAATCAAATTTAAATAAATAAATTTAAATAAAATAATTCTTTATATATTAAAAAACAAACCCACACACTACCTTAAGGGAAAGAAAAGCATAAATATACAATATTAGAGTGGAAATAACAGAAATAACAAAAGAAGGTCACGTTTTGCACAACTACATACAAAAAACAATTGAAAACATGGATGAAATGAATGACCTCTAGAGTTTCCTAAGTAACCAAAGTGAACTGAAAAGGAGAGAAAAATACATAAAGTATTATCCCAGGAAGAAACTGAGAAACATTCAAAACATTCTCAAAAAATTGCTAAATGGTGTCATTACTTAAAATATTTTAGAGTATACAGAAAGAAGAGCTGTCGGACAGCGTTTAAGAAGCCATCACCAAATTCTGACTAAAGATAGCATAAACAGAATTGTACAGAATAATATCACTTATAATAATAGATGCAAAGTTTCTAAAAGATACTTCAAGTATATTAAAATAATAATAAAAGGCATTTCACTTAGGGAATGCATGGTGATAAAAAGATAGAAAAAACATTCATATAGTACATCCATATTAATGAATCAAATAAGAAAAATAATATTCTCTCAAAATTTAATTCAAGGGAACCGGCAGTTAGCCTAACGGCTATGTCGCTGGACTCCCACGTGGTCGACCGCGGTTCGCATCCCGGACCCGGTGGCTTAAAACTCACACCAGGCGCGTGTGTGTGCATGCCCAAGATCCCGAGAGGAGAATGGAGGAGAAGGGATTGCGGCGTGACCATCCCCCCAGGGGGTGATTTCTCGCTTTCTGTCTCTATGTCTCTCTCTGTCTGTCTGGCAAGCGCACGCGCCCTATAGCGAAAACCTCTCCCCCCCGCCAAAAAAAAAATTTAATTCAAAATAATAAAATCATAAGAGTACTATAAGTAAATGTAAATGATATTTTAATATATTTTGCAGTAAGAAAATATATGAAACCCACAAAAACATGTGGAACTCTGAAATCATAAAATGTAGTTGGTAATTTGGCTGCTTAAAATTCAGAACTCGGGGCCGACAGGTGGCCTGGTGGTTAAGGGTGCTGGACTCCCACATGCATAACTGCAGTTCCAATCCTGGACCTGGTGGCTTGCTTTCTCACTTTCCCTCTCTCTCACTCACTCTCTCTCTCACTCACTCTGTCCCTCTCTGGTCAAACTAAAATAAATTAATTAAATAACATTAAGTATAATAATTAAAAAAAATTTAGAACTAATGGGCCAGCTTCGTGGTACAGCAGCAATACGCTACCCAAGAGAAGCTTGGCAAACCACGAGGCAACCACAGTTTGCAACCCTGGCCTGGTCAGCCTGAAATACACCGGGCACATGCACAGGTGCCCACAATCTGGGCTGGAGGACTGGAGGAAGGGGAGCTCAGTGTGACCAGATATTGTGAAGTGTTCTCTTTCTCTCCCTCTTTCTCTCATGTATATACACACACAGGATCTATCATGAAAAGAAAAACATTTAGAACTAAGATACACACAAAATATAATAAAAGCAAAGACAAAAGATAAGTTTCAGGAAACTTTTTTTTTTCTTTTTTATTTTGCCAGAGGCCACGTGTGCTCATCAGAGAGAGACGGGGGTGGGTGGGGTGGTGAGTGAGAAAGCATCCCCATAGGGAATGATCATGTTGCAATTCTTTCTCCTCCATCTCTCCCTCTTTTCAGGATTTTGGACACACGCATAGGCACCCCAGTGTGTGTCAAGTCACTGGGTCCTCACACCCACTCTTTTTTTTCTTTTTTTTAAGAGAAATTTTTGTTATAGGGCACATGCGCTTGCCCAAGAGACAGAGAGACAGAAAGCTAGAAAGTACCCCCAAGAGGGGATGGCCATGCCACAATCCCTTCTTCTCCATTCTCCTCTCCAGAGTTTGGGCATGCACGCACACACATTCAGCATGAGTTTCAAGCCTCCTAGTTCGGCACTTCAACTATGATCAACCATGTGGGAGTCCAGTGCCTTAACCACTACACTACCTGCTGGTCCTCTTTTCTCAATTTTTTTTTTAATTTTTATTTAAAGAGACAGGGTTTATGTTATACTGCCCGGGCTAGTCTTGAAATCATGATCCTTCTGCTTCAGCCTCCTGAATAACTGGTCTTACAAGTGTGCCACTGGGCTCAGCTCTGAAAATGTTTGCCTTTTTATAAAAATTGAAGCAAGTAGTAGTAAACAAGGAAAACATGTTTAACCAGACTCATGATTTAAGAAGCATTAGGGAAAAAAAAGACCTTCTGGAAAATATAAATATGTTCAATAAGCAATAATAAATTTGATAAGTAGGGATATTGTAAGTAAATAAGTAAATATACGCTAGCCCATTTTTATTGCTTAGGAATTAGCAAATCAGATGATTTGCCAACATTTAAAAAAATTATTTGTAAACAAGTGCAGTTAGTGTGCACCTGTAATCTCAGCTACGCCAGAGACAGAGGTAACCAAGTTTGAGGCCAGCCTGGACAACACAATGAGACTCTGTCTCTTAAAACAAAACAAAACAAAACAAAAAACACACAACAAAAAACCGACTGGTGCTAATCACAGATTGAACTAACCAATTGACATAGTTTAAGGTAGACTTGGGTTGTCTGGAAAGTCATGACAACCCAATATTTCTATGCAAAAATGTGTCACGACTTTCCCTAAAACCCAACATTATTATTATATTATACAAGTTTAAATTTTTGGTCAAGTCAGGTAACTTGCTTGGGCTTCTATTTTACTTCTATTTCTCAAAATCAAGCTAAAATTCTGGACAGAGTACATGAAAACTCAATCCAAGAACAGTATGGGACAGTTGTGCTTTTCATAGTAAAAGAGAGAAGAAAATCTGGGCTGGCAGGTAGCATGGTAGTTAAGGCACTGAACTCCCATAGGCTGACTGCGGTTCAAGTCCTGGACCTTGTAGCTTGCTTTCTCTCTTTCTCTCTCTCTCTCTGGTAAAATCTAATAATAATGATGACGATCACTAATTTTTTTTAAAAAAGAAAGAGATAAGAAAATCTAATAATTGGGATTGGCAGGTGGCATGATGGTTAAGAGTGCTGGACACCCATGTGGCCGACCATAGTTCAAGTCCTGGACCTGGAGGCTTGCTTTCTCATTTTCTCTGTCTCTCTCTTTCTTTCTCACTTTGTTCCTCTTTGGTCAAATTTAAATAAATTAAATAAATAAATAAATAAATAAATAGTTAAATAAAATAATTATTTAAAAAAGAAGAAAATAAAAAATACAGAAGGAAATGAAGACACATTGGACTGTCATAGGTGGCCCAAATGCCTGAGTCACTGCATGTTACTACGTGAATTTATTTGCAGCACACCAATGTCACACAGCGATTACTGCCCTCACAGACTTAACACCCTTACCTTTTTAATTTTTTTAATTTTCTAACTTTCTTAGAAGCAGGAAAGGAATTATAAGATTATTTTTAAATTCTTCCATAAGTTTTTGTCTTAAAAAATTACTGATCATCTTAAAAGGGATTTGAACATAATGTTGACTTGATATCACCTTAGAAATTACAATTCAATCTAAAGTTAGCAATAGTACTAAATGAAGAAAGCATTACATATGTAAGAATTCTTAGGAAAACAAATGATTCCAAGTACATTTTTGGAAAGATGTGACTGGTTACCTGAGTCATCCGTGGGAGAGATTCTTCACTTGTCTATGAAAATAATCTCATTTTCATGTTTCAGTTCCCTTTATTTTAGTTACCAACATTTTTTAAATTAGTTTTGACATTTTTTATTTGTTTTTGCTTTTGCTATGGGGCATGTGTGACCACTGGAGAGAGACAGAGACAGAGAGAAAGTGTGAAATCACCGCCTGGGGGGATGGCCGTGCTGTAATTCCTCCTCCAGTTTCCTTCAGTCAGAACTTAAAAGTGTAATGAACTAGGCTATGAGGCAGAAGAAATCTTTTCTTCAAGAGAGAGAGATTTTGCTATAGGGAGTGTGCCCTCACTGTAGAGACAGAGACAGAAAGTGAGAAATCACCCTGGGACAATGACCATGCCACAATCTTCTCCTCCATCCTCCTCTAGGGATCTTGGACACGCCCTGGAGAGAGTTTCAAGCCTCTGGGTCCAGGGTTGACTATGTGGGAGTCCAGTACCTTAACCACTATTCCACCTGCTGGCCCCACAATTTTATTATTTTTAATGCACAGAGTTTTTTAATTGCCAGAGGGCACATCTGCTCACCAGAGAGACAGGGAAGAAGGGGAAAAGCACTCCCTAATGGCACGTGGTCATGCCCCAATCCTTTCTCCATTTATCCATTCTGTCAAGATTTGGGGCATACATGCACACATGCCCATTGTGCCCCTCAAGCCACTGGGGCTGGAACTCAAACTGTGAGAGGCAACATGGTATCAGCTCCCAAAACCACTAGGCTACAGGGCTGGCCCCAATGCACAGATTTTTTACCTCCTTGGTTAAATTTATTCCTATATATGTATTTAAATGTTATTGTAAATGGAACTGTTTTCTCTCTCTCTCTCTTTTTAAGAAAGTTTTTGTTATAGGGTGCATGTGCTCACTGAAGAGACAGAGAGAAAAATAGAAAATGAGAAATCATCCCTTCCAGCAGGGACATGACCATGCCACAATCCCTCTCCTCCATTTTCCTCTCAGGATCTTGGGTATGCAAGCACATGTGCCTGGCATGAGATTTCTTTTTAAGTCACCAGGTCTGGGACTTGAACTGTGGTCCACTATGTGGGGTCCAGCAATGTAACCATTACACTATATGCTGGTCCCCCTTTCTTTCTTTTTTGGATAATATATTGTTAATATATGCTACTGATTTATTTATTTATTTATTTTTTGGGAGAGGTTTTTGCTATAGGGCGCATGTGCTCGTTAGAAAGACAGAGAGAGACAGAAACAGAAAGCAAAAAATCACCCTCCAGGGGGGATGGCCACGCCGCAATTCCTTCTCCTTTTGGGATCTTGTGCATGCAAGCACACGCGCCCTGTGTGAGTTTAAGCCACCAGGTCTAGGACTCAAACCATGGTCAACTACATGGGAGTCTAGTGACATAACCATTATGCTAACCACTGTTCCTGTATGCTACTGATTTTTATCTGTTGTTTTCACTCCTTCAGTTTTACTGTGTGTGTGTGTGTGTGTGTGTGTGTGTGTGTGTGTGTTTAGTGGATTCTAGGATTTTCTATATATATAAGATCATGTCACCTGCAAACGGATAATTTTACTTCTTCCTGTCTAATTTGAATGCCTTTTATTTATTTCCTTTCCTAACTGCTGTGACTAGGGCTTAGAGTACTATATCTACCTACCTACCTACCTACCTACCTACCTAAAAGAATTTTTAAATTTTTTTCATTATTATTATTGTTTTTAAATTTGTTATAGAACACACACCCTCACCAGAGAAAGCTAGAGAAAAAGTGAGAAAGCAAGCCATCTGGTCCAAGACTTGAACCACAGATGGCCATGTGAGAAACCAGCACCTCAACCACCATGCCACCGGCTGGTCTCCAGAGTATTATATTGAAAAGAAGTGGCAAGAGGGGCATCCTTGTCTTGTTCCTGATCTTCATTTAAAGGAAACCTTTCATCCTGGAGTATGTTGCTGAATATGAACTTGTGATATACACCCTTTATTGTGTTGATGTAAATTTACTTCTATTCTTAAGGGGTTTGTTTTTATTTTCTATAGAGCATGTGTCCTCGACACAGAGAGAGAAAAAGAGGGAGAGAGGGAGAGAGAGAGAAAGCAAGAAATCATCCCTCAGGGGATGGTCATTTCACAATTCCTTCTCCTCCAGACTCCTCTTGGGATTTTTGGCACACAACACATGCACCTAGTGTGATTTTCAAGTCACCAGGTTTGAGAGTCGAATCACACAGTTGGCCATGTGGGATCAGTACCTTAACTTCCACATCACCTGCTGGCCCCCACTGAGAGTTTTTATTAGGAAAGGATGTTAAATTTTGTCATCTTTTTTCTTTATCTACTAAGATAGCCACATTTTTCCCCTTCATTCTTTTAACTTGGTATACTATAATAAATTTGTTGATTTGTACATATTGAACCATCCCTGGCTCTCAGATATAAATTCTACTTGATATGACCAGCAGTTAGTGTAATGGCTATGTCGCTAGACTCCCATGTAGTCAACCACAGTTCGAGTCTCGGACCTAGTGGCTTAAACTCACGCCAGGCATGTGTGCGTGCATGCCCAAGATCCCAAGAGGAGAATGGAGGAGAAGGGATTGTAGAGTGGCCATCCCCCCTGGGGGGTGATTTCTTGCTTTCTGTCTCTATCTCTCTGTCTCTCTGACGAGCACACACACCCTATAGCAAAAACCTCTCCAGAAAAAGAAAAAAAAATTTTACTTGACCATGCAGAATAATCTCTTTAATGTGCTGATGAGTTCAATTTACTATTATTTTGTTGATGATTTTTGTATCTGTGTTCATCAGGAATATTGGCCTGTAATTTTCCTTTCTTATATTGTCTTTCCTTGTCTGACTTTGGTATCGAGGTAATGCTGGCCTTATAAAATTAGTTTGGGGACCAGCAAAATGGTGTAATGGCTCCAATGCTGGACTTGCATGTAGACTACAGTTTGAGTCCTGGACCTGGTGGTTTAAACTCACACCAGGTGCATGTGCGTGCGTGCCCAAGATCCAGAGAGGAGAATGGAGGAGAAGGGATTGTGGAATGGCCATCCCCCCGGGGGGTGATTTCTCACTTTCTGTCTCTCTGTCTTTCTGGCCAGTGCATGCACCCTATAGCAAAAACCTCTCAAAAAAAAAAAAAAAAAAAAATTAGTTTGGAAGTATTCCCTCCTTCAATTTTTTGGAATAATTTCAAATAGATTGTTACTTATTTTTAAATATTTGATAGAATTCATGAGTAAAGTTATCAGTTTCTGGGCCTTTTTTTTTTTTTTTTTTTTTGAGAGGTTTTTTTTCGCTATAGGGCGCGTGCGCTCGCCAGACAGACAGAGAGAGACATAGAGACAGAAAGCGAGAAATCACCCCCCAGGGGAGATGGCCACACCGCAATCCCTTCTCCTCCATTCTCCTCTTGGGATCCTGGGCATGCACGCACACGCGCCTGGCGTGAGTTTTAAGCCACCGGGTCCGGGACGCGAACTGCGGTCGACTACGTGGGAGTCCAGCGACATAGCCATTACACTAACTGCTGCTTCCCTCTGGGCCTTTTTTTGATGGCAGACTTTTTATTACTTACTATTCTCATTGGTCTATTCAGAATTTTTATTTCTTCATGATTCATTCATTCTTTTAAAAAATTATTTAACTTTTTTATTTATTTATTTACATTTGACCAGAGAGGGACAAAGTGAGAAAAAGAGGGAGGGAAAGTGAGAAAACAAGCTGCCAGGTCTGCAACTAGAAGCATGGTCAGGCATGTGAGAGTCTAGCACCCTTAACCACCACACCACCTGCTGGCTCCTGAATCATTCTGGATAGGTTTTTAAGTGTCTAGGAATTTGTCCAATTCTTGCATGTTACTCAGTTTTCCAGTATATAATTGTTCATTGTATTTTTTAAATAATACTTTTTCTGTGGTATCAGTTGTAATGTCTCCTTTTTCTCTCTGCTTTTTTTTTCTTTAATATTCGAGTCTTCTGGTTTTTTGTTGTTGTTGTTGTTGTTGTTAACCTAGCTAAAAATAAATCAATTTGTCTTTTTTTTTTTTTTTAAAGAGGTTTTTGCCTTAGGGCACAGGCACTTGTCAGAGAGGGAGAGAGAGACAGACACAATGAGAAGAAAAGTGAAAAATCCCCCAAGGGGGTATGGTCACACCACAACCCCTTATCCTCCATTCTCCTCCCAGGATCTTGGGCATACACACAAACACACACACACACACACACACACGTGATTTTCAAGCCACCAGGTCCAGGACTCAAACTGCAGTTGGCTTTGTAAGAGTCTAGGAACATAACCACTATGCCATCTGCTGGTCCTCAATTTGTCCCTTAAAAACAAACTCTTAGCTTTGTTGGTCTTCTTCTGACCTTTCTGTCTTCATTCTGTAGTATCTCAAGTAGTCTTCATCACTCACTCCTTATTCTCCTAGAATTGAGTGTTTCTTTAATATCTTTGTGGATTTTAATTTTGTGGTTGCATTTTGGTATCATTCCAGTTCTTCCTTATTTCATTCATAACATTTTACTGACTTTCAGTTTCAATGTATCTTTTATCTTACAGCTTAGAGACACAGGTTTGTAGAATAAGCATGACATTCTTAAACTCGATTAAGGACGCACATTGTCTCTATGTTATTTTTTTTTCTTTGTTTTTGGATCATTTTAATGCTTTTCTTTTGAATCCTTATGATGCCATTTTCTTTCCTTCATTCTGAGATATTTTTCATAGGCTCCATGTTGTTGTTTTTCTTCTTCTATGCATCTTTTCTCAAGCAAGAGTCTTCTGACTCAGTGTTTACCAGCAGCTAGAATGTGTATCTTTCTCTTGGTCCCGCTCCCTGTCCATTTGGATGTATGCCCATTCCCATTTCAACTTCCAGGTCTCAAAGGTATTTACCTACTGCAGTTTCACTCTATTGGCTTTTCCTACCTCATGGTTTGAGTATCTGTTATTCTAAATGAGGGAGCACATGGAAGACCGCAGTTGCCAACTTGCCCTGCCCTTAGTTCATCTCTCACTGCTCATATCCTTAGTGCTGTATATTGGGACACTACATTTCTCAGCAAGAGAAATTTCTGTTCGCGTTTTACAAGTTTATTCACTCATTTCTTCCATGAAAAACAGAGAGAGAGAGAAATAGTCACTCCCAATAGGGTCTTCATGCCTCAATTCGTCCCCAGCCTCCACCAGCTTCGGTTATGAGTGTGCACTCACCTGCCCAGCGTGCACAGGGAGGCCTTAGGACACAGACCTGGGCCATTCCATATGGGTCCAGCCCCACAGAGCACAGCGTTACTGCTGTGCCACCATCTCACCCCTGTTTTTTAAGCTCTTCTCTCCATGGATGAGGAACAATGGGACAGGGACGATGGAGGTAGAGCGGGGAAGAGATTAAAAGGTGATTAATACAACTCTAACAGCCTCAAAAAGTAGTATCTACCAGTAAAGTGATAATCACAAGTTTCTAGCTGGAATAGACTCCTGACCTAAAGTGGGGGCAAAGAGGTAGATATTATATAACTTTCTTCTTTTCTTTTTTTTTTATAAAAGTTTTTGCTTTAGGACATGTGTGCTCTCTGGAGAGAGAGAGAGAGAGAGAGAGAGAGAGAGAGAGAGAGAGAGAGAAAGTGAGAAACCACTCCCCAGTGGGGATGGCCATATTGCAATCCCTTCTCCTCCATTCTCCTCCCAGGATCTTGGACACTCACGCACGTGCCCAACGTGATTTTCAAACTACTGAGTCTGAGACTCAAACTGCAGTCAGCCATATGGGAGTCCAGCGACATAACTACTAAACCATCTGCTGGTCCCAACTTTACCCTTTTTCAAACAGTGTCTCATTCAGATAATAAAATCTGATTAGCTTTGAAGCGAAGCCTAGGAAGGAATTTCTTTAACTAGTTCAATATTCCTTAAGTTTAGAAATTTTGTTTCTTAGACTTTGTTTGCTAGTTTTTATCTTACCTGTTTTTACATTATGACTGAAAATGAAGGCAGTATCCTTTGCCTAAACCAAGAATTTGTCAAATGTCTAAACTTTCAGAAATTCACCATTGACTTATAGCTATCCTCAATAATTACTTTAGGCCAATAAGAATAAAACACTAGGGAGTTTCATAAGAGTCTGTAAAAAACCAGGAGACATTTAAGTCAAAGAAGGCAAACAAAACCAGTGACATGGAAAAGCATAAGCAATTTTCTTGGTGCCTGAGTAGAAAGCCAAATATGTTTTGCTTTGGTAATCTAATACATAGTCACACTTATTTTGAAATAGAAAATGTTTCGAAGCCAAACAACCAATTCTTTTTTAAAACAACTTATAGTTTAATTACATTCAGGCTATTGTTTTGGAAATAATCATTTAAGTTTACCATTTAAAAATAAAAATTTGTGGGGCCAGCAGATGGTGTGAAGGTCGGGGTACTGGATTCCTACATGGCCAATCGCTGTTCAAGACTTGGAACCAGCAGTTTGAAAAATCACAACAAATAAATATGTAAATAAATAAATAAATGTTTTTAAAAAAACAGGAATTTGTATATATAGTCAGGGTCTGAGAATATAATATGTGTCAGTGTTCTGTATCAAAGAAAGCTGGCAAAGGCTAGAATTTGAAAACAATCACTTTTTGGGACCAGCAGTTAGCGTAATGGCTATGTCGCTGGACTCCCACATAGTCGACCGCGGTTCGAGTCCCGGACCCGGTGCCTTAAACTCACGCCGGGCGCGTGTGCGTGCGTGCCCAAGATCCCAAGAGGAGAATGGAGGAGAAGGGATTGCGGCGTGGCCATCCCCCCGGGGGGTGATTTCCTGCTTTCTGTCTCTCTGTCTCTCTCTGTCTGTCTGGCGAGCGCACGCGCCCTATAGCAAAAACCTCTCCAAAAAAAAAAAAAAAAAAAATCACTTTTTTTCCCCATTAGATTTCTTCTATAGTTCACGTGCATGTGCGTGTGTATGTGCGTACGTGCATGTGTGTGTGTGTGTGTATGTATGTGTTTCCTTTTAACAGGTTATAATATCAAGGACAAAAATACCAAGGATGAAGCAGAAAACAAAAAGAACATGTAGTGGAACCTCAAAAAAATTCTTGTTCAGTGTTTGCAATTGACCAAAAGGGGAAAATACTGAGGTATATTTAAGTATTGAGGCCACTAAGCAGATGAGAGGTTTGCTACTGCTTATTTAACAGCAGCGTCTCACAAGAAACGTTAAGCTATTCTTCGCTTGTCATTCTACAGCTAATGTGGAAATATGACATTGCATGGTTTATGAAATATATATTTTTATTGATTCTCTGCTTTCAAGTTGAATTATACACTTTCAATGCAAGAATCAATAATTTATGGAATTAATTTTTCATTATAACTTTCTCACAACTGCTGAATTAGGAATGTTCAGACTCTAAGCAGGAATGTAAATTGAACATATTTCTGCATAAGGATTCAAGAGAGGAGTGAATCAGGGGCTTGGGTTGTTACAAAGTTGCCAAATATATTTGTGTATTCAATTTTAATATTTTTGAGCCTGAATCATGTAGGCACCTTTAAAAGCACAATTCAAACAGCCTTGCTTATTCTGGTACGAGTGAATGGAAGTAATACATAAGCCTCCCAAATGAAAACTCATTAGCAAAATTAGCTGTTAAACATTTATTTCTAGCAAATACCTCCCAGGAAAACTAATTAACCTGGACTCAGAAGAACAAATCTTAAAATAAATTGGTTCATGCCTAGAAATAATAAGGCTAAGAATTCTAATAAAAATAGAAACCCCTATTGGTACTACCCATCTTCTGGCTAATGACATTCAATGAAGTCTGATATGTTATCACCAAGACAGAAACCAGAAGGAGCTTTATATGTGAGAATGGTTGCTATTTCAACATTTGTCTATATTTATTAGTGCTTAATAGGTTCCAGGCACCACTCTGGGTGCTGGAGATGCATCAGCAAATCAAACAGACCAAGAAAAAAAAAATCCTGCTTTTGTGGACCCCACATTCCAGTGAGAAGAGAAAAGTCATTCACAATAAATACAATGAACAGGTAAGTTATATAGGGTATTAGAAGGTGACCAGTGGGGGTGGCAGGTGGCATGGGGCATGGTTGTTAAGGCACTGGACTCCCACATGGCCAACCGCAGTTTGAGTTCCAGACCTGGAGGCTTGCTTTCTCTTTCTCACTCTCTCTCTCTCTTTGGTGAGTACATATGCCCTATATCAAATTAAATAATAATAATAATAATAAATTATTTTTAAGAGGTGACAAATGCTATTTTAAAAAAAGCAACAAGAAGCAGGCTAAGGAAAACCAGGGGTGATTCCGATTTTAAGTGAGAAAGTCAGAATGGGCTTTAATTGGAAAAGCGACAGTTGAAGCAAATTTGAAGAGTTAGTGAGTTATGAAGATATCTAGGTGGAGGATACTTTTGACAGAAAAGCTGGTGCAAAAGCCCTGAGGCAGGAGCATCCTGGCAGGTGTAAGCAGCAGGGCGGTCAGCATGGCTGAACTAGAGGAAACAATAGGACAGAGCAGTGGTGGGAAACTGTATTACACAGGGCTTTTTAGGTCATCACAAAGATTTTCGCTTTAATTCCCGGAGAGCCGAGAGCCATTAGAGGGCTTTAGGCAAAGGAGTGACATAATCTGACTTTTATTTTAAGAGAATTACCCTGGTTGCTATGTCAAAAAGAGATTTGGGGGGGCAAGGTATAAACTGGGATAATAACCTACTAGAAGGTTTGCGTAACAAGGTAAGAGCTGATGGTGGTTCTGACCAGGGAAGTGGGTATATTTTCAAGTACAGGCAACAAGGTTTCCTAATGGATATGAGGGATGGAGGAGAATCAGGTATTTAAACTTAGCAACAGGAAAAATCTGGTTGTTAACTGAGATAGGGAAGTGTATGGATGGTATAGGTTTGCAGGGGGAAATTAGAAGTTCAGTTTTGGAATTTGAAAATCAAGATGTGTATTAGCAGATATGTTAAAGAGGCAGTTAGTTATACCAATCTGGAATTCAAGAAAAGGCCAGTGCTGGAGATAAAATCTGGGATTCGTTAGCATGTGGAGGCTGTCTAAAGCTATGTGTTGCTGATATCATCAAAGACGTGAATGTAGTCAGAGAAGAAAAGGGCTGAGTGTGGGATACTCTGAAATTAAGAAGTTGTTATTTTTTGTTTGTTGTTTTGTTTTGTTTTCTAGAAAGTGCATACCCTCATCAGAGAAAGATAGAGAGAAAGGAGGAAGAGAAGGCACTTCCCACCGCTATGAGGATGGTCACACTGCAATCCCTTCTCCTCCATCTCTCCCTCTTTTTGGGATTTGTATACATGCACATGCACCTCATGTATTTCCCAAGCTGCCAGGTCCAGGACTCAAACCATATGGTCAGCCATGTGGGATCTGCCTGCCTTAACCACCATGCCACAAAATCAGCCTATTAGGTTTGGTTTTGAGGAAAAACTGATAAAGGATGCTATAAAATGACTAGAGAGGTTAAAGGAAAACCACAAGAGCTTGGTAAAAGGAGGCCAAGAGAAGACGGTGTATCCACAGGGAGAATGTGATCAACAAATGCTGCTGATTGCCCAAGAAAATTAGTATTGGCTGTTGTCTGGTAGATTAGGCAAGAACCTTGAAGAGAACAGTTTCTGTGACATGATTGGCATAAATTTAAGAAAGAATGGGAGGGGCTGGTTTTCCTGAGAGGTATTTATTAGAAATAATGTTTAAGAACTAACTTTGCTAATGAGTTTTCATTTGGGAGGCTTATGTATTAGCACCATTCAATTGTTACTAGAATAAGAAAGGCTATTGGAGTTGTGCTTTCTTTTTGGTATTAAATTATTTCTTTATTTAATTTTGTTGTTCTTATTATTATTTTTAATTTGACCAAAGAGAAAGCCAAGAGAGCAAGAGAATGGGAAAGTGAAAAAGCAAGCTGCCAAAGAAAGAAAGAACTGCAGTCGGCCATGTGGGAGTCTTATGCCACCTGCCAGCCCACTGAGTTATGCTTTTAAAGGTACCTGAAGGGACCAGTAGATGGTGAAATGGCAACGTTGCTGGACTTCCACATAGTCAACTGCGGTTTGAGTCTTGGACCCAGTGACTTGAATTCATGGCGGGTGAGTGTTCGTGTGTGCCCAAAGTCCCAAAAGGAGAATGTAGGAGAGGATTATAGCATGGCTATCTCCCCAGAGGTGATTTCTCACTTTCTTTCTCTGTCTCTGTATCTCTGGCGAGTACATGTACCCTATAGCAAAACTCTCTCTTTAGAAAAAAAAAAAGGTACCTGCATGGTTCAGGCTCAAGTATATTGACATTGAGTACACAAAGAGTAAAACACAACACTCTGCAAGGCTGACCCCCATCTGGGGACCTCCCTGAGTATCCCAGGCATGTGTGAGCCCATGATCTGGGCTGGCTGAAGCTGGGGGTGCACTGCATGCATCAGAACTGTGATGGGGTACTTGTCTCTTGCTCTCTGTCTGTTGTACGCTCAGAGAAGAAATAAGTAAATATATTTAATAGATAAATAAACAACAAACAAGGGGCTGGCAGGTGGCATGATGGATGAAGGCACTGGGTTCCCACATGGCCAGTCGTGGTTCAAGTCTGGGAACTGGCAGCTTGCTTTCTTGCTTTCCCTTTCTCTCTCTCTCTCTCTCTGTCTGATCAAATAAAAAAGAATAACAAATGGAATTAAATAAATAAATAATTCTTAAAAAGAAAAAATAAACAACGAAGAGATGATAGAAACAAAAGTTATAGACAGTCCTTCTGAGTTTTGCTATAAAGGATAGCAGAGAAGTGGGCTGCCTAGCTGTGGTGGGAAGTAGAATCAAGAGATTTTAATACGGCAGAAATAATAGCGTGTTTCTTTGTTATCGAGAATGATTCAGTAGAGGGGAGAAAATTGAGACATAGGAATTCGTTTTCTTGGGTAAGCGAGAAGAGATGGGATCAATTGCCCACCTGGAGACCTAGTCTCACATGGGATCAAGTGCTGTCTATCTATCGTATTTGGTGGGAAAGCAGAACCTGTGGGTACAGATGATGGAAGGTGTGTAAATGTGCTGGTGGCCTTTTGTGAATGTTCACTTCTGGGTGTTTTATTTATTTCATTTAAATACAAAGTATTTAATATTAAGTTCTATTAAAATGAAATAGTGAATATTCACGAAATACTAGGAGCAGTTATCTTACTTCAGCTGAAAGTGAGGCTGAGGGAGAAGTTGTTAGAGATTTGAAGAGAAGTGAAGTTGTCTTAATCCATTCTGGCTGCTACTATAAAATACCTTAGAGTATGTAATTTATAAACAATTGACATTTATTGCTCACAGTATTGGAGGCGAGGGAGTTTAAGATCAAGGTGCCAGAAGATTCCATGTCTGCTAAGTGCCCGTTCCTCGGAGATGGCACCTATTAGCTGTGTCTTCACATGGTGGAAGAGGCAAGCAAGACTCAAAAGACGCAAAACTCTTATAAAGGCACTAATTCCATTTGTGAAGAGCCCTCACAACTTAAATCCCCAAAATTTCACCTCTTACTACTATTAAATTGGGAATTAAGTTTCAACATATGGGTTTGGGGAGGACACAAATATTCAGATGATAGCAGAAGGTATGAACTGGTTAGGAGTGTGGGAGAAAAAATGGACTAGGCAGTTATAGTATAACTGCCAGGGATATTAAGCATCCACGTGAATAATATTAATAGCAAGCAAACATGCTGAGTACTTACTATGTTCTAGGCACTATGCTAGAAGCCTTGCATATATAAACCTATGTGCCTAGCTGGCACAATTATCCTAATATTTAAAAAAACAAACAAAAAAAAAAACAACAAAGAAACGATCATTCGCTTTCAGCCACATAACTAAGTAAAAACTGGTGGAGGCAGATTATGAAGCCAAACTGCCTAGTCCCAGAGAGTAGGCTCTTTTTGCTACACAATCAAATATTTGTTGATTGATTCAATGAGTAGAGGATAATGGAAAGGAAGGAAGAGGAAGAGCAAAACTCAATAGTATCTTCCCTATCAATGGCTTTCTGTTATTGTTGCCTTTCATGTGACCTAAATGGTGTGTCCCAGATCTTATAAATGGGTCCATGTATGGAAGAGGAGCTATAGAAACAGGGATGTGGCCTAGACATCTGATAAACAGATTTAAATCCCAGTTCTTTTCTCATAAACTATGCTATTATCTGAGCAAAGTAATTTAATCTCTTTAAGTCCCAGTTTTCTCATTTAAAAAAAAATGTTTTTTGCTTTAGGACATGTGTGCAGTGCAAAAGAGAAAGAGAGAAAGCTTTAGAAAGGGCTTCCCCCAACACCGGAGTGTGTAAGATGAGATGGCCATGTTGCAGTCCCTTCTGCATTCTCCTCTCAGAATTTTGGGCACACACACATATGTGCCTAGTGTAGTTTTCAAGCTGCTGAGTCCAGAACCCCAATCACACAATCGGCCATGTGAGAAAATATGCCATCAACTATCCAAGTTGCTTCATCAGTAAGAAAAATATATACCTTACAGCATTTTTGGAGAAGATAAATAAAATCATGTATCCAAACTGCCTAATACAAAGTAAGCTCTCAGTGAAAATAGTTTCTCTCCCTCCCCATTCTGGAGAGTTGTTCAGGGTTTCAGTACCTTCCCCAGAATAGACTCTACTTTGTACTTGCCAGTTTCACTCCCAGGACTGGTGTCTTTGCTCTCAACTCTGCTAAATTTCCTTGTTATATCACCCTGTTTTGAATTCTACCTGCTAAAACCCTCCACGGCTTAATTTTGGGTGCCTCCCTAGTCCTTTGTTGTTAACCTGATCTTAGATGTGAGGATCTTCCAAGGAGGGTCCTTTGGCAACATCAAAGCTCCCTGGCTCACATCAACACCAAGTCTACTCCTTGTGTTCTCCAACCCAGAACGTGTGGTTAGATCTGGATCTTGACACTTCCAATCTATCCTGTCGTACCTTAACAAACTGTTATGAAATGCCAAATTTGCAAAATAGTTACCTTAAGAAAAAGTAATTCCCATTACAACCATACTCCAAAGGAAATTTCCTGGGCCACCTTTACTCCCCGCAGGAACACATGTTTTGTGAAGAAAGACATATAGTGTTGTATCCTAACCATCAGGTTTTAGATAACTGGTGGCTTTTCTTTTTCTTTCATTTTAGTTTTTCACCAATTTAAGTATTAGTGCTTAATAACTTTCAGAGCTTCAGTTAGGTCTCAAAACAATGGAGTCCTTAAAAAACACATACAGGCCCCTACATGTTATATTTATATTTATAGCCATTAATAAAGATGAGTCATTTTTATAATTTGGATAAATGTTAGGCTACTGTGATTTTATGTCACTATTAACAGTAGCACAGGAATTGAGTCTAAATTTTAGAAAATAGTGGGAAAAATTACTGGACAATTGAGTCTAACACAGGAAAAAACAACAAACAAAAACCCAGCTTTTTCTTTCTTTTTTAAGTTTTTGCCATAGGGAACATGTGCTGGCTAGAGCGAGACAGTGAGAGAGAAAGTGAGAAATCACCCCTCGCGTGCATGGCCGCAAGGCAATTCCTTCTCCTCCATTCTCCTCCCTGATTTATGGGCACATTCGCAAGCCCAACAGGAGTTTTAAGTCATCCGGTCCAGGACTTGAACCGAGATAGTGTGAGTCCAGTGACTTAACCACTATGCCACCTGCGGCTTCTCCCACCCCGCCTCCCGCCCCTACAAACTTTGCACTCTAAAGAGGCCCAAAGGGGGCAGGGATGGGGGAGGCGATGGCTAGTGAGGTCTGGTCTGCGGCTGCGTGGAGACCCAAGGTGGGAGGGGGCAGGAAGGGGCCGGAAGGGCAGGAAGGGCCCGGAAGTGCCGGAAGGGTCAGAAGGTGTTTTCCCACCCAGAGCGCCTAGGAGGCGCCCTCGGCCTCTCTGTTCACTTACCTACCCAAGCTGCTCCTCACAACTCCTGGACTGTTCTGGAAGTTTGGGAGCAACCCGGCTGGCTCTAAGGACCCGGTAGTAAGGTGTGTTGGCCTCATTCGGGATCAGGCCGCAAAGGCCGATCTTCCGGCGTGTTACTTCTCGGACTTGCCCAGGTCATGTTTTCCCTCAGTCGTCGGTGAGGTAGGGGAGGATCCATTTTCTCCCCTCAGGAGCGGTGTGGAAAAAGATTTTTTCGAGTTTTTCGTGTAGGATTGTAGAATTACTTCCCTTTCAGAGGCCCTGTCATCTATCCTTTGCATTTGTATTTTATTTTAGGTTTTGTTTGACTCCTGAAAAGTGAAAATTGGAGGAGGCTGTGAAGATTGCTGTAGGCCCACCTCTCACTTGACGGATGAGAGGACGGGGTGGGGCGAAATAGTTTGCTGGAGGTTATTGTGCGGTGTTCAATTTATTTAGCTTTGAAAACGCGCTAGAGTTTTGGGAAAATAGACAAAACCACCTAACCAAGCCCAGAATACCAGGGCCCTGGAACTGGCCAAGACCTAAGAGGCCATAGGGTTGATTTCTTCTCCTTCCCCCAATCTATCCTCTCGGTATTTCAACGGTGGATACTATATTTTTATTTTCAAAAGAGGAAGCAGGTCAGCCAGCTGTGAAAGGTTTTTCCTGGAGTCACCTTGCTCTGGAGAGGTTGAGTCCCTACCTGGCTGCTTTGTCCAGGACCTTTCCCTCGGATTTAGTGGGGAAGTCTTACTGCCCAGCCTTAGTTTTCTGATTCATTCCTACTTGTTGGCACACTAACTGATACCCCATTTTTTTCTTACATAGGGCAAAAAATGAGTTAACTTCTCTTGGCTTTGGTTAAAGTATTTTAAATTGTTTATAAAACCTATGTATAAGGATGTGACGAATTAAATAAATGTATATATTACTGATATATACATATATACCAATAAACACTCAAAAAAGTAACTTCGCATATATGCTTTTATGTGGATGTATTCGTGGGTGAACTATCATTAGCTAGATAGTCAATTAAATTGTTGGTTGGGGGAATAAAAGTTGCAGTCCATTTACTAACTATGTACTTGTTCTAAAACGTATTTTTTGAGTGTCTACTGTGTATCAAGTGCTGGCTTAGGTAAACCGACAGGTGTTCCTGCTCTCATGGAACTAGTTAACTTGTCATTCATTCATTCATGCAACAAATGAGGAAATTAAGGAGCAGCTGGTTTGAACCCAGCAGGAAGAACTTTCTAATTATTAGAGTTGTTGAAAAGTAGAATGAAACTGCCTTGGGAGATATTAACTCACCATCACTGAAAGTGACTTTCATTTGGATTCGTTAGTTTCTAAATTTTGCTTTGAACTACTTTTATATTAAGTAACACAGAGAATATAAATTTGGCTGACATTATGAAGTTTATGATTCAGTAGCAGAAATAAAATGCATTTATAAACAATTATGTTGGGTACATATGGTAAGTGCTCAAAAGAGTACATGTAAGGTAGCTTCTAAATAAGGAGAAGTCTCATTTAGTTTTAGGAAATCAGAGATGGTTTCTTAGAGACAGAATTTCTATTGGGCTTTGAAGTATTTTTTTAAATAGACTTAATTTTTTATAACACTTTTAGATTTGTAGAAAACAATGAGAAAATAATGCAGAATATTCCCATATACCCTACATCCAGTTTCCCCTATTTCAACATCTATGTCCAGTTTTCCCTGTTTTTAACATCTTAGTATGGTATAGTTGTTATAATGAATGAACCAGTATTATTACATTTTTATAACTGAAGTCCACAGTTTATTCAGATTCCTGTTTTCACCAAATGTCTATGTTTCTTTAGGTTCCTCTTGTGAAAATTACTTTGTTTTGATAACCTTGATTGCTTTAAGTTGTGCTTATCAAATAATTTGTTGAATGCCCTACTATTGGAATTCGTTTGATGTTTTCTCTCGTGATAGGACTATGGGTTATTGAGAAGAAGTCAATATCATATTCAGGCTCTATACTATCAACATGATTTCTGACCACCTGGTTGAGGTAGTATTTGTCAGGTTTCTTCAATGTAAAGGTACATTTTCCTACTCTCCTCAGTGCCTTTCCATACTTTACTCTTTCAAAGGAAGTCACTGTACAGACACACCTAGAGAATAGGGAGTTATGCTTCCCTTTCTTGAAGATGAAATATCTACATAAATTTTTTTGAATTCTGCATCGAAGATTTGTCTCTTCTCTACCATTTATTTAGTAAAACTTTTACTTATATGCTGGTTGAGTAAATAGAACAGACACTGGTCCACAAAGCCTAGTATTTACTCTGGCTCTTTATAGAAAGTTTGCTGAGCTCTGCCTTAGGACTAAGGCAGAATCCTATTGGGTCATCAGAAAAGTCATGACTCATTTTTGCATAGAAAAACACTTTATGACTTTTCCGATGATCCAATAGTTAGAAAGGGATGTACTGGGTATAAGATAGTATCTCTTCACAAAAATGCAGTCTTACTTTTACATATAACTAACTTTTTGAAGTGTGATGTTAGTGAGCATTTAAAAAGAGGGTGGAATTTTGGTGGATGGAGATCAAGATGGTTATTTCAAATAGAGGAAGTAGCATAGCTTTATATTGGGTGAGAAAAGTGTAGGTTATATTTGGAGTCTAGTAAGTACAACTTTGCTTTTGTAAAGTATCAAGTGTAAGGGGCAGGACTAGCTACATAATTTGCAGGGCTCAGTGTCGAATGAAACCACAGGATTTCTTGTTAAATTAACAATTTCAAGATAGCAGTAGCAGAGCATTAAAACAAGTACAGGGTCGTTTTAAACTCAGGTCGTTGTTTGAGACTGCATGGCTCTAATGCCCATGACCTTGGCCCTGGTAATGGGAAATATTATGATCCTAAAAGGAAGCTTTAGGACCTGACTTTGGGAGGTGAATCTGAATGGTAGGCTGAAGAGTTTAGATTTGATTTATAAGGTGTTGGAAATCATTGAAGATTTCTGAGACAACCTTCAGAAAAATTATTTGAGAGTAGTTCATAAGAGTTAAAAGGTGAGAGCCAGCAGATGGCATAATGGTTATGTTGCTGGACTCTCACCTAGTAGACTGCGTTTTAAGTCCCAAACTGGCAGTTTAAGACTCACACCGAGCACATGTGCATGTGTGCCCAAAATCCCAAGAGAAGAATGGAGGCGAAGGGATTGTAGTCATCGCCCCTTGGGTTTGACTTCTTGCTTTCTGTCTTGCTGTCTCTCTGCTGAGCATACACACTCTATAGCAAAACTCTCTTAAAAAAAAAAAAAAAAAAAGATTTAAAAGGTGGTAAGGAGGCCACTTAGAAAGTAATTATAGTCATCCAGGAGAGACAGAGACTAGCACTGATTGAAGAAAGAGAAGGAAAAAAGAATAGACCTATTTTTAACCCATTTGTTTTTATACTATAGATAAAGAGGCACTGTCCTTTCAATCTGAAATTCTCAAAGTATAAAATTAGATAATATTTTCTTCTCCTTTTCACATTTTGTAAAAACATAGCCAAAACTGAAAGTTTAGTGTTTGGGTTCTTGTATTCTCTTTTGATCACTACTTATATCATAAAAAAATATGCATATATGCCACAATCCTCTTTCCTCTATTTCTCCATCCTGTCAGGATTTTGAGCATGCATGCACATGCTCCTGGCATGTTTTTTAAGCCACTATAGCTGGAACTCAAATTGTGATCAGCCATGTGTGATCTAGCTTCCTATGCGTGGGACTTAACTGTTGTGCTATGGGGCCGGCCCTGTTTCATTTTTAATGACCATTCATTTTGTAATAGTTGTGAAAAGCCATTGAATTTTTTCATTATTATTTGCCAGACATATGTGTGTACTTGTTAGAGACCGAGACAAGAGAGAGGAGAGGGAGAAAGCACCTCCACCATGGGGCATGGTCATACTGCAATTCTTCTCCATCATTTCTTCACCATGTCTTGATTTTTAGCATGCATGCACATTGTGGTGTGTTTTCCAAGCTGCCAAGGCCGAGATTCCAATCACACAGTTGGCCTCATAGGATCAGACTTCCTTAACCACTAGACCACAGATCTGACCCAAGAAGCCCTTCCATTACCCATTAAATCAAATAACACAATGTTTATTAAATAGGTAATGTATGGATAGCAGGGAAGTAGACCACAGACTTAGAAGGTCATTGGGGAAGGCTTCATGGAAATGTTGAATCTGAACTAAAAATAATCATAGGATTTGAACATTTTAGGAGGAGGGGATATAACAGATTTGTAATTCTGTTGTAGAATGAGGGCCATCTTTCCTTTTATTATGAGAGGGCTTCAAAAAGTTCATTAAAATGTGTATTATGAAAAATGATGCATGTATTTCAAACATTTTTTACACTAAAATAAGCATGTACTTTTTTTTAAAAGAATTATTTATTTAGTTTTTTATTTATTCATTCACATATTTTAATTTGACCAGAGAGAGACATAGAGAGAGAGAGAGGGAGAGAGGGAAAGCCAGAAAGTAAGCCACCAGGTCCGGGACTCGAACTGTGACCGGCCATGTGGGAGTGTCCAGCGCTTTAACCACTACACCACCTGCTGGTCTCAGCACGTACTTTTTTTTTTTTTAAAAAAAAGGATTAATTGTATTTATTGTTACTATTTTTAAATGTTTCTTTTAAAACATTTTTTATTATTTTATTTAACTTTATTTATTTATTTAAATTTGACCAGAGAAGGACAGAATGTGAGAGAGAAAGAAAGAGATAGGAAAAGAGAAAGCAAGCTGCCAGGTCCAGGACTTAAACTGCAGTTGGCCATGTGAGAGTCCAGTGCCCCTAACCACTACACCACCTGCTGGCTCCTATTTTTTAAATGTTTCTACAGGGCACATGCACTCACCGAAAGAAACCGAGAGCTAGTGGGAAAGTGAGAAAGTAAGCCCCTGGGTCTGGGACGTGAACCACGGTCAGCCATGTGGGAGTGCAGTGCCTCAGCCACCATGCAGTGTACTTTATTTCTATTTTTCCACAAACTTTTTGGATGAAGTACCCTCATACTTTGAGAACCCAAAGAAAAAAGCATTCTTTTTTAAAAAATGCTATACTAGAGATATAAAATGCTGCACTGAAAGTCTTGTATGGATTGTGCCTATTATTTAATAGAAGCAATCCACATTTATGGAGGGTTACTATTTGCAAAGCACGTTTTAATAATGGCCACCGTTTCACTTACTATATATCCTCCTGTTTTAAGTGCTTTATGTATATAACATAGGAATCTTTTTTATTATTATTATTGTTAAAGTTTTTTTTTTTAGAGAGATCTTTGCTATAGCATGCGTGCACTCACCAGAGACGGAGAGAAAGAAATCACCCCCCAGGAGCAATGGCCTGCTGCAATCCCTTTTCTTCCATTCTCCTCTTAGGATTTTGGGCATGCACACACATGTGCCCAGCATGAGTTTTTAGCCACCAGGTCCAGGATTCAAACTGCAGTTGACCAAGTAGGAGTCAAGCAACATAACCATTATGCCATCTGCTGGTCCCAGGAGTCTTCTTAGTAGGCTTATGGAGTAGGAAGTATTATCCCTATTTTACAGATGAGGAAACTGAGGCCTAGAGAAGTTAAGTGATTTGCCCAAGGTCAGATCATTTATAACTAACAGGTGGCAGAGCCAGGGATTCAAATCAGGCAGCCTGGCTCCAGAGGTGACACTCCTAACCCATACGTTATATTGCTACTATTACAATCTAATTTAATCCTCACAAAAGTATTATAAAAGAAAGACTGTTACCTCCATTTTATAAATAAGACAGCAGGAGTTTAGAGAGGTTTAAGTGATTTGCCCAAGTGCACATGACTAAGTGACAGAACTGGAATCTGGATCTAGACACTACAACTCCAGGGATTGTCGTCTTAACCATTATTCTATTCTAGTATGAAGTTGACTCAAGTCTTAAAAGCAAGAAGAAAGAAAGAACCTTACATACTGTATGTTTTTAGCCTTTAAAATATACAATACTATTTATTCCATTTACTTCAGGTTTTGGTCTCATGTTGGAGAAATTCCAATATCTGTAGCTCCCAAAGCCTTACTGGATGGAAAAATGGAGGAAAAGGGATTCTAGCATGATCACATCCTATCGGGGGATACATTCTCCCTCTCTTTCTCACACTCTCTCTCTCTAGTGAGCACATTTGCCCTCTGACAAATTAGGGAGGAATAAAAGGAAAGAAAGGAAGGAAGACAGAGAAAGATTCATCAATATCATAACCCTGAGAAGTAGGGAACTCCTAAAAAAAAAGGAATGTTACTGATGTTACTGTGATCCAGCCCTGTGACCTAGTAGTTAAGCCCCATACATAGGAAACCAGATTCCACATGGCCAAACGGGGTTCAAGTTCTGGCCCCAGCAGCAGGAAAAACTCTGCTGTGCACATGTGTGTATGCACCCAAAATAGAATGGAGGAAAAATGTTCTTACATTAGGCAAGAATAAGCATTTGCCAACAGTTTTCAGAGTTCCTCAAAGTTGCCCTTTATATGTAGAAGCAGGTACCTACTTTACCAAAATAGCCATTTGCTTCTACCATGTTGCCATGGAATCAGGTCACTGCACCCTATTCAGATTGGTTTGTAGATAGCCAACATGGTGTTTTATAAACATGTAATTCTATTTGTATATTTATGGTGAACTAGGACATATGCTGAGGGTAAAGACCCAAAAGTCCATTCCACTTGCTCTTGACTTCACTTATTCAGGAACTTTTATTACTGTGAAAATTTGGTAGTAAGATCTCTCACCAAAAATCTTACATGGAATCTAATTAAACTTACCCATTACCACTGTTTAAGGATACTTGAGTCTTCAAGATTGCTTTATGCTTGTACATTAACCACAACTCTAGATTTAGGGCTTAAGCGTTAAAAGCATTATTCAGTGCCTAATATTATGTCCATATCTACATTTTTAAAAAATTATTTTTATTTATTCATCATTTATTTTCATTTGACCAGAGGGAGACATAGAGATAGAGAGAAAGGAAGCAAGCCACCAGGTCCGGGACTTGAACCATGGTTGCCCATGTGGGAGTGTCCAGTGCCTTAACCATCACGCCACCTGCTGGTCCTTGTCCATATCTACTTTTACTCCCCGCTCCTGTCACCTAACAGATCATCAATCAGATCAGATCATGGTACAATACTTTCGCTTCTTTACTTCTTATGTTAAAAGTCATTGGTCCATCTCTACATCTGGAACATATTTTTTGTCTGTAAAATTTTTACATTCTTTTATCTGAAGCTCTTTGCTCAGTGCAATAGGGAAAACTAGAGTGTAGATGCAGATGCATCTAGTTAATGTGTCTACTGGCTCCATGTGAGAAACAGTGAGGTGTTAAGTTTGAGCCAAAAGAGGAGTTCTTGTCTTCCTAAGTATATTCCAGAAAATATTAGAGACTTTTACCAGGTAAACTCAGGAAACCTGGCCTTGTTTCCTTGGAACAAAAAAACATGACATGGAGAGAGATGATGCCTTTTAAGCCAGCTTGATCTGTATGCAGAACAGAACTGTAACATGTAAAGGCAGATGACAAAAATTATTCATTCATGGCAGTCAGTGAGAACTCCTCTTCCTTGTTTCCAATTTCCTGTGATTTCTATTTTGCCTCTGTCTCCAGGACTTACTGTTTGCATTTGGTAGAAGTGTTAGGCATTGAGAATACAACGATGAATAAAATGCTGTTTCCCCTTTGAGGAACCTCCAAAGAAACATCTTTTCAGAATATAACTATGTAAACAAATTATATAAGTATATTAATGAGTAATATAATAGAGCTACATTTGGATGCTATAGGACCCCAGAGGTGGAGAAGGTCTTAATTGCCTGTGGAGAATAGGGACAACATTTTGGAGAAGGTATATGCAAATCACTTATTAAAAATGGGAATTGATAGGACCAGTAGATGGTGTGGTGGCTGGTTTACTGGACTCCCACATAGCCAACTATGGTTTGAGTCCTGGACCTGGCAGTTGGAGAATCACACCAGGTACGTGTGTGTGCCCAAAATCCTGAGAGGAGAATGGAGATGAAGGGATTGCAGCGTGGCCATACCCCCTGGGGCATGATTTCTCACATTCCCTTTGTCACTGGCAAGTGCATGTGCCCTATGACCAAAAAAAAAAAAAAAAGAAAAACAAAAAAAACTTTGAAAAATTTTAAAATGGGACCAGCAGATGGCATAATGGTTGTGTCACTGGACTTCCACATAGCTGACTGCAGTTCGAGTCCTGGACCCGGTGGCTTAAAACTCACGCCAGGTGCGTGTGCATGTGTGCCTCAAATCCTGAAATAGAATGAAGGAGAAGAGATTGCAGTGTGGCCATCCCCTCACCCCGGGGGGATGATTTCTTGCTTTCTGCCTCTGTCTCTACAAGTGAGCACACATGCCCTATAGCAAAAATCTCTCAAAAAAAATTTTTTTAAAATAGGAATTGACAAGGAGGGGAATGAAGTTTTAGTAGAATATGTGAAGGGACGAGGCATGAAAAAAGCATATCTTGTTTAGGGGCTACACATTCTTTAGATTAGCTAGAGCATATGTAATACATTAGAGAATGGCAGAACATGAGGCTAAAAAGAATTTTTTTTTTTTTTTGAGAGGTATTTGCTACAGGGTGCGTGCGCTCGCCAAAAAGACAAAGAGACAGAAAGCGAGAAATCACCCCCCCCCAAATGGAGATAGCCACATCGCAATCCCTTCTCCCCATTCTCTCGGGATCTTGGGCATGCACACACAGCGCCTGGCATGAGTTTAAGTCACCATGTCCAGGACTCGAACCGCAGTCGACTATGTGGGAGTCCAGCGATATTGCCATTATGCCAGCTGCTGTTCCCCCCCACCCTTTTTTTGAAGCTAAAAAGAATTTGTATACCTTGAGTTTGGGATTTGTTCTGTAGGTCATAGTGAATCACTGCAGGATATTTATTAGGGAAGGAATATGGGATAGATGGTTTTGAAGGATAATTTAATGTTATTAAGTAATTTATAATGTATCAGATCAAATGTCTAATGTAAATTACTAATGATAATGGGCAAAGTGTGGTATATCTGCATAATAGAAAGTTATACAGACATATTTTTGAAATATATAAGGAAAATTTTTATAACACAATGTTAAATGAAATTGCTGGGTGTAAGTCCTAAATATATGGAGGGATATGCCATATTTATAGATGGAAAAACTCAACTACATAGAGTTTACTTTTTTTCGACTATTTTATAGATTAAATGCAGTTCTTATTTTAAGAAGCTCATCACCTTTTTTTTTTCTTTTTTGAGAGAAAGATTTTGCTATAGGGCTCATGGACACACCAGAGAGACAGAGGAGACAGGGAAAAATCACCCTCCTCAGGGGTGATGGTCTCGCAAGAAATCACTCCTTGGGAGGATGGCCATGCCGCAATACCTGTTTCTCTTTCTCCTCCTGAGACCTTGGATACACATTCACACGTGCCCAGCATGAGTTTCTAGCCACCAGGTCTAGGACTCAAGCCACAGTCAACTGCATGGGAGTCCAGCAGCATAACCATTATGCCCATTATGCCATCTGCTGGTCTTGGGAACCACTGCTTTTTTTTTTTTTTTTTTTTTAATAGACGTTTTTGCTATAGGGTGCATGTGCTCACCAGAAAGAGACAGAAAGACAGAGAAAGACGGAGAGAAAGCGAGAAATCATCCCCCCACCCCCGCCCCGGGAATGGCCATGCTGCAGTCCCTTCTCCATTCTCCTCTCTGGATCTTGGGCACGCATGCACATGTGCCCCGCATGAGTTTAAGCTACCGGGTCCGGGACTCAAACCTCAGTCAACTACGTGGGAGTCCAGCGACATAACCATTATGCCATCTGCTGGTCCCCATGGGAACCATTGCTTTTAATAATTGTTAATGAAGCATAGTATTGAATAAGCTAAGTGTGTAACAAGACAGTCCTTTTTCCGTTGCCAAATTTTGATGTTCAGATATTCATTAAAATATTTCCATTAATGTAGTTTTATTTTATTTGTTTATTTTTTAGGTTTTTGCCAGAGGACACATGTGCTCTCCAGAGAGCAACAGAGAGGGACAGTGGAAAAGTGAGAAATCAATCCTCTGCCTCGCCTCCCAGGCAATGACCACAGTGCAGTTCCTTCTCCTCTTAGAATTTTGGACACACATGAAAACACTAGGTCTGCACCTCAAACCACAGTTGTCCTCGTGGAAGTCCAATACATTAACCACCATGCCACCTGCTGGGCCCATTTATTTTGATTTTTAATTTACTTATTGATCAAACAAACATTTCTATGTGTCCTTTTTGCTCTTGATTTTCTCAGATTGTGCCACCAGGATTTATCCAAAGAAAGAGATGGCTGAAACTGGTGGAAAAGAACAAACAAAATGGACAACTACTGTTATTATGAGCTCATCTCTTAAGGTAAAGGGCCATTTGGGTCATTGGTCTTTACTTAAAAATTAAGAGTAGTTTTCACAAAAAAGAGTATTTTAAAAGATCTTTAGTTCGGTGTATATTGAATGGGGTCATACTGTCTTTTATAGTCTGGCTTGGTTTGCTTAGCAGTAAATATTCCATGTTTGTTCACTTTCTATCAGATGCCAGGATCTTGTTGGGTTTTGTTTCTGGTTTTTTGTTTTTGTTTTTTTGGTTTTTTTTGACTGAGTAGTATTCTGTAGTGTACTATGTTCCACACTTTTTCAATCCATTCATCTGTTCATGGACATTTGAGTTGGTTCCATGTCTTTTTATTATTTTTTTAACTAATTATTTAATTAATTTAATTTGACCAGAGAGGGATGGGGGAAAAGGGTGTGGGAGGATTGAAAAAGCAAGTTGCCAGGTCTGGGACTTGAACTGTAGTCAACTGTGTGGGAGTTCAGAACCTCAACCACCATGCTACCTTCTGGCTCCTGTTCCATGTCTTAGCAGTTGTGAATAATACTGTAATAAACATGGATGTGCAAATTTTTTTCCAACTGAGCATCTTGCTATCCTTTGGGTAGATATGCAGGAGTGGAATTGCTGGATCATATGGTAGTTCTGTTGGTTGGTCTTTGAGTAACATCCATATTGTTCTCCACGGTGGCTATGTAACTTACATTCCCACCAACAGTATAGGAGAGTTCCCTTTTCACCAGAGCCTTACCGGTACTTAATCAGTCTTTATTTTTTTAATCTTAGCTATTCTGACTGGGGTTAGGTGGTTTCTCACTGTAGTTTTGATTTGTATCTCCTTTATGATAAGAGATGTTCAGCATTTTTTTCATAGGCTTTTTGGCTGTTCTCATGTTTTCCTTAGAGAGTTGTCCGTTCGACTCATTTGACTCATTTGTTCATCTTTTAATTGGGTTGGGTTTTTTTTTGGGGGGGAGGGGTTGGTAAGCTGTTTGAGTTCCCTGTATATCTTGGTTATCAGTCCTTATCAGAGGAATAGTTTGCAAATGTATTCGCAGGGTTGTTGATTCACTCTTATTATTGTTTCTTTTGCTAGGCAGAAACTTTTTAATCTGATGTAATCCCACTATTTTGGGGATTATTGCTTTGTGGCTTTAGTTCAAAAAGTCTTTGGCTACTCCTGTGTCTCTAAGAGTTTTCCCTTTATTTTCCACTGGTAGTTTTGTAGTTTGAGGGCTTAGATTTGGACCATTCAATATATACTGAATGTCGGTACTCTGTGACAGAAACTGAATAATTAGAGGATATAAAAGCATGGAGAGCAATAATGATACTGGAGCCATTTAGGGAGGAGGGTAGAAAATGGGGGAGGGCGAGAGGAAGGGAATCAGGGGAAGAAGAAAGAAGCAAAACATTTAAGGGACCCAAAATTGAAAGATATTTGTTGATTATAATGTATATGGTAATGTCTTTGACTGGACCAGTATACAGTGTATTCATGATGGGAAAATTCATTTGGTATGCTGTAATGATACACAGTGATTGAGGGCAAAAAATAAAAAATGAAAAAAATATCCTTAGTTCAGTTGGTGGGGAACAGGAAATACATAAATTATTATTTTACATGCCAGAGGGTGTGTGCACATGTCAGAGAGAGAGAGAGAGAGATATGAAACACACCCCCCCACCACCATGGGGCCTGGTCATGCCACAGTCCCCTTGCCTCCATTCTGTCAGGACCCTGGATTTTCAAGCTGCTGAAGCTGGGATTTAACAACTGCCCTACAGGACCATCCTTAAGTGTATCTTAAAGATAAATTACAGACTTTTTGCATCCACTTACAACATTCTAATTCCTTAAATCTTTGAAGGTTGCAAATTTCCTTTCCTTTCCTTTTTTCTTTTTTGCTATAGGACGCATGCACTCGCCAGAAAGACAGAGAGAGACAGAGATACAGAAAGCAAGAAATCGCCCCCCGGGGGATGGCCACACCACAATTCCTTCTCCTCCTTTCTCCTCTCGGGATCTTGGGCATGCACACACACGCGCCCAGTGTGAGTTTAAGCCACCGGGTCTGGGACTCGAACCGTGGTCGACTACATGGGAGTCTAGCGACATAGCCATTACGCTAACTGCTGATTCCTCAAGGTTGCAAATTTTCTAAAGTTTTCTTCTTCTTTCTAAGCCTGCTTTGTTAAAAGTGTTAAGAGATTCCAGAAAGATAAAGAATACACACACACACACACACACACACACACATTTCGTTTTTATGTTTTTTGAGAGATAACTAGAAATTGATCTGCTTAGCCTTGATTTATTATTTCTGATGCTTTTTATTCATGTAATCTGAACTCTTTGTATGTCTGGTTATATTTAAATGTGTTTTATGGTTTGTTTTTTAAAAATCGTAGAAATAATTTGAGACCTACCATAGTGTTATAGTCTTCTAAAGAAACCTTAATTCTGTAAGAAAATTAAATCCTTTGGGACAGGACAGTGGCACAGCAGTAAAGCATGACACACTGCAGAGCTGACGCACTTAGGAGAGTTCCAGGTTCACGTTTGGAGGCCTCCCTGAGTATGTTAGGAATGTGCATGCCATACTCTAGAGCTCGCTTAGATGGGGATACATTGCAGCATTGAAACCCTACTGGGGGTACTGTCTGTCTGTCTGTCTCTCATGAAAGAAAGAGATACATTTTTGCTTTAGGGCGCGTGGCTCGCCAGACAGACAGAAAGAGACAGAGAGACAGAAAGTGAGAAATCACCCCCCAGGGGGGATGGCCACGCCGCAATCCCTTCTCCTCCATTCTCCTGTTGGGATCTTGGGCACCCACGCACACGTGCCCAGCGTGAGTTTAAGCCACTGGGTCCGGGATTCGAACCACAGTCGACTACGTGGGAGTCCAGTGACATAGCCATTATGCCAACTGCTGGTCCAAAGAAATACATTTTTAAAAGATGAATAAATAAAAAGAAAATTAAACTCTTAATTCTCTGAATAGGGTTGTCAGATAATATATAGGACACTCAGTTTTATTTGGTAAATTTCAGATAAACAATTAATTTACTCTAAATATGTCCCAGATCTTGTATGGGACATATTTATATTAAAAATTTCATCATTTATATGTAATTCAATTTTTTTCTTCTTTTAAAGAATTATTTTATTTAACTTTATTTATTTTAATTCGATCAGAGAGGGACAGAGTGAGAAAGTGAGAGGGAAAGTGAGAAAGCAAGCTGCCAGGTCTAGGATTTGAACTGCAGTTTTCTATGTGGGAGTCCATTGCCCTCAGCCACAGCGCCACCTGCCGGCTCTGTATGTAATTCAGATTTAACTGAGTGTTCTGGATGTTTGTGTGCTAATTCTGTCTACCTAAGTACTAAGACAGCTACTGCATATAATTAATTAATTTCCTGTGCACCTAGAACGGTACTCTTTATGAGAGAATTAATAGTCACTCAGATGATTTTCTTTGTTCTATAACTCAAATGAAGATACCTGACTGAGAAAGATTGCTCAAGGGATTGCTTCTCCAAGGTGCTTGTGCATGCTAGTAATTCGGTATCACTTTAATACAATTTCAGGGGTTGGAATGGTTTGAAGCTGAGCTGCAGTCCCTGTGAGAGCTGCTCTACTTTCATCCAAAGCTTTGTTCAGCCTCTCTTCTGCCTCTTCCTGAATTGGCAGATGCCTTCAGGGAAAAAAATGGCCTAAATGTTGGCTCATATCTTTGAATTTCTGTATAGATCTTGGCCTTATCATTTTTCACACACTTGCTAGTTCAAGCATTCAAATAGCTCTTAAAAGGTTGTCCAGCTTTTCTACTGTAGTTGCTGTCAGCAAGAGGGTTGACCTAAATTACTTAATCTGACATTGCTGGAAGCAGTTTATAATTTTAAAACAGCAGAAGATAAGAGCTTTAGTTGAACTCCACCTTAGATCTGTGTGAGTGGCACAAAATATTCTCTTTAGGAAGGAAAAGAATCGTGTATTTTATACATAATTTCAGCCTATACACTAAATATACACGTTCTAGGGAAAAGTATAAATTAACCTACCTCAGAATTTTTATTTATCTGGAAACTTAGAAGCTTGAGTTTTGATTAATTAGGAAACACTATTAAACGCTTAGATTTTAGTATCTTGGGTAATATGACCTAATTGCTTGGGTATAATAGGAAATGAGGTGATTTTTGAAGTAACAGTTACTTAAGTAACTGTTATGTAAACTGATGACTTAGAGAACTGATTGTTTCCTGTATGGTATCCTGTATGTCTGGCACTCTGTGGTTCTGTCACCCATCTAAGAAACACAGCACCACCCATCTTCCACAGTTATACACCGATGCAAGCCAGAATGCATCTGCAAGATTTTTTTAATATCTTTTGTTAAAAGTCATTTATTGGGACCAGCAGTTAGCATAATGGCTGTGTCGCTGGACTCCCATGTAGTAGACCGCTGTTTGTGCCCCGGACCCAGTGGCTTAAAACTCACGCCGGGTGCGTGTGCATGCGTGCCCAAGATCCTGAGAGGAGAATGGAGGAAAAGGGATTGCGGCGTGGCCATCCCGCCCGGGGGGTGATTTCTCGCTTTCTGTCTCTCTGTCTCTGTCTCTGGTGAGTGCATGCACCCTATAGCAAAAACCTCCCCCCCCCAAAAAAAAAGTCATTTATTTATGCCAGGAGCAAGAGAGACAGAGAGGGAGAGAGACAGAAAGACAGTATCCCTAACAGGATCGTGATGCTGTAATTCTACCCCTAGCCAGACCTGGATCATGGGCAAAGGCATCCACAGCCTACTCAGAGAGGTCTCCATATGTGAACCCAGAACCTTCCCATGTGGTTCACCCTCACAGAATATCACGTTATGCCACTGCACCATCATTCAGCCCCAAAGGTTTGCGTTTTTTTGTTTTGTTTTGTTTTGTTTTGTTTTTTTTAAGAATTATTTATTTGGGACCAGCAATTGGCGTAGTGGCTATGTTGCTGAACTGCCATGACATCGACCGTGGTTCGAGTCCCGGACCTGGTGGCTTAAACTCAGTGCAGTGTGTGTGTGCACGCATGCCCAAGATCCCAAGAGGAGAATGGAGAAGAAGGGATTACAGCGTGGTAATCATCCCCTGGGGGAATGATTTCTCTCTTTCTGTCTTTCTTGCAAGTGCACGTGCCCTATAGCAAAAACCTCTCCAAAAAAATAGAAGAATAATTGATTTAATTTTATTTATCATTGTTAGGTCATCCGGAAAGTCATGACGCATTTTTGCATAGAAAAGTACCTTTCCCTACAGGGCTTGTGTGTGAGAGAAAAGAAGCCACCAGGTCCAGGACTTGAACTGCAGTCGGCCACGCGGGACTGCAGCCTGTAGAGTTCAACACCTCAACCACCATGCCACCTGCTGGCCCCAAGTTTACTTAAAAAAAGAAAAGTTTATTTCTTTTAAAGAGATAGAGAAAGATCTCCCATGAGGGTCTTTATGCCATAGTTCACCTACAACTTCAGCTGGACTGGCTCTTGGGCACATGTGTGTCCCAGCTGTGCAGGTTGGTGCTGGGAAGTGAACCTGAAACCATTCCATGCAGGTCCAGCTATGTTACCATTGTGGAGCACTCTCTGGCTCCTCCAAGTTCTTCTTTTTTTTTTTTTTAGAACGGAGACTTGCCATGTCAATCTTCTTGTTCCAGCCTCCCAGCTGGAACTACAGTTGAGCACCACTAATCCTGGCTTTTATTATTATTTTTTTAAGACAATCTTGCTATTTTGCCCAAGTCAGTCTCAAGCTTGCGATACTCCTGCTTCAGTAAACCAGTCTTAAGCTTGAAATCATCCTGCTTCAGCCTCTCAGTTCTCTGGAATTACAGGTGCAGGCCACCACACTGGCCTTTGGATTAGACCAGGAATTGAGCCTGGGTCTCCCACATGTTTTCAACCTGTTGAGTCCAGGATCTTAGCAGTGCATGCTACGATTAGATCTTGAAGTTTGGTGTTAAAAAAAAGTTTACTTTTGCTTTGTTTCTTGTGGTTTAGTGTTTTAATACTGTCCTTATTTCTGTCCATAAGTAACATAACTGTGGTATACAATTAATTTCCAAACTTTTGGTGTTTCATTAAAACTAAATATTTTCTTTTTCTTTTTTTTTTTAAGTTCTTAAAAGATTTTTTCTCCATAGAGAGATTTAATTTCCCCTTTTAGTTTTTCAAATATTTAAATTTTACAGTTATGAAATAGGCTATTAAACTTCCTTTAATTTTTTTCATTAGCTTTACTAAAATAATATTGTAAACATATCTTAAGTTTGTGTTTTTGGAAATTTTTTTAAGAGTTGTGAAGTTGCAACTGCCCTAGAAAATCGAAGCCACAAGATTCGGTATTCAGATTCAGTGGAAAATGGAGCAATTATATTTTCTCTTTCTGGTATGGTATATTGCTAACTACCTTGACTTAAGTTTCTTGTAAAATATCTGGGTATGAATTAATAATTTTGTATTCACTAACTATGTACATTTTTAAGAAGTTAACTTTTGGGTGAGGCAAATGTGTCTAACTTTGTTACTTCTACAAAAAGCAGTGCACATAGCCAATTACAAAATATATTCTTTCTTAGATAACAATTGTTCAAATAAAGCCAAACCAGCGGAGTTTGATAGAGGATAGGAAAAAACCTTTGTGCATTGGAACCAAGATGAAAACAGAAAAAGACACTTTCCCAACAATTAATACTTTATATTACCCATACTTTAGACAGAGGCCAACATCACAACATTGGACAAAATTCATATTAATTTAAAAAAATGTTTTTCTGCCCCTGCCCAATGAAGCAGGGGTGAACCCCAAGTGGGAGCGGCAGTAGATTTAGAAGGACAGATAGACACACAAGTAGAGAAAAGCAGGGATCGGGTGGTCCTGGCATCTCTGATGAAGAACTCTGTGGCACTGAGTTCTCAGGTTTATTCTTTTACACAGCAAAGTCAGGTATTTTCTATTATTGATTGCAGCTGTGGAGTTTCTTGTGTCTCACGGTTCTGAACAAGCTCCCCTGGCCTTCTCTCGCAGGCACATAGCTTCCTCCAATCCATACTGCCCTGTAGTGCAGATGATGTCTTCATGTCTTTATTAGAGCTTTTGCTTGCCCTGTAGCATCAGCACCAAGACCATATGTGCTTTAAAGGTCCCTAGTTTTTACCTAGGTGTAGCCACTCCCTACATTTTTCATCATTTTGTCATATCAAATAGTATGCTGAATATGATATAAACAAATATTAACTTTCAAAAACACATGGTGACAAATAGATGGTATAAAATCATTAAACTGTACAACCGTGAGTCATGGGCAAAATTTGAGAAGGAATTAGAATAGGATAAATAAAAACTTAGGATGGGAAGAGGTTGACTCCTGTTGTGCTTGAATGGTAGAAATGATAAAAGATGTAGAGGTGGGAACCAGCAGTTAGCGTACTGGCTATGTCGCTGGACTCCCACGTAGTCGACCGCAGTTCGCGTCCCGGACCCGGTGGCTTAAAACTCACGCCGGGTGCGTGTGCGTGCGTGCCCAAGATCCCGAGAGGAGAATGGAGGAGAAGGGATTGCGGCGTGGCCATCCCCCCTGGGGGGTGATTTCTCGCTTTCTGTCTCTCTGTCTCTCTGTCTGTCTGGCGAGCGCATGCGCCCTATAGCAAAAAAAAACTCTCAAAAAAAAAAAAAGATGTAGAGGTAAAGAATTTTATCAGGAGAGTTAAAAAAATAGATCTCTACTCTAGCAAAGATTTTAGAAGACAAGTGCTTTCAAAAGCTTCTAAAATAGACTTCAGGCTGAAAGTGGTCCCACCTCAAAGTTACTCTTCTGATTGAATATTGTACCCTTTCCAAGGAGAAGTAAAATATTTTTGGTGAATATTGTTGGGTCATCGGAAAAATCATGACACGTTTTTGCACAGAAAAACGTGTCATGATTTTCCCAGTGACCTAATATAATGCTATGTGCCTTAGCTACTTAATATTTATTCTTTAATTATTTTGATAGACCTAACAATTTTATTCCCATGTTACAGATAAGGAAACTTATGTTCCAAGAGGCTATATAATTTAACTGATTTCAGTTCTGTCAATTAGTGTATAATCACATAGTCACTTTTCTTAGATTATGTCTTTTCCACCTTTTTGTTTCTTTCTTTTTTTTTTTTTTTTTTTTTTTTTTTTGCTATAGGACATGTGTGCTCGCTGGAGATCCATGACAAAAACCTAAAAAAAAACAAAAACAAGAAAGAGAAAATGAGAAAGCACCCCTCCCCCAAGTGTAGATGGCCATACTGCAATCTTTTTTTTTTTTTTTTTTTTTTTTTTGAGAGGTTTTTTGCTATAGGGCGCGTGTGCTTGCCAGACAGAGAGAGAAAGTGAGAAATCACCCCCCAGGGGGGATGGTCACGCCACAGTCCCTTCTCCTCCATTCTCCTCTCGGGATCTTGGGCACGCACGCACATGCGCCCGGCGTGAGTTTTAAGCCACCGGGTCGGGGACGCAAACCGCGGTCGACTACGTGGGAGTCCAGCGACATAGCCATTACGCTAACTGCTGGTTCCCTACTGCAATCTTTTTTCCTCTAGGGGTTTTGGGCATGTTTGCACACGCACCTAGCATGTTTTTCAAGCTGCAGGGTCTGAGACTCAAATAGTGCAGTCAGCCATATGGGATCCAGCCAGCATAACCTCTATGCCATCTTGAGGGAGAAAGCACCCGTTAGTGTGTGTGGTCACATGGCAAACCTTTCTCCATTTCTCCATTCCATTGGGATTTGGGGTACATACATGCACACATGTAGGGTATGTTTTTCAAGCCACAAGGTCTAGGACTCAAACTGTGTGGTTGGTGATGTGGGATCCTGCTCACTTAACCACTAGGCCATGGGAGTGGCCCAAACCAGTAAACGTTTAAAGAAATCATTATAACATGAAAAATTAACTTCTAAAACAAACCACCCATAAAAATTAGGCAGTATCTTCAAGCGGACAGTACCTTAGTTTGGAAAAAATATCAAGTTACTGACAAGTTTTCTTATAAATATTTAAAACAAAACTATTACACGGAATACTTACAAGAACTACCTAAGTCAGTTGGTTTTGTAAGAATTCTGTTTAATAATTTCTACTCCTGACGACTTTAGGGCTTAGGCACTTTATAAATATTTTTGTTGAGTTTACAACAAAATTTGACTTATATGACTTTTGTATTACATCTTTCCTAGGTGTTGCATTTTTATTGATGGATACTAAAGAATGTCTGATGTCAGCTGAAGAATCAGCCTTAGCCAGAATTGAAAAGTTTATTAATATTCACCAAAACAGTTTTTTGATTCTGTCTGCTGCCCTCCATGGGCTTGAAGAATGGAAACTAATGTTCAGGATTCAGCAGAGGTATGGCAGAATAGCACTTCAGACTTACTTTTCTTACATTGTTATTAAATATTTCAGTTTCTAATCCTTAGGTGGGCAAGTTTGTTTTGCTAGAAGATAAACTTTATAATGTTATTCTGTCATATTTTATGAAACACAGGCCAAATAGCTGTTCTGTGAATTGGGATAAGAAGTTTCAGAGTTCATGCTCATTTATGGGCTCCTGCAAGACAAAACCAAAAATGAACACTTTTTAGTCAGTTAATGGTGGCTATAAAGCCACCTCATATCCAAGGAATAAGACAGGGCATGAATGAACGAATGAATAACAAACAATAGAAGTCTGTCTCTTCCTGCCACCTATGTAAGAAGAAAAGCATCAGTAAGTTATATAATCTATATACCTTATGAATTCCTTTACAGATTCCTGGGTAGGAATTTACGGATAATCCCAGTACATAACACTGTAAATGCTATTAATCTGATGTGCACTGTAGCTAAGGTGAGTCAGTTGGGAAAAATGACTTATACCTATACACATATATCTTAAAGTTTTTGGTTTCTTAAAGTTTTTGGTTTTTGCACTCCCTTTTGAGGAAAAATACATTGACAAATACCCAGTATCTGTTCTTGGAGAAGTTGCTGTTTCATTATACAACTAATTATCAAGCCTAAACTCAGCTTCCCAAGTCTTGTCAATTTACTTCCAGTAACCACTACTAATTTATGACACAGTATGGGCCAAAAGAGCATTCGTCCATATATATGTGAGGGGACTTTAACAAGTCCATGTAAAAATGTAATAAAGTACAAGTTTAGGGACCAGCATATGGCGTAATAGTTACATCACTGGACTCCCACGTGGTCAACCACAGTTCGAGTCCTGGACCCAGCAGCTTAAACCTCAGGCTGGGCACACATGTATGTGTGTGCGTGCCCACCCAAGATCCAGAGAGGAGAATGGAGGAGAAGGGATTGTAGTGTGGCCATCCCCCCAGGGGGTGATTTCTCACTTTCTCTCTCTCTCTGTTTCTCTCTGGTGAGCACATGCACCCTATAGCAAAAATCTCTCTTAAAAAAAAAATACAAGTTTATTTTGGTGAAAAGAAAGTCTTGAAATCCATGGGTAATTTTTTCATAATGCAAATTTTGCACATACTTTTTAAAGTCCCTCATATATTTTGGCCTTATTGACTACTTATATCTTCTTGCAAAGTCTAAAGTATAAATATTGGCCAGATTACAGTCATGAACTATCAGGCATTCAGAAATACCATTTATACATATATAAGTGTGTATGTGTGTGTGTGTATATATATATATGTATACACATATGTGTATATACACATACACACACACACACACACTTTTTAAAGATTTTTGACATAGGGTATGTGTACTTGTCAGAGGGACAGTGAGGGGCACGAGCACTTGTTGGAGAGACTGAGAGAGAAAGTGAGAAATCATTCCCTAAGGGCCATGCTTTAGTTCCTTCTCCTCCATTTTCCTGGGATTTGGGGCACACAGACACACATGCCCCACATGAATTTCAAGCCATCGGGTCTGGGACTCTATAACTGTGATCAGTTATGTGGGAGTCCAGCACCTTAACCACCCACCACCTGCTGGCCCTCAAACATACTATTTTATGGAATGCTTTCCCTCAGTTATCCACTTACTTTTTATGCTCATCTTTTGTGAAGTGTGCCCAGGTAATCTCACCTCTCCTAAACAGTTACATGATGTCTTACACTTGGAACATATCCTCATTAAAGCAATTCTTAACAGTATTCTCTTTAGTCCGAAAGTTTGAAATTCCTTGAAGGTAGAGATCAGGTACTTTCCTATTACTCATACATAGTATTTAGCACATAGGTGATCAAAAGATACTTACTGAGGGCCAGACCCCACAGAACAGTGGTTAAGTGCTGATGATTGGGAGTTGGATCCCACATAGCTGACTGGTTCAAATCCTTGGTGGCTTGAAAAACATGCCATTTATGTGTGCCTACAATCTTGACAGGAAGAAGAAATGGAGGGAAATGGATTGTGGCAACACCACAGCCCATTTGGGGGTGAGGGGCTTTTTCTTTCTGGAAACTCTATGTGCCCTCTGGCAACTAAGAGATTTGCTGAATTAAAAATTTTTATATGATCCTCTAAATATACCTTATTTCAGTAAATAATGTTGTGTTTGTATCTTCTTCCAGACTGCTTCCAAACCATACATAGATAGTATCTGCTACAGAATGGTCACAGCTAAAGCTTACATCATTGAGCAAAGTCCCGTTTGGAAAACACTTCAAAAGATAAAACTGAGTGGTGACTTAATTAACTCAGATTAGCGTATCAATTATAAATGTACTTTTGGAAGAACATTAAAATAATTAGATCTGTTAAATCACAATATTCAAATAATATTTCAGGATGTTGATAACATGTATACAATTAAAAGTTTTATTTTAGGAGTTTTGTTGAGTGATTCTTTTAATAATGTGTACATACATATATTGTAAAAGTCAGATGCCCTTATTTTTTAACAATTTTTTTAGGTTTTTGCCTTAGGGCACATGCACTCACCAGACAGACAGACCAAGGCAGTGAGAGGGAAAGTAAGAAATCAGCCTCTGAATGGTATGGCCACACTACAGTCCCTTCTCCTGGGATCTTGAGCAGGCACACATACATGCCTGGCCTGAGTTTCAAGCCACCAGGTCTAGGACTTGAAAAACAGTCAGCAATGTGGGAGTCTGGCGACGTAACTGTGCCATCTGCTGGCCCCTAGGTGCACTTTCTTAATGATAGAAATTAAGTTGGGTGGACAAATATTTAGTAGAGAATAAAAATACACAACTGTCTATTTAGCACCTTAGACTAAAGGAAAAGTCTTATGTATTTTTCAGGTTTTTCCCAAGGGCAGCCAGTATTTCTGAATTTGTTTCTGCAGCTGCTTTCACATTGTAACTTCTGCTGGAGAAGTAGTGATGGGATTCTGCTCTCATGTCTTCCTGAGCCAGGAAAAGAGTGATATCCTAAGACAAGCAATCAACTAGCTTGAACTAAAAAAAAAAAATCTAAAAAACTTTACACCTGTGGTAAAGATTTTTGTGTACAGTGGTATGCGGTGTGATAATCCAACCTGTCACTAGAAATTCTAAGATGTTTCACAGCATCTAACTAGAACAGAAATCGCATCTGTATTTTTATAAACTCACTACAACTGTATTAATGAATAAAGACAAGTCAACTACATCTTACAAGATTATAACAAAATTATTAGTTTGTATTGTATTTTCATAAACAGTATTCAGATTATATATATATGTACATATATATTTGGTATTATGTACTATGTAGGTATTTAAAACCAAGTATTACCACCAATCCATGTGTCATTATAGAAATTGATAATGAGAAAAGCAACATTTATTTTTCTAACCACTATTACATTAACTTTTATAAAGATATTAAATAAATTATAATAGAAAATACAGTATTTTATTAGTTTTTATTTAGAAAGTAGAACTTTCATTTTATTCCAGTATTTTCTTCAGAGGTAGGCTTTGTTTTCATTTCAATCAGTTCTTCTACTCGAGCCAGAACACTTTCAATCAAATCAAATGTGAAAAGAGCTGAATGGAGGACCTGAAATATCAAGAAAATTATTAGTTCTATTAAAAACAGGGACCAGCAGGTGGCATGGTGGTTAAGGCGCTGGACACTCCCACATGGCCGACCAGGGTTCAAGTCCTGAATCTGGTGGCTTGCTTTCTCACTTCCTCTCTCTCACTCTCACCCTCTGTCTCTCTCTGATCAAATTAAAAAATAAATGAATGAATAAATAAAAAATAAAAAATAAATAATTATAGAAACTAAAAAAAAATTAAAAAAAAAAAAACAAAAAACAAAAAAACAAAGCAAAACACAGAAAAGACTTCCACTGGAGGTAGCTTAGGAAAATTTTCAGACTACCTTGAGCTGCATTTCAGGAGGCATATTAGGGATCTCTTCTCCACCTACAGTTACAGAACAACGATCTTTAGACTTTTGGACTGCTGTAAGAAAAAAAATCATGTGTCACACTTAGCCATTAGAACAAGATTTCAGTCATAAATTTATAAGCTAGTTTGATCATTCACTAACTTAATAGAATGTGTCAGTTATTTGTGTAAATTATTGAGTCTGATTAACAGCTCGGTATACTTAAGCTATAAGCAAATAAAAATAAATATAAAAATTTCTGCAAGATGTGAATTAATGCTTCTTTAGGTAGCTAGCACTATTTCGGCATGCACAGAATAGATGAAACATTTTTCTTCAAGATAAAATCAGAATTATGGCCACTATACTAAAAAAGTTTTTAATCATACCTATACAAATACCAACACTAGATACATGGAAGAGATCATAAGATTATTAAAATAGAATTATTAACTTCAAAACAATTCTAAATCTAAAATTGTTTTATAGTTTGTACACATTTACTCAAAGGTGAGATGAGGGTGAAAGGAAGTACAATAGTACCTAAATCATATGATCTGATTATCTTTTTTTCCCCTCAGAGGTTTTAGCCTTAGGGTAAAACTTTCTCTCACTGGAGAGAAAAGCACAGTGAGGGAAAGTGAGCAATCACCCCTGCCCCAGAGAGGATGGGAATGCTCCAATGCCTTCTCCCAGGACCGTGGGAGTACACGCACAAGCACCTGGTGTGTTTCAACCTACCAGTCCGGGACATGAATTGTGACTGGCCATGTGGGAGTCCACTGTACTATCTGCTGGCTCCTATGATCTGATTCTTTTTTGAGAGATTTTTGCTATAGGGCACGTGCGCTCACCAGAAAGACAGACAGAGACAGAGACAGAGAAAGCGAGAAATCACCCCCTGGGGGGATGGGCACGCCACAATCCCTTCTCCATTCTCCTCCGGGATCTTGGGCACACACACACGTGCCTGCGTGAGTTTAAGCCACCGGGTTCGGTACTTGAACTGCAGTTGACTACATGGGAGTCCAGCGACACAGCCATTACGCTAACTGCTGGTCCCATGATCTGATTCTAAATCAGAACTTAGGGCTTTATGTTTCAAACTGGTTAAAATCTTTGTTAATCCAATTTCAGTGTTAACTGCCTTATAAATCTGGTAAAAATCATTTTAAATAAAATAACTTAGTTACCGTCATGGTCCCTTGTTTGGTATAAATTTTTTTTTTTTTTTTTGAGAGATTTTTGCTATAGGGCGTGTGCGCTCGTCAGACAGACAGAGACAGACAGAGAGACAGCGAGAAATCACCCCCCAGGGGGGATGGTCACGCTGCAATCCCTTCTCCTCCATTCTCCTCTCGGGATCTTGGGCACGCATGCACACGCGCCCGGCATGAGTTTTAAGCCACCGGGTCCGGGACGCGAACCATGGTCGACTACGTGGGAGTCCAGCGACATAGCCATTACACTAATTGCTGGTTCCCTGTTTGGTATAAATTTAAAAAGTACTAGGACCAGCATATTGCTTAATGGTTACGTTGCTGAACTCCCACATAGTTGACCGCAGTTCAAGTCCTGGATCCGTTTTAACTCACGCCAGGCATGTGTGCCCAAAATCCAAAGAGGAGAATGAAAATGGAGGAGAGGAGACCTAGGTGTGGCCATCCCCCTAGGGGGTGATTTCTTGTTGTTTTTTTTTTGTCTGTCTCTGGTGAGCGAACGTGCCCTACAACAAAAATCTCTCTCTTAAAAAAAAAAGTACAAGATTTAAAAAGTGTTCTTTATTTTCAATACAAATATGACAGTTCCAAAATGTGACTAATTTTTAGGCCTAACTGAAAACAAAATTGTACTTTACAAACCTTGGCTATTTTCTTTGCTGTTTTTAATTTCTGCTTCATAATGTGCTTTTGACATATTAAGTCCTGTATGGAGAGGCTTTAAGAAGTTATTTTCAATCTTTCTGAGTTCTGTCCATAATCCAGTCTGTTCAGAAGAATTAATGAAAGAAATCGTTATTTGGTTTAATGTTTATTGATTGTCTACTATTACTCAACATGACTTGAGAACTGGAGAAGCAAAAATAAATGATACATCGTCCTTAACAATAAATCTATTACTATGACTACAAATCAAAACAAAAATGTATTTAGAGTACTTTACTCTTACTACACCATTTGGACAGCTCCTAGTTTTGAGATCTTATCTTGCAAGTTTTATAATTAACATATGTGTCTTCATACATTTTAAAAAATCAGTCTTTCCAGAAATTCATTCAATTTTCAGTCTTCTTTACTAATATAAGTAAAGTTGGAAATTTTCCTCTAAGTACCAATATAGCTGCATCCTACAAGTTTTATAATGTAGCATTTAAATTTTCAGTTCTAAAGTGTGAAACAATATTATCCTTTATCATTACACAAATGGTATCTCGTAGATTTTGTTCATCTTATATGGAGATTGTCCAACTTCATTATGTTAAAAAAGGTAGATTTCAATGCTTTACACAGTTCCCCCCCTCCTCAAGTTTCTCTCTTCCATGAGAGAGAACAAAAGGGGGGGAGAGAGGGAGGGAGGAGGGACATTCTTGACAGCATCTCATCATGCTGTTTTACCCTTCCTGCAGCCCTCCAGCTAGTCAGGATCTTGAGGGCGCATGTTCAGCATGTTTCATATTAAAGTTTCATGTTAATATGGGATCTGAACTAGTGGTTGCCATGTGGCTCCCAGCACTGTAGCACTGCATGTTTGTTACCACCTTCGACACTGTGGCTGGGCCTAACATGAGGTTTTCACTACATAGATTTGCAGCTCAACCTAGAAATTTGCATTTGCAAAAAGCCTCCAAATATCCAGATGATTTTGATTAGGAATGTAAGTTGAGAAACAATGATCTAGAATAGTGCTGTCCAGTGCCACTAAAGAATGGAATGTTTTGGGGACCAGCAATTGGCATAATAGCTACGTCGCTGGACTCCCATGTAGTCGAATGCAGTTTGAGTCCTGGACCCAGTACCTTAAACTCACACCGGGTGCGTGTGCGTGCGTGACCAAGATCCTGAGAGGAGAATGGTGGAGAAGGGATTGCGGTGTGGCCATCACCCTTGAGGGGGTGATTTCTCACTTTCTATCTCTCTGTTTCTGTCTTTCTGGCAAGTGCACATGCCCTATAGCAAAAACCTCTCCAAAAAAAAAAAAAGGAATTTTTAATTAAAACAATTCAATTCAAATTTTAAATAGACCTGTGACTACCATCTACTATTGGGTTGTCGGAAAAGTCATTTTTACAAATACAAAAATGTGTCATCACTTTTCCAACATCCCAATATATTGGACAGTACAAATAGAGTTCTTTTAATATTAGAACCATAGCTGTTTTCAATGGTGGTAACTTAGTTTAACATATAGCCCATAATAATAAAACTTGAGGTAATAAAAACGCATGCCAAAGTTAGGCTAAAGAAAATTTATCACACAATCTGTTCAACATAAATCCACAAATCTTACATATGATGAACAACTAATATTTTTAGAAGCATGTAGGAGTGAAGAAGCTGTAAAAGTAAGAATATTTCTCTCTTTCACATTAAGGTTACCGGATCTTAAAAAATAAAACTACAAAGAACATCATTTGAAGATTTATTTCATCTTTAATATCCAGAAAAAGAAGTAACTTAAGATTTTTTTAAAATAGTTATAAGGATTAAATGTTAAATGTTCACAAATGTCTGCTTATAATTTTATACCCAAGTAGACTCACTGATATAGCAGTTCTGAAATCTTTTGCTTCTAACTATACATTTCAAAATTCACATGAACCAGCAGTTAGCGTAATGGCTATGTCACTGGACTCCCACGTAGTCGACCGTGGTGCAAGTCCCGGACCCGGTGGCTCAGAACTCACGCCGGGCGCGTGTGTATGCATGCCCAAGATCCTGAGAGGAGAATGGAGGAGAAGGGATTGTGGCGGGGCCATCCCCTCTGGGGGGTGATTTCTCGCTTTCTGTCTCTATGTCTGTCTCTGTCTGTCTGGTGAGCGCACGCGCCCTATAGTGAAAACCTCTCAAAAAAAAAAAAAAAAAGTTACAAAATTCACTGCAGCCTAACTCACTAAAGGAAGAGTAGGTAATCTTACACACCAGTGAAATTTATTGTTAGACAGTGACCCTGCAAAGTCTATGGTAACAAAGAAAGAAAAACAACATGAACAAAATCCAGCTTTCCCTTCTAATTTGTATATGTTCTCTTATTTGCTTGATTTACATGACAGGCAGAAATCTCATAGATTATGATGACATGATTTATTAGGTATGGGGTACAGTGTAACATGTAGCAGACGGGTCTCTGCCTACAAAGGAAAGACTCAAAGCTGTCTAGCATTGTGCAGTGTCCGCTATGAAATCTGTTGATAATGCAGAACTTCTACCACTTGTAATATTAAGGAACTGCTATTACCTGAAATCACTTGTTTCTTCAAATACCACATAAAGGATATGTTTTAATCTTGGATGTAAAACAGCTTAAATGGGGACCAGCAGTTCATGTAATGGCTATGTCGCTGGACTCCCACATAGTCGACTGCGGTTCGAGTCCCGGACCCGGTGGCTTAAACTCACGCCAGGCACGTGTGCGTGCGTACCCAAGATCCCGAGAGGAGAATGGAGGAGAAGGGATTGCGGCATGGCCATCCCCCCTGGGGGGTGATTTCTCGCTTTCTGTCTCGGTCTTTCTGGCGAGTGCATGCGCCCTATAGCAAAAACCTCTCCAAAAAAAAGAAAAAACAAAAAAAACAGCTTAAATGAAAACCCCAAAATATAGACTATCTAAAATTTATATGTATGTACATATATGCAAGATAGTAATCTTTTCTTCTAAATGAAAAGCATATATTCATATATTACACTATTTAAACATTTTTTTTATTTCTTCCATGAGAGAGAAAGGAAGGCACCTCTAACAGGTCCTCATACTATGATCCACCCTCCAGCCTCCGACCGGGGATATGTGTGTGCCCAGTGTGTGAAAAGAGGCCCCGGATAAAGGGGTATGTGTGTGCCCAGTGTGTAAAAAGAGGCCCTGGACCACGAATCTAGGACCTTCCCATGTGAGTCCAGCTAGGTTACTACTAAACTACCATCTGGGCTCAATTTTTTAAATTCCTGATACTTAACCTGTGGCCTTTGCCTTTGTTTCCCCTGACCCTGCTTTCATTCTACCAAATAGAATTACAAATTATTTACAAAAAAGAATTGAGTAAGTTGGTACATGAGAAAGGATATTAGTAGATAGGACAGAAGGTAAGGGGCAGTATGATTATGGACTGTACATTAGAATTTCTGTAATTCAAAACAAACTGTTTAAAGATAATGAAAACACTAGGTATAAAAACTGAATTGGTAGGACCAGCAAATGGCATAATCATGACTTTGCTGGACTCCCTCATAGTCAATCACGGTTTGAGTCCTGGACCCAGCAGCTTAAACTCACGCCAGGCACGTGTGCATTGCATGTCCCAAGATCCCAAGACAAGAATGGAGAAGGAATTGCTGTGTGACCACTGCCCCCCACCCCGGAGGGAGTGATTTCTCGTTTTCTGTCTCTCTGTCTCTGTCTTTCCAGTCAGTGCATCCTCTAACAAAAACCTCTCACAAACAAAAACAACTGAGTTGGTTTTAAAAATAGAGATGGGAGCATGGCTTATACTGTAAGATTCAAATAAAAAGTAATTTGAGGGACCGGCAGTTAGCGTAATGGCTATGTCGCTGGACTCCCACGTAGTCGACCGAGGTTCGCGTCCCGGACCCGGTGGCTTAAACTCACGCCGGGAGCATGTCGTGGGTGCCCAAGATCCCGAGAGGAGAACGGAGGAGAAGGGATTGCAGCGTGGCCATCCCCCCTGGGGGATGATTTCTCGCTTTCTATCTCTCTGTCTCTGTCTGTCTGTCGAGCGCACGCACCCTATAGCAAAAACCTCCAAAAAAAAAAAAAAAAAAAAAGGAAAAAGTAATTTGAAACTGAAGTATGGGAGAAAGTGCCTGTTACTTACACAGGGAGATAAAGGAGCATGAGATAGTAGGGGAAAGAAGAGAATGGCTTATGATAAGAGTAAGTCAGTTCACAGTAACCTAAAATTGGAAGAGAAATGGATAATTACTCAATTATGAATCACTAGGTTGTCTTTGTATTTGAATGATTCTGTCCTTAAGTTTCCTGTACACCTTTCTGACTGCTTTTCAGCTTTTCATCTAGTTGCCCTCCTGACAAACTTCAGTGGTCAAAAATAGGTACTGGTAGGAGTTCTTCTGAATAAAACACCCCACTACTTAGCATCACCAGCATCACTTTGTCTCTTCTTTAACCAGAACTTCTAAAAACTCAGAAACTGTCATTTTTGATTAAACACAGTGAACAGATTTGCTTCTCATTTAAATATGTGATTCATCATAACTGTACTTGAGAGAAATGCTTCCATGGTGGACAGATAGGCTCTTAAAACTCTCCAAGTTGTCAAGTTGCCATCTTGGCCTAAATTGTTTGCTAATTTCACTGATACAGCAATTCTTACAGTGCTGTAGTTTGAATGTCCTTTCAAAACTCATGTGTTGAGAATTGGTTATGATGGAATTAAGAAGGCAAAATCTTTCTAGGCATCTGCTGCCCCTACATTATGTTGTGTTCCATATCTAATAAATCTATCAATCCTAATCAACAAGATTCTTTTCTTTGTATCAAGTGAATCAGATAATCTCCCTCCCTCCCTCTCTCTCTCTCTCTCTGTTTTTTTGAGAGGTTTCTGCTATAGGACACGTGTACTCACCAGAAAGACAGAAAGCAAGAAATCACCCCCCAGGGCAGATGGCCATGTCTCAATCCCTTCTCCTCCATTCTCCTCTCGGGATTTTGGGCACGCACGCACACCCGCCCAGCGTGAATTTAAGCCACCGGGTCCGGAACTCAAACTGCGGTAGACTACATGGGAGTCCAGCGACATAGCCATTATGCCAACTGCTGGTCCCCCTAGATAATCTCTTATATAGGTACAGTCTTTTTTGATTACTTAAAAAGAAAACTCATACCTAAGGACCTCTATTGCAGCCAAATTCTATCCTCTCTCTTTTCTGTTTTGATCATAAGCGTCTTAGGAGTCAGGGTTCAGTTTGTGATTTCAAAAGTTCTTGCCACTGCCTGTAGTCATAGTTGTCTATACCATTTACTAGATATGTTCCCGTGTGCAAGTTAATGATCTCCCATGCCTACATCACCTATGAATAGGGAAAGAGTACTTTTCTTACAGCCCTCTGAAGAATAAATTACATACAGCTCCTGGCCAGAACAGCGGTCACCTCTGGTGAGGGTGGATGGGGTTACAGTAATGGGGTAGGAATTAACTGGGAAGGAGGCACGAAGCAACTTCTTGTAATACAGTACTGTTCTCTATATGATAGATTTGGATTATGTGGATCTCTGCTTTTTGTTACAGTTCAGTGAATATATACTTAAAATGTGTACATTTCATTTTATATAAATTTACCTCAAAGAAAAGCTATAGACAAATATTTAACTCTACTTAATGAAATATATGCTACAATATTTAGGGCAAAGTATGCTCATGCCTGCAACTTATTTTGAAATGTAATGAAAAGTAAGATAGATTGATGGATTGAAGGATGGGGAGATGGATTACATGATGGAACAAGCAGAGTAAAGTGATAAGATCTAGGTGGTAGAAAAAAATCAGTAATCATTGTAAAATTCTTTTAATTTTTGCTGTGTATTTGAAAATTTGGCAAATAAAATGTCAAGAAAAAGCACTATCTGGCAGAGAAGAAGCATTAGTCAATAACAGCAAATAACTATTTTTGGCTAAAGAGAGATGAACATGAAGTCAAACTACTGCATCTACTAGCTGTCAAGACAGAAAGAAACTGCGATTTTTTCATAAACTTTTCAACTCAAATCATGATTTACTTGAGAAAAAATCCCAAGGCCAACAAGTAGTGCAGATGTTAAGGTGGCTGGATCCTGCATGGCCAACTGCACCGTTTGAGTACCGGACGCAGCAGCTTGAAAGAAACGCCGAGCCATGTGTGCCTGCATACCCAAAATTCCAATTAGAGAAGAGAGAAGGGATTGTGGTATGGCTATCTCCCCAACGGGTGATTCTTGCTTTCTCTCTCTGGCAAGCGCATGTGCCTTATAGCCAAAAAAAAAAAAAAAAAAAAAAAAAAAAAAAAAAAAAAAAAAAAAAGGATCCCTTTGGCATTTTTATATAAAATCAATTACTTGGGGCTGGCAGGAAGTGTGATGGTTAAGGCACTGGTCTCCCACTTGACCATGGTTTAAGTCCTGGACCTGAAGGCCTTGCTTTCTCACTTTCCCTCACTCTCTGCTCAAATTAAGAAACAGTAATAATAAACATTAAAAATATGAATAATCCTTTAAAAAATCAATCCTTTGTATTCCTTTAAAAAATAACTAGATTAATAACATATAATTCAGGAAGTTACAAGTAACAGAGATATAACGTTATCAGAATAGGGTAGGTAGAAAGAACAAAATGACAAATCTCCCTCAAATACTTTTCTATTTATTGAATACATCTAATGACGAGCTACTTAAAAAAAAAAAAAAAAAAAAATCAACTTCCTACATATCCAAAAGGTGCTGTTAACAAATTCAGTTTTGGAGCTGAAATGCTTCAATTTGTTGTATCTAGTGAGGCAATATTAAAATATTAGATGATTTTATTATATATATCTCAGACTTAACTCATGAGCTATAGGTAGAGGAAACTGAACAAGATACTCAAATATATGTTAAACTCCATGAAATTAGTTAATTTAGGATCTGCAACCTACCCACCCACTGAGACTAAGTAAAAGAAAGAACAAAGGTACAAACAACAGGAGAAAGAGAAAGAAGTTAGATGTGGGTTGGTAAATGTTCCCAGAAATTAATCTTAGGTTTTAGAATAATTATTGGCAATTTTTCCAGCTTTTATGGCCAGGTAAGATATTAAATACTGGTTTAGGTATATATTAACCAAGAAACTCAAACATCCCTTATGCATTTTGAATATATATACTTACAGCTTCCCCTTTCAAATAATTTACTTACTTGATTGTCATTTTCATTATCTTTGATAACCAAATACCTCAATAAATTTAACGAAGCCATAATCCTGTTAATTAAAAAACATAAATTGTCATTTATAGTGTCATTTTATATAATCAATAGTCATTTCAATTAATAAGTTAAAACTTTGGGTATGCTTTTATAATTATGTTTGCCATTGGAAACTATTTCTATCAACATAGTGGGGAGTAGTAATAACTTATCACTCTTGTGTTTCACTTAAGTTCACAAAATACAATCGTGAAAATTACTATCCTTTTTACCCCTCTCAGAAAACCACATTATCTTTCATATTAGAGAACATTATCTGTTGCTTTCTGAATTTTAAGATTTTATGAATGGCTATAATGTTGAGAATGAATTTCTCAATATCCATTTTTACTCTATGTGAAATGACATGTTTTTTATGAATAAAATTATGAACTGGAAAACAAAAATAAAACGACAAAACTCAAACACATAAGGCTTTTTATAAGTGATATACATGAGATTTTTGCAACTACATAAGGCTGTAGTTGCAAATCTATGGAATGCTGGGATCACCAAAGGTATAAAATCATACTGTTGGTCATTCATCTGGAAAGAATAACTTTTGATTTTGTTTCTACACATTATCAAATCACATATATGTGTAAAACTCTTTATGTAATTGTATGAATTACCATAGATCATAAAATCATAGGAAAATACATTTTATTATGTTCCCTTAAAAGATGTTTCACATTTTATTCTGAATTTGCAATCGGAATCTTAGTAAAAATGGTCATCTCACCTATCTGAGTTCTGCAGTAAATCTGTTTCGGCACCCTCCGGGAGAAAGAGTACTAAATCTAAAAGGGAAATCAGCTGTGGTCCTGTAAACCATTTGTTGTTATGTGTTCTCTGAAAAGGAACCAAACTGTTAGAAAAGGCTTTATATAATGGCTTGGTAAATCATGCTTATCTAATATCTTGTTATCTAAAAATAAACTATTACACATTTAAAAAATAAAGGGACCAGTGGGTGATGTAGTGGTTAAGGCATTGGACTCCAAAGTGAACTTGTGGTTCAAGTCCTGGACCCAGAAGCTTGAAACTCACACCAGGTGCGTGTGTGTGCATGCCCAAAGTCCTGAGAAGAGAATGGAGGAGAAGGAATAGCAGCATGGCCATCTTCCAGGGGCTGATTTCTTGCTTTCTGTCTCTCTGGTGAGTGCATATGCCCTATAGAAAAAAATATAAATATACAGATAGATATAGTTTATTAGAGAGAGGTATCCCGGATAGCATCTGATCACGTCACATTTCTCCTGGCCCCAGCCTCCAGGTACTTAGGATCAAAGGTGAGCAACACCATGCCCAGCTAGTTAAGCTACTGTGCATTGGCACCCTTCTACCTGTGCCACTGTGGCTGGATTTTTTTTTTTTTTTTTTTTTTTTTTTAAGATAGTCTCATTCTTTAGCAATCCTCCTATCTCAACCTCCTGAGTAGCTAGGACTACAGGTGTGCACCACAGCACCCAGCTTTAGGGTGGGCCAGGAATTGAACCTCGGACTCCCATGTGGCCTCAGCCTGTGGAAAGCAGCATACCAGCACACGCCACTGTAGGTGGGTCTAAAATTACATTTTTTTGACTTTAATTTTCATACTTTTGTTCACTTTCCAGACAACTGGAACAAATACTGCCAGTTTAAGAACACTGGTGCTTGCTCTCTCTCTCTCTCTCTCTCTCTCTCTCTCTGGAATGAAATATTCACAGAGGAGTCTAGGTTTCATTAATTTTTCAGAAGTATATATCAAAAGAAAAAGTATATTATCAGATTAAAGGATGAAAATAGTTTAAATTTACAGTTAACAAAATCTCCAAATTCAAACACCCACCCCCACCCCCCCACCCAGGAGAGGTTTTTGCTATAGGGCATGTGCGCTTGTTAAGACAGAGATAGAGAGACAGAAAGCAAGAAATCACCCCCCAGGGGGGATGGCCACACCTCAATCCCTTCTCCTCCATTTTCCTCTTGGGATCCTGGGCACATATATGTGCCTGATATGAGTTTAAGCCACTGGGTCCAGGACTCAAACCATAGTTGACTACATGGGAGTCCAGCAACGTAGCCATTACGCCAACTGCTGGTCCCCCAAATTTACTTTTTTAATAGTAGAAATAGGGAAAAAATACACCTTAATATGAGAGAGAAAAAAATCTACAGGGCAAAACCCACATTAATGTATCCTGTTGGGTTGTTGGAAAAGTCATGACATATTTTTTCTATGCACAAATGAGTCATGACTTTTCCAACAACCCAATATGTATAAATAAATACACTGTTCAAAATAAAAATTGATTGAAATTGAAAATTGATACCTTGGTTCAGATCTTACCTTTAATGACACATCAATCTGATTTTTGATGTTTTGAATAATAAAGGCCTCCACACCTGAGTGATTACTTGTATTCAATAAGCACCTTGAAAGTAAAATTACAGTAGATACTTAGTTATCCTGGGCTGAATTATAATTAAATTGTAATGAAAGTTTAACAAATTTAAATGGGCCATGTACTATTTCTAAGAATATAAAACCCCCAGTGAAAACAATGAGCAATGTGATCAGTCAATTATAACGTGGCCTATAATAGTTACTGCTCTCACTAACCAGTATTCTATTTATAACTGGATCTTTCCAACATGACATTTCTATTAAACCAAACTTCAATCTTTTTATGCATTAGTTGCAAGAATAATAACAACAACAACATGCCAAAACTGGGCACTAAAATAAGAGCCCAAAATTATTCCATGTGAAAGTAGACTAGTGCTGGTGAGACTAGCTTAACTGCAGAGAAAGAAAAGGAAATAACAACTAGCTTACCAAAAAAAGAGCATAACCTGGTAGAGCTACAGGTAGAATAGAGCAGGAAAGCTGGTATAGGACCTAAAAATTGACATTTCATAAACCTGCTTTGTCTTTATGGATAAAAATGAAGAAAAGATAGGATCAAGGGGCCTAAGGGGCCAGCCAATGGCATGGTGGGTAAAGTGCGAGATCCTACATGCCCAACTACATGATGAGTGATGGACCTGGCAGCTAGAAAAACATGCTGAACATGTATGTGTGCATTTCTAAAATCCTGAACGGAGAAATGGAGGTGCTTTCTCACTTTCTCTTACTCTCTCTGGCGAATGCACATGACCTCTATCAAATTAAAAAAAAGAAAAGATGTATGGCGATCAAATGTATAAAATAATAATAATAATAATAGTGCTAAGTCAAAGAAGAATTTTTGGAGAGGTTTTTGCTATAGGGCATGTACGCTCGCCAGAAAGACAGAGAGAGAGAGAAACCACCTCCCCCCCCCCCCCCCCCCCCCCCCCGGGGTATGGCCACGCCACAATCCCTTCTCCTCTATCCCTCTTGGGATCTTGGGCACGCATGCCCATGCATCTGGCATGAGTTTAAGCCACCGGGTCTGGAACTTGAACTGTGGTCAACTACATGGGAGTCCAGCGACACACCCATTACACCAACTGTTGGTCCTGTCAAAGAATTTTTAACACATTAACATTGTATGAGTCTCTTTTTAACTCATTTTTATTTCTAGCCAGCTGCCTGATTTTGTCAGTAAAGATTTATTTGGACACAGCCACATTTAATACAAAGTTTTGAGCAACTGTAACAGAGACTATATGGTCCTGAAAGCCTATACATAACTCTTTGATCCTTTACAGAAAGTTTACTAATCATTGACTTAGAGAGTGGCTAGAATATTTTCTGCCTTAAACACCACTATTACTAAGCTGAATAGTCTGTCAAAGGTATAACTCTAGGGACCAGCAGTTGATGTAATGGCTATGCCACTGGACTCCCATGTAGTTGACTGTGGTTCGAGTCTTGGACCCGGTGGCTTAAACTCACACTGGGCACGTGTGCATGCGTGCCCAGGATCCCGAGAGGAGAATGGAGAAGGGACTGTGGCATGGCCATATCCCCTGGGGGGTGATTTCTCGCTTTCTGTCTCTCTGTCTCTTCTTTTTGGCGAGAGCATGTGCCCTATAGCAAAAACCTCTCCCCCCCAAAAAAAAAGAAAAAAAAAAAGGTATAACTCTAGAGCCATTAATTTCAACTGTGAGTAATAAAGATTACTGACAGATATAAAGTTCTAGCAGAAACACTATTAATCTTGGTTTAATTCTTTTTTAAAAATATTATTTTGAATGTTTTAAGATTTTTGCCATACGGTGTGTGTGCTCACCAGAGAGAGACAGTAAAAAGGAAAGTGAGAAATCACCCCCAGGGGAGATGGCCACAACGCAATCCCTTCTCCATTTTTCTCTCGGGGTTTAGGGTACGCATGCATGCACATGAGCCCAGTGTGATTTTCAAGCCATCAGGTCCAGCACATTAACCACTACATCGCCTGCTGGCCCAGTTTAATCTTTTTTAAGTCTATTTAAAATTTATAGTATTTCAATTAACTGAAATATATTGTCAGGGCCAGCAGGTGGTGTGGTGGTTAAAGCACTGGACTCCCACATGGCTGACTGTGGTTTGAGTCCCAGACCTGACGGCTTGCTTTCTCACTTTCTCTCTCTGGTCAAATTAAAAAATAATGATAGTAAATAAAAATTAAAATAATTCTTAAAAAGATATACTGTTATTTATATAGTATATAATATATATATGTATCCATAATATAAACCTCCTCTACCTACCACAGATATGAGAATTTATTATAATATGGTTTCCAATGAGTTCAATTACATGCAAAACATAGCGAAATGTTTTACCTTAGAATTACATGTCATTAACTTGGTTTTTATTTCGTCATAACACTTAGCAATTAATTATGTTTAATACATACCTAAATAATGTGTATTTGCCTTGTGAATCCAACTTGTTAATATATAGCTGAAGCATAGCTAAACCCTTTTTCCTCTAAAATGGAACAAATAATACTGTCACATAAAATGAATAGGATTAAATTATTTATCAAAGTTTCTTACTGTAACTCATTATTATTTAGTCCCAAATCTTTTACATACCAATGACTCAATGGGGCAAAGTGTCATTACTTTGACTAAGCCCTAGAAATAAAAAGAAACTTAAGTTAATATGTGAATGGATGATACTGACTATGGACAACCACATTATCAATAGTAGATACTGAGGGGACCAGCAGTTAGTATAATGGCTATGTCGCTGGACTCACACGTGGTCGACCGTGGTTCGTGTCCCAGATCCGGTGGCTTAAACTCACGCTGGGCACGTGTGTATGTGTGCCCAAGATCCCAAGAGGAGAATGGAGGAGAAGGGACTGCGGCGTGGCCATTCCCCCTGGGGGGTGATTTCTTGTTTTCTGTCTGTCTCTGTCTGGCGAGCACATGCACCCTATAGCAAAAACCTCTCAAAAAACAAAACAAAACAAAACAAAAAAAACAGTAGATACTAAAAATTTAGAAAAGTGAGATTGTAGAAGATTGAAAAGTGACATACATTGTTTTTTCCTAAGCCACACATCCTACTATTACATTTATTAGGAAGCTAACTATAATTGATTTTATAAGTAATAATCAGTGAGGTGTTATGATTTTAAGAGTACATGGTAATTTTCATTAAGTCAAGAGTAGCAAAAAAAAAATTAAACATGCAGAAACATAATCCATTCATTAAAAATAAGCTTAGTATTGGGTCATCAGAAAAGTCATGATGTATATTTTTGTTTTTCTATGTAAAAACGTGTCATGATTTTTCAGACAACCCAATATATTAACAAATGCCATCTTTTTCTATTTAAATATTAGGGAAGCCAATTTCTACACTGACATCTAAGGACCTGCCTGGATACCATAATTAACAAAGAATAACAAGCAAAATAAACCATAGAAGGGAAAACCAAAATGTGTATTTTAGTGAGGAATCAGTGCAGCCTCAGGTGGAGCCCTGAGTTACGAGCAAAGGAACTTCATGTTCATGATCTTTACAGAAACGAAGTGTTAAAGGAAAAGTTATGCTTTCCACTAGATGTTATGCTATCAACTATGATAGCTACTAATAGCTATTTCAGTTTAAACTTAATTTGAAATTTGGTTCCTTGTCACACTAGCCACATTTCAAGTGTTCAGTGGAGCTAGCGGCTTTCATATTGTAGAGCACAGAGAATTGAGCACTTCCATCATCACAGAAAGTTCTATGAGACAACAGTACATTAGAATTTGAAAAGGATATAGAGAGGAAAGTGGGAGAGAAGTCAGAAAAGACCTTCATTATATTTAAGATCAGAATAGGTACAGGACTGTTTTCAGAGTAGAATATATTATTTATTCATAATTTTGTCATAGGGCATGTGCACTTGGGTTTGGGGGCAGGTGTGCACAAAAGAGAGGGAGGGAAAGCACCTCCCGGGAGGGATGATCACTCTGCAATTCCTTCTCTCCCATTCTTCTCTCAAAATCTTGGGCATTAACACATAGGTGCCTGGTGTGTTTTTTAAGCCACTGGGTCTAGGACTTGAACCACACCACTAGCCACATGGGATCTAGCTGCATTAACCACCATGCCACTAATTGGCCAAGTATATACTATATTTACCTGAGGTACAGTAAGAAAACTCTTGATTTCTAAGTACTGATAAGGTAGACTGTTGTCTTCTAGTCTTAATAAACCATTCTCCAGCAGATCCTATGGATTGAAATACATGCAGACACGTATATGTTGAAGCCAACAGTTGACAGGACTGTATTTAAATTATAATAAGAGCAAACAAATCTTACCAATCCTTTGGAGAAAATAGACTCTTCTGTTCTGGAAGAGAATATTTAAGTTTATCAATAGTATTTTATAAACTTTTAGAATCATTCTTCATCTTAATATAAAAAATTGAAACTTAAAAACTTTTTAAAGGGAAATTCTGTTGAAGAACTTAAAATTCTTAATCCATCTTTGATCTGTCTTCTCATTTGTCTACTGACATCCAAATCTGACTGAAATTAACCTACACAGGGTTTATCTGTCCATAAATAGCATTAAGAACAAGTGCTAAGAGATCAACTACACTGATAAAACACAAATTGTCCTGTAAAATCTTTTCAATTACTTTAACACAAAAAAGAATTAAATGCTTTCTACTTGTGATAATACTTTAAAAACAAACAAACAAACAAACAAACACCCTCAAGCTCCAGGTAATTATTCTTACCATGCCAAGAAGTTAAAAGTGATATGTTTTTGGCTCAATAACTAAACAGTTTGGAAATCTCAAGAATATGGAACTTTGATTCAAAACAATATATTCATTATATGAATAACATAAACTAAGTAGAATGAAAAAATGATTAAGACATATATAATATAGCAAGTTTAAAGAATCTGTAACTAATTGTGCCAAGAGACCCTTAGGTTTCTGCTTGTAGGCCCAGGCTTTGGATATCTGCTATATCACAAAGCTGCTTTTACCTAGGAAGAGGTGAGATTAATAAACTGTCACTGAGGCCAGCAGATACGATGTGATGGTTAAGGCACTGGATTCCCACATGGCAAACCACAATTCAAGTCCTGACCCAGCAGCTTAAAAATCACACTGGGTTTGTGTGTGTGCATGCCCAATGTCCCAAGAGGAGAATGAAGGAGAAAGGATTACAGTGTGGCCAAAGTCCCCTCCACCACCCCCAGAGGGGGGAATGATTTCTCACTTTCTCTCTCTCCCCACAGTAAGTGCATGTACACTATGGCAAAAACCTAAAAAATTAAATTAAAAAAAAAAAACAAAACTGTCACTAATGTTCCTAGAGGACAATACTCCAAAGAGATGAACAGGTTATAGGGTTAAAAAACAAAGCACTTAGAATTCTGCAAAATATTTAAAAGTTCTGTCTGGAGAAATTATAAATATCTGTTATTTTGTAATTTTTTAAAGAGAAAATCCTGCATCTTAGTACCTAAAAAAAAGCTACAATTGAATGATATCACCGTCAATAATCAAGTTATAGAAGGTGGGATGATCAAGGCATTGCCTCCCTTTTACTGCAATTCACAGACTGTGTCCATAAAGCAAATATATGCATGAACTTCTTAGAAAAAGCTGCAGTGGGGTAGACATGTTCAATTTACCAACTTCTAAAGCAAGTGAAAAAAAACCTCAGAAAACAGTTAACTGGAAAACAACTCATAAGACAAAATATTTTCGGGACCAGAAGTTAGCGTAATGGCTATGTCCTGGACCCGGTGGCTTAAACTCATGCCGGGCTCATGTGTGTACATGCCCAAAATCCCTACAGGAGAATGGAGGAGAAGGGATTGTGGCATGGCCATCCCCCCTAGGGGGTGATTTCTTGCTTTCTGTCTCTCTCTCTCTGTCTTTCTGGTGAGCACACGCGCCCTATAGCAATAAACTCTCAAAAAAAAAAAAAAAAAAAAAAAAAAAAAAAAAGACAAGGGACCAGCAGGTGGCATAGTGGTTTAAGGCGCTGGACACTCCCACATGGCTGACCATGGTTCGAGTCCTGGACCTGGTGGCTTGCTTTCTCACTTTCCCTCTTTCTCTCTCTCTCTGTGTATTTCTCTGGTCAAATTTTAAAAAAAAAGTAAAATGAATGAATGAATAAAATAAATAATTATTTTTAAAAAAAGACAAAATATTTTGAGTTTAAAATAACAACACTTTGTAAAACATCTTTGACTCATTTCTGTGTCCCTTATACTTATTTTACTGTTTTATAAAATAACCAATTAATTAATTTTGGCCAGGCAAAAAGAAACTAGTCTGAACTGATCTCAATAAGGACTATTTTTACACTACTAGTTAATTATGATATGCCATCCAAATTATCTTACCTTTGCAAAAAGACTTCTATATGCCCCATATTTAACTGTAACAGATACAATGGGCTAAAATAGAAACAAAACAACAAAATGATAAATACACATATATTTATATACACACACATATACAGACATTTTTGGAAAGTTTATATCCATACTGACTGTTAAAGGTTGAATTGTGCCCCCCACCCCCACCCCACTAACAGGTCAGAGTCCTGACCTCCAGTATAAATATCCACTAAAATTCAGAGATGATGGTACCCACAGATTCCTAGCTGGCTCTCTCCCTTATAGTCCAGGGTGGCCCCCAAAGCTTCAAAACCAACTCAGCTTAACACTTTCTGACTCTTGGCCCCACTACTTCCTTACACCTACTTTAATACCCACCCCGATCTATTACTTGAATATTGGCTCTAACAGATTATAGCCAGTATCATTTAGAACCAATAAAAATAGCTTTTGTTTATACAGTCACCCCTTGATACCCACAAAGGATTGGTTCCAGAATCCACCAACCCCATACCATCCACCCTACAGATTCTTAAGTTCTTTATATAATATTGCAGAGTATCTGTATATAATCTATGTACATCCTCTGTATACTTCAGATTGTATTGCTTAGATTGCTTATGCTACCTTATACAATTAAATGCTATGTAAATAGCTGTTATACTGTTCTGTTTAGGGAATTACGGCAAGAAAAATGTCTGCATGTTCAGCACAGACATAACAGGCTTAACTATTGGGTCGACAAGATGCATTTTTGCATAGAAAAACAGAAAAATACATCATGATTTTTCTAATGACCCATGCATAGCACACATCAGCAACAAAGTAACATTTTTGGTATGTGTAAGCTATTGAATGTGAAGATATGGAACCCACAGATAGGGAGGGCAAACAGTACAGTACTTAATTAATTTATGTTTTAGTTTCTAACTTTAGTTTTTAATTAAAAAAATTTTTTTAGACATTTTTGCCTTAGGGCCCACGCACTCACCAGAAAGAGACAAAAAGAGATTATGAGAGAGGAAATGAGAAATCACCTCCAGGGAGATGGCTAAACTGCAACCCCTTCTCCTCCATTTTCCTCCTGAAATTTTGGGCACACATGCACACACGCCCAGTGTGATTTTTCAAGTTGCCAGATCTGAGACTCTGACCGCTGTTGGTCATGTGGGAGTCCAGCACCTTAACCACCATCCATACCACCTTCTGCCCCTTAACTCTATTTTAAACGTACATTACTATGTTAATATACTTAAATTGGACATTAGATAAATGGTGGTTTGATATTACTTTTAAAATACATGAATAGATCTGGCAGCTTGCTTTCTCCCTTTCCCTTTCTCTCTCTGTCTCTCTCTCGTCAAATTAAAAAATAATGATGACAAATGGAATTAAATAAATAATTCTATAAAAAAATACATGAATAAATCAAACATTAACTCTTACCTTAAAACCATTGGAAGTTGATCCACGCTAATGCCCTGTACGAACACTAGATATGCCAGAGAAGCCATAGAGTCTGCTAATTGTTTGTCTTCTTCTTCTTCAAATTCAAGGTAATCCCAAATCCTCTTTTTCCTTCCATGATTAAAAATCATTTTGGGGATAGGGTACCCAACCGCTGATAAAAAACCCTGTGGAATAGATTAAAAAAAAATAAAGCTATAACAGATAGACTCCGTGGGGCCTCCTAACCTCATCCTCACCCTGTACAGCCTCCTCTCCTTGAGTGTAGTTAGGACCTGTAAGAGTTACTTCCTTCCCTAGCCCCCCCCACCCCCCAAAAAAACCCCACGTATTTATCTGTTGTGATTTCCAAATCACTGGGTCTGAGATTCAAACTGCAGTCTGCCATATGGGAATCTAGCACCTTAACCATCATGCCACCTGCTGGCCCCATGTGAGAGTTGCTCCTAACCAAGAGAACATGGCAAGATGTCACTCCCATATTATTAATCTAATATATTGCCAAAACAATGGGATTTTTGCACATGTAATTAGGCTCTAATCAGTTGATTTTGAGTTATACAGAAGGGAGACTATCTTGGAAGGGCTTGATTTAAGTGAGTAGAGGGGTTTTTGTTTTTGTTTCTAGCCAGAAATGTAGACACTTGCCAGGTAGACCTAGAGGGAGAAAGTAGCCCATAGTGGAGTATGGTCATGCCCTTTTCCATTTCTCCATCCTGTTGAGATTTTTGGCAAATATGCCTGGTGTGTTTTTTAAGCTGCCAGGACTGGACTCAAACCAGTCAGCCATGTGGGATCTGGCTTCCTTAACTATCAGGCCATGGGGCCAGCTGGGCAGAAGTTGTCTAAAGACAGCCAGGCCTTCCTGAGAGTCAGAAACATTCCCTTGCTGGCTTTAAAGAACTAAACTGTGGGGCCCAGCAGGTTGTATGATAGTTAAGGTGCCAGACTTCCACATGGCAGACCACAGTTCGAGCACTGGCCCCGGTGGCTTGAAAATCAAACTGGGTGTAGGTGTGTATGTGCCCAAAATCCCAAAGGGAGAATGAAGGAGAAGGGATTGTGGTGTGGCCATTCCCTGTGGGGGCTGACTTCTTACTTTTCCTGTCTCTCTCTCTCTGGCAAGTGCAAGTGCCCTATGACAAAACCTTTAAAAAAAAAAAGAAAGAAAGAAAAACTAAACTGCCATATTATCAGAGGGTCTAGGAAGAGGGCTATGTGGCAAGGGACTACAGGCAGTCTCTAGAGGCTGCAAGTGGTACCTAGCTGACAGCCAGCAAGAAAATGGAGACCTTAGTCCTCTAGCTTCAAGGAGATGAACTCTGTCAACAACTTGAGGAAACATGGCAAGATCTCTCCCCAACTAAGTTTCTGGTAAGACTGCACGTCCAGCCAACAGCTGGCCTGAATCCTGATAAGACCCTAAGCATAGAACTCAGGTAAGCTGGCCGAATTCCTGATCCATAAAAATTGCGTGATAACAAAGACGTGTTGTTTTAAACTGCTCAGTTTGTGGGAATCTGTTACACAATAGTAGAAAACCAATATAGAAGGAAACACAAAATCGTATTTTATATAAACAATGTTTATATAATTAAAAGCACATATACAAATGAGTTTTGTTGAAAGTCAAGTGACCTGACTGCTAGATGGAAGGTTCTGAGTGAGCAAAAGAAAATCATTTTATGTATATTAACAAAAAAAGTTTAAGTGCTTCAAACATAGAGACAGAAAGTAGAATGGTGGTTGATGGGGAATAAGAGGAAGGGAGAATGGAAAGTTAGTGTTCAATGGGTACAAAATTTCAGGTGGGAAGATGAGAAAGTTCTAGAAATAGTAATGATGACTACGCAACAAAGTGAATGTACTAAATGCCACTGAACTATATGCTTAAAAATGGCTAAGTGGGGACCAGCAGATGATGTAGTGGTTACATTGCTGGACTCTCACGTGGCTGACAATAGTTCAAATCTTGGACCTGGAGGCTTGAAACTCATGCTGGGCACATATGCGTGCATGCCAAGGATCCTGAGAGAAGACAGGAAGAGAAGGGATTACAGTGTGGCCATCCCCTCTCGGGGGGTGATTTCTTACTTTCTGTCTCTCTGTCTCTCCGTTGAGTGCATACGTCCTAGAGCAAAAATCTCTCTAAAAAAAATAAAAAGCTAAGAGGCCAAGTAGTGGTGCAGCAGTAACACAACTGGACCCACGCAGGAAAGGTCCTGGATTTAAGTCCCAAGACCTGAGATTACCAGGTACATGTGCACATGCCCATGATTTGGGCTGGCTGAGACTGGGGGTAAGATCAGTGTAGAGACCTTGTTTGGGGTGCTCGTCTAAGTCTCTTTCATGAAAGATATATTGGAGCATCAGAAAAGTCATGACATTTTTTCATGCAAAAATATGTCATGACTTTCCAACCTAATAAACGAAATTTTTAAAAAATGGTTAACATTTATATTATGTACATTTTACTACATTTTTCAAAAAGTGCTTCAGAGATATTTGAGAACAATCTAAAAATGTGAGACATACAAACATCATGAAGTCAGAATAAACCAACTACTCAGATGAAGACTACTCTAGGAACAATGTTTGGGCAACCCTATCTACCCAGATACAGAGTGGGCTGGAGGAATACTGGTCAGCAGCAGCAAGGCCTGAGGAAACAGTGCTGCTGTCTTGGGTCACATGAGTTCTCATGTGACCCAAGACAGCAGCAGAGGAAGAGAAGCATACATGTGTGAGTGGATAGGACTATAGACTTAAAGATTTATGCTCAAGATACACAGGTCACCTTTGTACCCCTTATACTATCTTCAGTTCTAATATTCTACAGAGTACTAGACCTCATTTCAGTTTTCCCATAAACATGTCTCTTTTCCCCTCTAATAGTTTGGATTCCACTGGTCTATAAACATGCTCGAGCCTCCCCAAGTCCCTATTACTTTTCTACCCTTAACCTATGTCTTCTAGTTATTGCCTTTCTCTTTGCTTATTCATCACACTTTTTTCTCTAAGAGAGATCTTGCTACAGGGTGCATGCACTTGCTGGAGAGGCAGAGAGACAGAAAACGAGAAATCAACCTCCAGATGGAACAGCCATGCCATAATCCTTTCTCCTCCATTCTCCTCTCGGGATCTTGGGCACACAGCCCCGGCATGAGTTTTAAGCCGCTGGGTCTGGGACTCAAACCATGGTCAACTATATGGTCAGCAATGCAACCATAACACAATCTAATGCTGCCTCATCAGACTCTTAATGAAGAACTTATACCAGTCATCTTTTTCTCACTTTCCATTCATTCCTTTATTCATTCTATGCAGATTTTGTTTCTAATATTACAAACCGTTGTTGCTAAATTTATCAGTGCCATCACTTACTACATCCAATGAATGCTTTTTTAAAATTTATTTTATTCATGATAGAGCGTATACATGCACATGTGAGAGACAGAGAGAAAGTGAGGGAGATGAAAAAAGAGAGGAGAAAGAGGCACCCTTGATAGGATCTGGTCATGCCATGTTCCTCTTCCTGCAGGCCTTCTTGACTGCATTTAACAGCACTGATCACTTCTTTCTTTCTGAAACTACATTACCCTAGTTTCTAGGGTACGTCTACCACCTTTCTTAATCTTCTTACTTGGTCTCTTTGCTGAGTTTATCTTTTATTTTATTATTTTTTTTAGAGAGATTTTTGCATGTGTGAGAGAGAAAGAGACAGTGAGTAATAAACCCCTGGGGGGGTTTGACCACTCAATCTCTTCTCCTCCATTCTCCTCTTGGGATTTTGGGCATGCACGCACATGCGTCTGGCGTGAATTTTAAGCCACCAGGTCCAGGACTTGAACTGCGATCAATCATGTTAGTCTAGCGACATAACCATCATGCTACCTGCTGGTCCTGGTGAGCTCATCTTACTGATACTTTCTAGCCTGAACTGTATTCTCTTATACCCATCTATCTCTTTAGAAATCTCACTAACTCTTGGGACCAGCAGGAGGTGTTTTGGTTGGGGCACTAGACATTCCCACATGGCCAACCATGGTTCAAGTCCTAGACCTGATGGCTTGCTTCCTCTCTCTCTCTTGTCAAATTAAAATAAATGAATAAATAAATAAAATTAAATAAATAATTATAAAAAAGAAATCTCACTCTTATTCAACAGTTTCTCTTTTAAAAACTGTGTGGCTATTAGATATTTATTAAGAAATTATTGTTAATCTTAGTAGGTGTCATAATGGCATTGTACTTATGTTTTTTAAAAAAGTCTGTATCATTAGAGAAGCATAAAGATTTATGGGTGAAATATGCCTGGGACTTAGATATTGTACTATAGCAAGAAAAGTGGGAGGATAGATGAAACAGATGGACAACATACCAATAGCTATTGAAGTTGGGTGACAAATACATGAGATTGTATTATATTGTTCTAGTTTTCTGTTTTAAAATTTTGTAATACATTGCTTAAAGCACAAAACCCTCTGCTCCTTATTCTGTATTCTCTCAGTTATTGCTGCCTTCACGCACCCAGTTACCCTACCCATAAAAAAAACCTTAGCCATGATATCTTTTACTATTCTAAATCCAATTAATGACTGAGTTTCGACAATTTACCTACTATGATGTTTCCAAGACCGAAATGTCACTTCTAAGAATTAAAAAGAATAACAGTAAAGTTGTATGCAAGGATTTAGTTATAAAGCTACTTATCACATGGGACTAGCAGATGGTGTAATGGTTAAGTTCCTAGACTCCCACGTGGTTGACTGTGGTTTGAGTCCCAGACCCGGTGGCTTAAAACTCATGCCGGGTGCATGTGCGTGCGTGCCTAAAATCCCGAGGAGAATGGAGGAGAAGGAACTGTGGTGTGGCCATCCCCCCAGGGGGCTATTTCTCATTTTCTGTCTCTCTCTGTCTCTCCAGCGAGTACATGTGCCCTATAACAAAAATCTCTTAAAAAAATTAATAATATACTTATCGCAGACCTTAAAAAAAAAGTTAGAGGCCCAGCTCGATGGTATAGTGGTAATGAGCTGGATCCCAGATGGTGATCATGGTTTAAATCCAAGGCCTGGTCAGTCTGAAACACACAGGGCACTCATGTGTAAGAGTGCCTAAGATCTGATGGGCTAGAGGACTACAGGAAGAGGACTGAGGCAGGAACAGACTCTGTGTAGGGCGCTTTTCTCTCATGCGCATGCTCTATCAAGAATAAAGGAAAAAAACTTAGGAAAAATACCTCTAAAACTTAAAAAAAAAAAAAGTGGTATTTTAGTAATAAAAAATGTGTGAGCTGGCCCTGAAGCCTAGTGGTTAAGGGACCTGGATCCCATACAGCCAATAAGCAGTTCAAGTACCAGCCCCAGCAGCCTGAAAAACATACCAGGCATGTGTACATGTGTGACCAAACCGGACAGAATGGAGAAATGGAGAAGGGACTATAGCATGATAACACCAGATTTGGAAGGGATACTTTGTCCTTCTTCTCTCCCTCTTTGGTGGGCTCGGGCACCCTCTAGTAATTAAAAAACAAACAAACAAACAAACAAACAAAAAACTGAAATATTGAACTGTATGCGACAGGTTAAAAACATTGTGCTAAGTCCATAACATGGAAGACTATTAAGCCAATGAAAAAATATTCATCACAATATAATATTAAGAGAAAAAAGTATATTATAAAGAGTATACAGGGATCAGCAGATGGTGTAGTGGTTACATTGCTGGACTCCCACATAGTTGACCACAGTTAGAGTCCTGGACCTGGCAGCTTAAAACTCATTCCGGGTGCGTGTGGGTGCATGCCCAAATTTCCAAGAAGAGAATGGGGAAAAAGGGATTGCGACGTAACCATCCTCCCTTGGTGGTGATTTCTCATTTTCTGTCTATCTCTCCAACAAGCACATGTGCACATAACAAATATCTCTAAAAAAAAAAAAAAGAAAGAGTATCTTTGAAAAATTTAACTACATATATGTATGTATTTTCTTTTTTTAATTGCCAGAGGGTTGAAATGCACATCAGAGAGAGAGATAGAAAGCATGTATCAATGGGGTATGGTCATGGCATAATCCATTTACTCCATTTCTCCATCCCATCAGGATTCTGGGCATTCATGCACATATGCCCAGTGTGTCTTTCAACACTGCCAGGGCCAGGATTCAAACTGCACTTGGCCATATGGCATCTAGCTCCCAATGCATAGTGCTTAACCACTGTGCTACAGGCCAGCACCTATATTTTCTTATTTAAGAATATATAAACAGAAACAAGTCTGAAAGGTGTTAACAATATTTTCCGGGACCAGCGGTTAGCGTAATGGCTATGTTGCTGAACTCCCACATAGCCAACCACAGTTTGAGTCCCGGACACAGTGGCTTAAACTCACACTGGATGCGTGTGCGTGCATGCCCAAGATCCCGAGAGGAAAATGGAGGAGAAGGGATTGCGGCATGACCATCCCCCCTGAGGGGTGATTTCTCACTTTCTGTCTCTCTGTCTTTTTGGCGAGTGCACGTGCCCTATAGCAAAAAAAAAAACACAAAAAACAAAAAAACCAATATTTTCCTTTGGGTAATGAAATTTTTGCTATTTCATTTTCCACCTTTTTGCTTAGCTGTGTGCTACAAAAAAATCCATATTGCTTTATTGATAAAGATATCAACTCATGTGCCCATGTGCAGTATATGAGAATACAGCAGGATAAAATTTTAAATTAGGGCCAGCTGGTGGTGTGGTGGTTAAGGTGGCTGGATCCCACATGGCTGACTGCACAGTTTGAGTCCCAGATCTAGTAGCTTGAAAAACATTCCAGGTGCATGTGTGTGTGTGCCCAAAATCTCCAAAGGAGGAAGAGATGGAGGAGGACTGTGGTGTAATTATCCCTACCTGGGGGTGAATGAGTGTGCACTCATACTCCCTTTATTCACTCTCTCTCTGGTGAGCATGTACAACCTTTGGCAAATTTTTTTGTTATTGCTTTAAAGAAAATTTTGGTTATGTAACAGATTTTAGAACAGATTAGATTAGTATACTTACTATTATTTCAGATGCAAAACACCTTAAAGGATCGTTTCCAGCTTCTTCAGACTGTTCAAGAAACTGTGCTGTCAGCAAAGGGCATTTCAAGCTTTTCAAACAACTAAGGCATAAAAAATAGGTAACTATGAAATCAAAACTTCCCAAGTGTGAAAGGCCTGGTACTTACTTCATATCTAAGTTAATTGTACATGAAAGATAACATAAGCACTGCCATGGTTTAAATGTTTATCCCCTCCAAAAATCATGTTGAAATTCAACTGCTATTGGAACAGCATTAAGAGGTGAAACACTTGAGAGATGATGTGGCCGTGAGGGCTACACCCTAATTGGTGGGATCGAGACCATTACTCAAGGGCAAGTTTGGCTCCCTTTTGACTCTTTACCCTTTCATCTTCTACCATCTGATGACACAGCAAGAAGGCCTTCACAGGATGCTAATGCCTTGATCTTGGACTACCCAACCTCTAGAACTGAGCCATTTTGTAATTCTATTAAAAATTAGCCAGTCTAAGGTACTGTTATAGCAGTACAAGTGAATGAAGACAAGCCAATAATTTAACTGATAATGTAATATCCTTCTTACTAAGGGGAGAACGTGAAAACATTTTGCCAGGCTCCCTGTGGTGAGATATGCTTCAGTTCTGGACTATTCCACTGAATTCTGAATGTCTGTCTGAGGACAACTGATGGTCCTTGATGTAGTTTTCATTAATTAAGAAAAACTAGAACAATGTAGTTAATCTTTTCATAAAGTTTTATGTGGAAAACCAAATTTTAATCTGTGATTAAGCCTCTTTCCTATTTCTTTAAAATCTCTCATGAAATAACTGATGTTATAAATGGTTTAATAAACAAAATAGGGGCTACCAGGTGGCAGGGTGGTTATGATGCCGAATCCCACAGGGCCGACTGCATGGTCTGAGTCCCGAACCCAGCATCTTGAAAAAACATGCCAGATGCGTGTTCACACGTGCCTAAAATCCCAAGAGAAATGGAAGAGAGGGGACTGTGGTATGGCCATCCCCCCTGGGAAATGACTTCACACTTTCTCTCTCTCTCTGGCGAGCACACATGCCCTATAGCAAGAAACTAAAAAAAGTAAATAAGTAAATTCCCTAACATGGCTTTAGTCTCAAAATTAAAAATAAATAATAATTGGTTCATGTAATTCAATAATCTAGTTCAGCACTAACAAATATAATGTAAGCCACATATATTAAGGTCTTTTAGTAGTTAAATGAAAATAGTAGTAAGAAATGAGAGAAATTAATTTTAATAATTATCTTTTTTTCTTTTCCTTTTAGTTTCACTATAGGGTATGTGTGATTGCCAGAGACAGCGGGGGGGTGGGGTGGGGAAGGGGGGAGTGAGAAAGTACGCCCCAGGGTGGTGGCCATGCTGCAATCCCTTCTCCTCCATTTTCCTCTCGGGATTTTGGGCAATATGCACATGTGTCCTGTGTGTTTTTCAAACTACTGGGACTTGAACTACACAGTCAGCCACATGGGATCCAACTGCTTTAACCACCATGCCACCTGTTTGGACCTTAATAGTTACCTTAATCCCAACTGTGGATACCAGAGACAGTGTGGGAGGAGGGTGGGAAATGGCAGAGGGTGAGTAGGAGGGAATCGAGGCAGAAGAAAGAAGTAAAATATATAAGAAACAAGAAATGGAAAATTATTTGTAGAAGATAACATGTATGGTAATATCTTTGAGCCAATATATAGTGTATTCTGTATGGGAAAACTCATTTTGTATGCTGCAATGAAATACAGTGAATGAATGTAAAATACATAAATTTAAAATAAAAATTGGGGCTGGCAGGTGGCATGCTGGACTCCCACATGGCCAACCACAGTTCGAGTCTTGGACCTGGTGGCTTGCTTTCTCACTCTCTCTCTTACTCTATCTCTGGTCAAATAAAAATAATGTTAACTAATTCTTTTAAAAAATTAAAAATAAAAAAAACACATTGTGTTATATATGTAAATACATATCATTTTATCTGTCAACTAAAAAAAATAACTGTCTTCATCAAATATATCTGAAATTATTTCAACATGTTAAAAAGTATAAAAAGTGAGGTAATTTACCTTAAAAAAAAAGGCCTTTAAAATCTAGTTATTTTATACTTAGAACACATTTTAATTTGGACTAGCCATAATGTCAAGTGCTTGACAGTCATATTGAGTGAAGCATGTCTAGTCTATCATGCATCTGGAGTGAATGGAATTGGAGCATGTCTAGTCTATCATGCATCTGGAGTGAATGGAATTGGGTGGATGCTGTTCTGCTACTGTTTTTGTGGTCCAGCTTGATTCTAAACTGTCTGATGGTTCTACTGTTGCTTTTTTTTTTTTTTTTTTTTTTTTGGAGAGGTTTTTCGCTATAGGGCGCGTGTGCTCGCCAGACAGACAGAGAGAGACATAGAGACAGAAAGCGAGAAATCACCCCCCAGGGGGGATGGTCACGCCGCAATCCCTTCTCCTCCATTCTCCTCTCGGGATCTTGGGCACGCACGCACACGCGCCCGGCGTGAGTTGTAAGCCACCGGGTCCGAGACGCGAACCGCGGTCGACTACGTGGGAGTCCAGCGACATAGCCATTACGCTAACTGCTGGTTCCCTCTACTGTTGCTTTTAAAGGGAGAATAAAAACACAATTTCTCCTCAGAGAGAGCTCAGATTCCTAGACCTACATCTATTTACTTCCCCCATTTTCATTATTCATTTACTATGGTGAGTAAGGGGAGTATATAGAAAAGTATAAAATAACTTGAATGGATAGATTTTGGTTTTATAGTTTTTAAAAATATCAATGTCTCATTAAATGACAATGCTATATCAGCTGAACCCATACTCTTCTTTTTTATTTAATTATTTTACTTAACTTTACTTATTTATTTATTTAAATTTGACCAGAGAGGAACAGAGTGAGAGAGAGAAAGACAGGGAAAGTGAGAGAAAGCAAGCTGCCAAATCTGGGACTCGAACCACGGTCGGCCATGTGGGAGTTCAGTGTCCTTAACCACTACGCCACCTGCCTGCCCCCAAAGCCATAATTTTCTAAGAGCTGAAATCTGAACTAGATTTCTAACGTGGAAAATAATACAAATAAATGTAAAATAACTTAATTATTAATTATTTAAGTCCATCATGGGGTATTCTTAAATAGATACTTACAATTTTAGTAATTCATCCTTTAACTTTTCATTGTCTTTTTTTGGTGACTTTTCTTTGTCATCAATGACTTCTTCCACAAATGGTTGAGTAAACTCTATTAAGGCTTTGCAACACTGACAAAGGCCATAATCATCTGTTTGTATCTGCTCCTTTGAGTATGGAACAGGAAGTAGAGATAGCTGACTCCAAAGGGTAGACAGTGCTAACCCAATTGAATATGCCTTGTTGTTAGGAAGTTTCTGAATCACTAAAACAGAGACCAAGTTGTTACTTGAAAAAACCTCATCAAGTATGCAAAGTAATGAGACAGCTAATACACAATTACAAAATACCTGCCATCCCCATTTTAACTACTCTGAAATCAGAATGATATATCACAGCTTAATTGGCAGTGTTTATTCCTTCTTAGTGATATACTAAATAGCAGTGCATTTACAAGCATGCTATCTTACCATAGCTACCAGGAAATCTTGTGTAGGCATGTTCATAACTGGTTATATACGTAGGACAAAAACACATTCTTCCCATATTATTTGAATTATTATAAATATGAAATATGAGAGTATCGTGTAAACTATAAAGTACTGTACAAATGGGAGGTATTATTCACTTTTTCCCTAGAAGATTTTTTAGTATTTGAAAGTGGTATGAGATTGGGGGGCATTCATATTTAATTTCTAATTCTAGGGGCCTCTATCCGATCTCTGAGATATATGTATTTCCTAAAATGAGAAAGAGCCTCTTTCCATGGATAAATACCATCTGCCTTAGTTACTAAGACCTATCACTTACTGCTACTGTGCTCAGCCATGGAGCCTTACCATTCTATACCTCCCAGCTTCATTCTTCCATAGTATCTTTACTATTCCCAACCCAACCTCTCAATGCAGAGGCTGAGCAATATCCTGCCTGATATATATATATTTTTTAATTTTGTCAGAAGGTGTGCACACTCACTGGAAAGATACACAGGGAGGGAAATGAGAAAGTATACTCCATATGGAATGGTTATACCACAATCCCTTCTCCTCCATTTTTCCCTCCCTTAGGGATTTTGGGCACACACACACACACACACACACAGAGACAAGTACATGTGCCCAGAATGTTTCTCAAGACACCAGGTCTGGGACTTGACTGTGCAGTCAGCTATGTGGGATCCAGACACCTTAACCGTCACACCACAGGTGGCCCAGCTCTGTCTGATACTCTTAACCAAGATACAGGATTATCACACAGCTATCAGGCTGAGTACCTGAGACACAGTAGAGGTAATCTTTTATCTATGTTTAGCAGAAGAATTCTAGATATGATAATAAGGCTAGTTAAAAAACTATAGGTTACTATAAAGCTCAAAAAAAAAAAGTAAGAAAAATAGTAAGACATTCACAAAATACTTACTGAATACCCAAACCATGCCAGGTATTGTCATCTTTCTATGAGGATTCAAACTGGCACTAGTATCATTAATTGCTACAGAATATTCAATCACAAACTTTACATTAGTGCAGTTCTGACATTTGAGGTAAACATCAAGGTACTTACATATAAAACAAGAAATACTTCGATATAAAAATGTTCATTACCTGTTTGTAATGGCTGAAGTAGAAGAAGTATAACCTGGGATATCTGTTTTCCAGAAGGCTCTTCAATCAGTTCAAGCAAACCCAACAATAATTCCTTTGGTTTACATAACTATAAAAATATTCACAATTGAACCTGTTTAATACAAGTTGTATTTAAACATAACTATAAAAATATTCACAGTTGAACCTATTTAATACAAGCTGTATTTATAGTCACAATCACTATTTTTTTTTTTTTTTTGGAGAGGTTTTTCGCTATAGGGCGCGTGCGCTCGCCAGACAGACAGAGAGAGACATAGAGACAGAAAGCGAGAAATCACCCCCAGGGGGGATGGTCACGCCGCAATCCCTTCTCCTCCATTCTCCTCTCGGGATCTTGGGCACGCACGCACACGTGCCCGGCGTGAGTTGTAAGCCACCGGGTCCGAGACGCGAACCGCGGTCGACTACGTGGGAGTCCAGCGACATAGCTATTACGCTAACTGCTGGTTCCCACAATCACTATTTTTAAGATAGTATATATTGAGAAAATATAATTCTCTTTGCTTAAGAATGCAATGTCTCATACAATTAAAAAGAAAAAAAATGAACTATTGACCAGCTGCAGAAGGGCATGCTGGATGCTGCACAGCAAGTTGAGGTCATAAGAGACATCCAAGAATGATTCCTGGCCCACCCTAAGAAACCAAGCTTGACAGTGCACAACTGTAGTTCCAGCCACTCAGGAGCCTGAGGGAAGAGGACTGCAACACAGTGAGACCTTCTCTGGAAAAACAAACAAACAAACAAACAACAAAAAAACACAATGCCCCCTCTACACACACATTCACACATATATATGTGTGTGTCTGTGTGTGTATATATATATATATGTGTGTGTATATACACACAGACACACACACACAACAAACATAGAATCTGTGATGGACTAGCAGGTGGAGTGAAGGTTAAGGTGGCTGGATTCCACTATGTGGTTTGAGTCCTGGACCTGGTGGCTTGAAAAACATACCGGGCAAATGAGTACAAACATGTACCCAAAATCCCAAAAGGAGGGAGAAATAGAGAAGAGACTGCAGAGTGACCATCCCCCACGGGAGGAGTTTTCTCACTTTCTCCCCTGTCTGTCTCTCTCTGGCAAAATTTAAAAAAAAAAAAAAAAAAAGGAGTCGACAGGTGGCATGGAGATTAGGGTGGTGGACTCCCACATGGCACACTGCATTTCAAGTCCTGGACCTAGCAGCTTGCTTTCTCACTTTCTCTCTCTCTCTCTCTCTGTCCCTCTCTAGTCAAATTAAAATAAGTAAATAAATAAAGTTAAATAATTCTTTTTAAAAAAAAAGCCCACATTGTCAATAACTCATAAATCAACGGTGTTCTCTCTTTCTAAGTATATATTTGTGTACAGCTGCACTGCACCAATCTCCAAATGGTTTCTTACAATGTCCTTTTTCTCAGAATTTATCTTTGTTAGGCCTCACATTTTGACTTTCATTAATGACAGTGTGCAAACACACAGGGAGGGGAAAAAGGCAGGTTTTTCTGACAGGGTCTTACTACGTCACAATCCTCCTGCCCCAGATTTCCAGTCAGCTAGGGCCATAGACTCAGGCCTCCAGTGCAACCTTAGTCCTTCACACAGCAGAGATGTCCCAACTCATGCTACCATAGAGGAGCCCATGTATCTGCTTCCCTCTGCTTACCTTTCACCAAGGGTCTGTTACTAAGGATGTCAGTTAAAACTGACCTGTGTTCTACTCCCTACTCCTACTCCCACTGTGACCACTTATATTATTGGTTTTTCATATTCTTTTAGGGAACACATCACAGAGAGAAGAGCACTGAGGTTTAATTCTAGTTCCACTGTTGTCACAAGATAGATCCTTGTCGTTTAGAACTACTACTCTAAACCTTGAATTCCATATCTGTACAATAAGTCTACTTGTTAAAATACAGCTTCCCAGGTTACTTCCTGGCATTCTTAATCAGTAGATCTGATTAAGATTAAATAATTCCTTTATCCAGAAAATTTGGGAAATGCTGAAATGAGTTGGCCATCCAGTCAACCGATTGGCCCTTTTCTGCAAAGTTACCTTCTGCATGTATTTTAACGAATTAAAAGTTTTCTTTCTTTTTTTTTTACAGAGAAATTTTGCTATATAGGGTATGTGCACTCACCAGAGAGACAGAGACAGAAAGCAAGAAATCACCCCCCATGGGGCATGGCCACGCTGCAGTCCCTTCTCCTCCATTCTCCTCTCGGGATTTTGGGCATGCACACACACGTGCCCAATGTGTTTTAAGCTGCCCAGTCAGATACTCGAACTACGATCAACTACATGGGAGTCCAGCAATGTAACCATTATGTCATCTGCTGTTCCCATGAATTAAAAGTTTTCTCATCAAACAATAAGCACTGAATATCAAAGGGAATTGTAAAATACAACTGTGTGTTACATCAAAGAGATCCTGGTCTTGTTAACTTACCTTTACCAAAAAATCAAGCATCAGCAAATAATCTTTCCGTTTATCATCTTCTTTATCATTCTGTAAAAGGTATCGAACAACAGGACCAACAAGATTCCAGCCCATACTCTCAATGATGACCTGTAGAGATATTTTTCAGACTAAAACACTGCCATCGATATAAGTCTCTTAGTGTGCTTTCCTAAGTTGGATGAGCTTAGAATTCTCTTGTAAATAGAAAAGATGAGGCAAATGAGGTCTGTAACATTCCACCAGCATTGGCTGCTAACAGGTATCAACATTTTTTTAAAAATTGTTTTTTGGAGAGATTTTTGCTATAGGGCACATGCGCTCACTGGAGAAACAAAGCGATGAAGAGAGAGAAAGTGAAAAATCACCCTCTAGGGGGATGGCCAGGCCGCAATCCTCCTCCATTCTCCTCTTGGGATCCAGGGCATGCACGCACACACACCTATGATAGTTGTAGGCCGCGGCCAGCCATGTATGAGTCCAGCTCCCCGACCACTACACCACCTGCTGACTCCTTAAAATAGTTTTCAATACTTTCACTGAGGAAAAGCAAATAGATCTTTACTTTTGAGAAGGTAAATTGGTCTTTCCCAGGATGTTAATGGTTCCTCTATTTCCAGCAAGTTAATTTGTTTAATATGAGGAAATACTTAACTTCTATAGAGAATTTTGTTCTTTGAGAATTTCTAAATATATTATAATTATTGTAATTTATATAAAAGGAGGGTATGTAACTTCCTTAATTTTCTCTTCTACAAACAATTTGCCTCTATTTTCAAAGATATTTCAGAATTCTTATTACACAAATAAAAGTTGTAATTTGTGACTCACATTCATTATCAAAGCCACTGATTTTTCAAAATTATCCATAATATACTCCACTTCTCTGACCTACTTTGTACTTTAACTCATCAATATTTACCAAGCATGTGCCATAGATCCTTGGTGCTAGAAATAAAGTGAGGAAGACATAAAGTAAGAGCTCGATCCTTATAGCATTTACATTCTGGACTCATTCTTAGAAAATCAGATCCAGGAAGAGAAAACTGCACGTGTAACACCTCGTTCTGACCACAGTCTCCTAAAAAAAGGCAGAGTACAAGGCACAAAAAAAAAAAAGTCGTCTCCATCTGGAGAAAACAGGAGAGGCTCCCCAGAAGAGATAATGGCTAAACTAAAGGTTGTTGAAGAATCAGAGACATGGGACCAGCAGTTAGCTTTGTCTTTCTGGCGAGCACATGCACCCTACAGCAAAAGCCTCTCCACAAAAAAAAAAAAAAAAAAAGAAACAGAGACATTTGTTAGCTACAGATAGGCAGAAAATATATTCAAGGCTCTGAAATAGGAATTTACAAAGGTATGAGACTAAACATGTCAAACTATCAATACAATATGTTAGGGTATGTGAACAGGTAGTTCACAAAAGAAGAAATACTGTCTGTTCACATTTTTGCTCATTGATCAACTAAACATGTCATGTTTGTCCTGTCAATTTGTATGCATTCCATTTCTGTTAATATTAACTTAGGTGTATTTGTGGCAATTATTTGTTTTGTTTTGTTTTTAATGTCTTCTTTTTTTTTTTTTTTTTGAGAGGTTTTTGCCATAGGGCGCGTGCGCTCGCCAGACAGACAGAGAGAGACAGAGAGACAGAAAGCGAGAAATCACCCCCCAGGGGGGATGGCCACGCCACAATCCCTTCTCCTCCATTCTCCTCTCGGGATCTTGGGCACGCACGCACACGCGCCCGGCGTGAGTTTTAAGCCACCGGGTCCGGGATGCGAACCACGGTCAACTACGTGGGAGTCCAGCAACATAGCCATTACGCTAACTGCTGGTCCAGTGTCTTTTTTCTTTTAAGAGATTTTTGCTATAGGGCATGTGCACTCACCAGAGAGAGACAGACAGAGAGAGTGAGAAATCACCCCCCCAGGAGGTATGGCCATGCTGCAATCCCTTCTCCTCCATTCTCTCTCGGGATTTTGGGCACGCACGCACACACAACCAGCGTGAGTTTTAAGTCACCTGGTCCAGAACCTAAACGGCAGTTGACTACGTGGGAGTCCAGCAACATACCTATTATGCCATCTGCTGGTCCCGAATGTCCTTCATTTTATAATGCCAAATAACATTTTTTTTTCCCTTTGGTCCCTCTTCTACTGCTTTTAGGCCTAAAACAAACTGCTCGCCCTAGAGATTTATAAACATTCATTAATTTTTAAATTTCACTTTTCTTCTCATTCAATAAAATGTGTTTGGGAACCAGTCATGGTGGCACGCAGGTAGTGCCACCTTCTGGGAGGCTAGAAGCATCATGGGAAGCCTGGGTTTAGTTCCCAGGTCAATGTGAACATGCCAGGTATGGTTACACACACCTGTGACCCGAACTATAACTGTGAAACATAGCAGAAGGATCACAGCACAGTGACGCCTTGTTAATAATACCTAACTCAGTCTCCTACTCTCTCTCTCTCGTCCATCCTATGAGGAAAAATAATTGTTTGGTATATGACATAAAATTAAATCTCAGATTTTAGCAAAACAGGAGTCCAGCAGATGGCATAATGATTACGTTGCTGGACTCCCACATAGTCTAATGCAGTTCAAGTAACGAAACCAGCAGCTTAAAATTCACGCTAGGTGCATGTGCATGCATGTCCAAATCCTGAGAGGAGAAGGGACTGAGGTGTGGCCAACCCTCCTGGGAGGTGATTTCCCACTCTCTGTCTGTCTCTCTCCAGTGAGCACATGTGCTCTATACCAAAAATCTCTCTTAAAAAAAAAAAAAAGAAAAGTAAAACGACCATGCTTTTTTACTTAATGGGAAAGACAGTTCAGTTTGTCTCTGAATATTCTTTTGGTACAAACTATTTCTTGTGTCTGACATTCTTCTCCTAAATATCCTCACAATTTATATCCTGCTTCCTTCAAATTTTTGTGCGACTTCACCCTCTCACTTACTATGCTCTATTTTCTTTATAGTACTTACCACTTTATAACATACTATATAACTTATGTATCATGTCTGTATCTGTTTTCATTTATTAGAATTAAAGATCCACATGGGCAGTAATTTTTACTCAGTGTTTTATCTAGTCCCAGCATCTATAGTTGGGACTGTTATAAAGCAGTGCTCGATAATACAGGTTGAATGATGTCTATTACTTTTTTTCCCCTGGAAGACATATATGTACACCAGAGAAAGACAGAGATGGAGAGGAGAAAGCATGCCCCCATGGGGAATGGTCACACCACAATGCCTTCTCCATCTCTCCCTCCTTCTGGGATTTTATGCACACACACACATGTGCCCAGCATGCTTCTCAAGTCCCTGGCTTTGGGACTTGAACAGTGTCAACCATGGGGGATCTGGCTGCCTTAATACCAACCCACAGAGCCAGCCCATCTATTACTTTGAAGTGTAACAAGTTATTTTCCTTTCTAAAGATTTGATACTCCTTTTTATTCTATTTTTTTGGTGGCTTATCTTTTAACACTTAAAATTTTACTATCCAGGAATTTGTTATACAGTTACTGTTTTTCCAAATTACTAAATATATGTCCCAACATTACTTTTTAAAAATTGTCTCTGTACTAGTCAGAGAGTGACAGAGAGAAAGGAGAGGGAGAAAGCATCCTCCAGTGGGGCACGGTCACACCGCAAATCCTTCTCCTCCATTTCTCCCTCTTGTCAGGATTTGGGGAACACATGCACATAGGATCAGTGTCAAGCCACCAGGTCTAGGACTTGAACCATCTGGTTGGCCATGTGGGATCCATCTCCCTTACCCATCAGGCCATGGGCTGGCCCAGTCTGGGGGAATTTTTGATTGTCATTGTCATTACTGGGGGTAAGGTTGAATGGTACTAGTATCTAGTAGGCAGACATTAGAGATAATACTAAACTTCTTGCAATAAACAGAACAATCTCCTGCAATAAAGAATTACCCTGTCCAAAGTACTGGGTTGTCAGAAAAGTCATGCTGCCATTTTTACATAGGAAAAAATACGTCATGACTTTCCCGACAACCCAATGTCAATATTGTCAAGATTGAAAAACACTGTAGGCCTTAAGACAAATCGCTAGTCATATGCCTTTTTAAAAAAACATGTAACACAAAGCAAATTAGCTATAAATCCTATTAATCTTGACAGTGTCACATGGCAAGTAAATTAAGTTGTAGTTGGCTTTAAATGTTGTCTTATCAATATCTGAACCCTTTCGTTTAGCAGACCATGTATTACAAAGGTGATTCTCAAGGTATTAAGACTAAGTCACACTTTACTTCTATCTATCCAATTAGCTATTTAGAAGCATGCTAAAAATAAAACACTCTGGCATGTAATGCCTGAACAATTGAGTTCCACTTCCCTTCTCTCTCTGCCTCACTGATGTGGTGCTGACCATCACCTCTCGGCAGGCCTCTTCCTCTCAACCTGTTCCTTAAACTTCGCACTATAGTATCCTTGGCCTCATCTCCTCTACCCCTTTTCTGTGAACTCAAGCAAAATTTCCCTCCCTCAATGCTTCAGTTGCCTAATATTTAATAGGTACATACATGTTGGGCATGTGTGTGCCCAAAATCCCAAGAGAAAGATGGAGAAGAGACTGTGGTGTGGCCATCCCTCCTTGGGGGGTGATTTCATGCTGTTTCTCTTTGGTGAGCACATGCACCCTACAGCAAAAATTTCTCTAAAAACAATAAACAAACAAACAAAAAAGTGTAAGGAAGTCCCCAAATCCAATCAAGGTGCTTTGGACAGACTCAGGCCACCATGACTAGATCATGACAAAGAAAATTCCTATACAAATAAATAGCACTATAATTGAAAAAAGTACATGTTCTTAGAAAGAAAATGGTCTTCCTTACACTCAAGAAGTGGAGTCCAGGGCCAGCCTATGGCATGGTGGTTAAGGTGGCTGAATCCCACATGGCCAACTGTGTGGTTGACTTCTGTACTTGGTGGCTTGAGAACATACTGGGTGCATGTGCATGTGTGTCCAAAAGGAGAAAGAAATTGAGAAGGGATTGTGGCATGACCGTTCCTCAGGGAGAGTGCTTTTTCATTTTCCCTCCCTGCCTCTCTCTTTCTCTGTCTCCTTCTAGCAAGCACATGTACTCTCTGGCAAATTAATAAAAAATAAAAAAAGGAAGAGGAGTCCAAAACAAAATGTGACAGTGTGTATAAAAGCTGCATCCCTCGAAAAAGTTGTTCCTGGTCCACAAACAAGATCCTCTCCCATTGTATAGAATGATTTTCTGAATTATTGGATAACGATGATACTGGATAGTAAGGTCATCCAGCTTTCCCCTTGTTCTGATTTTATACATGCAAAATATTGTTTTGCTTAAAATTTGGTTTTGTAGGGCCAGCAGGTGGCATAGTGGCTAAGGTGCTGGACTCCCATATGTCCAACCCCGGTCCAAGTCCCAAACCTGGTGGCTTTCTTTCTCTTTCTCACTTTGGTCAATCTAAAAAATAATAATAAGTGAAATGAAATAAATAATTCTTGTTTTCATTTTTAAGAGAGAATTTTGCTGTAGGGTATGTGTGCTCACCGAGAGACAGAAAGACAGAAAATGAAAAATCATACACCAGGTGGAGGGCCATGTCATAATGCCTTTTCCTCTAGTCTCCTCTTGAGATACTGGGCACACACGCAAACTCACCTGGTGTGAATTTGAAGCCAGTGGGTCGGAGACTCAAACCATTGTTAACTGCGTTGAAGTCCTACAATATAACCATTATGCCATCTGCTAGCCCCATGAAATAAATAATTCTTTTTTTTTCTCTCTTTTTTGGAGAGGTTTTTGCTATAGGGCACGTACGCTCGCCAGAAAGAGAGAGACAGAGAGACAGAAAGCGAGAAATCACCCCCCAGGGGGAATGGCCATGCCTCAATCCCTTCTCCTCCATTCTCCTCTTGAGATCTTGGGCATGCACGCACACGTGCCCAGTGGTGTGAGTTTAAGCCACCGGGTCCGGGTCTCGAACAGCAGTTGACTACATGGGAGTCCGGTGACATAGCCATTATGCTAACTGCTGGTCCCAAAGAAATAATTCTTTAAAAAAAATATCAGTTATGCATACAAATCTGGCTGAAGGAAAAGAATGGGTTGATTGCCAAAAATGAATATCTAGCCTGCCTGTATCTCTCAATGTAAATTAATGATTCAACTGCCACTTTTTGATCCTCTAAACAAGAAGTAATCCAAGTCCTTCTAAAGCCTTTTGCTTACTATAATGATAGCACTTATTCCATTTATTCTCACTCCTCATTGTTTACTAGTTGTTTAAATACTTATTTCTTCCACCAGGCTATAGTATATGAATGTATTTATTTATTTCTTCCACCAGACTTAAAGTATATGAATTTTCCAAATTCCATTTATGGCTTTCTACAATTTCCTACTATGGAAATTTAAATTGATGCTTAATGTTTGATGAATAAATGATGGCATAATATGATTTTCTTACCAAATAAGGAGTGAGATGTAAACACAAAGGTTCTATTTACCTTATTATTTTCATTTTGAATAACTTCTAACAGCTGGTCTACGTGTCCTTCTTCTATGCATCTTTGGCCTGCTATTTGAAATAGGCCAAAGTCTTCCTCTTTAAAATCTTGCTCTTCTAGGATTTGCTGGCAAAAAAAAGAAAAAAACCCACAAACAATAACTAAAATCATACACAAATTCAAAACAAAATCTTCTCAATTTATTTTCTCTCTGAAAAAAGAAAATTTTAGGTAATTTAAATTTTAGATAATTTGCACATAAATACATGTATGAAAATTAGGATTACCTTAATAAATAATCAATGATCCTATAATCCACTGTACCAAACAGGTCTATGAAAAGGATCAGTATCTAAATTAAAAAGGTTATTAGACAAGTGTGTCACCTGAAGAAATAATCTACCTGAGAAATAATCCCACCTGCCTTCCTGCCTCCATGCTATTTCAAGGTCAAAGAAAGCAGGGATTAAAGATGATAAACAATAGAAGTGATCACAAATGTAGTTAATCTGCACCCTTCCCATATTTTAAAAGGTGTTTAATTTTACAAATAGAAAAAAAATTTACTTACACATCTCTTTATTATGGATTGAAGTTCCTCCACAGCCATTCCTACTTTTTTCCCCCCAGTTTCAATGCTGAAATGTATCAACAAAAAAAACACTGTTAACGATCTGTGGTATTACATTTAAGTTTTCATAAGTGTTTCATTCTGATGAATTATTAGTAAACAAGAAAATGTAAAGCGAAATATTATACCAAACCTTAGTATGTTAGCTTAAGATAGTTTTAAAAGCCCCTTTTGTATCTATTCCTATTGCATCTTTTAAGTTTTCTGAGCATAGTTGTGAAAGAGATCTTAAAAAAAACCCTCCAGAGTATTTCCAAAAGACCAAGCAAATTACGTGCTAACAGGATTTAAAAAGGCAAAAAATTTCTTTTATGAGAAAATTTCCAAAAAAGGTGGGCCTGAAACCCAAATTCTAATCATTTGAGGATTTTTCAAAAAGTGTTAATGTCCTATTTAACAAAAAATGGGGTGCAACACAACTAAATCACCCAGTAGGTGAAGTCAGGCGCCCTCCACCCTAATTCCCTCTAGGAATAGCAGTTTCCAAAGTAATCCAGACGGTGAAATCACAACACGGAGACAGGGCAATCGGCTGCCCTCAGAACACCGTTGCGCGACAGCAGACCACAGCACCTCGCGGAGGGGAAGGCTCGGCCTCAAACCCGGGGACAGCCGGGTCTTCAACGCAGGACGCTCCGAGGGTAACACCCTAGCGCGCGTGCGGGCGGCATCCAGAGGAAGCCATTTCTCCTAATTCCTACTTGCCTGGGCGTTCGGGTCCCACAACCTCGCGAGGCCGGATCAGACCACCGTGCCGAATCTTCTCAGAAGCTCACCGCTAACAGGGAGCCCCTGCTGCCCTGGACCTCCGGGCGCGACCACTTACCGACCAGACCTCGTCGCTCTCAGCCTCCAGCGCCTCCTCCTGCTCGCCGGGTCGTACAGGCCGTTCTCCTGGCACCGCCCCGCCCCCGGCACCGCCCCGCCCCCGGCACCGCCCCGCCCCCGGCACCGCCCCGCCCCCGGCACCGCCCCGCCCCCGGCACCGCCCCGCCCCCGGCCCCCCCGGCACCGCCCCGCCCCCGGCACCGCCAGCGCGGCTTGTCCCGCCCCTCCGGCGTACGCTTGGGGAGGCGTGGCCGGAGGGGTGACGTCAGAGTCTGTCCCTGCTTCTGCAACGCGCACCTATGGCTGACAGGACCGGGCTGCGCTCTGGGGCCCACAAGGCTCGGACTTCTCGCGCTTCTCGAAACGCCGCAGGTAAGCACAATGTCTCTTTCCACCTTTAAGGCCTGAGAACGGGACCCAGGCCGAGTTCCAGACGGAGGCGCGCCGGGCGCTCCCGAATGGCGTCTCCGGTGTAGAGAAGGCCAAGAGCGTCCCTCTGCCGTTCCTGCGCTTCTGGGAAAGCTCTTCTGTGTAGACCTTCACGCCTTTACACAATCGCCCCGAGATTTCCCCCAGCGTGGGCTGTGACCCCAGCTTCTGAGGGAAAGGGGGTGGAAGTGCTGGCAGCCCAGAGCTGGATCTCCAGAGTGGACAAGTGGCCAGGGCAGCGTGGCAGGGCTGGGCAGCTGGCCTTGCACCTAGGAGAGGTCTTCCTCCCAGACTGCTTCGGTGCCCGGCTTCTTGAAGTGTTGGACCCTGGGAGCCAATATTTGGGGGATGGAAAGAGTTTTCCGCTGAAAGCATCCAGATCTCAGATTTTCAAGAGTGGTTAATCAACTAAGCAACTGTGATACATGAGAAAGATCAGTCCCTAAAAATACAACCCCCAGAAAGATGTATTTTAACCAAGAAAAATTAACGTACAATTTAGAAAAAATAAACTGGATTCCCTTTCATTTTGATTTATATACATGATTGGCAGTGAAATGTGTAGGAAATAAGAAAAGATGTACAGTTCGTTATTTGGGTAGGCATCTGCCTTGTACCTCGGATTTGTGTAGACTTGACCTAGTATTGCTTTTTCTTTTTAATTGTAGGTGCTAAACAGACAAGTGCCTTGAAACAAGAAGATGCTTCTAAGCGGTATGAGAACTACTTGGACACCTGTATTCACTTATTTATGCATGTTAATTGAACCAATTTTAAACAATTATGGTACTTTTTTTTTGAGAGGGAAGGGTTGATTTGGGAAGCACTAAACAGACTGTTATGTATTTTTGTATTCTAGACTTTACAAAAATCAAACTAGAGACTCTTAGACCACAGATGAAGGTATGAGTATCTGTAGAAAGGTGTCTGTGGGAACAACCATTTCTGAATCAGATACTTCTTTTCCATTTCTACCAGTATACTCCTTTAATTGCTTTATATGCTGGCTTGGACTCACTGTCCAAGTTTCTCTCTTTATCATTCCAAGAAACAAAGAACATCTGTTGAATGTGTTATACCAGTCCAGATTTTCATCACAAAGCTGTCCTCTGCTGTCTTTTGGCATCTAAAAAGGCAAGATATTATCTCATGTCACAGAAAGTTTCTACATGAGGAGTAGTCTTTGAAGGGAATTAAAAATCTGTGATTTATCGCTTCAAAGACTGGCCAATCTTGTATTGGCTTTGGTCCTATTTACTCATCTTTCAAAAATTATTTACTGTGTATAAGATTGCAAGCTTGTGTTCGGGACTGAGGTTATGGTGTGGAGCAGAATAGATTCAGTTCTTATATAGTGGAGATACTTAAATTAACACAAGTACATAATTACAAATGGCAATAAATGTTCTAAGAGACTGATGTTATAAGGAGAAACTAATAAAGAGTCTAATAGGGGGAGTGACAAGGAGGTTTGCTCTTTGGTTTTCAGGGAAAGGCAGTTCTGAGGAAGTAATAAGTAAACTGAGACCTAAGGCCGACTAAGCTTTAATCAAAAGAATAGTGAAAAAAAAGATCCAACTGGAGGCGACAGTATGTATGAAGATCCCCAAACAAAAACCCTGGCCAGTTCAAAGAAGGGAGTGATGCTATGATGGTATGCAGCCTTCTGGGCAAGGAAGAAAAGGGCAGAATTAGGTTAGAGAGGCAGAATTCTTTGTGTACAATACCTGGTAAGTCATGGTGAGAAATTTAGATTGTCTAGGTGCAACTGGGCAAGCTTTTAAGTAAGGGAGCGATGGGATTTAAGTTTTAAATGTTTTAAGATGTCAATGGTGATCATCTTTGGAATGGAGAAACCTAATGGATTTGCAATCTATTTTAGAGAGTATTTCCCTGAGGAGCAGCAAGATGATACTGACTTGGCTTTGGATAATACTGATTATGATGTTAATTTGCAGCTCTCTTCATGCATCTGAGCACAAATCAGTGGAGATTATATTTCCTATACAGTTTGAGGAATATATTAGGTTGTCAGGAAAGTCATGAGGCATTTCTCTATGCAATAATGTGTCATGACTATCCCAATGACTTAGTAGATAAGCCGAAATATATTTTGAGCAGATCACCGAGGGTTAATGAAACAGTCAAAATCTCATGTGTGAGAGAGAAACAAAGTAAGTAGTTGATGAGGGGAGTAACCCTCTAAATTAACTCCAACTGGAAAGTACTTCTACCTTCAATCCTGCTGAATACTATTAAGAAATTGAACTGATGCAAAAATATCAAACTTCCACTCTTCTCATTAATTTGATCATTTAAAAAGTTATTAACATGTGGGAACCAGCAGTTAGCGTAATGGCTATGTCACTGGACTCCCACGTAGTCGACCACAGTTCGCGTCCCGGACCCGGTGGCTTAAAACTCACGCCGGGCGCGTGTGCGTGCGTGCCCAAGATCCGGAGAGGAGAATGGAGGAGAAGGGATTGCGGCGTGACCATCCCCCCTGGGGGGTGATTTCTCGCTTCCTATCTCTCAGTCTCTCTCTGTCTGTCTGGCGAGCACACGCGCCCTATAGCGAAAACCTCTCCAAAAAAAAAAAAAAAAAGCTATTAACCTGTAATAGGTTAATTATTATTAAATGAATTAGTAAATACATGCTTTTACATTTTCTCAATTTTAATCCTAATGTGATAAATATGAACAAATATAATCTACATAAAGCAAAAGCACTAATCTGAAGGTACAAAGTAGTCCTAAGACCAAAAAGTTTTCGAACTGCTCTTGTACACCACAGTGTCATTTATACCTCTTTGATTTAAAAGTGGCCTTCATGAAAAGGTGGGAGAATAGGTGTTAGTTGCAGAATTCTGTTGGGAAAACTGTCAGTCTTCCAGATTGTTTTGTAAAACATGTTACTCTGGGCGAGAAATAAGACTCTAAGATCTTAGAGGTTAATGAAAATAGGAAGAAAAGATGAACACATTCTAGTCCAGATGTGAGAGCCAAGTCAGGGTTCATGCCAGCAAAAGGTAGTTCTGGCAGGCAAGTGGAAACCAGTGCAGGGAAGAAAAAACACTGAGACAGTTATATTTTATCCTGTGATAGTGGCAGTTATTTGCAACCCTATTGACAGTAAGATTATCCAGGTGCTTTTAATGAAATCCCTATAACCAGGCTCCAGCATCAAAGATTCTGATTTAACAGCCTGCAATAGGATCCACTCACTGTATTTAAAAATCTCCTCAGATGATACTAATTTGCAGCTAGGCCTGAGAACCATCCTCCTATGGGCCATTGTTTGATCAGATAGCTTTGCTTTTGTGTTCCATGATGTGGGAGGGTTAGCAAAGACTGACGGTCCCAATGTTAACAAGGACAAGCCCTCCCAGGAAGATTTTTCTTTTTTTTTAAATAATTATTTAATTTTATTTATTTATTTATTTATTTATTTATTATTCCATTTGATGGAGAGGAAAAGGGAAAGTGAGAAGGTAAGCCCCCAGGTCCGGGACTCAAACCACAGTTGACCATGTGGGAGTCTGGTACCTCAACCACCATGCCACCTGCTGGCCCCATGCTTTTTATTTTCTTAAATTATCACATAGTCTTATCGGTTCAGTATAGTTTTTTTTCTTTCTTTCTTTTTTTTTTTTTTTGAGAGGTTTTTGCTATAGGGCACGTGTGCTCGCCAGAAAGACAGAGAGACAGAAAGCGAGAAATCACCCCCCAGGGGGCATGGCCACGCCACAATCCCTTCTCCTCCATTGTCCTCTCAGGATCTTGGGCAAGCACGCACACGTGCCCGGTGTGAGTTTAAGCTGCCAGATCTGGGACTTGAACCGTGGTCAACTACATGGGAGTTCAGCGACATAGCCATTATGCCAACTGCTGGTCCCAGCAGTTTTAGCTTTAATAAATCAAAATTTAAAAGATATTGAGAGCTTTATTTAAAACTTAAAGCCAGGAAACAGGTTAAAACTCTGTTCAAATAGTAGGTGCATGAACCTATTGGTAGCTCAAGATAAGACAAAAATCCTTAAAACCAGAAAACAAAGCACAGAAGAAAATCTGTAAAGTTTTAGTCAAAAGTCATAGATTCTATTTCATCAGTTCAGTCTCATGTACTTAATCTATCTTCCATGTGGTCCAATCTTCCCGTTTAACTTCTGGAACATAACATTCAACTCCAGACTTGTCCCTATCATTAAGTTGGCCATTTTCTTGGTTGTTTTGAACTCTTATTTTTGTGTGACTGTATTTAATTTTCCTGGTATAGCACTTCCTTCAAAACTTCTTGGAGAGCAGGTCTGGTGTTGATAAATTCTTTCAGGTTTTGTTTATCTGAGAATGTCCGTCTTTTCTTCCCACATGAAGGATAATCTTGCTGGGTACAGTGTTCTTGGTTAAAATTGTTTTTCCCTTACCACTTTGAATATATTTTCCCATTCTTTCCTTGCTTGCATTGTTTCTGATGAAGATCTGCTGTTAGTCTAATGGGATATCCTTTGTAGGTAATTTGATGTTTCTCTCTTGCCAATCTCAATATCTTGTCTTTGTCTGTGGTTTTGGCCAGTCTGATTATAATGTGTCTTGAAGAAGATCTTCTTGGGTTGATTCTATTTGGGGTCCTTTGTATATCTTGGGTCTGGATGTTGGAATGCCTCTCTAGGTTTAGAAGGTTTTTTCCAGGATTTCATGGAATAGATTATCAATGCCCTTATTAGTTTCTTCACCTTTTAAAATACCAATTATCCAGATGTTTGGACATTTAATGGTATCTAGTATTTCTCGTATATTATTCTCATTTGGGGAGGGGCTATTTTCTCAGTCTTTGAGGTGGATTTTTCTAGGCCACTGATTCTTTTTCAAGGGAGATTTTGATTTCCTGTATTACTCCTGTATTACTGTTCTGTATGATTCTTTTTTTTTTTTTTTTTTTTTTGGAGAGGTTTTTCGCTATAGGGCGCGTGCGCTCGCCAGACAGACAGAGAGAGACATAGAGACAGAAAGCGAGAAATCACCCCCCAGGGGGGATGGTCACGCCGCAATCCCTTCTCCTCCATTCTCCTCTCGGGATCTTGGGCACGCACGCACACGCGCCCGGCGTGAGTTGTAAGCCACCGGGTCCGAGACGCGAACCGCGGTTGACTACGTGGGAGTCCAGCGACATAGCCATTACGCTAACTGCTGGTTCCCTGTATGATTCTTTTTTATATGTATTTCCTCTTTCAGATCATGCAAGAACTTCCTTACCTCCTGGAAATTGTCGGCTCTTTTCTCCTGTCTATTCTAGAGTTCATTGTCTCTCTTCTCTTGCATCTCTGTTAGCTTTGTCACTATGAATATTCTAAATTCTTTATCTGACATTTCCATGAGTTCCATTGTACTGTCTGTGGGTGAAGAGGAGTTCTTCTTTTTCCTTGGAGGAGAGGTATTTTCTTGCTTTCTCATAATTCTTGTGCCCCTGTGGTGATTTCTGGTCATCAGATAGGTTGTGCATTTCTTCCTAATTCTTGAAGTTCAATCTGAGCATTCAGAAGCATGCTGGAAGTGGTAATCTGCAATCTCTCTTCTGTTCCATTTTTCACTCTTCGTGCATCAGATTCAGTGGGAATTGAGAAATATTCTGACCCTAACGGTAATCAGACATTTGGATACTGTTCACATAGACACTCAGTTCGTGGAGACTAAGCCACCAAGGGATTAAGTTAAAAGAAAAAAGAGAAGAGAAGAGAAGAAAAAACCATAAAAAAGAGAAGAAGAGAAGAAAAAACTATAAAAAGAAAAAGAAGACGATAAAATAATTTTATATTTTACTTTTAAAATGCAAAAAAATGAAAACTGCACAGTGTACATGTGCACTGCACAAAAGTGTTATTTCACACTGAAGATCAGTAGCCATCTCAGAATGGGCCTTGGTTTGTGCTTCTCCCAGAAGGGAGTGGGAAAGGCGTGAATTAGCAAGTTAAAGGAGGGGCTTGAGAGCTCAGAGAATACTTTTACCTAAAAAAATTTTCAAAAAATTCAGAGACATAGAGAGAGATGTAGAGAAAAGACAGAGTTTGCCCTACCAATCTAGAAATGGATCTGGAGGGAGAAGTCTCAGCAGAAGGTCTTCATTTTTAGTCCCTGAAAGCAATATTTCACAGCTAAAATTCAGTAGCCATCTCAGAATCTATGTTATATTTTAAAACATGAATTATTGGAATGATAAAAGCTTATAAGTAGATTAACTTTCTCATTAAAATTTTAGGAAAGCAGAACTAGAAGCAGCTGTGAGAAAGAAGATTGAGTTTGAGAGAAAAGCTCTACGTATTGTTGAACAGCTTTTAGAAGAAGATATTACAGAAGAATTTCTGATAGAGTGTGTATGTGTTGCCAAATTATTTTTTGTAGTGTAATATTTTTAAAGTTATGCAACATGAACTTTCTTTGTATTACTGACATCTTTCAGTTTGTTTCCAGTAATCAGATGAAGGTAACATGCTATATCATTAATGTTTTAAAATAACCAATTATCCTATATATCTTGTTTAATGACTTTAAAATACACTAATGAAAAGTAACAAGTATACAGTACAGTGACCACACTTAATAATATATTTCAAAGTTACCAATAGTAGATTTTAGATATTCTCACCAGAAAGAAATAAGTTTGTGAAGTGATGGATATATTAATTTCTCTAATCTCTTTCCACAATGTAGATATGCGTTGAAACATCACAACATTCCTCATAAACATATAGTTACTGTTTATCAATTTTTTTTAAGTATTTTTTTCTTTTTCTTTTTTTTAGAGAGGTTTTTGCTGTAGGGTGAGTGCACTCACTGGAGAGACAGAGACAGAAAGCGAAAAGTCACCTCCAAAGGGATTAGCCATGCCATAATCCCTTCTCCATTCTTCTCTCGGGATTTTTGGCATACACACACCCACACCCAGCATGTTTTAAAGCTGCCAGGTCTGGGACTTGAACCATGGTCAACGACATGGGAGCCCAGCGGCCTAACCATTAACGCCATCTGCTGGTCCCAAAAACAAATATTTTGTTACCTCTTATTTATTTATTTATTTTTTTAAATAGAGGTTTTTGCTTTAGGGTGCAGGTGCTCACTGGAGAGAAAGACAGACAGAGACAGTGAAAAGGAAAGTGAGAAATCACCCCCAGAGGGGAAGACTACACTGCTACTGCATCGCTTCTCCTCCATTCTCCTCCCGGGATCTTGGGCACACATGCACACATGCCCAGAGAGAGTTTTAAGTCCCCAGGTCTGGGATTCAAATTGAGATCAGCCATGTGGGAGTCCAGTCTACTGGCCCTTAACTGTAGTTCTTTTAACTCTTACATCATTTGATTTTCTTCACTTAGTGCTAATGATCACATTATCAGTCTTCTATATTCTTTCTGTTATGTTAAGCAAATTAAGATTATTTTTTGTTAGTTTAATTTTATTAATTTGAATACTTTTAAAACTTGACGCATAGATCATTCACAGCTTAACACAAAAGAATTATTATCTGCATTAAAATTTTTTAAAATTTTGCTGCATTAAAATCGTGAATGGAATTTTGTTTATATTCTCAATCCTTAAGAAAAGAAATAAAAACTCAGCTTCTTTTGCAAAAATAATTTTTAGTGTGTTTCAGAAACTTTTCTAAACAAGAAAATTATGAAATTACAGTATATAAATTGATATAAGTAGCGTGTCAGCATCTGCATGAATGATGCCACTAAAAACAAAGACAAACCAAACAAATTTTGGGATTTTTTATTTGTTTGTTTATTTTCATTTTCCCAAGAGTGCAAGTGCTGACCAGAGAGAGAGAAAGTGAGAAAGCACACCCCTATGGGGCATTGTCACACTGCAGTCCCTTCTCCTCCATTTGTCCTCAGGATTTTGGGCATGCACACAAATTTCTAGCATGTTTTTCCAAGCTGCTGGGTGCAGGACTTGAACTGCACAGTTAGCCATGTGGTATCCAGCTTCATTAACCACCACGCTACTACTTTATCCAAGTTTTTGTGTTCTGAAAAAAATTTACATCAACCACCACGCTACTACTTTATCCAAGTTTTTGTGTTCTGAAAAAAATTTACATCATTCTCATTAAAAAGTATCAGTCTCTATAGAAGTAGAAGATCTTTTTCAAAAAGATCTCATAATTACAAAACAAGAATTGAATTTGAGGATGTCAGAGGAATATATTTGTTAGCTTATATCCGTCACCTCAACACTCTGTGCAGTTTTTTTCAGAAGTAGGAAGATTGAACAAAAATTTGTTTAAGAATCACAGTGACATCTTTAATATCTTGTGTTGATTAACAATGAGGATACATTTTGATAAATGCATAATTAGTGATTGCAACATGCAAATATCATAGAGCATTTTTTTATAACGTTGATTTTTTTTAGAACTATTTAACTTTATTTATTTATATTTCCATTTTACAGTTTGACCAGAGAGGGACAGAGCGAGAGAGAGAAAGTGAGAGAGAGAGAAAGTGAGAAAGCAAGCAGCCAGATTCAGACTCAAACCGGAGTCAGCCATGCGGGAGTCCAGCATCCTTAACTACCATGCCACCTGCCAGCCCCTACATCATAGAGCATATTTCCACAAACCTAGATGAGATAGCCGCCTACATACCTAGGCTATATGATAGAGCCTATTGAAATATTTTGGGACCACCATCATATGTACATCCCATCACTGACTGAAATGTTATGCTGCACATGATTATACTTTTTTTTTAAGGTTGTGCTTAAGTAAGTAAGATTACATTTTAATACTTTATGTGGTTTAGTTTAATTTTTGAATATATCTTTTAAAAAATACATACTGTCATTATTTAGCTTTGATATAGCTATAGCACCACTTGTTCCTCTTGACTCAGACTTATTTAATAAACAGTATTCTGTAAATATGCATAGTCTGTGGCAGAAAATTTTGTTTTGAATGCTTACTATATGTTGAGCACATCTCTAAGTGTTCTTTCTTATTTTTCTACTCTAATTCTAACGTCAAACTTAGGAGGTAGGTACCATTGTTATCCCATCCCTATGTTGTCAGATGAGATCAGTGAGGCTTAGAGAGTTAGAAATAAACATTTCTATTAATCTGGGATAATATGCCATTCTCATTTCACTTCAGGGAAAATTCATCACACCTGCTCACTACAGTGACGTTGTGGATGAGCGCTCTATTATCAAACTCTGCGGTTATCCTTTATGTCAGAAGAAGCTGGGAGTAGTAAGTAACTATTTTTTTTAATATAGGTTTTTTTTTTTATTGTTTCAGGTTTTATTGTTTTGGTTTTTAGCTAAAAATCTTGTTAAAAGAACAAGAAATGAAACCTGAGGTCATGAACTAATGAAGTGGGTTGGCCAAAGATATGATATATAGATGACTTAATCTTAAAAGGTTATGGTTATTCCTTGGATTCTTTTGTAATCTGTACTTTCTTTCCATTAGGTACCAAAGCAGAAATATAAAATTTCTACAAAAACCAATAAAGTCTATGATATTACTGAAAGAAAGGTAAGTTTAAAGGCAGTTTTCAATGTGGCAGTTAATTTTTAATGATACTAAATGGAATTATAAAAATAATTGTTTGAGAGACCAGCAGATGGCCTAATGGTTACATTGCTGGACTCCCACATAGTCCACTGTGGTTCCAGTCCTGGACCTGGTGGCTTGAACTCACGCTGGGCATGTGTGCATGTATGCCTAAAATCCCAAGAGGAGAATGGAGGAGAAGGGATTGTGGCATGGACATCCCCTTGGGGGGTGATTTCTGGCTTTCTGTTTCTCCATCACTCTCTGTCTTTCCGACAAGTGCAGGCTCCCTATAGCAAAAACTCCCCCCCACCCCCAAAAATAATAATAATAATTGTTTAGGGATCAGCAGATGGTAGAATGGTTATGTCACTGGACTCCCAGACAGTCGGCCATGCTTCGAGTCCCAGACCCGGTGGGTTAAAACTCATGCTGGGTGTGTGTGAGTGCCCAAAATCCCGAGGGGAGACTGAAGGAGAAGAGATTGCAGTGTAGCCCTCCCCCTGGGGGGAGTAATTTCTCACCTCTCTCTCTTTCTCTCTCTCTCTCCCTTTCCCTCTCCCTCTCTCCCTCTCTCCCTCTCTCCCTCTTTCTATCTTTCTAACTCTCTGGCTAGCACATATGCCCTATGGCAAAAATCTCTCTAAAAAAATAAATAAAATATCATTGTTTAGGACCAGCTAGGTGACATAGTGGTTAAGGTGGCTGGGCCCCACATAGCTAACTGCACAGTTGAGTCATGGACCCAGTGGCTTGAAAAATATGCTGGGCATGTGTGTGTGTGTGTGTGTGCGTGCACCCAAAATCCTGAGAGAGGATGGAGGAGGAGGAATTGTGGCATGATCATTCCTCTGGGGAATGCTTTCTCACTTTTTTTTCCCTGTCTCCAGAGAGTGCATACAATCCATAGCAAATTATAATAAATAAATGTTTTACATTGTTTCTGTTAGAAAATAACCTTGTTAAAAGTTTAGTTTTGACCAGCAGATGGCATAATGGCTATGTTGCTAGACTCCCATGTAGTCAACTTCAGTTTGATGCCAGACCCAGTGGCTTAAAACTCACAGTAGGTGCATGTGTGTGCTTGCCCAAAATCCCAAGAGGAGAATGGAGGAGAAGGGATTGCAGCGCGTGACCATCCCCCTGAGCAGTGATTTCTCCTTTCCTATTTCTCTGTCTCTCTCTCTCTCTCTCTCTCTCTCTCTCTCTCTGGTGAGTGTATGCACCCTATAACAAAAATCTCTCTTAAAAAAAAAAAGTTTGGTTTTATTTGTAAAATTTCAACCAAGTATTAATAATTCTTAACATTTGGGACCAACAGATGGTATAATGGATGTGTCACTGGACTCTCACGTAGTGGACCACGATTTAAGTCCCAGATCCAATGGCTTAAACTCACGCCAGGCGCGTGTGCGTGTGTGCCCAAGATCCTGAGAGGAGAATGGAGGAGAAGGGATTGTGGCATAGCCATCCCCCCCACCAGCGGGGGTGGGGGGGGGGTGATTTCTTGCTTTCTGTCTCTCTGACAAGTGTATGTACCCTATAGCAAAAATCTCTTTAAAAAATTTTTTTTAATTAAAAATATGTATTGATAAAAATCTAGTCCAACTAATTATGGAAACGAATAGTCAGTAACCTACTTACCACATACGTGGACAATCAATATATGGTAATGGGAATATTGTAGACCATTGGAGAAAAATGGAGTTTTCAGTAAATAGTACTGCCATAATTAGTTACCCATTGGAAAAAATGAAAATCCACCTCTATCTTGGCCTGCATGCAAAGATTACTCTGGGTAGTTTAAAACCTAAGTGTAACAGGCAAACTATTTTAAAGGCTATATAGGAGAATATAATTTTAGGATAAAGAGAATTTTTAAAAATAAGATGAAAACTTATAGAGCATAGAGGGAAAACTAATAAATTTTTGTACATTAAAATTTCAATCTCTCGGTCTAGCAGGTGGCATGGTGGTTAAGGCACCAGATCCCACATGACTGCCTCGGTGGTTAAAGGCTAGGACCCAGCAGGTTGAAAATCACGTTGGGCACATGTGCTTGAGTGCCTAACATCCCTAGAGGAGAATGGAGAAGGGGTGCAGTATTGCCAACCCCTCCCCCGGGGGCTGATTTCTCAGTGAGCTGATTTCCTTTTCTCAGTGAGCACATGTGCCCTTGGTGAAAACCTTAAAAAATGACAGATGTAAGCTTTTGTTCATCAAAAGGTTGAAAAAGTGAAAAGTTAAGCCATAAACCAGAAGAAGGTACATTTTTCACATGTAATTGACCACAAATTCATATTCAGCATATATGGCATATTAATTTAAAAAACATGAATTGGGTCAGCCAATGGCATGGTGGTTAAGGTTGGATCCCACATGACAAACTATGTGATTCTAGTCCTGGACTCTGCAGTTTAAAAACACACTGAGCACATGTGCATGCATACCTGAAATCCCAAAAAGAGGGCAAAATTGAGGAGAAGGGGTTACGTCATGACCATTCCCCATAGGGTACTTTCTCACTCCCACCTCTCTTTCCAGTGAGTGCACATGACCCCTGGCAAAATTAAAGACGTATTAATAGAAAAAATGTTTTTAAAGATTATTTAGATTTGTGTTATTTGACCAGAGAGAGATAGGGAGACTGAGAAAACAAGCAGCCAGGTCTGGGACTCAAACCACGGTTAGTCATGTGGGAGTCCAGCACCTTAACTATGGTGCCACCTGCTGACCCAATTAATAAAATTTCATACAGAATTTTTTTTTGGAGAGGTTTTTGCTATAGGGCACGTGCGCTCACCAGAAAGAGAGAGACAGAGAGATAGAAAGCGAGAAATCACCCCCCAGCGGGGATGGCCACACCGCAATCCCTTCTCCTCCATTCTCCTCTCGGGATCTTGGGCACACACGCACATGCGCCTGGCGTGAGTTTAAACCACCGGGTCCGGGACTTGAACCGTGGTCGACTACGTGGGAGTCCAGCGACATAGCCATTACACTAACTGCTGGTCCCTCACACAGAATTTTAATGACTAGTGAGCATTCAAAACAATGCTCGATCTTTTGCTTTTGTTTTTTTTAATTGCCAAAGGGAATGTACATGAGAGAGAAAGAAAGATAACTCAGATGCCTTAATTTCCACACCATCTGCTGGCCCCATCAAATCTTTCTATTCCTTCGCCTGTACCCTACAAAAATTCTTGCCCATACATACTAGAATGTTTATAGCTAGGAAAACACTTATACTAAGTGATATCGGTCAATACAAAAGGACAAATGTATGATTCTAGGTATATGAGGTACCTAGAAATAGATTCATTGAGCTAGAAGGAGTGGTAATGTGAGTTAATATTTAATGGGTATAGAGTTTTGGTTTTGTAAGAAGAAGAGTTCTAAAGGTGAGTAGCAGTGATGATTACACAACAGTGGGAAGGTACTTAATGCCATATAACTTTATACTTAAAAATAATTAATGTGATAAATTTTGTATTATGTATGTTTTATTGCAATTTAAATAGCTATAATTGTAAAAAAAAAAAAAAAAAAAAAAAAAAAGGTTCCTGGTAACATTGTAGAAATAGCAAAAGAATTATCAATAGAAACAACTCTGGGCCAGCCTGTGACATGGTGGCTAAGGCAACCAGATCCCACATGGTCAACCGTGGCTCTAGTCATAGACTCTGTAGTTAAACACTGGGCACATGTGAATGCCTACATGCCAAAACCCAAAAGAAAGGAGAGATGGAGAAGGAATTGTAGTATGGCCATTCCCTGCACAGGGTGCTTTCTCACTTTTCCTCTCTTTCTGTCTCTAGTGAGTACACACATCCTTTGACAAACTGAAAAAAAAAAAAAAAAAAGAAAAAAAAAAGAGAACTCAGTTGTCTATAAACAGTAAATTTTAACATGCTTAAAAAAAAACAGGATATAATACACAGTGGAAATGATAAATTACAACTTCATGAGTGTATCTTAAAAATATAATTTTGGACAAGAGAAGACAGTATAACAATGATTTCGTTTAGGTAAAGTTTAAAAACAGGCAAAACTGAATGATATGTTTTATAGGGAAGTGTATATAGGTGGAAAAACTAGAGAAAAGCAAGGTAATGATTAATGCCAATATATATAATGGTGGTTTCCTCTGAGGAATGTGGATGGTCATGCATTTGGGGAGGGGGATATAGGGAAGCCTTCAAAGGTACAGTATCTTATTTCTTGCCTTAGGTGAAAGATTTCTAGATTTTTATTTTATTCTTTGAACAATAAATTTATATTTTGTCTTTTTGATATAGCTTATGTTTGACAATGAGAAAAAAACTTTTTAATGTTTTCTCCAGGCTTTTTGCAGCAATTTCTGTTATAGAGCATCTAAGTTTTTTGAAGCACAAATTCCCAAAACTCCAATATGGGTTCGAGAAGAAGAGAGGTAATTTAAATCATTACATATAAACATATATTTGTATATTTTAATAATTTCTCTCTGCTTTTTGAAATAGTCTGAGAGTACATCTGTTATTCTATACAGTGTTACCATTTTCCACACTAATTGTGGGAAATGGCTATATTTTAAGCATAACTACTTACATTTATAATCAGAAAACTCATACATACAAATGTTATTTGCTGTTTTAGCTTTAATCACAAAATTGGGACTTTATCTCTGGCTTCTTCTTGTATGTCAGTGAATCCTTTTAATATGATAATCCTGAAGTAAGACCATGAAATTATGGATTGACCAGCAGATGATGTAATGGTTACATCACTGGACTCCCACATGGTAGACCATTGTTCGAGTCCCAGACCCAGTGGCTTCAAACTCAGTCCAGGGTCATATGCATGCATGCCCAAAACCCTGAGAGGAGAATGGAGAAGAAGAGATTGTGGTATGGCCATACCCACTGGGGGTTGGGGGAGAGAGTGATTTCTTGCTTTCTGTCTCTCTGGCAAGCGCATGCACCCTATAGCAAAAATCTCTTAAAAAAAAAAAAAAAAAAAAAAAAAAACTACTGGGTCTTGGGATCCATCTGAAGTCACTTTGTTGTTATGAAACTATGAACTAATATTAAAATGTTCAGGTTACTAGGTCCAGGCGATGGTACAGTGGTAACACATCTGGACCAAGGTGGGGAAGGTCCTAGATTTCCATTCTGGGACCTCCCCAAGTATGCTGGACATGAGCACATGCTCATGAGCCAGACCAGTTAAGACTGGAGGTAGATGGCAGTTGAAGACCCTGTGGCGAGTGCCTATGTCTCCCTCCCTCACTCTCTAAACTTTTATTTATTTATTTACTTACTTACTTACTTACTTTCATTCACTATACATCATTACAGCATACAAAATGAGATTTCCCATCCAGAATACACTGTATATTGGCTCAATCAAGCACATCAACATACATGTTATCATCAACAAATAATTTTCCATTTCTTGTTTCCTGTATATTTTGCTTTTTTTCCCCATCCTTGATTCCCTATCTCTCACCCTCTGCCGTGTCCCACCCTCCTCCCACACCGTCTGTGGTATCCATGGTTGCTTTCTATGCCTTTTCCCCCCATTTTATTGATTCGTTAAAAAACTTAATTAATCTGAATATTTCCAATAGCAAGTGCAGCTGATATATACATATCCATGAACACAAGTCTGACTTTAGGCATAAACTTCAGTGAGTAGAATGCACATACTATAAAGTAGCACTTAGCTGGGGCTATATAGCTTACTGCAGTCATCAAATAGGTTTTTTTTTTTTTTTTTTTTTTTTGGAAAGGTTTTTGCTATAGGGCACATGCGCTCACCAGACAGACAGAGAGAGACAAAAAGACAGAAAGCAAGAAATCACCCCCCCAGGGGGAATGGCCATGCCGCAATCCCTTCTCCTCCATTCTCCTGTCGAGATCTTGGGCACGCACGCACTCATGCCTGGCGTGAGTTTTAAGCCACCGGGTCCGGGACTCGAACCACGGTCCACTACGTGGGAGTCCAGCGACACAGCCATTACGCTAACTGCTGGTTCCTCATATAGGCATTTTTAATGAGTTACTTTTAATTTCAAGAAAAATCTCTCTAAATTTTGAAATAAGTTACTTATAAAAAATTTCAGGTTATTAATTCACCTAGTCTTTATTGAAATTAGTATAGTATTCTATATATTTAAAGAAAGCCAATTAAAAGTTTTTGCAAAAAAATGTTTATAGGCATTGCTGGAGTTTTCTTTCTTGGGAAGTAAACACTTGCAATGTTTTACTATGTGCTGAATTTGAGGAAATTTATTAATAAAGGTGAAATGGCATAAAATGTAATAATGGTAACAAATATGAAGGTAAAAGTGATATGGCATAAAATGTAATAATGGTAACAAAAATGAAGGTAATGTCTAGAAATTAGCAACAAAGGCTTAACGAGATAATTCACGTTTGAAAGAGTATCATAGCAACATAAGGCAGTGACCTTTGTGATAAGATAGTGAAGATCTATGCTAAGAAACATAATGACTTAAACATGAGATTCAAGTTAACAGAAAATCTCTACCTGCAAAGAAAGAAAGGCTTGAAGTCTTATCTGATGCACCAGGTGATATGACAGCACTCTTAATTTCCCTAGCATCAGTTACACCAATGACACTACTTTTGATGGAGAACCTTTGCCTGCCAATCCAATCCTGTGTGATTTAGAATATGTAAAATACACCATGGTGTGGCCTTTTTTAATTGAATTAAACATAGTGATGACTGAGTTATTCATTTCATCACCAGCTATCAATTCTCTTATTTGGAGGATAAAGGACTGTAGCATTTATCCAAGGTGACCAGGAAGCTCAGAACACTTTTTACTTGCCACTTTCTTTTTCTCCTTTCTTAATAGGTCTTTCACCAGAGCTGCCAACTGACAGCAACATATTCCATTCCCCATTAAGACCAGTGTTTCCTTAAGTTACCCTTAACTGTGCATCCAATTATATACAGTATAATATAGCCCTTAATTATGTATAACACCTGTCAATTTATAACCATATCAGTGCCATTTATATTTTGATGCATGTGTTACCTTAATTTCTAAATTCTTAGAAGTAGGGATTATGCCAGTGTTAATTTTAATGAATCCACTAGAGGTCACTGTTCTTCACAGAGAGATTTTTTTGTGTGTGTGCAAGGTAGAGATCAGAATTCTAGATTCGGTATTTTAAAAAGCTGTCTAGCTATTGTACATATGAGGTTAACAGAAATATACTTTAAGGAAAGTCTGTTTACATACAGTGTGGGGTATGATTTTTAGAACTAATCTTACAAGGGAAAGAGTGATTTCTTTTAAATGGTAGCATTTATTATTTAATTAGCTTACAGTGAACTGTAATAATTGCATGATAATATTAATTTTAATCATAATTTTAAATAATAATGAATTTTAAAATTTACTTAAGCAATTAGATATCTTACTGCAATGATTTCCAAACTTTTTGATGATTAAAGTGCATTTTACATTATGATCCAATATATGCATATAACTGAAACAAAAGTTTTATGAAACAATATTTATCCTTACTACATGGAACAACTTTGATATTTCTACTCTGTTGGCTTATAAAATTGCTGATAGCAGGCCCAGCTACTGTGGTAAAGTGGTAGGGCAGCCTTGCATGAGGGTAGGCCATGTGGGAGGCCTGGTTTTTGTTTCGAGACCAACCGAAACAGGCTGAGAGTGGTAGCACAAGCATGTAATCCTAGGCTACTGGGAGGTTGGGGCAGGAGAATTGCAACATGGTTAGAAACTGTCGAAAATACCTCTCTGAGGGCTAGCAGGTGGCATGGTGGTTAAGGGCATTGGACTCCCACATGGTCGACCGCAGTTCAGTCCCAGACCTGGCAACTTGCTTTCTCACTTTCCCCCTCTCTTGCTCTGTCCCTCTCTAGTCAAATTAAAATAAATAATAAATAAATAAAGTTAAATAATTACTTTAAAAAAAAAAAAACTCTGTCTTTCCCTCTGCTCCCTTCTTCCCTCCCTCTCATTAAAAAAAAAAAAACCTCATAGCAATCAGTTCTTTGATTGGTTCTGATCTGCAGTTTGAAGAGCACTGTTTTGTTGGGTCTAGTTCAAGCTTTTAGTTGCTTTACTGTGGGAAAGTCACTTACCAATACTTGGCTTCTGTTTTCTCATTTGTAAAAGTGGCTACATTTCACCTTAGTGCTCTTTAGTTCTGAAGTTTTACAGCTCTAAGTCAATCATGTCATTAGTCACTACTATAGTAAAAGTCTTCTAGATTAAAAAGTGTCTTATTTGGGGGCAGCAGGTGGTATGGTGGTTAAGGTGCTGGATCCCACATGGCCAACTGTGTACATTGAATCCTGGACCTAGCAGCTTGAAAAACACGTGTACATGTGTGCCCAAATTCCCAAGAAGGAGACAATGAGATTGCAGCATACGCATCCTTCTTGGAAGGTGATTTCTCACTATCCCTCTTTCTGTCTCTCTCTCCAGTGAGTACATATTCCCTATGGGGGAAAAAAAAAAGCTTTAAAAAACAAAAAGTCTTACTTATAAAAATGATGGAAAATTATCAGCATAGAACTAGATAAACTTATACTACCACTTGGGTTCATGTATAGGTATATATCAGCTGTGCTAGCTATTGGATATATTTAGACTAATTAAGTTCATTAGCAAATCAATTAAATGGGGGGGGGGAAGGCATAGAAAGCAACCACGGATACCAGAGACAATGTGGGAGGAGGGTGGGACATGGCAGAGGGTGAGGGATAAGGAATCAAGGATGGCAAAACAAAAAAACAAAGTATACAAGACATAAGAATTGGAAAATTATTTGGTGAAAACATGTATGTTGATGTGATTGATTGAGCCAATACACAGTGTATTTTGGATGGAAAATTCATTTGTATGCTGTAATGATGTATAGAGAATTAATGTAAAAAATAAATAAATTTAAAGAGAAAAAAAAAACCTTATACTACCTTATAGGAATGTCTCATTTAAAAAATCTGGAATGAAAGTTACCAACTTCAGTAATATGAACTCTTTAATCCATAAAGATGAAGACTGGCAACCCATTGGATCACAGTTGTGTGTGTTGCAGGGGGTGGGGAGGTTAGACAGGATCTTGTTGTGTTGTGACACTCTTGCCTCAGCTTCCTGAATAGCTGCGACTGGAAGTGTACACCACCCTGCCTGCCCAGCTCACTTAGACAGGGTCTCACCATATTGCCCATGCTGGCTGCAAGCTCTTGATCCTCCTGCCTCAGCTTCAAGTAGCTAGGCCCATATGTGCATATCACTGTACCCAGCTTCTTATGGTGAGCCTGGAAATGAACCTGGGCCTCCCAGGTGACCCCAGCCTAATAGCAGCATCCAGTGTACACTACTACAGCTGGGCCAAAAGTTTTAAAATTATGAAGAAAAACTTGAGATGTTTCAGAATACATCCTGAACAATTTGAACCTGACGTCTTTGGAGATCACTATAATCTCATATACCATTTGGAAATAGAGTATTGAATTTAACACAGTTTAGTCTTTCTTGAATTATGAAAGCTAATATAAATTTATTTACCAGATTCTAAAACTCTAAAATCGGGTAGTGTCCTTTAGAATTTGTAAGACTTGGGACCAGCAGTTAGCGTAATGGCTATGTTGCTGGACTCCCATGTAGTCGACTGCTGTTCGAGTCCCGGACCTGGTGGCTTAAACTCATGCCAGGTGCATGTGCATGTGTGCCCAAGATCCGAAGAGGAGAAGGGATTGCGGCGTGGCCATCCCCCCTGGGGGGTGATTTCTCACTTTCTGTCTCTCTGTCTCTCTCTGTCTTTCTGGCAAGCGCACATGCCCTGTAGCAAAAAACCTCTCCAAACAAACAAACAAAAAGAATTTGTAAGACTTTATACTTCAGAACTCTATCTCATTGTTACATATGCAAAAATAGATTTAGACAAATTTACAAATTCTAGCACCATACTTGTATTGAGCCTTTTGAGTCAGAAAGGGCCTTGGAGGTTTTCTAATTCCTCATTTTTTAGCATATAAAAACATACCTGCTGTGTGGCCTTAATATTAAGGAGAGTAAAGTGCTTCTCACAGAACATCTCTGGACATCCAGTTTAAAACAAAACATTGACCTAGAATGGTCTAGGTCATGATGTAGTGTGATGCGTCTTGGGTTATGAGTCAGAAATTTTTTACCCCACTTGGTGGCAAGAAACAGACCATACACAGTTCTGATGCTCTGGAACAGTGCACTCATTTAGATAGTCATATCATTGAATTTATAAATGTGCTTGATTAAATGTAAGCTCTGATGAGTCTTTGAAAGAGGGAAATTTCTTGAATTGTAACCTGAAATCTAAAGACGGAAAAACAAATGCTGAAAATCAAATTTTTATTTGTAAAGATTAAATTGGGCTGAATGGTTAATGCTGACAGAGCTAAAAGCGCCATCATGTGGTCCAGAGTAGGGGATTTTCACACATCACTTCTTGGCAATAACAGTATAATCTCAGAGGTGCGGAAGCCAAAAACCTCTGCAGAACAATTTCTATAACCTCTTCCTGAACAGCCATTTTTGTTGCTTGGTGTACAGAATAAAAGCTTTCTAAAATACATTTTTAACGTGCCTCAAAATGTATTTGAAAAATTCCCATGGTAGGGGGAATTCTAGTCCACCGCTTATGTTGGTTTTATGTATAATATACATATTCCAAGTGTATAAATATATGCATACATGAGTTTTGGGGGCATGTTTATTTTCAGTTTTAGGTTTATTTTTCTAAAGTTGAAACTAATATATTAAATTTATGCCTTAGTGAAAATAAGATGAAAATGTTTATGAAGAACCAGCTTGTAGCTATTCTTTAACAAGGATGGTTACTTTGGGGTTTTTTAATGTTAAAAAAATTTTTTTATTGTAATTTGTGATTTATAAATAATCACTGTACATTTTTGTGGGCTTCTTTTAATGAATAATTTAACTTTATTTATTTAATTTTACTGGAGAGGGACAGAGTGAGAGAGAAAGAGGGAAAGTGAGAAAGCAAGCCATAGGTCCGGGACTCAAACCATGGTCAGCCATGTGACCTGAACCACCACACCACCTGTCAGCCCCCTTATTTTTGTTTTTTGAAATGAGCTTTCAGGGGCCTGCAGATAACAAGGAGCGTAGTGGTTATGTTACTGGACTTCCACATGTCTGACCACAGTTTGAGTCCCAGACCCTGTGGCTTGAAAAATCACTTGGCACATGTGTGTGTGCATACCCACGATCCCATGGGAAGAATGGAGAAGGGATTGTGGTGTGGCCATTCCCCCGGGGGGTGGGGAGTGATTTCTTGCTTTTCTTCTTTCTGTCTGTCTCCCCCCTCCACAAGCCCTACCCCCCACAAGTACACATGACATAAGGCAAAAGCCTCTCCAATAAATAAATAAGTAATAAAATGAGGTTTCAGAACTATCTTCAGCATAATATAAATTGTGAAGAAGAGATTGGAAGATGCTTGGCTCAGAGAGGTGGCACTCACAGGGCTATCTTGGTGTCACGGTACTCACTCAATGTTCAAGCAATGCTGGATGTGTGTAGAAGATAGCATGTTTGATTCCTAGATCATCTGAGCATGCTGGGTGCCTGTGCCGATGATCCCGACTGGGAAGGCTGGGAGAGAATCTCACTGTGAGACCGTTACGAGTGTTTGCCTTTCTCTTGCTCACACGCGCTCTCTCTCTTTAAAAAATAAACTGAAAAAATAAAAGAAGTAGCATGTGTAACAAAATAATTTAAATTTCATCTAAGGAGTAGAAAAGAAAGTGCAATATAACATGGTGCTTCATTCTCTCTAAAACAGCATGCAGCAAAACAGAAGTTTTATATTCAGCCTTTGCAATACCTCAGTAAACCTAAATCTAGATTATTTTAGTGTCAAGTCCCAATTCTTCACTTCATGGATTAGGAATCAGGGAGAGTAGTCACTTACAAAACAGCTAACATCAGGAAGTAATATTGTGTGTAGTTCTCTTTGCCTGGCATTAGAAAAATTAAAGTAGAGAAAAATAGTGATTTGTAAAGTATACTAAATTTTTCTGTAAAGAGGGGTTAAGCTAATCCCTTTGGGTCTTTTTCCTAACATCAATTAGAGAAAATGTGTTGTAGGAAGAGCATGGGCTTTGAAATCAGGCTTCAGTTTGAATCCTTGATTTATTTACTGCTTGCTAATTGTGATCTCAGGAAGTCAGTTAAACTCTCAAACCTTCAATTTCCTCATCTATAAAAATAAAATTAGGGACCAGCAGATTGTGTAATGGTTATGTCCCTGGACTCCCACAGAGTTGACCACAGTTCGAATCCCAGACTCAGTGACTTCTCAGTGACTGGGCACGTGTGTGTGCATGACCAAGATCCCAAGAGGAGACTGGAGGAGAAGGGATTGCAGCATGGCCGTTCTACCTGGGGATGGGGTGGGAGTGGGGGGATTGCTTGCTTCTTGTTTCTCTTTCTCTCTGGTGAGTTCATGCACCCTATAGTAAAAATCTCTTTTTAAAATATTACAAGTCATTTGGGGTTAAATAAAATGATGTGTAAACCCACCTAGTAGACAGTTTAGGAAGATGAAAAGTGCCAGAGATGAATGGCAGTAATAGTTGCACAACAGTGTAAAGATACTTAGTGCCACTGACTGTCCACTTAATGTATTAAATGGTAAGTTTTATGTTTTGTATATTTTAAAATTTTTTTTCCTCTTTAAATTTATTTATTTTTTACATTAATTCACTATACATCATTACAGCATACAAATGAATTTTCCATCCAAAATACACTGTGTATTGGCTCAATCAAGCACATCAACATACATGTTTTCACCAAATAATTTTCCAATTCTTATGTCTTATATACTTTGGTTTTTGTTTTGCCATCCTTGATTCCTTATCCCTCACCCTCTGCCATGTCCCACCCTCCTCCCACATTGTCTCTGGTATCCATGGTTGCTTTCTATGCCTTTCCCCCCTCCATTTAATTGATTTGCTAATGAACTTAATTAGTCTAAATATATCCAATAGCTAGCACAGCTGATATATACCTATACATGAACCCAAGTCTGACTTTAGGCATAAACCCCAGTGAGTAGAATGAACATATTATAAAGTAGTACCCAGCTGGGGCTATATAGCTTACTGCAGTCATCAAATATGAATTTTTTAAAAAATTTCGATATGAACATTTTTACTGTTTTTTTTTTCCTCCTGCAACTTTTTTTTTTTTAATTACTTAACATTCATTCCCTGAGCATCATCACAACGTACTAAATGTGGTTTCCCATCTAGAATAAACTGCATAGTGGCTTAATCATGCATGTTATCATCAATAATATTCCATTTCTACTTTCATACACATGTATACGTATATATGTTTTTTACCCGATGTTTGACCCTCTGCCCTTTCCCACTCTCTTATTACACTACAGTTGTCTTCCATTTCTTTTTCCCCAACATTTTGTTGATCACACAATATCATAAGTAATCTAACTACTTTCAGCAGGTAATTTCAAAAAGAGGAGTTTTGAACTGGTAATGATATTTCCTTGAAACTTAAAGCCTAGAAACAGATTAGTATTCTGTTCAAATAGTAGGTACATGCACCTATCAACAGCTCAAGACAGGACAAAAATCCTTTAAAACCGGAAAACAAAGCTTAGGAGAAAAGCAGCAATAATTTAGTCAAGTCACAGAATGTTGTTTCATCGGTTCAGTCTCATGTACTTAATCTTTCTTCTGTTAAGGTTCGATCTTCCAGATTGAATTCTGGGATATGATATTCATCTCCAAACATTGTCCCTACAATTAAGTTGTCCATTTTCTTAGTTTTTGAACTCTTATTTCTGTGTGTCTGCATTTAATTTTACTGACATAGCACTCCCTTAAGAACTTCTTGGAGTTCTGGTCTGGTGCTGGTAAATTCTTTCAGGTTTTGTTTATCTGGGAAAGTTCGTGTCTTTTCTTCCCAAATGAACGATAATCTTGCTGGGTACAGAATTCTCGGTTGAAGTTAATACTTTGAATATATTTTCCCATTCTCTCCTCGCTCGCATTGTTTCCGATGAGAGGTCTGCCGTTAGTCTGATGGGATACCCTTTGTAGGTAACTTGCCTTTTTTCTCTTGCCAGTCTTAGTATCTTGTCTTTGTCTGTGGTTTTGGTCAATCTGGCTATGATGTGTCTTGGAGAAGATCTTCTTGGGTTGATTCTATTTGGGGTCCTCTGTATTTCTTGGGACTGAATCTTTGAGTGCCTCTCCAGGTTTGGAAAGTTTTCTTTCAGGATTTCATGGAATAGATTATCAATGCCCTTATGAGTCTCTTCACCCTCTGGGATGCCTATTATCCAGATGTTTGGACGTTTAATTGTATCTAGTACTTCTCGCATATTATTCTCAAATTTTTGGGCCATTTTCTCAGTCTTCATGGTGGATTTTTCTAGGCCAGCCATTTTCTCTTCTACATTAGAGATTCTATTTTCTGTATGATCTAGTCTGCTTTTAATACTTTCAAGGGAGATTTTGACTTCTTGTATAATAGCCTTCATCTCTAACAGTTCCATCTGATTCTTTTGTAAAATGTGAAATTCCTCTTTTAGATCTTGCATGAATTTCCTCACCTCCTGGAACTCTTCAACTCCTTTCTCCTTCCTCTTCAGCAGTTCCTTGTCTCTCTTCTCTTCCATCTCTGTTAGCTTGGCCATTATGAATGTTCTGAATTCTTTATCAGACATTTCCATGATTTTCATTGAACTGTGTGTGGATGAAGAGGAGCTATCCGTTTCCCTTGTGGGAGAGGTATTTTCCTGCTTCCCCATATTTCTTGTGGTCCTGCAGCGATTTCTAGTCATCTGGTGGATGGTCGGTTTCTTCCTGAACTTGGAGGTTCAGTCACGCGGGTTTTGTATGCTGGAGGCCCAGTTAGCAGTGGAACATCTTCCTTTCTCCCCAAATGGCTAGATTGCAGGAGCCATGGAGCTGACTGTATATTTTTAAATTTGAATAAAAATCTAGCTGATAGGCCAGCCAGTGGTGTGGCAGTTAAGGCAGCTGGATCCCATGTGGCTAACTGCAAAGGTCAAGTCCTGGACCTGGTGGCTGGAAGAACATGCCAGGCATATACGCATGCATGCCCAAAATCTCAGAACGAATGAGAAATGGAGAAGGGATGGCAATGTGCACGTTTCCCATGAAAGGTTCTTTCTTATCCCCAACCCCACATTTGATTCCAATGAGCACATGTGTCCTCTAGCAGATTGAAAAGGAAAATAAAACCCCTGGCCCTGTAGCCTATGGTTAAGGGAGTTGGATCTCACATGGCCAGCTGTTTCAATCCCGGTCCTGGTGAGTATGCCCCAAATCCTGACAGGGTGGAGACATGGAGGAAAACGGATTGTGGTATGACCATGTCACGTTGAGGCGCAGGGACTTTCTGTCTTTCTGGAGAGCACATGTACCTTCTGACAATTAAAAATGTAGCATATAGTAGGCACTATGTGCTGATTTTTCTTTCATCTTTTAGAGGTTAAATTTTCTTTTAATTTTCAATAAATATCAAATTGTATAGCTGGGGGTTTGCATTCATGATTTATAGTAATGTTTCCATTTTGATTACCCTTTGGTTCACTACACTTGGACCTCATTCTTATTTAGACCTATTGTGCCTCCAAGATCTGAAATAAGAGCTTCCCGTCTCTGACCACAGCCTCTATCTCATCTATAGCTATCACTCCCGAGTCTGCTCTGTGACCTCATTTTGACCTCCCTGTCTGTGTTCTAGCTATGTTCTCCTGGGTTCGTAGACCACTATTAGCATTTGTTTGCTTGAGCTCCATGGTCCACAATTGCAGTATTGTCCTCTCAAATAATCTCAGATTCCTTCTCAGTTAACCTTTTATAATGTTCATCTTACTGATTTCTGCCTTCCCAGTCATCCTTTTTAAAATTAACACTCCCCCCCCCCCCCCCCCCCCCCCCCCCCCCCCCCCCCGCCGCTGGGTTACTGGAATTGGAATAATATTCAGTGCTTAGGTTACTGAACATTATTGGGGACAGTTCTCAAATACAACCATCAGCATTTTAGATAAGCTGTGTCATTGAATTCTGTCCTCACAACATCACTGGGGAAATAGTATGTTATTCATTTTACAGATGATAGAACCTAAGGCTCAGAGTGGTATAATGACTCACCTGAGGACACTGGCTCTTATATGTAGATGTGGGATTTAAACTCAGTCTGTCTGATACCTAAGCATGTACTTTTTGCATTCCTTTTATCCTGTTCTCAACCGAGTGCTCACAGTTTTTTGGTTTTTATTGACTGAAACATGCAGACGTTTTTTTGCTCTTCCTAAACCTTGAACTCAACCTCCAACCTACAGTAGGTAATTTCATCACCTCTGCTGAAACAATGGAGGGCATCCAGCAGAATCTCCTTCAGCATTACCGTCTTCATATGCACACTCATTTCTTGGCCTCCTCATTGCTAATATAGTATGCTCTTCTATGTTACTGTTCATTCTTTCCCCAGGGCCTTGCTTTATGATTCGTTTCTATTCTTCAAGATCTCCTTTTATACTGATTCTTCCCCTGTGCTTCAAAAAAGAAAAGAAAAAATGGCCATGGGGCAGGCCATTGAGCAGTCCTGTGGCCATTGGTGATCCTAGTGAGTCACTTCAGTGGAGTAATGGGTACAGAATTAAGAAAGCAAAGAAATGATGACTGGATAGGAGAAAATGAATTGAAAATAATGAGTGTAGTCTTCTAAAGAAAACGTAATGATAAAAGGGGAAGAGGCTGTATTTTTGAAGGACAATTTTTTTTTCCTTTTAAAAACCTAGATTTAAAAAGAAAAAAAAAAAAAACTAAATTTAGGCATAATTAAATTACATTTCAGAAAACCAGTCTTTAGAAAAGAGAGGAAAAAGGGAAAGGTTTATGGAATAACACCTCACAAGAAGGCTAGCAGGATTAACTTCAAATGCCTTTGTGTACAAACTACATCAATCTACATAAGCTCAGCTAAAATGGCTTCTCTCAGCAGAAAGTTTTTCTTCTCTGATTTTCAGTAGTAGCTCATGTACCTCTCATAGAACTTATCACTTACTCTCTTGAATTATATGTAATGGTATTATTATTACTATGAGCCGTACATTCTGGGTTTAAGTCCCATTTTCACCACTTACTAGCTATTTGATTTGGGGCAAATTATTTATTCTCTCTCTGTGTTTTTGTTTTTGTTTTTAATGTAGAACATGGAGATGATAGTGGTAGCTACATCATTGCTATGAGGATTAATTTTAGTAAAGCTCTTTAGATCACACATTTTCTCCTACTATATTATAAGGTCTTCAAGACCTTACAATGGGGACCCAGGGTCCGGCAGGTGGCGTGGTGGTTAAGGCCCCCAGACTCCCACACGGTTGCCGCAATTTGAGTCCTGGAACCTGGCAGCCTGCTTTCTCTCTCTCCCTTCCCGGCCCCCTTACTCTTACTCTCACTCTACCCTCTCTGGTCAATTTTTTAAAAAAAGATAAATAAGTTTAAATAAAATAATTATTTTTTTTAAGAATTATTTTTTATTTTAACTTTATTTATTATTATTATCATTATTATTTTCCAGTTTGATCAGAGAGAGACAGAGAGAGAGAGCGGAAGTGAGAAAGCAAGCCACCAGGTCCGAGACTTGAACCGTGGTCGGCCATGTGGGAGTCCAGCGCCTTTAACCACCATGCCACTTGCCGGCCCCTAACAAAGAATAGAGACTCATTCTTTTTATTAGTTAACATACCCAACACAGTTGATACATATTATAGTTCAGATTTTTGAAGAATTTTGAATGATAGAATATGCTCTACATTTGCAAGTTAGCCATTGGATGTAAGAATCCAGTTGAGAATCATTATGTCTGCACATACTTTTTCCCCGATAGTGATAGTCAGACACCAGTATTGCCAGACAGCTCAGCTGCTTGGTGCTGAACCTTGATCATTTTAGTCAGGAAGGCTTGGGCATGGGCAAGGATGTGGGATAGAGAGAACAGAAGTGGGAAGAAATAGTCAACAGGCAATAAAAAATGCTACCGTAAATGTTAGCATATTGTTTAGACAAAAAAATCTCTTAATGGGAGCTATAAGTTCCCCTGGAGTAGTCAAGGCTACTCACCTTCCACACAGGATCAGTCATCTTCGAACAGTGCTAAAACAGGGTAGCTTCTGTGACTAGAATTTTAGTGGATAGGAAGCGATAGGGTGAACAGGATAGTTGGAATGCTTGAGAAAGGATCTGCCTGAATTGGCTAATAAAAAAGAAAAATAACTTCTTACTTTCAAACAAGTCAATGTCCACTGGCTTATTGTACCTTCTAAATTTTTTTATTATTGGTCTTGGGGACTTTTTTTAGCCATAGAATGTATGTTCTCATCTGAGAAACAAAGACAGAAAGAATTCATTCCCTCCCTCCCATCATGGGGTGTGGTCATGCCATAGTCCCTTCTCCATTTCTCCACCCTGTTGGGATTTGAGACACCCATGTACATGCACTCAGCATGTTTTTCAAGTTGCAGTTGGCCATGTAGGATTCAGCTTCCTTAACCATCAGGCCAAGAACGAGCCTCGTTTGGGGGATTCTTGAATTTCAGGGGAATCTCTGGAACAGGTATGGAAACATTGGCTTCATCTCTAAGCCTCCTGTGGCCTGTTGGCTGGAAAGTAATTTAATGGGAAAGAATGCCTTCGTCAGTTCTTGGTGCCTCCGGTAAATAAGGAAAGGATTGACAAGAGAAGCCATTCCCTATAGCACCTCTTATGCTTGGTATTGAACAAAGGATGAACGTAGAAGCAGTGGTTACAAAGTTGGTGCTACAATGTTTACTCATATAGAAAACTTGAGACCGGCTGATGGCAATAATGGTTACTTGCTGGATTCCCACATGGCTGAGTGGAGTTTGAGTCCCAAACCCAAAGGCTTAAAACTAACACTAGTTGCAAGTGCATGCGTGCCCAATACCCTAAGAGGAGAATGGAGGAGAAGTGACTGTGGCGTGGTCATCCCCCCAGAGGGTGATTTCCTGCTTCTGTCTCCCCATCTTTCTGTCTCTCCAGAAAGCACATGTGCCCTATAGCAAAAATCTCTCTTAAAAAATAAAAAGAAAAAGAAAATGATATAGGAAACTCTTGCACTCACATTTTTCACTGTCAGACTTTAAATGTTATAATTCAAATGAGTTCTGGTTCCATCTGCCCATTTAGCTTGACTTTTTCTTTTCTTTTTTTAAAAAGAATTATTTAGTTTAATTTATTATTATTTTTCATTTGCTGTAGGGCACATGTGCTCGTGAGAGAGACACACAGAGAGAGGGAGGGAAAGTAAGAAAGCAAGCTGCCAGGTCCATGACTCAAACCATGTGGGAGTCCAGTGCCTCAACCACCATGCCATGTGCTGGTCATGACTCTTTTTTCAAAGGGCACACTCATGCACCAGAGAGAAAAAATCCCCTGCCCCCCATCGGGTCTGGTCATGCCATTATTCCTTTTCCTTCCTTCCAGTCAGAATCCTTGGCATAGGTACACACATGTCAAGCATGTTTTTCAAGCCACCAAGGCTGGGATTCTAACTGTAGTTGACCATGTGGTATCTGACTCCCATAACCCTCAGGCCATAGAGCTGACCCCAGAGTCTTCCTGTCCTCATGGATTCATTTGCTCTTATGCTTGCTTCTCTTTATATCAGGCTCTAGAAGAGCTTTTTCTTCCCCTTTTTTAATATCTGTGATGGTCAAATGTGAGTTTTGGTATTGCATAGCAAAATTCTTTTTAGAGTTCATGTTAATGCTGCAATATAAATGTTTTAAGGCGAAATTAAGGCACAAGTTTTCTTGTCCATGTAAGGGAAATATAAAAGAATTATTAATATTAATATAACATATATTACTATCAACATTATTAACATAATCTCTGGAATTATTAATATAAACATAATTTCTACCATTAATGATCTTGGAGTCTAATTAAGAAACTAGATTTGAACATATATTAATTATACAGGCCCAGCCTAGTGGCATAGTCAGTAACAAACTGAGCTGCAGTGCTAGAACCCATGTGGCTGAGCACAGATTCAGATCCCTAGGTGGGTTTGAGGACATGCTAGGCATAAGTGCACATACCCAAGATCTGACAAGCTGGAGGGCTAGGGAAATGGGATCTTGGTGTGATGAGACTCTGCTGAGGGTGCTTTTCTCTCTTCCTCTGTCCCCCTGTATCTCTCTCTGCATCCTTCTCGTGTGCATGCACATGTTCTCTGTCATAAAATAAATAAGCTTTTTAAAAAATTATATTAATCGAATAGACAGTGACAACTCTGGAATTTTAGAGAAGAGAGTAGTTTACTTTAGACCATATTAGTCAAGGGAAACTTTATTGGACCGGTGAAATTTGAACTTAGTCATGAAACATGAGTACATTTTACATGAGAGACAAATCCAGATTTTTTGCCAATGAGTGTTACAGTACCATGTCTTTTTTTTTTTCCTGCTATAGTGTGTGCACTTGCCAGAGAGAGATGGTGGCAGGGGAGTGGTGGGGACAGGAAGAAACCACTCCCCAGCTTCTCCCGGGAAGGTCATCATGCTGCAGTCCTTCCCCTCCTTTTTCCTGTCAGGACTCTGGGCACATGCACATGTGTGCGCACTCACCACACACCTTGCATGTTTCTCAAGCCTCAGGGTCGGAGACTTGAACCATGCCATCAGCCATGTGGGATGCAGCCACCTTAATTTAACCGCTATGCCACTGGCTGACCCATAGTACCTTGTCTTTTAATATTTTTCTTAAGCAATCCTTATATGAACTACCCCCCCCCCCCCCCCGTCCCTTTTTAAGGCATGGTCTCACTCTGTTGTAGTCTTCCTGCCTCAGCCTCCCAGCTGGGAGATGCCTGTTACTCCATCTCGCTCTTTCAGACTAGTCTCACTATGTTGCCTAGGCCAGCCATGACCTCACAAACCTCCTGCCTCAGCCTTCTGAATCACTAGAATTGCAGGTGTGTAATCACTGTGCTAGCCTTTAGGTTGAACCTGGGCCTCTCACAGAAGTCCCATCCTGCAGAGCACAATGTCTTAGCATGCATCACTGCTGCTGGGCCTGAGTTATTCCTCTTTATTACTCTTTTTACCCAATGTAGTTATAATAAACACTTGAAAGTGTTTGACAAGTCAATTATCCTTAATTTTGTATTTATATGTTTTTGTCACAGATACCCTGATTTTCAGCTGCTAAAGGAAGGAGAAAGGTATGGTTGAATCAGTATCACTTAACATTCTATATATTCCTGTTAATAGAAACATTAGGAGTAAAGCAGGTGACATGAGCTCTTGAACTTCCTGTGCTGATGGATTATGTAAGTGTCTCATTGTAGCCCACACAAAGGAATATTTGACCTGTTCAGCTTTTTCTTTTGTGATGGTAAGATAATGTATTTGAGCTGTATGATTTATTGTACAGCTGTTCCTACTGAGGAAGTCTAATAGAACCTGTTGAAATATAACCTCCATCTCAGATACTGCGCTTTGTCAACTAGACTGTGCCAATTACATTTGTTGAAAAGCTTTTTATAGTCTTATTTTAAAGGATTTCAAGATACTACTATATTGGTTATTTAACCATTTATGCATTAATATAAATTCCCCAGTTGTGTTTTTTTTTTTTTTCTTTTGAACTCATCATGGTATTGCTTGTCCAAATCATGGCCATCTCTTAAAATACTTCCTTTGACTCAGAAGAAATATTTCTGGTTCTAAGTTATTCATTTAGGCTTAGAATTGCACACAAGTAAGAGATATTTGTGTATTGATGTATATCTTTAATTTATAGCTTCACAATGGTATAGAAAAATATAATTGCCTTAAAATTTCAAGAGAAACTATAAAGTATATGAAAGTTGAATTGTTCTACTTTTCTTAAAATTATGTTCATTTTTCTTCTAATCCAAAAGACAGTTCCATAACTATATAGCTGAGATTCTAACCAAAAAAGTTTATCTATTATAATACCAAAAAAAAAAAACTTCTCACCTATTCTCTGTTCTCATCCACAGCTGTTTTTTTTTTTTTTTTTTTTTTTTTTTTTTTCTTTTGTACTTCTTCTTAGCATGTCTTTTGACCCGGAATCCTTTTCATCTTGATCTTTTAAAGTCTGATATATGAATTTGCTTGAGAGCAACTGCTCACCTATCCTTGTTTGTCTCAAGTTTGTATTGGCAAAGCTACTCTTTGCCTTCCCTCTTTTACAGATTTTAATTTATTCAGACCTAATCTGAAAATTAAAGAGTACAGTCAAAGAGACAACTATTGTCCTTTATTGTTAGCATTCTATTATAACTCTGTATTTTCAAATTTAAATATCATTCACTGAAAAGTTTTGATTCGTCGACTTTATTTTCTGCTATGACTTTTATGTTTTTAATTCTGTGGAATTTTCTGTGTAATGAAAATTTAGAATTTGAAAATATTTACCCGTCTCTTTATCTTTTAAACCTATAAACAGAGTTCTTATAATATCTTTTTAAAAAGCAATAATACAGTTTTTAAAAGAAAAACTTTTCTCTTACAAGGAGAAAAGTTATATAAACAGCCACAGAATCAGAACAAGCAAAATTCAAAATAAATCGATATACGTCAATAGGATAGAATTATCAAGGTTTTGTTTTGGTTTGGTTGGTTTCGGTTCTGCTGTATTCCTTTAACAATTTAAAACTGACTTCAGGAAAGAAGAGAAGAAGATGGAGAATTAACTATTGATATCAAATATATATTGGGTATTTGGATATAGGTAAATTATAGTTGCCTTCTGAAGGCAATTTATTAGAACCTAAAGTAAGGCTTTGCCTTGGGGATAAAAATTTTTGTCTTGAAAGTTACAAAATATAAATATTGTGGGACACTATGCTTTCCTGTTATGGTTATTTTGTTTATCTTTCCTTCTACAGTGGCCATTCTGGAGAAGAAGTACAGTTATACAGTAAAGCCATTAAAACGTCAGAAATCGACAATCACGATCATTTTGAAAAGCAGTATGAATCTAGTTCTGGCACCCATAGTGATAGTAGCAGTGATAATGAGCAAGACTTTGTTTCCTCCATGCTGCCAGGAAACAGACCAGATGCGATGGGTATAAGGCCACAGACACACACGAAAAGCATAATAAAAAAGAAAGATGATCGAAAAGCTAACTCCAAACATGAAGATAAAGAACAGATAGTAGAAGATGTCACTGAACAGTTAGGCAATTGCAGTTTAAATAGTTGGGAAAAAGCTACTGCTTGTGAACTTCCTGTACAGAACCTAAATAGTCAGATTGCTTCAAATACTCCTTTGCATGAACGATTAAAAGCGCCAGAAAATTCTGAAAATAAATACAGTAGGTCAGAAATAACTCTAGTAGGCATAAGTAAGAAAAGTGCTGAGCATTTTAAGAGGAAATTTGCCAAATCAAACCAAGTTTCTAGGTCAGCCTCTACTTCAGCGCAAGTGTGTCTTGAGGTTGCAAAGACAAACTTACTTAGAGTTCTGAAGGAGACTTTGATTGAGTGGAAGACAGAAGAAACTTTGAAGTTTTTGTATGGCCAGAATTACGCTTCTGTGTGTCCAAATCCCTCTTCAGCCTCTCCCGCTAAAGAAGAACTTGATGAGGATGACATAAACACTGACCCAGATAGTAATTTCCCCACCTGGAGGGAATCTCAGAACAGTTTGGATGAGTCTTTACCTTTCAAAGGCTCAGGTACTGCCAGTAAACCATTGCCAAGTTATGAGAACTTGAAAAAAGAAACGGAATCGTTAAATCTAAGAATCAGGGAGTTTTACAGAGGACAATATGTTCTAAATGAAGAAACCAACAAGTCACAAGACTCAGATGAGGTACGTCTTGATGATGAGTTTCTCAAGGCTATTGCTATTTGACAGCTCACCATAGTAAATCTTAGCGCAAAAAGAACATTGAGGAGATCAGTGATAATTCTCAGAACCTGACTTTAGTCCTTACACCTTTTTGGTCTACAGTGCCCTCTGTACTTTGGCAGTAGTATTTTATAAATAAGTTGAAATTTGCCCGATGTTAGTTTTCATACTGATAAGAATGTAATGTTTTTCTTCTAATGTGACAGTAGCCTAAAAAAGGTAGGACAGAGTTTTCTTTAAGACCTAATTCTTCATATGGTAGGTGAATTTCAAAGAGGCTCATTATTTTCTTGATATGTATGTTTTCAGATTTCTAAAGGCAGTGTTTGTGTGTTTTATTTCCAGTGGGACTACATGCAGTGGAGTTGACTTATAAGTTATCTTCAAAAAGTTAATGGAAGTGCATATTATGAAAGAAATTATGTATGGATTTCAAAACATTTTTTGCACCAAAGTAAATTTGTCCTCTAATTCTATTTTACATGAACTTTTTGAAGTCTCCTCATAGTAGTTGAATAGTAAAATATTAGCCTGTGTAGTATTTAGCAAGCATGCCCATTTAAAATAATTACAGATTAAAATAATATAGTAAAGGAGACTTATTGGAAAATAGTGGAATGGGAAAGAACACATTCAAATAGAAATAGATTTGAGTATCTGCTGTGAGTTTCTTGGGTCTGTTTGCTCATCTGTGAACAGGGCTATTAATACTTTCTCCTCAACTGTTACGCATCATTTTTTTTTTTTAGAGGTTTTTGTGATAGGGCACGTGTGCTTGCCAGAAAGACAGAGAGAGACAGAAAGACAGAAAGTGAGAAATCACCCCCGGGGGGATGGTCACACCGCAGTCCCTTCTTCTCTGTTCTCCTCTTGGGATCTTGGGCACACGCGCACACATGCCCGGCCTGAGTTTAAGCCACTGGGTACGGGACTTGAACTGCGGTCGACTACATGGGAGTCCAGTGACATAGCCATTACACTAACTGCTGGTCCCACTGTTATGCATCTTTTTTTTGAGAGGTTTTTTCTTTAGGGCGCGTGCACTCACCAGACAGACAGAGAGAGACAGAGAGACAGAAAGCGAGAAATCACCCCCAAGGGAGGATGGCCACACCGCAATCCCTTCTCCTCCATTCTCCTCTCGGGATCTTGGGCCCGCACACACACACGCCTGGCTTGAGTTTAAAGCTACCAGGTCCGGGACGTGAACCGCGGTCGACTACATGGGAGTCCAGCGACATAGCCATTACGCTAACTGCTGGTCCCCCACTGTTAC